>CM033731.1:41239795-42722860 GCA_019671005.1 Hibiscus mutabilis
TTACATGCATATACAAAAAAAAAACAGAAACAAAAAAGGAAAAGTAGTCTTACCGACGTCTTTTGGGGGTCTTCCCTTCCTCAGTGATAAGCCTTTCGGCTTCTCCAAGCCTGATATGGTGAACTAAAGGGAGCGGAAGACCCTTTGTAGTCTTGTTTTGGTCTAAAAAAAATTTTTTTTGGTTTGTATTTCCTAGATCTAGGGCGAATAAAGGTATATCCTCTGAATCCAACCTAGGATTCGTATTGAGGACGAAAAGGGGGTTGTTTTGGTGTGTTTTGGAGTCACGCCGGCGCCGGTTAGCGGCCGGCGGCGGCGGAGAATACGGCGGCCGGCCGCCGGATTCTGGGTTTCAGAAGAACAAACGAGAGAAAATGAAGAACATGATTCTTGCAAAAACCAAAAAATGAGACGAATGACCAAAATCTGATTTCGGCCTAAAAGGGGGGCTTTTATGGTTATTATCATTTTGCTAAATGGGTAAATTACACACTCAACCATCCCGCGTTTTCAATATTTTCGTTTTTGTCTCGCCGCATGGTATAATTACAATCCCAGTCCCCCTGATATTTCAAAAGTTTACAATCTAGTCCCTAAATTACACCGAATCAGTTTCTGAATGGTAAAATTACGCCCTTAACCATCCCGCGTTTTTGAATTTTTCATTTTGGGTCTGCCCCTTGGTCTAATTACAATTCTGGTCCTTTTAGGTTTTGTTTGTTTCGCAATTTCGTCCCTAAATTACATATTATTATTCTTTAATTTCTGCCACTGACTTTTATTTTTCTTTCATTTCAGTCCTGTTTTCTTTTTAAATATTCATGTTCGTATTATAATCGTATATATTGATATTCTATTATTTTATTTTATGTCCCTCATATATGACTTGTATTTTATGTTTATATGTATATGTGTGTTAAGCTTATAATAGTCATGTTTTTTATCCGGTTATTCGTATTAAAGCATGTTATGTTCTATTTGACTCGTAAAACAGCATGTTTTTGTATTTTTGTATGTATTGTATGTTTTCTTGACTTTTAGGTTACGTATTAGTGTGTCTCCTTTATTGTATAACATGTTGTTCATATATGTTGAAACATGTTTTATTAATAGCATGTATGTCTTTTTAAATATTTGTTCGTCTACATATAACGTAATTATTCCTGCATTGTTGTTCTAACTTGTTAAAGTTGTTTTTATTTATCATTTAGAATAATATGTATATATGCATGTTTTAATCTAGTATATCATTTATTAGATTAGTATCTTATTATGTGAATATTTACTGTCTTTAAATTATCTATCATGCTTTATATTTTTGTCACTAAGATTGCATATGATTTATAACTTGTTAATGCGGTGTCCTTTTATCCGAGCGTAAACGGGGCCAGTATCAGGCGTAGTGATAGTGGTTGAGCGTTTACTCTCGGATAACGGGGCCCTTAAAATTAATTCGCAATTATAACCGAATTTTAAAATAATCGTCACTCTAATCCGGAAAATCCAATATTAATAAAGCGGTAATTATTAAAGTACCAATTTTGGGCGGTGTGGGGGTGCTAATCCTTCCCCATCCGTAACCGACTCCCGAACCCAACATTTTTTGAATCTCTGGTTTTATGGTGTCCGGCCTACCTAAGTGGCCGGTGGCGACTCCATTTTTTAAATGCGGTATCTTTTAAAACCCCACGGAATAAATATTTTATATCCAAAAGAATCGCAAACACCTTTCAAACACCTTTCAAAAATCCTCATTTTTATTTTAGCGATGATAAAAAAAAGGACATCGCTACAACAATATTTCTATAAGTTTTCCCTCGTTTCCTTCCCTTTTTTGTCATGATTATATTAATAAGAATTAAATTGATATAATATTTAAATGTAAAAACGTTAGTTTTTAAAATAAAATTAAATAATGAGGAATCATTGATGATAAATTTATTATTGTAACCGTTGATATTAACATGCAACTGTTGATTAATTGGGGCTTACTTGTATAGGGTATAGTTCTTTTTTATTTCTTGTTGATGATTGTACAGACTCAAATTACGTAGCCAGCTTTGCTGCTTTTTAGGTAATGAAATTCAATTATCTAAAAAAAATATTATTGTATTAAATTTATCAATTGTTATGTCAGTTTTTAATTTAAAATTAATGAGCAATGATATTTTGTAACTTTTATAAGTTCAAAATAACTGTTTATAATGTCTTTTTTTATGGATTATATTCGATACATAGGGTGGAAACAAAAAGTTTTCACAAACATCTTCGTTCTATTGTTTGATGTTAGAATTTAGGGTTTAGATGTTAGTATTTAGGTTTAAGAGTTTAGGATTTAGGGGTTGTTAGAATTTGTTAGAATAAACGTTAATCCAAGAATAAAGATAATAAGATAAAATATTATTATTTAAACAAAAAGTGCAAAATTAAGGACGATACAACAATATGTAAATCAAACCAATTGAAAACAAAAACTGAAAGGAAAAGTGTTGAGGCCTGCACGAACACAGTTTCCTTAAGACAGATTTTCGGACACTCTTATGGTGCTCGAGCTCGTTGGTTGTCTATCTCACAGGATACAACACCAAATGATCAACCACAGTTGCACTACTGTAGAGATCACGAACTGACCCTTGCCTTCGCCTACCACCGAAAACTACTTTGTAAAATTCACAGAGTAAAACAATAAAAAAATTTATGTGGTTTTTAGTTGTGTTGAAACCAAAGGAATGGCATTATAGTTATAGGGGAGTGAGCTACGTTAAATGTGGGAAACTAATATTCCAAAATTATGGCCGTTAATTCTCCATCCGATTTAATTTGGAAGCCTTTAGTTAATGCCATATTTAATCGGATACATTTTCGTGAATTACAACCGTTACCTATTTAATATTCAAATTTAAGAAAACCATAAATTATCCTTTTACATTCGAAATATTCAAAAGATATTCCAATAATAAGAAAAAAATTAATTTAAAGTGGGTAAAATATCCGCAGGTCCACGTAGGGCCCTATCTGTCCGGACATTCACGTCGCCCACGTCATGCGGGTGCGCCCCAACCTAATTAGGTTCGACGAGCTTCGATCTACTCCCTTGCGCCTGCGCACAAGACACAGTTTCCATTCAAGTCATTCAATGACCACCACGTGGGTAAGTGTATATAAACACTTTCCATTCAATTTATCCCATCAATGTGGGATAGGGGATTTTCACTTCCTTATTCAATTCATAACTACCCTACTTTGAGCATAAATTTCTCATTCATCACTCAACTGTTTTGAGCATATGAGATACCGTTGTAAAGGTCTCATGGATCATTATTTGAATCACCACTTTTACCCGTTCGAAATATGGCTCAAAGTTACCATTTTCCTCACATTTTTCCAACAGAAATTATGGTTTATGTTTAAAATTTAGGGTTTAAAGTTTATGGCAATATGGTTAGGGATTTAGGTTTTTAACCTATAAAACCTAAATTCTAACCCCCAAATCTTAAATTCTAAATGCAACCCATCAATTCTAAACCACTAAACCTTTAATCTTTAAGCCCTAAAACTAAGGCACTTTTTGAATTTATTTTTGTTTCCACCGCCTGTGTATGAAGTAATTATTTTTTAAACCTATAAAATCATGGATTTATATCCAATACACTGGCGGTGGAAAATTTTAGTTTTTATAAGTGCCTTATTTTTAGGGTTTAGAGACTCAATTTAGGGTGTAGGGTTTAGGAGTTTATAATTTAGGGGTAATGGTTAGAATTTAGGGGTTAGGGTTATGATTTAGGGTTTAAATGTTAGGGTTTAGGGTAATATGTTGAGGACATAGGTTTTAATGTATAAACCCTAAATTCTATTCACAATCAATAAATTTTAAACTACTAAACCTAAACCCTTAAACCTTACACCCTAAATTGAGTCCCTAAAACCTAAAACTAAGGCGTTTGTGGATAGTACAAGTTTCTACCACCAGTGTATCAAATAATATTAATAATTGTTTATAATATTTTAAACTCGAATAGTTCAACTAAAAAGTTATGAATAACCGATATTGGATTGTGGTGGGTAGGTCTGGGGTGTGGCTAAAAGACAACAAGTTTCGAAACTTATCATCGAACTGAAAATGTTAAACTTCTTATAACATTTTCGGTTGTTTTTTTGAGTTTTTTTTGTAAGAAACGATACTTTCTTTTTTTGATAAATTTTTAGTTTGGGACAAAGCATCGAAACTTACAAAATAAGTATCGATACTTGCAGAAAAAACTCAAAAAACAAACCGAAAATGTTATAAAAAAGTCTTAACATTTTTAGTTTGATGACAAATTTCAAAACTTGTTGTCTTTTAACCGTACCCTAGACATGTCGTACGTTAGACTCGCCCGATTGTGGTTGATTGGGGTTGATAGTAGTAAGGACTAAAAAGAAAAAAAAACGTGAAAAGATGGTGCATTTGTTTACGATAAATTTGTTGTGGTAATCCGTGGATCTCAAGTCAAGGCTGTGATGCTGGTTATCTTTGGAGCACCCCTCATGACTCGTCAGCAGTGGTGTATCAATGGGACTGATATGTCGAAATGTGTGTATGGCTTTTTCAAGTGACGAAGCCAGAAATATTTTTAAGGGTGGGTATACATATATTAACATCATGTTTGAATTCGGTTCATTTATTATTTAGTGTATTCGAGCTCTTTTTTTAGCTTTTGCAAACATGTTCGTTTAGTGTTTGCGAACTTGTTTAACATTTGCGAACATGTTCATTCATATGTTAGCGAACATAAACAACTACGTTTAAATAAGTTAGCAATGCTCATTTATAATGGTGTAAATAAGTTATTAATGCAAACATTAGTGAATCAAAAAATAACGGTGTAAATAACTTGCTCCCCATGACTATATGGTGGATCCACCACTATGGTTTATAGTATATAATTTAAAGTTTGTTTAAAAGCATAATACAATGTCATCTGTTACAACTTACAAAGACGAACCTATGTTACATCTTCATGATGTGGATAGTTTTATGCAAACATTTGCTTCCCCCATGTCATGGTGATTGAGTTCAATACAAAGCATACAATTCACGCTAGCCATAAAAATACATTAATGAATAAGAGTTTCCTAAGTTACAATTTACAACGCAATGTGATATATAATACCTACAAGACTACAACAAATTCAAAATAACTTAATTTGTGCCTATTACCAATTTATATTCAATTAATAAAAAAACAATAACAAAAGCGAATGTCTTTGTTAAATTGATTCAACAAAATTAATATAAAGAATCATCAATTCATAAAGTCATCTTTCTACTTCTACTATCAATTAATTTAATCTCTAACTCAAAATCTAAACTTAGAAAAGGAAAAGGTAAACATAAATTCACTAAATAATTAATTATTATATGAAAAATACTTTGATACAAAGTTTATACAAGCCTTTCAATTTTAGGGTTTAGGGATTTAGATTCAAGTTTATGGTTTAGGGGTTTAGTGTGTAGGGTATAGAATTTAATGTTTATGGTTAGAATTTAGAGTTTATGGTTTAGGGTTTAAGGTTTATGTTTTAGGATGTTAGGGCTAGGGATTTAGGTTTTAGATTTTATAGTTTAAATATGAAAGGCTGTGTAAATTTAGACAGCTTGTGTATCAAAATATAACCCTTATTATACCCCTATTTATATTGCTACAGTTGTAAAAGAAAGAACAAAAGATCTTGAACTCTTGTAAAACAAAATTTAAATAGTAATTGAAATATACTTTTATCTGTTGAATAAATGAAATGAACTCAAATGAATCATTTTTGGACTCTAAGAAAGAATAAGTTACTACTTATGGATGTCTTTAGTCAGTTTTTTATTATAATTTATATGTGAGCGGGACAAATAAAATTTCAGAGTGGATACAAATAAAATTTGAAAAAATTTCAGGGTAGGCACAATTAAAATTTCTGGGTGAGCACAATCAATAAAATAGATAACTAATACGAGAAAGTTTAAATTCTAGTGCCCACCCAGGATAATAGGTGGATCCGCCACTGGCTTTTTCAGACTTGGACCAACCTATTCCATCGAATCTGAAAGGCATGCAGAAATTATGAATTTCCATTCGAAACAAGGGTAAATTCTGCTCTTTATCACTCAGCTTTCTAATATATCCTATTTTGGTTAATGAGTTTTAAAATTTTAATTTATTCATTAGATTTTTTATTTGTTATTATTTTAGTCATTCTTAAATTTTCCCATCAAACATATTTCGCCTTCATAACTGCGAATTCGATGTTCAAATAATAAAAAAATCTCAAACTCTATGAATCTAACGTTGAACGCTTTGATATATTGTTCTTCGTTATTTGTTGTGCGTCGTTGGATGTAATACAAATAAAAAGACCAACATTTTCAATGTTGGAATCCTCAAATGAATGCTCCAAATCGCCAAGATCTACCAAAGCTGAAGGCAATGCCCTCTTCTCTACCACCAATGAGTTTATAGCTAAGCTCAGAGAGCATAATAAAAGAGAAGCATTCATTGATACCCCCAAGAGAGCTCAACATCAATTATTTCAGTGAAAATTCAGAAAGTGTAATCATTATTCTGAAGTTGAAGATTCTTTCATCTTGTGGTTTTGGTATGGTGACTTTCCTACTATTCGTCATTTCGGCATATCTACCAATATGATTTTTTCTTACTATTTGAATCAAGTTTTTACATACTTGTTTAATGATTAATGAACATGTTTTGAACAATTTATATAAAAGATGCATAATTTATCAACTTTTTACTTAATCAGTCGTTTGAATTTCCTTTAATTTTATAGATTGGTGATATATCAACATAAACATGTATTGATCAATATGCCTGAGAATTGCGATTTTGTGCTTAAGAAACTAATATTTTGCTCTCAGCTTTGAAAGATTTTACTAAAATAGCACATTTTGCTTGGTTTTACAAGAACGACAAATGACATGGTGATTAGGGGAGAGTTTAATTTAATTAAAAATATAAAAATAATATTAATAAACATATTCTTCGGTTAAATTTTTTAGATACTGTTGTTGAAAAAATGTTCCATGATCTATTACATTTGTTACAGTAAAAGTAAAAATCGCCATGTATTCTTGCCAACTTTTGGCAAAATATATAAAAGATTAGCTGTAATTAGTTAGTATTGGGCAGTTGGGTTGTTATAATCCGTCCTTACTAGTAAGTTGAATTTAGTAAATTCTTGCTAAGTGATATTTGCGATCTAAAGATCTGTGCGTTGGTCTTGATGAATATTGCTGAGAATCATTCTGTAAATGAGTTGTCATGAATTCTGTTGCATTGGTAGATGATTTCAAATGAGATTCTTTTGTTTTGGTTTGTTATTGATAGGATTATCTGGATATTGTTAGGTCGTTGTTAGTGGATATGCTACTAAAAGATATTATTGTTTGGTTCACCTTATCTTCCTTGATGTCGATGTTGATTTGTTGCTTCATTGGTGGGCATCCAGTGAGAATTTAGATAGTTATTGGTAGTAGATTAGAAGCTCAATAGCTTCAACTTAAAATTAATCAATAGCTATCCATGAATTTTCAAATTTGTGTGGGGCTTTACCCTACCGAATCGAGGCATATTTAACGATGTAGAGAAATAAAAAAAATACTTACACAAATGAGGGAGGTGCTTGCTTGAGCTAGAGGTTGAAGATGACAATGAAGGTGTTTGCTTATTCTTAAAGAAAGATGAAGGAAGATGGCAATAAAAGAAAGTGAGGTCTCGGTGGTTACTATGACTTAGGAAAAATGTTTTTGAACTCTTCAAACTTCCTTTAAATCCATCCGATAGATTTTCTCTAGCCAAGGGTAAACTTATTTTAATTCATTAGTATGATCACATCACCTCCCACACAACCAATCATAACGTTTCCTTCAAATATAGGTAAGCTATAAACAATAATTTTCATATTTTCATTCTTTTTCTTAATTCAAGGCAATCCATCAATTGTCATCATTTGTTGAGAAAAAGAACCAATAACACGTAGAATGGAGGCAACCAAGGAGGTGACTCACCTCAAAATGGGATAACTACGGGAGAGGTCCTTTAATTTTCTAAACTTTACCTTATTACCCCCAAACTTTCATTTATCTTAATTTAGTCACTAAATTGTTCCTAAGAACTCAATTAGGTCTAAAGTCTTTTAAATTGACTAAATTAGAGTCCAATACGGTGTATTTGACCACACAATTTAAGTCAATAAAATATTTAGACCTTTGTAGAATAAATGTTTGATTACTGGAACCTAATTCTGACTAGACCGGTTTTTGGGGTGTTACAATTCTCCCCCTTAAGAAAAATTCATCCTCAAATTTTTACCTGCAACAATATCGAGATCATCTTTCTTTTCCTTACTTCTCGCGTGGTACATCTATGTAGGAGCCTTAGATTCAGGTCTGTATGATGCCTTAGATGAACCACTAGGCATTTCGAAAGATCTTTGTCTCGCTCTTTTTCCTCGAAAGGATTGGTCAAGGGATAAAGGATTAGCCAATGCAGAAGTAGACCTGACGGTATTTTTGGGGCAATCGCGAATGAGATGTCCCATCTCGCCACAAAAAAAGCATGCTCTAGACTTCTTACGGCATTGCTCTACAGGATGCATGTGCTGGCAAAAATGCAAATTTGAAGTTGCGTCTCTTGTCTAGAACCACCAATGCTATCAATAAAATTGGTACTAGGGAAGGACTGGGTAACAACATGAGGCCTAGCAATATATTCAGAACGAGGAGGTTGTGAATACACATTCTATTTTGAACTATGATACTTCTCTTTCTTGAAAGACTTAGGAGGATGAGAGTCATCTTGATATCTCTTCTTAGACTTTCCTGATCCACCTGCCTTCTGAGCTTTCTGGGCAACTTTAATAGCTTTAACTCTGTTCAAAAGATCCTAGAAAACGCTAATGCCCAATGTCGTAAACATAGGGAGTAGGTCATCATTCAGTCCATTGATGAACATTCTACACTTTTCTTTCTTCTTCTTGATATATTTCGCTCTATACCTACAGTACTTGCAGAAATCATGGATGTATTGCTTCATGAGTTAAAAATTTGTACCGATACTCCCAAGGCTATATCGATACGCCTTGTTGACTAGTGTTGACCTAGTCTAAAAATGCATCCTCGTACTGATATGACATCACCTGTATCGGTAAGGCAGTGTTTGTAATGACAGATTTAGTCTGGTTTTTACTTATTTTGACCTATCATACAATGTCCAAATCCTATGGAATTTTACAGACAAGTTTAATTAACCATATTCTACTATCATGCCAAATTTTGTAGTCATATAAATCCATTTAAAGGTTTTTTTTTACCTTTTTAGGCCAAATATGCATATTTTACCACCTTTAGCCAATTTCAAAACAACATTTTAGGCCTTTTAAGCTTATACATTCCATATGTAACTTATACACAACAAAAGGGCTATAAATGGTTAGTTTAACTTCCATGCCACCATTCTAGGAGTTTGTAAGGATATTAAACATTACTCTATGCTTGTTGTGACTTGCCAAAAACCTTCAACCTTCCCGATCTCGCAACGGTGACTTCTTTAACCTAAAATGCATGTGATGAAATGCATTAGGCATACTTGCCTAGTGAGGTAGTCATAAACAATATCAATAACAATGAGATGCATTTCGAATAATGTTTGTCAAAAACAATGCTATAAATGATGTTCAATGACAATAATATAATTTTCAATAATATTTCTTGGATCGATTCAAGATAGTGGATACACGAATTCCTACGCCTCGCCAAATCAATGAATGGTCTAATCCCTCTACCTCACCAAATGACCAATAACACAAACATCCCTCTGCCTCGACACAATAAAGGCTGTAGCCCAAGGACCGTAGTCTACCCGTACCAATAAGCTCATGAATTCTATGACATGCCAATTGTATCCAATGTCTTTTTAAGTCGAAGGTCCAATAACAATAATAATATCGATGACAATAATAATGACAATGACCATATCGATGGCAATAACGGTGACAATATCAATGTCGATAACAATGGCAATATCAATGTCAATGTCAATATTTTAATAGCAATAACAATATCGATATCGATGTCGATGTTCAATGACAATGGCAATATCTATGGCAATATTTTGATGACAATGACAATATCAATATCCAATGTCTATGAAAATGACAATATCACTATAAGTGTCTATGGAAATGACAATATCGATGTCTGATGATCGATGTTTCTCTATTTCAATGCTTCAATGATGTCAATGACAATAGCAATGTTTAGCCTATAAACAATAAATTAACTCAATTAGAGTCCAACATCAATGTAACTAACCACATAGTCAAGGTCAATGCAATATTTGGACATTTTCGGTATATTATTTTCGATTATCGGAACCTAATTTCGACTATACCGAATTTCAACGTGTTACACATATATTTTTAATGCTCAATTGTAACTCTCCTTTTAAGGACATTTAATTCTATTATAAATAGAATAAAATTATGCTTTGAAAATAATGATTTTGCCTCACTATTTAGCCTATAAATAGTGGGCAATTTTTACTCATTTTGAATATCCCTAAGCAAATGGCATTTGCTTTGAAACGCTCTTTGGTTTTCATAAACCTTTCCTGGGTGTTATTTTTTAGTTGAGAGAAGAACAGTACCATCAACGTCCACTATATTTTTTGGGTGTACGAAATTTGGAGTCGTGCTAACCTCAAGGGGCATTTCGTCTATTGTAGCGATTACACACATCGGGGTGAATTCACGTCTAAGGTAGTGGTTAATGCCACGACACGATTATAGTTTCGTTTAGTTATTTTATTATTTTCAGTTAGTGCTAACTTCTCGTTTTGCTACAGTTTATTTTCTAACAACATAAACATACCCTCATTCATGTCATGTTCGTTCAGTTCGTTTACATGCTTAAATTTAAGGGGACGTCAAAATTTATGTTTTACCGAAGTTTCTAGAGTTACATCTAATTTTTTTACCGTTTAAAATTTTAGTATGCATTAAAATTGTCACTTAAAAATTAATTTGACATTCGTTAAAATTTTTAGGTATTTAATAGAAGTTTGACATTACACTATAATATAGTGTCAACAAATGATCAACAATCGTGGAGACTTGGGAATCAGACGCGTAAGAGCCAACAATTCAGCCTTCATAATGAAGATTTGTGATGCTCTTATCTACTCTCGGTCTGCTATTTGGATATGCATCTTGAGGGAAGAATATAGTCTTGGAGTACTGCCCAGAATCGATTTCTAAGCCAAATTACTCGACCTTCTAGCACTCTTTAGCCAACATTTGGCCTTTGTTTCGAGCCAATTTAGCATGGTTTGTTTGTAATGGTTCCTCCATCAATTTTGGAGTGATAATTGGCTCCCGAATCTTGGTCCTTTTCAGCATTGGAAATCACCCATATTATGATCGATCGGACGCTCGAGTGCAAGATTTTGTTCTCCAGAATGGTGCTTGGGATTGTGATCATCTGAGTCCTAATCTTGATGAGACGGTCATGCCTCATATTCAGAGTATTTTCCCACCAAGCCCTCTCATAGGCCATGATGCTTGTTATTGGTCGAACAACTCACATCGTTTATTTTTGGTTAAAAGTGCTTACTCAATCATAGCTCAGCCTGATTGGTCTGATCGTAATCCTTCCTGGAAATCTATATGGAAATTGTGCCCTCTGAGCGGGTTCGTGAATTCTTGTGGCTTGCTTTCCAAAATAAGCTCCTCACCAATTCAATTAGACAATACTGCCATCTCACAGATTCTGCTACATGCGATGCCTGTAAGGAACAAGAGGAAACTTTGTTGCATATTTTGCGAGATTGCCCCAATATACGGGGAGTATGGTTATCTTTTACCAACATTCGCATGAATTCTGGTTTTTTCACTCTTCTCCTACGAGAATGGATCCTCCGAGAGACCTCTTCCACCCGTCTATGTGTTTTAACTAGGGGACCTTGGGGTATTTTCTTCTCCTCTTTGATTTGGCAATGTTGGAAAAGACGAAATGCTTTTATTTTTCAGGGCCTTCCTATGGGTGCCTCCTTTCTCCTTGATGTAGGCGTTTATTTGGCAAAGCTCTATATATCAAGGGTTGTGTAACATTCTATTCAACACTACCCTACTCTGGATTTGGTGTAGTGGTAGTCGCCACCTTTGGGATGGACTTGCCTTAACACTGATGGGGCTGTTTTGAATGGTTCGGGTGCTGCCTCTATTAGTGGCATGTTTAGGGATCATGAGGGGAATCACATCATTTCCTTCTCCAATGCCATTGGTAATTCTAATATTCTTCAATCTGAACTTTGGGGTATTTTGGAAGGTTTTCAACTAACATAGAATCAAGGTTTTGCTCGGCTCATATTTCAAGTTGATAATGGTGATGCGTTTACATTGCTTTCCAATCCTTCATTCTTCAGTCCTCATTCCTTAGTAAGATAGCTATTTTATTTAGTAATGTTTGGACCATTCAGTTCGTTCAAATTCGTAGAGAGGCCAACATTGAGGCGGATTTTATGGCAAAATTTGACACTGGCTTCTCCATGGAGATGCTTACACTAGATACACCACCGATTTTTCTACAGGTGCTACTCCAAAGAGATGCTCACGACCCCCTTTATCCCCGAATGAGGGGTCTCTAATGTAATGGCTACGACCTCCTCTTTTATTAAAAAAATGGTCAACAATCGTCAATATTCTCTAGAGCAAGTGATTAAAGCTCTCAGTTAACATCTTTCCTTCTTCTCTAGGTTGTGAGTTTGAAACAGGAGCAAATTTCCCGCCCCCTCTCCTTAGGTAGAAATTATTAAAAAAAAAACAAATGATCAACAATCAACCAATATTTCTTTCCGGTGCCAAAGTAACTGATTATTTTTTTTTTGAAAATAAGACAAATATTAATATTAACCTATTTTATTTTGGATTCATATTCAATACATAGACGGTGAAAAGAAGAAAAAAAATCACAAGTGCCTTAGTTTAGGGTTTAGAATTAAATTTTAGGGTTTAGAGGTTATGAGTTTAGGTTTTGTGGTTTAAGATTTATCAGTTGATGTTAGAATTTAAGTTTTAGAGTTAGAATTTAGAGTTTATAGGTTGGAGTTTAGAGTTTAATGTAATATGGTTAGGGATTTAGATTTTAACCTATTAACCCTAAACTTTAACCCCTGCCCCAAAATTCTAACCACAACTCATCAATTCTAAACCATTAAACATAAACCCTAACCTTTAAACCCTAAATTCTAAAATTAAAACGATTGTAGAAAGTTTTTGTTTTCACCGCCCGTGTATTGAATAATTACCCTTTTATTTTATTCAAATATATTGTTGATCTTACATTTTAATAAAATATGTATACAAAATATTTTAACGTTTTATCACCATATATAGCCTCTACCATAAATTATATTTATATGTTTTACAAAAAATACCAAATACAAAAAAATAATAATTACAAATTTCTTTATAAACATTTATTTTCTCGAAACTGAAGGAATTCTGAATGTAATGACGTGGAAGGTGGTGCAGCAAAGCCAAAGGAACTATGATGACGAATTGGGTGAGAGCATCTCTGGCGGTAGCGCCGCCCATGTTTCCAGACTAAATAATGAAAGAGTTAATATTGGTTTCAATCCCACCAACCTTTTCGTCTAAACATTTGAATTCAAACTTTTTATTTCTCAGTTGAGGTAACCATTAGCAAGACTGTCAACCCAGCGTCGAAATTGTGATTTATACAAAAAAAAATGTGAATCATACATTGTTTTCAAGTAGGACACTAAAAGGCAAATCTAAATTTCGGCTGAAGAAAGTTGAAAAATCTAAAAAATTGGACGGAGCTGAGTTGAAAAGGATGAAGTGAGGCGTTGGCTGTGGACTGACTTTTAATTTTTATTTTTTGACAAATAGTTTCTGGTCCTGAAAATGGCTTGGCCCAGATCCTACTTTCGCTCACCCTATACGTCAGCACAGCCTCTATATCTTTGGCTATAAATAACCCTCCTTCCCACCCATGCTACCAACCACAAGAACACGTATCAGTTTCTGATCACTCATTTGCTTTGCTTTGAATCTTGGAAAGAGTTCGAACATATAAGAGCACGAAAAATGACAAGATTGCCCGAAGAAGAACACCCTAACAAGGCTTTTGGATGGGCAGCCCGAGACAGTTCCGGTGTTTTATCTCCCTTCAAGTTTTCCAGAAGGTTTTTTTTTATTTTTATCATTAATCCATCTTTGAATCGGTTCCCATGTTTGATCTTCTTTTAAGTTTTTTGCTGGTTTGTTTGATAAAAAGAAACTGATGTATATTTGCACATGCAGGGAAACAGGAGAAAAGGATGTAGCTTTCAAGGTGCTTTATTGTGGGATATGCCATTCGGATCTTCATAACGTCAAGAATGAATGGGGCTCTTCCGTTTACCCTCTTGTCCCTGGGTATGTTCTCCATCTGTTTGATGTTTTGGCTCTTCATTTTCTGATCTTCATATAGATCATATTTGAACTATTCTTCTTATTGGATGCAGGCATGAGGTTGTTGGCGAAGTGACCGAGGTGGGAAATAAGGTCCAGCACTTCAAAGTTGGGGACAGAGTTGGAGTTGGGTGCCTGGTCGGATCATGCCGTTCCTGCGACAGCTGCAAAGACACTCTTGAGAATTACTGCCCCAAAATGATACTTACCTATGGTTCCAAATACTATGACGGAACTATGACATATGGAGGCTACTCCGACACCATGGTTGCTGATGAACATTTTATCATCCGCATACCTGATAACCTGCCTCTCGATGCGGCAGCTCCATTGCTGTGCGCTGGGATTACAGTGTATAGTCCATTGAGATATTATGGACTAGATAAACCTGGTTCGCATATTGGTGTGGTTGGACTGGGTGGACTTGGTCATGTTGCAGTGAAATTCGCCAAGGCAATGGGAGTCAAAGTGACAGTCATTAGCACCTCTCCTAATAAAAAGAAGGAAGCTTTGGAGAATCTCGGTGTAGATTCGTTTTTGGTCAGCCGAGACCAAGATCAGCTTCAGGTTTACATATATTTTTTATTTCAATGATTTAAGAGTTACATGTACGTAGTTGTTCTAAATTCATTATTTGGCGTATAGGGTGCCAATGGCACATTGGATGGAATCATCGACACAGTATCGGCTCAGCACCCTGTGCTGCCATTGCTTGGGCTGTTGAAGTCTCACGGGAAACTTGTTCTTGTTGGTGCACCAGAGAAACCACTTGAGTTGCCTGTTTTTCCTTTGCTCCAAGGTAAGAATCTGTTGTTAATATGTCTTGGTAGATTGATATATTGGGTCCCCAATTCTTCAGAGATATCTTAAATTGAAGTCATAATTTGTGTGCAGGGAGGAAAGTCGTGGGAGGAAGCTTGATTGGGAGCATAAAGGAGACTCAAGAAATGATTGATTTCGCAGCCAAACATAACGTAAAACCAGACATTGAAGTTATAGCAATGGAGTATGTGAACACCGCCATGGAACGCCTTCTCAAAGCTGATGTCAAATACCGATTTGTGATTGACATTGGAAAAACATTAAAGGCTTAGGCCACAGCTTGAAGTGATCTTTGCATAATATTACTGAGGCAGATTATTATTATGTACTCTTTCCGTCTTAAAAATAATGTCTTTTGTTGACTTTTTATATAGTTTTAGAAAAAAAAATTATATAAGAGGTGTGTTGTAAAGTAATTAAAATGACAATTTCATACTTAAAAAGTTAAAGTTTACATAATATTACTGAGGCAGACTGTTATTACGTACTCTCTCCGTCCCAAAAAAAAATGTCCATTGTTGACTTTTTATGTAGTTTTAGGAAAAAATTTGTATAAAAGGTGTATTGTAAAGTAATTAAAATGACAATTTCATCCTTAAAAAGTTAAAGTTTGCTTTATTATTTTTAAGATAGAATAGGTAAACAGATTACCATAAAAATAAATAAATAATTTGCGTGCGTTACATCAAGGTTTGTCTATTTACACTGCTAATCCATTTTCGATCATTGTACCTTCCACCGTTCAACCTTTTATTATAAAAAATCTTTTTTCCTCCTAAATTTATTTCATTATCTTTACTAATTTTTTCCCCTCAAAATAAAACTTTGGCCGTCATCACGCTTCGGTAATCCCTCCAACCACT
The DNA here is from genome assembly GCA_019671005.1 of Hibiscus mutabilis. Lineage (NCBI taxonomy): Eukaryota > Viridiplantae > Streptophyta > Magnoliopsida > Malvales > Malvaceae > Hibiscus > Hibiscus mutabilis. The sequence goes on from CM033731.1 coordinate 41,255,998, forward strand.
AGTTTTGTTTACTTAAATATTGCTCACAATTTTTTTTTTCTACAAATATAGCACAAATTAAATTATTTTCACAAATACTATGATTGCTACGGTGAAAGTAAAGATAATACTATTTTTTGCTGTTTTTGGACATAGATTTAATTTTTGTAACTTTTATAAGTTCAAAATAACTGTTTATAATGTTTTTTATGGATTATATTCGATACATAGGGTGGAAACAAAAAGTTTTCATAAACATCTTCGTTCTATTGTTTGATGTTAGAATTTAGGGTTTAGATGTTTAGGATTTAGGGGTTGTTAGAATTTGTCAGAGTAAACATTAATCCAAGAATAAAGATAATAAGATAAGATATTATTATTTAAACAAACAGTGCAAAATTAAGGACGATACAACAATATGTAACTCAAACCGATTGAAAACGAAAACTGAAAGGAAAAGTGTTGAGGCCTGCACGAATGCAGTTTCCTTAAGACAGATTTTCGGATACAATAGATGATCAGCTACAGTTGCACTACTGTAGAGATCACGAACTGACCCTTGCCTTCGCCTACCACCGAAAACTACTTTGTAAAATTGACAGAGTAAAACAATAAAATTTTTCTGTGGTTTTTAGTTGTGTTGAAACCAAAGGAATGACATTCTAGTTATAGGGGAGTGAGCTAGGTTAAATATGGGAAACAAATATTCCAAAATTATGGCCGTTAATTCTCCATCCAATTTAATTTGGAAACCTTTAATTAATACCATATTTAATCGGATACATTTTCGTGAATTACAGCCGTTACCTATTTAATATTCGAATTTAAGAAAACCATAAATTATCCTTTTACATTCGAAATATTCAAAAAGATATTCCAATAATAAGAAAAAAATTTAAAGTGGGTAAAATATCTGCAAGTCCACGTAGGGCCCGATCTGTCCGGACATTCACGTCGCCCACGTCGTGCGGGTGCACCCCAACCTGAATATGTTCAACGAGCTTCGATCTACTCCCTTGCGCCTGAGCACAAAACACAATTTCCATTCAAGTCATTCAATGAGCACCACATGGGTAAGTGTATATAAACACTTTCCAGTCAATTTATCCCATCAATGTGGGATAGGGAGTTTTCACTTTCTTATTCAATTCATAACTACCTACTTTGAGCATAAATTTCTCATTCATCACTCAACCGTTTTGAGCATATGAGATACCGTTGTAAAGGTCTCATGGAGTATAATTGGATCCAATAAAATCATTATTTGAATCACCACCTTTACCCGTTCGAAATATGGCTCAAAGTTACCATTTTCCTCACATTTTTCTAACAGAAATTATGGTTTATCTTTAAAATTTAGGGTTTAAAGTTTATGGCAATATGGTTAGGGATTTAGGTTTTTAACCTATAAAACCTAAATTCTAACCCCCAAATCTTAAATTCTAAATGCAACCCATAAATTCTAAACCACTAAACCTTTAATCTTTAACCCCTAAAACTAAGGCGCTTATTGATTTTTTTTTGTTTCCACCGCCTGTGTATGAAGTAATTATTTTTTAAACCTATAAAATTATGGATTTATATCCAATACACTGGCGGTTAAGAATTTTAGTTTTTACAAGTGCCTTATTTTTAGGGTTTAGGGACTCAATTTAGGGTGTAAGGTTCAGGAGTTTAGGTGTAGGGGTTTATAATTTAGGGGTAATGGTTAGAATTTAGGGTTAGGGTTAGGATTTAGGGTTTAAATGTTAGGGTTTAGGGTAATATGTTGAGGACACAGGTTTTAACTTATAAACCCTAAACTCTATTCACAATCACTAAATTTTAAACTACTAAACCTAAACCTTTAAACCTTACACCCTAAATTGAGCCCCTAAAACCTAAAACTAAGGCGCTTGTGGAAACTACAAGTTTCCACCACCAGTGTATCAAATAATATTAATAATTGTTTATAATATTTTAAACTCGAATAGTTCAACTAAAAAGTTATGAATAACCGATATTGGGATTGTGGTGGGTAGGTCTGGGGTGCGGCTAAAAGACGGCAGGTTTCGAAACTTATCACCGAACTGAAAATGTTAGACTTCTTATAACATTTTTTGGTTGCTTTTTTGAGTTTTTTTTGTAAGAAACGATACTTACTTTTTTTTGATAAATCTTTAGTTTGGGACAAAGTATCGAAACTTATAAAATAAGTATCAATACTTGCAGAAAAAACTCAAAAAAACAAACCGAAAATGTTATAAAAAAGTCTTAACATTTTCTGTTTGATGACAAATTTCGAAACTTGTTGTCTTTTAACCGTACCCTAGACATGCCGTACGTTAGACTCGCCCGATTGTGGTTGATTGGGGTTAACAGTAGTAAGGACTAAAAAGAAAAAAGAACGTGAAAGGATGGTGCATTTGTTTACGATAAATTTGTTGTGGTAGTCCGTGGATCTTAAGTCAGGGCTGTGATGCTAGTTATCTTTGGAGCACCCCTCGTGACTCGTCAGCAGTGGTGTATCAATGGGACTGATAGGTCGAAATGTGTGTATGGCTTTTTCAAGTGACGAAGCCAGAAATATTTTTAAGGGTGGGTATACATATATTAACATCATATTTGAATTCGGTTCGTTTATTATTTAATGTATTCGAGCTCATTTTTTTATCTTTTACGAACATGTTCGTTTAGTGTTTGCGAACTTGTTTAACATTTGCGAACAAGTTTGCTTAACGTTAGCGAACATGTTCATTCATATGTTAGATAACATAAACAACTATGTGTAAATAAGTTAGCAATGCTAATTTACAACGATGTAAATAAGTTATTAATGCAAACATTAGTGAATCAAAAAATAACGGTGTAAATAACTTGCTCCCCTTGACTATATGGTTGATCCACCACTGTGGTTAATAGTATATAATTTAAAGTTTGTTTAAAAGCATAATACAATGTCATCTGTTACAACTTACAAAGACGAACCTATATAACATCTTCATGATGTGGACAGTTTTATGCAAACAATTGCTTTTTTCATGTCATGGTGATTGAGTACAATACAAAGCATACAATTCACGCTAGCCATAAAATACATTAATGAATCAGAGTTTTCTAAGTTACAATTTACAACGCAATGTGATATATAATACCTACAAGACTACAACAAATTCAAAATAGCTTAATTTGTGCCTATTACCAATTTATATTCAATTAATAAAAAAACAATAACAAAAACGAATGTCTTTGTTAAATTGATTCAACGAAATTAATATAAAGAATCATCAATTCATAAAGTCATCTTTCTACTTCTACTATCAATTAATTGAATCTCTAACTCAAATTCTAAACTTAGAAAAGGAAAAAGTAAACATAAATTCACTAAATAATTAATTATTATATGAAAAATACTTTGATACAAAGTTTATACAAGCCTTTCAATTTTAGGGTTTAGGGATTTAGATTCAAGTTTAGGGTTTAGGGGTTTAGTGTGTAGGGTATATAATTTAATGTTTATGGTTAGAATTTAGAGTTTAGGTTTTAAATTCTAAATGCAACCCATCAATTCTAAACCACTAAACCTTTAATCTTTAAGCCCTAAAACTAAGGCACTTATTGATTTTTTTTTGTTTCCACCGTCTGTGTATGAAGTAATTATTTTTTAAACCTATAAAATCATGGATATAATCCAATACACTAGCGGTGAAGAATTTTAGTTTTGCCTTATTTTTAGGGTTTAGGGACTCAATTTAGGGTGTAGGGTTTAAGAGTTTAGGTGTAGGGGTTTATAATTTAAGGGTTAGGGTTAGGATTTAGGGTTTAGGGTTTAGGGTAATATGTTGAGGACACAGGTTTTAACTTATATACCCTAAATTCTATTCACAATCACTAAATTTTAAACTACTAAACCTAAACCCTTAAACCTTACACCCTAAATTGAGCCCCTAAAACCTAAAACTAAGGCGCTTGTGGAAACTACAAGTTTCCACCACTAGTGTATCAAATAATATTAATAATTGTTTATAATATTTTAAACTCGAATAGTTCAACTAAAAAGTTATGAATAACCGATATTAGGATTGTGGTGGGTAGGTCTGGGGTGCGGCATGTATTGGGTGCGGCTAAAAGACGGCAAGTTTCGAAACTTATCCTCTAACTGAAAATGTTAGACTTCTTATAACATTTTCGGTTGTTTTTCTGAGTTTTTTTTGTAAGAAACGATACTTACTTTTTTTGATAAATTTTTAGTTTGGGACAAAGTATCGAAACTTACAAAATAAGTATCGATACTTGTAGAAAAAACTCAAAAAATAAACCGAAAATATTATAAAAAAGTCTTAGCATTTTCATTTTGAAGACAAATTTCGAAACTTGTTGTCTTTTAACCGTACCCTAGACATGTCGTACGTTAGACTCGCCCGATTGTGGTTGATTGGGGTTGATAGTAGTAAGGACTAAAAAGAAAAAAGAACGTGAAATGATGGTGCATTTATTTACGATAAATTTGTTGTGGTAGTCCATGGATCTCAACTCAGAGCTGTGATGCTGGTTATCTTTGGAGCACCCCTCGTGACTCGTCAGCAGTGGTGTATCAATGGGACTGATAGGTCGAAATGTGTGTATGGCTTTTTCAAGTGACGAAGCCAGAAATATTTTTAAAGGTGGGTATACATATATTAACATCATGTTTGAATTCGGTTCGTTTATTATATAGTGTATTCGAGTTCCTTTTTTAGCTTTTGCGAACATGTTCGTTTAGTGTTTGCGAACTTGTTTAACATTTGCGAACACGTTTGCTTAACGTTAGCAAACATGTTCATTCATATGTTAGCGAACATAAACAACTACGTGTAAATAAGTTAGCAATGCTCATTTACAACGGTGTAAATAAGTTATTAATGCAAACATTAGTGAATCAAAAAATAACATTGTAAATAACTTGCTCCCCTTGACTATATGGTGGATCCACCACTATGGTTAATAGTATATAATTTAAAGTTTGTTTAAAAGCATAATACAATGTCATCTGTTACAACTTACAAAGACGAACCTATATAACATCTTCATGATGTGGACAGTTTTATGCAAACAATTGCTTTTTTCATGCCATGGTGATTGAGTACAATACAAAGCATACAATTCACGCTAGCCATAAAAATACATTAATGAATCAGAGTTTTCTAAGTTACAATTTACAACGCAATGTGATATATAATACCTACAAGACTACAACAAATTCAAAATAACTTAATTTGTGCCTATTACCAATTTATATTCAATTAATAAAAAAACAATAACAAAAATGAACGTCTTTGTTAAATTGATTCAACGAAATTAATATAAAGAATCATCAATTCATAAAGTCATCTTTCCACTTCTACTATCAATTAATTTAATCTCTAACTCAAAATCTAAACTTAGAAAAGAAAAAAGTAAACATAAATTCACTAAATAATTAATTATTATATAAAAATACTTTGATACAATGTTAATACTTTAAATTTGCACAGCTTGTGTATCAAAATATAACCCTTATTATACCCCTATTTATATTGCTACAGTTGTAAGAGAAAGAACAAAAGATCTTGAACTCTTGAAATCTTGTAAAACAAAATTTAAATAGTAATTGAAATATACTTCTATATGTTGAATAAATGAATTGAACTCAAATGAATTATTTTTGGACTCTAAGAAAGAATAAGTTACTACTTATGGACGTCTTTAGTCATTTTTTTATTATAATTTATATGTGAGCGGGACAAATAAAATTTCAGAGTGGATACAAATAAAATTTGAAAAAATTTCAGGGTAGGCACAATTAAAATTTCTTGGTGAGCACAATCAATAAAATAGATAACTAATACGAGAAAATTTAAATTCTAGTGCCCACCCAGGAGAATAGGTGGATCCGCCACTGGCTTTTTCAGACTTGGACCAACCTATTCCATCAAATCTGAAAGGCATGCAAAAATTATGAATTTCCATTCGAAACAAGGGTAAATTCTGCTTTTTATCACTCAGCTTTCTAATATATCCTATTTTGGTTAATGAGCTTTAAAATTTTAATTTATTCATTAGATTTTTTATTTGTTCTTATTTTAGTCATTGTAAAATTTTCCCATCAAACTTGTTTCGCCTTCATAACTGCGAATTCGATGTTCAAATAATAAAAAAATCTCAAACTCTATGAATCTAACGTTGAACGCTTTGATATATTGTTCTTCGTTATTTGTTGTGCGTCATTGGATGTAATACAAATAAAAAGACCAACATTTTCAATGTTGGAATCCTCAAATGAATGCTCCAAATCGCCAAGATCCACCAAAGTTGAAGGCAATGCCCTCTTCTCTACCACCAATGAGTTTATAGCTAAGTTCATAGAGCATAATAAAAGAGAAACATTCATTGATACCTCCAAGAGAGCTCAACATCAACTAATTCAATGAAAATTCAAAAAGTGTAATCATTATTCTGAAGTTGAGGATTCTTTCATCTTGTGGTTTTGGTATGGTGACTTTCCTACTATTCGTCATTTTGGCATATCTACCAATATGATTTTTTTTCTTACTATTTGAATTAAGTTTTTTACGTACTTGTTTAATGATTAATGAACATGTTTTGAACAATTTATTTAAAAGATGCATAATTTATCAACTTTTTACTTAATCAGTCGTTTGAATTTCCTTTAATTTTATGGATTGGTGATATATCACCATAAACATGTATTAAACAATATGCCTGAGAATTGCGATTTTGTGCTTAAGAAACTAGTATTATGCTCTCAGCTTTGAAAGATTTTACTAAAATAACACATTTTACTTGGTTTTACAAGAACGACAAATGACATGGTGATTGATGGAGAGTTTAATTTAATTAAAAATATAAAAATAATATTAATAAACATATTCTTCGGTTAAATTTTTTAGATACTGTTGTTGGAAAAATATTCCATGATCTATTACATTTGTTATAGTAAAAGTAAAAATCGCATGTATTTTTGCCAACTTTTGGCAAAATATGTAAAAGATTAGCTGTAATTAGTTAGTATTGGGCAGTTGGGTTGTTATAATCCGTCCTTACTAGTGAGTTGAATTTAGTAAACTTTTGCTAAGTGATATTTGCGATCTAAAGATCTGTGCGTTGGTCCTAATGAATATTGCTGAGAATCATTCTGTAAATGAGTTGTCATGAATTCTATTGCATTGGTAGATGATTTCAAATGAGATTCTTCTATTTTGGTTTGTTATTGATAGGATTATCTGGATACTGTTAGGTCGTTGTTAGTGGATATGCTACTAAAAGATATTATTGTTTGGTTCACCTTATCCTCCTTGATGTCGATGTTGATTTGTTACTTCATTGGTGGGCATCCAGTGAGAATTTAGATAGTTATTGGTAGTAGATTAGAAGCTCAATAGCTTCAACTTAAAATTAATCAATAACTATCCATGAATTTTCATATTTGTGTGGGGATTTACCCTACCGAATCGAGGCCTATTTAACGATGTAGAGAAATAACAAAAAAAAGCTTACACAAACGAGGGAGGTGCTTGCTTGAGCTAGAGGTTGAAGATGACAATGGAGGTGTTTGCTTATTCTTAAGGAAAGATGAAGGAAGATGGCAATTAAAGAAAGTGAGGTCTCGATGGTTACTATGACTTAGGAAAAATGTTTTTGAACTCTTCAAACTTCCCTTAAATCCATCCGATAGATTTTCTCTAGCCAAGGGTAAACTTATTTTAATTCATTAGTATGATCACATCACCTCCCACACAACCAATCATAACGTTTCCTCCAAAGGTAGGTAAGCTATAAACAATAATTTTCATATTTTCATTCTTTTTCTTAATTCAAGGCAATCCATCAATTGTCATCTTTTGTTGAGAAAAAGGAACCAATAGCACGTAGAATGGAGGCAAGCAAAGAGGTGACTCACCTCAAAGTGGGATAACTACGGGAGTGGTCCTTTAATTTTCTAAGCTTTACCTTATTACCCCCAAACTTTCATTTATCTTAATTTAGTCACTAAATTGTTCCTAAGAACTCAATTAGGTCTAAAGTCTTTTAAATTGACTAAATTAGATTCCAATACGGTGTATTTGACCACACAATTTAAGTCAATAAAATATTTAGACCTTTCTAGAATAAAATTTTTGATTACTGGAACCTAATTCTGACTAGACCGGTTTTTGGGGTGTTACAATTCTCCCCCTTAAGAAAAGTTCATCGTCAAATTTTTACCTGCAACAATATCGAGATCATCTTTCTTTTCCTTGCTTCTCGCATGGTACATCTATGCATGAGCCTTAAATTCAGGTCTAAATGATGCCTTAGATGAACCACTAAGCTTTTCGAAAGATCTTTGTCTCGCTCTTTTGCCTCGAAAGGATTGGGCAAGACATAAAGGATTAGCCGATGTAGAAGTAGACCTGACGGTATTTCTGGGGCAATCGCGAATGAGATGTCCCAGCTCGCCACAAAAAAGCATGCTCTAGACTTCTTACGGCATTGCCCTACAGGGTGTATGTGCTGGCAAAAAATGCAAATTAGAAGTTGTGTCTCTTGTCCAGAACCACCAATGCTATCAATAAAATTGGTACTAGGGAAGGACTGGATAACAACTTGAGGCCTAGCAATATATTCAGAACGAGAAGGTTGAGAATACACATTCTATTTCGAACTATGATACTTCTCTTTCTTGAAAGACTCAGGAGGATGAGAGTCATCTTGATATCTCTTCTCAGACTTGCCTGATCCACCGGCCTTCTGAGCTTTCTGGGCAATTTTAATAGCTTTAACTTTGTTCAAAAGATCCTAGAAAACGGTAATGCCCAATGTCGTAAACATAGGGAGTAGGTCATCATTCAGTCCATTGATGAACATTCTACACTTCTCCTCCATCTTCTTGATATATTCCGCTTCATACCTACAGTACTTGCAGAAATCATGGATGTATTGCTCCACGAGTCAAAAATCTTTACCGATACTCCCAAGGCAGTATCAATACGCCTTGTTGATTAGTGTTGACCTAGTCTAAAAATGCATCCTCGTACTGATATGACATCACCCATATCGGTAAGGCATGGTCTGTAATGACAAATTTGGTCTGTTTTTTACTCATTTTGACCTATCATACAATGTTCAAATCCTATGGAATTTTACAAGCAAGTTTAATTAACCATATTCTACTATCATGCCAAATTTCATAGTCATATAAATCCATTTAAAGGGGGTTTTTTTTACCTTTTTAGGCCAAATATGCATATTTTACCACCTTTAGCCAATTTCAAAACATAATTTTAGGCCTTTTAAGCTTATACATTCCATATGCAACTTATACACAACAAAAGGGCTATAAGTGGTTAGTTTAACTACCATGCCACCATTCTAGGAGTTTGTAAGGATAATAAATATTACTCTATGCTTGTTGTGACTTGCCAAAGACCTTAACGGTGACTTCTTTAACCTGAAATGCATTAGGCATACTTGCCTAGTGAGGTAGTCATAAACAATATCAATAACAATGAGATGCATTTCGAATAATGTTGTCAATAACAATGCTATAAATGATGTTCAATAACAATAATATCATTTTCAATAATATTCCTTGGATCGATTCAAGATACTGGATACACGAATTCCTACGCCTCACCAAATCAATGAATGGTCTAATCCCTCTACCTCGCCAAATGACCAATAACACAAACATCCATCTGCCTCGACACAATAAAAGCTGTAGCCCAAGGACCGTAGTCTACCCGTACCAATGAGCTCATGAATTCTATGGCATGCCAATTGTATCCAATGTCTTTTTGAATCCAAGGTTCAATAACAATAACGATGTCGATGGCAATAATAATGACAATGACCATATCGATGGCAATAACGGTGACAATATTAATGTCGATAACAATGGCATTACAAATATCAATGTCAATATTTTAATAGCAATAACAATATCGATATCGATGTCGATGTTCAATGACAATGGCAATATCTATGGCAATATTTTGATGACAATTGCAATATCAATATCCAATGTCTATGAAAATGACAATATTACTATAAGTGTATATGGCAATGACAATATCGATGTCTGATGATCGATGTTTCTATATTTCAATGCTTCAATGATGTCAATGATAATAGCAATGTTTCTATGAACAATATTTCAATGCAATAACTTACCGATGCTTACCAATATAGTCTCCAAAGAGATTCGATGCAATATCTTTAAACACAATGTTAGCTATGCAATATTCAATGTTAATGAAATCGAGAAAGGCACCTAGCCTATTCTCGAGACTCCGACTACACTCGCCTTACTTTCCGAAGCTCCTAAGGCTCTCGGATGACCACTCCCTTGTTCCTAGCTTTTGATGGGCGTGATGGAACTTCTATCTCTAACTCTTGAGCTAGGTAAAACAATAGTTAAACTTGAAATATCTATTAGCTATTAGATATCCTTGGATTAAAGCCTTGATGATCATAGGTTTAACTTAGATGCTCAATAGCTTCAACTCAAAATTAAACCTCAATGATCCATGGAATCGATCAATCATTTGGGGTTTTAGCTTACCAAATCAATGACTACACAATGGAATCAATAGATTAAGGCAAACTTGAACTTTGAGAAGCTCAACAATTGAGGTGCTAGCTTAAAGGTTGGGAGGTGCTTGCTTGAAGGAAGAAAATGATGAAGATTGGTGATGATGGTGAGTTAGGTGGATTACTAAAGGTGTTACACATATATTTTTAATGCTCAATTGTAACTCTTCTTTTAAGGACATTTAATTCTATTATAAATAGAATAAAATTATGCTTTAAAAATAACGATTTTGCCTCACTATTTAGCCTATAAATAGTGGGCAATTTTTACTCATTTTGAATATCCCCAAGCAAATGAAATTTGCTTTGAAACACTCTTTGGTTTTCATAAACCTTTCCTGAGTGTTGTTTTTGAGTCGAGAGAAGAGTAGTACCATCAACGTCCACTATATTTTTTGGGTGTACGAAGTTTGGAGTCGTGCTAACCTCAGGGGGCCTTTCGTCTATTGTAGCGATTATACACATTGGGGCGAATTCACTTCTAAGGTAGTGGTTAATGCCACGACACGATTATAGTTTCGTTTAGTTATTTTATTATTTTCAGTTAGTGCTAACTTCTCGTTTTGCTACAATTTATTTTCTAACAACATAAACATACCCTCATTCATGTCATGTTCGTTCAGTTCGTTTACATGCTTAAATTTAAGGGGACGTCAAAATTTATGTTTTACCAAAGTTTCTAGAGTTACATCTAAATTTTTTACCGTTTAAAATTTTAGTATGCATTAAAATTTTCACTTAAAAATTAATTTGACATTCGTTAAAATTTTTAGGTATTTAATAGAAGTTTGACATTACACTATAATATAGTGTCAACAAATGATCAACAATCGTGGAGACTTGGGAATCAGGCGCGTAAGAGCCAATAATTCAGCCTTCATAATGAAGATTTGTGATGCTCTTATCTACTCTCGATCTGCTATTTGGATATGCATCTTGAGGGGAAAATATAGTCTTGGAGTACTGCCCAGAATCGATTTCTAAGCCAAATTACTCGACCTTCTAGCACTATTTAGCCAACATTTGGCCTTTGTTTCGAGCCAATTTAGCATGGTTTGTTTGTAATGGTTCCTCCGTCAATTTTGGAGTGATAATTGGCTCCCGAATCTTGGTCATTTTCAGCATTGGAAATCACCCATATTATGATCGATCGGACGCTCGAGTGCAAGATTTTGTTCTCCCGAATGGTGCTTGGGATTGTGATCATCTGAGTCTTAATCTTGATGAGACCGTCATGCCTCATATTCAGAGTATTTTTCCACCAATACCTCTCACAGGCCATGATGCTTGTTATTGGTCGAATAACTCACATCGTTTATTTTCGGTTAAAAGTGCTTACTCAATCATAGCTCAGCTTGATTGGTCTGATAGTAATCCTTCCTGGAAATCTATATGGAAATTGTGCCCCCTGAGCGGGTTCGTGAATTCTTTTGGCTTGCTTTCTAAAATAAGCTCCTCACCAATTCAATTAGATAATACTGCTATCTCACAGATTCTGCTACATGCGATGCCTGTAGGGAACAAGAGGAAACTTTGCAGCATATTTTGCGAGATTGCCCCAATATACGGGGAGTATGGTTATCTTTTTCCAATATTCACATGAATGCTGATTTTTTCACTCTTCTCCTACGAGAATGGATCCTTCGAGAGACCTCTTCCACCCGTCTATGTGTTTTAACTAGGGGACCTTGGGGTATTTTCTTCTCCTCTTTGATTTGGTAATGTTGGAAAAGACGAAATGCTTTTATTTTTCTGGGCCTTCCTATGGGTGCCTCCTTTCTCCTTGATGTAGGCGTTTATTTGGCAAAGCTCTATAAATCAAGGGTTGTGTAACATTCTATTCAACACTACCCTACTCTCGAGTTGGTGCAGTGGCAGTCGCCACCTTTGGGATGGACTTGCCTTAACACTGATGGGGCTGTTTCAATTGGTTCGGGTGCTGCCTCTATTAGTGGCATGTTTAGGGATCATGATGGGAATCACATCATTTCCTTCTCCAATGCCATTGGTAATTCTAATATTCTTCAATCTGAACTTTGGGGTATTTTGGAAGGTTTTCAACTAACATAGAATCAAGGTTTTGCTCGACTCATATTTCAAGTTGATAATGGTGATGCGTTTACATTTCTTTCCAATTCTTCATTCTCTAGTCCTCATTCCTTAGTAAGATCCATAGCTATTTTATTTAGTAATGTTTGGACTATTCAGTTCGTTCAAATTAGAAGAGAGGCCAACATGGCGGCGGATTTTATGGCAAAATTTGACACTGGCTTCTCCATGGAGATGCTTACACTAGATACACCACCGACTGTTCTACAGGTGCTACTCCAAAGAGATGCTCACGGCCCCATTTATCCCCGAATGAGGGGTCTCTAATGTAATGGCTACGACCTCCTCTTTTATTAAAAAATGATCAACAATCGTCAACATTCTCTAGAGCAAGTGATTAAAGCTCTCAGTTAACATCTTTCCTTCTTCTCTAGGTTGTGAGTTTGAAACCTATTAGGAGCAAATTCCCCGCCCCCTCTCCTTAGGTAGAAATTATTTAAAAAAACAAATGATCAACAATCAACCAATATTTCTTTCAGGTGCCAAAGTAACTGATTTTTTTTTTGAAAATAAGACAAATATTAATATTAACCTATTTTATTTTGGATTCATATTCAATACACAGACGGTGAAAAGAAATTTTTTTTTACAGGTGCCTTAGTTTAGGGTTTAGAATTAAATTTTATGGTTTAGAGGTTATGAGTTTATGTTTTGTGGTTTAAGATTTATCAGTTGATGTTAGAATTTAGGTTTTAGAGTTAGAATTTAGAGTTTAGAGGTTGGGGTTTAGAGTTTAGTGTAATATGGTTAGGGATTTAGATTTTAACCTATTAACCCTAAACTTTAACCCTTACCCCAAAATTCTAACCACAACTCATCAATTCTAAACCATTAAACATAAACCCTAACCTTTAAACCCTAAATTCTAAAATTAAAACGATTGTAGAAAGTTTAGGGATGCAGGCATGCGGTTGTTGGCGAAGTGACCGAGGTGGGAAATAAGGTCCAGAACTTCAAAGTTGGGGACAGAGTTGGAGTTGGGTGCCTGGTCGGATCATGCCGTTCCTGCTACAGCTGCAAAGACGATCTTGAGAATTACTGCCCCAAAATGATACTTACCTATGGTTCCAAATACTATGACGGAACTATGACATATGGAGGCTACTCCGACACCATGGTTGCTGATGAACATTTTATCATCCGCATACCTGATAACCTGCCTCTCGATGCGGCAGCTCCATTGCTGTGCGCTGGGATTACAGTGTATAGTCCATTGAGATATTATGGACTAGATAAGCCTGGTTTGCATATTGGTGTGGTTGGACTGGGTGGACTTGGTCATGTTGCAGTGAAATTCGCCAAGGCAATGGGAGTCAAAGTGACAGTCATTAGCACCTCTCCTAATAAAAAGAAGGAAGATTTGGAGAATCTCGGTGTAGATTCGTTTTTGGTCAGCCGAGACCAAGATCAGCTTCAGGTTTACATATATTTTTTATTTCAATGATTTAAGAGTTACATGTACGTAGTTGTTCTAAATTCATTATTTGGCGTATAGGGTGCCAATGGCACATTGGATGGAATCATCGACACAGTATCGGCTCAGCACCCTGTGCTGCCATTGCTTGGGCTGTTGAAGTCTCACGGGAAACTTGTTCTTGTTGGTGCACCAGAGAAACCACTTGAGTTGCCTGTTTTTCCTTTGCTCCAAGGTAAGAATCGGTTGTTACTATGTCGTGGTAGATTGATATATTGGGTCCCCAATTCTTCATAGATATCTTAAATTGGAGTCATAATTTGGGTGCAGGGAGGAAAGTCGTGGGAGGAAGCTTGATTGGGGGCATAAAGGAGACTCAAGAAATGATTGATATCGCAGCCAAACATAACGTAAAACCAGACATTGAAGTTATAACAATGGAGTATGTGAACACCGCCATGGAACGCCTTCTCAAAGCTGATGTCAAATACCGATTTGTGATTGACATTGGAAAAACATTAAAGGCTTAGGCCACAGCTTGAAGTGATCTTTGCATAATATTACTGAGGCAGACTGTTATTATGTACTCCATCCATCTAAAAAATAATGTTCCTTAATGACTTTTTATGTAGTTTTAGGAAAAAAATTTATATAAGAGGTGTGTTGTAAAGTAATTAAAATGACAATTTCATCATTAAAAAGTTAAAGTTTATTTTATTGGAAAACTAAAAAAAGGTAGAAAATGAATTGTGTTTAATAAAAGTTGTTAAATTTTTTAAGAGGACAATTTAAATGAGACAATTTTAAAACATAAAATGGACATTATTTTTAAGACAGAGAAAGTAACCGATTACCATAAAAATAAATAAATAATTTGCGTGCGTTACATCAAGGTTTGTCTATTTACACTGCTAATCCATTTTCGATCATTGTACCCTCCACCGTTCAACCTTTTATTATAAAAAATCTTTTTTCCTCCTAAATTTATTTCATTATCTTTACTAATTTTTTCCCTCAAAATAAAACTTTGGCCGTCATCATGCTTCGGTAATCCCTCCAACCACTAGTTTTGTTTACTTAAATATTGCTAACAAATTTTTTTCTACAAATATAGCACAAATTAAATTATTTTCACAAATATTATGATTGCTACGGTGAAAGTAAAAATGATACTATTTTTTACTGTTTTTGGACAGGTTATTTAATTTTTAAATAAAAAATTTAAAGTCGAAACAATTTGGTTCAGTCTTCAAACAATAAAAGAGTAAAGTCAGAATCATCTTCATTGTTTGGGCTATTTTTTACTGTTAGAGTTTATGGTTTATGGTCAAAATTTAGGGTTTAAAGTTTATGGAAATATGGTTAGGGATTTAGGTTTTTAACCTATAAAACTTAAATTCTAACCCCAAATTCTAAATGCAACCTATCAATTCTAAACCACTAAACCTAAACCTTTAATCTTTAAGCCCTAAAATTAAGGCGATTATTGAAACTTTTTTGTTCCCACCGCATGTGTATGAAGTAATTATTTTTTTAAACCTATAAAATCGTGGACTTATATCCAATACACTGGCGGTGGAAAATTTAATTTTTACAAGTGCCTTATTTTTAGGGTTTAGGGACTCAATTTAGGGTGTAGGGTTTAGGAGTTTAGGTGTAAGGGTTTATAATTTAGGGGTAATGGTTAGAATTTAGGGGATAGAGTTAGGATTTAGGATTTAGATGTTAGGGTTTAGGGTAATATGTTGAGGACATAGGTTTTAACCTATAAACCCTAAATTCTATTCACAATCACTATATTTTAAACTACTAAACCTAAACCCTTAAACCTTACACCCTAAACTGAGTCCCTAAAACCTAAAACTAAGGCGCTTGTGGAAACTACAAGTTACCACCACCAGTGTATCAAATAATATTGATAATTGCTTATAATATTTTAAACTCGAATAGTTCAAATAAAAAGTTATGAATAATCGATATTGGGACTATGGTGGGTAGGTCTAGGGTGCGGCTAAAAGATGGCAAATTTCGAAACTTGTCATTGAATTGAAAATGTTAGACTTCTTATAAAATTTTTGGTTGTTTTTTTTAGTTGTTTTGTAAGTATCGATACTTACTTTTTTGATAAATTTTCAGTTTGGGAGAAAGTATCGAAATTTACAAAATAAGTAACACTACTTGCAAAAAAACTAAAAAAACAGACCAAAAATATTATAAAAAGGTCTAACATTTTCAGTTTGAAGACAAATTTTGAAACTTGTCTTCTTTTAACCGTACTCTAGACATGCCGCATGTTAGACTCGCCCGATTGTGGTTGATTGGGGTTGAAACTAGTAAGGACGAAAAGAAAAAAAGAACGTGAAAGGATGGTGCATATGTTTAGGATAAGTTTGTTGTGGTGGTCTGTGGATCTCAAGTCTGGGCTGTGATGCTGGTTATCTTTGGAGCACTCCTCGTGACTCGTCAGCAGTGGTGTATCAATGGGACTGATGTTGAAATGTGTGTATGGCTTTTTTTTAGTGGTGGATCAAGAAATATTTTTGAGGATGGGCATACACATATTAATATCATATTCGAATTCCGTTTATTATTTAGTGTATTTGAGCTCGTTTTTTTAGCTTTCGTGAACATGTTTGTTTAGCGTTTGCGAACTTGTTTAACATTCGCGAACAAGTTTACTTAACGTTAGAGAACATGTTCATTCCTATGTTAGCGAACATAAACAACTACGTGTAAATAAGTTAACAATGTTCATTTACAACGGTGTAAATAAGTTATCAATGCAAACATTAGTGAATCAAAAAATAATGGTGTAAATAACATGCTCGCCTTGACTATATGGTGGATCCACCACTATGGTTAATAATATATAATTTAAAGTTTGTTTAAAAGCATAATACAATGTCATTTGTTACAACTTAAAAAGACGAACCTAAATAACATCTTCATGTTATGGACAATTTCATGCAAACATTTGCTTCCCCCATGTCATGGTGATTGAGTACAATACAAAGCATACAATTCACGCTAGCCATAAAAAGACATTAATGAATCAGAGTTTTCTAAATTATAATTTACAACACAATATGATATATAATACCTACAAGACTACAATAAATTCAAAACAACTCAATTTGTGCCTATTACTAATTTATATTCAATTAATAAAAAACAATAACAAGACGAATGTCTTTGTTAAATTAATTCAACAAAATTAATATAAAGAATAATCAATTCATAAACTCATCTTTCTACTTCTACTATCAATTAATTTAATCTCTAACTCAAAATCTAAACTTAAAAAAGGAAAAAGTAAACATAAATTCACTAAATAATTAATTATTATATGAAAAATACTTTGATACAAAGTTTATACAAGTCTTTTAATTTTAGGGTTTAGGGATTTAGGTTCAAGTTTAGGGTTTATGAGTTTAGTGTGTAGGGTGTAGAATTTAAGGTTTATGGCTAGAATTTAGAGTTTAGGGTTTAAGGTTTATGTTTTAGGCTGACAGAGCTAGGGATTTAGGTTTTAGATTTTATAGTTTATATATGAAAGGCTGTGTAAATTTACACAGCTTGTGTATCAAAATATAACTGTACAACTAATATTTGATTTTGACATAACAAGTAATTTCAAGAACCAATTTGTAAAATAAGATAAATTTAAGTACTAAAAAATACTCACAAAATAACAAGGATTCGAGCTTAAAAGTGTTTCTTAGTTAAAAACTAAAATCCCAAATATTTTCTAAGTGTTTTCGTACTCAAATAGGCAAAATTTGTCCAGGCGTATCGATACACACTTACCCTATCGATACGGTCTTTAGCTACTGGAAATTATTTTACGCAAATGGCTATCGAGTATCGATACACGCACATGCTGTATCGGTACGCTGTTTCGATATGAACGTATCCGTTTTGATACGCCATTCAACCTGGAAATAACAGCTATGTGAGTATCGATACGGTTACTACCCGTATCGATACGAGGTGTTAGATTTTGCATTTGAGACTTGATCGTTGCCTTGTCAGTTTATTGGAATCACAAACTTTGAAAATCGGTTATAGCATACCGATACGCTCATAGGCCTATCGATACGTTTTTCATACTTGAGAAATTAGGATTCCAGTGAGTAAACCCTGTACCGATACGATAAGCCCTTACTGGTATGCCTTTGTTAATTCGAAAACTCGTACCGATACGCCCTTCCCGCATATCGATACCTCTTTGTACGACAGCTATTTTCTTTATGTTAGGTACCGATACGACAAGCCCGCATTGTAATACCCAAAAAATTTATTTCTTTCAAGTTGGATAAAGGATCATATGAAGTTTGACTCGAATATGAAAGGAATAAGGTCTAGTGACCAAATTGCACTTTAGTAAAAGTTTGGGGGCTAAAGTGTAAAATATTAAATAAGTGATTTTATTCGAGTATAAGGATAAATCTAATCAAAATAAGAATTTTGATATCAGTTTTGAGAATTTAGATGCAGAAGAAGGAATTGAAATTGGATCGAATAAAAATTGTTAAGCGTGCTCAGACTAGAGAAATATTAGGATGAGTGACCTTTGGGAAGGTCTCGTAAAAATGTTTCCGGTCGACATTTTGGACTCAGCAAAAGTAGAAAATATTCGTATGGATTTAAAATAAAGGATTTCTACGAGAAACCTTATGCTATTAAGATTTTCAATAATTATCGGAATAATAGACTGAGTTAAGAAAATTCAGTCTAAGTCTTTATGAAAGGAAATTTTTAAGGTTTAAAAGTATCAAGTGATAGATAGTGAGCTGAATCGGGTACTTTCAAATTTTGGTAAAAATCTTAGGAAAATTGAAATGGGAATTGAAGTTCAGTGACCAAAATGGAAATTTTGAAAGTTTTATGGCCAAAGTATAAACTTTGGAAAAGTTTAGGGACCAAAGTGTAATTTTCAAAAGTTATGTATTTTAACCATGTAAATGAATAGTTTACCCCCAAGAGTGACACTTTTGTTTTACTCGAATTTTTCGTACGAGGCTTATATTAGTGGCTATAAAGCTTTAAAGTTCAAAGGAAGAAAAATTGAAAATCGTATTGAGTAAAATTCGAATATTTGGACCAAATACATGCCATAAATAAAAATATAAGATATTTTGGGAGATGGCCGGTTAGATTGGAATCAATTTGGTTCAATTTTAATGGGATGGCAAATTTTAAGACTTGTTAGTAAGTAAAGACTAGTTGGGGGGTAAATTAGTCCTTTGACATGGATGGCAAATTTGAAATATTTGAAAGTTACAAGGGGCAATTTTGGAAGAAGGAAGTTGAAGATTTAATCTTGGCTCTTGATTGATGATAAGATCAATCTCAACCGTTGGATCAAAAGGGTAATTTAGTAATTTTCCTATTTGAATGAATTTAAAATTCATTTATAATACACATGTGGCTTAATTGAGTATTATTAAAAAGAAAAGAATCAAAAGATGAAGACTCTTTCATCTTCTTCGTTTCGAAATTTAGAGGAAAAAAGGGAGAAAATTTTCAAGTTCGATTAAAGCTCTGAAACTTGATTTTCAGGTGATATTTTCAACTGCAAAGTTGTTCTACTCTTCAAGCTCTATCTTTTGATGTAAATAATTCATGGATTTCATGCTTGATTGATGAGAATTTTACATGAGAAGAAGTTAGGGTTTATGAATCAAATTGGGGGTTTTGAGATTTTATGATTCTATGATTGAATTTAAGTTGAAATCAAGTTTGTATGATGTTAAAATCATGTTATTGAGATTGGGATTTAAACCCTACACATTTCGGTTATTGTGGAGAAAATTAGGGTTTATGGATTCAAGTCTAATTTAGGGTTTGTGATGTTGAATCAATGATTTAGTAAGTTTGAATTGTTGATTGGATGCAAAAACCTAAGTTAAAAGTTTAAGGACCGTTTCGGCAAGTTTTAAAGTTGAGGGACCAGATCTGAATTTCATGAAATTGATGTGAATTTATGTTATTAATGATGTTAGAGACATGAAAATGAAGTTGGAATGTTAAACCGATGTTGAATCGAATTAGTGACCATTTTGATAGTTTGTCAAAATTAAGTGATTAAATTGAAAATGAGGTGTTAGAAGGGACTAAATCTGAATTTTAGTTGAAATAATAGAATTCAAGTAGTAATGTTGATTTGAGGACTAAATTGCAAAGTTAAGAGGTTTGACTCTTATCTTTGCATTTTAGTGACTAATTCGAAAAGAAGGAAAAATTAGGGGGATCAATGTTGAATAATTATTTGATGAAAATGGTGATAAGATGATGGTTTGAATCAAGTATTTGGACTAAATTGACAAATAGCAAAGTAAGGAGAAATTAGTATAAAGTTTGAAGTTATTTATGGAAGTTGTGTAGGAAAACTGGATTTGGCAGTAAGTTTGAAAATTTACCATAAATTCTAAAAAAATTGTTAGATGGTGAATTCTATACCGATGTAAAGATTTGTTCGTCTAGTTTTGTTTCCAACAAACGGAAACTGATTTCGAGTTCCGAGTAAAAAGATATGAATTTTTAAGTGGTGAAAGGTCAGAAAATGATATGGCAGTCTGTTCCGAAATTAGCACTGGAAATTGACTTTGAAAATTTGTCATAAATCGTACGAGTTGAATTTGGACTATTAATTTATACGGGTGAAATGCTTGTCGAATCTAGTTCCTTTCAGAACAAACGGAATCAAATTTTGAGTTGTATATTATTTTATAGAAATATTTGTTCGATGGTAGTGCAAGTTGACAGAAAATGGAAATTAAGATAATTTGTGTCTAATGTTGGTTAGCAAGCTTTGAGGAATTATTTGAAGATCAAAATGGTCATTAGGGACCAAAAATGATTTTGTGAACAATATGAGGAAGGAAAGAAATTTATGGAAATTTTTTTATGTTGAATGATTAAATAGCTTAATTGAAATATTGTTAGAAGTGAATCTAACAAATGTTTATTTATATTCATGTGATAAATGAAGTTGGATCTGAATCAAAAGAAGGTTTGAGGCACTATAAAGGAAAAGATCGAATAGATCTTAGTGAGGCAAGTTAATAAATGGCCCAGGTGAGTGCATTTCTATATGTTTGCATTATGTTGAAAATGGCATTGCATTTCTCTATAATACGTGATACGATACATTGCTTGACATGGCAAGCTTGATGGAGTACAAGGTACGAACTATTGTTTACATAAATGATGATGCATTATGCTTAATTGAATTACATGATAGTGATGATACATGATTCATATGACAATATGATACATGAATTACATGAATAATGATATGATTAAAATGAAACAAGTAACCGCTTGGGGGCCCACGCCCTTGGTGTTGCACCTGGGGATCTACGCCCATGGTGTCAAGATCACTAAATAGGTGCAATTATAAGGAGCAAATAATGTCCTTTTATAAGGAGCAAAGAGCGTCCTTGAGTACGTACTCAAGTATTAAGGCTATGGAGTCTTAAAGGACTTTTCAGCAAGTATCCAAGGCTATGGAGTCTTAAAGGACTTTTCAGCCAATATAAAAGGCTACGGAGTCTTAAAGGACTTTTCAGCCAGTATGATCACAAGACGATTACATGAAAGACATGATATGCAAATGATTGCATAATGAAAGCATAACCATGATAGAATACATGTTATGCAAATGATGGCATAATGAAAACATGACCATGATAGAATACATGTTATGCAAATGATGGCATAAAGAAAGCATGACCATGATAGAGCACATGATATGCAAATGATTGCATAATGAAAGTACGACCATGATAGAGTACATGATATGCAAATGATTACATGATGAAAACATGTCCATAATAGAGAATATATTATGCAATAATAACATGATTTATATGATAGTTATGATGCATGATATATGTACATTATGATATACTTGCCATGTTATAGAGAAAATGAAATGCACTTTTATATATGGCATATTGTATTACATTATTTCATGTTTTTTAAATAAATAAGTTTAACTGCCTCACTAAGTTCGTACTTAGC
Source organism: Hibiscus mutabilis (assembly GCA_019671005.1). Lineage (NCBI taxonomy): Eukaryota > Viridiplantae > Streptophyta > Magnoliopsida > Malvales > Malvaceae > Hibiscus > Hibiscus mutabilis. The sequence goes on from CM033731.1 coordinate 41,278,118, forward strand.
GTGTGATTGTTTCACACGCAGGTCAAGTTGGAGCTTGAAGAGGAGTCAAGCATGTTGTTCAAGCTACAATCTGTAGAACATCAGTAAGACATTCTAAATTATGACAATCTCTAGTGGGCATGTAAACTATTTACTTACTAATAGTATATGATGCATTAAATTGAATTATAATGATAGTTTAAATAGTTAGCTAGACGATGACTCATATATGGATAAAAAATTTAAGCTTAACTTTCAGTAGCATGTTTAAGTAACATCTATAATGTATATTCAAATACGAGTATACGTTATGGGTGTTACACGCGTACAAATACTGGGGGTTGGCAGACAGCATTTATCACGGGAAAATAGCTCTTCAAAGATTATAATCAATTTCTCAACAATCCAAACGGTTAGAAATCAATGAAGGGGTATAAAATGAAGTTTCCAAAGCTGCTACAACAACTATTGATCAACTCTCAAGCATTCAAGCAAAAATTCAACATCTTTGAGCCTATTAGAGTCAAATCTTTGTAACCCTCTTGAGTGAGCATTATTTGTATTTTTTTTATTTTCAAGATTGGGTTGAGTGATCTTGTATTAGGGAAAATTTATTACCTTTGAGAGGATTTTACCATTTGTCAACATTTCCTTGTAAAAAAGTGAGTCCATCAAAGCTTTGATTTTGTAACGGTTTCCTCCTAAGCCTAGAAAAGGGGACGAAATTCTTTAGTGAATTTGTGAAAATCCTTAGTAAGAAGCTAAGGTAGTGGATGTAAACCTTGTTAGAAGGTTGAACCACTATAACTCCTTGTGTCTCAATCTTTTTATCTTTCTAATTTGCTTCTAAAATTTTTACTTGCCAATTCACCCCATCTTGGCCACTTTCATCATTGATTGATCATCTCAATAATTGGTATCAGAGCCACATTTAATCGAAGGTCTAACCACCGTTAAGATGATCCTAAAGGTGATTTAATCAATCGACGATCAAGACATGGCATCTACTTTTAGTAACAACTTATACAACTCTCAATCTATCACTAAACCTCTTTATTTCAATAGGGATAACTATCCCTATTGGAAGAATCGTATGAGTCTCTTCATCAAATCCAACGACTACCTCCTTTGGGATGTAGTAGAAGATGGACCGATCATTTCGATGAAGAGAGAAGGAAACCATCTCATTCTAAAGTCTAAGCATGAGATGACCGATGAAGATCAGAGAAATCTACAAATCAATGACAAAGCTATGCACATAATCTTTTGCGCTCTTGGACCGTATGAGTACTCGAAGATGTCTTCTTGTACAAATGCAAAAAAATATGGGATAAGCTATTAGTGACGTACGGGGGCACAAACAAAGTAAAGGAGACCAAGATTGGACTCCTAAATTTAAGCTATAAGAAATTCAAAATGGAGCTGGATGAAGACATCTAAAAAATGTTTGATCGATTCTCAGTCATCGTCAACAGGCTAAAAGGTTTCAGAAAAGTTATTCTGGAGGAAAAGCTTGTTCGAAAGCCCATCTATTCTCTTTTCCAGTCATGGGATGGAAAGAAAACTGCCATAATCGAAGCAAAGGATCTCAAGATTTTGAAGATCGATGCTCTCATGTGGTCTCTTCTCACTCATGAGATAATGAAGAAAGAAAGAGAAGAAGGAGAAGGAAGTGGAGAAGAAAAAGTTAGGAATTACTCTCAAAGTTTCACAAGATGAGAGTGATTCTAGTGAGGAGAAAGATGAAGAATTGACTATGCTAGCCAAAAGGTTCACTCGGTTCATGAAATCCAACCGGGGAAAAAAGTTCCATCGAAGAATGGATTTCAAGAACAGGAACAAGAAAGAAGAGAATGATCCTATGGTGTGCTACGAATGCAAAAAGTCGGGACAAATTAAGATCGATTGTCCCCAACTTAAGAAGAAAGGCTTTGAGAAAAAAGAAGAAGCACAAGGCCCATCTAGCCACTTAGAGCGACGAAGAATCTTCAAGTGATAATGAGCAAGAAGTTGCAAATTTTTGCCTCATGGCCTTCGAAGAGGATCCTAAGGTAACCTCCAACTCATCTATTGATCTTACTTTTTATGAATTATATGATGAATACAACGAGTTGCAAGAGGTTTATGATGAATTAGTTTTGAAATACAAAGAATCACTTTTGAAAAACAAGAAAATAATTTTTGATTTGAAAAATCAAAATGATTCTTAATCTAAAACTAATTTGGAACTTGAGAAAAATGTTTTGGATTTACAAGCCAAACAAAATGATTTGAAAAGAAAAATCAAGATTTAAATAACCTTCTCTCAAAAGTTCATGACGATCACCAAAAAGAAGCTGGTGATCTTAAAGCTTCTTTGAACAAAGTTGGGAATACCCGTTTTGTAAAAGGAAAATTTTCAAAATCCAACTATGTGAAAAAAAATTTTAATGGGTACAAACATGGAGGGTTCCCAATGCCCTATTATGGTAAGAGAGTTAGAAGTATACGGATTCCTAAAATGTTGTTGCTTCTAATGATCTTAATGCAATTGCTTCTTGGATTTCTAAGGGAACCAAGATTTTGAGAACTAATGTTCATGGACCCAAAAAGATTTGGGTACCAAAAATCAAAAAATTAATTCCATTTTTGTATGAGGAGCATTGCTACAAAGCTTCAAGTACAAGTTCGTGGTACCGTGATAGTGGATGCTCAAGACACATGACCGGAGACAACAGTAGATTCTTGGAGCTAGAATCAAGGAGTGAATGAGTAGTGACATTTGGTGACAACTCCAAAGGCCACATTAAAGGAATTGGTTCCATTGGTAATCACTCTTCTATACTTATTGAAAATGTCTTATATGTCAATGGTCTTAAGCATAATTTGTTAAGCATAAGCCAACTTTGTGATAAAGGTTTCATTGTGCTTATTGATTTATTTGGTTGCAAAATTATCAACATTGAAATCAATAAAATTGTGCTTATTGGTCATCGTATAGGAAACATATATATAGTGTATTTAGATGACATTCATATTTCTAATGCATGTTTTGTTTCTAAAGATGAGCATGATTCATGGTTATGGCATAGAAAACTAGGGCATGCAAGCATGAGTGTTTTGGAAAAATTGATTTCAAGTGATCTTGTAAGAGGTTTGCCTAAAATAAAGTTTACATATGATAAAAAATTTTATTCTTGTGCTAAAGGCAAACATAAAATAGTTTCTTTTAAACCTATTGATGATGTTTCTACAAGTAGAGTTTTACAATTAATCCACGTGGATCTTTTTGGCCCCATTAGAAAATGAGCTTGGGTGGAAAATCATATGCATTTGTTTTAGTCGATGACTATTCTAGATATACTTAGGTTCTATTTTTATGTACCAAGGATGAGGCTTTAGAAAAATTCATCACATTTTCAAAAACAAATCAAAATGATTTTGGTTACTCAATTGCACATATTCCAAGTGACCATGGAATCGAATTTCAAAATCTAGGTTTTGAAGAGTTTTGTAATTCAAATGGTATAAACCATAATTTTTCAGCTCCTCAAACATCTCAACAAAATAGGGTTGTTGAGAGGAAAAATCAAACTTTAGAAGAAATAGCTAGAACCATGCTTTGTGAAAATAATTTGCCTAAGTATTTTTGGACAGGAGCCACTAATACAGCTTGTTATATTGTAAATAGAGTAATGATTAGGCCTATTTTAAATAAAAATCCTTATGAACTTTTCAAAAATAAAAAGCCTATCATTAGCTACTTTCATCCATTTGGTTGTAAATGTTTTGTTTTAAACAATGGAAAAGATAATTTGGGCAAATTTGATGCAAAAAGTGATAAAAACAATTTTTTTAGGTTACTCTTTGAATTCTAAAGCCTATCATGTATTTAACAAAAGAACTTTAGTAGTAGAAGAGTCTATACATGTGGTTTTCGATGATAACCTCCTTCCAAGGAAGAAATCTTGTGATGATGATAATGTAGGAATTTTTGATGCCAATGATGGTGGAGGACAATCATTAAAGGTAGATGGAGTTCAACCAAAAGACGAACCACAAGATCCACCTCTAGAAGCCTTGAAGGACATGACTCTAGAGGAAAATAAGGTCATATACCAATGGAGTTCAACTATGTCAAAGGTGGTGAAATTTTAGGTGATCCATCCAAAGGGGTAACCACAAGATCTTCTCTTAGAAATGCATGTAATTATGTTGCATTTATCACATGCATAGAGCCTACAAATATCAAAGAAGTATTAAATGATGATTATTGGATATTGGCTATGCAAGAAGAGTTAAATCAATTTGAGAGAAGTAAAGTATTGACATTAGTTGATAGGCCTAGTAATAAATCTACAATAGGAACTAAATGGGGTTTTAGAAACAAACTAGATGGGAGTGGTAACATAGTGAGAAACAAGACTAGACTTGTTGCTCAAGGTTACACTCAAGAAGATGGAAACGATTTTGATGAAACCTATGCACCTGTAGCTACATATGAAAGCCATTAGGATGTTGCTTGCATTTGCATGTTATCATGAATTCAAGCTTTTTCAAACGGATGTAAAAAGTGATTTTCTAAATGGTTTTATAAATGAAGAAGTGTATGTAGAACAACCACCCGATTTTGAAGATCCAAAATACCCAAACCATGTTTTTAAACTTTCAAAGGCTTTATATGGTTTGAAACAAGCTCCTAGAGCTTGGTATGAACGTTTATCAAATTTTTTAATTGAAAAAGGTTTTGATAAAGGAAATGTGAATACTACACTTTTTATAAAAAGAAAAGAAAGACATATTAGTAGTACAAATTTATGTTGATGATATAATTTTTGGTTCTACTAATGAGCTTCTTTGTCAAGAGTTTGCTAAGTTGATGCAAGGTGAATTTGAGATGAGCATGATGGGGGAGCTTTCTTTCTTTTTGGGGCTCCAAATTAAACAAAGGAAGAATGACATCTTCATCAATCAAGCTAAGTATATCAAGGACATGCTCAAAAAGTTTGACTTGGAGAATGTGAAACCTCAAGCCACACCAATGAGATATTCTACAAAGCTTGACAAAGACGAATGAGGTAAGTGTGTTGATTTAAAGCTTTATAGATCAATGATAAGATCTTTGCTTTATCTTACCGCAAGTAGAACGGATATTATGTTTAGTATTTGCTTGTGTGCTAGATTTCAAGCAAGTACTAGATAATCACACCTTATAGCCGTTAAGAGAATCTTTAGATACCTTAGAGACACACATTGTTTAGGTCTTTGGTATTCTAGAGAATCTTCCTTTAGTTTACATGTTTATTCGGATGCGGATTATGGGGTTGTAAGATAGATAGAAAGAGTACCTCCAATACATGTCAATTCCTAGGTAGTATGCTCATAACGTGGTTTTCCAAAAAACAAAATAGTGTAGCATTATCTACCACCAAAGCGATATACATATCGGTAGGAAGTTCTTGTGCTCAAGTCCTTTGGATGAAGCAACAACTCTTAGATTATGGAATTGATGTAGGTATCATTCCCATTAGGTGTGACAATACTAGTGCCATTTGTTTCACTATGAATCCCTTCCAACATTCTAGAACCAAGCATATAGAAATAAGACATCATTTCATTAGAGATCATGTATTGAAAAATAATGTAGTTCTAGAGTATGTTGACACCTTGAACCAATTAGCAGATATCTTTACCAAACCATTAGACAAAGAGCATTTTTGGTCTCTTAGGAGAGAGTTAGGGCTTACTAGCCTTTCTTGAACCTTAGATCCTTTTTGGTGTTTAAAAGTTGCTTGAACTTGACTGATTTCATTGCTTGTGTAATTTTGCTCTTATATGCATCTTTTCATGTTGTTAGGGGGAGTATGCATCTATTTTTGCTCATACATGATGATCTCATATCATTTACATACATATAGATTCGAGTAAAATGGAATTTTTGGGTCTCTTGTAGCCAAAAATGTCATTTTTGGTTAAGGGGTATCGATACGGTTAATCGCGTATCGATACAGGTAGACGAGCATTGTTTTGATACGGGTGAAGCCCATTTTGGTACGGTACAAGGATCGGTACGCCTATAAAGCGTACCGAAATACGGTGTCGGTACGCATCTTTAGCGTACCGGTACTCGTAGCGGCTAGGACTTTAAAAAGGATTTTAAATGAGGTTTTCCTAATTCTAATCAAATTCTAACTTTTCCTAAAAACCCTAGGTCGGCCACCCTCTATAAAAACCTCTCAAATCTCCTATTTTTTCATCAAATCTCTTTAAAAAAAATTTAGGGATTTTGCTTTCTACATCAAACCCAAGCTACCATCATCAACATTAGTGCAAAATCATCCTTTATTCATCCTATCTTCCATAACTCAAGGTAAAACTTTATTTTCTTTAAATTTTTCGTTTTTCTATATATTTGTAAATTTTTTATTTTTTAAAATTATACTTTTAGTATGTATATATCTTTGTCTTCACAGATTTCACACAAGTTTTTCAAAAACTCAAAATTTATTATTCGAATATAAGACTATGCTCATATATTTTTTAAACTGTTTTTCAAAATTTATTCTTACCAATTTTTTTTATATTTTTATATATATTTTCAAACTATATAAAATATATTTTTAACTTACCTTGATTATTGGATTCAATGCGATGTTTAAGCATACATGTATTTTTGTGGTTTGAAAATTTTTAGGTTTTTACTATGGCACCAAAGAAAAGAGCAAGAAGGGAGATTGGGGCTAGTTCTTCCTCTCGAAATCCTACCTTATCCAATCCTGGCAATAGTGGTACTAGACCAAACCGTACCCAAATCTATCGCCTATGTTTTAAAGAACCAACTTTTGGAACGTTTTAAAAGCTTTCGAAATTTTAAAATCCGGCGTGAACGAGTTGTTTCCATTTCGTTTATGACTTCCGAAGCTTTTCGCTTTAAATATCTTGATTTAATGAGGGAATAGAAATTTATGTCTTTTTTAAGTATACCCAGCATTGTTTACAAAAATCTTGTCCTTATTTTCTACTCCAATGCCCGATGTGTTTACAATCAAGAGAAAATCGAGGTAATTGCTAGAGTCTTATCTTATAGGAAAACCTTTTTGCCTCGATTCTCAAATAATAGCCTATCTTTTGGGGATGGAAAATATGGGCATTGATGATGAAAATGTTTTTCCTCACATCCAAAGCGGCTCTGTTACCGTCCTAGATGCACATGACCGTTTTCTTCACCTCCTTATCACTTGATGGTTTCGACCATCCGGTGGTAAGTGGTCCACCATTTTCCAAGTTGGGCTTCATTGTTTTCGTGAAGGAGTTCGCCCAAACCTTGGTCAAATAACGTTCATCGAGGTTATCCACCTCGTCTAAAATTTTTATACCTCCCTCGTCACATCTTTTACCTATAGCACCGCCCTGAGCTTTATTTTCCACACACTTGAGATCGACTGCTCCCATGATCTTGCTTCGCCTCTCACCGATCCCATTGATGATCACTCCCTTAGGCATGCAAAGTTCACCTTTTATAACGGTGAATAGATTCGTAATGCCGATCTCCTTCGCGATGCTCAACCAAATCCCGAAGAGAATGTGCCAGCCGCTTCAATTGCTCCGGTGGCTCAAGTTGCTCAACCTTCCTTTGATGCACTTATGACGTATCTTGATGTAAAGTTTGCCACCATGACCACTCACTTTGGTGAGATAAACACAAGGCTTGACTCATTTGATGCTCACTTAACATCTATGAAGACTCGTCAAGCTTCTATGGGTATGACTCTTACCGCCTTCCATGGCGAATGACTCGGTCACTCTCTTGGAGACGATGGCATACAAGATGATGATGGAGATGAGGATGAATACGATGAGGATGCTTCTTAGGCTCATGCATAGCATATCATATCATATTTAGGTTTTAAGTTTATGCACCTATGTTTTTGTTTGATTTCTTGTCTTTTGGAATATGGTTTATGTTAAGTTGGATTTTTATTATGTTGCTTGAATATTTTCTTTGAATTTAATAATATCTATGTTGACTAATTATGCTTGGAGCTATTTATTGTTGTTATACTTGCCTTATTGATTTTGATTTAATAAAAAGGGGGATAAGTATGATCTAATTTTTTCAAAATGCTTTTCAAACTCAAATAGCCTTAAAGAAATGGGGAGTTTTATCCAAAAAAACTTAAAAATTTATTTTGGGTTTTGTTATATCAAAAAGGGAGAGATTGTAAAACTAATATTTGATTTTGATATAACAAATAATTTCAAGGACCAATTTGTAAAATAAGATAAATTTTTAAGTACTCACAAAATGACAAGGATTCGAACTTAAAAGTGTTTCTTAGTCAAAAACTAAAACCCCAAATATATTCTAAGTGTTTTCGTACTCAAATAGCCAAAATTTGTTAGTATCGATACACACTTACCCGCATCGATACAATCTTTAGCTACTGGAAATTATTTTACGCAAATGGCTATCAAGTATCAATACGCGCATATGTCGTATTAGTACATTGTTTCGATATGAACGTAACTATTTTGGTACGCCATTCAACCTGGGAGATAACGGCTATGTGAGTATCGATACGGTTACTACCCGTATCCATACGGGGTGTTAGATTTTCTAAATCTTTTGCATTTAATACTTGACCGTTGCCTTGTCAGTTTATTGGAATCACAAACTTTGAAAATCGGTTATAGCGTACTGATACGCTCACAGGCGTACTGATACGGTTTTTCATGCTCAAGAAATTAGGATTCCAATGAGTAAACCCTGTACCGATACGGTAAGCTTGTACTGGTACGCCTTTGTTAATTCGACAACTCGTACCAATACGCCCTTCTCGCATATCGATACCCCTTTGTACAACGGCTATTTTTCTTTATGTTAGGTACTGATACGACAAGCCCGCGTACCGATACTGGGGTTGGCAGACAACATTTATTGCTGGAAAACAGCTCTCCAATGGCTATAATCAATTTCTCAATCACCCAAATGGTTAGAAATCAATGAAAGGGTATAAAATGAAGTCTCCAAAGCTGCTACAACAACTATTGACCAACTCTCAAGCATTCAAGCAAAAATCCAACACCTTTGAGCCTATTAGAGTTAAATCTTTGTAACCCTCTTGAGTGAGCATTATTGTAATTTTTTTTTATTTTCAAGATTGGGTTGAGTGATCTTGTATTGGGGCAAATTTATTACCTTTGAGAGGATTTTACCATGTGCCAACATTTCCTTGTAAAAGAGTGAGTCCATCAAAGCTTTGGGTAGAAAGCTTTGATTTTGTAACGGTTTCCTCCTAAGCCTAGAAAAGGGGACGAAATTCTTTAGTGAATTTGTGAAAATCTTTAGTAGGAAGCTAAGGTAGTGGATGTAAACCTTGTTAGAAGGTTGAACCACTATAACTCCTTGTGTCCCAATCTTTTTATCTTTCCAATTTGCTTCCAAAATTTTTATTTGTCAATTTCACCCACCTCTTGGCCACTTTCATCATTGATTGATCATCCCGACAATACCCCTTATTATATTCGTATTTATATTGCTATAGTTGTAAGAGAAAGAACAAAAGATCTTGAACTCTTGAAATCTTGTAAAACAAAATTTAAATTGTAATTGAAATTGAAATATACTTCTATATGTTGAATAAATGAATTATTTTTGTACTCTAAGAAAGAACAAATTACTACCTATGGACGTCTTTAGTCAGTTTTTTATTATAATTTATATGTGGCGGGGACAAATAAAATTTCAGAGTGAATATAAATAAAATTTGAAAAAATTTCAGGGCATGCACAATTAAAATTTCAAGATAGACACAATCAATAAAATAAATAATTAATATGAGAAAATTTAAATTTCAGGTAGACACGTGCCCACCCAGAACAAAAGGGGATCCGCCACTGGGTTTTTCAGACTTGGACCCACCTATTACATCGAATCTGAAAGGCATGCAAAAGTTATGAATTTCCATTCGAAACAAGGGTAAATTTTGCTTTTTATCACTCAGCTTTCTAATATATCCTATTTTGGTTAAAGAACTTTAATTTTTTAATTTATTCATTAGAGTTTTTATTTGTTCTTATTTTAGTCATTCTTAAATCTTCCCATCAAACTTTTTCCCCTTCATAACTGTGAATTCAATGTTCAAATAATAAAAAAAAATCTCAAACTCTAAGAATCTAACGTTGAACGCTTTGATATATTGTTCTTCGTTATTTGTTGTTCGTCGTTGGATGTAATCCAAATAAAAAGACCAACATTTCCAACGTTGTAATCTTCAAATGAATGCTCCAAATCGCCAAGATCCACCAAAGCTGAAGGCAATGCCCTCTTCTCTACAACCAATGAGTTCATAGCTAAGTTCAGAAAGCATAATAAGATTCAACGAGAAACATTCATTGATACCTCCAAGAGAGCTCAACATCAACTATTTCAGTGAAAATTCAGAAAGTTTAATCATTATTCTGAAGTTGAGGATTCTTTCATTCTTGTGGTTTTGGTATGACGACTTTCCTACTATTCGTCATTTCGGCATATCTACCAATATGATTTTTTTCTTACTATTTGAATCAAATTTTACATAATTGTTTAATGATTAATGAACATGTTTTGAACAACTTATTTAAAAGATGCATAATTTATCATCTTTTTACTTAATCAATCGTTTGAATTTCCTTTGATTTTATGAATTGGTGATATATAAACATAAACATGTATTGATCAATATGCCTGAGAATTGCGATTTTGTGCTTAAGAAACTAGTATTATGCTCTCAGTTTTGAAAGATTTTACTAAAATAGCACATTTTACTTGGTTTTACAAGAACGACAAATGGTATGGTGGTTGGGGGAGTTTAATTTATTTAAAAAATATATAAAATAATATTAATAGACATATTCTTTGACGCTTTCAGGACGGTTAAATTTTTTAGATACTGTTGTTGAAAAATATTCCATGATCTATTACATTTGTTACAGAAAAAGTAAAAATCGCCATGTATTCTTGCCAACTTTTGGCAAAATATGTAAAAGATTAACTGTAATTAGTTAGTATTGGGCAGTTGGGTTGTTATAATCTGTCATTACTAGTGAGTTAAATTTAGTAAACTCTTGCTAAGTGATATTTGCGATCTAAAGATCTGTGCGTTGGTCATGATGAATCTATTTCTGAGAATCAGTCTGTGAATGAGTTGTCATGAATTTTGTTGCATTGGTAGATGATTTCAAATGAGATTCTTCTGTTTTGGTTTGTTATTGATGGGATTATCTAGATACTATTGGGTCTTTGTTAGTGGATATGCTACTAAAAGATATTATTGTTTGGTTCACCTTATCGTCCTTGATGTCGATGTTGATTTGTTACTTCCTTGTTGGGAATCCATGGAGAATTTAGATAGTACTTTAGCAGTTTTGTTTGCTGCTGCTAAAATGTGATCATGCTGGGATCTTGTTCAAGAATAAGTAGGGGTTTCATTTCTTCATTTATTGCGTCTTCTTATCCAAGATGTACCAAGAACTTGATGCTCAACAACCAAGTTTCTATGGCAGAAAATTCCTGGGGAAAGTTAAGAGTGTTTAACAGCCTTGTTCACCATTAACCAGACATAATGGGGTGCTTTCTTACTCGGAGGAAGAATGAAAAATTGTATGAAAGACAGTAGAAGAAGGAAAAAAAAAGAAAGCTGCTTTCCACTAGTACACTAAAAAAACGGATGCACATTGTTAATCAGATGTTCAAATAAAGAAAAATATGGAGATGATGATTTTCTTCTTCTTCTCGTTAATTTGAAGAAAATTGAAAGATTGAAGAAATTTAGAAAAAAGTAGAGTGAATGTTAGAGATTAACTGTAATTAGTTGTTAATTAGTTTTAATTATTTAGTATTGGGCAGTTGGGTTGTTATAATCTGTTAGAGAATGAGCTACATAAACCTTCTCAATGTACTGGGTCATTAACCTTTTTACAATATATTTTATTTTAATAAAAGATTAAAATTACATTCTTTGTTTTGTAAATAATCCTAGCCGTTTCTACTCTCCTCTTCTTTATAGTATATGAGTTCGAATCTCGACATAGAAATGTAATACTTTATTATTTAATCAAAAAAATAACCATGGTCATTTCTACTCTCCTCTTCTCCTCCCTTCATCGTCATTTTCCATCTCCGGCCACCATGTTAGAAATGCTGGTGGAGAAAACTCGAAAGATTTTTACTCATTTACTGCAGATTTAAGATGGCAGTTACATGATTCAAATCACTCATTTATTGCATATTTAATATGACAGTTACCTGGTTTAATCACTCATTTTATGCATATTAATATGACAATTAAGTGATTTAAATCATACTTAATATGACAGTTACAAACAAATTAATTGGTTTGTCATTATTGCTAAAAGTGATTTGTAGAATTTACCACAACTTTCAAGCTATAAATAGAATGCTTCAGATTCACTTTTAGTGTATCTCAAAAACATTCTCAGTGCAATACCACTTTGTCTAACTTCAAAATTTGGGTGTACGAATTTTGAAGGCCTTCTGTTAACCTTGGGAAGACATCGTCCAATGCAGCGATTACACCAATTGGAGCAAATTTGCTTCTAAGGCAGTGGTCATACCACGGCACATCAAATGGTTCGATCTCTTTCAATTTACTTTATTTCATCCAATCAATGCTAATAATTTCATTTCGTAGTTATATTTCCAACAATTTAGAAGCAAATTCTACTGCTATTAAAACATAGTTGAAATTTAAAGCAAATTTAGCTTTTGAGAAAGCTCTTCTCAGTGATATGCACACCATAAATCGTTAGTGTGAATATGACGTGGTTGCATGATTTGTGTTTTGAGATGGATGAGACGGTTAAATTTTTTGACGTCTTACAAAAAAATCCAGTTGTCTTACTGAATAAATTTTGGGTTGCCTTATCGAATAAATTTTTGGTTACCTTACCGAATAAAATTTTGATTGCCTTATCGAACTAAATTGCCTTTATGGGTGCTAATAATGTATCAATCCGATCCCGATCTAGATCCAAAGCATTACATTCAGGTCTCCCAAAACTGACCCATCAAAAATTTCTCATTTAAAAAGCCACAATTTAATACTTCTCAAAAACATCAATTTTCATAAATCCATATAAATAAATAACATTAAGATAGTTTACAAAATAGGAGCTTCAATTAAAAAACACTTTTTGACCCATTTAAAAGTAAATCATGTAATGTTACAGACTCGACTGTTGTAAGGTCCTAAGAATACAATCAGTCCAACTAAAACATCAAGTATTGTACTTTGAAGCAGGCTCGATGTTGGGAAATCCTCCTCGATGTGCTCCTTCAAAAGCAACTTGTCAACCTACGCACGGAAAAACCACAATTCCGCACGCTAAGCTAACAAAGCTTAGTGGTACATTTCTACTTTACCGCAATTCATGAATATCATAAAACAAGCATGCATGATAATATAATCAAGAGTGCACAAAAAGGCTTCTCAACACTAAGGATCGTCTTCTAGCCTACCCTAGCTAGAGTTCATAACCAAGTCTCAAGATACCACTAAAATGCAAGGAGTCTCCCAAGCCATCCCAGGCTTACCATACTCGAGGTTACACAGCCCATCGAGTTACTCGAGCTCACACAACCCACCAAGTTATGCATTCTATACCCTGATCACATAGCCCAATGGTAAAATAGCCAACATATATTATCCATACAACAACGTAAATAACATACATTCCCTATAATGGCCAACAAAGCCCTACTATCCCCGTGCTCACACAGCCATCGAGTTACCCATGATTACATGGTTGTCGAGTTAAAGGATCATATCCGGATCACTATAGCCGCCGATACGTCTTAGACATACTTGGATCACAATAACCACAAGCAGTCTTTACCTAAGGTCACTTAGCCAATCCGGTTACTCGAGTTCACATAGCCCTTCGAGTTACTCGAGCTCACAAAACCCATGAGTTACATTTCCTTATCCTGACCACTTAGCCTAATGATAGGTTTCTGACCGCATCCAGATTACATAGCACATGGATACGTCGGATATACTCGATCATATAGCCCGGAGTACGCATCCCCCTTATATAAGTGCCCTTACACTGACTCTAGGACATCCAGATTCCTAACCAAGACACATAAGATAACATATGCTCCCCCGAGCATCAATACATCTCACCACAAGATAAGAAACGTCAAGCTAACCACTACAAATGCCCCAAGGCATATTTCATTTGTTACAACATTTATTAATTATCTTTCAAGCTCATACTCGCCTTTCTCGTTAGATTATTTCATTAATCGCGGCAACCAGCCTATATGGATGTCCCTTCAGCACACAGCAAGGACCCTAAGCTTCCACGTAGCATTAACCGATCAACCACGGATCCTATGGATTACTAGTACAAGAAACTCACCCAACCATTACCAAGCCATTAGCCATTTATTTCACACATGGGTTATAAACCCTGATTTCTCAATTTTAGAATTCATTTTGTACCTTTAAGGGCCCACTAGACCCTTTACCACAAATTATAAAATCCTCGAACGAAACCTTAAATTTCTTGGGCAGATTGTCCAGTGAGTACCGGTACTCCTATATGGGTATCGATACTTCCCTATAGGTACCAATACTCCTCCATGGGTACTGATACTCGTTTAGGTTCAGAAAAAGTAAATCCCCAAGCCGTATCGATACACTCACCTCCGTATTAGTACCTAATATCGGTACATAAACTACCCGTACCGATCCTAGCCCGTACCGGTACCCTACCCCACCCGTACTGGTACACGAAAGCCTTTCTCAAATAATGTAACAGAAGGTACTAATACGCCCCCTAGCATACCGGTACGCAAAAGTGCTACTGGAACTCTAATCGAGCGAGGGGTACCGATACACAAGAAGACGTATCAGTACGCCTCTCACAACCCATTCTTCTTATTACAAAGGCGTACATATATGCTACTATCCTGTACCGGTACACGAGCCCAAATTTTAAAACTTGGAGCTCGAGATTTCACAATCCCAGCCATTAACCTAAATGGTTAAGCCCCAAAATTTTCCTATAGATTATTGGAGGTTTATTATATGGTTTGCTATTAGTTTTACACATTAACATCACTTAAATCTTGATTTACCATTAAAGGGGTTTAAAGCTCCTAAAACCCCAACTTGCAACCC
Organism: Hibiscus mutabilis; assembly: GCA_019671005.1. NCBI lineage: Eukaryota > Viridiplantae > Streptophyta > Magnoliopsida > Malvales > Malvaceae > Hibiscus > Hibiscus mutabilis. Next base: position 41,293,264 of record CM033731.1, read on the forward strand.
ACAATCATAAAACCAAACAGGCATTCATTTTATGATGCCCATGAAGTGTAGGAGTCAGAAATGTATCAACCTTAGGCAAAAGATTCCTGGAATGAAGCTCTCACCAAGCTTCTTCCACTTTCTTTTCCTTGCTCCAAGCTTTGAAACTAACTTCCACCAACTCTAGAGGTATGCACCTTGAAAGATAGATCCTTGTTTGCTAATGAACTATTCCATCCTTGTTTGCTAATGAACTATTCCTTGATGACAAAACTGGGATCCACACAACAAAACCAAAGTTCCTAGCTTTAATCTTGAGTTGGGGTGGGTGTTGAAGGAGAAGATGGATAGGAAAAAGAGATGGAAGACAAGGGTGATCTCACCATCCTATAATTTGCAGATAATTAAAAAGGTTCCAACCTTTTGTCTTCTTTGAGGGGCAATTTACCATATTGCACCTTAATATTTCCTTTTCATCCACCCACAAACCCAACATCCAAGCCCAAAACACATAGAAGCCCACCAAATCCCTTACGGAGCCTAACCCGACCCAACAACAATTTGAACATTCGACTCGACATGTCGGTCCAAGATCCAAGTCAGCGCTCATCATTGACTCAAAAATCTGGGTCTTTACAATTCTCCTCTCCTTTAAGACATTTTGTCCTCGAAATTTAAATGGATGGAAGAGATAAAACCAAGACAGATCCACACACTTCGTCAAACAAATAAGATCACCTTGATTAAGGAGACTTCTCCCTCAACCTATCTTAATCGAAACCATAACGTTGAACCACTTGTTCTCAACACCTCTCCCGAAAATTCTAACGACTTAACACCACAACCATAAGCACTCACAACGAACCTTAAAGCAGGGCAACAACCCAACCTCAAGCCATGTTGTCTAGACAACAATCTAAAAAACTTAATTTCGATGAATTCTCCCTCGTTTAACAATTCTTTTTACCAATATCAGCTAATCAAAACCCTAAACTTAAACCTCATTTATGTCTAAAACGCTACACCACTTCCACAAAACATTGTTAGGAACACATCATATCTAACAACCATACCTCGGTCAAACATTAAAGGACAAGCAAAACCCTGACAACCAAAAATTATCATCAATCTACCTTGAACTAACGGCTCTTTTCTCCAGACTTGACCCACCAAGACGAGACTTAAAACTTTACTTTATCTGAACTTGCTTTCAACAGGAACGAAAACCACTTTCGATTTCAACCACTTGATTTCGAGAAATGACCATTTTCACTTACGAACTCACACAAGCAACCAAAACCAAACAAACTATCTTCAAAGGTTTGAACACCTTCTTATAACCCTTCACTCGGTCCCAACAACCAGACGTGAAGAACCATCCGACTATTCTCAAGGATTTCTAACTAGTTTATCCAATGACGTTTCTTTGCAACATAACTATCCAGTTACCACAACACAACTATTGATCTCATATTTTCGCTGCGCTACTCTGATAACTTTCGCACTGCTTGCCTTAATAAAAAATAACTCTACTCCAACTCGATAGAGCAATCTTCCAACTCTACGAAATCTAACTCAACAGGTGCACAAGCTAGGCTACCATCCTCACGACTTGTCCTTAGGGCCTCAACCATGTTTATTACAACCTTCATTTACCTTTACTGCGATACCTTTACTCTGAACAAACAACATACGAACTCTCACATTTTGTGACCAAAAACAAGGACTTCGATCTCATGAAACAGGCAGCGGTCTTCTACTATTACACTATGGCTCAACACATCCAAAGCCACCACACAAGCCACTTCCACACAGGCACGTTCTTAGTGAAGCACTCAGCAACGATGCCCAATTGGTCACTTGCACAAGTGTGCCCCATCAAAGAGTTCGTTAAGTACCAAGGGTACCTCCATACCCTCAAAACATCCACAACTTTAAGACCATGAACTCTTAACCCTCGCGTCTACAATGCAAGCTAAGAACATCTTATAACATACAAAATCCTTCTTGGGCTACCACCACGGAGCACAATGTCCACATAAGAGAGGTAAGGATCCTACACATCTAACATCAACAACCAGATTCAAGCAATCTGAAATTTCACAACTCTTCGCTCGTAATTTATGGTATACCTTGTATTCTCTCAACAACCATCTATGGTAAAACTTATTTAGCAGAAGATGTAATTCTAATCATCATCTAAAGTAACAACAAAACCAAGATACACATTCACATAAACTGATTTATTACACATCCAAAAAGTAAAACGTCTATTAAAAACAACTGAAGCTCAACAGAACTTAATTACCTGACATATCCTCGGCCGTAACGCTGTCATCCCTAGTCTGAGCAGTAGGTTGTCGAGCAACACCTCGCACACCAACCCTAGTGGTGGATCTCACAGGTTCTCCACCTCGATAACCTAACGGTGCTCTAGCTCCACCTCTAGCAAAACTATGATTATGTCAGAAAGTAGCCATCCTCTCAGACTGAATCGGTGTATCCCCATCCATAACTAGGTAGTCTTTTGCCATATATCCTAGTACTATACACTTATAGCAAACCCTCCGAAGCATGAAGCACACTCTAAGGTGATGTCAGCCACAATGCTCGCATGGTGGTGAAAGCGATGCTCCAACAAAACCCTCGGTACTCTCTTCTGGAGTAGAAATCAAAGGGCCCCTACGAACCTTTGACTAGATTCTGAACTGACTCTGGATATCCTAGGTCTCTGCATCATGACTCCTAACATCCTCCGTCCTACCAGGTGTCCTATCCTGAAGCCGCTCTGATGTCTTTACACTATTAGCTAATTCTGAAAATGTCCCAAGTGGACTCAATGTCACGTGCAACTGAAGCTCAACCCTCAAACCTTGTCTAAACCTCTTGCACCTCAACTCTTTTGTCTCAACAAACTCTGGGACATAACGACTCAAACATAGAAACTCATGCTCATAAGCAATCACCGTCCGATCTTCTTGAACCAAATATAGAAATTGGTCCCTCATCGTATCCATATGTACCTCACTGATGTACTTCTTTCGAAACTCATCCAAAAAGATATCCCATGTTAGGGTACAGGCTGTAGACCCAGCTCAACAGTCTTCTACCACTGCTGTGCATTGCCCTTAAGAAGGGAAACAATGCAATCCAGATCATCCTCTAAACTTTCCCTCATCTGTCTCAAGATTTTCTACGTGTCACGCAACCACTAATCAACCTTGATCGGGTCATCCTCACCCAATCCCTTTAAATTTTAAGGCCCAAAACGATGAAGCCTTTCTACAAGGGTCTTACGAGGCGTCTCAGATTGCCTTAGAATGGCTTGCAAAACTTGCAAAAGGGCAGAGGTAAGATCACAGAAGTGACTCGCCTCTCCACTACCAGTTTTTCCTTCAATTAACTTTTTTTCTTAAACGCAAAAAATAAGGCGACACATTAAGATTCCCAGTCTTGTAAAGTACAACTCAAATTTAGGAACTTGTATTCACTAGATACCTTACCACGACCTCTATACCACCCTGGGGTTTACTAGAACCGAATAAACCTAAGCTTTGATACCACTAAATGTAACACCCCGGTCTTAATCTGGATTCAAAGTATTATATTCGGGTCTTCCAAAGCTGACCCATCAAAATTACTCATTTAAAAAGCCATAATTTAATCATTCTCAAAAGCATCCATTTATATAAATCCATATAAATAAATAATATTAAGAGAGTTTACAAAATAGGAGCTTCAATTAAAATACACCGTTTGACCCATTTAAAAGTAAATCAAATAAAGTTACAAACTTGACTGTGGTAAGGTCCTAAGAATACAATCCGTCCAACTAAAACATCAAGTACTATACTTTGAAGTAGGCTCGGTGCTGGGAAATCCTCCTCGATGTGTTCCTCCAAAAGCAACTTGTCAACCTAAGCAGGAAAAAAAACATAATTTCATACGTTGAACTAACAAAGCTCAATGGTATATTTCTACTCTACCGCAATTCATGAATATCATAAAATAAGCATGCATGATAATATAATCAAGAGTGCACAGAAAGGCTTCTCAACATTAAGGATCGTCTTCTAGCCTACCCTAGCTAGAGTTCATAACCAAGTCTCAAGATACCACTATAATGTAAGGAGTCTCCCAAGCCATCCCAGGCTTACCATACTCGAGGTCACATAGCCCATCGAGTTACTCGAGCTCATACAACCCACTAAGTTATACATTCTATACCTTGATCACATAGCCCAAGGGTAAAACAGCCAACATCTATTGTCCATACAACAACGTAAGTAACATACATTCCCTACAATAGCCAACGAAGCCCTACTATCCCTGTGCTCACACAACCGTCGGGTTACCCGTGATCACATAGCCGTCAGGTTAAAAGATCATATCCGGATCACCACAGCCACCGATACGTCTTAGACATACTTGGATCACAATAGCCACAAGCAGTCTTTACATGAGGTCACTTAGCCAATCAAGTTACTCGAGTTCATATAATCCTTCAAGTTACTCGGGCTCACACAACCCTCGAGTTACGTTTCCTTATCCTAATCACTTAGCCCAACGATAGGTTTCTGACCGCATCTAGATCACATAGCCCGTGGATACATAGGATGTACTCGATCATATAGCTGGAGTACATATCCCCTTATATAAGTGCCCTTGCAATGACTATATAGGCATCCCTTTATAAATGCCCCAAGGCAAATTTCATCTGTTACAATATTTAATATTTAACTTTTAAGCTCATACTCGTCTTTCTCGTTAGATTATTTCATTATTCGCGGCAACCAGCCTATATGGACGTCCCTTCAGTACACAGTAGGGACCCCAAGCTTCTAAGTAGCATTAACCGATCCATCACTAATCTCTAAAGATTACTAGTATAAGCAACTCACCCAACCATTACCAAGCCATTAGCCATTATTTTATGCGTGGGTTATAAACCCTGATTTCTTAGTTTTAGAATTTATTTTATACCTTTTGGGGCCCACTAGACCCTTTACCACGAATTATAGAATCCCCGAACAAAACCTCAAATTTCTTGGACAAATTGCCTAGTGAGTATCGGTACTCCTATATGGGTATCGGTACTTCCTTATAGATACCGATACTCCTCTATGGGTACCTATACTCATTTTAGGTTCGAAAGAAATAAATCCCCAAACTGTACTGATACGCTCACCTCTGTATCGATACCTGATATCGGTACATAAACCACCCATACCGATCCTAGCCCGTACCCTAACCTACATGTACCGGTACACGAAAACCTTCCTCAGGCAATATAACAGTAGGTACCGATACACCTCCTAGCATATCGGTACGTAAAAGTGCTACTAGAATTCTAATCGAGCGGGGGATATCAATATACGAGAAGGTGTACCGGTATGCCCCTCACAACCCGTCCTCCTTATTACAAAGGCGTACCGATACACTACCACCCTGTACCGGTACACGAGCCCAAATTTCAAAACTTAGAGCTCAAGATTTCACAATCCCAGCAATTAACCTAAATGGTTAAGCCTCGAAACATTCATACAAATTATTGGAGGTTTATTAGATGGTTTGCTATCAGTTTTACACATTAACATCACTTAAATCTTGATTTACCATTAAAGGGGTTTAAAACTTTTAAAACCCTAACTTGCAACCCACAATCATAAAACCAAACAAGGCATTCATTTTATGATGCTCATGAAGTGTAGGAGTCAGAAATGTACTGACCTTAGGCAAGACATTCTCGGTATGAAGCTCTCACCAAGCTTTCTTCACTTCCTTTTCCTTGCTCCAAGCTTTGAAACTAACTTCCACCAACTCTAGAGGCATACACCTTGAAAGATAGATCCTTGTTTGCTGATGAACTCTCACTTTATGAAAAATCTGGGATTCCACATAACAAAACCAAAGTCCTAGCTTTAATCTTAAGTTGGGGTGGGTGTTGAGGGAGAAGATGGAAAGAAAAAAGAGAAGAGAGACAAGGGTGATCTCATCATCATTTAATTTGTAGATAATTAAAGAATATTCAGCCTTTTGTCTCCTTTGAGGGGCAATTTACCATATTGCACCTTAATATTTCCTCTTCATCCACCCACAAACCCAACATCCAAGCCCAAAACATATGAAACCCATCAAAGCCCTTACGGAGCCTAACCCAACCCAATAACAATTCGAACATCCGACTCAACGTGTCGGTCTAAGATTCAGGTCAACGCTCATTATTGACTCAAAAATCTGGGTCGTTACAAATAATCTCTTTTAATGAGATTAATGGAATTTATAATTTCTTGTAATAGTTACAATTTCTCAACGCCTAGCAAAAATTCAATGGAGGAAAAAGAAAAAACTCACGAATAAATATCATATTTATTCAAAATATTGAGGTTGTGACAATCGATAAGAGAATGGTTGAATAATTAGTTGGAAATTACAAATTTTGATTAAAGTCAAACAATTGTTTCATGGCTTTGAGAATCCATGATGAGTTTCTTTTATGGTGGTTTTTAAATCTCAATATTGTGAATGGAAAAAAATGGATAAAGAGAGATGTCCTCGTATTGGACTTTGGCAATACCCTATCCAAATTAGTCAGAATAATAAATGCAAATGTAACCTATGAAAATAGGTTACATATATTTTTTGGATGACTATTTTTTTAATAATCGATAAGTAGAATTTTAATAACTTTTAAATATGAATAAAGTGGGATTGTAAGAAGATGATGACTCGTGGATTTGTTGACATAAATTCTATTATGGGTAACCAATAGTGATAAGGTAAGCTCTACGAATGAGTATGAGCAAACATCGTTGGGTTAAAAGTTCTCCAATTAAATATCCTTATCAAGGAGTTGATTTTAATTTCCATGATATGCGAAAAATTCTTAAATGGATTATTGGAAAGTATTGTGAGAGTACATAATGTGCATGTTTAGGATTGGTTCTATGATAGACTTGGTATTTAAGCATACCTAGTGCACCACCTCTCTTTACTAAATACCTACCTGGTGCATTATTTATTACTATGTTTACTATTCCAATTTATAAAAAACTACGACTAAAGGATGCTCTTTAACTTAATGCAAACGTTAAAGAGTAATATTTGAAAAATCTTATTAAGATAAATTCATTTGGTTATATTAGATGGAAATCTTTTGTGGTCTCTTTAAACCATTTTTTTTACTAAGACACTTTAAAAATGTGGGGTGTCTGAAAATGATGTATCATAAGAATGCATGAATTATAAAGATGGATCATTCATTTTAGATTTCGAGATGACTTTTGAGAACCTAACTAAACCAATAACCAAGAGATTAAGTAGGATATTGGTTTTTGACTCGTCGAGGGGATGAATCTCAAGCCCATTGATTGAGGAATTCATGGTAAATGCCCAACTTGGTATTCTATGTTCAATGTGGTCACAACGAAACCATGGAAACATGGTGGATACCCAACTTAGTGTTCTAAGTTCAATGTGGACTAAACCTTGAATAGACTCATAGTATACATACTAATTTATCCCTATGGCGAACATTGTATACATAAAGGTTGAGCTTTTTCTCTTAAGAAATTCATAGCCCCTTTGGTGGTCATAGTGAAAATACTTGACGAATTTACCGATATGGTTGAATATCTACTCTTAATGAGCTCATAACCAGTGTTTGGGTGGTCCTATTGAGAAGAACTATATGGACTCACCGCTAAGAACGATGAGTTTTATACTCTTAATGAATTCAATTTCAAGAGTTTGGGTGATCCTATTTGAGAAGTGCATATTGAATTCACTGATAAAAGAAGTTGAGTTTTTATTCTTAATGAATTTTTATCCTAGAGTTTGGGTGGTTCATTTAAAATGAACTTGAAGAATTTAACTATTTTATTGTGAGGTTGAGTTTACAGAAAAACTCTTAATAATTTCATAGCCCTAATTTTGGTGGTTTATGTTGAGATAGACCTTATAAAATTACCTACGTAAGTGAGAAGGATTTGCCAAATTCTATGAAAGATATTGGGTTGTCTTTCTGGCACACTTATTAGAATCCTAAGGTGTGGCTATATATATATATATATATATATATATATATATATATATATATTTGTTGATTTATCATGGACATAGTGGATGAATGAGGTTAGTCGTGTGTCCTAAGTTTACATTTATCTTTACAAGTTCAAGATTTGTTCACTTGTCAAAGAGAAGGATCGCTCATCGTCACTACGTATTAGTTTTATATATGTTCACTAGTACTTAAGCGGCTAATTTCGTTATTGCTCTTCTCATGATTTTTCTCCTCAAAATTCATTTTATCTGCGCATTTGTGGGGAATGTTAGAAATACTGGTTGAAAAAATTTAGAAGATTTTTCACTCATTTACTGCAGATTTAAGATGACAGTTATATGATTTAAATCACTCATTTACTGCATATTTAATATGGTAGCTACATGGATTAATCACTCATTTAATGCACATTAATGACAGTTACGTGATTTAAATCATACTTAATATGACAGTTACAAACAAATTAATTTGTTTGTCATCTTGCTATGAGCAATTTGTCGATTTTACCCTCAACTTTCAACATATAAATAAAATGCTTCAGATTTACTTTTAGTGTATCTCAAAAACATTCTCATGTGTTTCATGCTATCAAGAAGAGATGGGCAGTACCACTTTTTCTGTAATGACCCTGATTTTAGGATTCGAGGGTCGGGTTTGATCGAGGCACAAGCCTCGTATTTGGATCGTACTTTTGGGCTTTTAGGTGTCTTTCGGGCTAGCATGTGTGTGTTGGGCTCTTGTGGATGTTGGGTTATGAAGTAGCTAAGAGGGGTATTATGGTAAGTAACTAGATGGTAGAGTTTGGGGAGTGAAAAAAACCTATTTTTCTGCACCTGTGCAGAAAATGAGATCACCATGTCTTAATGACTTCATCTTCCTCTTCTAACTTATTCTCTCACCACAACACCCCAACTAAAGGTAAGATCTTGAGAGTTTGAACTAAGAATCACGTTTGGCTTGTTGAGGGAAGTTTTACCAGCTTGTAAGGATCTACATTTCAAGGTAAGGATGGCTAGTTTTGGTGAAAGAGTGTGTTTGGGTGGGGGTTGATGAGGGAGAATGATAATGGGTGTTTAGGGGCTTTATTCTTGTAAAGGTTTGAGTTTTAACTTCCCTAATTCTCCCTACAAGGTAGTAACTCGTTTGGTAACATCTCTTGTAATGAAAGAGGTTGGGAACTCTTCAAAGGACCAAGGGAAGAGCAAAGCTTGAAGCTTTGGAAGGGGTTTTGTGTTATCAGCTGAGCTAAGGTTAGTACACCACTGGCTCCCATAGTTTCTTGGAAATCATGAAGTTAAGCTCTGAAGCATGATTTGGTGTTTTGGGCCTGGTATAGCTTGTGTGGTTGTTAATGGAAAATCTTAGAGTTGTTGTTGTAATGGCTTAAAATTGGTAGTAATCCACCTAATACTATCATTATAACTTGTAGGAACGGTTTGGGGCTTAACCATATAGGTTAAGTAGGGTTTCTAGGTGAAATCCACTCCTAGAGTTTAAAACTCGTGCACGCGTACCGGTACAAGGGCTAGAGTACCGGTGCGCCTTAGTATATAAGGGAGACAGGCTGTGAGGGGAGTATCGGTACGCCTCCCCATGTATTGGTACCCCTTGCATATTAAGGATTCTGGTAACGCTTTTGCGTACCGGTACGCAAGGGGTGTATCAGTACCCACTATTACATTGCTTGGGAAAGGCTTTAGCGTAACGGTACGTGAAGGTAGGAGTACCAGTACGGGTTTGGATCAGTAAGGGGCAATCCCAGTACCGGTAGTGAGTACTAATACAGGATGAAGCGTATCGGTACGGGTTAAGGGTCCAGTCCTTTTGAACCTAAAGTGAGTATCGGTACTTGTTGCGCGTAATAAGTGCTTCGCAATTGTGCAAGTGTACACGTCGCAAGTTATAGTATAAAAGATATCGTCTCCACAGGGATTGGTGCCACTTCAAGAATCTAATCTCTTGCACTGTAAAAAAAGTAAAAGAACACAAGTAGAAGATTGTAGAAGTTTAACTAATGACTAAACTAGAAAGCAAATAAGTAAAAGAAGATGTAATTAAATGAGAGAGAATATGCCATGTTATCGTGAGTTGAGGAGTGATGGCCGATTGGATCGTCTTGGTAAAAGAGTGCAAGGGCAACTCAGTTGCCGTGGCAACTTTCACAGCGGGGTTACCTTGGCAACTAATCATTGGTTGCCTGGGCGACTAGCTGGGAAACTACTCGGGCGGCTGGGCAGCAACTTCAATGGTTTCTTCTGATCCCTAAGTCGAAACTCTAGCTATTTGTGCATGCCTTGATAATACAACCCTGCGTGAATCAAGGGTGAACAACAACCAATCTTGCGCTCTTCTTAGCCGTTGAAATCCTTAACTTATCCCTAAGCCGGATTAATCTTCACCATCAATAGATTGAATAAAGACCATACTGATTCGTTTCTTGAATCTAACTCTCCCGATATTAGATAAATAGATGAAGTTACGAGATCTTCTCCCAATTCACTCGCAAACAAGAATAAAAACCAAGAATGAGTAAACCTTGAATTTGAAAGTGCAAACTCTTATTACCTAAACAAAATCCAATTGTTTCTTACAACCACAAGACACAATAACCTTAGCCAAATAGATTTAGTTCATGGCTAGGTTCCAAAGAAACACAAGACAAAGAATTCCTAGCATAAACCTAATTGAACAAATAAGAAAAAGATGAAGAATGGTTGAAACCTCTTTGTCAAAATCTCCCCCTTTGATCTTGTCGAAATTTCCCTCTTTTCTCCTCCGCTAGAGTTGACGGCTTGATCCTTAATTTATAGGGCTAGGTTAAAGTCTTTTTTTGATGAGGAAGTTAAGTTGGAATTAAATTATCTTTAAAGAATATATTTCTTTATTATATTTAAATTCCTTCTAGAACTTCTCCTATCTTCTTGGGATTTAATTTCTCTTTAAACTCTTCATGGAAATCAAACTCCTTTGGGATTTAGCTTTGCTCCACGTCATCTTGGGCTTATCTAGTCATCAATTTCGACTACCATATCATCTTATTCTTTGTCGAAAATTGCCTTGGCAACTAGCTCGTCATCTCCTTCATGCATTGCCCTGGCAACTGGTTCCAGCCTTGCTTTGGCAAGTGATTTTGCACACACACACAAAAACACACCAAAGCAGTATCTTTTTCCACAAAATTGAGCAAAATATGAAATCAAGCTTGTCCACCAAGGAAACGATGCAAACATGCATGAATGACTAATAATGCAACTAATATGAGCCTGAGTCTAGCAATAATATGAATAAAAAGGGTCATAAAAATAGTACTTTTGAACACTTAACACACCCCCAAACTCGAACTATTGCTTGTCCTCAAGCAATGCAAAGTAATAATTACCCGCCAAGACTTTAATTTTCACAAACTTAGCTTTGAACTTGATTTCAATTCTCAGAACCGTGGCACAAAGTATGATTGGCTTTTCATTTTTTGGAAAACTTAGGAGTTACTCGGAATCAAACTATAATGCTTGTGAGTGTGTGCGGAGTTGTGTGCAAGTTAATTTTTCAGATTCTATGCAAACAAGAGGTTTTCAAATTACTTCATTGGGTTCTTTTAACATGTTTTAACTAGAGCCAGTTTCGGGCACCTTTATTGTTTTTTTTAGTTTTCTTAAGTTAATTAATTTATTCGACTAGAGCCGGTTTCGGACACCTCTAGCTATCAATTTTTAGCACATACTAGAGCCAATTTCAGGAACCTCTAGCATTCATCCAATTTTTATTCTAATCCCCCAATTTTTTAATTATCAACCTAAGTTCGCTAGAATTCCTTAAATCAATCAAGCCACAACAGTGTTTCATCAAGTTTAGCATCATAGTAAGATTCTAAATGTTTCCACATTTATCCTAGAATAAAAGTTCTATCAATTAAGTACATTGGAAAAGTCATCATCGGATATTCATCAAATCTAGGCAATTCTTGTTCCAACTAAAGGTATGGCAAGCAATTTATGTATCCTAAATGCAATACTTAAGATGAATGCAACTAAACATGGTAACTAACTAATAACAATCCCCCCCAAACTCGAGTGAGGCATTGTCCTCAATGCATGCACAAAGAAAAATAAAAATAAAGAAAAGTAAAATGCAAATGAGGACTTACTCTGAGAGTTCGTCGTCGTGGATGATTAGTTTCCTTTTGGTCGGTGTCTTGATTCTTTTGCTTGAACGCGGTGGTTGCTTTCTTGTTGCCGATGGTGGAATCGATCCTCGTACGGGGTTGTCCTTATCATCCTCTTCATCAATGTCATTAGCTTTTCGCTTGGGCTTGGAGGACTCAATCGGTGCGGTCTTTGTTGGTGCAATGGAGGACTCGTCCGAATCTGAAAAATCAGACAATGATTCAGTATGAGTTGATTCAGGCATAGGTGCTTTACCTTTTACTTTTGCAGTGGTTGTCGGGTTGTCTTTAGCTTTGGTTTCCGCAACATCTTTAGTGTTAGTTGCCGTGGCAACTGCTTGGGCAGGCGCAGTGTAGGTTGCCACGGCATCATCTATTGTGGTTGCCATGGAAACTGCTTTATTGGTTGCCGTGGCAAGGATTTTGGCAGGGAAGATTGGGAACGGCACGCGGCTGTCCAGTACTTTTCCAGGATGACTTGGGTGATGGCATTGTTGTGATCCTTCATGTACCGCATGAACATTAGTTGTCGATCTTCAATTTGCCTAAGGCGGTTTGCCAACGGTTGTAAGAGTACTTCAATTTATCTCGGGGCTGATGTTCGAGTTGCCCGGGCATCAGTTGCTTGGGCATTAGGAGTTGCCGAGGCAGCAAGAGTTGCTGCGGTAATTGAAGGTGTTGGGGATTTTACCGGTGCCTCTCCCATTAGCTCTCGGATTTGTGCTCGATTCCAACCGGAAATTGGTAGGGCCTTTTGATTAGTGGACTCACTTGGGACATGCATCTCCTTGCAAAGATTGGAAATTAAGCAAGGGAAGAAAAGAGAACCCTTGTCTTTTGAGCTACATACAAAAATCTCATCACAAATATTTTTTCCAATATTAATGATGCAATCATGCAAGATAGAATGTATGAGCAAAAGATGAGGTGTATCAACGGTAGTATTGTGTGTGGTGGGCATTAAAGAAGTTTTAACAAACTTATTCCATAATTTTACCTCGGGTTTAAGCCGAAGGCGATTTACCGTGCCCTTGTATTTACCGTCGTTCCAATGAGTTCCCGGTAGAGTGATTTCTTGAAGCACCTTGTCGAGTTGTTTGGGCGTGAGTTGATCAACAAAGGCTTGATGCTCGTCCTTCTCAATGTAGAGCCCGTAAAAGGTGTTGATGTTTTCGGGGCTTATTAGTATAGCCTTGTCACGAACAAAAACATAAAGATTATCCGGGTTAGGTGAGTGAGCATAGAATTCTCTTACCCATGAGATGTTACCCGGTTCTGATTGATGGCAAAAGATTTGCCACTTTTTATGTGCAATCCTTTCGAAGATGAATGGTTCAAGGCCGAAATCTTGATGAGAGTTGGGGTATTCAAAGCCTTGTTCTTCACAAATCTTCCGGCTTTCAAACTTGGAGTGAAATCTTTCTTGAACCACCGGTGTAGCAAACTTCTTGTATCTTGGTTCTTTGGAGGAACTTGGATGAACCAAAAATTCGATTTTGGATACCATGGATGATCTTGGTTGTGAGTTTGGTAAAAACAAAGAAAAGAAAGCAAAAGAAACTAAAGTGTTGCAAGGTGAAAAGTAGGAATAAGTTTCTTGGAAGATAAGGGTGATGGGTTAAATAGAAAAGATAGGTAGTAAATATGGTGGGTGGGATTAATTTTGGAATAAAGAAAACAAGGGGTTCGATTTAGAGGTAGGGTGAAGGCTAGGGGGTTTAGGGAAGGGGAAGGGTTTTGGCCGGTTATGTAGGTTTATTTAGGGTAAATTGGAGGCTTAATATAAGCCTTAGATTCAGCCCATTAATTTCCTTGTTGAAGAAGTTTCCTTCTTGAATCAAAATTCCTCTTTATCTTGAACTCTTTTCCTACAATTCAAAAACAATTAAAAATAAGGATTAAAATTAAAGATAAACTAATAAAAGAAAATAAATAAAGATGTGCAAAGAAATTCTTAAACTTGAAATTTAAAAACAATTAGATAAATATGAAAGAAAGATGTAGTCTTAATCTTGAAGAAAATAAATAAATCTATCCTAAAAAGAAAAAAATTGAAATTAAATAATAAAAAAAAGTTCAAAAAAATAAAAAAAGAAAAAAGAAAAAGAAAATATTGAAAGGAGAGCATGCTCATGAATCTCCTAAGGTGACCACTTCTTTGTTACGTTCCACATGGGCACCGTTGTAGTGCTTCAATCTTTGTCCGTGAACTTTGAATTTATGTTCGTCAGTGATGGACTTCATTATTATTGCACCATGGGAGAATGGTTTGACAACTTCGAATGGTCCCGACCATCTTGATTTTAGTTTTCTCGGGAAAAGTTTTAGCCGAGAATTGAATAAGAGAACTAGTTGCCCTGGCATGAATTGTCGTGGAAATAGTTTCTTGTCATGTCATTGCTTTTTTTCTCCTTGTAGATTCGTGCATTGTTGTAGTCGAGTGCACGAAATTCTTCTATCTCGTTGAGGTCCAACAAACACTTTTTCCCGGCACTTTCCCAATCCATATTCACGGTCTTGATTGCCCAATATGCCTTGTGTTCGATTTCTGCCGGTAAATGGCATGTTTTTCCATAGACAAGTCAGAAGGGGGACATACCTAAGGGTGTTTTGAATGCAGTGCAATATGCCCAAAGTGCATCATCTAGTCTTACTGACCAATCTTACCTAGAGGGATTTACAACTTTCTCGAGTATACCCTTCAATTCCCGGTTGGAAATTTCTACTTGCCCACTGGTTTGTGGGTGATATGTCGTGGCAATCTTGTGAGATACACCAAAGCGTTGTAACATTTTGGCGATGAGTTTGTTATCGAAGTGCTTGCCTTCACCACTGATAATTGCTCTCGGTATCCCAAACCGTGTAAATATATTTTTCTGCAAGAATTGTTGCACGGTCTTGGAGTCGTTGGGGGGAACTGCAGCTACCTCAACCCATTTAGACACGTAGTCGACAACAAGTAGAATATAGAGGTCGCCGAATGAAGATGGGAAAGGTCCCATAAAATCAATCCCTCATACATCGAACAATTCCACCTCGATGATGTTTTAAAGCAGCATCTCATGTCGTCTAGAGATATTGCCCGTCCTCTGGCAAAGATCACATTGCTTATAAAATTATTGGGCATCTTTGTACAGTGTTGGCCAATACAAACCGAATTGCAAAACTTTGGCCGCGGTACGTGTTCCTCCAAAATGTCCTCCATAGGGTGAAGAATGGCATTGCCAGAGTACATTCTGCTGCTCCTCTTCAGGGACACATCGACGTATAACATGATCTGCACATTGTTTAAACAAAAGAGGCTCGTCCCAAAAGTAATGCTTAGTATCATGGTGGAACCGCTTCTTCCCTTGGTGAGTAAGGCCATAAGGTAAAATACCACAAACAAGGAAATTAACTAAATCCGTATACCAGGGTATTACCGAGGCATGTGCTGCCGTGTTGACTGCTCCCAAGATTATCGAGGCGTGTGCGCCTAGAGTTGCCGCGGCATGCGCGTCAAGGGTTGCTGAGGCATGTACGTCAATGGTTTCTGCGGCGTGCGTATCAGTGGTTGCCGAGGCGTCAAGGGTTGCCGAGGCGTGCGCATCTATAGTTGTCGTGGCAACTAATAGTTGCTCATCCGGGAATACAAATCATATCTCTAAATCTCCGTCCTCCTCCCTATTGCGTTCTAAGCGTGATAAATGATCGGCCACTTGATTTTCTGTTCCTTTCTTGTACTTAATTTCAATATCAAACTCTTGTAAAAGCAATACCCAACGAATCAAACGAGGTTTGGCATCCTTTTTAGCAAATAGATACTTAATTACCGAATGGTCCGTATGGACAATTACCTTTGTACCAATCAAATAGGATCGGAACTTGTCAAATGCGAAAACTACGACTAGTAACTCTTTCTCCGTTGTGTAACTCACTTGAGCACTATTAAGAGTTTTACTAGCGTAGTATATCACATGAAAGGTCTTACCTGTGCGTTGACCTAGGACTGCTCCTACTGCGAAATCACTTGCATCACACATGAGCTCAAAAGGTAGCGTCCAATCTGGTGGAACGACAATGGGTGTTGAGGCAAGCTTTTCCTTTAAGGTTTCGAATGCTTGGGGTGCAAGAATCGTCAAAATTGAAGGCTTTATCCTGTTCAAGCAAATTGCACAAGGGTTTAGTAATCTTAGAAAAATTATGAATGAACCTCCTGTAAAAACCTGCATGTCCAAGAAAGCTTCAGATTCCTTTAACCGAACTTGGTGGGGGTAATCTCTCGATCACGTCCACCTTGGCTTTGTCTACTTCAATTCCCTTGGATGAAATCTTGTGTCCGAGCACTATTCCTTCATCTACCATAAAATGACACTTCTCCCAATTAAGGACTAAGTCAGTTTCTCCACATCTTGCCAACACCTTCTCTAAATTGCCGAGGCAACTGTCGAAGTCATTACCAAAAACGGAAAAATCATCCATGAAGATCTCAAGGAAGTCTTTGACCATATCTGAAAAGAGTGCCATCATGCATCTTTGGAAGGTTGTCGAGGCGTTACACAATCCGAACGACATCCTTCAGAAAGCATAAGTACCGTATGGGTATGTGAAGGTTGTCTTTTCTTTATCTTCTGGTGCTATGGCAATTTGATTGTAACCTGAATAACCATCAAGAAAACAATAAAAGGGTTTACCTATAAGACGGTCAAGCATTTGATCAATAAAGGGTAATGGGAAGTGATCTTTCCTAGTGGTTTTGTTTAGCTTTCGATAATCCATACAAACCCTCCAACCGGTCACAGTCCTATTTGGAATGAGTTCATTGTTTTCATTACTTACCACCGTTATACCTCCCTTTTTCGGTACACATTGTACCGGACTTACCCATGTACTATCAGAGATAGGGTATATGATGTCGGCGTCAAGCCACTTGATGATTTCTTTCATTACAACCCATTTCATGGCATGATTTAGTCTCCTCTGGGCCTCAATCGAAGGTTTGTGATCATCTTCCAACAAAATCTTGTGCATGCACACTGTCGGGCTAATTCCCTTCAAGTCGGCAATTGTCCACCCTATTGCCTTCTTGTGTAGCATCAACATTTTGATCAGCTTCTTTTCCTGCTCAGGCTGTAACTTAGAGGAAATAATTACAGGCAATGTATTATCGGTTCCCAAATAAGCATATTTTAGTTGCTCTGGCAACTGTTTCAACTCAAGAATCAATGGTTGTTCAATAGAGGGCTTTTCAAGCTTACCTTCCTTACCTGAGTAATCCAGTGGTTCAAAGTATGTACCTGGTCGATTGACTAACCAATTTGCCTCTTCTTGTTGTTCCTCATCGATCGGTTCTTCATACTCCCCAGGTTCCTTTTGATCGGCGATGTAGTTGCTGAGGCAACTAAATTCCTCGTCGAAGTTAAACTCTACCGTGGCATGAAGAAGTTGGCGTTCTTCCAGATCATCGGCATGCCTTAGTGTTTGGAACACATTTAGTTTAACTTATTGGTCATTCACCCTCATTGTGAGTTCTCCCTTTTCAACATCGATCAAGGTTCTCCCCGTTGCTAGGAAGGGTCTCCCCAGAATGATAGGTGCATGTTCATCTGCTTCACAATCCAAAACAATAAAGTTAGTGGGAAAAATAAATTTATCAACTTTTACCAGTATGTCTTCGATTTTTCCCTCTTAATGCACATAGGATCTGTCGCCTAGCTGTAGCATAACTATTGTAGGTCTTGCCCTCCCGATTCCTAGTTTTTGGAAAACCGATTTAGGCATTAAGTTTATGCTTGCTCTAAGGTCGCATAATGCTTTCCCGACATAATGGTTTCCAATGGAACATGGTATTGTGAAACTTCCGGGATCCTTCAACTTGGGTGGCATACGATTGTGCAACATGGCCATGCATCCCTCTGTTGCGGAAATTGTTTCAAACTCTCCTAGCCTTGTTCTCTTGGACACAAAGTCTTTCAGAAACTTGGCATAGTTCGGCATTTGTTCAATTGCTTCAACCAATGCCAAGTTGATTTGGACTTGCTTTAGGATATCAAGAAACTTCTTGAATTGATATTTTTGCTTTTGTCGCTTCAACCTCTGTGGGAATGGTGGTGGAAGTTGGATATCTTCGATCCTTTCATTGGTCTGGAACCTGATTGACGGCAATGCAGAGGCAACTGGAGTTGCTGAGGCATTGTCAACTGGGGTTTCCGTGGCGTGCCTATCATTGGTTGCCGAGGCATCCTTATCACCGGTTGCCGAGGCATCCTTATCGCCGGTTGCCAAGGCATGTTTATCGCTGGTTGCCGCGGCAATTCCTGGTTCAACATCTAAGGCTTTTCCGCTGAGTTCGTCTTGTTCTTTTTGTGGAGTTTTGTTTGATGAGCAAGCTTGAGCCTCTTTAAGTTTTTGGCCACTTCTAGTGGTGATTGCCTTACATTGCTCATGGCCAGTTCCTCTTACGACTTCAGTATCGCTAGGTAAACCTCCTTGCGGTCTAGTATTCAGGTTTTGAGCAAATTGTCCGACTTGATTTTCCAATGATTTGATTGTCGCCTCTTCGTTTTGCAATCTCATCTCGGTCATGTTAATAAAAGCACCAGTTCTTTTTATGAAGTTACTATTCTCAGCCATATAAGATTCAGTTTTCAACATAAAAGCATTGAGAGAATTTTCCAAAGGACTAGATGTTTCGGTTATTGCTGCGGCAACTATTGTCATGGCATATTCTGCTGGAATCCCGATGCTTGTGCATTCTGATTGTTCTAGTTTAGAGCATTGTTGGGAATACTCCATGAAAAATTTGGGTGCCTCTTCCAAGCTGGATTGTATGTATTGGACATCACATTGTTGTTCCGGTTGTAATTCCCCACATAAAAGCTGGATTCCGGATTCTACATACATTCAGAAGAATCATGGTTACCACCACATAACTCACAAAATGAATCCATTACCTTGACCTCCTGTGTGTTGTTTGGTTTCTGCATGTTCTGGACCATCTTAGTTAGAGTGGCCAATTGTGCCAAAATTGAGTCTGATGATCCCAGTTCATGTATTGTGGCTTGGAGTCCAACTCCTCTTCTTCTAGCAGATGGGAATTGATAATCATTCTTGGCAAGCCTGTTTAGAATTTGCATTGCTTCCTTCGGGAACTTATCTAGGAGTATGTCGTTTGCCGAGGCGTCTAGCACCATCCTTGTTGGTGTATTCACAGCGTTGTAAAACATTGTTACTTTTGTCCACATTGGGAATCCGTATAGGGGGCATTTGTGTAGAAGTTCTCTATATCGCTCCCAAGCCTCGTACATGGATTCATCATCTGCCTGCCGAAAAGAAGTAATTTCGTTACGAAGCCTATCAGTCAAATTTGTAGGATTAAATCGAGCTATGAAATCACGACAAAGATCAGTCCAAGATCCTATTGATCCGGCAGGAATACTATTCAACCATGCTTTTGCTCTATCCCTCAGTGAATAGGGGAATAATCTTAGTCGTAAAACATCAGGGGTGACTCCTTGTATTTTGAATGAATTGCAAATCTCGAGGAAAGATTTAAGATGTTGTCGTGCATCTTCAGTTGCTAAGCCGCCAAATTGACCAATTGTGTTGATCATATTAAACATCAGCAGTTTTAATTCAAAGTGGTCAGCTTCAATTTCAGGTGTGACAACTCCTGGATTAAGTCCTTCAAGATCTTCTTCAAGATAGTCTCGAATAGTTCTGTTTCGTGCAAGAATCACTCCTCCTCCTGCTGGAACATCTTGATTCATATTGTCGTCTTGATTAGCCATTGCTACTCTTAACCTTTGTCTGAGTCTTTGCAAGGTTCGTTAGATTTCTGGATCAAAAGGATATTTTGGTGTAATCGGTCTCGCCCTGGTCATATACCAATGCAAAACCAAAGTTTATTAGCCCTTTGAATCTTAAACAAGAAAAATAAAAAAAGTGCAAGAAAATAAAAACAAAGTTGCTATTGCCAATCCCCGGCAACGGCGCCAAAAACTTGTTGCGCGTAATAAGTGCTCCGCAATTGTGCAAGTGTACACGTCACAAGTTATAGTATAAAAGATATCGTCTCCACAGGGATTGGTGCCACTTCAAGAATCTAATCTCTTGCACTGTAAAAAAAGTAAAAGAACATAAGTAGAAGATTGTAGGAGTTTAACTAACGACTAAACTAGAAAACAAATAAGTAAAAGAATATGTAATTAAATGAGAGAGAATAGGCCAGGTTATCGTGAGTTGAGGAGTGATAACCGATTGGATCGTCTTGGTAAAAGAGTGCAAGGGCAACTCAGTTGCCGTGGCAACTTGCACAGCAGGGTTGCCTTGGCAACTAATCAATGGTTGCCTGGGCGACTAGCTGGGCAACTACTCGGGCGGCTGGGCAGCAACTTCAAGGTTCGGCGAAGCGTTCTTCAATGGTTTCTTTTTATCCCTAAGTTAAAACTCTAGCTATTTCTGCATGCCTTGATAATACATCCCTGCGTGAATCAAGGGTGAACAATAACCAATCTTGCACTCTTCTTAGCCGTTGAAATCCTTAACTTATCTCTAAGCCGGATTAATCTTCACCATCAATAGATTGAATAAAGACCATACTCATTCGTTTCTTGAATCTAACTCTCCCGATATTAGATAAATAGATGAAGTTACGAGATCCTCTCCCAATTCACTCGCAAACAAGAATAAAAACCAATAATGAGTAAACCTTGAATTTGAAAGTGCAAACTCTTATTACCTAAACAAAATCCAATTGTTTTTCACAACCACAAGACACAATAACCTTAGCCAAATAGATTTAGTTCATGGCTAGGTTCCAAAGAAACACAAGACAAAGAATTCCTAGCATAAACCTAATTGAACAAAGAAGAAAAAGATGAAGAATGGTTGAAGCCTCTTTGTCGAAATCTCCCCCTTTGATCTTGCCAAAATTTCTCTCTTCTCTCCCCCTTTGGAGTTGAAGGCTTGATCCTTAATTTATAGGGCTAGGTCAAAGTCTTTTTTTGAGGAGGAAGTTAAGTTGGAATTAAATTATCTTTAAAGAATATAATTCTTTATTATATTTAAATTCCTTCTAGAACTTCTCTTATCTTCTTGGGATTTAATTTCTCTTTAACCTCTTCATGGAAATGAAACTCCTTTAGGATTTAGCTTTGCTCCACGTCATCTTGGGCTTATCTAGTCATCAATTTCGACTACCATATCATCTTATTCTTTGTCAAAAATTGCCTTGGCAACTAGCTCGGCATCTCCTTCATGCATTGCCTTGGCAACTAGCTCAGCATCTCCTTCATGCATTGCCCTGGCAACTGGTTCCAGCATTGCTTTGGCAAGTGATTCTACACACACACACAAAAACACACCAAAGCAGTATCTTTTTCCACAAAATTGAGCAAAATAAGAAATCAAGCTTGTCCACCAAGGAAACGATGCAAACATGCATGAATGACTAATAATGCAACTAATATGAGCCTAAGTCTAGCAATAATATGAATAAAAAAGGTAATAAAAATAGTACTTTTGAACACTTAACAGTACTCATGAAGGAATACCGGTACCTAGAGGGAAGTACTGATACCTATATAGGATTATCGGTACTCGCTGGGCATTCTGCTCAAGAAAATTAAGTTTGCATTTGTGGGTTCTATAATTTGAGGTAAAGGGCCCTGGGGATCTTTTAAAGTATAAAATGAATACTAAAACTGAGAAATAGAGATTTTAACCCCATATGGGAAATAATTGGCTAATGATTTGGTAAACTTCGGGTAAAACGTGTGAGGTAGTAACCCATAGGTATCCTAGGTGGATCAATCGAGGTTGTATGGTAATTATGGTCCTTTCTAGGTGCTGATGGGACACCTAGATTGTCAAGTCGTTCCTTTTTGTTGGGATTTGGATACTCTAAGTGTGTTGCAACACCTTGAAGATTTTTGAATGTAGGATCCCGATGCTATGTGGACGTGGGCCTCATTCGAAGATGCTTGATAAGAATCTCGAGCATAGATGTAGAATCTCGATGCTATATGGACGCGGGCCTCATCCCCTTGAGTATAGGATCCCGATGCTATGTGGATGTAGGCCTTACTCATACTGTAGGATCCCGATGCTATGTAGACGTGGGCCTTACTCAAGTGTAGGATTCCAATGCTATGTGGACGCGGACCTCACTTAACATGATTGGGTTATCTATGTGATGCTATATATTTATGAGATACTTGTATAAGTTGTGTGCGTGATCATACAATTATGATAGTATGTGTTTAGGCAGTTATGGTAGTGCTATTGTTATCTTGCCATGATATAATTCTTGTTGCATTGCTTTATTTATGATTTGCATGAAGCATGGTTGAGTGGCGGTGTATCTACTGAGCTTGTTAGCTCAATGCTCGGAATCGTTGTTTTCATTCACAGGTTAGTAGGTTATCGTGAGGCATGAAGGAGCTCCATCAAGGTTTGGATTTCGGCATCGACTCTAGTTGTTGGGCACTGTTGCGCGTAATAATTGCTACGCAAATGTGCAAGTATACACGTCGCAAGTTATAGTATAAAAGATATCGTCTCCACAGGGATTGGTGCTACTTCAAGAATCTAGTCTTTTGCACTGTAAAAATAAAAACACAAATAAAAGATTATAGAAGTTTAACTAATCTAGAAAGCAAATAAAGTAAAAGAAAAGATGAATTCAAATGAGAGAGATAGGCCAGGTTATCGTGAGTTGAGGTGTGATAGCCGATTGGATCGTCTTGGTAAAAGAGTGCACGGGCAACTTAGTTGCCGTGGCAACTTGCACAACGAGGTTGCCTTGGCAACTAATCGATGGTTTCCTGGGCGACTAGTTGGGCAACTACTTGGGCTTCTGGGCAGCAACCTTCAAGGTTCAGCAGAGCGTTCTTCAATGGTTTCTTCTTATCCCTAAGTCAAAACTCTAGCTACTTGTGCATGACTTGATAATACATCCCTACGTGAATCAAGGGTGAACAACAACCAATCTTGCGCTCCTCTTAGCCGTTGAAATCCTTAACTTATTCCTAAGCCGGATTAATCTTCACCATCATTGGATTGAATAAAGATCATATTCATTCGCTTCTTGAATCTAACTCTCCCGATATTAGATAAATAGATGAAATCACGAGATCCTCTCCCAATTCACTCGCAAACAAGAATAAGAACCAAGAATGAATAAACCTTGAAATAGAAAAGTGCAAACTCTTATTACCTAAACAAAAACCAATAAGTTCTCACAACCACAAAACACAATAACCATAGCCAAGTAAATTTAGTTCATGGCTAGGTTCCAAAGAAACACAAGATAAACAATCCCTAGCATGGACCCAATCGAACAAGGAAGAAAAGATGAAGCTTGTCGAAAATCCCTTGCCCTAGATGCTTGCCGAAAATTCCCCTTGCTTCCTCTCTTGGACTTGTCAAAATTTGCCCTCTTGCTCTCTCTATGGATTGTCGAAATCTCCTTGCTATTTATAGGGCTAGGCCAAAGTCCTTCTTTGAGGAGGAGTTTGAGTTGGAATTAAATTATCTTTAAAGAATATAATTCTTTATTATAATTTTATTCCTATTAGAACTTCTCCTATCTTCTTGGAATTTAATTCTTCTTTAATCTCTGTATGGAAATCAAATTCCTTTGGGCTTGGGCCTTGCTCCATGTCATCTTGGGCTTGTAAAGTCATTAATTTCGACATCCCTATTACATTTTCTCTTTGTCGACAATTGCCATGGCAACTGGCTCTGCGTCTCCTTCATGCATTGCCCTGGCAACTAGCTCGGCATATCCTTCATGCATTGCCCTGGCAACTAGCTCGGCATTGCTTTGGCAAGTGATCCTGCACATACACACACAAAGCACACCAAAGCAGCATCTTTTCCACAAAAACTACCAAGTTATGTAATCAAGCTCAACGATGGAAGAAAACATGGATTAATGCATGAATAGCTAATTATGCAACTAATATGAGCCTAAGTCTAACAATAATATGAGTAAAAAGGGTAAGAAAAATAGTACTTTTGAACACTTATCACACCCCAAACTCGAACTATTGCTTGTCCTCAAGCAATGCAAACTCATAATTACCTGCCAAGACTTCAATTTTCACAAACTTAGCTTTGAAGTTGATTTCAATTCTCTGAACCGTGGCACAAAGTATGATTGGCTTTTTATTTTTCGGAAAACTTAGGAGTTACTCGGAATCAAACTATAATGCTTGTGAGTGTGTGCGGAGTTGTGTGCAAGTTGATTTTTCGGATCCTATGCAAACAATAGGTTTTCAAATTACTTTATTGGGTTCTTTTTAACATGTTTTAACTAGAGCCAGTTTTGGGCACTTCTAGTGTTTTGTTTTTAGTTTTCTTAAGTTAATTTAATCGACTAGAGCCGGTTTCGGGCACCTCTAGTTAAATTTTTTTTACCTATACTAGAGCCAGTTTCGGGCACCTCTAGTGATCCTAAGTTTTAGCACATGCTAGAGCCAATTTCGGGCACCTCTAACATTCATCCAATTTTTATTCTAATCCCCCAATTTGTTAATTATCAACCTAAGTTTACTAGAATTCCTTAAATCAATCAAACCACAATAGTGTTTCATCAAATTTAGCATCATAGCAAAATTCTAAGTTTTTCCATGGTTATCCTAGAATAAAAATTCTATCAATTAAGTGCATTGGCAAAGTCATCATCGAATATTCATCAAATCTAAGCAATTCTTATTCCAATTAAAGGCATGGCAAGCAATTTATGTATCCTAAATGTAATACTTAAGATTAATGTAACTAAACATGGTAACTACTAATAACAATCCCCCCCAAACTCGAGTGAGGAATTGTCCTCAATGCATGCATAAAAATAACGAAAAATAAAAATGCATACGAGGACTTACTCCGAGAGTTCATCATCGTAGATGATTAGTTTCCTTCTAGTCGGTGTCTTGATTTTCTTGCTTGAACGCGATGGTTATTTTCTTGTTGCCGGGATGTCTTTAGCTTTGGTTGCCGTGGCATCTTCAGGGTTGGTTGCCGTGGCATCAGCTTGTGCAGGCACGATGTAGGTTGCCGCGGCATCTTCTTCATTGGTTGCCGGGGCAAGGATCTCGGCAGTAAATTTCCTTAGCATAGTAGTTGTGAGTCTTGTTGTGAAAAAGAAAACGAAGAAAACCTGAAAACTAAAGATAATAAATAAAAATAAAATATCTCCTAAAAATAAAAATGAAAATAAAAAGAAAAAGAAAAAGAAAATATTGAAAGAAGAGCATGCTCATGCATCTCCTAAGTTGACCACTTCTTTGTTACGTTCCACCTGGGCACCATTGTAGTGCTTTAATCTTTGTCCATTAACTTTGAATTCATGGTTGTCAGAGATGGACTTGATTATCACAGCACCATGGGAGAATGGTTTGACGACTTCGAATGGTCCCGACCATCTTGATTTCAGCTTTCCCGGGAAAAGTTTTAGCCGAGAATTGAATAGAAGAACTAGTTGCCCTGGCGTGAATTACCGTGGCAATAGTTTCTTGTCGTGCCATCGCTTTGTTTTCTCCTTCTAGATTCGTGCATTTTTATAGGCGAGTGCACGGAATTCTTCTATCTCATTGAGGTCCATCAAACGCTTTTGTCCGGCACTTTCCCAATCCATATTCACGGTCTTGATTGCCCAGTATGCCTTGTGCTCGATTTCCACCGGTAGATGACATGCTTTTCCATAGACAAGTCGGAAGGGGGACATACCTAAGGGTGTTTTGAATGCAGTGCGATATGCCCAAAGTGCGTCATCTAGTCTTAATGACCAATCCTTCCTTGAGGGATTTACAACTTTCTCGAGTATTCCCTTCAACTCCCGGTTGGAAATTTCTGCTTGCCCGTTGGTTTGTGGGTGATATGCCGTGGCGATCTTGTGTGATATGCCGAAGCGTTGCAACATCTTGGCAATTAGTCTGTTGTCAAAATGCTTGCCTTCGTCGCTGATAATTGCTCTCGGCATCCCAAACCGTGTAAATATATTTTTCTGTAAGAATCTTTGCACGGTCTTGGAATCGTTGTTGGGAATTGCAGCTGCCTCAACCCATTTAGACACGTAGTCGACGGCAAGTAGAATATAAAGGTTGCCGAATGAAGATGGGAAAGGTCCCATAAAATCGATCCCCCATACATCGAACAGTTCCACCTCGATGATGTTCTGGAGTGGCATCTCATGTCGTCTAGAGATATTGCCCGTCCTCTGGCAACGATCACATTGCTTGTAAAAGTCTTGGGCATCTTTGTACAATGTTGGCCAATACAAACCCGATTGAAAAACTTTGGCCGCGGTACGAGTTCCTCCAAAATGTCCTCCATAGGGTGAAGACTGGCATTGCCGGAGTACATTCTGTTGCTCTTCTTCAGGGACACATCGGTGTATAACCTGATCTGCACATTGTTTAAACAAAAGAGGCTCATCCCAAAAGTAATGCTTAGCATCATGGCGGAACTGTTTCTTCCCTTGGTGAGTAATGCCATAAGGTAAAATACCATAAACAAGGAAATTAACTAAATCCGCGTACCAGGGTATTGCCGAGGCATGTGCTACCGTGGCGACTGCTCCCAAGATTGCCGAGGCGTGCGCGTCAAAGACTGCTGCGGCGTCGAGAGTTGTCGAGGCGTGTGCACCCATGGTTGCCGAGGTGTCGTGGGTTGCCGAGGCGTCTAGGGTTGCCGAGGCATCGAGGGTTGCCGAGGCGTTGAGGGTTGCCGAGGCAACTAGAATTTGTTCATCCGGGAATGCATCGCATATCTCTAGATCCGCGTCATCTTCCCTATTGCGTTCCAAACGTGATAAGTGATCGGCCACTTGATTTTCTGTTCCTTTCCTGTCCTTAATTTCAATATCAAATTCTTGTAAAAGTAATATCCAACGAATCAAACGAGGGTTAGCATCCTTTTTAGCAAATAAGTATTTGATTTCTGAATGGTCCGTATGAACAATTACCTTTGTACCAATTAAATAGGATCGGAACTTGTCAAATGCGAAAACTACAGCTAGTAACTCTTTCTCCGTTGTTGTGTAATTCACTTGAGCACCATTGAGAGTTTTACTAGCGTAGTATATCACATGGAAGGTCTTACCTGTGCGTTGGCCTAGGACTGCTCCTACCGCGAAATCACTTGCATCACACATGAGCTCAAAAGGTAGCGTCCAATCTGGTGGAACGACAATGGGTGCCGAGGCAAGTTTTTTCTTTAAGGTTTCGAATGCTTGAGTGCAAGAATCATCAAAATCGAAGACTTTATCCTGTTCAAGCAGATTACACAAGGGTTTAGTGATTTTAGAAAAATTATGAATGAACCTCCTGTAAAAACCTGCATGTCCGAGAAAACTTCGAATTCCTTTAACCGAACTTGGTGGGGGTAATCTCTCGATCACGTCCACCTTGGCGTTGTCTACTTCAATTCCCTTGGATGAAATCTTGTGGCCGAGCACTATTCCTTCATCTACCATAAAGTGGCATTTCTCTCAATTGAGGACTAAATTCGTTTCTTCGCATCTTGCTAACACTCTCTCTAAATTGCCGAGATAGCCGTCGAAGTCATTACCAAAAACCGAAAAATCATCCATGAAGATCTCAAGGAAGTCTTCGACCGTGTCTGAAAAGAGTGCCATCATGCATCTTTGGAAGGTTGCCGGGGCGTTACACAATCCGAACGGCATCCTTCGGAAGGCATAAGTACCGTATGGGCATGTGAAGGTTGTCTTTTCTTGATCTTCTGGTGCTATGGCAATCTGATTGTAACCTGAATGACCATCAAGAAAACAATAATAGGGTTTACCTGCAAGACGGTCAAGCATTTGATCAATAAAGGGTAATGGGAAGTGATCTTTCCTAGTGGCTTTGTTTAGCTTTCGATAGTCCATACAAACCCTCCAACCGGTCACAGTCCTATTTGGAATGAGTTCATTGTTTTCATTACTTACCACCGTTATACCTCCCTTTTTCGGTACACATTGTACTGGACTTACCCATGTACTATCAGAGATAGGGTATATGATGTCGGCGTCAAGCCACTTGATGATTTCTTTCATTACAACCCATTTCATGGCATGATTTAGTCTCCTCTGGGCCTCAATCGAAGGTTTGTGATCATCTTCCAACAAGATCTTGTGCATGCACACTGCCGGGCTAATTCCCTTCAAGTCGGCAATTGTCCACCCTATTGCCTTCTTGTGTAGCATCAACATTTTGATCAGCTTCTTTTCCTGCTCAGGCTGTAACTTAGAGGAAATAATTACAGGCAATGTATTATCGGTCCCTAAGTATACATATTTTAGTTGCTCTGGCAATTGTTTCAACTCAAGAATTGGTGGTTGTTCAATAGAGGGTTTTTCGAGCTTACCTTCCTTACCTGAGTAGTCCAGTGGTTCAAAGTATGTACTTGGTCGGTTGACTAGCCAATTTGCCTCTTCTTGTTGTTCCTCATCGACCGGTTCTTCATACTCCTCAGGTTCCTCTTGATCGGCAATGTAGTTGTCGAGGCAACTAAATTCCTCATCGAAGTTAAACTCTGCCGTGGCATGAAGTAGTTGGCATTCTTCTGGATCATCGGCATGCCTTAGTGTTTGGAACACATTTAGTTTGACTTGCTGGTCATTCACCCTCATTGTGAGTTCTCCCTTTTCAACGTCGATCAAGGTTCTCCCTGTTGCTAGGAATGGTCTCCAAAGAATGATAGGTGCATGCTCATCTGCTTCACAATCCAAAATAATAAAGTCAGCGGGAAAAATAAATTTATCAACTTTTACCAGTATGTCCTCGATTTTTCCCTCTGGATGCACATAGGATTTGTCGGCTAGTCAGTAGCATAATCATTTGTAGGTCTTGCCTTCCCGATTCCTAGTTTTTGGAAAACCGATTTAGGCATCAAGTTTATGCTAGCCCCAAGGTCGCATAGTGCTTTCCCGACATAGTGATTTCCAATAGAACAGGGTATTGTGAAACTTCTGGGATCCTTCAACTTGGGTGGCATACGATTGTAAACATTGCCATGCATCCCTCTGTCAGCGGCAATCGTTTCAAACTCTCCTAGCCTTGTTCTTTTGGACACAATGTCTTTAAGGAACTTGGCATAGTTTGGCATTTGTTCAATTGCTTCCACCAATGGCAAGTTTATGTGGACTTGCTTTAGGATATCAAGAAACTTCTTGAATTGGTATTCTTGCTTTTGTCGCTTCAACCTTTGTGGGAATGGTGGTGGAAGTCGGATATCTTCGATCCTTTCATTGGTTTGAAATCTGATTGACGGCATTGCCGGGACATCTAGAGTTGCCGAGGCGTTATCAAATGAGGTTGCCGAGGCGTGCTTATCACAAGTTGCCAAGGCATCGTCGGTTGCCGAGGCATGCTTATTGCCGGTTGCCACGGCAATTCCTAATTCAGCATCTGAGGCTTTGCCGCTAGGTTCGTCTTGATCTTTTTGTAGAGTTTTGTTTGACGAGCGGGTTTGAACCTCTCTAAGTTGTTGGCCACTTCTAGTGGTGATCGCCTTACATTGCTCATGGCCGCCTCCTCTTGCGACTTGATATCGCTAGGTAAACCTCCTTGTGGTCTAGTATTGATTCTCGAGCAAACCGTCCGACTTGATTTTCCAACGATTTGATTGCCGCCTCTTGGTTTTGCAATCTCATCTCGGTCCTGTTAATAAAAGCATCAGTTCTTTTTATGAAATTACTATTCTCAGCCATATAAGATTCAGTTTTCATCATAAAAGCATTTAGAGAATTTTCCAAAGAACTAGATGTTGTCGGTTGTTGCTTGCGGCATCCGTTGTCGTGGCATATTCTCGCTAGAATCCCGATACTTGTGCATTCTGATTGTTCTGGTTTAGAACATTGTTGGGATTACTCCATGAAAAATTCGGTGCTTCTTCCAAGCTGGGATTGTATGTATTGGACATCATGTTGTTGCTCGATTGTAATTCCCCACATAGAAGTCGGATTCCGTTCTGATACATTCAGAAGAATTATGGTTATCACCGCATAACTCACAAAAAGAATCCATTACCTTGACTTCATGTGTGTTGTTTGGTTTTTGCATGTTCTGGACCATCTTGGTTAAAGTGGCCAATTGTGCCGAAATTGAATCTGATGATCCTAGTTCATGTATTGTGGCTTGGCGTCTAACTCCTCCTCTTCTAGTGGATGGGAATTGATAATCATTCTTGGCCAGCCTGTTTAAGATTTGCATTGCTTCCTCCGGCAACTTATCTAAGAGTATGCCATTTGCCGAGGCATCTAGCATCATCCTTGTTGGTGTATTCACGGCGTTGTAAAACACCGTTACTTGAGTCCACACCGGGAATCCGTGTAGAGGGCATTTGTGTAGAAGTTCTCTATATCGCTCCCAAGCCTCGAACATGGATTCATCATGTACCTGCCGAAAAGAAGTAATGTCGTTATGAAGCTTATCAGTCAAATTTGTAGGATTAAATCTAGCAAGGAAATCACGACAAAGATCAGTCCAAGATGCTATGGATCCGGCAGGAATGCTATTCAACCATGCTTTCGCCTATCCTCGGTGAATAGGGAATAATCTTAATCGTAGGACATCGGGGTGACTCCGTGTATCTTGAACGAGTTGCAACTCTCGAGGAAAGATTTCAGATGTTGCCGTGCATCTTCGATTCTTTGAGCCGCCAAATTGACCTATTGTGTTGATCATATTAAACATTACCGGTTTCAAATCAAAGTGGTCAGCTTCAATTTCAGGTGCGACAACTCCTAGGTTAAGTCCATCAAGATCTTCTTCAAGATAGTCTCGAATAGTTCTGTTTTAGGCAAGAATCACTCCTCCTCCTACTCGAACATCTTGATTCATATTGCCGCCTTGATTTGCCATTGCTTCTCTTATCCTTCGCCTAAGTCTTTGTAAGGTTCGTTCGATTTACGGATCAAAGGGATATTCGTGAAGTCGGTCTCGCCTGTCATATACCAATGCAAAACCAAAGTTTGTTAGCCCTTTGAATTTTAAACAAGAAAAATAAAAAGAAAGTGCAAGAAAATAAAAACAAAGTCGCTATTGCCAATCCCCGGCAACGGCGCCAAAAACTTGTTGCGCGTAATAAGTACTACGCAAATGTGCAAGTATACACGTCGCAAGTTATAGTATAAAAGATATTGTCTCCACAGGGATTGGTGCTACTTCAAGAATCTAGTCTCTTGCACTGTAAAAATAAAAACACAAATAAAAGATTATAGAAGTTTAACTAATCTAGAAAGCAAATAAAGTAAAAGAAAAGATGAATTCAAATGAGAGAGATAGGCCAGGTTATCGTGAGTTGAGGTGTGATAGCCGATTGGATCGTCTTGGTAAAAGAGTGCACGGGCAACTCAGTTGCCGTGGCAACTTGCACAACGGGGTTGCCTTGGCAACTAATCGATGGTTGCCTGGGCGACTAGTTGGGCAACTACTTGGGCTTCTGGGCAGCAACCTTCAAGGTTCGGCAGAGCGTTCTTCAATGGTTTCTTCTTATCCCTAAGTTGAAACTCTAGCTACTTGTGCGTGCCTTGATAATACATCCCTACGTGAATCATGGGTGAACAACAACCAATCTTGCGCTCCTCTTAGCCGTTGAAATCCTTAACTTATTCCTAAGCCGGATTAATCTTCACCATCATTGGATTGAATAAAGATCATATTCATTCGTTTCTTGAATCTAACTCTCCCGATATTAGATAAATAGATGAAATCACGAGATCCTCTCCCAATTCACTCGCAAACAAGAATAAGAACCAAGAATGAATAAACCTTGAAATAGAAAAGTGCAAACTCTTATTACCTAAACAAAAACAAATAAGTTCTCACAACCACAAAACACAATAACCATAGCCAAGTAAATTTAGTTCATGGCTAGGTTCCAAAGAAACACAAGATAAACAATCCCTAGCATGAACCCAATCGAACAAGGAAGAAAAGATGAAGCTTGTCGAAAATCCCTTGCCCTAGATGCTTGCCTAAAATTCCCCTTGCTTCCTCTCTTGGACTTGTCGAAATTTGCCCTCTTGCTCTCTCTATGGATTGTCGAAATCTCCTTGCTATTTATAGGGCTAGGCCAAAGTCCTTCTTTGAGGAGGAGTTTGAGTTGGAATTAAATTATCTTTAAAGAATATAATTCTTTATTATAATTTTATTCCTATTAGAACTTCTCCTATCTTCTTGGAATTTAATTCTTCTTTAATCTCTGTATGGCAATCAAATTCCTTTGGGCTTGGGCCTTGCTCCATGTCATCTTGGGCTTGTAAAGTCATTAATTTCGACATCCCTATTGCATTTTCTCTTTGTCGACAATTGCCATGGCAACTGGCTCGGCGTCTCCTTCATGCATTGCCCTGGCAACTAGCTCGGCATATCCTTCATGCATTGCCCTGGCAACTAGCTCGGCATTGCTTTGGCAAGTGATCCTGCACATACACACACAAAGCACACCAAAGCAGCATCTTTTCCACAAAAACTACCAAGTTATGTAATCAAGCTCAACGATGGAAGGAAACATGGATTAATGCATGACTAGCTAATTATGCAACTAATATGAGCCTAAGTCTAACAATAATATGAGTAAAAAGGGTAAGAAAAATAGTACTTTTGAACACTTATCAGGCACAAATACTAGATGTAATGGGCTATGTATTTCGTAGGACCCTATATGTATTTTGTAACTCTTGTTTTGTATTATTTGGTCAAAGTTGAATGTTTTAATATTTGTAAGTGGAGCTCCGTGAATACTATTTTTAAACAACTAGATTTGACTATGTTTTCAATGCATGGACTTATGTTTTTATTGAACTTATTATATTGGGCTTGAAAAAGGAAAAATTTTAATGGTATGGATTTTGGGCTTAGGGCCCAAATGTGACATCCGGGTCAAGGGTGTTACATTTAGAGGTATTAGAGCTTAGGTTTAGTCAATTTTAGGAAGTCTCCGGGGGAGTCTAGAGGAGTGTATATGTGTCTAGCGAATACATGCCCATGAGTCGAAGTCGTACTTGTTTTAATGCTGAAATTTGATGGTGTGGCCTCGTTTGTTATTGTGCAGAATAGAATCATGCCAAGGAGGGAAAGAATCGATGAGGAAAGTTTGGGCTCCAGAGAAGGGAGTTACGATAAGGAATATGTGCCTGGCACAGAGGACATGTCGGAGGACACAGTTGACTGAAAGTCAACTACTTCTCACATCTGAACCGGGCGTTGTATCAGATTGTGAGGGCAATACTGAAGGCATCTACTACCCCTCGAGAGGCACCTGTTGAAAGGGTAAGGAGGTAGGGTACCATGGATTTTTATGGATCGGGGCGAGATAACCCAGTACAAGCGGAGTAGTGGTTGCAAGGTAAGCGCTGGATTATGAGGCAGATGAGATTGAGATCAGAAGACAAGCTATCATGTGTTTTGTTTTTGTTGAAGGGCAACGCTAGAGAATGGTGTAAAATAGTAGAGCTTGGGTGGCACCCCAATCGACCATCTTGGGATGATTTTCTCTAGGAGTTCAAGAAGAAGTATGTAGGCGAGACCCACATCAATACCTTGAGAGATCGGTTCAATCATCTTGTACAAGGGAACCGATCGGTCTTCAAATATGAGCAAGAATTTCTCCAGTTGAGTAGGTATGCTCTTGAGTTAGTTGCCACTGAAAAAATGAGGTGCAAGAGGTTCTTGAAGGGCTTGAGGAAAGAAATTCATACTTACCTAACTGATGTACCACCGAAGGTGTTCTCGGAGTTGACTTCGAGTGCCAAGTCTCTTGAGAAGGTGTAAGGCTTAACATATGGCTTGTCTGGTGGGCAAGGGAGTTCGGGTGGGAGGACCCAGAACCCCTCCAACAACAACTCGCAGGCCTTCTCGAGAAGAAACAGAAACTAGTGGAGCCATAATAGATGAGCATCGAATCGAAGTTTAAGGTTAGACCGAAGATATGAGTCAGCTGGTTGTAGAAGGCCATCTTTTTCTTCATCCATGATGAGCCTAGAGGGTTCGCATATGAGTACAGACGCACCAGTTTGCAACCAGTGTGGACACAAACACAGAGGCGGGTGTTGGGGAGCAGTAAGAGTTTGTTACCAGTGTGGATCACCGGATCACTCTGTGAAGGATTGTTCAGTAGTTGTTGTGACCTCTCCAAACCAAGTTCAGAGAACTACATATCCGGCCCAGAAGGGTCGAGGCCTTGCTCGGGGAAGAGCAAGCCATGTATCAAGAGGCATCTTTCAGTTTACTGCGAGAGCACCAGCTAGGCAATATATAGTCAGGGATCAGGAGGATTGCGTAGCTACAGATGTTATCTCATGTATGTTCACCTTGTTTTCGATTTCTATTGTTACTCTTGTGGATTCGGGGTCTACCCACTCCTACATTCGTAGTGGGATATCTCAACAGTGTGGTACTCCTGCCGAGAATCTAGAGGTAGGAGTCGTGTGACTAGTCCCTTGGGATATGATGTGTTAGTGGATAAGGTGTATTGAAGATGCACGATTGAGGTTCAGGGGTCGTCGTTTCTAGCAGATTTAATGGTTTTATCATTTCAAGACTTCGATGCCATCTTGGGGATGGATTGGCTCTTTAAGCATGATGCTAGTCTGGATGTAGAGCAAAGAGTTTGAAGCTTCGTGTTGCAGATGGTTCTAAGCTGATTGTGCAAGGTGAGAGAAATTTGTGTCTATCTAGTGTGGTATCGGCTCTATCAGCTCAGATGTTGTTGCAACAAGGTTGTGGAACCTTCTTGGCCCATGTGGTGGATGCAAAGATTGGGGGTCCAATGCTTGACAATCTTCGGACTGTTAATGAGTTCATTGATGTGTTTCCAAAAGAGTTACCCGGGCTACCTCCTAACCGTGAATTAGAGTTTTGAATTGATGTAATTCTTGGTACAACACCAGTGTCTATCGTGCCATATCGGATGGTACCCGCGAAAATGAAAGAGTTGAAGAAGCAAATCCAGGAGTTACTAGAGAGAGGTTTTATCCGACTAGGCGTCTCGCCTTAGGGAGCACCGGTCCTATTCGTCAAAAAGAAAGATGGGTTTATGAGGATGTGTATTGATTATCAGTAGCTTAAAAAGGTAACGATAAAGAATCATTATCCCCTTCCAAGGATTGATGATTTTTTCGACCAGTTGAGAGGTGCTCGTCTGTTTTTCAAGATAGACTTGAGGTCAGGGTACTACCAGTTGAAGGTGGTAGATGCGGATGTCTAGAAAACCACTTTTAGGATGCGGTATGGGCACTATGAGTTCTTGGTAATATCGTATGGGCTTACCAATGCCCCTACAGCTTTTATAGACCTAATGAATCAAATCTTTCAACCGTACCTAGATCAGTTTATTGTGGTCTTTATCAATGGCATCTTGGTGTATTCGAGTTTAGAAGAAAAGCACGACTACCATCTGCGTATAGTTTTACAAACTCTCTGAGATAGACGTCTTTTCGCCAAGTTCAGTAAGTGCGAATTATGGCTTTCGAAAGTGGCATTATTTGGTCACATAGTTGCTACGGATGGGATCCGCGTAGACCCTCAGAAAATCCAGGCTGTGGTGGAGTAGAAATCTCCACGGACTGTTTCAAAAGTTCATAGTTTCCTAGGACTTGTCGGGTATTATAGGCGGTTTGTTAAAGGTTTCTCCATTATAGCCACATTGTTGACCAAGTTGTTACAAAAAGGGGGTTCCATTTGAATGGAATAAGAAAAGACAACGAAGTTTTAAGCAACTAAAAGCTTATCTCACGGAGGCTTCGGTCTTAACCCAACCCGAGCCCAAAAAAGAGTATGTTGTATTTAATGACGCATCTTTGAATGGGCTTGGTTGTGTCCTTATGCAAGAGGGTAAGGTGGTCGCTTATGCTTCGAGACAGCTTAAACAGTATGAACAGAATTACCCTACCCATGATTTGGAACTTGCTACCGTCATCTTGGCATTAAAGATTTGGAGGCACTATCTCTATGGAGAGAAGTGTTATATTTATACGGATTATAACAGCTTGAAATACCTGCTTACACAAAAGAAGTTGAATCTGAGGCAACGACGGTGGATTGAATTGTTGAAAGACTATGATTGCATCATAGAGTATCACCCTGAAAACGTGAATGTTGTGGCTGATGCCCTAAGTAGGAAATCTATGTCGAACTTGAGAGCTATGTTTACCCATTTGAGGATGACCGAGGATGGTGGTCTTCTAGCGAGCTTCGGATTGAACCTACGTTGGTACAAGAGATAAAGAGGACTCAAGTTTTGGATGAAGAATTAGTGGCACAGATTGAAGCGGTTCAGAGAGGTAAAGCTTCAGACTTTGAGGTACGAGATGGTGGGTACTGGTACTTTAAGAGGCGGTTGTGTGTTTTGGCCTTGGAAGATTTAAGAGACCGCATCTTAAGAGAGACACACCGTAGTCCTTTCGATGTACATCTGGGAAGCAACAAGATGTATCAAGATCTTCGTCTTTTTTATTGGTGGTCGAGTATGAAAAGAGATGTCTCTGATTTTGTAACAAGATGCTTAGCTTGTCAGCAAGTGAAGGCGGAACATCAGGTTCCATCAAGGTTGCTCCAGCCGATTTCGATACCACAATAGAAATAGGACCGTATCACCATGGATTTCGTCACTAGCTTACCGATGACCTAGAGGAAACATGATGCTATTTAGGTAATTGTGGACCGTTTGACCAAGTCTGCTCATTTCTTGCCGGTACGTATGGATTTCACCTTGAAAAGGTTGGCTCAACTGTACATAAAGGAGATTGTAAGGTTGCAGGGTGTGCAATCATCGATCATTTCAGATAGAGACCCACGTTTCACAGCTAGGCTATGGAAGAAGATCCATAATGCCTTGGACACCAAGCTATATTTTAGTACAGCTTTTCACCCTCAAATCGATGGTCAGTCTGAGCGTGTTATTTAGATTCTTGAGGATATGCTCTGGTGTTGCATTGTGGACTTTTCTAAGAGTTGGGAGGACCAGTTGCCGCTTGTAAAGTTTGCTTCCAACAACAGTTACCAGTCGAGCATAAAGATGGCCCATTTTGAGGCGTTATATGGGCATAAGTGTAGGACACCCTTGTGTTGGACCGAGCTCAACGAGAGGAGGATCGTGGGATCCTATTTGGTTAGTCAAATTGAGAAGAAAGTTCAGATCATCAAGGAAAGGTTACAGGCGGCCTTTGACCGTCAGAAGGCCTATGCGGATCGAAAACGCAAGCACATTGAGTATGATGTCGGTGAAAAAGTGTTTCTCAATGTATCTCTGTAGAAATGAATCATTCATTTTAGAGCAAGGGAAAATTAAGCCCAAGGTATATCGGACCTTATGAGATACTTGAGAGAGTGGGACCAGTAGCTTATCGGTTAACTTTGCCACCGGAGTTGGCTCGTATCCACGATGTTTTTAATCTGTCTATGTTGAGACGTTATCGATCTGATCCTTCACATGTTGTTTCGCTTAAAGAAATTGAGGTAAATACTGACCTGACATATGAAGAAGTTTTGGTTAGGATCTTTGGCACAGGAGTTAAGGAGCTTCGCAACAAGTGCATACCCTTGGTGAAAATGTTATGAAAGAACCATGGTGTTGAGGAAGCAACGTGGAAAGTCGAAGAATACATGAGAGTTCTCTACCCATATTTGTTTCTACTAGGTAAATTTTGAGGACAAAATTTCTTTAAGGATGGGAGAGTTGTAATGACCCAGATTTTGGGATCCGAGGGTCGAGTTTGATCGAGGCATAGACCTCGTATTTGGATCATATTTTGGGGCTTTTAGGCATCTTCGGGCTAGCATGTGTGTGTTGAGCTCTTGTGGATGATGGGTTATGAAATGGGTAAGAGGGGTATTATGGTAAGTAACTAAATGGTAGAGTTTGAGGAGTGAAGAAAGCCTATTTTTCTGCACCTGTGCGGGAAATGAGATCATCATGTCTTAATGTCTTCATCTTCCTCTTCCAACTTATTCTCTCACCCACAACACCCTAACTAAAGGTAGGATTTTGAGAGTTTGAAGTAAGAATCACGTTTGGCTTGTTGAGGAAAGTTTTACCAGCTTGTAAGGATCTACATTTCAAGGTAATGATAGCTAGTTTTGGTGGAATAATGTGTTTTGGTAGGGTTGATGAGGGAGAACGAGAATGGGTGTTTAGGGGCTTTATTCTTGTAAAGGTTTGAGTTTTAGCTTCCCTAATTCTCCCTACAAGGTAGTAACTCGTTTGGTAACATCTCTTGTAGTGAAAGAGGTTGGGAACTCCTCAAAGGACCAAGGGAAGAGCAAAGCTTGAAGCTTTGGAATGAGGTTTTGTGTTATCAGCTAAGCTAAGGTTAGTACACTACTAACTCTCATAGTTTCCTGGAAATCATGAAGTTAAGCTCTGAAGCATGATTTGGTGTTTTGGCCTTGGTATAGCTTGTGTGGTTGTTAATGGCAAATCTTAGAATTGTTGTTGTAATGGCTTAAAATTGGTAGTAATCCACCTAATATTATCACTATAACTTGTAGGAACGGTTTGGGGCTTAACCATATAGGTTAAGCAGGGTTTCTAGCTAAAATCCACCCCCAAAGTTCAAAACTTAGGTGCGCATAGCGGTACAGGGGCTAGAGCATTGGTACGCCTTAGTATATAAGGGAGACAGGCTGTGAGGGGAGTATAGGTACGTTTCTCCGTGTATCGGTACCCCTTGTATATTAAGGATTCCAGTAATGCTTTTGCGTATCGGTACGCAAGGGGCGTATCAGTACCCACTGTTACATTGCCTAGGAAAGGCTTTAGCATACCGGTATGCGAAGGTAGGAGTACCGGTATGGGTTTGGATCGGTACAGGGCGATCCCAGTACCGATAATGAGTACTGATACAGTATGGAGCGTATAGGTACGACTTGAGGGTCCAGTCCATTCGATCCTAAAGTGGGTATCGGTACTCATAGAGGAGTACCGGTACCTAGAAGGGACTACCGATCCCCATATAAGAGTATCGGTACTCGCTGAGCATTCTGCCCAAGAAAATTGAGTTCGCGTTCGGGGATTCTATAATTCGAGGTAAAGGGCCCTAGGGGTATCTTAAAGTATAAAATGAATACTAACACTGAGAAACAAATATTTTAACCCGTATGAGAAATAATTGGCTAATAATTTGGTAAACTTCGGGTAAACCGTGTGAGGTAGTAACCCATAGGGATCCTGGGTGGATCAATCGAGGCTGTGTGGTAATTAGGGTCCTTGCTAGGTACTGATGGGACACTTAGATAGTCGAGTCATTCCTTGTTGTTGGGATTTGGATACTCTAAGTGTGTTGCAACACCTTGAAGATTTTTGAATGTAGGATCCTGATACTATGTGGACGCGGGCCTCATCCCCTTGAGTATAGGATCCCGATGCTATGTGGATGCGAGCCTTACTCGTAGTGTAGGATCTCGATGCTATGTGGACGCTGGCCTCACTCAAGTGTAGGATTCTGATGCTATGTGGACGTGGACCTCACTTAACATGATTGGGTTATCTGTGTGATGCTATATAATTATGAGATACTTGTATAAGTTGTGTGCATGATCATACAATTATGATAGTATGTGTTTAGGCGGTTATGGTAGCGTCATTGTTATCTTGTCATGATATCATTCCTATTGCATTGCTTTATTTATAATTTGCATGAAGCATGGTTGAGTGGCGGTGTATCCGCTGAGCTTGTTAGCTTAGCGTTCGGAATCGTTGTTTTCGTTCGCAGGTTAGTAGTTATCGTGAGGTTTGAAAGAGCACCATCAAGGTTTGGATTTCGACATCGACTCTAGTGGTTGCGTACAAATACTAGATGTAATAGGCTATGTATTTCGTAGGGCCCTATATGTATTTTGTAACTCTTATTTTGTATTATTTGGTCAAAGTCGAATGTTTTAATATTTGTAAATGGAGCTCCGTGAATATTGTTTTTAAACAACTGGATTTGACTATGTTTTCAATGTATGGGCTTATGTTTTTATTGAACTTATTATATTGGGCTTGAAAAAGGAAAAATTTTAATGGTATGGATTTTGGGCTTAGGGCCCAAATGTGACATCCTGGTCAAGGGTGTTACATTGTCCAACTTCAAAATTCGAGTGTACAGATTTTGAAGGCGTTGTGTTAACCTTGGGAGCATCATCTAGTGCAGCGATTACACCAATCATGGAAAATTTGCTTCTAAGGCAGTGGTCATACCACGACACAACAAATGGTTTGATCTCTTTCAATTTGCTTTATTTCATCCAATCAGTGTTAATGATTTCATTTTGCAATTATATTTTCAGCACACCATGCCTGAATTCTCACAAAATAAAGGTGAAGCCGGCCTACAGTCATGTCAATCTCAGGCCACAAAACATGTCACTTCGACAAACTCCATCATTTTCCTTCTATTATTATGTGAAGTGTAGTTGGCATATTTTTTTAAAGAAAATACGACCCAACATGTATAATTAAAACTCGACAAAGCAAGCACACACTATTTGGAAGAAAAAATTCGACAAAGCAAGCACATATTTTTTCTTAAAACTCGACAAAGAAAATACGGTCAAGTTTTAGTTGTTATTTTTTAAATAATTATTAAAAATTAATTTTGTAATTATTTAAATAATGATATTTGGAAGAATTAAAAAAAATAATACAATTAATGAGACTAAAACCAAAGACCTCAATAATGGAAAGATAGTACCTAACCACTAAGCCAACTTAAAATCTTATTACAATTTCAACGCTAATAATATATTTAAAACTATAGTAGAACTTAATTTTATTTATCTCATTATATAATTTTATAGTATTTATAATATTTTATAATTTATATATAATATATATATATATATATTATTTTTATAATATATAAAACTAAACCTAAATCCCAAACCTTAAACTTTAAACCCCAAACCTTTGAGATAAAAGGTTTAAGGATTAGGGTTTAGTTGTATATATAATAAATAATATTTTAGTTTAGGGTTTGAGTTTAGAATTTAAAGTTTAAGGTTGAGGTTTAGGGTTGTGTTTAAAGTTTTGGGTTTAGAGTTTGGGATTTAGGATTTAGAGTTTAGTTATATATATTATAAATAATATTTTAGTTTAGGGTTTAGAGTTTGGGATTGGGATTTAAAGTATAAGGTTTGAGATTTGGGGTTTTAGTTTAGGGTTTAGAGTTTGATTTTGGGATTTAGGGTTTAGGTGTAATACCCTCGACCTGGATGTCACATTAGGCCTCAAGCCCAACCCGTTACCATAAACTTTCAACCTAATTTAGCCTAATCCACAAATTAATTTTTCAACCACATATAAGTAGTTAAAAGCATTTACATAGGAGCTCCATTTAAAATACATTTAAAAAGTATTCGACTCAACGTTATAAATCCAAAATACGAGTTACAATACAAAATATAGGGTCCTACGAATACATAGCCCAAATAAATTGAAGTACTGTACTCTTGGTGAGGCGATGCTAAAATCCTACACCGATGGTGCTCCACCAATGCAACGTGCCGACCTACTAACCTGCAAACGGAAACAACGATTTCGAATGTTGAGCTAACAAGCTCAGTGGATACACTACAACTCTACCATGTTTCATGCAAATCATAAATATGAGCATATAGCTAAAGATGATGACATGGCATATACATTAACATAAGACGCAACCTCTAGTCGCCTAAACACATAGCAATTTGTCGGGATTGAATTCTTCAACCGTTCTTGCTTGCCAAGTGGTGGAGAAGTAATTTCTTGTGTGATGGTGGTGGAAGAAAAAAGATAAGACAATAGACACAAGAATTTAGAGTGGTTTGGCTTTCTGACCAAAGTCTACATCCACTACCTTAGCTTCCCCACTAAGGATTTCCAAATCCACTAAATTTTTTAGTCTTCCCCTTTTTTAGGCTTAGGAGGAAACCTTTACAATCACTTGACCTATACCCCAAGGCCAAGCTAACCCTCTTTACAAGAGAAAAGAAAAGCAAACGGAAATCCCACTCTTCGGTAGATGTTTGCACTCTTTAAGCACTCACCCAAATCTTAATACACTTGAGCATACATTGACAATTAAGCTCACAAGTGTTTGTCTATACAAAAATATACAATTTTAGCTCTAAGACTCTTTTTCAATCATAGACATGTTGGCTTGTTGATCATTAGTTGTTCCAGGTGCTTGAAGGGTCTTTTTATCCTCCCAAATGAGTTCCTAGTCGTTGGAGACCATTGGGGATGATTTGGAGCCGTTGGAGACTTTATTTCCTACAATAAATATAGTTCTTAAGACATTCGTATCGATACACTGGTAGTCGTATCGATACTCGTTCTTCAAAAACTAGCTGTTATGCTCTTCACAGACTTAGCGTATCGATACGCCTTTGGACTGAATCGATATGGGGGTTCAATATGCTATAGTCCGTATTGATACAGGGGTTCGATACGATACAATTTGTATCGATACAGGGGTTCGATACTCTATAGGCGTATCGGTATGACCCTCTTTGTATTAGTACGCATAAACCTATATCGGTATGGGTTTTTGGTTCTGGAAAAATACTGTAGCTGAAACCCTAAAGTGTATCCATACTGGGTGTAACTGTATCAGTATAGTCATGCTGAAAACTTGAGTATGGCTACTTTAAAACGTTTTAAACACTTCTAAAATCTTTTGAAAATACCTCAAACTTATTTTCAAGTTGTTTGGAATTAAAATCATTTTTGAAATTATTTCAATTTAGTCAAAAACTATTTTTCAATTATTATGTCAAAACAAAAATCCTAACACGATCCACAATAGATGCATCAATCTCACAAAGCAAACTTATGCATCATACCACAAACCTGAAGTGAGTCCCGATATCACACAACCTCATGAACATACACTCTGAGTGAGGCTCAGTGTCACACAACCTCAAGAACAAACACTCATACTTGGAATCTCTCACTTGGTATCTTTAAATGAGGCCCAATGTCACACAGCCTCGGGAGCAAACATTTGGTGTCTCATCTCATGGTGTTGCAACACGTTCTCTGGGTATTCCGGTCTCATCAATCAAAGTTAACTCGACCACACAAGTGTCCATACAACACACAACATTGACACAATTACAATAACTCTATGGTTTCTATTAACAACAAGTCACCCAACTTAGGCTACCAAGTTGTTACACATTATGCTCATATAGAGGGTAAAATCACGATTCTTAATTTTTACAATTCATATTTTTCTCATTAGGGACCCATTGGACTACATACTATAATTTTTCAGCTCTTGTGGCTCAAACTCAACATTTATGGGCAGAATGCCTAGTTGGTACTGGTACTGGCCTTCGCGTACCGGTACGCTACCCCTGAGTATTGGTACTCATCAACGTACCGATACCAAAATAGATTTTTTTGGAATTTTCCAAGTCTTCGCGTACCAGTACGGGTCAACCTATAATCATACTATTGTGTGTGGCGTACCGGTATAGGTTACATACGTACTGGTACCTCTCTAATAATTCATTTAAATAAAATAGTGTTCTTAAACCCAGAACGCTAGGGTACCAGTATGATGGGCTCAATGAATCAACCAAAATTTCTTGCCAAATGGTGGAGAAGAGATATCTTGGGTGATGGTGGTGGAAGCAAAAAGATAAAAAAAATTACACAACGATTTAGAGTGGTTCGACTTTCTAACCAAAGCCTACATCCACTACCTTAGCTTCCCCACTAAGGATTTCCAAATCCATTAAATCTTTTAGTCTTCACCTTTTCTAGGCTTAGAAGGAAACCTTTACAATCACTTGAACTATACCCTAAGGCCAAGCTAACCCTCTTTACAAGAGAAAAGAAAAACAAACAAAAATACCTCTCTTAGGTAGATGTTTGCACTCTTTAAGCACTCACCCAAATCCTAATACACTTGAGCTTACATAAACATTTTGGCTCACAAGTGTAGTCTATATAAAGAATGGAAATTAAAGCACAAAAGACATGATTACAATCATAGACATGTTGGCATGTTGATCATTAGTTGTTCCAGGTGCTTGAAGGGTCCTTTTATACTCCTAAATGAGTTTCTAGTCGTTGAAGACCGTTGGGGATGATTTGGAGCCGTTGGAGACTTTATTTCTCGTAATAAATACAGTTCTAGAGATAGCCGTATCGATACACGGGTAGCCGTATCGATACTTATTCTTCAAAAACTAGTCGTTATGCTCGCACAACCCTAGCGTATTGATACACCTTTGGAGCATATCGGTACGGTGTATCGGTCCGCTACAGTCCGTATCGATACGGTGATCACCGTTAGGGGGTTTTGAGCTAACCGTTGGGGATTTGAAAACATATGGTATCGGTACGCCTATCGCATATCGATATGACCCTTTCTGTATCGATATGCCTAAGCCTGTATCGATACGAGTTTTCGGTTCTGGAAAAATCGTATAGCTGAAACCCTAAGGTGTATCGATACGGGGTGTAACTGTATTGGTACGGGCATGCTAAAAACTTGAGTTTGGCTACTTTTAAACATTTTAAACACTTCCAAGACCTTTTG
Organism: Hibiscus mutabilis; assembly: GCA_019671005.1. NCBI lineage: Eukaryota > Viridiplantae > Streptophyta > Magnoliopsida > Malvales > Malvaceae > Hibiscus > Hibiscus mutabilis. Next base: position 41,337,973 of record CM033731.1, read on the forward strand.
AAAACTCCTCAAACATATTTTCAAGTTGTTTAGACTTAAAAATATTTTTGAAATCTTTTTAATTTAGTCCAAAACTATTTTTCAATTATTGTATCAAAATAAATATCCTAACAATCTTCCCATTTTTGATATAATAAAACCAACTTGAACAATTGTGTTTGGGATTCTCCCCCTTAGTAAAATAAATTTTGAATAAGAGTTTAAAAATATAAATTGTGTTTGAGATTCTCCCCCTTTGTAAAATAAATTTTGAATAAGAGTTTAAAAATATAAACATAGTTAAAGCTCCCCCTTATTTATTTGAAAATTCAATTTTTCAAAACATTCTCCCACTTTTTGTTATATAAAAACAGTTCAAACCAAAGTTTGAAAACTTTTAAGTCCATAACAATGGAGAATTTTAAAATAAAATTTTGACGAAAATATGTTTTGTTAAAATAGGCTCCCCTTTACTCAAGCATCAAATGAAAGGTTAGTCCAAAAAATATATGATAAACTAGTTGAATTAAAATAAATCAAATTAAAATCAAATAAATTCAACTAATTTTACCACTTAAACCGAAGGTAGGATGTGATTCCTTCCTTCTTCAAGTGATCGCCATTGTGTGTATAAAGCTCCCCCTTAATTTCATCACTTGTCGATCAAAGGTCCATCACACCTATAAAAGACAATCATTTGATTTTTGGTATCCAAGTTGCTTTGGATCCATAGGCATTAGTAGCACAAACTTTAGTCCCCTTAGGAATCCATTTTTCAATTTCTTCCTTTTATTTGAAGTAATTAGTCCTTTTGGGACCCAAATACTTCTAAAGCATTTTTATTCAAAAATCTAGGGGCACTAGATTGTCTTTGATAAAAATTTGATTTTCTAAAATTATTTTTCTTTTCTAATTCATTGGAAATCAAATCTTTTTCTTTCTTAAGATCATCCACTTCTTTTTTATGACCTTTTTTCCTAAATTTTGAAGGAAATTTTGTAAATTTAAAACTTTAAGCTCAAAATCTTCCATTTTTGCTTCAAATTCCAAATTGGTTTTAGAAAGCAAATCATTTTTTTTTTCAATTTTGAAATCAACTTTTTATTTTTCAAAAATAAAGCTTTAAATTCAAAAACCAATTCATCATATGCTTCTTGTAACTCATCAAATGTATAAGAATTAGAAATAGGTGAGTTAGAAGCTACCTCTCCCTCTTGGAGGGCCATAAAGCATAGGTGGGCTACCTCATCTTCATCGGTGGAGTCTTCATCACTCCATGTTACCCCATATGCTTTCTTTGAAGATGATTCCTTTTTGTTGAAGCAATGGCAATTGTATTTGGTGTACCTCGTCTTCTTGCATTCATGGCTCTTGTGGGGATCTTTCATCTTCTTCTTCGATTCATGCTTGGATTCTTCCATTTTGTTCTTCATGAATCGAGAAAACTTCTTGAAGAGATAGGCCATTTCTTTATCCTCACTTTTCTCCTTACTTGAATCTTCTTGATGGCTTGCAGAGGATTTAAGAGCTACCGCGTTTAGACCTTCAATTTCGAGCTCTTTGATCTTCTTCTCCTTCTCCTCTCTCAAAGGTTTGGACATCAACTCATGGGTAAGAAGAGACCCAATTAGCTAATCAAGCTTGAGCTCCTTTAAGTTTTTGGTCGTAATGATTACCGTCTTCTTACTCTCTTATGATTCGAGAAGTGAGTAAATTAACTTCTGAACGAGTTTGTCTTCCGAAATCTCCTCTCCAAATCCTTTTAGCTCGTTGAAAATTATAGAGAAACGGTCGAACATACTCTTGATGTCTTCATCTGGGCTCATCTTAAAGTTTTTGTAGTTGAGGTTGACTAGATCAATCTTTGTCTCTTTCATCTCGTTTTTACCTTCATGGATCACTTCAAGCTTGTCCCAAACCTCCTTGTCACTCTCACAAGAAGAAACCTTTGCATACTCATCCAGGCCCAATGCATAAAATAGAATGTGCAAGGCTTTGCAATTTAGTTCCATCTTCTTGCAATCATCCATACTCTATTCCACCTTGCTTCATTATGGCATGAACGGTCTATCGAGAACTATATCCCAAAGACAATAGTCTTTGGCTCTCATGAAAAACATCATCATATTCTTTCAATAGGCGTAATATTTACCTTTGAAGAAAAGTGGCTTGTCAATAGATTGCGTCATAGAAATCGGTTGATTGGTTGTTGATTGAGCTTACCGGGATCGTCTCAATAGGTGGTTAAACCTTCTCGATTAAGCCTCTCTCTGATACCAATTGATGGGCTCGATGAATCAACCGAAATTGCTTTCCAAATGGTGGAGAAAAGATATCTTGGGTGAGGGTGGTAGAAGCAAAAAGATAGAAAAAATTACACAACGATTTAGAGTGGTTCGGCTTTCTAACCAAAGCCTACATCTACTACCTTAGCTTCTCCACTAAGGATTTCCAAATCCACTAAATCTTTTAGTCTTCCCCTTTTATAGGCTTAGAATGAAACCTTTATAATCCCTTGACCTATACTCCAAGGCCAAGCTAACCCTCTTTACAAAAGAAAAGAAAAGCAAATGAAAATCCCTCTCTTAGGTAGATGTTTGCACTTTTTAAGCACTCACCCAAATCCTAATACACTTGATCTTACATAAACATTTTGGCTCACAAGTGTAGTCTATACAAAGAATGGAAATTAAAGCACAAAAGACTTGATTACAATCATAGACACGTTGGCATGTTGATTATTAGTTGTTCCAGGTGCTTGAAGGGTCTTTTTATACTCCCAAATGAGTTATTAGCCATTGGAAACCGTTGGGATGATTTGAAGCCGTTAGAGACTTTATTTCCCGCAATAAATGCAGTTCTAAAGATAGCCGTATCGATATACGGGTAGCCGTATCGGTACTTGTTCTTCATAAACTAGCCGTTATGCTTGCACAGCCTTAGCATATCGATACACCTTTAGAGCGTATTGGTATGGTGTATCGGTACGCTATAGTTCCAATCGCTACAGTGTATTCGTATGCTATAGAAAAATAGCCGTTGGGGGTTTTGAACTAGCCGTTGAGGATTTGAAAACATAAGGTACCAGTATGCCTATACTCGTATCGGTACGACCCTCTCCGTATCGATACGCCTAAGCCTATATAGATACGGGTTTTCAATTCTGGAAAAATCCTATAGCTGAAACCCTAAGATGTATCGATACGGGGTGTAACCGTATCGGTACAGGCATGCTAAAAACTTGAGTTTAGCTACTTTGAAACATTTTAAACACTTCCAAAACCTTTTGAAAACTCCTCAAACATATTTTCAAGTTTTTTGGACTTAAAAACATTTTTGAAATCTTTTTAATTTAGTCCAAAACTATTTTTCAATTATTATATCAAAATAAATATCCTAACACAGTTCAAGATCCTCGAGTACAAATACTGAAGTCGAGAAAATGCTTTCTAGGCTCGAGAAATCATCCCCAAAGCCTCCAAATCTTACACAACAACTTTTAGCCCGATCTTACGTTTTATGAGAGTTATTCATGGTGGTTTACTAGCATTTTTACACGTTATTAACATCAATCTTGAATTATACCATTTAAGAAGGTCTCTACCACTCAAACACTCAAACTCAACCATACATATCAAATTAAGCACACAAGGCATCATTTTTAGGATGTTCATGAAATAAATGAGTTAGAGGTGTACTAAACTTCCTCCAAAAGCTGGATATGCAGTCCTTAGCTCAAATCCTCAATCTTTCCTCTTCCCTATCTCTTTAGAAGATCCTCCAACTTCTTTCACTGCACAAGAAGTTGTGAAACGAATTGCAACTTGTAGGAGATAAAAAGGGTAGCCAAAACATCAATCTAGAGCTAGAAAATGAGATTAACTATTCTTCTAGCTCACTTTCATTAAAACCCATAAACTTCACCTTCCCATCATTTTTGATGATCCTTGCCTCAAAATGTAGATCCTTGGATGAAGATTATACAACCCATAACTTTAATCCAAAGGTTCCCACTCAAAATGATAAAAATTTGATCTTTGCTCTTGGGCCTTTAGGGAAAGGATGAAGAAAAGAGGCGAAGGATAATGGGACACAAGAGTGAGATCACCCTCCTCTTAATCTCCACAAAAAAAATAAATGGGAGAAAAACAGTCTTTCCCTTTTGAAAATGGAGGTAATTACCGCAATACCCCTCACTCTTCTTCCTACCCCACCCACAAGACCAAAACTCAAACCCAACATCTAAGGAAGCCCATTAAGGCTCTCTTGATCACCCAATGGGCTCACAATCTTGGCCCAACATGCAAGGTTTGCGGTCGGGTTAAACCGACCCACATATTCTAAAATTTGTGTCGTTATATTAGGGTTTAGTTATATATATTATAAAAATAATGTTTATAAATATTATATATAAATTATAAAATGTTATAAAATTATATAATAAGATAAATAAAATTAATTTCAACTACAGTTACATATATAATTATTAGCATTGAAATAAAAATTAAATTCTAAGTTGGTTTGGTGGTTAGGTGTTATGTTTCCATTATTGAGGTCTTTGGTTTAAGTCTCTTTGATTGCATTTTTTTCTTAGTTTTTCATCTATCAAAATGACGTCGTTTTAGCCTATTTTAGGCATCAAAATAACAATACCAAAACAACAGCGTCGTTTTGGTTTAACAGTCCATTACATGGTTAACGGCGGAATGCAGGGATTGAAGTAAAAAATCTAAGTTTAATTGTATAATAATATCGACTTATAGTTCAGTAGTATTTTCTATACACATGTTAAAGTTTAGTGGCATTTCGTGTCGTTTACCCATATCTTTAAAAAGTAATTTTTTTTAACAATGGCATCCAGATTTTATTAAACACCATGAAAGATATTACAAATACAATACATCAAAAAAAAAGAAAAAGGGGACTAGTCCAATAAAAATCTCATATAAATGTGCAAAGAAAAGCAAACACTTCCGGCAAACGAGAGCTTTACAGGATGAAAAGGAGTGGTGAGTGAACCAAACTATCAGGCAGATTGGGATCAATCTTTTCTATGACCACCGACAGAATCAAATCAAAAAACTAGCGCTGTAAGGATCTCTATACGAGCACCAAATGACCGCTAGGGTATGCTGAAATCGTGTCAAACGTGAGATAAAACGAACCACAAAAACTAATGAAAAGCGTGTCACAAAGTCACAAGAAACGCGTGTCACAAGAACATAGATTTTTATTAAAATTTAAGAAAATAAAACATGAAAGAACAAAAAAATAATAAACATCGGTGGTCGACAACTAATACTAAGATTAGTTGCTAACTGTCGGTCAAGGAATAAAAAGAAGGAAAAACTACGGCGCAATGATTTTTAGAGAAGTTAAAAAGTAAAGTTTAATACGTAGAATCAAAATTTTATGTGTATAATGTATGAAATTGAAGTCCATATTTAATACTGTATAACATTATAAAAAGTATAATTGATTTTTCGTGAGAAGTTTGGGTATTTATCCCCTTGGTAAATACGCTTTGAAATTTTAGAAATTCTGTACTTTTAGGATTAGTAAAAGAAGAATCCATCGATTAACTCCGGGAGGAAAGAGTATGATATTTATTCTAAGAATCTCGTTTGCGCTTTGTCAAAAAATTAAAAAAAAATTATGAACAGATACTTTAAAAGAAGTTGAAACTCAACAAGAAAATTTTGTTGTTTAAAATTTTTAATCAATATTTTACTTCATTTTGAAAGAAAAAAACATTTAACACTAAGAACAGCTCTTGCATACTCCTAAGCGTATGGGATATGAAGCTCTAAATCTACCATGCAATTGGGAGACAATTGGAAGATTGAAAAAAAAAATCAAAGAATTAAAAGCAAGGCGATGAGTAAAATAAATTAATTAATTACTATATTTTATTCTCTCGTTTTATCCAACGCCTATGAACATGAATTCCTACCAGAAGGAATATGAACCAACTTCCTATTTCTTGATCCATTAAACTGCAGGTCCTTCTAATCGAATATAATCATACATAACAGCTTCGAATGAATCTTGGCTTCTTGTCTGTGTAAGAAAGATGGTATTTTCCCCTCTCTGAAATCTATTTCCAGGCACGTCTATACTATAAAACCTGTACAATCCATGAATTCCGTGTCTAGGTACCACATTGTCGCACCCGATTCTCATTGTCGTAAAATAAGGTTGAGCCGCATTCGAATCATTGAATCGTACCTGTGAAAAGATAAGTTAGAGTGAAAGATTCATTGGTAAATGATGGGTGGGGATTTTAGTTGAAGCTTTTTACTATAATTATACCTGAACTTCAGCATATGAAGCTGCTGCCAATACCAATTGGAGAGTGTAATTTCCTGCCTCTTTTACTTCCTGGAGATTGAATCTGATCTGCCATGTGGTTGCCCGGTTGGCATTGTTTCCTACGTCCCTGTGATTCAAAATAATAGACCTTCGAATATGTATCGGATACAGATCAAATCAATCTGGATCGAGTCAATTCAGATTTTAAACTGTCCGCTTGTTTCGAATTATTAACTTTTATAATCAAATCAGGTTAGATCGAGTTCAAGTTTAGATATCTTGAGGAATTTGTGAGTTGAAAATGGCACCTGGGAACGTGAGCAAAGAACCAATCCTTTGAATAATTACTAGCACCCACATTGTAGACAAGATCACCGTGTCGATAAATCTCCGAGTAACGATCCCACAATCCGTATTGTCTAAATCTGTTTCGTCACAGAAACATGTTTTAAAGTTAATGAAAACGTTAGGCTGGTAACTGGTAAGTGTGAGCAATGAGCTTACCCGTCGATGTTACTGTTGAGGATTGAGTTAACAAGTGATGGGTTCGGTTCCGGTACGAAGAACTCAGCGGCTGTTCTGTCGGGAATCCCGATTTCCCACAATGTCGGGCCGTTTCTTGGAGGATTATATATAAGTGTACCCACGTTGATCTTGCTTCCTGCATATGACTATCTCCAACATAAGTTTAAAGGTCCAAACGATAAAACTTGTTTGAAACCCAACGAGTCAATAGTTGCATTAGTTAGGATCTAACTTGTTTGATTTTACCTGGTTGGATCGTGATTTCCTGTTCTAATTTATAGTCTCCGATGAAACCATAGACCCATGCATACAAATTATACACCCCTGGTCGGACGTTTTTTATCCTGAATCGGCTAGTGTAGGATGTTTGAGTCCAGAACTGATAGCCCTATAAATAAAAAAGATAAAGAAATGGTAAGTAGACACTTGGTACAGTAGAAACTAGCAACCAGCTCTATACTAAGTAGGAATGGACCGAGGGCCCTTAAAAATTCCAAATTCTCATATAATTTTACTAAGTATAAAAGTCCGCACCTTTAGCATAAAATTCTACATCCGTCCATGATACTAACCTTTCCTTCCGTTTGCCATGATCCTGCAAATCCAGGCGCAGCCAACCCCACAAAGGCAGATTTCGCCAGCATCAATTTCTTGTCCATGTATCTGAATCGAGAAAAAAAGGGCAAAGATAAGCTTATACAACACTAAATTTGGTTAAGTAATTGGATAAAGATGACAAAACATAAGGAAAAGAAGAGACACATACTGGTCTCGCACTAGTAATTGACCATAAACTTCTCCTCGTCGTTCAGCGTGAGGGAAATCTTCAGAAGCAACGAAATTATAAGGCCAGCTTTCGATTTCTTCACTCAGCCGTCTTTTAGCATCATTCCAGAGTGTATTACGGTAACCATGTTTAGGATCGGGAGCAGCCGAGTTGAGATAGATAAAAACAGGGCCGAAAACCTTTTTCCAAGGCTCTCCTTTCTTATAGAACACGTTCATCTCGGTGCCCGTATAATGAGTACTCGTAAACATCTACGTCAAGAAAACAACCGGATATTATCATATTGATTCAAACTGAAATGGAAGCTGTATAAAGATTGCGTTGGGTTACTTACGGAGAGAGCAGTGGGGCCGACATGAGAAGTGAGGTCCTGCTTATGCGGACCACCGGTTCGGAACTCATTGCTGGGGTTGATTACCCAGAAACCGACGGCGTCGTCATCTGATATCCACCCATGAAGGTAATTGTCTTTGTTCTCTGCGGAATATTGGTATTTGTCGTCAACCTGCGCAGCACAATTATCAGACTACTGTTTGTCGGAAAAGACACGTGTACAGAAAAATAGCAGCCAATGTGTTTGATTAATGTGATTGAGGTGAGTAAACACGATTCGGTGATCGTGATTCAATATATTATTCGTGCTCAATTAGGTTGGGGATATAATCAAATTACTCTAATTCGATTTGATTAAATTTATATATTTTAATGCTAAGCTTGTATCATGCTTTTCATATATAAATTTAAATATTCAAAGTTTTATATTTTTATACACAAGTTCAGCACGAATCTAAAACCTAAATTATTAAATTTAAATTATAAAATTTAAAATCTAAAGTTAAACCCTAAATCCTAAACCCTACGAACTAAACCCTAAATCCTAAACTAACATCACAAGCCCTAAAATTAATAAACTAAAGTGCACACAGTTATATCAAAGTTTTTTTTCATTTCTAAAACATATATGTTAAATAAAAAAACTGGTTAGATTCATTTGGTTTTCAAATGATACAGTAGGATGTTTAAATTTAAGTTGTTCAATAATTGAAGTTCAGTTTAACTTTTATAAAATTAGATTTAAATTTTAGTAAAATTTAAATATAGTATTAAATTTGAATTAAAAATCGTGTGGTTTTATAGGAAAAATAAATATTTTTTTAAACTCCTAATAGAGATTGAACCAAAACTTAAAGAAATAGGAGGGTGTCCAAGACAGGAAAATTAAATGTTAAATATTTTATTTTATTTTATTTTATAAATATAAATGTTGCAAATTGATTTTTTTTTTGTACGATTGACCTTAGTTTTATCAAAGAATTTAGAAAAAGAAAGGAGGAGAAAATACCTGTCCTCTAAATCGTGGATCTGTTGGATTGGTCAAAAGAACAGCTTCTTTAAAGGCAAGAACTTGACAGCGACGACCTTCCCGATCTTCTGCGGTAGGCATTATGCTTTGTCTCGTGTCTGATATTGCCATGAAATTAAACCTGAATCAAAATGTCACATTGCATCAAACATCAACAATGCTTTTAACCATAAAAAACAGATATTCCGTTGTTAATTGTTTTTTACTTGTCTCCATTGAGCTTGAAAGCAATCCTTATTTGATACATACGAGCATCTGGAAAATCTGCTTCTCGCTCAAAAATACCATACATATACACTCCCGGAACGCCTCGTCGTACTATATACCTGCAAAAGCCCTAAAACATTGAGCACAAAGACCATAAAAAAAAACTTGTCCTTTCAACCTAGGAGAATGTTTGCAAACCTTTTGTCCATGTTTAAAGGAACTGATCTTCGACGATCTGTTCTAGATTTCCATGTTTTGGTAAAGGAAACCTCGACTACCTCATCAGTTTGTGTAATGATCTTCATATGTTGTCCAGGTAATCTGCAGTAGCATGAAATTACACATAAAAACCAGTGTTTATTAAAGAAATAACAGATGTAAAAATTGCTAAGAACTTACTTGTCATAGGCTTCATTATCCCAGACAACGTCCCAGTACCTAAGGAATCGGCAAAACTCGATTTGAATCCATTTAGTTGTTTTTTAAAAACGAAACCGAATCGTAACAAGACATGGGGAAATTGAAAAAAGTTGATATACCCTTTATTGCCGTTGTGGTTTTTGGTTTCAAGCACATTAGGCATTGTCTTGTATTTAATTCCTGACAAATGACCAGAAGGCTCCTCGATGGTGACTTCAATGAGTCCGTTATCAATAAAAACCTGGAAAAAAAGTTACATTTGGAAATTAATAATACCCATGCATTATTTTTCCTTGTTTCATCAAAATTTTTACTAAAAGAAAGCAAATTGAAGTATACTATATATTCTTACTCTATCATTGTTTCTATGCAACTTGACTTCCCGAACCTTCCTGATATACATACAAGATTAGATATGATCATCCGTGTTTGGTTTTATTACTTTATGCAAGGAATAGACAAAAAGATTATGAACTTGGGAATTTTAACTAAGGACAAAGTTTAAAATAAAATAAAAAACATGAATTCACATGTTCCTTGGAGATAAGTTTTTTACCACCCAAAAAGCATTGCCATAAAGAAAGACGAGTAACTATTACCAACTCTTACTGGAAGTTACTGTCTGGTTTAACAATTTGAGTCTTGTGCCATGTGCAGTAGGGTAAGTCTAAAAAGTCATGGTGTCCCAAAACCAGTAGTTCGAGGGAGATAGTTGAAAGAGATAAAGAAAACGGATTCAGATTCGAACCCGAAGTTTAACTCGATCCGGTTCATTCGAGTAAATTCGAAGTTTAAATCCAAATCCAGCAACATTTTCTTTCAAGTTTCATCACGTAAAACAAAGCAATACAAGATAAAAACATGGGATAATAACTAGTGCGAAGGAGAAGAAAGAACCTGAGTGGGGTTTCAGCAGAGAAAGCTGAGAAAAATAGCAACGAGAACTCAATGATGATTACTAGCCGTAAAACAAGGTGAGTCGAGTGAGTCCTGGTCACCACCTTCTCCATATTCTCTCACTGGACCGCTGCAGTAAACCATCCTATACTCATGATTTTCTCTCTTTTTTTCCTTTTCTTCCTCCCAGCATTCAATGGGAGAATCCCATGGATTTGGAAAGGAAATCAAGGAGAGATTTATAGGTTCACCATAAATGGAAAGAAACCCAACATGACAGCGTCCAATGGATTCAAAGCAAAAGGGAAAATAAGAGAAGAAACCAATGAATCTTCTGGTTAGGCAAAGGGTTTTTGCTGGGATTTTTCGTTACAAAAGAAATATGGTAAGGGGTTCTTAATGGCTTTCCAAAACGTTCACCAGCCTACATAGGAACTATATATACGTAGATATCAATGAGGTTGTTATATGTAATATTCATAAAATTTATATGAAATCTGTTTTAAAATTTGAATTCATTGATTATCCATTAATATATTTTATTGTTATTCGGATTCAGATACTAACTCAATAATATTATTTCTTGAATATACAAGTTTGTTAAAAAATTGTATTTATTAAGAAAAAAATTAAAATAAGAAATTTTAAAAAGGAAAAAGAAAAGATTAAACGTTTAAGTTGCAAATAATTTTAATTAGGGAAAAATGAAACTTATTAAAACCATTCCTGTATTTAACACGAATCCTTTTTATTCAAATCACAATAAATGAATCAAACTTTAATTTTTGATGGATTTGACGCTGTTTAATACAATACTCCTTTTAAGGTTAAAATATTTTTTAATTCATTAAAATAAAGATTTTGTATTTTTTAACTTAATTACATGTATTCAATTTATTAACTAATTCAAATTGAATACTATAAAAACTCATTATAAGTCAATTTAATTTATTTTATTCACAATATTAATTAAAATAAAAATTTGTATTTAATATAGTAATAAATAAACCTAACCTCAATTTGAAAACAAATAAGCCCATCCCACGCGGCAAGCTCTTGGATTACAAAAGCTGAAAAATAACCAAGCCTCCCACGCGGCTAGCTCCTAAGTTTCTACAACGTCTTGCGCCGCACTCAAGACTCAGAAAATATAAATGTCTATAAAAGATGGTCCCGTGTTTTTAACAATACACGTGATAATAATTTCTTATATGATTCTCCACCAATAAAATTATACGTTTTCATAAAAAAAATAATCACTCGTCATTTAAAATTAGTAAATGTATTTGTTCGAATTCAAATAAATGAATATATGTGAATACATTTGTATCCATAAATATAATAGGTAAGTATCAAACACATATCTTTAAGGAATAAAATAATCCAGGTAACATGTTAGGCAATTGAGGGGATGCATTTTACCCATGACGGAAGTTCCTCAGGTAGGACCACAAACCAAAAGAACGAGTGGAGTGAACATGAAGACATATGCATGTTTGTTATTTTACTGAAGAGTAAATTATTGTAAAGTTGAGTATTTTATACGATGAAAATCGAGAAGAACGAACAGGGTTTATTCAGGCTACGACGTAGAGCCAATGTGTCAAATTATGTAAAATTAATTAATCAATTGATTAAGATTCAAAATAATATCAACCATATAATTTAACTAATTTTTCTTCCATTTTCCTCTTTCATAACAAAGGCATATAAGAGTTGATGTAAGGGGCTAAGTTGTTGCGCTAGAGCGGTCGGCGATTGTAGTCAGTAAGTTCGTCTGTTATGTTTATTATTTTATTTTGAATAAGTTACACCAGATGTCACTAAACTATTTTTATTTACTCGAAAATATCATCAAATTTTAAAAATGCTCAAATAACACTTAACTTTATTTTTTGACTAATTTATGTCACTTCGTTGTTAACTCTTAACGAAACTGTTAACTCAAAATAACGTCGTTTTGAAGCCTAATTTAGCCCAAAACGACGTCGTTTTGCTGAAGAAAATATAATAAAACTCATGCAATTAGGGGTTTGAACCCAAGACCTTCACATACAAAAGGTAAGCCTTAACCATTAAATCAACATAAAATTATGTAAGATTTTACCACAAATATTATATATCTCAAGTTACACTTGAGATTACTTCAAATTATTTTATGAAATAAGTAATATTAATATATAAATAATATAAATATGTTGTGAATAAAATAACGAAGAGTGTTGTGAATAAAATAACAAGAACAAAGAACAAGAATGAAAGAACAAAGAGATAGAGAAAGAGGGAGATTTGTATTATTCTCAATATCGACTTATATACAATGAATTCGTCAAATCATCTATTTATAGGCATAAGAAGTACACAATATATTAAACTCTAATTAATGAAGATAATATTCATAATGATAAAGTAAATCAAATCTCATTGATAAAGTTCGTATCATGATAGACATCCACATAGATAAATATTCATAACACTACCCCTTGGATGTCTATGAAGATAATGTGTCTCGTTAAAACCTTACTAAGATAAAAACCCAGTGGGAAAAAAATTTTAGTGAAGGAGAAAGAGTACACACATCTTTGATACGCATAACATGTTGCCTCATTAAAAACCTTACCAGAAAAACCCATTGGGACAAAACCTCGGTTAAGGAAAAAAAGTACAATGCGTATTTACTCCCCCCTCATGAAAACCTCACATAAGATATTTGAATCTTCATAATTCAATCTTGAATACTATTTTTCTAAAGATCGCGAGGGATGAAAATTTGGAGTAATATGTTTCATTTTGCCATCTTTGATGTATCCGTATTTCGATTGAGATATAAATTTTGCATTATCTCCACATAAGATAGCTTGTAAGCAATTCACTTATCTTCTGGATATGTTTAGCCAAACATATTTTTCGGCTTTGCCTTATGCATAACAATTATTTCTACATGATTTGAAGAAGCATCAAATTTTGAAAGATCTAAAGGTAATGACTTTTGTAACATTTAGATGGTACTTCTGGACCAACTAAGATATGATTCTTCTGGACCAAGAAAATATTAAATCATATTTATTCTCATCCAACAATCTTAGAATTATTGGGGTACTCAATAGATGCACTTTATCCGCATCGAATCTTTTAAGATTTTTTTCAGCGTATGTGCTTTCATGGATAAAAAATCATATTTACGTGCTCGATCTTCAAGTCGAAACAAGATTTGATTTATCTTGTTAAATAATCAAATACTTTTGAAACTCTTTAGGAGTTTCCAATTCAAAGCTCTTCAGGAGTTTAAATTAGCGATATATATCATAACAAATCTTGATAGAATCCTCATTATAAAATGTACATGGAAATAATATCATTCTTATAGCATTTCCTCAATAAGTACTCACTAAGGTGATTATACCAAATGAGCCAAAATATAAATATTCAAGAGGATATACCTGAATAAATTTCCACGGAAATTTTCAAATGCTTATGGCATTTTAAATCCTTCAAGGATAACTTTCCTTTTATATGGATCCACAAAATAAATAGGCGCATATAAAATATTTTATAATTGCCAAAGTAATTGCATCCACCATGAAATAATTAAAATTCTTCATAATTCAAGTCGTATTAAAGACTACTTATTTGTGCCTTAGTTGCATTAGTGTTTGGACTACTGGTCCAAAAACTTCACTTTTGGAAGTTCAAAGCGTCTTTCTATGTTGATCAGTCATTTCAATATCTATAGATTTCTATACAAGATCCTCGTTTTCTTTTTTTACTTCTATAGAAGTATTCTATGTAAATTGTTGTCGACAATTTTTCTTTTCTAGTTCCATTCTTTCCAGTATTGACATAACTCATCGAGATCTCTTTTCAATCTTTATTTCAAGTACCTGAGACTCTTCTTGTAACACCTCATTCCCGTATTCGTACACCGAACACAAGTCTGAAGTGTCACGATAATTCAAAATTCATCTTACATTATAAATTGAGACTAATTAAAATTTTTAATTAACTTATAAGTAATAATATCATCATATCAAAAATTCTATCATAATACGTAAATTTTTTTTTACTTATAATATATCATTTAATATACACAACAAAATCATTACAAGGCAGGCCGGTTTAAACGTTTAACAAAATAGACATATTATTTTAGTACATGCCATTATTCACACAAAACAAGGAAATCGTAGATACCGAAATAACATGTTGATATACTATCTCTTACAAAAGAGATGTTGATGCAAAAGCTCCGCTACTACCTCCAATTACCTATGCGTATAACAATATACACGCTAAGTATAACTTAGTGAGGTATAAGGTGAATAACATATAAAATACTTTACAGTGCATAATACTATTAAAAGCATGATATCCTTTTAAACATATAATCTGTTATGCAGGAATGTCTATGCATAAAGCATACTGTAAACTTTATACTTTAAAAGCATATGTTTATCTTGAAAAGTCATATATGTACTATAAAAGTACTATTCTTCATTATGAGCATCGTAACTACCAACTCGAAAGGTTGGATTTCGACACTATAAAGCATCATAACTGCCAACTCATAGGTTGGGTTTCGACACCATAAGGTGTCGTCATAACTGCCAACTCAAAGGATGGATTTCGACACTATAAAGAATTGTTACTGCCAACTCATAGGTTGGATTTCGACACCATAAGGTATCGTCATAACTGCCAACTCAAAGGATGGATTTCGACACTATAAAGCATCGTAACTGTCATTCTCAATATTATACTTCCAAGGCAACTTTAAAACAATTCTTGCAATATGACAAGTAACAAATACCACATATACATTTCACATCATGTAAAATATCTTCATAGTGGAGTAGTTCATACTCCAATATGTTCAACAACTTTTCATGGTATAAACCATTTGTAAACATAAAATTATACCATAATCTAAAAAAAATCAGTAAAATAATATATCATGCAAAAACATGCATGCACTCACCTTAGCCTTGTAATATAAATGCCTTCACTATTCGATTTCAATCTCGAGCTTTATCCTTTCCTTTCTATTGAAACGATCTTGATTTATATTAGAATCTAAAATACAATAACATATACCATTTCAAAGTATATGTTAGAACATGCTCATTTCATAAATAATAATGGAAAGTAATTATAATAACTATCCATTATTTACAAAAATTGATCCAATAAAACTTCCCATAATCGAACCAATATTTTTCATACTTTTCTGTAAACTTCCAACTTTTCCAAAAATTCATATTTTATTCCCATAAAGACTCTTTTAGGCTTCCAATCACCATTTTCAAGCCAAATCCTTATATTTCTCATCATTTACACTTAAGGACCCAAACTTTAAAAATTTACATTTAAGTCCTTAAAATTTTTGAAATTTCTAAAATGGTCCCAAAGTCACCATAAACTTCAAAATCAACATTCAAATCACTTAACTTAATTTTTGAACCCAAAATACTTCAAAAAACAAGCTCAACAACCAAGTCCCTAAACTTTCCAAAATTTACAATTTGGTCCCTAATGCAAAATAATTAGGGATTTTCATTCCAAACAATTTATGTCATCATAATAAATCATTCTTCCTTCAATCACACTCTAAAATTCCTAACTTGTCATAAACCCTAATTTTCCATCTTTCAAGAACATAGAAATTTCTTCATCCAAACAACCTAATCAAGCTTGTATAACATCATTTTCATCATTTCCTTCATCAAAATAAATTTTGCAAGATTTTCCCCTATACTTGACAAGGTAGCCGAATGATCACTTTGAATATTTCCATGAAATTTTCATCATTTGAACCATGGAAACAACATCACAAGCATATTTCTAACATGAACAACCCTAAAAACACAAGTTTCCATCATGTCATTCATCCACCCAAATCATCAAACTCAACTTAGAGGCATGAACTTTACACAAAACTTATACCAAACGATAGAGAATTCAATAGAGATTAATTTCTTGTTTCATATTTCAAGCCTAAATCCAACCATAAAAGCTTAAAAATTGAATCAAAAATTCTTTCTTACCTAGCTAGATGAATTCGGCAACCCTCGGAGAAGAAGAGAAGTATTTTTTCCAAGTTTTTTTTGTTCTTTTATTATGCCAAATGGCATAATATATACCAAATTAAATAATAATAATAATCCTTTAATAGTCAAAAGACCATTATACCCTTGAATTATAACCAATCATATCTCAACAATTGTTTATTCTTATCCAAAATAATCAATAATATTCATAAAGTAAGGGTGAAATAACCTTTTTGCCCTTAATGAACCAACTTATCTTCAAAAATGGCATTTTCAACTATTTTACCAAATGCTGCATAGAATCGAATAAAAACAATTTAAAAACCATACTATCATATTCTTCAAGTCTTTCTAAGACTTCCATAAAATTTTCCTAATTTTCGGAGTTCGAATTAATTTCCAAAACTTATCATTTTTATAGCTTTTCACACAAATCTCATACCAAAAATCTGATTCCCACCAAAATTCTTATACCGGGATAAACTATTCATTTTTGCCATAAAAATAATTATTGGGAAAATTACCATGTTGGTCCCTAAACTTTTCCCAACTTTTCACTTTAGCCACCAAACTTTGAAATTTTACGTTTTAGTCACTAAACTAAAACCACCAAACTTTAATTCCTTTCATTTTAATCACTAAGAAAATTTTGGGGTATTACACTTCTAGAGTTTTATTATTAGTTATGTCTTAGGTCTCTTGAGGAGCATCCGCCTCCAATATATATGACCATCTCATATTACTTTTTATTTACGAGAATTTTGATCATTGGAACCAATTTCAACCATCATGCTTCAGGCATGATTTACATTCATTCCCTCTAACATGTAATTCAAATTTAGAGCATTTTTCAGCTGGTATATGAGACTTGATTACTCTCATTAAGTTAATAAATATGTCTAGCAGTTGACATATAATAACATAAATTATCTTATGAACTTTTGGTTCATATATGAGGACTAGATAATGATAATTCACTCTCCTTCTTTATCCAGTATATTATTCTTTCCCTTTGATGTTGAGAAAAATCATCTCATAAATGATTCTCTAATTAATGTTTAAGAATTTAAACATAAAAGGAGACTCATATTCAATATATATTATCAACCCTTTTATATACCCATTTTGTGCGGTGTGGTGGAGCAATTCAACTATATATCGCATATTCAAAAATTCTAAAAATGGGAAATATGACTTCTGACCAAAAGTCAATCATAATGGGGAGTTTATTATAACTCGTTGACTTGATGCGTATAAATGTTGCTATATGTTAAATACCATATAGACAATAAATATTTTATTCTCATGGTTTAGATATTAAAGAGGATGCATCCAATTAAAATTTTGCTAAACCATATTTTTCATAATCAATAGGCTTTGTAACAGTTATTTCAACTAATATAGCCTAAGATATAAACCCGCTAGCTTTTGCAAGAAGAATAGTCTAATTGCATAATCTGAATCTTTTTCTAATCTATCTCACAAACTTTTTGTTGTAAGTTGATAAAGCATATGTAGATGCATCTACTAAAATCATATAATAACTTTCCATATTTGTGGATATATGGGCCCATATTTTATTTAGATATGCAAGACATGCAGTCTCAACTTTAGTACAAGAACTTTAAGTTCTTTTGGTAAGTGGGATCTTAATAATTTTTTTTTAGAACAAGCAACACAAGAACTTCAGGTTCTTTTAATAAGTATAATTTAATCAATTTCTTTGAGAACAAGCACCACAAGAAATATACGTGCATATAAATCTCAATAATTTTTCGTATCATTATTGATCAGGATGGTCGAACCGATTATGCCAACTATATATATGTGTATACATATATCTCTGAATTTGTAAACTTTTGGTTTACCATAACATGTGATTTAATCTCACTTGTACATGTGTTTGTTCTTTTGAATAATAATATATTTAGCTCTTTCAGAGCTTTCAATGAAAATTGTTCTTTAGGTAGCAATATATAGCTCTTCTATAGCTTTTAACTGATTTTTCCGCTACCAGAACTTATATCTACATTGGCTTATTTTATATGCAAATTGATAACATATGTTATCTATAATTCCCAAAAGATTATATCAACTTTTGGTGGTGACGCTATTCTTACCTTTAGCGGTAAGTATTGTGATATTCACAATTATGCACCTTTCATAATGTGCTTTCTCTCAAGAACTTATTGCCCTTCTGGAGCATCAATGTTTTTAGTACTCTCAGATATCGTACTCACATTTTTCCCTTGCATTTAAATGGGAAAATATTTCTTATGCTTCTGTTAAGCATAAATCGTCACCATTGATTGTATTTGATAAGTAATCATGTAAAACAAAATAAATAAATGTCATAATATATACATATATATAAATATAAATATAAAACTTAAATAATTATAATGTAAAGTAAATAAACATAAAGTAAAATAAAATAAAAGGATAAATAATTCTCTTCAAGGTTATGAGAATAATTAGAAGATGATTTATTCTCTTCAAGGGTTATAAGAAAATCAACATCGTCCAAATGAGTTGGAGTAACAACGCCCACATGAGTTGGATCAATATCATCTTCGTCATTTTTCCAAACAAAATTTGCTTCTATTTTCTTTCCTTTTATTATTCAATGATTGTTGATTTTTTAGCGTACAACAAGTACGAGACCAATAGTTTATAACATCGCATTGATAATAAAAAGGATTTTATTTCCTTAGAATGATATTTGTCACTCTAGTCATTCTTATAATCCCACTTGTGGTAGCTATAATTATTTTTAAAACGATTGTCTTGTTTATGTCCTCGACCGTGAGTATGATCACGACCACGCCCATAATTTTGACCATGATTGTTAGTGTAGCCTTTATTTTTCCCGCTATAGAATGTCATATTCGCTTCAGGGAATGAAGTGGAGCCAGTTGGGCGATATTCATGATTTTTCATCAGTAGCTCACTATTTTGCTCAGCCACAAGAAGGCAAGAAATTAACTTAGAATATTTCTTAAAGCCCTTTTCACGATATTGTGTCTGTAAGACATCATTGTTTGCGTGAAAAGTGGAGTATGTTTTTTAACATATCCTCATCAGTAATATTTTGACCACATAACTTCAGTTGTGAAGTAATTCGAAACATAGCCGAGTTATACTCGCTAACTGATTTAAAATCATGCAATCTCAAATGCAACCAATCATATCGAGCTTTAGGGAGAATAACAGTTTTCTGGTGGTCATATCTTTCCTTTAGACTATTCAAAAGAATAAGAGGATCTTTCACCGTTAAATATTCAGATTTCAACCCCTCGTGGAGGTAAGGGCGAAAAAGTATCATGCTTTGGCCTTATTTTGAGCAAATTCTGCATTCCCCTCCTTAATAGTGTTTCCCAGACAATCTTCATCTAGGTGTATTTCGGCATCTAAGATCCAGAATAAATAATTCTTTCCGGAAATATCAAGTACCACAAACTCAATTCTTGCAAGATTCGACATTGATGTACTATAAAAGACAAACAAACAAATTGGGTCAAATACAAATTAGTATAATCATGAATCTGCCCAAATTTTTTTACGTCATATCAATATCTTTAAAAAAAACATATATATTCAAACCAACAGAGAACAAAGATTTAATCCTCGTACACGGCATTGTTAAACCAGTTCACAAGGTCCTTTAGAAAACTCCTTTGAGACCAATAGCCTCGTAGAATGAGATGTCCAGCCAATATACTTGGATTAAACCAACAAAATAGAGAACATATTAACTAATTAAAGAACATGCTTTAGGCGTTAAATTAATATAACAAAACCTTTTATAATAAAACATGTTTTAGGTATTAAAAGAACAAAACATATAATCGATTTAATATTATGGTGTTTATTAATTAATAAAATATAACATAGTAGAAAAAGGAGATACATACCAAATAATTACTGTCTTTGAAGATGCTTGATTTCTGACTAAAAACTTTTGAGCAAACCCGTGTTGATAACTTGTTGTGAATAAAATAACGAAGAGCAAGAACAAAGAACAAGAATGAAAGAACAAAGAGATGAGAGAAAGAAGGAGATTTGTATTATTCTCAATATCGACTTGTATGCAATGCCTTCATCAAATCATTTATTTATAGGCATAAAAAGTACATAATACATTAAACTCTAATTAATGAAGATAATATTCATAATGGTAAAGTAAATCAAATCTCCTTGATAAAGTTCTTATCATGATAGACATCCACATAGATAAATTTTCGTAACAAAATAATATCATTTACATATATATATATGTATGTATGTATGTATGTATAAATAAAAATATATTATTTTTATTTTTTATAAATTATTTATAATATAAATATATTATTGATTAAAAAACTTAAAATATTCATACAAATAATATATTTATGTTATAAATAATATATAAAAAATCATAAACTCTAAATCTTAAACCCCTAAATCTAAACCTTAAATCTTAGTATTTGGGGTTTAGGGTGTTTTTATATATTGCTTATAATATAAATATATTATTTTTAGGAATATTTTGAGTTTTTAAAATAATATATAAAAATATAAAAAATAATATATTTTTACTTAAATAATATAAATTTATCCATTTGGTTCAACCATATTATTTTATAAAAAATAATATTATAAAAATGTTAATATATATAATTTACATATATATCAATATATAAAAAATATTATTTTTATATTATTTATTGTATAAATATATTGTATTTAAAAACTCAAAATATTCATAAAAATAATATATTTATAGTATAAATAATATGAAAAAAACCATAAATCCTAAACCCTAAATCCAAATCTAAACTTTAAGGTTTGGGGTTTAGGGTTTAAGGTTTGCAATTTAGAGTTTTGGGTTTATGGTTTGTTATGTATTATTGATAATATAAATATATTATTGTTATGTGAATATTTTGGGTGTTTTTTAAAATATATATTTATATTATAAATAATATACAAATAATATTTTTTATTTATATATATTGATATATATGTAAATAATATGTTTTATATTATTTTTATATTAATATTATTTATTGTATTATTTATTTCATAAAATAATTTGAATTAATCTAAAATGTAGTTTGACACATATAATATTTATGTTAAAATATTACATAGTTTCATGTTGGTTCAATGGTTAAAGCTTACCCTTTGTATCTGAAGGTTCTGTGTTTAAATTCCCAAGTGCATGGGTTTTATTATTTTTTCTCCAGTAAAACGATGCCGTTTGGGGCTAAATTAGGCTTCAAAACAATTGTCGTTTTGAGTTAACAATCCCGTTAAGAGTTAACAGCGGAGTGGCATAAACGAGACAGAAAGTAAAGTTCAGTGTTAGATTTGAATATTTTTGAAGTTTAGTGGCATTTTCGAATCAGTGGTAATAATTCAGAGGCATCTGGTGCAATTTACCCTTTTATTTTTTACATTTACTTATGAGTGCAATACTGATGCCGTTAGTTATTGATGGTATCCAAAATAATCTTTTTGATTCGAAAAAATTTGTATGGTAATGATTCAAATTTAAAAAAAAAGCTTGAACTCGAAATGGGACATACAAACTAGTATGGATTATACCTTTGAAATATTTGAAGAAGTTTTAGTATACAAAGTAATTTATGTACCTGTTTGTGTCACTAAAGTGTTCTAGAGTATATAGGTGTGGTTAACCTTAATAGCATGCTTCCTAACCTATCCCCACAAATGTGAATATATAGAACATATTAGAAAATCTGTCCAACAAAGCAATAACAATAATATAGTAAACTATGGCAACCTCACCAAACTAAGCATACCATAACATAGAAGGGCGGAACATAGGGGTTTAGGAGGTGTGGTCCTGCCAATTTTTTTCAATGATAATAGAATAATTTTTTTAAAGAAAAGGGTAAAATTAATTTTATAATCTCTTCAATCTTTTTAAAATCTTAATATGATCCCCTTAAAATTTTAAATCTCATTATGGTCTCATCCTTTATAAATTTCTAGTTTCCGCTCCTGAATAAAATAGTACTTCAATGACCGCAAAAACATGATATTCAACATGACAAACCCTAACACCATGCAATTCTACAAGCATAACATATTAAATTCAGGTTATTCAAACAAGAGTAAGAACTATTTATAATATCATGTTTCTCATGCAAATGTTTATTATAATGAATGACTTTATGTCTAAACACAAATAACTAGAGTCACGATGGTCTCTACGTTTAACGATACAACATTCCGTTCTACACTCGAATTTTATGAACATTTATTTATTTACCCATGAAAAACATTCCCATGTTAAGTTTGTAACTCAATGTAGCAAAAGAAGTTAACAATCAACAATATTTATACATATAGGGATACCATGTCACATTATTATCGTCAACATTCATCGTGACATAAAATAATCATCATGCAAGCATGGCATCTATTGTGCAATGAATAATAAATAGGGTGAGTCTCGGTATTTTTTAAATCTGTGATGTTCTGAAAGTATATCATTAAAATTTTAAATTGAAGGTTTAATGTAGAAAAAAATAAAATAAAAAACAAAAAATAGTAAATTTAATAATTAAATGTTACTTAAAAAAATTCAAAGGCTAAACTATAAAATAAGTGCCTAAACTATGTCTCTTTTTTGTAATAAGTGCCTAAAGTATTTTTTGTTTGAAATTGTGCCTAAACTATTTTTTGGCTGAAATATGTGCCTAAACTTTTATTTTTGACTTGTTTTAAAGTCAATTTTGGCACCTTCTTGGGCACCTTTTCAACCAAAAATGAAAGTTTTGGCACTTATTTCAGCCAAAAAATACTTTAAGTACCTATTTCAGCCAAAAATAAAACTTTAAGCACTTATTTCATTCAAAAAATACTTAATCACCTATTATAAAAAGAGATGCATAGTTTGGGCACTTATTTTGTAGTTAAGCCAAATCCAAAGAATGATACGGAATAAGCTATCACAGTGTAAACCGGATTTTACAGGTTATCCCTTTTTTTATGGTTCAGATAAAAAAAATTAAGCATACACTTTATCCAACGGTTCAGATTTCATAGGCCTTATCCAACTGCTGACGTTTCATGGAGCCCAGTGGCGCCTTTCCTTAAACTTTTTCTAAAAGAAGTCAATTCCTCTCATTTTCCTTTCATTTCAAAGCTCTTCTCTCTGTCTTCTCTTCGGCTTATCCATCGCTTTGATTTCGCTCCCTGCTGTGCGCTCGATGGCAAACCGATGGTTGAGGCCTGAAGTAAGCTCAGATCCCTAGCGTTGATATCGCTCACTTTTCTCCCTCTCTCTTTTTTCTAGATTGCAGTAAATATTCAGATCTGATGAATTAACAAGAAGAAAATACTAAATAAACGGTGGTTTGGGCTACTTTGCAGGTGTATCCGCTGTTCGCGGCCGTTGGTGTTGCTGTGGGGATCTGCGGTTTTCAGTTGGTGCGTAATATCTGCATCAACCCTGAAGTCAGGTCTCTCTCTCTATTGAAATATTTACGATTATATTATAAAAGATATATATTTAATTTTAAGTTGGCCTTGTCTTTTTATAGGGAATTTCTTTTATTTTTCAAAAGTATATATTTGTAATTTTTTTCAATTTATGCATATTTTGTTAGATTTTATCTAGTAGTGAATTTGAGGTTAATGTTTTTATACCTTCGAAATATATAATTTCATGGAATCTCAATTGATTTATACATGATATTATGCATTCTGGTCTTCTTATACTTTATGTAACAGATGAAATCTAAATTTAAATATTCGAATTCATGTTCTCAAATATACTAATAAAATTTTTGAAAATTGGAGATATATCTAACAAACATCCAAATCTGAATCGTGTGCCCCAACCTTAGCATTGTTGGTTCACGGTCATGACCCTCACTTAAATCAGGGAAAAAACTGGATTAAAGGTCTCTCAGATGAAGCCTTTTATTAGAAAAGGAAACTAAATATTAAATAAGTATTAAATATAAGAACGTAATCATGGATGGACACAAGATTTTATGTCGGGGGTGCGATCCGTTAGAGAGTTGTATTAGAAATTTAGGGGGTGCGAACTTAGATCATTGATAGAAAATATATACACAATATAAAGAAAATACATAAACTATATTGGTAGTTTGAAATTTCTAGGGGTGCGACTGCCCCCTTCAGCACCCCTTCAGCACCCCTTGAACATAATGAACACTATTAGTCGATTTATAAGTTATTCGAGTGAATGATAATGATATATACAAAATAGATTTTCGATTCCATCTGTCAATCTGGTTATCAGGGATATTTGCAAGTTGGCAGGCAAATCCGGGCCATAAACTAATATAGTTCATTTCCAGCTCGCCCTCGCTACTGTTCCATATCTGGGTCGACCTGAACGAGTAGAAAAATATAAGTTATTTTGCTTTTTATTTTTTAATAATTGAATAAATAACAGAATGGCACATAGCAATTTATCATGTATTATTTGGTATTTAGTGAAGATTGTGCGAATCAATTGAAGTGTTGAAAATATCTTCGTTTTCAGGGTAAACAAGGAGAACAGGGCTGCTGGGGTTTTGGAGAACTTTGCTGAGGGAGAAAAATATGCCGAACATTTCTTAAGGAAATACGTCCGCAACAAGGCACCTGAAATCATGCCCAGTATCAACAGCTTCTTCACTGACCCAAAGTGAGGCTTCACTTGGTTCATGCTGAAACTAAAAACAAGGGGTAAAAATAGTGATATTCAATCAATACTAAGTACACCCCTTTTTATCTGCCGAATGTAATGCAAGTTTGTGTTGGTTTTACATTTCTTAAGGTGTGTTTTTAAAGAGAATAAAAGGTCTTTTGGATCTGTCAAACTCGTACTGTTTTAGCTTATATGAAAGGCTTTTATTTGCAATAATATAATTTTGGATTGGAATATTCTGATCGTTTTGCTTTGCTTCGAGTTCTTGTTCTAGGAACTGTTATTTGAATGGTCTAAGTGGTCGATAGGGAATTATGTATTTCATTACTCAAAAAGATGTTGAAGAGTAGATAAGTTTTTAGGCAATAAATATGGGTTCTATGCCTGAGCTACTATATGAATTGAAGTCTCATTTCTTCTTTTGTTTCCTTGGTTTGGTCAAGAGTTCTCTTCCCTTCAGCATGGAATTATGTTTCATAGGGATTCTAGGAAGGGCAGCATAGCTTTCCCCTATCCTTCCCGTTATTCATGTTAAACAATTGAATTTTGAAGAGGCGAAAATGTTTAAATGTTAAGTTAGGTTCTGCTAATCGTACTAATAGTATCTGGTTATTGTATTTTTGGCTTAATAGTCAAATAGGTGCCCAAATTATACTTGTGGCTCACTTTTGGTACTTGAACTATTTTTTGTTCTAAATAGGTGTCTAAATTTTTATTTCGATTATTTTTTGTGCCTAACCGTTCACTACCGTTATTTTTTTAATTCTAATTTTTTATTTTATTTCTTTTTTAGATTTAATTTATTTTTTAACTTAATTTATAAAAAAACTAAAATTTTGAAAACTCATATAATGGCCTCCAAATTTAAAATCCCTAATTTCCTCGGCTGATTTCGTCATCGATAGTTTTGCTGTCGTCTACTATATTTGTTGTCGGGCCACCACCATCATTTCCCCAATCATCTATCGTCAGTATATGTGCCGATCGGCTTTCTAACGTCGAAAGAAATCAAACTCGCGAAAGAAAGTCGATCGACATTTTTACTGTTAGTTATTGGCGATGGATTGGGAGAAACGAACATGGTGGTCCGACGATGGTAGTGGTGATCTTCGATGAGGCAGCCAATGGAGATATCGACGACAATTTGGGGATTGAGTTTTGGGTTAGGGATTTGGGATTATTTTTTAAAAAATTAAAATTGTTAATTTTTTTATAAAATTTTCAATTTTAATTAAAAACATGCAACGTCACGTTTTAATTGGCTAACAATTTTTTTAACAGTGAGGCACTTAAAATGATCGAAATGAAAGTTTCGACACTTATTTAGAGCAAAAATAGTTAGGCACAAAAAATGAACCACAAATAAAGTTAAAGCACCTATTTGGCTATTAAGCCTTGTTTTTTTCAATGTATTTTATCTTAATGGTCAAACAAGACAATAACATTCTTCCGTCTTTGTCGTTAGATGATCTTAACTGTCAACGTTATAGAAGGGTTAAATTGAGTGCAATTTAAATTTTGAGTGCTAAATTAGGTGTAAAATTTTTATAAGGCTCAATTAATTTTTTTTTGTTACGGAAGGGGTTCTCTTAGTGGGTTCAGAATCTTTGACCTAAGAGAATATGAGAAAATAAAGATGAATAATTTGACCAACATGTCAAATGTGTTGACTCAAATTATGTTAATGTTTTCAGTCATTGATCATTCTAACAGTTAAATTATGCACAACCTAGGGGAGAGGGGAGGGCATCAACTGAGAGTTTTAACCATTATGAGCAAATTTCACATTCCTCCTTCTATATGTAGAAATTGTTCAAAAAAATTATGATGTCGTGATAAACGAAATGATTTAATTAATTATCTTTTAGGAAAATGTTTTATGCACTGGTAGTGAAATTAATATAAAAAATATTTTTTTAAAAATAAAAATATAGAAATAAAATTTATAAAAAAATGAAAATTGTAAAAATATATTATAAAAAATATTAAAAATATAAGTGAAGGAAAATTTTCCGCAATAGTAATAGGAAAAATTATATAAGTTGTATGATTATTTACAATTATTCTGGTATTTGTCTTTCATATATGGGGGATATTAAAGATTTAATTGATCTTATAAAAAAAGATTTAATTGATTATTTTATGACGCTAAATTATCCTAAACAAGTCATGGAAAAAAGCTGGCATGTGTCATTTTGATTCAGCAAATATTAAAAAAAATTAATATAAATTAAAAGTATTTTTAAAAAATAAAATTTATAAAAATATATCATACACAATATAAAATATATTGAAAATACATGTAAAGGATAATTTCCCGCAATAAGTAAAAACCAGACACACGTCCCATTTCTTTTTTATATTAAACTATTATTATTTTAATGTGCAATAAAGAGAGTGTTGTCCTTTTATCCCTTTTTGTGAACTCAAATAACTTCATTGATAACCTTAAAAAAATGGATTGATACTGCATTAAATAATTTTATGTTATATTGAGAGGTTGAAGTTTTTATTATTTAATAGGGTTATTTTATCGTATATTTCTAAATTATGATTTAGATTTTAATTTAGTCCTAAAATTTTAAAACCTTTTAATTAAATTTTAAAGTACAGATATATAATATCATTCAAGTCTTTTTATTAGCCTAGTTGTGCATTCGGTTTTAGCTCTTATATGACATAGAGTATATTTAAAACACGTGGATTATGTTTTATACATAGTTTGTACTGTTATATTTACATGAACAACTTGTATCTAACATATTATGGAGATATAAATAGTATTATTATAATTTAATCGATACGATTGAAGTTGTTCATTTGATAAATACACGTATATTTAAAATTTAATTAACATTCAACAAACACATTTAATATAAAATTTGAACTAACATAAATTATTTATTGGTGGAACGGTTGTAATTTATTGTTCAGACAAAAAATGACAAGTCTATATTCCCGCTTGTAGGGATGTAAAAAGTCGACCCGACCTGAAAATCCAACTGAACCTTGCTCGAGTTAGAACCTGGTTTGATCCGAGAATGCGATGATTCGAAATCGATCTATAACCGACTGTTATTGACCCGAACCGGAGTTGGACCTGTTACTGTAGTAACCGAACCCGACCTGCATCTAATCAAGAACGACCCGAACCCGAATTGAACCTGTTACTGTAGACCCGAACCCCGACCCGCACCCGACTGAAATGAACCCGAACCCGAGACTAACCTGGTAGATAACTGATATTACCCTACTGAATCGACCCGAGATCCAATTTTACCCAACCTGTTTTGAACCCGACCTGTTAATTGACCCGACTTGTTTTGAACCCGACCTGTTGTTGACCTGAACTAATACTGACATGGCTTAATTTACCTAACATGTAATTGAGGAAGCCTATGATTTGATGAATTTAAAGTGTTGATAAATGTAAATTATTAAGTGTTCATAAATGTAAACTATTAATTTTTTAAATCAATTTAAAGTTTTAAATAATCTTTTTGTTATATATACATATATAATCAATTAAAAATATCAAAAAAAGGAAAGATTGAGTTTAGATATTCATTTGACACTACTAAGTTTGAAATTTTATTAAACAATTCAATGCTCAGTAATAATTCAATATGCTTAGTAACTCATTCAATATAAATTATTTGTCAAGTTTGAACTACTAAGTTTGAACTAAATTAAAGTTTTAACTTTCTGTTGATATTATCATGTGTACAATTACGTGTTTACATCCATATAAAAAATTTGTGTATAATTATATTTAATCAAAGTTTATTATATGTTATAATAATAATAATAATAATTTTTGAATTGAGTTAACTTATTAAACTTAGAATCTAATCGAGCTACACTAAAATCTAGAAGCATAAATCACAGACATAATTAAAAGAATTCTAAAACTAAGTGTGAAATTTCAATTAAATTAATCTAAGTTGGGACTCAATTGAATTAGACTAAAACAATTGGTAGAAAAAGACAATTGATAAAAAAGAGGGAAAATGACAAAATTTTGGAGGGAAATAAACCACTTATTTTTTAGATTTGAGATTAATTTTTTTAGCCTAAAAATTTTGGAGAGATAAAAGCCACCCAAAATTTTAGAGGGAATTAGTAGAATTTCTATTTTTGGTAATTTAGTCTAATAATATTTTTATTTATTTTAGTCTCTACAATTTAATTTTT
This sequence comes from Hibiscus mutabilis, assembly GCA_019671005.1. NCBI lineage: Eukaryota > Viridiplantae > Streptophyta > Magnoliopsida > Malvales > Malvaceae > Hibiscus > Hibiscus mutabilis. Next base: position 41,367,381 of record CM033731.1, read on the forward strand.
AGTCAAAATTGCCCCATATTTATTTATATTTTTGAAAATTTAGTCTAATTTATTCTAGTCCCTAAAATTTAATTTTTACTCCAAATTAACCCCTATTCATTTTTTGTATTTTATTATAGTCCCTAAAAAGTAAAAACTTGCTCGCCCATTTTTCAAGTTGATCTGGCCGCAGCCTGCCCATATTTAAAAAGCAATTGCCAATTGCTGTAACAAATGGAGGGAATCTTGCCCGCCCATTTTTTTAATGGGTTATTAGCGGATTAGGCCATTACTAGTTTAGAAGCTTTACACTTAAGTCCTTCTTTTTATTCTTTAGTTTTAGTTTGATTCAGTTTAGTCCCAATTTGAGTTTAGTTTCCTTAGACCTTTAGGTTTAGGTTCTTTTTTAATTAGATCCTCCTTCATAAAATTGTTTAATAATTGAAACGTTTGAAGGGTTTTTGAAGGCCCAATTTATTTCGGCAAGGATGAAAAACGGTGTCAACAATTATAATGTATTAAATTATAATTATAGTGTTTGGGGTTATAGGATTAGTTTAGGGATTAGGGGATTAGTTTTGCACTTTAATTATTAGTGATTGCAAGATTTAGGGTTGCGATTTGGGGTTCAGGTGTAAATGTGTCAAGTTGAGTTTTTGGGCTTATGAGATTAGTTTAGGGATTAGGGGAATATGCTTGCACTTTAATTATTAGTGATAGTAGGATTTAGGTGTTGTGGTTTGAGGTTTAAGGGTAAATGTGTCAAGTTGAGTGTTTGGGGTTACGATATTAGTTTAGGGATTAAGGGATTATGCTTGTACTTTAATTATTAGTGATTGTAAGATTTAGGGGTTGAGGTTTGGGGTTTATGGGTATAATATATGTTTCAAGTTGAGTGTTTGAGGTTATAGGATTAGTCTAGAGATTAGGAGATTCGAAGATTAGACTTGCACTTCAATTATTAGTGATTGTAAGATTTAGGGGTTTGAGGCTTAGGGTAAATGTGTCAAGTTGTGTGTATGGTAGGAGTTATGAGATTAGTTTAGGGATTTGGTTTGCACTTTAATTATTAGTGATTGTAAGATTTAGGGGTTGAGGGATTCGAATTGACCCCTATTTATTTTAAAATTTTCTAATATAGTCTAATGTTTTAATATGATGATATTTTTGTTCATTATAGTCCTTAAAACTTCATTTTTAGCCGAAATTGATCCATATATATTTCTATTTTTGGTAATTTAGTCGAATAATATTTTTGTTTATTCTAGTCCCTACAATTTAATTTTTAGTCAAAATTGCCCCATATTTATTTATATTTTTGGCAATTTAGTCCAATAATATTTTTGTTTATTCTAGTAGCTAAAATTTAAATTTTACTCCAAATTGACCCCTATTCATTTTTTTATTTAGTCCAATATTTTTAATATGATGATATTTTTGTTCATGTTAGTCCCTAAAACTTTATTTTTATTCTAAATTGACCCTATTCATTTTTTTTGTAATTTAGTCCAATGTTTTTAATATGATGATATTTTTGTTCATGTTAGTCCCTAAAATTTTATTTTTCACCGAAATTGACCCTTATTAATTTCCAATTTTTGTAATTTACTCCAATATTTTAAATATGATGATATTTTTGTTCATTATAGTGCCTAATATTTATTTTTAATGTGATTCGTGTTTGTGAAAGGCGTTAAATAATTCACTTGAAATGACCCTACCCAAAGTCTATCGATTATTTGTACCAAATTCAAACTTAATACGAATTCGAAACTCGAATTAACCCGACCTGAAGTGAACCCGACTTGAAATGAACTCGACTTGAAATGAACCCGACCTGAAATAAACCCGAGCCCGAATTAACCCGTCAATTAACTGATTCAGACTCGAGCCGTTTTGACCCGACCTGAAATGAATTCGACCTGAAATGAACCCGGCCTAAAATGAACCCGACCTGAAATTGACCCGCACCCGAATCGAGTCAAAACATTAAATCGACCTGAAATGACTTGTATCTGATTTGACCCGACCTGGCAGCCTCACTTGAAACCCATCCGATTACCTGTTCTTACATTCCTACCCTCTTGTTATAGGTTTCACAGGTTAACAGAAAAAATTGAAAATATTAATGCTTAAATCGGCGAAGCTAGAATAACTCAGTTGGTTAGAGCGTGTGGCTTTTAACCACAAGGTTGGAGGTTCAAGCCTTCCTTCTAGCGTTCTTTATATTTATTTGCGTTTCCTTCACACAACTCCCCAGCCCAAGGTATGGGTTAGCTCAACAGTGTGCTAGATTTCTTAATTTGTAGCTCAAATGCTCATCCCATATATAAAGGAAAAGGTATTTTATTTCATTACAATTATAAACTCTACTACTTATATTTCATTTTCAATTATTTAATTTCAATAAAAAAGAAATATTTATTTTATGTTATACCCATTTACTATTATTCTATCTATAATATTTGCATCATATTACAAAATTATTTAGTATTACATTTACCTTATATTATTAATTGGGTAAAAACATTATTATTTATTACTATGTATCTTTCACATGATTTTTCTCAATTCTTCAAACTAGTGGTACATACAAATTTCGAGCGAAAAATATGATTTGAAATATTTGAGACAAATGAAAAAATATATTTATAAAATATGAGTTATCAAAAAAATTTTGATTGTTCTCTCCCACAATGTTTCGACTAAGAATTTGTCTAGATTTAATCTTGGATTGATATAATTCGTTTCGTGGATCGTCGAAACTTTATATTAAAAACAAGGTTAGAGAATTGTTTGGGAGTTGATTTAAGGGTCTTCGAGACTTAACCTTGAATCATTGAAGTTCAGTTCAAGGATCGTATAACATAACTTTATTCTTCTTCTTCTTCTTATTAAATTATGATAACCTCATCATTTTTATAAATTATTATAGTAACCTGGTAACCTAATAATGTCAACAATTTTTAGAGCAAGTGATTAAAGCTTTCAGTTGACACAATTCTCTCTTTCTTAGTTTGTGGGTTCAAAACTCATTAGCCTCCCCTAAGTAAAAAAATGTTAAAAAAGATTAATGATTTGACGACATATATCAAAATAGTTAATGAAATGAAAATACAAATACTATGTTAACATAAAAAACATTTAATTACTAAATTGAGAGAAATTAACAAGTTTAAGTATCAAATGTATTACTAATAAATGCAACTTTAGCATTTTGGTTGGAACATAGGGTACTCGCCACAATGGATGAGGCATGGCTAGGACGCGAATTTATATCTTCTCTAAATCTGTGTTTTGGACATGCATGCTACACCTAAAGTTTGCAATATACTTTCGTTCTCCAAAGCTTTCTCCTACACGGCTACACCCATTATTTCTAATAATATTGTTGATATAGTGATATATACGATATTTGGGCAATTATATCTCTAACCATAATCGTATGACATAATCTGATATAAAAAAATATCAATATTATAATTCAAGATTAAGTCTCAACGATCTTAGAAATAGACCGCTTCCATCCAATATAAAGTCTTGACGTTCTTTGGACCAAACTTTTTTCGATATGATTGTATCAACATAAAGAAAATCAAATTTGTCATTTAAAATCAAGCTTTGACGACCATTGAAATGAACCTTATTAACTCAAGATTAAGTGCCAAAAGACCCTTAGATCAGCTCTCAAACAATTCTTTAAACTCATTTTCAACATCAAATCTCGGTGACCCTTGAAACAAATCATATCAATCCAATATCAAGTCTAGACAATTCTTACATCGAAGTTTTTTGAAAGAGAAGAATTAAAAGATTTATTAATAAATATTTTTATAAATAAAAAATTTCACTTGTCTCCAATTTTTCAAATCATGTTTTGACTATACAAATTTGATGATTAATGAGGATTGAGGATATTATATGGTAGATAATATAAAAGTAAATAATAATAATTTTTAAGCAATTAATAATAAAGGTAAATGTAATACTAAATAATTTATAATATGAGTGCAAATATTATGGATAAAATAATAGTAAATGGTTTAATTGATAACGAAATGTAATAGTAAAATTTATAATTATAAGCGTAAAGTAAATAATAAAAGGGTTATATTTTAATACAAAAATGGTGTAAAAAATTTATACAGCTCTTATATAAAATCTAAAATCTAATATCTAATCTCTAATCCCTAATGATAGCATTCACATACATAAACCCTACATTCTAAACTAAACTACTAACTTTTAAATTTGAGAAACATGAGCTTGTGTATTAAACTTTTTCTCCTAATAAAAATACATTTTCCTTTATATTTGAGATGGCCATTGGGCTACAGCACTGTTGGGCTGTGGAGTTGTGTGAAGGAAACAAAAAGAAAAGTGGAAACGCTAGAAGGAGGGCTTGAACCTCCGACCTTGTGGTTAACAGCCACACGCTCTAACCAACTGAGCTATTCCAGCTTTCTGATTAAATTCGTTACCATTTCATTAACTTCTTAAACATATTGTCGAGCGGGCATATAGATTTTCATTGAGAGACGCAACCAGTAAACATGAATTAGTCAAATTAATTTCATTGATTTGATCTCCCATCTTTGTCTACATGTTCTGTTTCTCTTTCTCATCAACATGTCTTTTGGTCCAACACAAACAAACTTGGGTTTTTCCATATGGGGCCATTCACTTGATGACCACATTAGTTTCCAGTGTTCTTGTTAACTTACTTCGGAAAAAATACTAATTTGCTGTCTTACACCCAACATATACCAGATTCATTGACTGAGACAATATATCTTAAGCTTGGATAGTGGTCTGCTTTGATTTGGTTCAACCATGGATTATATATTCTGCATTATTTATTTAACTCTCTCGATTGTTTAATAGAGCTCACCTCTTCTTTTATTACTCTAGTATCAGTTCTCCAAATCAACCCCATTTCTTTAACCTTTATATTCACCCCAATAACGAATTGTTATAAAACTCAATGAAAACACAGCTACAATGGCGTCAAAAACAGGAAAGAAAAAAACTGAATTCCCTTAATCCAAGCAAGCAAAAGTAAAAAAGAAAAAATGGGAATTATGCGCCACTCACCAAAGTGAGTTCTGTTCAACACCATCTTTGTTCTAGTCAATATGCTAATGGCCTCCACTCCCTTCTCTCTCTCCCGCTCAGTTCATCCAATCCTTAAATGCACCCCTTTTTCATCTTCTCCTTATTGTCCCCGTTTTGCCCCCAAGGTTTTGCTTAAATACCACCCTTGTCCTCACTGGTCTTCTTCTTTCTCCTTCTGCCTCCAGACGTGTCATCGCTCCACTTCTCCTTATCTCTCTTCCTCTTCGTTTTCTTCTTGTTATTCTCTCTCCCCTCCTTCAATGGCTTCTTCAGTTCCTGTTGATGATGATATCGAGTCCAATCCTCTCTTGCAAGATTTCTACTTTCCACCTTTTGATGTTGTTGAAGCCAAACATGTTAGGCCTGGGATTCGTGCCTTGTTGAAGAAGCTCGTATGTCATTTGATCTTTTGGGCTGTTTTCATTTCTGTTTTTTTTTTAAAAAATTTTACCTTTCTCTAGCTCCAATATTGTTTTTCTTTTCTGGATCATTCATTGGTTTCAGTCCTTGTTTGAGAATTCAAAATTTTTGTTGCCTTGATGTTTTTTATTTGTTCGAGTTTTAATTTTTGAAGCTTGTGATGTTCTGGCATCTGAATAGGAGAGTGATTTGGATGAATTGGAGAAGACAGTGGAGCCTTCATGGCCAAAGCTGGTGGAGCCATTGGAAAATATTGTTGATCGGTTGTATGTTGTGTGGGGAATGGTTAACCATCTTAAAGCTGTTAAAGACACAGCTGAGCTCCGTGCTGCCATTGAAGAAGTCCAGGTACATTATATTGTCTTTATGTTCTCCATTTGCAGACAATCAAATATGTAACATGCAGTGTGTACTGTATACGGAATGCTTATGCTTGAAGTGCCATCTTCAATTCTTCAGTCTTTTAGACATCTAATAACTTTCTCGTTTTTATCTTAGATTAAGCCATGAATTTTACTTATATTTTTTTGGCATAAATCATAGTAGCTCTAGCATTAGCATACAGCATAATATGGTAGGAGTTTTCTTTATTTTATTTTTTTATTGGTTGAATCAGGAATGTTGGTATACCTATTGGTCTTGAAGGAATTTGGTTTGGCAGTTGATCATTTGATCCTAGTATTTTGCTGAGCTTGATTAAGTAATGCATTGGTGCATTACTGTAAACTTCTTGGTTCTTACTATGTTTAGCTTTTCTTTACAGCCTGAAAAAGTTAAGTTTCAACTAAGATTGGGACAAAGTAAACCCATCTATAATGCCTTCAAGGCTATTAAAGAATCTCCTGATTGGCAATTGCTGAGTGAAGCTCGCAGACATATTGTAGATGGTAAGTATATGTAATTATTTATCTTTATAGCTAATATAGGGAGTTATTTTTCTGCTTTCATTTTGGTTCCTTAATTCAATGTTAGAACCACTACCTTAATTTGGTTGTTCAATATTGGCCAATACTAATTGCAAAGTCTAATAGTTAACATGCTCCAACAGATATTAATGTGAACATACTGAAGAAAAGAAGAGAGGAAAAAAATTAAAATTTTAGTGAGGCTGCATCTAGATACTGCAGATTTAAAACTGTTACCGTTGCTGGGTGCTTCTTCCATTCCTTTTAGTTTTCAGCCCAGATAAAGGAAGCTGTTCTTAATGGTGTTTCACTTGAAGATGATAAAAGAGAACAGTTCAACAAAATTGAACAGGTAAAATAATATGAGTTTTGAAGTTTAAGTAACACAGATGCATTATACTACTTAACCATTTTATCTTTTGAATTCGACGTCTGTGCCAAGTAAAATGAGGAGAAAGTAATTATACAAGTTTCTTTTTAAGTTCTCGGCATTTTGTCTTCTACAAAATTTCTTCATATAACCATATTAAAATTTATGCTCAATTATGTCATGTTCATTTTTGGCTATTCTTTTCTATTTACTTTGAGCTGTTTTGCAGGAACTGGAGAGGCTGTCTCAAAAATTAATTGAGAATGTTTTGGATGCCACAAAGAAGTTTGAAAAGTTGATAACTGAAGAGAAAGAAATTGATGGTTTGCCTGCTACTGCTCTCGGGTTAGCTGCACAGTCAGCAGTGTCTAAGGTTTTCTTTAACAGAAGTTGCCATATGCTTGCATTTATTAGTGGTCTTTCATTGTCAAGTCTCGTGCAGTTTCTGTTTTGCTGTCATGTAATATTTTTTATCTCTTGGTTCTCACCCAGGGTCATGAAAATGCAACTGCTGAGAACGGGCCATGGATGATCATGCTAGATGCTCATAGTTTTATTTTCAGTTATGTAACATGCTCGTAACCTTGCTTTGCGTGAGAAGTCTACCGTTCTTATATAACCTGGGCATCAAGTGGGGATTTGGATAATACACCAGTTATCAATCAGATATTGAAACTTCGTTTGGAAAAGGCTAATCTTCTCAATTACAATAATTATGCCGAGGTCTGACTCCAGAGTATCTTTAAGACTGCATCCTTTTCATATGCTGACTGAAGCATACTTGATCAGGTAAGCATGGCAACAAAAAGGGCTACTGTTGATAAAGCTGAGGAACTATTAGAAAAGCTTCGGAGTGCTTCGTGGAATGCTGCTGTCCTGGGTATTATGCTATAGATATGGTTTCTTTTTGGGTTGAAAAGATTGCCAATGTTTCGATCTTTGATTTATGTGTGAAACTTTTTAATCTGTTTTCATTAAAAAGACTAATTTATGTCCGACACTTTTTATTCTTTTTTATTTGTTACACTTTAAAGTTAAAAAATTGCCGATGCTGTTTTTGTTGTCAGGAATACAATAAAACGCTGGCTTATTTTAAATGAAACTTCAGTTACAGCAATTGGTTTTGTAGTCGCTTATATTACCTTCTCTCTGATTTGACTTCGAATTGATTCATCTTGGTATTGCTGACAAGTTTATGGTGTACTCCGGAAGGTTGCTTTTTCTTTGATGCAATTTTAGAACTTGATTTTGCCCAAGCCACCATGTCTTGCTTTCCATATTTCTCCTAAACAGCTCCTGTTTGATATTTTTCACTGCTAGTGCAAGCTTTTCTATACAAACGGTACATGGAAAGAAATTTAAAGCATATGATCATTTCTGATCCTTGCAGATGTTGAAGACTTAAAAAGTTACTCCAAAAGTCAAGGTGCTCCAGAAGCTGATAATTTGAGCTATTGGGACATGAGCTTCTGGAGTGTGAGGCTTCGCGAGTCAAAATACGACATCAATGAGGTTGACTCTCTCACTCTTCTCTATTTGTTAATTAAACCACATCTTCAAGACCTCAGTTATGTGAATAAAACTTGTCTTTCCTGGTGAAAAAAATTATACAGGAAGAACTCCGGCCATATTTCTCATTTTCAAAGGTTATGGATGGCCTTTTTAACCTTGCTAAGATACTTTTCGGGATTGATATTGAACCAGCTTCGCTGCCTATTACACGGAATGTTAATTTTACATCCAACTGAATTTATTATTATTATTTTTAAAGGTTTGGAACAAAGATGTGCGGTTATACTGCGTTAAAGATTCTTCAGGTAGTCCAATTGCCTACTTTTATTTTGATCCATATTCTCGTCCATCAGAGAAAAGGGGAGGTGCATGGCTGGGCGAGGTTGTTTCTCGGAGTCGAGTACTATCACAGAATGGTACCACCTCAAGGTTACCTATTGCCCACATGGTGTGCAATCAAACACCACCATTTGGGGACAAGCCAAGCCTCATGACATTCCGTGAAGTAAGTTGAAGATATTGGTTTAAGTATGATGCTAATGCTAATAAATTCTTGTATTCTGATTTCTGAATGATTATAAATGGAAACTAAGGTTCAGGCCCAGAAGCCTAGAGCTTTCCCCATCTGCAGCCTCTCAATTCCTTTCCTCCTATAGCGGTACTTCTGATCTTATCCTAGAAACCAGGATTTTAGCCACCTAAGCACTGTGCTTTTATCATTAATATGTCAGTTAAAGCAGTCTCTTGTAAAAGTTTAAGTTAAAAAGTAACAAGATGATAATCCTTGATAGTAGCTCATATTTTTTCTACTTTAGAAATTTTTAGATTGAAAGCAATGGTTCTAGTACACTCTTTTGAATAAATACCCATTATAGACATGCATTTCTATGCTGGACCATCTGGTTCTAAGCAAAACTAATCTCCAATAATATTATTGTTTAAACTAAGGCCGACACTGGCATAGTCTGATGGGATGAACATTTGTCTGACATCTAATCTTGCTTCTCAAGATTTTGGCTTTATTGGAATCTATCTTCAGTGCTTATAGGTGTGATTTCATGGAATAACAAAGGATATACTTTCATACTAACATATTTCAATGATTATTGTAGCAATAATGACTTTTGAATATTCAAAGTGACTGCTACAATTAGCCCCTGTGGGCTGATGGGATTTCTTATTTTCACAGGTAGAAACTGTCTTCCATGAATTTGGCCATGCACTTCAGCATATGCTGACTAAGCAAGATGAAGGTCTAGTAACCGGAATTCGGGGGATTGAGTGGGATGCTGTTGAGTTGCCCTCCCAGTTCATGGAAATTTGGTGTTACCACAGGTTAAAATTCCTAACAATCAAAATCGATCTCTCTGGGACTGCTTTAAAGTTCAGACCCCATTTCCTTTTTGTTCGTAAAAGAAATAAATTAGATGTACATGCACATGGAAAATATGCAAACAAGGGCTTATGTAATAACTTCCTATCCTATTTATGGCTTAGTAAGCAGCCATATACTTGGTGATATATCATATGGTTTCTTGTTTGTGGTTTCTGGCTTTATGTAACCCTTCACTGTATGTGGTTTATCCCCATTGCATTTTATCATAAAATTATGATGTGATGATGCCTTAGGAGAAGATATGCCTATTTGACCCTGGGGATGTCAATTATGAGCATTGATGAGCATTGCAAAACATTATCAAACCTTGGAGAAGATATATCAAATCAATTATGACTTCCATTAGTTGATTTCTATTTAAATATTCTTTTGTTTGCTTCGGGGATACATTGATGAGCATTGCAAAACATTATCAAACCGGGGAGAGTCTCCCTGAAGAGGTATATTTGAAGCTCCTTGCTGCAAGGGCTTTCCGTGCTGGTTCTCTAAGTCTTCGTCAGGTCAGTTGAACTTGTTCTGCCCTTATATCATTTTTGTGTGTATATATTTCTGCAGAAATAATGTGTTTCCTGAGGATGTCTAGTGGAACATAAGCCTTCCCCTTAATATATGCAGGGTACCTTGCAAGAGTTCATTAGCTCCATGTCCCCCCTTAATATATGCAGGGTACCCTTCCAACCCCTCTACGTTGGGTTGGCTTTGTATGTTCTTCCCATTAGAACTGACTGGTATTGCTGCAGAAGGCAGAAGCGTGTAGGGCTGCGGGGGGAAAAGAATCCAATTTGTAATGATATTGGAATCTTGTATATCCCATCCATTTTTTAAGCATTAAAGAATGTATTTTATGTCCTTGGAAACTACTTTAGAGTGCTACAAAAATGTGTAGTAAAAGATGATTTTAATGGACACAACAGATCTACCTTCTCATAATTTCTGTACCTTGTGTGACTCTTATGTAATGTTTCTTCGAAACTCCATGACTCTATATGTTGTCTTTGTCTTGTTCTAATGAAAGGAGATTGTAATTTCTGGTGAAGTGGATAAGTGTTTGCTCCACTAATATAATGATTGACTGATCATTTCTAATTGTTTGTTTTTTCCAGATTAAATTTGCTAGCCTGGATTTGGATCTGCATACAAAATATATACCAGATGGGTCAGAATCTGTTTATGATGTTGATCAGAGAGTATTCAGAAAAACACAAGTAATCCCCCCATTGCCGGAAGATAGATTTCTTTGTGCTTTCAGCCATATATTTGCATGTTTGCTTCTGCTTCTTCCACCCCACCTCCTCTCATGTACTTCTTACGACTACTATTTGGGCCAGATTTCACGTAGGAGATTTTTGAATTGATCGACTTTTGTGAATGTCAGGTGGATATGCTGCTGGATACTACAGTTACAAGGTATACTTTTATCTTTTTCTAGCCTCTTCTTATAAAACTATCTACTATGGTCTGGTTATCTCAAATCAGAGAAAGACAATATATACCTTGTTAATCCTTCCTCCTCTTCTCCTTTTCCTATCTTTAGCCTACTTGCATTCTAGCATGTATCAAGTATTTGTCTGCTACAATACTCTGATCATTTTCATGAACTGTGGGCAAGATTTCAATCCTTGTTTTACATTTTCTTTCCTTTTCCCCTCTTGCTATGTGATTGAAATTCAAAATGCTATTTTGCAGCGGGCAGAAGTGTTGTCTGCAGATGCTTTCTCTGCTTTTGAGGATGCTGGATTGGAAGACAATAAGGTATGGAGGTTGCAAAACCTGCTCAGGATTGGTGTTTTGCAATCTTTTGTTCTCTTTTGTATATTTTATTAATCTAAAAGAGTGAAATCAAATCAACTTGATTTCAACCCCTTTCCCCTCTTCTCTGTGTGGCTTTGCCTAAATTTGGAGGACCATGCTCATAATAAAAATTGTTCATTGCTGTATAAATGAGCAAACATGTTATTGAGTGCAGATCCTCGTCTGCAGTGCTGACATATGATGCTGTTATTGTTAGTATTCTTTCTTTTAAAAAAGGGCATGGTCCATTGATTGATTGTATTACGACAGGCTGTTAAGAAACCGGCCACAAGTTCCGAGAGACCATTCTTGCTCTTGGAGGTGGGAAAGCACCATTGGAGGTTAGTTTATACAAATTGTACAGAGATTCATAATTTTGCAAATTTTTTATTTCATGTTTCTGTTTCTTTCCCTTTCTCGGCAATAATGAGAGAAAACCTTCAGTCTTATTGAAGTGTTTGTTAGACTCTGAGATTTGTAATAGACCTTAGACTTCTTCCATTGAATCTTCTTAACACGAGATGATGTTACATATCCAGGTCTTTGTCGAGTTCTGTGGACGCGAACCTTCACCCGAGACATTTCTCAGGCACAATGGGTTATTACCAGCCACAGCATTCAGGGTTTACCAAAGGGGCATGGAAAGCAAGTTTTACAGTCATTTAAGTTCCAGTTATACACCAGTTCTATGTTCAACTCCGCCCTTAAAACTTGGCTAGCGAACCCCTCAAGGTTAAATTCATGTGGGGCAGTGCACTAGAGATGTATGTAAACCTTAAAAAGATATATTTGATCTTGAATTTTCTTTGGTTTCATGTATCTCTGGTCTCTTCACATAAAAATGGAGATTCTAACCTTTTGGTTCGATTAAAAAGATAATGAATCAATATCAATTCAGTGAAATATTAGGGTGCAGCTTCTAATTATATTAACTATATAATGTAATGTGTTCAGAATATGTCGAGCAGAATTGGAGACTGTAAAAATATAATGTTCAGCAAAAATTTGATGGGATTATTAAAGTATATTTATTATATCAAAGATATTTACCATTGTTTTGAGCTTGTTTTCCAAGACATTGTTATCTGTTGTTGACATGTTCCAAGAATAATCTTTGCTGTTTTGTTCGTCTTTTTCAAACCTTTTGTTTTTAAGACATTGTTGTGTGCACCCTTGACATTTTTAGTGAATCATCTTTACCTTTAATCCTTTGAACTCTTTTTTTAATTACATTTGTAAACGCTAATTTTATACGGTACGTTAACCCGGATTTTTTCTATTTATTGTTTTATTATTAAATGAGCTGTAATAATAAAAAATATAATATAATAATAATATTAAAGCCCAATTTAAGTCCATCTACAAATTAAAACTCATTATATTTGTGTGGCTCATTAGGCCTAATTGATAACAAAATCGTAAAGCCCTAATTAACTGTATACTTATCTGATGTTTCTTTGCGCAGCCACTCTACAGTTGTTGGATCAAATTTTATTTAACGGCCTTAGATGAAGCCGAGAACCCATCAACTCTCGCGTATGATGCACGCCTAGGCTCCCCAGCTCTCCACGCGGGCGTGTATAATACACCCCTAAACTCCTCATCTTTCATGCGCCAAGTGGCCTCATCCGGTGCCACCACGTTATCAGCCAGAAGTCATTTCAACCGTATACTCTAGGTGAGATTTTAATCGTTGGATCGAATCTGATTTAACGGCCCAGATCAAATTTAACCGTGAGACTCTCTGCCTCTTCTCTTTGTCCGATAGCCACCGCGTGTCATAGTCGACGGTGGCCTTTTCACTGCAGACCGAAGAATGCCACGTTGTCGCCTTCTTGTCGGCTCTCCAACCCCCGTGCAAGGCGAAAATGATAAAAAATAGAAGTGTCAGAACTATAATTACCAAAACAGTATATGAATTTAATGTAAAACAAAAAGGATCGGATGTATAAAACGAGATAAAAAATCTTTTGCAATGAGTTTTTTTTTCTAGAATCAATACAATCAAAAAATTTCAGAAGGTATTCCTTTTTTCTCTCTTTGCATATCAAGCATAAATAAAGAAAAAACATAGCAATAGTTAGGTTTTTAGAGATATACCTGAGCGCCGTTTTGGCTTCCGGCCGTTTTAAAATTTCCCGATGATGGACGAGCCCTTCCGATGACAAGCCCCTGATCTTTCAGCCATGTGTGATGATTCGGAAAGTTTTTTTTTTCCAAAAAAGGTTTCCATTTTGAAAAGAGAGGGGCATTCCAAATTTATTTTTTTTCTAAAAAGGGGGATTTTGGTGTTTGATTTCTAAAAAGGTGGTTGATTTTGGTTTTAAAAGGGAAAGGGTTCGAAAGAACTTTTTTTAAGATTTTCGGCGTCAATTAAAGGCGGTCGAAGAAGGACCATGGTGGCCGGAGTGATTGAGTCACCATCAGAATCTGATAATGGTGGTTGCCCGCGATATTTTTCTGGATTTGATATAAACCCTAGCAGAGCTAAAAGAGGGAAATTTAGGAGAATTTGGGGGCATGGTTTTCGAAAAGGAAGAAAAAATGAAATCCCTTCTAATTTTTGGCTTTTATATTTGTACTTTTAAGGGGTATATTTATAACATAAATCTTCCGTGTTTTCAAAATTCGCCCTGCAGGCCTTCTGTTTTTTTAATCCTTTAATCGGTCCTTAAAGTTTTCCAACACTTTACAATTCCACCCTCAAATTGGATTTAATCAGCTTTCGATTGGGTTATTTCTTCTTCTGGTCTTCCAAATTTTTTTTTTGTTTCGATTGGGTCCCTAAATCTTGTGAGAAATTCTTCGGTTTGATCCCCTTTGCATGTGCATATTTATTTTCCAATACTTACATTTGTTGTTTGTTTATTTATTAAATTTTGTATTTTAATTATTTTAATTTCCCCCCTAATGATGGTTGATATTTCAATTTGTCTGTTGCTTTATTTTTATATAATATAATATGTTTTTTAAACCATATGTATATATATTTGTTTTAGCTTTCAATAATTTATGATTCATATATAATATAGTTTTAATATATATATATATTAGCAGGTTCATTTCTGAAATTTTGGTGGCCCTAAGGCGAATCAAAAAATTAAGCCCTTAATTAGGAATTTAAATTACGGTTGTGATCGCATTGCGTTCAACGCGATTGCGGACATAATGATGTTATTGCGATCACTGCAACGAGTATCGTAGTTGTGAATTTTTTAGTAACATATGTTATTATGGACATAAGGGTTAAGGATACCGCAGTTTCGGACGATGTTGCAACCGCTCTATAACGATCATTGTTACGGTTGCACATTGTTATTTAAATCTTTTTTCCTAATAACGAGTGTTGAAAAAATAAATTTTAAGAGAATGTCCATAATAACAAGTATTGAAAATTTTTGGCCTCCTAATAACAAGTATTAAAAAATTAGACCCTTAATAACAAGTATTGAAAAAAAATTAACCCTTAAATAAATATTAGAAAATAAAATTAAATTTTAAGAGTAGGTCCCTAAAAATAAATATTAAAAAAAATCGAGCCCCTAATAATAATTATTAAAAAAATTGGGCCCTTTAATAAAAAGTATTTAAAAAATTAAATTTTAATAGTATGCTCATAATAACAAATATTAAAAAAATAAAACCCTTAATAACATATATTAAAATAAAAAATAAAAGTAGACCTCTAATAATAAATATTAGAAAAAATTAAGCATCTAATATTAATAATAAATATTAAAAAATGGCTTTATAACTAATATAAAAACATTTTTTTAAAGATATTTAGTGGGGCCTTAATAATTTGCTATCTTTTACCGCTTGTAGTAGCATAAAATTGGTCCATTTTACATTTAATATAACATCCATTATTAGATTTTGGGGCCCTAAACCAAGGCTGTTTAACTTCTAATGCCGGTAAGCCCTGGGGCCCTGGGCCGTTGCCCCTATTGCCCAGGCCCAGGAAAGGCTCTGTTTCGTATATAGTATAGTTTTCATTCATATAATATATACATTTGGCTACTGCCGAAACCAAAACTATAGGTTTTACACACATATTATAATATACATATGTTTTTTTATTATACCGTTTATATATACTATTGTTTGTGATATATGTTATATATCTTATTAGATTTTTTTATCTACTCACATGTATTTTATCTTTGTACAGTATTTATTCATGTCATCATTTGTTTATGTTTGTATTTGATCACGTATAATTATTTGCCATGTTTATTTATTGCACTAGTTAGTTTAGTTCTAAGGCATCGATATTTTAGTGGGAGTGTGTCTTAAGTCTTTGGGCGTCATCTTTTTTGGTTATCGTGGGTTGCGAGTTAGGTTGTTCGACTTGTATGACCATGCATTCATGCATCTTAGGGATTATTAATTAAATTAGATTCGAATTTAAATTTTTCTTATTTAAATGTGATACGAACTCTTAGTTACCAATTTTTGGGTGTGATGGGGGTTCGAATCCTTCCCCACTTGTAACCGACTCCCGAACTTAGATTTTTGGTTTTTGTTTTTTTCTCGGTGTTTGATATACCTTATTCAAGTGACCGATGACAACTCCTTTTATTTTAATTTTTATTTTAAAATACGAATTTTTCCAAAATCTCCACTAAATATTTTCAAAAGCGAGGGAAACTCCAAATTTTAAAAATTAGTAGCTACAACATCTTAGGGCGTTTTTCTTTTACATTTTAGCTTACAAAAAATGCTTACATCCTAACCAAAGAGAGTTGAAGAGTTAGCCATGTTATGCTCACAACATTGAAGTTCTGCAAACTTCGAATATAAAATGAAAGAGACGAAAATGCCTGCTCTTTCATTGAAGATGTAAGGGAGAATTCTTCCCATTAAGCCGATTATCAGTCGTAAATCGATAAACATCTCATCTACCTATCTACTATCGTGGAGCCAATGCTGTGTATTAAGAGACAACTTCATGTATTCGGATGCATTGTTCTCTATGATCAAAGCTTCCTCCAGCTCTCAAACAATGTCGTCCATGCACTGTCGGTAAGCGGAAAAGGGCGCTGTACATGCCAAAGCTGCCTCAACAATAACCAAGAAGAGGAACAAGGTTCGCATGCCGAATAGCCGAAAGAATGTTTTGCTATGGATATATCAAACATAGTTAGCAAGTCAGATATGTTTTAACATGTATCAAAGCCATAGATGTAAGATTCTAAGCTGATAATTTATGCATATAGATCGTTTACCTCGTTCTCGAATTCTCGAGTACCTTGAGTCGAGGTCGCTGATCGAACCTTAACAGACTCTTCCTGGCCAACAGGTAGAGTCGCTTGATACACGGATCCAAAGCCTCCTTCACCGATCACAGTTTCGTACTTTTGGGTGGCAATCTCAATGTATTCTAAAGTATATGTCTGTATAGATATTGGCCTAACAAAAACTTCATCTGTGCTAGGAATAGAGAACACCAAATCTGCATTTTGGAAGTTACATACATCAACTCAGATGTGCAACTAGATTATATTGGCTTCTAGGAAATGAAGGAATGGGTTACTCACTCTTTGCCGAGGAGACTCCTTTCCCATTGTATTTTCTCCCAGCGATTAGTTTTTTTCTGTGAAGGCATACAACAACGGTTCCAAGAGCCAGAGTGACTACAGCAGATCCACATGCAGCAGCAGCAATGACAATTCCTTTTGTTCGACCCCTCAACTTTCGGGGACATGCTCGAGCAATATAGAAAAGAACTTACAGATCTGTGATGACTGTGGAGCCATTGATGGATTTGCAAGCCAGACCTTGCCAGGGATCAAAAAGACATGGATCTCCTGACCAAGTTTCCAGTAAGCCATATCCTTGGTTAAGCATTAACAAATCCTCATTCACCTTCTTTATCTCTATCACTGTACAGGAAGAAATAAATCAGAATCTTGAATTACTAGATAAAATTTACAATTTCGTTAGACACTTATTTTTTTTAACTTACCATCAATGTGGTCAGTCTCTTGATGCCTTGGGCGCACCTGCAAGATCTCAAAGGCATTGCAAATGGGGCCGAGTTCGGACTTCGGATCCATTTGATCCCTTAACCACGGTCACATTCAGAGACCCTTCAGCTGTCACATTGTAAACAACCTCTCTATAGTTCGATCCTGCTGCCGATATATCGAAATTCTTCTCTTTCTTCTCATCGTTGATGTAAATATCAAACACCCTTTGACCAATTCTAACAGTCTCATTCAGCTCAAGAAAGTAGAGGATCACAGTGTAGTTATAGTCCCCATTATTAAGGCCATTTTAAAGGAACTCCAATCGTGTTTAATCCAAAACAGCGGTTCGTAGAACATTGAGTGGCACTGTTGTATTCGCGTTGTTGTGGATGGTGACAGTGGAGTTGCTTGAAGGTTAAGGCTTGATGCTGGTTTCCAGATTCTGTCATATCTGTCTTCCGGGTACCTGAAGTTGGAAAATAAGCATCGATTCGACCCCGAATTAGTACTTGTTGATCATGTGAAAAAGGCGTGTAGTTTTAGCCATGTGAAAATTATGGTTTAATTGCCAAATCCGGGTACCTGGTCTCCCCAATGCCTCCTAGGTCAGTTCTATTAACCGGTTTCAGAATATTGGATGATTTATCCTTTAGTTACTATGTATCATTCAAAGGCCTTGGTTCAAGGCTCGATATGTAGGGATCCCCTCTTCCATGCACTAAGCAGAAGTCAGTATAGGTATTCGCAGCTCGGAAAATCCCCTCGACCACCAAGGCCGCCGGTGACGATGAGTCCGCAATGCCTAATGGTGTGGTACTGATTGAAACAGTAAACAAAGAATCAAATTCAGGTCCCTCCGTTTCGACGACAGGGAACGAACCCCTTAGCAGATAGCCCTGGTCTTTAACAGTAGTTAATCTATAACAACTTTTCCCTGATTTAATCTCGAAAACCCGATCTCTTTCATTGCGCTGATGCAAGTTCCTGCAACCTTTTCTGTCTGTAAACCATTGATCATCAGGATTTTTATCTGTAAAACTCGATTCAACGCAGCATGCTAAGCTCAAAAACCCTGCATGAAAGTTTCATAGTTTAGAACATCAAATTTACTGATCCACTGAAATTCACCAATTATCGATGAACATCATAAGTCGAACGGGCTTGTTATCCAACATAAGTTCTGACAGACATTCCATAGACAATATCAACACGTTGACTGTTTCTTGTAAGATAAACACCATTTATATGAACTTTTGTTTGATACTAACCTTGTGCATTAGTTTATTGAAGAAGCAAAAGATTAAAAACATAAAACTTGTTAAAACCCAGCAAACCAAGCCGAACATCATCATATCGGGTGATCAAAATCACAATATCAAACCAACCAGATACTCTTGTAACCAAAGCCAAAAACTCGACCATTCGTAAGACAATCAAAGTCTTTTTCACACTTGTTTGGATCAAAATGACAAGTTCGTGTCGGAGATCATTGATGTTTTCCGGTGATTATTCTCAGACAAATGGAACAAGGATAGGAGGAGATTTGACTTCAGAATAAAGAAAAACTCGAGGAGCGTAAGAAGGAAATAGATTATACTCCATAAAAAAGTTTTGATTATCAAATTTATGTTAAAATAATGGGATTAAACAACTCGTAATTTTAATTAATCTTAGTTTGTTTTGGTGGTGGAATGTATTAAAAATCGGGTTAAAATAATGGAGCTGAACAACCTCTCATCTTCGTCTGCCTCCGTCTCTCTTCTTGTCTCTTACCAATAATTATAATAATTAGGATGATGATAATAAAACATATAAAAAAATAGAAAAACGATATTACGAAACCAATATAATAGTAATACGGATATGATTAGAATAAAGTCGTCTCAGATATTTTTGGAGCATTGAACTAAAACTTAAAAATAGATCCTATAAAATGAAAATATATTTAATTATTTTAAACAATCAATTTAATATTTCATTAATAAATTATAAAAATATGATTAAAATTTATCAAATATATTATTTTCATTGTTTTGTTAAAAAAATACCATAAATACAACTAAAAAAATTAGAGACAGCTTACTAGATTAACATTTGAAAAATCTGTAAAATTATAAAAGTTGAAAATGAGAACCCCAAACAGTCGTTCATACTGCTACTCTTATTAAACACCGCTGATTAGAATTAGCAATAGGGTCATCTGAATCCCAGATAAAACACAACATTGTAGAACCTCTTACCACAAACACATTTCTGTTCTTCGAAATAAAACGTCATGAAGTTTCATGGAAGACAGTAAGATTTTTACCGTTGGTTTTTACAACTAATAATATCAGCTTAAAAACCATTTTCTTAGGTTTTTCTAGATGTTTGAAAACATATCCCATATTTCCCAATCACCTATTACTATTTTTATTTTATTTTATATATATTCCATAGATACGAAAGTTTCATTTCAAATTATATGTATTTATATTTTTACGAGAACACATGTCAGCATTTAAAATTTTGATGTAGAATTAACGGGTTGGTCCAAGTGGTAAACAACTTGGTACCGTTTAAGTAAGTCTTGAGTTCGAATCTTTGTATGTAGAAAATTTCCGTTGGGAGACTCATCTACTAAAACTAGGTGTGCGGTGCGGGTCGGTCCGGATTAGTCAGGACAAAGTCCTGAAAACTAGAAAGGCAACAAAAAAAAACATTAATTGTAGAAATTTTTATTCTATTAACAATATAATTAAAAAGATTGATTATTCAATATAGATAAATAAATAGATAGATACATTTTGTATGATTATAGGTAGGTAAAGTGAATAAGAGAATTAAGAGGAACCAACAACCCGTTGGAATGAGACATTAGATTCCTTAAGTAATATCAAGGGTTTGAATCATAGCGTTGTGAGTGGAGAAAGCTGGGTTGAGAGGAGTCACCCCGTAATAAACTTCTGTAAAACTCGATCTGGATTAATCGGCTAGTGAGTCGGAAATCAGTGATTAAAAAAATTACGAGTAAGCAGTGTTTTGTGTGTATCTACTAACATTGTCTCCTACTTCCAGCTAATCCTCCATTAAGTGAACATTTTTATTATTACTAGGGTTTGGCGTTCGATCGAGTCGAGTCAAAAAATTTCGAGTAATTTGAGTTTACAAGTCATATTTTACAATTCAAACTTTATTTAATTTTTTTTAAATTAAGTCGAATTTATAAAATTTGAGTCAAGTCGAGTTTTTGAGTTTATGTACGAATTTAACTGTGTTTATTTATAATGTTATAATACATATTGATTTCAATTTAAATGACTTTCTATGTTCATATACGATATACATATATATTTCTTCATATTTTCACATGTGATATGCATAATATATATCAAGCATAATTGACAGACTCGACTCGAACTTAAAAACTGATCAACTAATTACTAAAAGTTTCGTGTTGTTCAAATTTCTATTTTATAACTCAAACTTTATTTAAATTTTTTTGAGTGAAGTTTATAAAATTACAAGTCATGTAAAAAAAGTTGAATTTTTCCGCGTCGAGTTGAGTCGAATAATTTAATTTTTTTAAGTCGAGTCGAGTTTTTTCCGCCCCTAATTACTATAGTGATGGCATAATATGTTATACTTATTGGCAGTCAAGGTCTACGTTTGAAGTGGAACGTTGTAAAATTCTGGTATCTACTTCATCGTCAAATTATTTATACGATGATATTTTTTATGAGATTTGGATCGAAGTAATTTTGTTTATAAATGTGAGTGAATTTTATCAAAATTAAAAATAAAATAGATATTATTGTAAGATCATATTAAAAATGCTCAAAAACTATATTAGAAAAGATTGGATAATATAGATTCTAATTAGACATGTCAATTCCTATTCAAATTAAAAAAAATCTAATTCAATCAATTTAAATTCAAAACTGATTTTCAACAATCTAATTGTATCTAACTTAAATCTGAACTAATTAAAATCTAAATTAATCTGGACATGACCTAAACAAATAATCTGAAAATACTTAAACTTGAAGTAATTAAAACCTAAAATGATACATAACTCGTAACAATTCAAATTGAAAATTTGAGTCTCAAACCTGAAGAATACGGGCCCAAAAACAACCGAAATCAAAAACAGTCCAAATTCCTATTAAAATATGTAATATGAATAATTAATATTTTTTAAATAGATGAATTATATTATTTAGCCATTAACGGCATTATTGAGTACAACATACTTAATACAAGGCGGGCATTCAAAATAAAAAAAAAGTACATTTGGAATGAAATGTGTGGCGGAGTTAAAATTTTCATCCAGTGAGGTCATGAGTAAAGTACGAGGTATGAAAAATTTTCATACCATTACAATAAGTATTGTTAATCTCATACCCTAACAAATTAAGTGAGATTAAATCTAATATTTTCTATGAAAAATTTTATATTACCACATTAAAAATTTTATACCCAACAAATCAAGTAGGGTCAAATGCACCCCTTACTATGCTACATCCTCCCATGTCTGTCAGTGTATGTGCAGCTTCATTAGCCGTGAGTGGAATGTATGCCACAGAGATGTGTGGGTGTTGAGCCAGTAACAAACATGCCTCACGAAGATGATCAGCAAGTAAGGATAAGCCAACCGATGAGGAGTTTAGTTGATTAACAACGTTCGCAGCGTCTCCCTCGATTACGATTTGTGACCATTCTTGGTCCAAAGCAATGGCGAAGTCAGATTATCATATAGTGGAGTTAAAGTAAACTTTGGGATACGAGGATTTTCATAGCTCTACAATATAAATATTGTTGACCCCATACCCAAACAAATTAAGTAGGGTCAATTCTAATATTTCCATAAAAAATGGTACAATAACTCCTTGAAAACCGCATGTAACTCTTTAAAAGTCCTGTACCACAATAAATCAAGTGGGGTCAATTGCTAAACTACATGTGGCTCCGCCACTGGGTGTACTAACCTCAAGCCATAGCGGTAAATCCTCATATAAGCTTCCCGATTACTCGATTTGGTCTGATATACGACCCCATATAATCCTCATATAAAAACGAATACGAAAATATATAAATTTCATGCATCTCATATTCAATTCACAAGGTCAAATGCGTAAAAATAGCTTACCGGGTTCAAATTTGGAAAAACGGACTACGCCAACGAACTCAGAACGTCGAGAAATTCTCGGGTAGGGTCCCCTAGAAAAACTCAACGGCCGGTCAACGCGGTCAACGGTTTAAGCAGATATGGTGCGCCTCGGTGCAGGATAGCTGCGGTGCACCTACATGGCGTGATCTTGTGCGGGCAAGCTCACATGCACCCGGCAGAACGGGTTCCAGTGTGGTGCGGTGCACTAGATCATGGTGCACCCACCTGGGAAGATGCACGCCTACTCGTAGGGACGGAGCGTGGGGAGCGTGCGGTGCCTTTTGATGGTCGGACAACAGCGACGAGCTCCAGTCTGACTATCTTGATGCCGGTGACCTCAAATTCTTGTTTTGACCACTGAATCAACCCCGATTCAACTTTTTGAAACTCTTCTTCCCTTACCCCGGTGAACGATAGCGGCGATGGCAACATGATGACCATCAATCGACTCGTCTCGGCGAGATCTTTTCAACAGTGCTGTAGTGTCAAGAACAGAGGCTTGAAGGACGATAGATCGGGATTGAAAGCTCTTTTCCTCTTTTTCTCTCACACCTTTCAATTTTTTCTCTCTCTCCATCATATCATCTTCTTATCCATATTCCCCCTTTTCAACCCCTTTTTTATTTAAATACCCTAACAAAATGGGTAAACAATTTATTTGAACCATAACTTAAAAGGCCCGAAACCCGGGTCTGAGACCCGAAGTACAAACTCAAATTTTGGGTCGTTACAGTTACACTCTTGATGAGGTGTATGAATGCTCGGGGAGCATGTATTATCTTATGATTGTTGTAAAGGAATTCGGATATCCTAGAGTCAGTATACAGGTACTTGTATAAGGGGATGCGTACTTCGGGCTGAGCGAACAAGTACATCCGACATACTCACGGCTAAGTGATATGGGTGCGGTTAAACACCTATCCGTGGCTATGGTGATCCGGATAAGCTAATTAACTCGATAGGCCGAGTGAGCTAGAGTAACCTGATAGGCTGAGTGACCTCAGGTAAAGACTACTTGTGGCTAATGTGATCCAAGTATGTCTAAGACGTATTTGTGGCTGTGGTAACCCGAATATGGTCTATTTAACCCGACGGCTTGGCCGTTATGTAGATGATGTATAGATTCATCTATGTATGATGTGTGGATGCTATGGATAATAGCTTATGAATGTATTAACTCGATGCGCTGAGTGAGCTCGAGTAAAACTCGATAGGCTATGTGACCTCGAGTACGACAAGCTTTGTGGAACATGTAAGACTTCTTATAGACATGTTGATGCCTTGAGATAGGTGATCTAAGAACTCTGGCTAGTGTAGGCTAGGTGATAACTCATAGATAGTGAAGCCTTAGCTATGCTCTCTAAACTATCTTGCATGCTTATATTATGATAATCATTGTAATTACCCGTTTCTGCCCGGGTTACCCAAATCAACCCGGATTCAACCCAAACCCAAACCAAACCCGGTTCAGACCCATGACCCGACCTGAACCATAAAAACCCTAACCTTAATCCCCTTTAACCCTTAAGCCGCCACCATCTTCTCAGCCCACCGCCGCCGCATTCCTCGCCGTTCACCATTACTAGCAACAGATCACCCATATCCAAAACCTTAAACCAAACTACACCAAACCCTAAAATTAATATCTAACCCATAAACCTTAAAAATAATCCTAAATCAAACCATATCCTACCATCTACCCTCTACCATATCTTACCCCAACCAAATCCATCACTGACCACACCCATGCCCTGCCTCACCAACCCGACAAACTCCACTAAATTCGGCATGAAATTCGGATTGCTCTCATCATTCAGATCTGCAAAGTTAAAGTAATATGGAGTGGTTATTTCAAAGGGGTTTTATAAAAAACCAGAAAAATCTTGCAAAAAGGGGGTTTTTCGATTATTAGAAATCAGAGAGAAAGATAAGGTTTTTAGAGTCAAAAAAATTGTAAGATTTTCAGAATCAATAAAAACGTTGGTTTTCATTCTTGCATGTTTTTTTTATTTCGAATAAAAAAAAGAAATTTTATAGTTGAAAATTAAAACTTTAATTCGTTTGTTTTCATGAAAACTAAAAAAGAGGGGAAGTCGAAGCTTATCTGCCGCCGTAGTTCTTCGCCGTGAGGCCGCTTGCGGCCGGTGAACGACGTTCGGCCAAGACGAGAGCTGCGGCCGCCGTTGAAGCAGAGGGAAAGGGAGAGTTTTAGAAAAGATTAGGGTTTTTTTATTCAATATGTTTTAACCAAAATTAAAACCCTTATAATTTAAACCGTCCCTATAAACGACACCGTTTTAGGTGTCAGATTTAAAGCTTAAAGCGACACCGTTTTGGCGTTCCCGACCCGCGGTGACCCTGATCTAGGGGAATGATCCGCGTTTTATGTTTATGGGAAAATTACTAAACTGGTCCCTCATTTACTTTACCGCTTTCACTTTTGTCCAGGGTCAAATTATATTTTCGGTCCTTCCTTTTCTTCCTGCCTTTCTCTTTGTCCCTTTTTATGTTTTTCTTCATTTCTCGTACTCTAGTTTGCTTTTCATTTTAATTTGGTCACTGTTGTTACTAGTATTATGGTTTTTATTTTTCAGCCCTTCAATTATGGATGTTTGCACTATTACCTCGTTATTTCATGCATCTTACATTTATGCCCATGCACCTTACATTTAATTGCATTTTAGCCCATTTCATATAATTTCATGCCATGTAAATAATTAATCTATGCATTTTAGTCCCATTTCATGTTATTTCTTGCCTTGTAATTTAATTTTAATGCATTCTAGCCCTTGATATTTAATTTCATGTTATTCCATGCATTTTTAATAAGTTTCATGTGGTTTTATGATTTAATCATGCATTATTATTATTATTATTATTATTATTATTATTATTATAGAAGTTTCTCTACCGCCCATATTTTATGTATAACCCCTTTTTTATGTTCTATATTTTTATAATATATATATATATATATAAGTTTTTATGCACATTTATGAAATATGTATATTATTCTATTTAATCACTACGTATATAATATAAATCTATTTTTTCTTTGTAAAAATAACACATATATAAAATATTAAAGTGTAAATATTAAATTGTTTTACCTTAATTATTATATTTTTATATTTTATGTGTTAGATTAATATTTTATGTATGTATGTTTTAGATTAGTATTTTGTTTATGTTATATTAGTATTTTAATGTTAGTATTTATTTATATTTTTATTGCATTGTATTTATTTATGTTTGCTATGTTTTAAGTTGCATTTCAGAATATAAATTGTCAATGCGGTGCCCTTTTATCCGAGCGTAAATGGGGCCAGTATCAGGCGTAGTGATGGTGGTTGAGCGTTTACTCTCGGATAACGGGGCCTTTAAAATCTACTCACACTTATGACCAAATTTTAATTTAATCATCACTTTAACCCGGAAAGTTTAATATTAATAAAGCGGCAATTATTAAAGTACCAATTTTGGGCGGTGTGGGGGGTGCTCCATAACCGACTCCCGAACCCGACATTTTGAAATCTCTGGTTTTTACGGTGTCCGGTCCACCTTGATTGGCCGGTGGTGACTCCATTTTTAAATAAAATACGGTTTTTCTAAAATCCCACGGAAGACATCATCTTAAAATAAAAACACCTTTTTAGCGAGAGGGACATCGCTATAGATGGCGACTCCGCTGGGGACGTTTTTGTTTTTCCAAAAAAATAAGAGAGTCAAGCTTTTCAAATAATTACCGCTTTATTAATATCAGAAGTTCTAGATTAAATCGACTATTAAATTAACATTCGATTATAATTGCACGTTTATTTTAACGCATTTAAAATTTGGCATATAAACCCGTCCTTTTAAAGTGGGGGGAAAATGCTAATGCTTTCGTGAGGATATCGTTCCTCCGCGTATGCCTAGCAAGTACCTTCGGGGCTCGAGTACCTTATGCTTTCGTAAGGATATTGTTCCTTCGTGCAGGCATAAGCGAATAGGTCTCCCTGAATTGAACTTGGTTGAAAGAAGCCTATAATAGGTGATGACCAGGGGCCTTGCTACTCTTAGTAGAGGACAACAAGGATAATTCGGGTACCTCTTAGCACCAAAATTGCATATAGTAAGCTGTAGGAGCCAACCTTTTAAAGCCATGTCGATACTCTGCCCGTTAGTGGTCACCCTATTTAGGCTCTGGTGCCTTATTTCTTGTTCATGAACAGTTTTAATTGCTTTATTTTGTTTACCATTTATTTTATTTAATAATTTTATTTGGTACTAACTCGTTTCATTTTATTCTCATCGCATTGATTTCATCTGCATCATTACACAACATCATCACAATCTTAATTTTGCATTGCATTCATACACGACATCAATTTAGGACACATTTTGCATGCATATACATTCATTTTCAAAATAAGAAAACTGACTCTAGGGGTGCCCTATGACAGTGATACTGGATAAAGTATAAGACCAGTCAGTTCAGCATCCATACGGAACCCGATGCAAAACAAAGATGGCGAACGATGAAAGATTGAAAAAAATTGAGCAAGATCAGAAAGAATTGCAAGAGAATATAGCCAAGCAGGTTGAGGAACAGTTGGCGAGAGTCCAACAAGATATGAGGGAACAACTTGCAAAGTCACAACAAGACATGCTGGGCCAAATGGCACAAATGCTGGGATTAAAGCTTCCCGAGCTTGGAGAGGCCTCTGTTGTAAATCCCACTGCAAATCCTAAACCCACTGTTGGGGACGAAGATCTTATGTATCCTCCGGGGTTTACGCCCATTCAAACCAGGATACAACCGGAAACTCAACCTCAGGTGATCATTTATCGGGGAAAGTCTCATCTACATCAGGCCGGTACTTCGATCCCTATAAATTAGCCATCTGCATTAGAAGTTAAGCCCGAGGGCAATCAAGCTGAAAATTTTATCTCAGAAATAAATCATTTGTTTGAGACCGAGAGGCCGAAGGTAGAAGCTTCAAAGGAAATCGAAGATCGATGTAAGAGACTCGAAGAAAAGCTAGAGGCTATGGGAGTAGAGGATACCTTCAGTGGATTCGATGCCAGTGAACTCAGTCTTGTCCTAGATTTGGTTTTACCTCCTAAATTCAAGGTCCCAGAGTTCGAGAAGTATGACGGGACAAGCTGTTCCCGCGCTCATCTTACTATGTTCTGTCGGAGGATGACAGGATACGGCCGAGACGACAAGCTGTTAATTCACTACTTTCAAGATAGTCTATCAGAATCTGCCGCCCGATGGTATAATCAATTGAGCGACATCATATCAAATCCTGGAGAGACTTGGCCAAAGCTTTTCTAGAGCAGTACCGACACGTCAATGATATGATGCCAGACCGGTGGACGTTGCAACAGATGAAACAAAAGTATAATGAAAGCTTTAGGCAGTACGCTCAGCGCTAGAGGGATATAGTAGCTCAGATCCAACCCCCGCTCAGTGAGAGGGAGACGGTGGTCACATTTGTACAAACTTTGGAGGGTCCAATCTTGGGTCGCTTGATAGGCAACGCGACTACCAATTTTGCCGACCTCGTGTTATCCGGTGAGCTCATCGAGAATGCTTTCAAGACTGGCAAAATTGACGATGGGGGTAGTTCGTCCCATAAGAAGCCTTACCATGGAAGGAAAAACCAGGAAGTGAACTCTTCGGGAGTTTACAATGCCAATTATTTTAAGCCCATCACAATTATGCAACCTAAGGTCGTGCCAAATGCTCACGTTGCCTCAAGCCAAGGTTATGGTTAGAGGAAGAACACTGAGAAGATAGAGTTCACTCCCCTGCCGATGTCGTATGGAGATCAGTACAAGGATCTGCTAAAAGCCCATATAGTGGTCCCTTTCTACCAGACTCCGACGCAACCCCCATTCCCTAAGTGGTATGATCCTAACGCGAGTTGCGAATATCACGCTGGATAGGTGGGCCACACGATTGAAAATTGTTGGGGCTTCAAGAGGCTGATAGAAAGGTACCTCAAGCTCGGTGTTATAAGTATTGAAAACCCTACAAGTTCAGCCACAAGTGGGAATCCCTTACCACAGCATGAAGACCCCAAGTGAGAATTTTTGAAACCCAATATCAGGGCATGCCCCGTTATTAAGGATCTTATTTTGAAATGCTGGATATTAAGCTATTCCGACCCTTGTAGGTCCGCTTGTAGTTTTTCTCTCTTTCAAGATAACACTTTTTGGATTAATTTCACTGTCTCAAGCTTGAGGACAGTAAAAGTCTTTTGTAAGGGCAAAAAACTACAAGTTTTAATGAACCTTTTTTACTCTGATTTGAAGACTGCTGTGATCGCACTTATGGATAAAGGAAATCAGAAATTGTGAAAACAACAAATGTTTGGATGGTATTATGATCTAATTTGGGGGCATTCTCTATCAAGGTTTAGAAACAAGCATTCGACAATTACATATCATCACTGCTCTGCATTGATCAGAAAGAGATAAGTTACCCAACATAGCAAATTTGTGAACCCGACCTAGGGGGCAACACAATATCTTCATGAGGACAATGAAAGCCCATCAAAAAAAGAAAGAGCGAACATAGAAGTTTCAAATTTGCTACAAGCAATTTCAGGCAACAACATAGAACAAACAAAATGTTGGGGCATGCACCCTGATAAAAGATTCAAAGAAAGGTAATCGAACCCAAGAAGAGGTTTGGGGCATCATGTTAGAGACCATAAATTCGACAAGACCAATGAGAAGTTAGGGGCATCCCTCTGAAGACCAAAAATCGCACTCACACGTTCAAATCATTTTGTATGTAGGATAAAATGCATACATCTTACATACATTTAAGTTGTCATGCATTTAGACTAGACACATGTATTAGGCACAAATTTAGGTGCACTTGTTGTGCGTAATAAGTGCTACGCAATTGTGCAAGTATACACGTTGCAAGTTATAGTATAAAAGATATCGTCTCCACAGGGATTGGTGTCACTTCAAGAATCTAGTCTCTTGCACTGTAAAAAGTAAAAACACAAATAAAGGATTATAGGAGTTTAACTAATAACTAATCTAGAAAGCAATAAAGTAAAAGAATAAATGAGATCAAATGAGAGAGAGATAGGCCAGGTTATCGTGAGTTGAGGTGTGAAAGCCGATTGGATCGTCTTGGTAAAAGAGTGCACGGGCAACTCAGTTGCCGTGGCAACTTGCACAACGAGGTTGCCTTGGCAACTAATCGATGGTTGCCTAGGCAACTACTTGGGCGTCTGGGCAGCAACCTTCAATGGTTTCTTCTTATCCCTAAGTCGAAACTCTAGCTACTTGTGCATGCCTTGATAATACATCCCTGCGTGAATCAAGGGTGAACAACAACCAATCTTGCGCTCCTCTTAGCCGTTGAAATCCTTAACTTATTCCTAAGCCGGATTAATCTTCACCATCAATAGATTGAATAAAGATCATATTCGTTCATTTCTTGAATCTAACTCTCCCGATATTAGATAAATAGATGAAATCATGAGATCCTCTCCCAATTCACTCGCAAACAAGAATAAGAACCAAGAATGAATAAACCTTGAATATAAAAGTGCAAACTCTTATTACCTAAACAAAAACCAATAGTTTCTCACAACCACAAAACACAATAACCATAGCCAAATAGATTTAGTTCATGGCTAGGTTCCAAAGAAACACAAGATAAATAATCCCTAGCATGAACCCAATCGAACATGAAAGAAAAGGATGAAGAAGGAGGCTTGTCGAAATCCTCCTTGCCCTTGATGCTTGTCGAAAATTCTCTCCTCTTGCCCTCATTGGACTTGTCGAAATTCCCCTCTCTTGCTCTCTATAAGTTGTCAAAATCTCCATCCTATATATAGGGCTAGGGCAAAGTCCTTCTTTGAGGAGGAAGTTAAGTTGGAATTAAATTATCTTTAAAGAATATAATTCTTTATTATAATTATATTCCTACTAGAACTTCTCCTATCTTCTTGGAATTTAATTCTTCTTTAATCTCTGCATGGAAATCAAATTCCTTTGGGTTTTGCTCCACGTCATCTTGGGCTTGTATAGTCATCAATTTCGACTACCATATCACCTTTGCTCTTGTCGACAATTGCCATGGCAACTGGGTCAGCGTCTCCTTCATGCATTGCCCTGGCAACTAGCTCGGCGTCTCCTTCATGTATTGCCCTGGCAACTAGCTCTGACCTTGCTTTGGCAAATGATCCTGCACATACACACAAAACACACCAAAGTAGCATCTTTTCCCACAAAAACTACCAAGTTATGTAATCAAGCTCAACGATGGAAGGAAACATGGATTAATGCATGAATGGCTAATTATGCAACTAATATGAGCCTAAGTCTAACAATAATATGAGTAAAAAGGGTAAGAAAAATAGTACTTTTGAACACTTATCACACCCCCAAACTCGAACTATTGCTTGTCCTCAAGCAATGCAAACTCATAATTACCTGCCAAGACTTCAATTTTCACAAACTTAGCTTTGAACTTGATTTCAATTCTCTGAACCGGGGCACAAAGTATGATTGGCTTTTTATTTTTTGGAAAACTTAGGAATTACTCGGAATCAAACTATAATGCTTGTGAGTGTGTGCGGAGTTGTGTGCAAGTTGATTTTTCGGATTCTATGGAAACAATAGGTTTTCAAATTACTTCATTGGGTTCTTTTTAACATGTTTTAACTAGAGCCAATTTCGGGCACCTCTAGTGTTTTGTTTTTAGTTTTCTTAAGTTAATTTATTCGACTAGAGCCGGTTTCGGGCACCTCTAGCAATCAATTTTTTTAACACATACTAGAGCCAATTTCGGGCACCTCTAGCATTCATCCAATTTTTATTCTAATCCCCCAATTTGTTAATTATCAACCTAAGTTTACTAGAATTCCTTAAATCAATCAAACCACAACAGTGTTTCATCAAAATTAGCATCATAGTAAAATTCTAAGTTTTTCCATGGTTATCCTAGAATAAAAATTCTATCAATTAAGTGCATTGGCAAAGTCATCATCGGATATTCGTCAAATCTAAGCAATTCTTGTTCCAATTAAAGGCATGACAAGCAATTTATGTATCCTAATTGTAATACTTAAGTGAATGTAACTAAACATGGTAACTACTAATAACAATCCCCCCCAAACTCGAGTGAGACATTATCCTCAATGCATGCATAAAAATAACGAAAAATAAAAATAAAAATGCATACGAGGACTTACTCTGAGAGTTCGTCATCGTAGATGATTAGTTTCCTTTTGGTCGGTGTCTTGATTCTCTTGCTTGAATGTGATGGTTGTTTTCTTGTTGCCAGTGGTGGAATCGATCCTCGTACGGGGTTGTCCTCATCGTCCTCTTCATCAATGTCATTGGCTTTTCGCTTGGAAGATTCAATTGGTGCGGTCTTTGTTGGTTCAATGGAGGACTCGTCCAAATCTGAAAAATCAGAAAATGATTCCGTAGGAGTTGATTCGGGCATAGGTGCTTTACCTTTGGCTTTTGCAGTGGTTGCCGGGATGTCTTTAGCTTTGGTTGCCATGGCATCTTCAGGGTTGGTTACCGTGGCATCATCTTGTGCGTGCACAATGTAGGTTGCCGTGGTGACTGCTTCATTGGTTGTCGGGGCAAGGATCTCAGCGGGAAAGATTGGGAACGGCATGCGATTTTCCAGGTACTTTTCTAGGATGACTTGGGTGATGGCATTGTTGTGCTCCTTCATGTACCGCATGAACATTAGTTGCCGGTCTTCAATTTGCCTTATATGGTTTGCCAATGGGTGCAAAAGTTCTTTAAAGTGTCCCGGGGTTAATGGCCGAGTTGCCCTGGCGTTAGGTGCTTGGGCATTAGGAATTCCCGGGGCGGTAGGAGTTGCCGTGGCAATTGGAGGCCTTGAAGAATCTCCCAGTGCCTCTCCCATTAGCTTTCGGATTAGTGCTTGATTCCAACCAGACTTGGGTAGGGCCTTTTCATCGGTGGACTCACTTGGGACATGCATCTCCTTGCAAAGATTAGAAATTAAGCAAGGGAAGAAAAGAGAACCCTTATCTTTTGAGCTGCATACAAAAATCTCATCACAAATAATTTTTCCAATGTTAATGATGCGATTATGCAAAATAGAATGTATGAGCAAAAGACGTGGTATATCAACGGTAGTATTGTGTGTGGTGGGCATTAAAGAAGTTTTAACAAACTTATTCCATAGTTTTGCCTCGGGTTTAAGCCGAAGGTGATTTACCGTGCCCTTGTATTTACCGTCGTTCCAATGAGTTCCCGGTTGAGTGAGTTCTTGAAGCACCTTGTCGAGTTGCTTGTGAGTGATTTGATCAACGAAGGCTTGATGCTCGTCCTTCTCAATGTAAAGCCCGTAAAAGGTGTTGACATTTTCGGGACTTATGAGTATGGCCTTGTCACGAACAAAAGCATAAGGATTATCCGGGTTAGGTGAGTGAGCATAGAATTCTCTTACCCATGAGATGTTACCCGGTTCCGGTTGATGGCAAAAGATTTGCCACTTTTGATGTGCAACCCTCTCGAAGATGAATGGTTCAAGGCTGAAATCTTGATGAGAGTTGGAGTATTCAAAGCCTTGTTCTTCATGAATCTTCCGGCTTTCAAACTTGGATTGAAATCTTTCTTGAACCACCGGTGTAGCAAACTTCTTGTATCTTGGTTCTTTGGAGGAACTTGGATGAACTAAAAATTTAATCTTGGATGCCACGGATGATCTTGGTTGTGAGTTTTGTAAAAACAAAGAAAAGAAAAGAAACTAAAAAGTTGCAAGATAGAAAGTAGGAATAGGTTAAGGGTGATTGGTTTTATAGAAAAGAAAGGTGGGTGGGATTAGGGGAAAATAAAAAAGGGTTTAGGGTGAGGGAGAAGTTGTCGACAAGGGGTTGTGATTAGGGTGAATTGGAGGCTTTATAAAAGCCTTAGATTCAGCCCATTAGTTTCCTTGTTGAAGATGTTTTCCCTACTTGGATTAAAATTCCTCTTCATCTTGAACTTTTTTCCTACAATTCAAAGACAAATCAAATAAGGACTAAAATTAAAGATAAACTAATAAAGAAAATAAATAATGATGTGTAATATGATTCTTAAACTTAAATAAAAAAAATCTATCCTAAAGAAAATTACTAATAATCGAAAAAAATAAAAAAAATAAAAATTTGAAAAATAAAATAAAATAAATGATTAATTGAAAATAAAAATAAAAATAAATAAATAAAGATAACAATAAAAATATCAAAAGGGAGAGCATGCTCATGCATCTCATAAGTTGACCACTTCCTTGTTACGTTCCACATGGGCACCATTGTAGTGCTTCAATCTTTGTCCATTAACTTTGAATTCATGGTTGTCAGAGATGGACTTGATTATCACGGCACCATGGGAGAATGGCTTGACAACTTCAAATGGCCCCGACCATCTTGATTTCAGCTTTCCCGGGAAAAGTTTTAGCCGAGAATTGAATAAGAGAACTAGTTTCCCTGGCATGAATTGTCGTGGCAATAGTTTCTTGTCGTGCCATCGCTTTGTTTTCTCCTTGTAGATTCGTGCATTGTTATAGGCGAGTGCACGGAATTCTTCTATCTTATTGAGGTCCAACAAACGCTTTTGTCCGGCACTTTCCCAATCCATATTCATGGTCTTGATTGCCCAGTATGCCATGTGTTCGATTTCCACCGGTAGATGGCATGCTTTGCCATAGACAAGTCGGAAGGGGGACATACCTAAGGGTGTTTTGAATGCAGTGCGATATGCCCAAAGTGCGTCATCTAGTCTTAATGACCAATCCTTCATAGAGGGATTTACAACTTTCTCGAGTATACCCTTCAATTCCCGGTTGGAAATTTCTGCTTGCCCGTTGGTTTGTGGGTGATATGCCGTGGCGATCTTGTGTGATATGCCGAAGCGTTGCAACATCTTGGCAATTAGTCTGTTGTCAAAATTCTTGCCTTCGTCGCTGATAATTGCTCTCGGCATCCCAAACCATGTAAATATGTTTTTTTGCAAGAATCGTTGCACGATCTTGGAATCGTTGTTGGGAACTGCAGCTGCCTCAACCCATTTAGACACGTAGTCGACAACAAGTAGAATGTAGAGGTTGCCGAATGAAGATGGGAAAGGTCCTATAAAATCGATCCCCCATACATCAAACAATTCCACCTTGATGATGTTCTAGAGCGGCATCTCGTGTCGTCTAGAGATATTGCCCGTCCTCTGGCAACGATCACATTGCTTGTAAAAGTCTTGGCCATCTTTGTACAATGTTGGCCAATACAAACCGGATTGCAAAACTTTGGCCGCGGTACGAGTTCCTCCAAAATGT
Organism: Hibiscus mutabilis; assembly: GCA_019671005.1. Classification (NCBI taxonomy): domain Eukaryota; kingdom Viridiplantae; phylum Streptophyta; class Magnoliopsida; order Malvales; family Malvaceae; genus Hibiscus; species Hibiscus mutabilis. The sequence goes on from CM033731.1 coordinate 41,402,312, forward strand.
CCTCCATAGGGTGAAGAATGGCATTGCCGGAGTACGTTCTGTTGCTCTTCTTCAGGGACACATCAACGTATAACCTGATCTGCACATTGTTTAAACAAAAGAGGCTCGTCCCAAAAGTAATGCTTAGCATCATGGTGAAACCGCTTCTTCCCTTGGTGAGTAATACCATAAGGTAAAATACCACAAACAAGGAAATTAACTAAATTCGTGTACCAGGGTATTGTCGAGGCATGTGCTGCCGTGGTGACTGCTCCCAAGGCTGCTACGGCGTCGATAGTTGCCGAGGCGTGCGCATCCATGGTTGCCGAGGCGTCAAGGGTTGCTGAGGCATGTGCGTCCATGGTTGTCGAGGCAACTAAAATTTGTTCATCCGGGAATGCATCGCATATCTCTAGATCCGCGTCCTCCTCCCTATTGCGTTCCAAACGTGATAAGTGATTAGCCACTTGATTTTCTGTTCCTTTCCTGTCTTTAATTTCAATATCAAATTCTTGTAAAAGTAATATCCAACGAATCAAACGAGGTTTAACATCCTTTTTAGCAAATAGGTATTTGATTGCCGAATGGTCCGTATAAACAATTACCTTTGTACCAATCAAATAGGATCGGAACTTGTCAAATGCGAAAACTAAGGCTAGTAACTTTTTCTCTGTTGTTGTTTAATTCACTTGAGCACTATTAAGAGTTTTACTAGCGTAGTATATCACATGGAAGGTTTTACCTGTGCGTTGGCCTAGGACTGCTCCTACCGCGAAATCACTTGCATCACACATGAGCTCAAAAGGTAGCGTCCAATCTGGTGGAACGACAATGGGTGCTGAGGCAAGCTTTTTCTTTAGGGTTTCGAATGCTTGGGTGCAAGAATCATCAAAATCGAAGACTTTATCCTGTTCAAGCAAATTACACAAGGGTTTAGTGATTTTAGAAAAATTATGAATGAACCTTCTGTAAAAACCTGCATGTCCAAAAAAGCTTCGAATTCCTTTAACCGAACTTGGTGGGGGTAATCGCTCGATCACGTCCACCTTGGCTTTGTCTACTTCAATTCCCTTGGACAAAATCTTGTGGCCGAGCACTATTCCTTCATCTACCATAAAATGGCATTTCTCCCAATTGATGACTAAATCAGTTTCTTCACATCTTGCCAACACCTTCTCTAAATATCTGAGACAACTGTCGAAGTCATTGCCAAAAATAGAAAAATCATCCATGAAGATCTCAAGGAAGTCTTCGACCATGTCTGAAAAGAGTGCCATTATGCATCTTTGGAAGGTTGCCGGGGCGTTACACAATCCGAACGGCATCCTTTGAAAGGCATAAGTACCGTATGGGCATGTGAAGGTTGTCTTTTCTTGATCTTCTGGTGCTATGGCAATTTGATTGTAACCTGAATAGCCATCAAGAAAACAATAAAAGGGTTTACCTGCAAGACGGTCAAGCATTTGATCAATAAAGGGTAATGGGAGGTGATCTTTCCTGGTGGCTTTGTTTCTTTCGACAATCCATACAAACCCTCCAACCGGTCACAGTCCTGGTTGGAATGAGTTCATTATTTTCATTACTTACCACTGTTATACCTCCCTTTTTGGTACACATTGTACCGGACTTACCCACGTACTATCAGAGATAGGGTATATAATGCCGGCGTCAAGCCACTTGATGATTTCTTTCATTACAACCCCTTTCATGGCATGATTCAGTCTCCTCTAGGCCTCAATTGAAGGTTTGTGATCATCTTCCAACAAAATCTTGTGCATGCACACTGCTGGGCTAATTCCCTTCAAGTCGGCAATTGTCCACCCTATTGCCTTTTTGTGTAGCTTCAACATCTTGATCAGCTTCTTTTCCTGCTCAGGCTGTAACTTAGAAGAAATAATTACCGGGCAATGTATTATCGGTTCCTAAGTATGCATATTTTAGTTGCTCTGGCAATTGTTTCAACTCAAGAATCGGTGGTTGTTCAATAGAGGGTTTTTCGAGCTTACCTTCCTTACCTGAGTAATCCAGTGGTTCAAAGTATGTACCTGGTCGATTGACTAGCCAATTTGCCTCTTCTTGTTGTTCTTCATCGACCGGTTCTTCATACTCCTCAGGTTCCTCTTGATCGGCAATGTAGTTGCCGAGGCAACTAAATTCCTCATCGAAGTTAAACTCTGCCGTGGCATGAAGAAGTTGGCATTCTTCTGGATCATCAGCATGCCTTAGTGTTTGGAACACATTTAGTTTAACTTACTGGTCATTCACCTTCATTGTGAGTTCTCCTTTTTCAACATCGATCAAGGTTCTCCCTGTTGCTAGGAATGGTCTCCCGAGAATGATGGGTGCATGCTCATCTGCTTCACAATCCAAGATAATAAAGTCAGCGGGAAAAATAAATTTATCAACTTTTACCAGTATGTCCTCGATTTTTCCCTCTGGATGCACATAGGATCTATCGGCTAACTGTAGCATAACTGTTGTAGGTCTTGCCTTCCCGATTCCTAGTTTCTGGAAAACCGATTTAGACATCAAGTTTATGCTATCCCCAAGGTCGCATAGTGCTTTCCCGACATAGTGATTTCCAATAGAACAAGGTACTGTGAAACTTCCGAGATCCTTCAACTTAGGTGGCATACGATTGTGCAACATTGCCATGCATCCCTCTGTTGCGACAACTGTTTCAAACTCTCCTAGCCTTGTTCTCTTAGACACAATGTCTTTAAGAAACTTGGCATAGTTTGGCATTTGTTCAATTGCTTCCACCAATGACAAGTTGATGTGGACTTGCTTTAGGATATCAAGAAACTTCTTGAATTGATACTCTTGCTTTTTTCGCTTCAACATTTGTGGGAATGGTGGTGGAAGTCGGATATCTTCGATTCTTTCATTGGTTTGAAATTTGATTGACGGAATTGCCGGAACATCTGGAGTTGCCGAGGTGTTATCAACTGGGGTTGCCGAGGCATGCTTATCGCAAGTTGCCGAGGCGTCTTTATCGTCGGTTGCCAAGGCATGCTTATTGCCGGTTGCCGCGACAATTCCTGGTTCAGCATCTGAGGCTTTGCCGCTAGGTTCGTCTTGATCTTTTTGTGGAGTTTTGTTTGATGAGCGGCTTTGAGCCTCTCTAAGTTGTTGGCCACTTTTGGTGGTGATTTCCTTACATTGCTCATGGTCAGTTCCTCTTGCGACTTCAGTATCGCTAGGTAAACCTCCTTGCGGTCTAGTATTCAGATTTTGAGCAAACTGTCCGACTTGATTTTCCAATGATTTGATTGCCGCCTCTTGATTTTGCAATCTCATCTCGGTCATGTTAATAAAAACATCAGTTCTTTTTATGAAATTACTATTCTCAGCCATATAAGATTCAGTTTTCATCATAAAAGCATTTAGAGAATTTTCCAAAGAACTAGATGTTGTCGGTTGTTGCTGCGGCATCTGTTGCCGTGGCATATTCTGCTGGAATCCCGATGCTTGTGCATTCTGATTGTTCTGGGTTAGAGCATTGTTGGGATTACTCTATGAAAAATTCGGGTGCTTCTTCCAAGCTGGATTGTATGTATTGGACATCACATTGTTGTTCCGGTTGTAATTCCCCACATAGAAGCTGGATTCCGGATTCTGCATACATTCAGAAGAATTATGGTTATCACCACATAACTCACAAAAGAATCCATTACCTTGACTTCATGTGTGTTGTTTGGTTTTTGCATGTTCTGGACCATCTTGGTTAAAGTGGCCAATTGTACCGAAATTGAATATGATGATCCTAGTTCATGTATTGTGGCTTGGCGTCTAACTCCTCCTCTTCTAGTAGATGGGAATTGATAATCATTCTTGGCCAGCCTGTTTAAAATTTGCATTGCTTCTTCCAGTGACTTATCTAGGAGTATGCCGTTTGCCGAGGCATCTAGCATCATCCTTGTTGGTGTATTCACGGCGTTGTAAAACATTGTTACTTGAGTCCACACCGGGAATCCGTGTAGGGGGCATTTGTGTAGAAGTTCTCTATATCACTCCCAAGCTTCATACATGGATTCATCATCTGCCTGCCGAAAAGAAATAATGTCGTTACGAAGCTTATCAGTCAAATTTGTAGGATTAAATCTAGCAAGGAAATCACGACAAAGATCAGTCCAAGATGCTATTGATCCGGCAGGAATGCTATTCAACCATGCTTTCGCCCTATCCCTCAGTAAATAGGGGAATAATCTTAATCGTAAGACATTTGGGGTGACTCCGTGTATTTTGAATGAGTTGCAAATCTTGAGGAAGGATTTCAGATGTTGCGGTGCATCTTCAGTTGCTGAGCCGCCAAATTGACCTATTGTGTTGATCATATTGAACATTACCGGTTTCAACTCAAAGTGGTCGGCTTCAATTTCAGGTGCGACAACTCTTGAGTTAAGTCCATCTAGATCTTCTTCAAGATAGTCTCGAATAGTTCTGTTTCGTGCAAGAATCACTCCTCCTTCTGCTCGAACATCTTGATTCATATCGCCGTCTTGATTAGCCATTGCTACTCTTATCCTTCGTCTAAGTCTTTGTAAGGTTCGTTCGATTTCTGGATCAAAGGGATATTCTGGTGTAGTCGGTCTCGCCCTGGTCATATACCAATGCAAAACCAAAATTTGTTAGCCCTTTGAATCTTAAACAAGAAAAGTAAAAAAAAGTGCAAGAAAATAAAAACAAAGTCGCTATTGCCAATCCCCGGCAACGGCGCCAAAAACTTGATGCGCGTAATAAGTGCTACGCAATTGTGCAAGTATACACGTTGCAAGTTATAGTATAAAAGATATCGTCTCCACAGGGATTGGTGCCACTTCAAGAATCTAGTCTCTTGCACTGTAAAAAGTAAAAACACAAATAAAGGATTATAGGAGATTAACTAATAACTAATCTAGAAAGCAATAAAGTAAAAGAATAAATGAGATCAAATGAGAGAGAGATAGGCCAGGTTATCGTGAGTTGAGGTGTGATAGCCGATTGGATCGTCTTGGTAAAATAGTGCACAGGCAACTTGCACAACGGGGTTACCTTGGCAACTAATCGATGGTTGCCTGGGCAACTAGTTGGGCAACTACTTGGGCGTCTGGGCAGCAACCTTCAAGGTTCGGCAGAGCGTTCTTCAATGGTTTCTTCTTATCCCTAAGTCGAAACTCTAGCTACTTGTGCATGCCTTGATAATACATCCCTGCGTGAATCAAGGGTGAACAACAACCAATCTTGCGCTCCTCTTAGCCGTTGAAATACTTAACTTATTCCTAAGCCGAATTAATCTTCACCATCAATAGATTGAATAAAGATCATATTCATTCGTTTCTTGAATCTAACTATCCCGATATTAGATAAATAGATGAAATCACGAGATCCTCTCCCAATTCACTCGCAAACAAGAATAAGAACCAAGAATGAATAAACCTTGAATATAAAAGTGCAAACTCTTATTACCTAAACAAAAACCAATAGTTTCTCACAACCACAAAACAAAATAACCATAGCCAAATAGATTTAGTTCATGGCTAGGTTCCAAAGAAACACAAGATAAATAATCCCTAGCGTGAACCCAATCGAACATGAAAGAAAATGATGAAGAAGGAGGCTTGTCGAAATCCTCCTTGCCCTTGATGCTTGTCAAAAATTCTCTCCTCTTGCCCTCATTGGACTTGTCGAAATTCCCCTCTCTTGCTCTCTATAAGTTGTCGAAATCTCCATCCTATTTATAGGGCTAGGGCAAAGTCTTTCTTTGAGGAGGAAGTTAAGTTGGAATTAAATTATCTTTAAAGAATATAATTCTTTATTATAATTATATTCCTACTAGAACTTCTCCTATCTTCTTGGAATTTAATTCTTCTTTAATCTCTGCATGGAAATCAAATTCCTTTGGGTTTGGGCTTTGCTCCACGTCATCTTGGGCTTGTATAGTCATCAATTTCGACTACCATATCACCTTTGCTCTTGTCGACAATTGCCATGGCAACTGGCTCGGCGACTCCTTCATGCATTTCCCTGGCAACTAGCTCGGCGTCTCCTTCATGTATTGCCCTGGCAACTAGCTCTGGCCTTGCTTTGGCAAATGATCCTGCACATACACACAAAACACACCAAAGCATCATCTTTTCCCACAAAAACTACAAAGTTATGTAATCAAGCTCAACGATGGAAGGAAACATGGATTAATGCATGAATGGCTAATTATGCAACTAATATGAGCCTAAGTCTAACAATAATATGAGTAAAAAGGGTAAGAAAAATAGTACTTTTGAACACTTATCAGCACTCATGGTGCATTTATTTGTGCGTGCGAACAGGTCCAGGGAAGAGATCGAAGAACCTCAGCCATGGGGGCAACAACACAACTGCCAACCTCTAGCCATGAAGAAGGCCAAACATGCAGAAGAGCTAAAATCTTTAGAAAAAAGGTATCAGCGGCAAAATTTTTGAACAAATATTAACTAATGATTTTTTTTCATTTTCAGGTCTTGTCTACATCAGTAGTGGTGGACCAGCTCAGACAATCCAAACAGATCCAACATTTTAAAGATCTTTTTCTCCGTTGATGGTGCAATAGGTCAAAATTTCCTTCGAATCTCGTCTCTTCGCCAGTGATGTGACAGATCTGGCATCTTTCAAATCTCGCTTCTTCGTTGATGGTGCAGTAGACCAAATTTCTACTCAGGTCTTGTTTCTCCGCTTATGGTGCAGCTAGACCTAACTTTTTTTCCTCAAGCTACTTCTTTGTATAATTACAACAACAAAAAATCAAAAAAAAATAAAAAAAAAGAAAATGAAATGAAAAATCAAAAGAAAATTTATCAACTTTCATCGCCCGATCTAGTCTCTCCGCTGATGGAGTGGCTAGGTACAAGCTATCATCGTCCTCAGATCCTGCTCTCCGCTGATGGTGTAGACGGTTTCAGGTCGTCATTATCCGATCCACTCCTCCACTGATGGAGTGGCTAGGTACAAGCTATTTTCGTCCTTAGATCCTGCTCTCCGCTGATGGTGTAGCCAGTTCCAGGTCGTCATTATCCGATCCAGTCCTCCGCTGATGGAGTGGCCAGGAACAAGCTATCATCGTCCTCAAATCCTGCTCTCCGCTGATGGTGTAGCCGGTTCCAGGCCGTCATTATCCGATCCAGTCCTCCGCTGATGGAGTGGCTAGGTCCAAGCTATCGTCGTCCTCAAATCCTGCTCTCCGCTGATGGTGTAGCCGGTTCCAGGTCGACATTATTCGATCTAGTCTTTCGCTGATGGAGTGGCTAGGTCCAAGCTGTCGTCTTCCTTAGATCCTGCTCTCCGCTGATGGTGTAGCCAGTTCTAGGCTGTCATTATCCAATCCAGTCCTCCGCTGATGGTGTGGCTGAGGTCCAAGTTACTGCTATCCTATTTCTCCGCTGATGGTATAGTAGGGTTCCAATTAATGTTCTGCTTCTCCGCTGATGGCGTCGTAGAATCCGAATTATTCGATCACGTCCCTCCGTTGATAGTGTGGCTGAGGTCCAAGTTGCTGCTATCCTGCTTCTCCGCTGATGGTGCGGTAGGGTTTCAGTTAATGTTTTGCTTCTTCGTTGATGGCGGGGTAGAATCCAAGTTACAATTCGATCTTACCCCTCCGTTAATGGTGTGGTTAGATCTAAATTTATTGACTTTCAAATTCCCTTTATTAAAGTTGCAGCTAAAAAAACAAAACAACAAGAAAAAATTCAAGAAAAAAAAAAGAAAAAATTGAAAAATTCAAAAGCAAAAAGGAAAAAGAAAAATAATGAAAAAAGAAGAAAAAGAAGAAAAAAGAGAAAAGAGAAAAGAATGGAAAGAAAAAAAAAGATGAAAAAAGAGAAAAAATCAAAATGAGCTTTCAATCATTTGATCTTGCCTCTTCGTCAGAGTTGTAGCTGGATCAGACATCAGAACTTTCGTCCATCGATCTTGCCTCTTCATCAGTGTTGCAGCTGGATCAAGTTTTAAAGACCCTGCCTCTTCGTCGATGTTGCAGCTGGGTCAAGTTTTCCTAGGAATCGCATCGTCATCAATAATGTAGTGAGTCGCACTCATTTTGCTTCCCCAACAGACCACCTCCCATTTTGAAGATTTTGCTTTCTCCAAGAGTGACAAAGTAGATCCCTCAAGTATAAAAAGAAGACATGCATCAAAGAGAAAGAATATCTACAGAAGAACGAAGACACACGTCAAAAATAGAAGCTCAGCCGGACCGGACGAAACGGGTCAATTTTAGTCTTTACTCTATTGCTGTTACACAACAATGAGCAAAGATGGGCAGCTGTAATTACTCGTTTCTGCCCGGGTTACCCAAATCAACTCGCATTCAACCCAAACCCAAACCAAACCCGGTTCAGACCCATAACCCGACCTGAACCATAAAAACCCTAACCTTAATCCCCTTTAACCCTTCAGCCGCCACCATCTTCTCAGCCCATCGCCGCCACTGCCAGTCTCAGCCGCCGCATTCCTCGCCGTTCACCATTACCAGCAACAAATCGCCCATATCCAAAACCCTAAACCAAACCATAAAATTAATATCTAACCCATAAACCCTAAAAATAATCCTAAATCAAACCATATCCTGCCATCTACCCTCTACCATATCTTACCCCAACCAAATCCATCACTGACCACACCCATGCCCTGCCTCACCAACCCGACAAACTCCACTAAATCCGGCATGAAATTCGGATTGCTCTCATCATTCAGATCTAGAAAGTTAAAATAATATGGAGTGGTTATTTCAAAGGGGTTTTATAAAAAACCAGAAAAATCTTGCAAAAAGGGGGGTTTTCGATTATTAGAAATCAGAGAGAAATAGAAGGTTTTTAGAGTCAAAAAAATTGTAAGATTTTCAGAATCAATAAAAACTTTGGTTTTCATTCTTGCATGTTTTTTTTATTTCGGATAAAAAAAAGAAATTTTATAGTTGAAAATCAAAACTTTAATTCATTTGTTTTCATGAAAACTAAAAAAGAGGGGAAGTCGAAGCTTACCTGCCGCCGTAGTTCTTCGCCGTGAGGCCGCTTGCGGCCGGTGAACGGCGTTCGGCCAAGACGGGAGCTACGACCGCCGTTGAAGTAGAGGGAAAGAGAGAGTTTTAGAAAAGATTAGGGTTTTTTATTCAATCTGTTTTAACCAAAATTAAAACCCTTATAATTTAAATCGTCCCTACAAACGACACCGTTTTAGGTGTCAGATTTAAAACTTAAAACGGCACCGTTTTGGCGTGCCCGACCCGCGGTGACCTGGATCTAGGAGAAGGATCTGCGTTTTATGTTTATGGGAAAATTACTAAACTGGTCCCTCATTTACTTTACCGCTTTCACTTTTGTCCAGGGTTAAATTATATTTTCGGTCCTTCTTTTTCTTCCCGCCTTTCTCTTTGTCCCTTTTTTTGTTTTTCTTCATTTCTCGTACTCTAGTTTGCTTTTCATTTTAATTTGGTCACTGTTGTTACTAGTATTATGGTTTTTATTTTTCAGCCCTTCAATTATGGATGTTTGCACTATTACATCGTTATTTCATGCATCTTACATTTATGCCATGCACCTTACATTTAATTGCATTTTAGCCCATTTCATATAATATCATGCCATGTAAATAATTAATCTATGCATTTTAGTCCCATTTCATGTTATTTCTTGCCTTGTAATTTAATTTTAATGCATTCCAGCCCTTGATATTTAATTTCATGTTATTCCATGCATTTTTAATAAGTTTCATGTGGTTTTATGATTTAATCATGCATTATCATCATCATCATCATCATCATTATTATTATTATTATTATTATTATTATAGAAGTTTCTCTACCGCCCATATTTTGTGTATAACCCATTTTTTATGTTCTATATTTTTATAATATATATAAGTTTTTATGCACATTGATGAAATATGTATATTATTCTATTTAATCACTACGTATATAATACAAATATATTTTTTCTTTGTAAAAATAACACATATATAAAATATTAAAGTGTAAATATTAAATTGTTTTACCTTAATTATTATATTTTTATATTTTATATGTTAGATTAATATTTTATGTATGTATGTATGTTTTAGATTAGTATTTTGTTTATTTTATATTAGTATTTTAGTGTTAGTATTTATTTATATTTTATTGCATTGTATTTATTTATGTTTGCTATGTTTTAATTTGCATTTCGAAATATAAATTGTCAACGCGGTGCCCTTTTATCCGAGCGTAAATGGGGCCAGTATCAGGCGTAGTGATGGTGGTTGGGTGTTTACTCTCGGATAACGGGGCCTTTAAAATCTACTCGCACTTATGACCAAATTTTAATTTAATCGTCACTTTAACCCGAAAAGTTTAATATTAATAAAGCGATAATTATTAAAGTACAAATTTTGGGTGGTGTGGGGGTGCTAATCCTTCCCCATCCTTAACCGACTCCCGAACCCGACATTTTGAAATCTCTGGTTTTTATGGTGTCCGGTCCACCTTGAGTGGCCGGTGGCGACTCCATTTTTAAATAAAATACGGTTTTTCTAAAATCCCACGGAAGACATCATTTTCAAAATAAAAACACCTTTTTAGCAAGAGGGACATCGGTACAATCATGAATTGTGGTAGAGTAGATGTAACGACCCGAACTTTGGAATCTGAGTGTCGGGTTAACTTAAAGTGTGGGCTTCGCGTTTGAGCCGAGATGTTAGGCTTTTGGGAGCTTTTTGGGCTTGCATTAGTGGGTTTAGGTAGGAGTATGATGGTTTTTAAGAGGGTTAATATGGTAAAATCATAATTCAAAGAAAAAGAGGCTGGTGGTTACTTAATTTTCTGTAGAAAAGTGAAAGAGGTGAAGTCACCATTGTTCCCCTCTCTCACCCATTTTTATCTCCTACCCAAAGTTTGAATGTTCAATGTGAAATCTGTAAGGTTTTGAGTGTAAATCATGTTTTGGTCAAGAGTAAAAGTTTGTTCAACATCTAGAGATCTTTAAGTCAAGGTAAGCTTCGTTTAAAATGGTGAAAGAAGATGTTTAGAAGGTGTTTGAAAAGGAAGAACGAGAATAGGTCCTTGAGGGTTTCTTCATCAGCTTAAATCCAAGGTTAGTACACTTTTAACTTCTGTGTGTTCATGTGCATCATCATTTTGGTATGTGTTGCTTGATATATGATGTTTTGGTAATTTAGAGCTTGGTTGGTCATCAATGGTAAATCCTATATTTGATGATGTTTAAGGGTAAAAATGGTCAGAAACTCACTTAATAACTCCTCATAACTTGTAGGATCAATTTGGGGCTTAACCCTGTAGGTTAAGGGTTAGAATGATGAAATCCCAAACTCCAGGTTTTGAAATCTGGGTTTTCCTACAGATAGGGGGTGGTTGCATATCGGCATTCCTTCGTGCTAATGAGGGTGAGTTGTGAGGAGAGTACCGGTATGACTTTTCGCGTATCGGTACTCTATGCATAGTAATAATTCCAGTGGAAAATTAGCATACCAGTACACTCAAAGCGTATTGATACACATTGTTACATTGCCTGGGAATGCTTTGGAGTACCGAAATGCATGGTTGGCATATCAGTATAAGTGAGGATCGATACATGGCGATCTGAGTACCGATAACGAGTATCGATACAAGGTGAAAGGTATCGGTATAGCTTGAAAGTTAAATTCTTTTAAACCTAATATGAGTATCGGTACTCGTATAGGGGTACCAGTACTGGGTGGGGAGTACCAATACCTACGAAGGAGTATCGATACTCACTGGAAAATCTGCCCAAGAAATTGAGTTTATGTTTGGGAGTTCTATAAATTGTGGCTAAAGTCTTAATGGGACATAAAATGAATGGCAAAATTGAGAATGTGTACTTCTAATTTTTGATGTGAATTAATTGGCTAAATGGGAGTCTAAACGGAAGTGAATTGCTTGTGTTAGCAAATTCTAGGGATCCATGGTGGATATATTGTGGTTGTGTGGTAGGTAGGGTACTTGTATGGATCCGTGGTGGATCATGTATGGTTACGTGCTAGATAAGGCACCTGTTTGGTTACGTGTCCTTGTTTGGTGGGATCCGGATACCCAGTGAGTGAGTGTTGCAATACAAGAAGACCACTCGATGTGAGATTTCGAGTGATGAAATAAAGGCAATCCGATGCGAGATTTTGAATGATGATATTTGCTCGATGCGAGATTCTAAGCCTCACTCGATGTGAGATTCTGAGCAAAGACTCGATGTGAGATTCTGAGTATACCGCTCGATGTGAGATTCCGAGCAGCTCGATGAAGATTCTGAGCATGGGTGGGTCTCCCAGTGTCGGGTGACATTGGGCCTCACTCTTGGTTTGTTTACTGACGTGTTTATGTTGTTGAGATGCGATTTGTGCATAGCATGTGTTTAGGCGGTTATGGAAGTGCCATTGCTTTATCTTATCTTGATATCATGTCTCATAGCATGCTCTTAATTATGATTCACCTGAAGCATGGTCGAGTGGTTGTGTATCCACTGAGCTTTGTTAGCTCAGCATTCAGAATTGTTGTTTTCATTCGCAGGTTAGAAGGTTTGGCATGTTCTTGGAGGAGCACCATCAGTGGAGGATTCCAGCGCCTTGTTTCTTTAGAGTACAATACATAGGTCTTTGGGCTATGTATTCGTAGAAACCTATTATACATTGTATATTGTAATTTGTATTTGGAATTTTAAAATGATTGAGTCAATTGTTTTATTTATGTAATTCCAAAGGAGCTCCACTTTATATGTTTTAAATATTCATTATGTATTTTGGGTTTGAAATCAAATGGGTTTTAATAATTGATTTGTGGATTTGGCTAAACTAGGTCAAAATTTTATGGTAATGGCTTGGGCTTGGGGCTCAAATATGACATACGGGTCGAGGGTGTTACATTCAGTGGTATTAGAGCCTAGGTTTAGCCGGTTCTAGGAAAACCCCAGGGTGGTTAGGTGTCGTGAATAAGTGTCTAGCGAATACGAGCCCTTGTGTCTAAGTTGTACTCTTTTAAGACTGGAATCTGGATGGTGTGCCTCGTGTTCGCGTGTGTCGCTGGTTGCGATATTAAGATAGATTTGATCGAGGTCGTGAGGGCTGTAATGTTGGCTGATTTCTTCAAGAATGATTCTAAGATCGGATTTATCTCAAACGTTAAGCTTTGGTTTATGAAGGAATGGAGGACTTGAGGGTGTGCCCCCTCTCATCGCTTGAGAAGTAATCATGGTTTTGTGCCGTAAGTTACCTTAAAGCCTTGAGTTCATGGTGAGAACCTCCAGTGGTGATATTCTACATGTTGGTAGACGACCCTTATAGAACGGATAAGAGGACTTACTTATTGACCAGTGGTAGAGTGGTCGGGGGTCCTATCATTCGTAGTAAGTGAACCTTAATGGTGGGAACCATGTGATAGGGATGTAGCACGCTGGCAGATATGTGTTTTCGTCTAATGTGGAGAGGTACATGATGGTTGTGAGGTCCCAAGTACGCTTTTAGTAAGCTGGATGCCCTGAGATCTCGAGCAAGGTATGCTTGTTGCGGTTGTTTATTGTAGTGGCCGGAAGGACATTGTGGGTTTTACGCGAGGCGGTGCTTGAGTAAGGCTTTAGAATACGTAGTTGACAGATACAATGGAGTTGTCTTATAAATGAATTTATATGATCTTGGCCACCGATTGTTGTCCGGTCATGAGCCAGCTTGAGATGACAAGTGTAGTGTTGGAAGCTTCAAGGTTTCAGGGGAACCAAACCCAGGGTAATGGGAAAGACAAACTACCATCTTCTGAATACGGTTAAGACCAATTGGGTTGACGGCGCGAGATTGACCAAGGAGAGTCTGAAGGGAGCCATGTTCCTTTAATGAGAGGAGCATTATTGTTACGAATTTAAGTATAGTAAAAGGGGTAGAGAAAGGATGACCTGATCAATCGGAGTGATGGTTAAGAAACACTCAGAGGGATCTGAGGATGACGTGGAATAGACTTGGAAATTCTGACTGTATCGTCTTTTTTAAAAGGCAATGTATACGAATGGTGAGAGACCGTAGAGTTAGGACCACAACCTGTTTTCTCAACATGGGATGTTCCTTGGGTGAGTTAGGAAAAGGGTATGTCATTGAAGCTGTTAAACTTGTATTAAATTGATTTTGATATAAAAATAGTTTTAAAATAATAAATCCTTTTAAAATAAATTTTAATCAATTTGAATTACTCACTATGCATTCGAATAAAAATTACTTTTGTCTTAAACGTTTGAAATATTTTAAAACACATTCGATGAGTTTTTTCAAGTGAAATAGGCCAAAACTGGATCAGCGTACTGATACGGTACTATGAGTACCGGTACGGCCTTTACAAACATATACATCGAATGGAAAACGAGTATCGGTACTATACCCCTCGTACCGATACGCAGTTTGAACTTAAAGATCGAATATAAAATGAGTACCGGTACGCCTCATTGCGTACCGATACTTGAAGCTTTTATCTAAACATCGAATGCAATTTGATTACCGGTACGTCTTAGTCGTACCGATACTCCTTAAGACAAACTTACAATTTTTCAAATGAGTACTGGTACAGCTTCATGCTTACCGATACCCTATCGCCTTAAAAAATTCCAGTGAGCAATTCTCGTACCGGTACAACCATTTTATTCCGGTACCCCTGTCTCTGTACCGATACTCGACTTCGTGTACCAGTACGCGTTGCTTTCTAACGGCTATTTCTATATTGGGCAGGTACCGATACTCTAATTTGCGTACCGATACCCGGGGTTGGTAGACAACATTTATTGCGGGAAGTTTGCTCTCCAACGGCTATATTCAAATCTCCAACCACACAAACAGTTAGAAATCAATGAAGGGGTATAAATTGAAGTCTCCAAAGCTGATACAACAACTATTGATCAACTCACAAGCATTCAAGCAAAAATCCAACATTCTTGAGCCTATTAGAGTCAAACCCTTGTAAACTTATCTTGTGTATTTTCATTGTTACCTTTAGATTCAAGTTTGGGGTTGTGGGTTGTGAGTACATGTAACTGGGCAAACAAATTTACCTTTATGAGGATATTTTTGTGTTTGCAAATTATTCCTTGTAAAAGAGTGAATCTTGATCAAGCTTTGGGTAGAAAGCTTTGATCCTTTGTAAAGGTTGTCTCCTTAGCCTAGAAAAGGGGAAGAATTCCGTATTGAATTGTTTGAAATCCTTAGTGGGGTGCTAAGGTAGTGGATGTAGAGCTTGTTAGAAGCTTGAACCACTATAAATTCTCGGGTCTTTAATTTTTCACTTTCCATTTGCCTCCCTTCAAATTTTAAATTGCCAATTTACCCCCTTTTGGCCATTTGTCATCGATTGATCATCTTAACAATTGGTATCAGAGCCAAACTCAACCGAAAGTCTAACCACCGTTGAGGTAATCCTAGAAGGTGATTCAATCAACCGGCACACAAGCCATGGCGTCTACTTCCGGCAACAACATGTATGAGTCTCAATCTATCACTAGACCACCATTCTTTAATGGAGACAACTATCCATATTGGAAGAACCAAATGAGGTTATTAATCAAATTCAACGATTGTCTCATTTGAGATGTAATCAAAGACGGACTATTTATCCCAATAAAGCAAGAAGGAGAAAGACAAGTTCCCAAGGCCAAGCATGAAATGGCCGATGAAGAAAGAAAGAAGTTGTAAATAAATGACAAGGCCTTGCACATGCTCTTTTGTGCACTTAGACATGATGAATACTTGAAGATATCTTCGTTTACAAGTGCAAAGGAGGTGCGAGACAAGCTCGAGACCACCTATGAAGGCACCAACAATGTGAATGAGACCAAGATTAGACTCCTCAACTTAAGTTACGAGAATTTCAAGATAGAGCCTGATGAGAGCATTACCAAGATGTTCGATTGCTTCTCCGTCATCCTCAATGATCTCAAAGGCTTCAGAGAAATCATCCCCGAAGACAAGTTTGTTCAAAAACTCATCTACTCACTTTCCGAGTCTTGGGATGGCAAGAGAACCGCCATCATTGAAGCTAAAGATATCAAGACGTTGAAACTCGATGCACTCATGAGGCCTCTTCTCACTTATGAGATAATAAAGAAATGAAGAGAGGAAGAAAAGAAGATGAAGGAAATGAAGGCCGAAAAGAAAAAAAATTGGAGAAGAAGAAGATTAGAATCGCTCTCAAAGCTTCACACGATGAAAGTGATTCAAGCGAGGATGAAGATGAGGAATTGGCTATACTAGCCAAACGGTTCACTCTGTTCATGAAATCTAACCGGGGAAGAAAGTTCAATTAAAGAAAGAATTTCAAGAACAAAAATAAGGAGGAGGAAAATGATCAACTCATATGCTTTGAGTGCAAGAAGATGGGGCATATAAGTATCAAGTGTCCTCAACTCAAAAAAAGAGCTTCGGAAAGAAGAAGAAGCTCAAGGCTCACATTGCTACTTGGAGCGATGAGGAATCATCCGATTAAGAGGAGCAAGAAGTGGCCAATCTTTGCCTCATAGCTCTTGAAGAAGATCCTAAGGTAACCTCTAACTCATCCACTTTTGATTTTACTTTCGATGAGCTTCAAGAAGCTTATGATGAGTTGCAAGAGGTGTATGACGAATTGGTTGAAGAGTATAAGGAATTAATTTTGAAAAACAAGAAAATTATTCTAGATTTGAAAAACCAAAACGATTCATTTTCTAAAACCAATTTGGAGCTTGAAAAGAAATTTTGTGATTTATAAGACAATCAAAGATATTTTGAAAAAAATGTTAATTTAAACAACCTTCTTTCCGAGCTTAATGATCATTACCACAAGGACGTAAATGATCTCAAAGCTTCCTTAAACAATGTTGGGAAATATAGTTTTGAAAAAGGACAATCTTCAAAACCCAACTATGTTAAAAGGAACTTTGGTAGATACAAACAAAGAGGCTTCCAAAGGCTCTCTAGAGGTAAAAAGATTAGAAGTGTTTGGGTTCCTAAGAACCTAATTGCCTCTAATGATATTCATGCCATTGCTTCTTGGATTCCCAATGGAACCAAGATTTTGGGAGCTAATATTCATAGACCCAAAATGATTTGGGTACCAAAAATCAAGACCTAATCTTTGTTTGTAGGGGGAGCATTGCTACAAGGCCAAAGCTTCAAGTGCAAATTCATGGTTCCTGGATAGTGGATGCTTAAGACACATGACCGGAGACAAGAGTAGATTCGTGGAACTTGATCCAAAGAGAAAAGGATTAGTGACATTTGGTGACAACTCTAAAGGTCAAATTGAAGGAATGGGTTGCATCGTTAATCACTCTTCCATACTTATTGAAAATATCTTATATGTCAATGGTCTTAAACATAACTTGTTAAGCATAAGACAACTTTTTGATAAAGGTTCCGTAGTGATTTTTGATAAATATGGTTGCAAAATTATAAACGTTGAAACCCACAAAATTGTGCTTTTTGGTCATCACATAGGAAACATATACATGGTGTATTTAGATGACACTCATATTTCAAATGCATGTTTTGTTGCTAAAGATGAACATGACTCATGGCAATGGCATAGAAAACTAGGGCATGCAAGCATGAGTGTTTTAGAAAAATTGGTTTCAAAAGATCTAGTAAGGGGTTTGCCAAATATTAAATTTTCTCTTGATAAAATTTATGATGCATGTGCAAAAGGCAAACACAAAAGAGTTTCTTTTAAACCTATCAATGATGTTTCAACTATTAGAGTTTTACAATTGATCCATATGGATCGTTTTGGTCCTATTAGAACAACTAGCTTGGGTGAAAAATTATATGCGTTTGTTTTAGTAGATGATTACTCTAGATACACTTGGGTTCTATTCTTAAGTACCAAAGATGAGGCTTTAGAAAATTTCATCAATTTTTTTTTAAAAAAATTACTCAAAATGATGTTGGTCAAACAATTTCTCATATTAGAAGTGACCATGGTACCGAATTTCAAAATTTAGGTGTTGAGGATTTTTGTAACTCAAATGGTATAAGCCGCAATTTTTCTGTTCCTCGCACTCTTCAACAAAATAGGGTTGTTGAGAGGAAAAATAAAACTTTAGAAGAAATGGCTATAACCATGCTTTGTGAAAACAATTTTCCAAAATATTTTTGGGCGAAAGCCACTAATACTGCTTGTTACATTATAATCCGAGTAATGATTAGGCCAATTTTAAAGAAAACACCTTATGAGATTTTAAAATCTAAAAAGCCTAACATTAGCTATTTTCATCCATTTGGATGCAAATGTTTTGTTTTGAATAATGGAAAAGACAATTTAGGCAAATTTGATGCTAAAAGTGATGAAGCTATTTTCTTAGGGTATTCTTTAAACTCTAAAGCCTATTGTGTATTTAGTAAAAGAACTTTGGTTGTTGAAGAGTTTATACATGTGATTTTCGATGATAACCTCTTTTCGAGGAAGGATTCTTGTGATGATGATGATGTAGGAATCTTTGAATCCAATGATGGTGGGAAATCATCAAAGGTGGATAGAGTTCCAACCAAAGAAGAAGAAGCACAAGATCTACCTCTAGAAGCCTTGAGGGACAAGAATTTAGAGGAAAAGAAGGTGCGCTACTCAAGGGAGTACAACTATGTCAAAGATGGTGAGATTTTAGGTGATCCATCCAAAGGGGTAACCACTAGACTCTCTCTTAAAAATGATTGTAATGCTGTATTTCTTTCATGCATTGAGCCTAAAAATATCAAATAAGCATTAAAAGATTATTATTGGATATTGTCCATGTAAGAAGAATTAAATCAATTTGAGAGAAGTTAAGTATGAACATTAGTTGATAGGCCTAGTAATAAGTCTACTATAGGAACTAAATGGGTTTTTTAGAAACAAACTAGATGAGAGTGGTAACATAGTGAGGAACAAGGCTAGACTTGTTGCTCAAGGTTACACTCAAGAAGAAGGAATCGATTTTGATGAAACCTATGCACCCGTAGCTAGAATAGAAGCTATTAGGATGCTTCTTGTATTTGCATGTTATCATGAATTCAAGCCTTTTCAAATGGATATCAAATGTGCCTTTTTAAATGGTTTTATTAATGAAGAGGTGTATGTAGAACAACCACCCGATTTTGAAGATCCAAATTACCCAAACCATGTTTTTAAACTTTTAAAAGCTTTATATGGTTTGAAACAAGCTCCTAGAGCTTGGTATGAAAGATTATCAAGTTTTCTAATTGAAGAAGGTTTTGATAAAGGAAAGGTGGATACTATATTCTTTATTAAAAGAAATGGCAAAGACATTTTAGTAGTTCAAATATATGTTGATGATATAATTTTTGGTTCTACTAATGAATTGTTTTGCCAAGATTTTGCTAAGTAGATGCAAGGTGAGTTTCGGATGAGCATGATGGGGGAGCTCTCGCTTTTCTTGGGGCTCCAAATTAAACAAAGGAAGGACGACATCTTCATCAATCGAGCTAAGTACATCAAGAACATGCTTAAGAAGTTTGGCTTGGAGAATGTGAAACCTCAAGCCACACCAATGAGTTCTTCCACAAAGCTTGACAAAGATGAAGGAGGTAAGTGTGTTGATTTAAAGCTTTATAGATCAATGATAGAATCTTTGCTTTATCTTACTGCAAGTAGACCGGATATAATGTTTAGAGTTTGCTTGTGTGCTAGATTTCAAGCTAGTCCTAGAGAATCACACCTTATAGGCGTTAAGAGAATATTTAGATACCTTAGAGATACACCTTGTTTAGGTCTTTGGTATCCTAGAGAGTCTTCATTTAGTTTACATGCCTTCTCGAATGCGGATTATGGGGGTTGTAAGATAGATAGAAAGAGTACCTCCGGTACATGTCAATTCCTAGGTAGTATGCAATATCATGGCTTTCTAAGAAGCAAAATAGTGTAGCACTATATACCACCGAAGCGGAATATATATCGGTAGGGAGTTGTTGTGATCAAGTCCTTTGGCTGAAGCAACAACTCTTAGATTATGGAATTGATAAAGGTACTATCCCCATTAGGTGTGACAACACTAGTGCCATTTGTCTCACTAAGAATCTCATCCAACATTCTAGAACCAAGCACATTGTAATTAGGCATCATTTCATTAGAGATGATGTCTTGAAAAATGATGTAGTTCTAGAGTATGTAGACACCTTAAATCAAGTAGCAGATATCTTTATCAAACCTTTAGACAAAGAGCGGTTTTGGTCTCTCAGGTGAGAGTTAGGTTTAACCAGCCTTTCTTGAGTCTTAGAACTTTTTAGGTCTTAAAACTTTTGCTTGAATTTGATTGATTGCATTGCTTATGTATGCATCTATGCTTGTTGCTAGGGGGAGTTTTTGCATGTTAAAACCTTAGTTTTCCTTTTAATACATATGCTCATACATCATGCATGCATAATAGAGGTAGTCCTTTATTCATATAACCTTCTTTGCAGACAAATTTGACCATTTGGTGTAGAGGGTATCGATATATCTAGTATCGATGAAGAGTACCGATGATATGGTATTAGTATGCTGGTTACAGTACCGGTACACAAAACATGGAGAACAGTATCGGTACTCAGGTTACAGTACCGATACGCTAAGTGCGGAAGCTATTCTTAGGGCTTTTAAAATCAATTTTTTTTTCCAAAATCCCCATTCTATCAACCCTAGCCGAAAACTTACTCAAAAATTCTCTCAAATTCCCTTCTTTTCACTCGAAGTTTCCACAAATTTTTGAAGTTTCTTGTACTTCTTCAACAACCCATCAAGATTTCATCAAAATTGTGCACTTTCATCAAAGCTCTCATCCATTCAAACAATTTTAAGGTATTTTTTTTAATCTTTTTATATAGATAATAGATTTTGATATGTAACTTAGATTTAAGTTTGTTTAAAATTTGTATTTGTATATGATTTTTATTTTGTTTTCTATTATATATATATATATATATATCTTTTTTATTTTAAAAATTAAAATAACAATAATTATCTTAAATTATTTGTTGGATTAAATGGATTGAGTCATTAATTTGTGCAGACATTGTGGTTTGATTTGATGTTTGCAGGATTTTCTTGATCTTTCGAATTTTTTAATGGCCCCTAAAACCAAACGTCCTAGGTCCGGTACTTCCAATCCAAATCAAAACCCTTTGAATTTTACCTCTATTTTCAACTCTTGTTTTAATGAACCGGGTCGTCAAAAATCAATTAGAAAATTTTCGATTGTATGAAAACTTTCAAATTCGACGGGAAAGGGTTGTTGAATATGAGTTTATGGTTTTCGAAGCTTTTAGGTTCCCTTATCTTGACCTTCTTAGGGAATAGAAATTTTTGGGTTTTTTTCGTTTACCCGGGATCCTGTATAAAACCCTAGTTAGAATTTTTTATTCTAATGCTAGGGCTATCCTTAGTGAAGGCAAAAATTCAGTTGTTGCTATAGAGTCCTGTGTTATGGGTAAAGTCATTAAGTTGGACTCCTCTGTTATTGCTTCTCATCTAGGATTAGATGATACGGGAGTAGATGATGAAACCATGCCCATTCCTATTGTTCATCCCGCGGGTACTTCCGCGTCTGTTCTTAATGCTCATGATAGGTTCTTTCATCTCTTAGTCACGTGGTTCTTTCGTCCTTCTGGGGTAAGTGGTCTACCATTCGAGGGGGTGGATGCTTTTTGGTTGCATTGCTTCCAAAATAATTTTCGCATTAACCTCACGCAAATTATGTTTGCCGAAACAGTTTTTATTGTCCAACACCGCCATACAACCAAAGTTAAATCCTTTACACACGGTTGTTTCTTGAGCCATATCTTTTCAAAAGAAAACGTAGACATATCTTTTGATATTGCTTGCCCCCTTACCGATTCCATTAATGCCAAATCCCTCCGAAAGAGCGGATTCCATTTAATCAATGGTGAGCGGATTCAACAAGAACGTGGACAAAATGATGATGAAAATGCACAAGCTCCACCTCAAATTCCAGCTCCAGTTGCGTCTCCACCGGCTCCTATGCCTTTCGATGATGCCATGCGTTCCTACTTTGATGGAAAATTTAATGAGATGTGAGCCTATATTGAAGGGAAGTTTAACGAGATGCAATCATTTTTTACGTCTTAAATGGATGACCGTTTCACTCCTCTTAGTGCCCGTGTGACTAGCATCAAGACCGACTTAGCATCGTTTCATTATGAGTGGAAGACGTATACCTTTGGCGACACCGCCGCGGATGAGGATGAGGACGATGAGGATACCCCATAGTTCTCTTATCATTTCATATTGCATGCATTCTAGACTTCATATTAAATTGTTTTGATATATTTTTGGATTCTCTTTTATATTGCTATATGTTTTCGCATAGCTATGACAATTATGTTTGGATTTTTTAAACTATTGTTTATGCTTGAATATTTGGAATTATATTTATGCTTGGGACTATTGCGTTGGCTATTATTGTTTATGCTTGAATATTCTCCTATTGCTTATAATGTTTTTGATTTAACAAAAAGAGGGAGAAAATTCTGGGTTCAATTTTTAAACAAGCCTTTTATTCAAAAACAAAGGGGGAGACTTTTAAAATTTATTTTTAAGGTTTTATTATATCAAAAAGGGGGAGATTGTTAAACTTGTATTAAATTGATTTTGATATAACAAATAGTTTTAAAATAATAAATCCTTTTAAAATAAATTTTAATCAATTTGAATTACTTACTATGAATTCGAATAAAAATTACTTTTTTCTTAAACGTTTGAAATATTTTAAAAATACATTCGATGAGTTTTTTCAAGTGAAATAGGCCAAAACTAGCTCAGCGTACCGATACGGTACTATGAGTATCGGTATGCCCTTTACAAACAAATACATCGAATGGAAAACAAGTACCGGTACTGTACCCCTCGTACCGATATGCGGTTTAAACTTAAAGATCGAATGTAAAACGAGTACCGGTACACCCCATTGCGTATCGATACTTGAAGCTTTTATCTAAACATCGAATGCAATTTGAGTACCAGTACGTCTTAGTCGTACCGATACTCCTTAAGACAAACTTACAATTTTTCAAATGAGTACCAGTACACCTTCATGCATACCAATACCCTATCGTCTTGAAAAATTCCAGTGAGCAATTCTCGTACCGGTACGGCCATTTCATTATGGTACCCTTATCTACTTTCTAACGGTTATTTTTATATTGGGCAAGTACCGATACTCTGATTCGCGTACTGATACCCGGGGTTGGCTGATAACATTTATTGTGAGAAATTTGCTCTCCAACTGCTATATTCAAATCTCCAACCACCCAAATGGTTAGAAATCAATGAAAGGGTATAAATTGAAGTCTCCAAAGCTGATACAACAACTATTGATCAACTCACAAGCATTCAAGCAAAAATCCAACATTCTTGAGCCTATTAGAGTCAAACCCTTGTAAACCCATTTTCTGTATTTTCATTGTTACCTTTAGATTCAAGTTTGGGGATGTGAGTACTTGTAATTGGGCAAACAAATTTACCTTTGTGAGGATAATTTTGTTTTTACAAATCATTCCTTATAAAAGAGTGAATCTTGATCAAGCTTTGGGTAGAAAGCTTTGATCCTTTGTAACGGTTGACTCCTTAGCCTAGAAAAGGGGAAGAATTTAGTAGTGAATTGTTTAAAATCCTTAGCGGGGAGCTAAGGTAGTGGATATAGAGTTTCTTAGAAGCTTGAACCACTGTAAATTCTCGTGTCTTCAATTTTTTTATTTCCATTTGCTTCCCTTCAAATTTTAAATTGCCAGTTCATCCCCTCTTGGCCATTTGCCATCGATTGATCATCCTAGCAGAAGCTCTTATGAAGAAGATGAGGGATCAGTTCTTGCAGTCGGTTTAAGGTGTCAAGTAGTGTCGGGTATAAGTAAGATTTTTCTACGGTTGAGCTATTATGCCAAAATTTTGTTGCTATTTAAGAGTAAAGGTGGTTGAGGTTAGATGTGGATTCAGAGTTGACATATTGATGCACGGGACAACAGTTTTACCTGGGATACTCTCTGAGTTAGTCGTTAGTAAGAAGCACTCGAATGACCTTAGAGCCAACATTGAGTCAGTTGAGGATTCTGTAGACCATGTTTTGGGAATTAAAACATCATAAGATTCTTCTCAGGCCCTAAAGAGGGAAGGGTTTGTGCTTTTAGCAGATCAAAAGAGAGTTGCTTTAGATCAGTTGAGGGTTGGTCAGAAATCTAAATTGAGGGTTTTGCAGGGGGCTCATCGATTTCTACTATAACGGATAGTGTTGATGGTTCAGCCCTAGCGTCTTTCTCACCGGTTCGTGAGCCTTGTGGTTGACATCACCTTCAGGTATGTTTCTTGCTTGGGGAATTTGTTATGAGTGCCAGACATCGGGTCACATGGAAAAGGACTGCTCAATCGTGGATGAGTATTTACCGGTTGACTTTTTTTGGGCATAGTCAAGGTTCTTCGAGAAGTGGTGTTGGGTCGTCGTCGAAGTACCAGGGTAGAGGTCAGGTGAGATCTACAGTTAGATTCATCACACGAGCTTTTGTTAGACAATATATTGTTCATGCCAAAAATGACAAGCTTGTTACCGAGAGTGTGTTAAATAATTTGGTCCCATTGTGGTTTTCAGTTTCTTGATGGCAGTTTGATTTCTTGTTCTTACCTTGGCATAGATTTTATTGAGCGGGTTCTGTGATAAGTTTCCTCGAGGTTGATATTGGTTTGGTAAATTAATGGATTGGTAAGTGTTGGTAAGTAAAGGTTCCACCGTGGGTGGTGTGTATGGTTTAGAGTAACAGTCCGTATAGACTTGTTAGACTTACCCTTGGTACGGGTTGGTCACGTGAGTGCAAGTGGTGCCTTGGTTTCCAAGCAAGAATCTCAAAGTTGGGGTTTAGAATGAACCAATTTGTCGGTATTGTGCGTGAATAAATCCTATCTCTTTAGCTTATGTGTTGTGCTCATGTGATGCTAGTTGAAGAGGACCTTGTAGGTTGCAAGACGTTCTTAGTTTGCGTAGTTGACGCAAGGGTAAGAGTCTGTGGTTTAGAGCGGTGGACGTGAAAGTGGTTATCGAGGTGCTCTTCGAGGGTTGAGTGGGATAACCTCTTGATCGTGGAGTAGTACCCATGATAAGGGATGTGTTGAGTTCGTTATTAAGTGTTCATTACCTTGTGGTCTGACATCTATCGAACCTCTTGTGTGAGGACTCCTTGGTAGAGGAGGGGGCGTGGGCGATGTCGCCAAGGGGTTCACCTTGGGATGTGCTTATGTTGGTATAGCAAGATATAGTGGTGTTAGCTGTTGTGGGTCGATGTATAACAATGGAAGGCCAATATTTGTTTTTTAGGGCTGATGATCTTATTATTATTGAAGAGTTTTGAGATTCCCATAAGATCGTTCAGGATGTTGGCCTCGTAAGTTGAAGGTTAAGGAGAATTAGTGTTAAAATTTGGGGTTTGATGCGATGTTTAAACTCTAAGGGCAAGTTGAAGAGTGTTTTGGAATAATCTTAAGTTCGATAAGTAGAAGGTTGCTTATTTAGGTTTGAGATAGATTGTTTTCATGCATGGTGGCAGTGTAAAGATGTTTCGAATGGCTTCGGAGAAATGTGGGTTTTGGTTAAAGTTGTATAGAATCGGATTCTTGTGTTGTAATAAGTTGTGGTGGGAGAACCATTAGGAATCTTGAAGGACTTGCTAAAGTTTTAGCACCAACGCTAGTAAGAGTTTGGTTGTTGGGAGTGAAGGAGAATGTTCAGACCTTTGAGGATAGTTTGGTGGTTTGATCCCTAGTAGAGCTTAGTTGTGGTAACAATTTTCTTTTGGAACCGAAGTGGCTTGGCTAGTAGAATTGCTTGATCGTGGATTCGCATCTGCTTATGTCGTAGTGGGTTCAAGTAAATGAGGTGTTAAGTTCTGTATTAGTTAACCAAGTCGTGAAAGAAGGTTGTATTTTCATGTTAGATTGACGATAGAGCTCAATTGATAGGGTTTACTTGTTCTGAACATGGGGGTTATGGTGTTGCTATATGAAGAAGTACCCTTCGTTATGCCTTGAAGAAGTGTCGTTTTATGGATGCAGATGAGGGTTGAGTTCAAGAGTTTGGAAACGCGAGTATTGGTAGAGAGGTTTGTTCACTGAGTTGTGACTCACATGAAGTGAATTCAGCATATCGATGTTTGATAGTGTTATTGAGATTATCTTTGATTGATCCGTTTCAAGTTCTATATGAGTGTTGTTTCAGACGCTGGGAATGTTTTGTTGAGGAGTCTTGTAAAAGTTGAGAATTTATGTTAAGAGTGTTAGTTATGAAGGTTTTGTGGAGAACTTAGGGTTGTGGGCATGTGTGAGCGAAAGTATGGTTGGATCCTTGGCATCATCATCTTCTTCCCTTATTTAAAATTTTGAGGACGAAATTTTCTTTAAGGATGGGAGAGTTGTAACGACCCAAACTTTGGAATCCGAGAGTCAGGTTAACCCAAAGTGTGCGCTTCACGTTTGATCCGAGATGTTGTGCTCTTGGGAGCTTTTTGGGCTTGCCTTAGTGGGTTTAGGCAAGAGTGTGATGGTTTTTAAGAGAGTTAATATGGTAAAAGCATAATTGAAAGAAAAAGAGGCTGGTGCTTACTTAATTTTCTGCAGAAAAGTGGAAGAAGTGAAGTCACCATTGTTCCCCTTCTCACCCATTTTCATCTCCTACCCAAAGTTTGAATATTCAAAATGAAATCTTTAAGGTTTTGAGTGTAAATCACGTTTTGGTCAAGAGTAAAAGTTTGTTCAGCATCTAGAGATCTCTAAGTCAAGGTAAGCTTCATTTAAAATGGTGGAAGAAGATGTTTAGAAGGTGTTTGAAGAGGAAGAACGGGAATATGTCCTTGAGGGTTTCTTCATCAGCTTAAATCCAAGGTTAGTATACTTCTAACTTCTGTGTGTTCATGTGCATCATCATTTTGGTATGTGTTGCTTGATATATGATGTTTTGGTAATTTAGAGCTTGGTTGGTCATCAATGGTAAATCCTATATTTGATGATGTTTAAGGGTTAAAATGGTTAGAAACTCACTTAATAACTCCTTATAACTTGTAGGATCAATTTGGGGCTTAACCCTGTAGGTTAAGGGTTAGAATGATGAAATCCAGAACTCTAGGTTTCAAAATTTGGGTTCGCGTACCAATACGGGGTGATTGCGTATCGGTACTCCTTCATGCTAAGGAGGGCGAGTTGTTAGGGGAGTACCAGTACGACTTCCTGCGTATCAAAGCTTTATGCATAGTAATAATTATAGTGGCAAATTAGCATACCGGTATGCTCGAAGCGTATCGGTGCCCATTATTACATTTCCTAGGAAAGTTTTGGAGTACCGATACGCATGGTTGGTGTATCGGTATGAGTGAGGATCGGTACATGGCAATCTGAGTACCGATAACGAGTATCGATACAGGGTGAAAGGTATCGGTACGGCTTGAAGGTTCAATTCTTTCAAACCTAATGTGAGTATCGGTACTCGTACTGGGTACTGGTATTGGGTGGGGAGTACCGATACCCATGAAAGAGTATCGGTACTCACTGGGCAATTTGCCCAAGAAATTGAGTTTATGTTCGGGAGTTCTATAAATAGTGGCTAATGTCTTAATGGGTCTCTTATGACATAAAATGAATGGTAAAATCAAGAAAGTGTGCTTCTAATCTTTGATGTGAATTAATTGGCTTAATGAGAGTATAAACGGAAGTGAATTACTTATGTTAGCAAATTCTAGGGATCCATGGTGGATCGATTGTGATTGTGTACTAGGTAGGACACTTGTATGGATCCGTGGTGGATCATGTATGGTTATGTGCCAGGTAGGGCACCTATTTGGTTACGTGTCTTTGTTTGGTGGGATCCGGATACCCAGTGAGTGAGTGTTGCAACACAAGAAGACCACTCGATGTGAGATTTCGAGTGATGAAATGAGGGCCATCCAATGCGAGATTTTGGATGATGATATTTGCTCGATGCGAGATTCCGAGCCCGCTCAATGCGACATTCTGAGCAAAGACTCGATGTGAGATTTCGAGCAGCTCGATGTGAGATTCTGAGCATGGGTGGGTCTCCCAGTGTCGAGTGACATTGGGCCTCACTCTTGGTTTGCTTATTGACGTGTTTATGTTGTTGGGATGCGATTTGTGCATAGCATGTGTTTAGGCGGTTATGGTAGCGCCATTGCTTTATCTTATCTTATATCATGTCTCATAGCATGCTCTTAATTATGATTCACCTGAAGCATGGTTGAGTGGTTGTGTATCCACTGAGCTTTGTTAGCTCAGTGTTTAGAATCGTTGTTTCCGTTTGCAGGTTAGAAGGTTTGGCATGTTCTTGGAGGAGCGCCATCAGTGGAGGATTCCAGCGCCTTGTTTCTTCAGAGTACAGTACTTAGGTCTTTGGGCTATGTATTCGTAGAAACCTATTATACATTGTATATTATAATTTATATTTGGAATTTTAAAATGATCAAGTCAAATGTTTTATTTATGTAATTTCAAATGAGCTCCACTTTATATGTTTTAAATATTCATTATGTATTTTGGGTTTGAAATCAAATGGGTTTTAATAATTGATTTGTAGATTGGGCTAAACTAGGTCAAAATTTTGTGGTAATGGGTTGGGCTTGGGGCCCAGATGTGACATCCGGGTCGAGGGTGTTACAGTAGAAATATACCACTAAGCTTTGTAAGCTTAGCGTTCGGAATCGTTGTTTCCGTTCGCAGGTTTTTAGGTTGATCGTGACTGAGGAGTACATCATGAAGGGATCTTCTAGCACATCATCGTTTCAGAGTACATTGCTTAGTATTTAGGTTTGGACTTATGTATCATAGGACCTTACGAGTTATTGAGTCTGTAAACTCTATTTGAAATATTATTTTTTGTATTCAGTGCTTTAAACTTAAAGCTCCCATTTTGTAAACTTATTTATGATGCTTATTTAACTTCATAGAATTATGGATGTTTAATGTTTTAAATGATGACTAAACTTATGGTTTTAAATTGAAAATTTGATGGGTCTTTCTTTGAGTGATCCGGATGTAGTACTTCAGATCTAGACTCACATTGTAGCGACCTTCTTTTTTTCAAAATCACTAAAAATGAAAAAAATAAAAGACTTGTTTTGGCAATTGTTTTGAAATCTTGAAATTTGGAGAATTTTCTAAATTTTGAAATTTTTAGTTTTTTTGAAAAATAAAAGATTTGAGTCACCACCGATTATTTTTTAAAGGTAGACTGGGGACCAAAAATGAAACCAGAGATTCTTTTAAAAATGGGTCCGAGAGTCGGTTACGGATGGGGAAGTATTAACACCCCCACACCGCCCAAAAATTGGTACCTAGTCGAAAACAATTTGCCTTTAATTGGAAGTTTATGAGTTTATATTTTAATTATTTTAAAATCCGTTTAAAAATGCGAGTAAATTTTAAAAGCCCTATTGTTCGAGAATAAACAAAAGAACCACCACCAATACGACTGGTACTGGCCATATTTACTATCGAATAAAAGGGCGCCACATTAAAAGTTAATAAGTCGGATGCGAAGAAATAAAACAAATATATATATATGAAATAAAAGCATAAATACATGCTGAAATAAAATAAAAAAATCCAGAAAAAAGACCGGAACGGACAAGATAAAAGGAATGCGGAAATAGAAATATCCAAAAAAGGACCGGATCGAACAAGATAAAAAGGCGTAAAATAAAGTGCGTAAATTAAATGCGATAATTTAAATGCGGGAAAATAAAATTGCGAGAAATTAAATGCGAAAAGTAAAATGCGAAAATCAAATGTTAGATGTTAGTTGCTACACTAAACGGGCCATAATAATACGGGTTATCCCTCGTTGCGGGTCACCGTAAGGCCGATCCGGATATAAAATATAAACAAACAATATATAAATATATACTATACTATAATAAAGTAATACTGTATAATATATAAATAATAATAATATATACTATATATATATACGCATATAGGTAATATATGTAAAATAATACTTAACACATGTACTATATAGTATATTATATAAATACTATAACAAGTATAATATATACTAAATAGGTATATAACATAAAAGATGGACCAAAATAAAAACAAACAAAATTCAGGGAGCAAGATTAAAACGAAACAATATTTAAAGAGGCTGGAATTAAAACGAAAAACAAAGGGAGGAACCATAACTGAAATTAAACCATGATTGTAGTGTAAACGAGAGGAAAAGGGAAGGACCAAGGTAGCAATTTACCCATCGACCCAAGTGCGCGAATCCTTCCCTCCGGGTCGGGTCACCGCGCGGGTCTGAGGTTGGGCGAAACGACAACGTTTCAATAATCAAATATATACAAAACTTAGGGCGAATTTTTTTGCCTTAAACCTCATTTTTACTTCAGCCCTAAAGAAACAAAAAAAGAAGAGCTTACGCTCTGAAAATTTGAAAACCCTAGCCCGAACCTCTGAGCGTCATTCCTTGGCGGCGCAACCTTGCCAGCATGCTCGACATCCAAAGATTTCGGCGCACGACATTCTCAACCCAAGACACTGGTAACTTCAAAACTTCTTCTTCCTCTCCCTTTTCTTTTAAAAAAAAACTAGCTCTCCGAAATAAAAACCTTGGTTTTAAAACTGAAAAAAAAAACATTTTTTGTTGTGTTTTTTTTTTGTTTTGAAAACCGGTTCTATCTCTAAAAAAGGAACCTTAGTTCCATCATTTTTTATCGATTCGAAGCAAAAACTGAAAATAAAAAATACCTTGAGAAATTGTGAGTGTATTGATGTTTCAAAAAAATACCATTGTTTACATGATTTTTTCGGGCTTTATAGCCATTTTTACAGAGGTAAAAAAAGGAAAACCTTAAAAGAAATTTCCTATTCGTTACTGATCTGAAATTTCGTGTTGATTTCTGATTTTTTGTTGGTATTGAATGCACTATTGCTGCATTTTTTGTCTTTTTGCAGGTGCAGAAGAGGCTTGTATAGAAGGTTGGAGGGAGCCAGTGGTCCCGTGGAGACATTGCAGCTTACATGATGGCCTATAGTGACATGGCATGTCGTGAATGGTGTTGCTGATGTGGTGTTGATGATGGGGCGGCTAGCGTGGCTAGGATGACCAAGAGTCACGGGGAAGCTTCTAGAAGCTTTTTGGAGAGTTGGCAGCTGGGGGTTCTTGGATAGGGTTGTTAGGGGAACTGGGTAGACCTGGGTCTGTTGGGTTTGGGTTTAAGTTGGGTAGGCAAATTTGGGCTAGGGTGGTTTGGGCTCGGTTGGGCAGATTGGGTTGAGGGTTATTTGGGTTACTTGTAATTGGGCTAAATATGTAAATGGACATTTAAACAAAGGATGGACTGATTTGTTTTTCGAATTTTTGGATTTATTTTTTGGATTTTAATTTGGTTATTCGAATCCTAGACGAAAATAGGCTATTACAACTGCCCTTCTTTGCTCATTATTGTGAAACGACAATGGAGCAAAGACTAAAAGATAGCCATTTTTGTTCGGTCAAACTGGAGTACCCCTTCTGGCACAGTTTTTTCTTCAACTCTAACTGAACCATCTTCCAACTTCTGGAGAAATAAAACTCGTTTGTTGATCCGCTACCCCACCGACCGAGAGTTAAGATCTAGTCGACTAATCTACTTCGTCATTGTTTGGAAGAAAAACCTGCAAGAGTAAAAAGAAATTCGCTTCAGACTAAATATCCACTTATTTTATTTAAAACTTGTAAAACTAAAATAGATGGGATAAATAGATGTTTGAATATGGGTGATCTTGCTATGCCACCTACGACGAGACGAGATTAGGAGATTGGATCAAGCTACGAATCTGACGAAGAGGCATGATCCGGTGATTAGATTGTGATCAAGCTATAACTCTGACGAAGAGGTATGATCTGAGAGGTTAGGGGTGATCAAGCTACAACTCTGACGAAGAGGCGTGATCTGAGTTATTGGCGATCAAGCTACGACTCTGACGAATAGGCATGATCTGATTTATTAGTGGCAATCAAGCTATGACTCTGATGAAGAGGCATGATCTTAGGGTGGTGTTAGAGGCGATCAAGCTATGACTCTGACGAGGAGGCATGATCTTAGGATAATTTTGGTTGCGATCAAGCTACGACTCTGACGAAGAGGCATGATCGGAAGAGAGATTTGATCAAGTTACAACTCTGACGAAGAGGTATGATCTAAAGATTTTTGATCCACTACACCACTGACGATGAGTCAAGATCTGAAGATGGATTTGATCAAGCTAAAACTCTGACGAAAAGGCAGGATCTGAAAAATTAGTTGATCCGCTACACCACTGCCGATGAGGCAAGATCTGAAGAGAAAAAATTGATCCCTTACACCGCTAACAGAGAGTCAAGATCTAAGAAAAAATGATGATTCGCTACATAACTGACGATAAGGCAAGATCTGAAGAAGTAATTTGATCCGTTACACCACTGACGATGGGGCAGGACCTGAAAATAGAAGTAAATAATAGTTAGTGATTGTTCACTTAGAGTTTTGAATTTTGATTTGACTTCCTTTGCTTTGAGGGTTTGCCATTTTGTGGTGGGTGTTGTTATGCTCCATCCTTGAGGTTTCAACTTCGTTGTTGGTCCGGTTTCTATTCATGGCTGAAGGCTTACAAATTTGTTATTGTCCTTCATGATTGAGGCTTTTCGTTCTGAACCTATTTTTCATGTATGAGTGAAGTAAATGCACGTAGCATGAATGCATCTAACTTGATGTGTAATGTATGCATTTAATGCAAATGCATGATGGGTTGTATGAAATAATGTTGATTTGAATGGCATGCAATGTAGTTGACCATGGTGTTAACTTCAAAGGGGATGCCCCACGACTTTCTGGCCATATTGGTGGCTTAGTCTTGTTTTGCTACTGTTTTTCCTTGCAGACTGGATGAGCTATTGTCTTGTGTGAGCCGATGCCCCAACCTCTTGCTGGTTTGACCATCTTCTTCTGAAGTGTTACCTTTCTAGGCGCATGTCAACTAGTGAAAGCTTTCTTGAGCTGAATCATCGATCTGAGGGCCCATTTGTTGTTGGTCCCTATAATGTTGAACTTCTTCGTAAGTAATACAGAGAAAACTTTTTTGTTTCAAATCTCTGACTACATGTTCTAATTTCAATGTGAGATGCTTACTAAAAAAATTGGGTTTTTCTTTTCAAATTGTAGATATACCATGCTAGATTGAATGCCCCGAATATCAGTGCACGAGCAACACAAAAATGACTTACCGAGGATTGCCTCAAGCGAATCATATGTCTAGGAGGCCCCGAAAGCTGAATTGATGTTTGAAGATGTGTAGTGCCTTTTAAGCTACTTCAGTGCTTGACCAACTTACCTTTGGCAGGTTTATTTTTGTCTTATTTTTGTTTGGGGAATTCAATTCATCACATTCATTTGGCTCGAAACAAATGATTGAACAAACAGCAAATTCCCGAGCTACTGGGCATTGTCATGATTTTGAAAATATTATCATCACTCATGAAGTGAAGGATCTTGATTATAATGGGCTTCTGCGGAGTGCCCCAAAAATTTCACACTCTTATCCAAAAAATGCATATTACCAGGTTTCGAACATTGGAGTGTTTTTTGATTAATTTTTTGAAAATGCATATTACCAGACTTTGAAGTGATTTTTTGGAAAATGTCTATTACCAGGCTTTGAAAGTTAATTTTTCTTGTTTTGAAAATGCCTATTACTAGGCTTCAAGCATTAAATTGCACTAATTTGTTATTATTTGTGGTCCTTAATGAAATGCGAGTCACACACTCGTAATCTCTGTAGCTTAAGATTTCAATTAGACAAGGCTACTCGGGCTCAGCCCTCGGGTCAAAGTCAGTGTCCCTTGTGCAATTGATATACGGGGACTCAATAGACAAATATTTTCAAAAAGTGAAGAGAGAGTTGAAAAACAAA
Organism: Hibiscus mutabilis; assembly: GCA_019671005.1. Taxonomy (NCBI): domain Eukaryota; kingdom Viridiplantae; phylum Streptophyta; class Magnoliopsida; order Malvales; family Malvaceae; genus Hibiscus; species Hibiscus mutabilis. The sequence goes on from CM033731.1 coordinate 41,436,207, forward strand.
ATGCATCATTTCATTGAAAGTTAAACCATGTAGTCTTAGGACCTTACAAAAGATCGACACCGCTTTCGAGCTGAAGCAAGTGGATTTGATTTACATGTATTACTCAAAAGAAGTTGAAAGCAACATGGAACTTACTGAAGTTGATTAGCTTAGACAATAGAGCAAGATGAGTTTATTCCTCAAAGAATTCAACATTTTGCAGTCTATCAGACCTTGAACCGTGCCTTTAAACTCTTGGCAGTCTTGAATAGTGTGTCATTCTTTGGCATAGAACTTACAGTACAAACCGATGTGTCCCTCGAGTATCATCCTTCCTTGATCGATCAGACCCACATCGAGTAGCTTCTTCCAAAACCCAACTGAGGGGTGATTTAACTTCCGACACCTTAGACTTAATAGTTCAATTACTTTCCTCAGAGATTGCATTCACTCCACTGGTATAGTTTGGTAGGGGGTTGGTGGTCGTAGCTGGCCCACTGGATTTGTCAAAACTTATAACCACGAGCTTGGTCAGCTTTTCTGCGGCCCTCTTAAAGCTGATACAAGTTTCAATCAAGTGCCTCACTTGATTACCATGGTATTCGCATTTCGCGCTAGGATTATACCATTTTGGGAAGTGAGACCGCAACGGTGCTTGATAGAAGGGTGTCACCACATGGACATCGAACAGTTGCTTGTATAGTTTACCATTAGAGATTGGTAACGGGGTAAACTCTATCTTTTTGGTGTTCCTTCTTTGACCTGAGTCTTGGCTCGCAGAACCTTGGGCACTTGGCGTAGCCTTGGGTTGAACCACTATGATAGGCTTCAAATAACTGGCATTGTAAACTCCCGAAGAGTTCACTTCATGGTCTTTCTTTGCATGCGAGGTCTTCTTGTGGGACGAACTACCTCTATCATCGATCTTGCCAATCTTGACAACATTTTTGATGAGCTCACCGAATAACATAAGGTCAGCAAAGTTGGTAGTTGCATTGCCTATCAAACAGCCCAAGACTGGACCCTCCAAAGTCTGGATAAACATGACCACCGTCTCTCTTCCGTTGAGTGGGGGTTGAACTTGAGCCGCCACGTCTCTCTAACGTTGGGCATATTGCCTAAAGCCTTCATTTGACTTTTGTTTCATGTGTTTTAAGGTCTAACGGTCTGGCACCATGTCACTGACATGTAAGTACTATTCAAGGAAATCTTTGGCTAAGTCCTTCCATGACTTTATCTGATACCGATTTAACTGATTATACCATCTTGTGGCAAATCCTAAGAGATTGTCTTAGAAACAGTAGATCAGCAGCTTGTCATCTCTCTCGTATCTAATTTTTCGGCAGAACATAGTGAGATGTGCACGGGGACAGCTCGTTCTATCGTACTTCTCGAATTCTGGGACCTTGAACTTAGGAGGTAAAACCAGATCTGGGGCAAGGCTGAGTTCATGGGCCTCAAATCCAATGAAGGCGTCAGTTACCTCTATAGCTTTTATCTTTTCCTCGAGCCGCTTGCATCAGTCCTCGATCTCTTTGGAGGTTTTGACTCTAGGTCTCTCTATTTCAATTAATTGGTCCATCTCTAAGATAAAGTTTTCAGCTTGATTGTCATCGGGCTTGACTTCTGATGCAGATGGTAGATTCACAAGGAAAGAGGCGCCAGCCTGATGAAGTGGTGATTTTCCTCGAGAAAGTATTACCTGAGGGTTCGGTTGGGCCCCAACATGAGGAGGAGTAAAACCTGGCAGATATGTAGGACACTCATTCCCATTAGTGGGACTGGAATTTGCCGTAGGATTTACAACAGACATCTCTCCTTTTCCGGGAAGCTTAAATCCAAGCATCTGGGCTATTTGGCCTAGTGTATCTTGTTGAGAGTTCTTGAACTGTTCCACCATGTCTTGTCAGGCCTTAGCTAGATGTTCTTCCATATTTCTAGCCAAATCCGCTTGCATGCCTCTTTGGGTTTGTTCAATTCGATCCAGTCTTTCTTCGATCGCCATTTTGGTTTTTTGTCGAGTTCTATAGGGGTGCTGAATCGGCTAAATATTTCTTTGATCCAAAATCACTGTCACGAGACACCCCAAAAATTAGTCTCGATATTTTCAAAATGAATGCATGTAAATGCAAGGTAACTACCCTAAATGCAAAGATATTGATTTAGACATGGTTTCCAAGGAACAACACTCACGAATATATGCGAGAAATTTGCAACTTTTGAATATTGCATTTAATTGATGTCTAGGTTATTAGATTTTCTCTCGATTCATGAACGATTTCCACTGTGTCCACCATTCTCGGGTTAATACCTCATGACTGTGTAATGCAGATGAATGAATAACAATGTCATGCAAATGAATATGCTGATGTGATGTCAAAAGAAAACAGTGGTTAGCATTAAATATTTACAGATGAAAGACAAAAATACTCCTGACATGTTTTAGCACAAAATGAACCCTATTTGCATGATATTCTGATTTCTAGGGTTACCGTATGGCTCTAAAAGGGTGGGCTTCTTGGGTTCTACATGCAGTTTTGGTCCTAAAAGGGTACTCGAATTATCCTTGTTGTCCCCTTCTAAGGGTAGCAGGGCCCTCGATCATCACCTGGTATAGGCTCCTTTCAATCGAGTTCAATTCAAGGGGACCTATTCGCTATGTCCATACGAGAAAATAATATTCCCACAAAAACATAGGGTACTCGAGCCCCGAAGGTACTTACTAGGCCCATATGAAGGAATAATATCCTCACTAAAACACTAGCATTTCCCCCCACTTACACGAACTGGTTTATATGCCAAATTTTAAAATACGTTAAAATGAACTCGCATTTCTAAAAAGATATTAAATTAATTTAAAAATGAACTCACAATTTTAAATGAAGGCAAAAGGTATTCGACTCGTGGCTTGGCTCTCTTTTTGTAAAAACAAAATTCTTCCCCAGCGGAGTCGCCAGCTGTAGCGACCTCCTTTTTTCGAAATCACTAAAAAGGAAAAAAAAAGACTTGTTTTGGCATTTTTTTTGAAAATCTTGAAATTTGGGGAATTTTTCTGAATTTTAAAATTTTTAGTTTTTTTTGAAAAATAAAATATTGGAGTCGCCACCGATCATTTTTTAAAGGTAGACCGGATACCAAAAATGAAACCAAAGATTCTTTTAAAAATGGGTCCGAGAGTCGGTTACGGATTAGCACCCCACACCGCCCAAAAATTGGTACCTAGTCGAAAACAATTTCCCTTTAATTGGAAGTTTGTGAGTTCATATTTTAATTAATTTAAAATCCATTTAAAAATGCGAGTAAATTTTAAAAGCTTCGTTGTTCGAGAATAAACAAAAGAACCACCACCACTACGACTGGTATTGGCCATATTTACTATCGAATAAAAGGGCACTGCATTAATAGTTAATAAGTCAGATGCGAAGAAATAAAGCAAATATATATATATATATATATGAAATAAAAGCATAAATACAAGCTGAAATAAAATAAAAAAATTTAGAAAAAGGACCGGATCGAGCAAGATAAAAAGGCGTAAAATAAACTGTGTAAATTAAATGCGATAATTTAAATGCGGGAAAATAAAATTGCGAGAAATTAAATCGCGGGAAAACGAATGCGGAAAGTAAAATGCGAAAATTAAATGTTAGATGTTAGTTGCTACACTAAACGGGCCATAATAATACGAAGAAATAAAGCAAATATATATATATATATATATATATATATATATATATGAAATAAAAGCATAAATACAAGCTGAAATAAAATAAAAAAATTTAGAAAAAGGACCGGATCGAGCAAGATAAAAAGGCGTAAAATAAAGTGTGTAAATTAAATGCGATAATTTAAATGGGGGAAAAATAAAATTGCGAGAAATTAAATCGCGGGAAAACGAATGCGGAAAGTAAAATACGAAAATTAAATGTTAGATGTTAGTTGCTACACTAAACGGGCCATAATAATACGGGTCATCCCCGTTGCGGGTCACCGTAAGGCTGATCCGGATATAAAATATAAACAAACAATATATAAATATATACTATACTATAATAGAAGTAATACTGTATAATATATAAATAATAATATATATATATATATATATATACTATATATACGCATATAGGTAATATATGTAAAATAATACTTAACACATCTACTATATAGTATATTATATAAACACTATAACAACTATAATATATAATAAATAGGTGTATAACATAAAAGAGGGACCGAAATAAAAACAAACAAAATTCAGGGGGCAAGATTAAAACAAAACAATATTTAAAGAGGCTGGAATTAAAACGAAAAACAAAGGGAGGGACCAGAAATGAAATTAAACCACGACTGCAGTGTAAACGAGAGAAAAAGGAAAGGACCAAGGTAGCAATTTACCCATCGACCCAAGTGCGCGGATCCTCCCTCCAGGCCGGGTCACCGAGCGGGTCTGAGGCTGGGTAAAACAACAGCGTTTCAAGAATCAAATATATACAAAACTCAGGGCGAATTTTTTCGCCTTAAACCTAATTTTTGCTTCAGCCCTAAAAAACAACAAAAAAAGAAGAGCATATGCTCTTAAAATTTGAAAACCCTAGCCCGAACCTCCGAGCGTCGTTCCTTGGCGACGCAACCTCGTCGGCCGTGCTTGACATCTAAAGATGCCGGCGCACGACGGTCTCAACCCAAGATGCTGGTAACTTCAAAACTTCTTCTTCCTCTCTCCTTTTTTTTAAAAAAAATAGCTCTCTGAAATAAAAACCTTAGTTTTAAAACTGAAAAAAAAAACTTTTTGTTGTGTTTTATTTTTTTATTTTGAAAGCCGGTTTTATCTCTAAAAAAGGAAACTTAGTTCCATCCTTTTTTTTTATTGATTCAAAGCAAAAATTGAAAATAAAAAATACCTTGAGAAATTGTGCGTGTATTGATGTTCCAAAAAAATCCCCTTGTTTACATGATTTTTTCGGGCTTTATAGTCGTTTTTACAGAGGTAAAAGAAAAGGAAAATCCTAAAAGAAATTCCCTATTCGTTGCTGATCTGAAATTCCGTGTTGATTTCTGATTTTTAGTTGGTATTGCATGCACTGTTGCTGCATTTTTTGTCTTCTTGCAGGTGCGGCAGAGGCTTGTACGAGAGGTTGGAGGGAGCCAGTGGTCCCGTGGAGACATGGCAGTTTACATAGAAGCCTATAGTGACATGGCGTGCCGTGAATGGTGCTCCCGACATGGTGTTGATGGCAGTTTATTCGAATTCCGGACGAAAATAGGCTATTACACACATCGGTAGAGCTTGTGCCACGGCTTTCAGAAAAATTTTCCTTCCACCATACGAGAGCAAATTTTTTGTCCACCCCCCAACACGTAGCGCAACCTTGTCCAAGAGAAATCCAAGATTCTCAGGTTTATTCCTCCCGATGATTAAAGGCTTGTCGAGGTAGTGCCCAAGGTCATCAACCTCCTGTATACCAAGAATGTCAATGATATGAGTACGGCTTTCCGGTGGTAGATTTGGTGTAGTTCACACGCTGCCCCGACGACTCTGCATAAATATACAAGATGGCTTTGATTCGTCGGACCCCAGTAGTCGAATTCTTCACAAACAGTAAGCTATCGTCTGCATATAGCAAATGTGTAATACGGGGTCCCTTTCGGCTTGCTCGAACCCCACAGATCTGGCTATGTTGTTGCGCTGCAAGTAGAAGTGATGAAAGCCCCAGTGTACAAAAGAGAAATAAGAACAGCGACAAAAGATCCCCTGGTGTAGATATCACTACATCAGATAAAGAACCAATGTACAAGATAATTTAAATGCAATAAATTCACAAATTCCGAATTACCAACTACCGTTTTTTTATTTGTTTACTCTAATAAGAAATTTATCAAATTCTTTCCTCTCAGCTACAATTATAAATAAATAAAAGGTTGGATTTCTATGTTTTGTGGGATTGTTGTAAATAATATAATCAACTTTGTGAGATCATAGTTTAGTAATGAATTTAATTTCTAATGTTTTTATTTTTTATTTTAGTTACAGTTAACTATCAATCTTTTATTTTTTTTAGTTAAATTACTATGACTTTTTATACTTAATGAAAATGATTATTAAATTATTAAAATTTTTATGACGTTAACATGACAATTCACATGTACTCCATTGTTTACATGATGCAAATGGGACAACTTGTATCATATTATACAATTTGCAAATACATTGTTTTTAATATATATTATAAATTAAAATTATTTATTGACGTGGAACACTATTTATAAAACATTATTTTTTAATATATATATATATATATATATTATTCTTTTAAAATTATTTGTTGTGGTACAGTTAAACATTTAATGCTTAATCATTATTTATGTTAAAGCCAATGCAATTTGACTAAAAATGATAAATTCAACTAAAAAATAAGGACCAAATTTATAAATTATGTAAATGTTAAGAGCTAAATCTATTATTACATCTTGATAATATATATTTGACCAAAGATCAAAATAACAACCTCATTAAACCAGTCGTGTGATATGCAGAGACGGAGTCAAGATTAAGAGTTGGAGGGTAAAACAAAAATACTCGAAAGTGGGGGCAAATTTATGTTTAATTATTTTGGATCAACAGAAATACAACTCTTGGAGGAATCTGTACTAGGTTGATCAACAGAAATACAACTAACCCTACAAAAAAATCACTAGTAATTTATACCTAATAAAATCTAAATCCAAAATTTAGATTAACCAATGTTATTTCAGGACATAACTTGGAATTTGAACCCTACTCAAATATATTTATTTAATTGATCCAACCGACGATGGCTCGTGGACAATGCAACTCGAAACAATTTAGCTTACAACAGCATTAATACATTAAAAACAAACAAATGATGACAGATTGTGATTGGATGGGTGACCACTTAAAAAGCTTACCCTTACATCACCACCTTATATTAATTAAAATCATCGACCTAATGCTCACCATAATATACTCCATATAATTAGTTTATCCTCCAGGCTGACATGAAAAGGTAAAAATTTTAGGTGAACCAGACAACATCCTTTGTTTTAGCTAATCCACCTGTCTGTACCATGAAACTTGAAGGAACATAAAGAATAAGAGGAAACACAACAATTAAATAAGAATCGCATAATTTTTTACGATTTTAGATCCGATAATATATAGAAAAAGATGCTAATATCATATATGTATACGTTTACCTAACTTTTTCATGGGGGAATTCCACTAACAACTGGTGTAGATGTAATAGCAGATATAGTGGTTTTAGAACCCCACTATCAACATCACCTTCCAGTGTTTTCAGCCAAAACCTAACCTTTCATTACTTGATTTGGGGGGCATTGTCTTGTCTCTTTTCCATGTCATATTTATTTATTTTATAGAAATCGAAATTAAAGAAAAATCTGAAAATAAAAAACATAAATTATTAGGAAGTATATATGGTTATAAAATCTGATATACATCTCAAAATGGTTTATGCAAAATCAACCAACTATTTTCCACGAGAACATCACAAAACACATCTTTCGAGTGATGGCTCAATAAATCAATATTTAGTAAAACTAACAATATATGTCATGTGAGAATGAATTACATTTCATGATCAGTTGTTTATTTCTCAGTGAGAGCACCAGCAACGAGAGCATTAGTCATTTCTATTTACGGTGAATACTTTTGTAATGACCCAGATTTCGGAACCCAAGAGTCGGTTTAAGTCGAAGCGTGAGCTTCGCATTTGGGCCGAGATGGTTGGGCCTTCAGAGCCTTTGTAGGACTATTTTTGGGTTCGTGGGCTTGGGCTTTGGTTGGTTGATGAGTTGGGAGTATGAAGGAGGGGTAATGGGGTATTTTCGTCTTTTTGAAGAGAGTGGAGAGGGGGCTTCTTTAATTCTCTGCAGAAAAAGTTTGTTGGTGATATCACCATGTACCTTTGTCTTCTCTCTTCATCCAAGCTCATCTCCCTCCCAAGAACCAAAGTCTAAAAAGGTGATCTTTAAGTTTAGAAGTGGGAATCCCATAATTGTTGTTGACGGAAGGTTAATCATCGTTCAAGGATCTATCTATCAAGGTAAGAATGGTTAGTTTTGTAGAGGTTGGAAAAGTGGGTGTTTGTTGGGGTTTGAAGGGAAAGAACGAGAATGGAAGATTTGACTCCATTTCTTGTTGTGGAATTCTCCATTTTTCATATCTTAAGTTCCAACAATGTTGCAACCTGATTTACAACATTTTTTTGTAGTGAAAAAGGTTGGAGAAGCTTCCAAGGCTTGTTGGCTTGGAGCTTCGGTTGCAGCTTATCATCAAGGTTAGTACACTACTAACTCCTTTGCCTTCATGGACATTCGAATTTTGATTGCTTTGTGTGCTTGAGTGGTGTTTTGGTTTTTGGTTGCTTAAAGCCTTGATCATGGTAGAAATCGGTTGGGTTATAAAAACTTGTAAAAATGGTTGGAAATCACTTAAAACACCTCCCATAATTAGTAGGTTTGATTTGGGGTTTTAACTTTGGGTTTGGGGGTCATGAGAAGCGTTTTACGAACTCTAGAAAATGAATTCTGGGTTCGAGTACCTATATGGGTTGAACGCATATCTGTACTCTGTGTTATAACGGCTAAATTCAAGCCAAATTGAAAGGGCATATCGGTATACCTAAGGGAGTAACGGTACCCCTTGTTCCATGAAACTCTAATACCCAATATGGGTATCGGTACACTTGAGGGTATATCAGTACAGTTGGGGTATTGGTACACGACCTCATGTATCGGTACAGAGTCGCTAGTCAAACCCTTGTGAGTATGAAGCTTAGTATTGATACGCTTGGATGGGTATTGGTACCCTGAATGATGTATCGGTATAAGTATAAGAGTATCGATACCCTCTGGGCAATCTGTCCAAAAAATACATTTTGAGTTCGAGGGACCTATAATTCGAGGACTAAGGCCCAATGGGCTTCTAAAGTGGTAAAATTGTAAAACCTATATTTGATTTTGATATAAAAAATTGTTTAAGGACCAAATTGTAAAAGAAAATAAAATTTTAAGTACTCAAAAGTCTCACAAAATGAGAAGGAAAAGTTTTCCAAAGTTAAAGACTTAAACCCAAAAATTTTCTAAGTGTTTCAAGCTAAAATACACAAATACGCCCAAGCGTATCGATACACCCCTTGGCGTTTCGATACGAATTTCAGCTACTGGAATTTAGTTTTTGCAACGTGCTTCGATACGGCCTTGACCGTTTCGATACGGTCTTCAACTTGGCCTGCATTTAAGCTATGCGTATCGATACGGCTTCACCCGTTTCGATACGGATTGAAATTTGGGTTTAAGAAATTTCTAATTGTACCGATAAAGTTTGTCAAGATCTTCAAAGAGCTTTGCATTAAATTTTCGACCGTTGCCTTGTCAGTTATTGGAATCCCAAATTTTAAATTTTTGTTAAACCCGTACAGTAGGCCTAGATGCAATTTTTCAACTCAGATTCCAGTGAGCAAAACTCGTACTGATACGGCCTTTTCCGTTTCGATACGCCCCTAATTTTACTCTATGATCATTTTGATACGGCCTCTCGCGTATCCATCGATCTGTACAGCGGCTATATTTTTCTTACAATAGGTATCGATACGGGCCCTCGTGTACCGGTACGGTAGGTGATCAGACATCATTTATTGCGGGAAAATGGTCCCCCAACGGCTATATTCAATTCCTTAACCACCCAAACGGTTAGAATTCAATGAGAGTGTATAAATACAAGTCTCCAAAGCAGCAGCAACAACTAATGAATCTACATTGATCAACATTCAAGCATTCGAGAATTCAAGCAAAATCCAACCCTTTGAGCTCTTAAAGTCAAATTCTTGTACCCAACTTGTGTATTTCACTTGTAGTCTTTTATTTCAAGTTTGGGTTGAGTGTTCTTGTATTTTGGGCAAATATTTACCTTGTGGGGACATTATCCACACTCAACCGAAGGTATAACAACTGTTGAGGTGATCCTAGAAGGTGATTCAATCAATAGAAGTCAAAGCCATGGCATCCACCTCCGGCAACAACTTGTACGAGTCTCAATGCATCACCAACCCTCAATTTTTTAATGAGGATAACTATCCCTATTAGAATAACCGTATGAAGTTTTTCATCAAATCCCATGACTACCTCCTATGGGATATAGTGAAAGATGGATCGGCAATCCTGATGAAGAGAGAAGGTGATCGATTGGTTTCGAAGTCCAAGCATGAGATGACCGATAAAGATCGGAAAAAGCTCTAAATAAATGATAAATCAATGCACATGCTATTTTACTCTCTTGGACCAGATGAGTACTCGAAGATGTCATCTTGTTCAAGTGCCAAAGAGATATGGGACAAGTTAGAGATCACATACGAAGACACTAATGAAGTTAAGGATACAAAGATTGGGCTTCTTAATTTGAGTTATGAGAATTTCAAGATGGACCCTAATGAAGATATCTCTAAAATGTTCGAACGATTCTCCGTCATTGTCAATGGCCTCAAGGGTTTAGGAGAAATTATTCCGGCGGAGAAGCTAGTTCGAAAACTACTCTACTCACTTCCCGAGTCTTGGGATGGTAAAAGAACAACTATCATAGAAGCAAAGGATCTCAAGACACTAAAGCTCGATGCTCTCATGGGTTCTCTTCTCACCCCTGAGATAATAAAGAAAAGAAGAAAGAGGAAATGAAGGTCGAAAAGAAGGAAGTGAAGAAGAAGATGGGAATCGCACTCAAAGCTTTACAAGAAGATAGTGATTCGAGTGAGAAGGAAGATGAGGAATTGGCTATGATAGCCAAATGATTCACTCGGCTCATGAGATCTAACCGAAGAAGGAAGTTCAATCGAAGAAGGGATTTCAAAGGTAAGAACAAGGAAGAAGAGAAGGATCCGGTCGTGTGCTACGAATGTAAGAAGCTGGGGCATATCAAAATCAATTTTCCACAACCCAAGAAAAAGGGCTTAAAGAAGAAAAAAAAGCACAAGGCCCATGTAGCCACCTGGAGCGATGAAGAGTCTTCAAGTGATAAAGAGCAAGAAGTTGCTAACCTTTGTCTCATGGACTATGAAGAGGATCCTAAGGTAACCTCCAACTCATCTAACGATCTTAATTATGATGAATTATTTGAGGATTATAATGAGTTGCAAGAGGCTTACGATGAATTAGTTTTGAAGTATAAAGAATCACATTTGAAAAACAAGAAAATAATTTCCGATTTGAAAAATCAAAATAATTCTTTGATCAAAACTAATTCAGAGCTTGAAAATAAGGTTAATGATTTACTAGATGATCAAAAATATTTTGAGAATGAAGATATTGATCTAAATAACCTTCTTTCCGAGTTAAAAGATCATTATCTCAATGAGGTAAATGATCTCAAAGCTTCCTTAAACAATGTTGGAAAATCGAGTTTTGAAAAGGGACAATCTTCAAAACCCAACAATGTTAAACGAAACTTTAATAGATACAAACATGAAGGGTATTCAAGACCCTATTATGGTAAGAAAGTTAGAAGCATTTGGATTCCTAAAGATGTTGTAGCTTCTAACAATGCAAATGAGATTGCTTCTTGGATTCCTAAGGGAGCCAATATTTTGAGAACTAATGTTAATGAACCCAAAAATATTTGGGTACCAAAAATCAAAAATTGATTCCATGTTTGTAGGGGGCATTGCTACAAGGCCAAGGCTACAAGTGCAAACTCATGGTACCTTGATAGTGGATGCTCTAGACACATGACCAGAGACAAGAGTCGATTCTTGGAACTAAAGCCAAAGAGTGGAGGAGTAGTAACTTTCGGCGACAACTCTAAAGGCCACATTGAAGGAATTGGTTCCATTGGTAATCACTCATCCATTCTCATTGATAATGTTTTGTATGTCTACGGTCTAAAACATAATCTTTTAAGTATTAGTCAATTATGTGACAAAGGTTTCAATGTTATTTTTGATTCTAATGGTTGCAAAATTTTAAACATTGAAACAAATAAAATTGTGCTTTTTGGTCATCGCATAGGAAATATATATATGGTGCATTTAGATGAAATACACATTTCTCATGCATGTTTTGTTGCAAATGATGAGCATAATTCATGGTTATGGCATAGAAAACTAGGGTATGCAAGCATGAGTGTTTTAGAAAAATTGGTTTCAAAAGATCTAGTAAGAGGTTTGCCTAAAATTAAGTTTTCTCTTGACAAAATTTGTGATGCTTGTGCAAAAGGCAAACATAAAAGAGTTTCTTTCAAACCTATTAATGATGTTTCAACTAGTAGAGTTTTACAATTGATCCACATAGATCTCTTTGGTCCTATTAGAACTACTAGCTTGGGTGGAAAATTGTATGCATATGTTCTAGTTGACGATTACTCTAGATACACTTGGGTTTTATTCTTAAGTACCAAGGATGAGGCTTTAGAAAAATTCACCACATTTTCAAAAATTACTCAAAATGACCTTGGTCAAACTATTTCTCACATTCGAAGTGACCATGGCACCGAATTTCAAAATTTAGGTTTTGAAGATTTTTGTAACTCAAATGGTATTAACCACAATTTTTCAGCCCCTAGAACACCTCAACAAAATGGGGTTGTTGAAAGGAAAAATCAAACTTTAGAGGAAATGGCTAGAACCATGCTTTGTGAAAACAATTTGCCAAAATATTTTTGGGCGAAAGCCACTAATACAGCTTGCTATATCATAAATAGAGTAATGATTATGCCTATTTTAAAGAAAACTCCTTATGAGATTTTAAAATCCAAAAAGCCTAACATTATCCATTTTTATCCATTTGGCTGTAAATGCTTTGTTTTAAACAATGGAAAAGACAATTTAGGCAAATTTGACTCTAAAAGTGATGAAGCTATTTTCTTAGGGTATTCTTTAAACTCTAAAGCCTATCGAGTATTTAATAAGAGAACCTTAGTTGTTGAAGAGTCAATACATGTGATTTTCGATGATAACCTCCTTCCGAGGAAGGATTCTCGTGATAATGATGATGTAGGGATTTTTGAAGCCAATAATGGTGGGCAATCATCAAAGGTGAATGAAGTTCCAACCAAACAAGAGGAAACACAAGATCCACCTCTAGAAGCCTTGAAGGACATGAACCTAGAGAAAAAGTGTAACACCCCCTACTTGGGTTGGCAGGAAACCGGTTCGAGAGCGTTACCAAGGAACAATACAAGCATGAACAAGCAAGAATATGCTTACTAAAATTTTTTAATCAACATCATCATACAACATTATCATTCGAATAGCTTAAGGGAGTACACATGCTTCCATTTCATTTCATTGTTCGTTAACTTGATTTCATATAACATTTCATGCATACTTACTAAACAACATCCATTGTACATACCTTGATTCCAAGCAAGCATTTGCCACCCTTACCATTCGGCAATTACCATACAAGCTTATAAAAGTTACATATACAACATGACATGATCACACAAGTAATTATCACATTATACAAGCCATTCGAATAGCATAATAGTTGTATAATGATGTTGATTGAAAATTTTTAGTAAGCCTATTCTTGCTTGTTAATGCTTGTATTGTTCCTTGGTAACGCTCCCGAACCAGTTTCCTACCAACTCGGGTAGGGGGTGTTACATTTTATTGATAATCAGAGCTTTTTAGTCGGTTCTAGGACTAAATCGGGATCTCTTGCATTATATAGGATACTTGTGCCACCTAGGAGACTTGTATTGTATAGCTGTGTCTTTGCTTAATTAAACCAAATTCTTAATTGTTCTACTTGAATGTAAAATGTCTGAAACAAGGCTCTCTTGGGATGATGAAAGTCCCGTAGGCTCCTCAAATGAAGGAGATAGTGTGAGGATGAAGCAGAATCCTCCACGGCCTTGATTGTAAAGTTAAACTTAAAGCCTGAAATTGTAAAACAAAGCCTTGTAGTTTTGAACCCAATAGGGGGAATTACGAACATAATCCTTATCTATAGAAATTGTGCTCTATTCATTCGAAATGTACCCTTTCTTGTTAATCTATATGTACTACCAACTTGTGAGTTCGATCTAGTACTGGACTAGATTGGTTAAGCAAGCATGAAGCCTGAGAGATTGCCTAAATATGAGACTTTACCTACGGGGTTTAGGAAAGGAATCAATCCTTCTAATTGACAAGAAACCAACCTCAGTCTTTGCTACTATGGTCTTACAAGATGAACTTGAACTCAGTTTACCCAGTGTGCCTATTGTATCTAAATATCTCGATGTTTTTCCCGAGGAACTCTCTGGTCTTCCTCTAACCAGAGAAGTAGAGTTCAGGATCGATGTCCAACCTGGAACAACTCCGGTGTCTATCATACCTTATCGAATGGCACATGTTGAGTTGAAAAAACTCAAGAAGAAACTACAAGAGCTACAAGAAAAGGGTTTCATTAGGCCTAGCTCGTCTCTTTGGGATGCTCCAGTCTTGTTTGTGAAGAAGAATGACAGGACAATGAGACTCTGTATTGACTACAGACAGTTGAACAAGCTTACTATCAAGAATCGATATCCTCTTCCTAGGATTGAAGATCTTTTCGATCAACTCAAGGATGTTGTAGTATTCTCAATGATCGATCTACGATCGGGATACTACCAAATAAGGGTAAAAGAAGAAGATGTACCCAAGACAGCCTTTTGTACTCGATATGGCCATTTTGAATTCCTTGTAAAGCCATTCAGATTAACGAATGCTCCGGCTGCTTTCATGGATCTCATGAACCGTGTATTCAAGCTCTATCTTGACAAGTTCGTGGTCGCCTTCATTGATGACATTCTAGTGTATTCTCGGAATAAGGAAGAACATTCTGAACACCTTCGAATCGTATTGCAAACTCTTCGAATATCAATTGTTTGCAAAGTTCTCTAAATGCAAATTTTGGCTATCGGAAGTGCCGTTCCTTGGCCATGTCATCTCGACAAAAGGAATTAAAGTAGATCTAAGGAAAATTTAATCTATCCTGGATTAGAGACCTCCGAGGAATGTTGGTAAGGTCAGAAGCTTTCTCAGTTTAGCCGGGTATTATCGATGTTTTGTCAAGGGATTCTCATCCATTGCCGCAAGTTTGACTAAGTTAACTCGCAAAGATACACCTTTGTTTGGTCGGAGAACCAACAACGAAGCTTCGATCAGCTTAAACAAGCCATGACTCATGCTCTGGTTCTCATTCAACTAGTATCGGGCAAGGAGTACACTGTTTATAGTGATGCATCTCATTTGTGACTAGGATATGTCCTAATGCAAGATGGAAACGTGGTAGCTTACGCTTCAAGACAACTAAAACCAAACAAGTCAAACTACCCTACTCACGATCAAGAATTGGAAACTATCGTGTTTGCACTCAAAGTCTGGAGACATTACTTGTACAGGGAGAAATGTAACTTGCTCACAGACCACAAAAGTCTTAAATACCTCCTAACTCAGAAAGACTTGAACTTGAGGCAAAGAAGATGGATAGAGTTACTTAAAGACTATGATTTGGTTATCGACTACCATCCGGGGAAAACAAACGTGGTTGTTGATGCCCTTAGTCGCAGACCATACTCGGGTAAACCCTTAAATCTAAATCCTAGAATAATTCATTCAAAATGTTTCTTTCTTGACTTACAAGTAACCATTCGAATTATATTTTTCTTGACTTACAATTAACTATTCGAAAATCTCCCTTAATGATCTTTTCCATTCGTTTCTAGCTTCCTTGGATATCAATGCTCATTTTCGTTTATCCAAAGGACAGAAATTCTTGTCTGAACTTCAAGTTCAATCTAGTCTAATCTCGAGAATCAAATAACTCCAACAAATTGATCCAGATCTTCAAAAGATCATGTCCAAGCTAGACTCTGAGTCTAATTCTGACTTTTCCCTCAAGTCGAATGGACTCCTCTATTTCAAAGATAGAGTATGTGTTCCTAACAACGAGGAACTAAGACACGAGATGTTACAAGAAGCTCACCAAAGCTCTTTCTCGATTCACCTTAGATCAGTTAAGATGTACAAGGACCTAAAGCCACTATACTGGTGGCCAGGCATGAAATCGGCTATCGCAGACTGTGTTTCAAAGTGCTTAACTTGTCAGAGGGTCAAAGCCGAGCATCAAGTCCCTATTGGATTGCTCCAACCAATCGAATTCCCTCAGTGGAAATGGGGTCGGATTACAATGGACTTTGTTACTGGTCTTGCTTCCACTCCAAGAAAGAATAATGATGTGTGGGTGATTGTTGATAGATTCACAAAGTCTACTCATTTCATCCCTGTTCGAATGAACATGAGCTTGGAAACCTTAGCCGAGCTATACATCCGTGAAGTGATTCGATTACACGGTGTGCCTACAGCTATAATCTCTAATCGAGACCCTAGATTTGCTTCCCAATTCTGGAATTCTTTGCAGAAAGTCCTTGGAACTAAAGTGCACCTTAGTGCAGCCTTTCATCCTCAATCAGATGGACAATCTAAAAGAATCATCCAAGTACTTGAAGACATGCTACGTGCTTGTGTTATAGACTTCGGAAAGAACTAGGAGAAATCTCTACCCCTAGTAGAGTTTGCTTACAACAATAGCTACCATACATATATCTAGATGGCTCCCTTCGAAGGTCTATATAGAAGGAAATGTATGACTCCCTTGAAATGGTCTGAATTGGGAGAAAACAAAGTTTTGGGACCTCAAATGCTTAGAGAACCGAGGAACAATTTCAAATCATACATGATCGATTGATGCAAGCCTTTGATAGACAGAAAGCCTATACAAACTTGAAAAAGAGAGACATCCAATACAATGTTGGAGACAAAGTCTTCCTCAAAGTGTCCCCTTTGAAGAAAGTCCTTCGGTTTGGAAGAAAAGGGAAACTCAGTCCCTGATTTATTGGACCATTCGAAACCATTGGAAGGATAGGGCCAGTGGCCTATTGATTAGCTCTTCCCAGTGAATTTGACAAGATTCAAGTCTTCCACGTATTTATGCTTAGAAAATATCGATCTGATCCATCCCATGTCCTTGAGCCCGAAGAAGTAGAGTTGAATCCTGACTCGTCTTACGAAGAAGAACCAGTTCATATTCTTGATCGTGAAGTTAGAAAGCTCAGGAACAAAATCATTCCTCTTGTCAAAGTCTTGTGGAGAAACCACATGATAGAAGAGGCAACTTAGGAATCTGAAGGAATCATGAAAAAGCAATATCCTCACCTATTCAATTCAGGTAAATTCAAGGGCGGATTTATTTTTAAGGGGGGAGAATTGTAATACCCCAAATTATGGCCTAGTAGAATTACATCGAACCTTAAGTTAAATTGTGATAGAATTTTTAAGTTATTGGATTAAATGAACATTTTAGGACCAAACTAAAGAAAATGGAATAGTGGGTGATAATTTCTATAAGGATTAAAATAGAAATTTCATGCAAATGAAAGATTGCATGCTAAAGAAATAGTAGCCAAGGGTATGAACACATGTCATCTAATTAATTAAACATATGGAAAAAAAAGGAGGAACCAATCGGCCATGTTGGTGAAAGAAAGAAGAAATCAAAGTTTCTCCGTTATCATCTTCTTCAATCGAAGACAAATATAGTAGTGAGAAAGTTGAGAGAAAATCTTGTTAGAAGCTTAATTTATCACATCCTTGCTTGAATATTGTTCGAACTAGCTGGAAGAAGGGTAACTACTTTATTCTCTCTTTGTAATCAAGTGGAAATGTTGTAATTGATTGTGCTTATATTGTTAAATTATGAGAATTGTTATTATGATAGGAAGTTTCTTGAGTTTTCAAATGATATGCATGTTGAACTATCATGTTTCTCTTGTGAATTGTATGATAGCTTGAGTTGTTAAGTTGGATAGAAAGTTCGAATCATGTAATTGTTGAATGAATAATTCATGCTTGAATTGGAATTCTGGTCACATGGGTTGGTATAAACAATTAAGGGCTGTTATGTGGTTAAATGAATTGCTGGAATTTGCTGGAAAATTAAGTACTAAATTGGTATGAATTAAATGTCACATAGAATGGAATTGTTTTGATCACATTGCTAGTTGAAATGTGTAAACATGCTTGGTTTTGTGTTATGCCCTGTTTTGATTACATTGGTAGGAGAATGAAAATGACCTATACATGTAAGAACATGTATGTAAGTTGAATTGGCATGTTAGAAGTGTTATCTAAGTGATTAAAGAAGTTAAAAATCTAAACTAGTGTAATCTGCCCAGAATACCCTGTTCTAGGCAGTAACTTTGAAAATTCTGTATAAATTGTAAAAATGGAATTTAAGGCTGAAAATTTAATGGATAATACCTTAATATGTACAAATTCATTAGGAGAAAACGGAATTGAATTTGGGATTGTAGAATGGATTTTAGAAGTGAAACAATAGGGACAGTGCAAACTGTCCAGTGTTGTAATTACCCTGTCTTTAAGTAAAAATCTGTATTAATTGGTAAAGAACTGAAATGCAAGGCTTATATTTTTAGAAGGAAAATAAAATTATCTTTTCAACTCTGTAAACCAATTGAAATTTCGACGTACGGAATGAAAGATATGCATGTTTAAGTAAACTGTGCACAAGCTGCCAGGCAGGCAGCAACAACCATGATGTTTTGAAATAAATGTTGAATGAATTGTGTATTGTTGCCTTGTTTTGAATAAATGAATGTGTTTGTCTTGACCATGATTCACTTGTATTAAATGTTAGAACGAGAAGGGCACATTGGAGAAGAGTCTAAGGAGGAGCATTCAATAGCTAGAAACAAGGGGATTTGAATCCAAGATTAGCTAAGCTTGGAGTACTGTGAGTGTAGTTTAATATAGGGTTAGGACTAAGGTCCTAACCAAAGATGCATGTTTACTTCTTGTTATTTGATGCCATGTTAATATGTATGATTTAAGTTTGGTTGTAATGAAAAAAAAGGGAAGAATGGTTTAAGCTAAAGCTTGAAATAATAGTAACATGAATGATGTTAAATTACCTAGGAAGAAAAGTGAAAACAAATACTTGAATCTTGATGCCTTGACTTTGATCCATTCGAATAAATGCCTAATGTATCTCTATGATTTGAATACTTGTTAACATGATATAAATCATGAATTTAAGATCTTGCTTGATGCCTAAGAAATGGAAGCATGTGTACTCCCTTAAGCTATTCGAATGATAATAGTTGAATGATGATGTTGATTGAAAATTTTTAGTAAGCCTATCCTTGCTTGTTCATGCTTGTATTGTTCCTTGGTAACGCTCCCGAACCGGTTTCCTGCCAACCCGGGTAGGGGGTGTTACAAAAAGGAAGTGAGCTACCCAAGAGAGTACAACTATATCAAAGATGGTGAGATTTTGGGTGATCCATCCAAAGGGGTAACCACTAGACTTTCTATTAAGAATGCATGTAATGTAGCATTTATCTCATGTATAGAGCCTAAGAATATCAAAGAAGCATTAAACGATGATTATTGGATAATGGTTGTGCAAGAGGAATTAAACCAATTTGAGAGAAGTCAAGTTTGGACATTAGTTGGTAAGCCTAGTAATAAATCTACTATAGGAACTAAATGGGTTTTTAGAAACAAACTAGATGAGAGTGGTAACATAGTGAGGAACAAGGCTAGACTTGTTGCTCAAGGTTACACACAAGAAGAGGGAATCGATTTTGATGAAAACTATGCTCTCGTAGCTAGAATGGAAGCCATTAGGATGCTTTTAGCATTTGCATGTTATCACGAATTTAAGCTTTTTCAAATGGATGTAAAAAGTGCATTTTTAAATGGTTTTATTAATAAAGAAGTGTATGTAGAAAAACCACCCAGTTTTGAAGATCCAAATTACCCAAACCATGTTTTTAAACTTTCGAAAGCTTTTTATGGTTTGAAACAAGCTCCTAGAGCTTGGTATGAAATATTATCAAGTTTTCTAATTGAAAAAGGCTTTTAAAAAGGGAAGGTGGAAACTACAGTCTTTATTAAAAGAAATGGCAAAGACATTTTAGTAGTTCAAATATACGTTGATGATATAATCTTTGGTTCTACTAATGAATTGTTTTGCCTAGATTTTGCTAAGTTGATGCAAGGTGAGTTTGAGATGAGCGTGATGGGAGAGCTTTCATTCTTCTTGGGGCTCCAAATTAAACAAAGGAAGGACAACATCTTCATCAATCAAGCTAAGTACATCAAGGACATGCTCAAGAAGTTTGGCTTGGAGAGTGTGAAACCTCAAGCCACACCAATGAGTTCTTCTACAAAGCTTGACAAAGATGAAGGAGGTAAGAGTGTAGATTTAAAGCTTTATCGCTCTATGATTGGATCATTGCTTTATCTTACTGCAAGTAGACCCGACAATATGTTTAGTGTTTGCTTGTGTGCTAGATTTCAAGCTAGTTGTAGACTATATGAGTGAATGCTGGGAAAAGTGGCAAAAAATATGTATTGGAAAATATAAGAATATGCCAAAAGAAGTCTTTTGCGAACAAATATACACAGTCTGCAAGTAATACAGCTGGTAAGCTGAGTATCGATCCCACAGAGATTGACTTGGAATTCAATTGCCTTGATTGTTACTTGCCTTAAGATAAAATTGATTTGATTTGAAATTGGTTTTGGAAAATAATTAAAAAGTAAATGAATGAAAGTAAAGTAAAGATGTTGGCAAGGAAGGTGTTTCAATGAATGATGAGCATTGGCAGGGAATGCCTGGTTTTCACGCTATTCATGCCATGCCAGCCTTTAACAACAACCTGTCTTGGCATTGTTTGCCGAGCAGATTCACAATTGGAAAAGCCTCTCTCGATGGTCATAGCCCTAAATTGATCATTTAAAAACCTCTATATCTCTATAGTGTTTGTTTTTAAATAAGACAATTTGATTAAGATCCAATATATACTCCTAAGGGGTAGATTTCACTCCCGAAGTAAGTTCATCTACTTGAACGACTTCTCTCAAAGCTTCTCTCCTCAGTATTCAACAACTTAATCGTTGCCACCCTAAGTCTGTTAAGATATTGAGGTACAATAGGCAACAATGCCAGCTCTCGCTTGGTAGAGTATTTAGGAAGCATTAAAGTATGCCGAATAGATAAAACCGTGCCAAGGCAGATTTATTATTAAAAACTAAAGCATAAAAATAACATAAAACCCAAACATCCCCCACAAACTATTAAATTGGTTCATGGTGAGGGATTTAACCAACAATCCACAAACGTTTTCGAAATACATCATCCTTAAAAACAAGATAAAATAACTTGAAAGAGAAAATGGGCTAGAAGGGGTCTCTCAATGCAGCCCTTCAAGATCCAAGCTTCTCGGCCAAGTTAGTCAGACCACCCTTCCACGGTGCAGCCAATCATCAATCGTCACACACCAACTCTTCACTATGATCTTCTTCTCTCCTCCTCAAGTCTAGCTTGGTTGGTGTTTAAATAGGCGTGCGAGGAAGGGATGGGACTAGCTCTTCAAATTTTGAATTTTCAACTACCCAAGGGATAAGGGATTATCTTCTTATCCAAATTTGAATGAAAGCTGATTAGGCTAAGGCTAACGTTATCCTGCCAACGCTGCCATGGCATCCAAGCTTGGCACAAATTTGCCAACAAGCCTTGGCACCATCTTATCCGCTATTTTTTTCAGAGATTGTTTCAGTTGCTATTTTTTCAGAGCTTGATCATTTCCTATTTTTTCAGGGTCCAACAGCTTCTTGGCGTGGCATCAAGTTCACTTTTCTGCCAACCGGTACTTGGCCTTGTCTGGTCTATCTGTGCCAACAGCACTCGGCATTCTCTCTGGCGCTCTTTCCTGTGTTACTTTTCTGGGCCAAATTATATGCCAAACTTGCAAAATTGCCAACAAAACAACCCTTCACACTGGCATAGACAAAACTTTAAACTCCTTATGCAAATGCATGATTCTATCATCCTAATGCAACTAAATGTACCTAAAAACAAGGAAAAGCATTGTAAGATTGTCATTAAAAATAGTACTTTTGGAGAGGTAACACACCCTCAAACCTAACTCATTGCTTGTCCTCAAGTAATGCAAACAAAATAAAAACAAAAACTATGAAAAAGTTACCTCAAAAAAGTTTTGGTTGAATGCCAACACGTGCTGGCAAGCAGAATTTGGCTCTATTTTTGTCCTCAGTATCTCAGTGCCATAATGCCAAGCAGGTAGTAATTCAAGTGCAGCAATATAACTCTAGTCTAAGTTCATGAAGAGTGCACGAGTGTAGGCAATATGCATTAAGTTTCTTTCCACTCCCTTAGACGAATTTTACTACCTGAACTCATATATATATATATATATATATATTTTTTTTTTTTTATTTTTTTTCTTTTGCCAAGGGTTTCTGCTGACATTCTTTTAAGCTTGCTTTGTGACACTATTTAGCATGAGAGATAAGAGTGAGCATACCACGAATCCCCACCTTAGTCTAGACATCACTAGGCCTTCTCTTCAACTCATACTCTAAGGTTTTGGACTTGAGAACTAAGAGGGAGCAAACCACGAAGCCCCATGTAGCTTATTATCCTTAGGTAGAGGAGAGTTCATTTTTTTTCTTACCTTGGCAGAACATTGATGCCTTATTTATTTACCCTGGCATCGTCATTTTTTTAAATCTGAGCACAGTTTCAAAAAGTCTAAGTTTGCTAAGGAGCTGGATACATACTACGTGTTACGTGTAAGTTCAATTCCCTAAACTAGAGATCAATTGCCAAGCTAACCTGGCATACAACTCTGCTGGCATGGAATGAAAACTAAAGATTAAATCTTTCTCATTGGATAGACATCTAGATCAAATTAAGCTTGTTTAACAATTATTAACATTTTTCAAAATTAAACCGAGGCAAAAAAAATCTTTTTAATGGTTCGGTATGCATCTATCCTAAATGACCTAAATGGCATGGAAACAGAAAATTAAACATGAAATGCATGGCATAAATGTGAAGAAATGCACACCCTCAAACCCAAGACGTGCATTGTCCCTAATGCATAAAACAACATATATATACAAGAAAACAGAATAAAATGCATGGTCATGTGAATGCAATGGAATGGAATAAAATGTAAAGGAGTTTAGGAATAAGATGACTCCCCTTTAGAGACTATTTGCCGTGCGGCACGAGTTTTTCTTCTCACAAATGGCCCTCTATCAGAGGCCATGTGCTTCATCCTTTTTAGGCTCGGTTTTGAAGTAGTAGTGGAGACTCCAACTTCCTCCTTTTCCTTGTCATGCTCCGATCCGACAGGTGCATTGGTGGCATCAGATGGCGTATGGATAGCGGATGTTACTAGCGACTTGGCTTTGGCATACTTGGCTTTGGTTTCCTTCGATTCAGATGAAGAATCAGAACTGGCAAACTCGACTTCAACTGGAGACAACGGGACTGTGGCATTGGACGGGGTATGAACTGGACTAGCTGGCATGGCATTATCGCTGGCAGAGAGCTCGGCATGGAAGTCTGGAAACTCTGGCACAAAATTAGTTGATAATTTTGTAAGAGCTTCTCTGATCACAACATCCCTGGCCTGGATGTAGTGTCGCATCTTGACATTGAGCTCCTCAGCCTTCTCCAGCTTTTGGAGAATAATCTCTTGGCATTGGTGAATTTGGGACAACAGTGCCAGTGAACTTTCTAGCACAGTTTCTAGCATGGTTGCTGGCGCAATTCCTGGCATAATGAATATACATAATCAAAGGAAAACCTTTCAACACAGTAAAGGAATAAAAACTTGAAACTAAAAAAAAAGGAAAAAATAATTAAAAACCTAAAAAGCTAAAAAAAAAAAGAAAAATACTAACCTAATACTTACAAAAGTTCAAACCTAATGGCATTTTCATGTTACCTCTGCCAAGAGGATCACCTCTTTGGCATTCTTCTGATCACTTTCCATGTAGTGCTTCAAACGTTGGCCATTCACCTTAAAGATTTTGCCAATCTTCAAATTCTTGATGTCCACAGCTCCATGAGCATAGGGCTTCACAACTTCATAAGGGCCCGTCCATCTTGATCTGAGTTTTCCTGGAAACAACTTAAGCCGTGAGTTGAATAACAAAACACGTTGGCCTACCTCAAACTGTCTTGGCATTATCCTACTATCATGCCAATGTTTTGCTTTTTCCTTGTAGATCCTGACGTTCTCATAGGCTTGTGTTCTGAATTCCTCTAACTCATTTAGGTCTAGTAACCTTTTTTTCTCCAGCAGCTCTCCATGCCATGCCAAGTGTTCTAATGGCCCAGTAGGCTTTATGCTCAAGCTCCACTGGCAGATGGCATAGTTTTCCGAAAACAAGTCTAAATGGTGGCATACCCAAAGGAGTTTTAAATGCGGTCCTGTAAGCCCACAATGACTCGTCTATTCTCAAGGACCAGTCTCTCCTTGATGGATTAACAGTCTTCTCTAAGATGTTTTTGATCTCCTTATTTGAAATCTCGGCTTGCCCATTCGTTTGTGGATAATATGTCGTGGCAATTCTCTATTGTATACCATACCTGCACAAGGCCTTAGAAATTAGATTACATTTAAAATAAGTGCCCTCATCATGAATAATCACTCTATAGGCGCCAAATCTAGTAAAAATTTGCTTATGTAAGAACTTGGCAACGACCTTGGCATCGTTTGTTGGAAGAGCAACAGCTTTTACCACTTAGATACATAATCAACATCCACAAGAATGTATACATTACTAAATGAGGGTGGAAAAGGACCCATAAAGTCTATCCCTCATACATCAAATAAATCTACATGCATAATGTTTTGAAGCGGTAGTTGGTGTCTGCCAGAGATGTTTCCTGTCCGTTGGCATCGATTACATGCCTTGGCATACTCGTGGGCATCCTTATATAGTGTGGACCAAAAGAATCCTGACTGCAGTACCTTGGCAGCAGTCTTTACCCCAGTAAAGTGACCTCCATATGGTGCGGCATAGTATAGATGCAATATGTTATGTTGCTCATCCATGGGCACACACCGGCGGATCACTTGGTCGGCACACTGTTTGAATAATATTAGGTCGTCCTAATAGTACTGCCTTACTTCCCGCAAAAACCTTTTCTTGGCATTGTATGCCAAGTTTGGTGGCAGAATGTTACTTACCAAGTAGTTGGCAATATCGGCATACCATGGCATGGCATTAACTGCAAGCAAATACTTGTCAGGAAATTCATCTCTTATCAAATCGGTCTTACCATCTTCAAGATAATGCTCCAAACGTGAGAAATGGTCAGCTACTAGGTTTTCACTACCCTTATTGTCTCAGATCTCAAGGTCAAATTCTTGGAGTAGGAGTGTCCATCGGATTAGTCTGGGCTTGGCATCCTTCTTTGCCAAGAGATACTTCAATGCCGAATGATCTGTAAAAACCATAACTTTGTTACCAATTAAATAGAATCTAAATTTGTCAAAAGAAAATACAACCGCAAGAAATTCTTTCTCGGTCGTAGAGTAATTCAGTTGTGCTTTGTTCAATGTTCGGCTGGCATAGTAGATGGCATGGAAAACCTCGCCATGCCTTTGTCCCAAGACTGCTCCAACGGCATAGTCGCTGGCATCACACATGAGCTCGAAGGGCTCATTCCAGTCCCGTGCCACAACTATAGGGTATTGATTAACTTCTCTTTAAGCTCCTGAAATGCTCTTAAACAACAATCGTTAAATACAAAAGTGGCATTATGTTCTAACAACAAGCATAAAGGTTTGGCAATTTTTGAAAAATCTTTAATAAAGCGCCGATAAAAACTGGCATGTCCCAAAAAACTCCTTATACCTTTAACACTTGTTGGAGGCGGTAGTTGCTTATTACCTCAACTTTAGATTAATCCACTTCTAACCCTCTCTCAGTTACCTTGTGTCCGAGAACAATGGCCTCATTCACCATGAAGTAGCATTTTCCCAGTTCAACACTAGGTTTGTCTCTATGCATCTCTTCAAGACTTGCTCCAAACTCAGAAGACATTGCTCAAATGTTTTGCCAAACACAGAGAAATCATCCATGAATACTTCCATATTGTGCTCGATCATATCATAAAAAATGGACATCATGCAACGTTGAAACGTTTTCAGTGCATTACATAGGCCGAACGACATCCTTCTAAACACAAATGTCCCATATGGGCATGTGAACGTAGTCTTCTCTTGATCATCAAGGGCGATGGCAATCTGATTATAACCTGAATAACCATCCAAAAAATAGAAAACCTTACCTGCCAACCTGTCTAGCATCTGATCAATGAATGGCAATGGGAAGTGGTCATTCCTCGTGGCATTGTTCAACCTCATATAGTTCATGCACACTCTCCACCCTGTGATAGTTCTGGAGGGGATTAACTCAGCTGCACTGTTTTGTACCACGGTCATGCCACCCTTCTTTGGCACGCATTGCACCGGGCTAACCCAAGAGCTATCGAAAATGGGATATATAATCCCGATATCAAGCTATTTAATGATCTTTTTTCACTACTTCTTTCATACTTGGGTTTAGCCTTATTTGGCCTTCAAAGATCTTGCCATGGTACTCCTCCAAGATAATCTTATGCATGCAAATAGTTGGGCTAATACCTCTGATGTCTGCCAAGGTCCACCCTAACGCCTGCTTATAGTCACGTAATATTACCAACAATCTTTCCTCCTGATCATTGGCAAGACCAGTGGCAATGATCACTGGTAGAGTTGAGTGTTCGCCTAAATAAGTACTTTAAGTGATCTAGCAGTGGTTTCAGTTCCAACGCTAGTGGCTCCTCAATTAATGGTTTAGGTGCCTTGATTTCTCTGCCGGCCAACCGTAATGGCTCAAAATAATTTGCCTCTTCAGCCTTCAAGATTGGTTCTTCTGGTTCCTCAAATAGATGAGCTATGCCATCAAAATTGCTGGCATCAAATTATGTATCATGACATAACTGTGATGTGTCCAAAATATAAATGGACTCCATCATATCCTCTACTTGGCACTCATCAGGTTCATCTGCACATTCAAAGCTTGAAACACATTAAATGTAACCTGCTGGTCATTCATGCGCATTGTTAGTTCCCTTTTATGAACATCAATCAAAGCCCTACCCGTAGCAAGAAAAGGTCTCCCCAAAATAATCGGGACATTAATATCAGCTTCATAATCCAAAATGATAAAATCAGCTGGAAAAATAAATTTGTCTATGTTTACCAACACATCATCAATCTTACCATTGGGATGTGCATAGGATCGTTCTGCCAGCTGAAGTGTCACTGTGGTAGGTCTTGCTTCTATGCCAAGCTTCCGAAAAACTGACATTGGCATCAATTTGATGTTGGCTCCTAGGTCACACAGTACCTTGCCCATGAATTTGTTGCCAATGGTGTAGGGAATAGTGAAACTTCCCAGATCTTTCAGGTTTGGTGGCAATCAGTTTATGATCATGGCACTGCATCCTTCGGTCAGAGCTACCATTTTAAAATATCCCAACTTTCTCTTTTTGGACAGAATGTCCTTCACAAATTTGATATAGTTGGGCATTTGCTCAAGGGCTTCTACCAATGGAATGTTGATTTGTAATTACTTAAGAACCTCTAAAAAGTGCTTGAACTACTGATCTTGCTTATGCTTTTAGAGTCTTGCTGGAAATGGTGGTGGCGGATAGATACATGCCTACTCTGCTGGCTTTGCCAACGCAGTGCTGGAATTAGTGTGCTGTTTGGCATTGGTGTTGGCATCAGTGTGCTGTCTGGCATCAGTTCTGGCATCATCTACTTTTGTTTTCTCTTTCTCTACTTCCCTGGGATTATCTACTGGCACAGGATTCTCATCTTGGCAATTAATTAGCTGCTTAGCAACCTTCTCCATCTCGCACTGCTTACCACCCCGTAGAGTTATAGCTTTGCACTGCTCATTGTCTTTGTGTCGAGCATCTTCTGTGTCACTTGGCAATGCTCCCTAGGGTCGATTGCTGAGTGAACTGGCAATCTGCCCAAGCTGGACTTCCAGGTTTCTCGTTGATGCTGCCAAACTCTGGACTGTGGCATCATTCCTCTCCATGTACTCTATGAGAGTGCCCCCTTGGTTGAGTCTCTGCCTTTGCTGAAAATTGTTTTGGGCTTTCTGTGGCATGGCATTCTAATAGAATGCTGGCATGGCATTGTTATTCTACCTCTGGGTATTCTGGCATTGAGCATTGTATTGGTTACCTCCTTGATTTACCCATGTTAAATTAGGGTGTTATCTCCAACTTGCATTGTAAGTATTGGGGTTAAGATTATAGTAACGATTAACATTGCCAGCAAAATTTACCGATTCAGGGTTGGCAGGGCATTCATCCACATGATGATTCTCTCCGCAGATTGTACAAAATGGGTATAATGCTTTGACTTCTTGGGACTCATTGTTCTTTTGCAACGTTCTTACCATGCTAGTAATGTTGGAAATCTCAGCATGAATGGATGTTAGTTCATCCACCTGAAATTTCCCATTGGTTTTAGTTCTGGTCCCAAGTCTTGCAACAGGATATTCAAAATCATTTATTGTAATCTTCTCTAAAATGTCAATAGCCTCAATATATGTCTTGTCAAGTAATGAGCTAGCTGCTGAAGCATCAACAACAGTCCTCATTTGTGCATTTAATCCATTATAAAAGGTTTGGGTCTGGGTCGATTTCAGGAATCCATGCATAGGACACCTCCTCAACAGGTCTTTGAATCTTTCCCAAGCATCATATAAAGTCTCATCCTCAGCTTGCCTGAATGTAATGATCTCACTCCGCAGCTTGGTAGTGAGTGTTGGCGGCTGTAATCTTGTTAAGAACTTTTGGCATAAGTCTGCCCATGAAGTAACTGAGCCAGGTGGCAAGGAATTGAGCCAAGCCTTAGCTCTGTCTCTCAAAGAAAAGTAAATAACTTCAGCTTCACGGTATCTTCAGGTACTCTCCATTTTGCTAGAATAGCTGGCAAATCTCCATGAACTGTTTCAGATGTTGCCTCAGATTTCCAGTGAGTGCGCCATCAAACTGATCTACATTCAAAAGAGTTTGAATCATTATCGGCTTAAGTTCGAAATTAACAGCGTTTACCTCTGTGCCAACAAGTCCTGGCATCAAATTGTCAATGGTTGGTGCCGAATGTTCTCTAATAGGCCTCTCATTAATAACTTGTACAGCTGGTGGTGGTGGTATCTCATTATTAAGTGGATTTCCTCCATTGTTCACCACACCATTCCCTCCATTACCTTGGTTCATCTATCGAAATCTTCTTTTTAACCTCCGCAAGGTTTTCTCAATTTTTGGATCGTATGGCCACTTGTCCACCGCAGGATAGCTTATGGTCATACACCGACAAAAATAAAATGTAAAAATAAAAAAATAAAAACAAAAGGAAGACAAGTAAATATAAAAAAACAATCAATTCTGTTGCAATCCCCGGCAACGGCGCCAAAAACGTGTAGACTCTATTAGTGAATGCTGGGAAAAGTGGCAAAAATATGTATTGGAAAATATAAGAATATGCCAAAAGGAGTCTTTTGCGAGCAAGTATACATTGTCTGCAAGTAACACAGCTGGTAAGCTGAGTATATATCCCACAAAGATTGACTTGGAATTCAATTGCCTTGATTGTTACTTGCCTTAAGATAAAATTGATTTGATTTGAAATTGGTTTTGGAAAATAATTAAAAAGTAAAGGAATGAAAGTAAAGTAAAGACGTTGGCAAGGAAGGTGTTTCAATGAATGATGAGCGTTGGTAGGGAATGCCTGGTTTTCACGCTATTCATACCATGCTAGCCTTTAACAACAACCTGTCTTGGCATTATTTGCCGAGCAGATTCACAATTCGCAAAGCCTCTCTCGATGGTCATTGCCCTAAATTGATCATGTAAAAACCCCTATATCTCTATAGTGTTTGTTTTTAAATAAACCAATTTGATTAAGATCCAATCTATACTCCTAAGGGGTAGATTTCACTCCTGAAGTAAGTTCATCTACTTGAACGACTTCTCTCAAAGCTTCTCTCCTCAGTATTCAACAACTTAATCATTGCCACCCCAAGTCTGTTAAGATATTGAGGTACAATAGGCCAACAGTGCCAGCTCTTGCTTGGCAGAGTATTTAGGAAACATTAAAGTATGTCGAATAGATAAAACCATGCCAGGGCAGATTTATTATTAAAAACTAAAGCATGAAAATAACATAAAACCCAAACATCCCCCACAAACTATTAAATTAGTTCATGGTGAGGGATTTAACCAACAATCCACAAACGTTTTTGAAATACATCATCCTTAAAAAAAGATAAAATAACTTGAAAGAGAAAATGGGCTATAAGGGGTCTCCCGATGCAGCCCTTCAAGATCCAGGCTTCTCGGCCAAGTTAGTCGGAACACCCTTCCACGGTGCAACTAGTCGTCAATCATCACACACCAACTCTTCACTCTGATCTTCTTCTTTCCTCCTCAAGTCTAGCTTGGTTGGTGTTTAAATAGGCGTGTGAGGAAGGGATAGGACTAACTCTTCAAATTTGAATTTTCAACTGCCCAAGGGATAAGGGATTATCTTCTTATCCAAATTTGAATTAGAGCTGATCAGGCTAAGGCTGACATTATCCTACCGACGCTGCCCTGGCATCCAAGCTTGGTACGAATCTGCCAACAAGTCTTGGCACCATCTTATCCACTATTTTTTCGGAGATTGTTTCAATTGCTATTTTTCAGAGCTTGATCATTCCCTATTTTTTCGGGGTCCAACAGCTTCTTGGCGTGGCATCAAGTTCATTTTTCTGCCAACCGGTGCTTGGCATTGTCTGGTCCATCTGTGCCAACAGCACTCGACATTCTCTCTGGCGCTCCTTCTTGTGTTGCTTTTCTAGGCCAAATCATATGCCAAACCTGCAAAATTGCCAACAAAACAACCCTTCACACTAGCATAGACAAAACTCTAAACTCCTTATGCAAATGCATGATTCTATCATCCTAATGCAACTAAATATACCTAAAACAAGCAAAAGCATTGTAAGATTGGCATTAAAAACAGTACTTTTGGAGAGGTAACACTAGTCCTAGAGAATCACACCTTATAGTCGTTAAGAGAATCTTAGATACCTTAAAGATACTCATTGTCTAGGTCTTTGATATCCTAGAGAGTCTTCCTTTAACCTTCATGCCTTTTCGGATGTGGATTATAAGGGTTGTAAGATAAATAGAAAAAGTACCTCTGATACATGTCAATTCCTAGGTAGTATGCTTATACCATGGTTTTCTAAGAAACAAAATAGTGTAGCATTATCTACCACCAAGGCGGAGTACATATCGGTAGGGAGTTGTTGTGCTCAAGTCCTTTGGATGAAGCAACAAACTCTTACATTATAGAATTGATGTAGGTACCATCCCCATTAGGTGTGACAATACTAGTGTCATTTTTCTCACTAAGAATTCCATCCAACACTCTAGAACCAAACATATAAAAAATAAGGCATCATTTCATTAGAAATCATGTCTTGAAAAATGGTGTAGTTCTAGAATATGTAGACACCTCAAATCAATTAGCGGACAACTTTACCAAACCATTAGACAATGAGCGTTTTTGGTCTCTTAGGAGAGAGTTAGGTTTAACCAGCCTTCCTTGACCCTTAGAGCATCTTTTGGTCTTAAAAATATGCTTAAATTTGTTTGATTGATTGCTTTTGTGATTTTGCCCCTATATGCATCTATGCTTGTTGCTAGGGGGAGTATGCATCTATTTATGCTCATACATGATGTTCTCATATCATTTACATGAATTTCGATTCGATTCAAATCGAATTTTTGAGCAACCTGTAGCCAAAATTGACATTTCGATTCAACTTCAAGGTATAAACCATAACCTTTTCTTTTTAATTTTCATACATATTTACTAACTATTTTTGTAATATAATCATAGATTTAGAATATATATAGTATAGTTTTCAATATTTTTGTAAAAACTTTTTCAAATATGAAATTTTTTTGTTCGAATATAAAATTATACCGTATAATTTTTAAAATTGTTTTCAAGGTTTTTCTTTACCAAAAATTCTTTTTATATTTTTATAGTTTTTTAAACTATATTATATAATTTTTTACACAATACCTTGAACTTTGGATTAATTTTTGGATCGAATATGTTGATTTATGCATACATTGTTTTTGGTTTGATTTGTTTTAAGATTATGGCACCAAAGAAACGTGCGAGAAAAGAAATTGCTTCTAGTTCCAATTCTCCTAGTCACAATCCCGACCATAGTGGTAATAGACCCAATATTATCCATATTTATCAAAATTGTTTTAATGAACCGCAATTTCCAAATGTCGTGGATCGTTTTAAGATATTTTCAAGTTATAAAATTCGTCGAGAGTGTGTTCTTCTATCCCTTTTTTACAATCCGAAAGATTTCCATTTAAATATCTTAAATTAATGCAAGAATGGAAATTTATGGCTTTTTGGGTATACCCGGGGTTTTATACAGAAACCTTGTTTTAATTTTTTTATTCCAATGCTCGGTGTATTTTCAATAAAAATAAATCTTTAGTTATTGTGGTTGAATCTTATTTGATAGGGAAGAGATTTCACATTGATTCAAGTATCTTAGCAAACTATTTGGGTTTTGAGGATACGGGAATTGATGATGAGGATGAGTTGGGACATGCCCTTTCCGGCTCCGTGACCGTGCTAGATGCCCATGACAGCATCCTACACCTCATGATCACTTGGTGGTTCCGTCCATCCGGTGGCAAGTTTTCCATGATCCGCCAAGTCGATGACTTTTGGCTTCGTTGCTTTCGTGAGGAGAAGCGACCTAACCTTGCTCAAATTATGTTCGCGAAAATCGTCTTCTTTGTGCAACATCGCCATACCTCTTTGGTTACATCCTTCACCTAAGGCACCGCCTTGAGCTATATCTTTCACAAGATGGGTATTGATTGCTCCTATGACCTTGTGGAACCCCTCACCGATCCTATTGATAAGCGTTCTCTTCGACGCGCAAAGTTCGCATACTACAATAGAGAGTGGATTCGGAACATCGATCTTCTGGGAGGCGTTCAACCCGATCCGGTGGTGGCTCCCATTCGACAAGATCTGATGGCCCAACCTAATCTTGATCGTCTCATGGCATACCTCAATGAACAATTCACCAACTTGCACACAACCATGAATTCCGGGTTTGCCGCTATTGACACACGTTTCACATGTTTGGAGGAAAGAGTGACGGCTATTGAGAATTGTCAAAACTCAATGGATATCACTCTTACCGCGTTTCATGGAGAATGACGTCAATCCCTTGGGCCTCAAGTGTAACACCCTTAACGTATACTCGTAGACCGAATATACACTAAAGATGTTACAAAGTTATTAAGAAAACTTGACTTGAAAAAAAAATTATACCAAAATTTATCTCGCAGTTTAACCCTTTTCAGTTTTGAATTGAAATCTACATCAGCCTATGGCAGCTAATTTCGACCCAGAATTATTTTATAAAATCTATAGAAATGTTACTGAAATAAAAATATTATTCAGGGTGAAAACTAGGTACCCTGCCTAGACCCTTTCTTGATTTTAAGATTATTACGCGATTAGGGTTAAACAATATTTAACTATGTCATAAATCATAATCATTTGTAGTAAACCATATTCTAAGTCCATACATTCGTAATAGTACGTAAACACATTATAAACTTAAGTTTACAAACAGTTATACTTTAAACTTACATACATACAAGTACATACCCACTAGACATCAAAATTATAACTTAAAATGTACATACCATGAACTACTATTATAACTTGATTTAACAAAATACTGCTCCTCCTCGCTACTTTACTTCGGAGAACCTACGTGTGAAATAAACACACTCTAAGTACGAACTTAGTGAGGCACAATTTCATTTAACAAACATAAAGTAAAATAATACTTATAATATGATATCATATCAAGTTCTCTACCTAATATAGGATAGTACTATGCATGTCACAAATTTCTAACTTAATCAAGGTTCCAATACTCTATTATCATCAAGTAAATTATATGCATAGCATAGATTATATATAATGTTTTTCGTATACATAACATAATTCACATTCATAAAATGATTTATATACGTAACATGATTCTTACTCATGGCATGATCCATTTATATAACATGATTCTCATACGTGGCATATTTCATTTGCGTGACTTGATTTTCATACGTGGTATGATTCATATACGTGATATCATTCATATACATGAGGTGATTTAATTACATAACATATTTCATATACGGGACATGATTCATTTATCATTGCCCATAGTACACTATATGAGACTGAGGTACGCGAGTCATCTTTAAATGACACTGTAGTGTCGAACATGACGTGAAGATGATTACATACTCAGGGACGCTCTTTGCTCCCCATAAACATGAAGTACCTCAACAGTGCACTCGGGCACAGTGGGCGTGGATCTCCAGGGTGCATGTGACACATTCATTTTGTCACAAAATAGGAAATTATAACATAACGTGAATACTGCAACTGCTAGGGACTCTATGGCATACCAACTATACCATGGACTCTCATACATAATATTTGGGCATTTCTTTTATCATCAATCCATCATCATGATCAATCATATAAATAATCATTCATGTCACATGCTTCATCATATATATATTCATGGAAACATAGATCAACATACATACATATCATGTAACACTATTTATAGTTAAGGTTGACTATTCGCTAGTCTTTCTATTTATAAATTAAACATGTAAATGCACTCACATGTTTTAGAGCAACTGCAGCCTCAATAAGCTTACTCGAGTTTCTTATCTTTCTTTTTGTTACTTGGGTCTCATTCTTTTTCTTTCGAAACTATATAAAACCAATCGAACATATACATTATCATTCTTGTGTTCGACTTAAATCTAACACTGCTAATTTAATTCTTAAACATGACTATTCGAATATAAAAATTTTCTAAAAAATTCCCAATACTTAACAAGTTGTCGAATTAGTCCCTAGATCTTTAGTGACCAATTTGGACATTAAATGGTTGTTCAAACCCATTTTTGAACAATTTCCATAATTAATTACTCATTTTGGACTATTACCTTTTTAGTCCTTCAACTTTATAAAAGTGACATTTTGGTCACTACTTTGCTTTTGTACATTAAATTAATGTACAATTAAACCTTTCACTTAATTCTAACATCCTTATACATTTTCCTTTAACTTATAAACTTTATTCAATTTAGTCCTTAATTAAACTTTCTTTTCGAATTTGGTCCCTCGTGTTTCCTTTCTTGACATTTCAATCCTTCATCTTTCATAACATGCTTAAATCTTCAATTCTACCAATTTTCCATAAATTCAAGTCCAATCCCTAATTTTTACTAAATTGTCAAATTGGTCCTTGAATTTCCAAAAAAAATCATTTTGGTCCCTAATCACCAATTCAAGCTACTTTCACCATAATTCAATGATTCCAATGCTAAAATAAAATTTACAATAATTTCCCCTAATTTTCCATAATTTCGAAATAGTCCCTAAATTTACAACTTGAGGAAATTATTCATCATATCATCAAAATAGGTCTCAAAACATCATAATTCAATCAATTCCATCCTTAATTTAGCTTCCTAACCAAAACCCCCAAATTTTAGGGTTAGGGTTTATAATCTCTAACATGGAATTTATCCAATTTCAACCTTAATTCCATGTTTGGCATTACTTTGCTTTAAACTTGTCTTGATTTCTTCAAAATTTTGAACAATTTACCTAAATAAATTTTGAAGAGAATCAAGTGTAGAACAATTTACCTAATTAAATTTTGCTTGAAACTTGTCTTGATTTCTTCAAAATTTGGCATGAAAGTTTGAAAAATTCTTTCCCCTTTCCTTCTTTAAACTTTCGAACAACACCTCTTGGAATAAAGATGCTTTTTTTCTCATCTTTTAACCTATTTAATCCACATGTCATACTAATAAATTTAAAATTCATTTAATTAGTGAAATTACCATTTTGCCCTTTTAATCTAATGGCCAAGATTCAATCTCATAAAAATCAAGGGCCACGATTTAATCCATGTGTAAATATTCTTCCAAAATTTCCCTCAATGTTTCAAAATATTTCAAAAATGCCATCCATGGCAAATGACCAATTTGCCCTCCAACTAGACTTTATTTACTAACAAGACTTAAAAATTGCCATTCCATTACCATCTAACTAAATCTTGTTAGAATCCAACCAAAAGTAATAAAATATTCATAAAATAATATTTTATGAATTTTCCATAATCCTTGGAGCTGTCTTTAAAATTTCAGTTCGATCCGATATACCGATAATTGCCAGAAAATTTTATCGGATACATTTCCTCTTAGAAATCTTATCTCCACAATCCATTTCGAATATTACTGACTTAAACTGAGTCCTTTTTATCAGTCAAAATATTAAATATGGGACCTTCCCAATAGGTCACCCATTCATGTACTACTCTGGTTTGAGCACGCTTAAAAATTTTTATTCGATCCAAAAATTCTAATAATATAAGCCTCGTATGAAAAATCTGGGTAACACAGAAATGCCACTCTCGGGGGTGAATTATTCATTTACGGGGTTAACTTACATAACTTTTAAAAATTACACTTTGGTCCCTAAACTTTTCTAAAGTTCACACTTTAACCCCCTAAACTTTAAAAAATTACATTTTAGTCTCTAAACAAAAATTGGGAAATTACAATTCCTCCCCCTTAAGAAAATTCGTCCTCAAATTTTTCAACGTACATTCCTTTCAAACAATTTTGGATACTGCTCTTTCATTCTCTCTTCGGCTTCCCAAGTGGCTTCCTCAACTTTATGATTCTTCCAAAGGATTTTTACC
The DNA here is from genome assembly GCA_019671005.1 of Hibiscus mutabilis. NCBI lineage: Eukaryota > Viridiplantae > Streptophyta > Magnoliopsida > Malvales > Malvaceae > Hibiscus > Hibiscus mutabilis. The sequence goes on from CM033731.1 coordinate 41,473,010, forward strand.
AATAGAATTTTCTTGTTTCTTAATTCTTTAACTCTGTGTGCTAGGATTTTCACTGGTTCTTCTTCATATGTCAGATCCAGTTGCAGCTCGATTTTCTCAGGAGAAATTACATGTGAAGTATCTGATCGATACCTCCATAGCATGGACACGTGAAACACATCATGAATCTTACTCATATCCAGATGTAATGCCAGTCGATAAGCCATTGGTCCAACTCTTTTTAAAATTTCATATGGCCTAATAAATCTGGGATTAAGCTTTCTTTTCCGCCCGAACCTTAGTACTTTCTTCCAAGGAGAAACCTTTAGGAACACTTTTTCTCCCACTTCATACTCAACATCTTTTCTTATCTGTATAAGCTTTTTGTCGATCTGCTGCGGCCTTGATATTATGCTGAATAATCCTTACTTTATCTTCCATGTCTTGTGTTAAGTCAACCCCTCCAATGTTTGAGTTATTCTAAACATTTCGATCTTGCAATTCGAACCAATTAAGAGGAGTTCAGCATTTTTTTCTATATAATGCTTCGAAAGGTGCCATCTTAATACTTGCTTGATAACTGTTATTATAAGCAAATTCAGCCAAAGGCAAGTACTTTTCCCATGATCCCACAAACTCAATTACACAAGCTCGTAACATATCCTCCAAAATTTGTATGATCCGCTCAGATTGCCCATCTGTTTGCGGATGAAAAGATGTACTAAAATTTAATTTAGTACCCAATGCTTCATGTAATGCACCCTAAAACCTCAAAGTAAATCTTGGATCTCTGTCCGGTATTATTGATACTGGGACACCATGTAGTCTTACTATCTCTCGAACATAGAGTTCTGCGTATCTATCCAATGAATAATCTATTCGAACTGGGAAAAAATGAGCAGACTTTGTTAAGCGAACAATAATGACCCAGATTGAATCCTTTTTCCTTGGTGTAGTTGGTAATCCAGATATAAAATCCATCGTTACTCGCTCTCATTTCCATTAAGGAATAGAAATAGGCTGGAGCAATCCAGAAGGTACTTGATGCTCAGCTTTTACTTGTTGACATGTTAGGCACTTTGTCGTGAATTCCGAGATTTCTCTTTTCATTCCTGGCCCCCAGTATCGAGTCCTCAAATCTTGATACATCTTGTTACTTTCTGGGTGCATAGTCGATGGACTATAATGGGCTTCTGTTAATATCTCTTTCTTCAGATTGTCATCATCAGGAATGTATACTTTACCTCTGTAATATAGACAACCATTAGGCTTGATTTCATAATCTTATACTTCTCATGCTTCAGCTTGTCTCCTCCTTTCGAGACATTTTTCATCTATAGTCTGCAAATCCTTGATTTGATCCAATAAAGTTGACTTTAATTGAAATATTGCTGCTAAGGAACCATCTTGTTGCACCGATAACTGTGCATTCATCATACGCAGAGTAGAAAATGTCTTCCGGCTAAGAGCATCTGCGACTACATTAGCCTTTCTAGGGTGGTAATCGATAACCACATCATAATTATTTAAAAATTCAACCTACCTTCGTTGTCACAGATTCATATCCTTTTGCATCATCAGATACTTTAAACTCTTATGATTCGTGTAAATGTGACACTTTTCACCATACAAATAATGTCGCCAGATTTTCAAAGCAAAAATCACAGCTGCCATTTCCAAATCATGTGTCGGATAGTTCTTTTCATGATTTTTGAGTTGCCTTGATGCATAGGCTACCACACGACCTTCTTGCATCAGTACACAACCTAAACCACAATGAGATGCATCACTGTATAGAGTATATTCTTTTTCTGGTTTTGGCTGAACTAGAACTGGTGCTTCAGTCAAGACTTTCTTTAATCTTTCGAAACTTTCCTGGCACCTCTTTGTCCATACAAGTGGAATACCCTTTCGTAGCAACTGGGTAAGAGGCATAGCAATGATGGAAAAATTATGCACAAAGCGTCTGTAATATCCAACTAATCCCAAGAAACTCTAAACTTTAGAGACATTTTTTGGCGCTTCCCATTCAAGAATAGCTTGTATTTTCTTGGGACCAACTCTTATTCCTCCTGATGACACTACATGTCCAAGGAAAGTTATCTCTGACAACCAGAACTCGTATTTAGAAAACTTGGCATAAAGTTGCTTATCTCTTAAAGTTTACAGTACCACTCGAAGATGGTAGTCATTTTCAGCTTCGGTCTTCGAATAAACCAAAATATCATCTATGAAGACCACAACAAATTGATCCAAATAGGGTTGGAATACCCTATTCATCAGGACCATGAATGCAGCAGGGGCATTTGACAATCCAAAAGGCATCACCAAAAACTCGTAGTGTCCATAACGAGTTCTGAATGTTGTTTTCGGTACATCTTCTTCTTTAACTTTGAGCTAATAATATCCCGATCAAAGATCTATCTTCGAGAACATCGCTGCACCTCTAAGTTGGTCAAATAGATCTTCAATCCTTGGTAGGGGATACTTGTTCTTAATGGTTAATTTATTCAACTACCAGTAATCTATACATAATCATAGGGAACCATCATTCTTCTTCACAAATAATACCGGAGCACCCCATGGTGATACACTCGGTCGAATGTAACCTCGGCCTAGCAATTCTTGTAATTGAGCTTTTAGTTCCCTTAACTCCGTTGATGCCATCCTATATGGTGCCATTGATACCGGCTTGGTTCCAAAAAAAATATCGATCCCAGACGGTATTTCCCTATTCGGAGGCAACCCTGGTAACTCATCCGGAAATACATCAGGAAATTCCTTTACAGTCGAGATGTCTTCAATCTTCTTAGGAGACTTTTGAGTATCTACCACATAAACCAAACATGATTCACATCCATTACATAACAACATTTGAGTTGTCGTTGCAGAAATTACTGACTCTAAACAGTCAGTTTTTTCTCTCACAAAGATTACTTCAGAACCATTAGGTCCTTGAAGTATCAACCTTTTCTTCTTACATTTTACATGTGCATCATATGCAGATAACCAATCCATTCCAAGAATGACTTCAAATTCATGGAATAGAAGTTCCATTAAGTCTGCGGGGAATTTAATTCCTTGAATTTCTAGAGGACGGTTCTTATATATTCTAGTCACTCGTGCACTATGTCTAAGAGGATTAATGGCAATCACATCACTAGATATTTTCTCCATAGGAATCTTTCTTTGCTTTACTATTTTAGTGCTAATGTACGAGTGAGTCGATCCCAGATCAATTAAAGTAAATACTAGTTTACCCAAAAGTTAGAACGTACCTGCAATAATGTTCGGGTTATGCTTTTCTTCATCAGTGCGAATGTTGTACACTCGAGCTGGGGTCTAGAATTCTCTATTTGATGCAACTTCAGAGGCTCCCTGAGTCGATGTCCTGTGTTGTCCACCACCTCGACCTTGACCCCGGGGATAAGCAGCTACAGATCTTTCAAACTAGTTCGATTCTTTTGCCTGCTCCTCTGGACAATCTATAATAAAGTGTTCAATGCTAGCACATCTATAGCAAACTCCTGAACCCACTCGGAAAACTCCCAAATGTCATTTTCCATAAGTTTCGCACTCTGGAATCGAAGGCATGCTCGACCCGACAGCTGAAGTCTGAGCATTTTGACATTTCTTTGATGAAGGATTCTTTCGAGTAAATCCTGACTCATTTCTGCCTTGAGATCGATTACTTTTACCTCGTTTAGATTGTGTCGAGGTGAAAGTCTCGTCGAACCTCTTGAAAGCTCGAGAAGACTGAGCTTTGAATCGTTCTATATAGGCTCTTTCCATAGCCTTCGCTCTATTCACAGCTTCTTGGAAGTTTGACATATTCATGCCCAATAAAATCTCATTGGGCCTTGGGTGCAGCTTTTCTATAAACCATTCACATCAAGACTTTTTAGTCGGCATCAACTCAGCTACGTACCGATTCAGTCTATTAAAATCTAACTCGTACTTATAGACAGTACGAGTATCTTGTTTAAGATCTAGAAACTCCTATAGCATCCCCCTCTTGAATTGTTCTCCAATATACTTTGCTTGAAATGCTTCTTGGAAAAATGTCCAAGTTATCTCAGCAACCGGTACTAGTTCTGTGGCATTGGACCGCCAGATACGAGCATGTCCTCTCAGTAAGGAAATAGCTCCTTCCAACTTTTCAGCATTGTTGCAACCAATCCCTTCCATTAGGATCTTAACATCATTTAACCATAGGTCCGCAGCCATCGGGCCCACATTCTCCGTGAAATTCTGGGGCTCCGAGCTTTTTAAGTTTCTTTATTGCAGATGCTTTAACTGGCACGGGTGCTGGAGCTGGTACTGGTGCTGGGGGCTGAAGTCTATTTACAATAGCTTCAAAAGCTTGTACTAATGCCCCATATTCTTGTGCCAGAGCTCTTTGTTGCACCGGTGGGTCTGCTGGGGCAGGAGCGGGAGGTGGAGCCTGCTGAACATCATTGTTCCCACTCTGAACCTCCTCCTGATCACCGCGATCTCTTGCTTGACGTGACCCAGCAGTACTCGACATTATCGTATACTACGATAACCTATTCATATATATATACAAGGAGCAAAATCAAGTTACACCGATAGTACATCAGTAATATTGACATCCTAGGGGCATGTATTTAATAACAAATCACTTTTGACTCGGTTTAACCTCCAAAATCGGCTAAACCTATAGCTCTGATACCAAAAAATGTAACACCCTTAACGTATACTCATAGACCGAATATACACTAAAGATGTTACAAAGTTATTAAGAAAACTTGACTTGAAATTTTTTTATACCAAAATTTATCTCGTAGTTTAACCCTTTTTGGTTTTGAATTGAAATATAAATTAGCCTATGGCAGCTAGTTTCGACCCTGAATTATTTTATAAAATTTATGGAAATGTTACTGAAATAAAAATATTATTCAGGGTGAAAACTAGGTACCCTGCCTAGACCGTTTCTTGATTTTAAGATTATTATGCGATTAGGGTTAAACAATATTTAACTATGTCATAAATCATAATCATTTGTAGCAAACCATATTTATACATTCTTAATAGTACATAAACACATTACAAACTTAAGTTTACAAACAGTTATACTTTAAACTTACATACATACGAGTACATGCCCACTAGACATCAGAATTATAACTTAAAATGTGCATACCGTGAACTACTATTATAACTTGGGCATTTATTTTATCATCAATCCATCATCATGATCAATCATATAAATAATCATTCATATCACATGCTTCATCATATATATATATATATATATATATATATATATATATATATATTCATGGCAACATAGATCAACATACATACATATCATGTAACACTATTTATAGTTAAGGTTGAATATTCGTTGGTCTTCCTATTTATAAATTAAACATGTAAATGCACTCACCTGTTTTAGAGCAACTGCAGCCTCACTAAGCTTACTCGGGTTTCTTATCTTTCTTTTTATTACTTGGGTCTCCTTCTTTTTCTTTCGAAACTGTATAAAACCAATCGAACATATACGTTACCATTCTTGTGTTCGACTTAAATCTAACACTGCTAATTTAATTCTTAAACATGACTATTCGAATATAATTTTTTTTAAAAAAAATTCCCAATACTTAACAAGTTGCCAAATTAGTCCCTAGATCTTTAATGACCAATTTGGACATTAAAGAATTGTTCAAATCCATTTTTGAACAATTTCCATAATCAATTACTCATTTTAGACTATTACCTTTTTAGTCCTTCAACTTTATAAAAGTGACATTTTGGTCACTACTTTGCTTTTGTACATTAAATTAATGTACAATTAAACCTTTCACTTAATTCTAACATCCTTATACATTTTCCTTTAACTTCCAAACTTTATTCAATTTAGTCCTTAATTAAACTTTCTTTTCGAATTTGGTCTCTCATGTTTCCTTTCTTGACATTTCAAACCTTCATCTTTCATAACGTGCTTAAATCTTCAATTATATCAATTTTCCATAAATTCAAGACCAATCCCTAATTTTAACTAAATTGCCGAATTGGTCCTTAAATTTCTAAAAATTTTCATTTTGGTCCTAATCACCAATTCAAGCTACTTTCACCATAATTCAATGATTCCAATGCTAAAATAAAATTTACAATAATTTCCCATAATTTTTCATAATTTCAAAATTGTCCCTAAATTTACAACTTGTGGAAATTATTCATCATATCATCAAAATAGGTTTCATAACATCATAATTCAATCAATTCCATCCTTAATTTAGCTTCCTAACCAAAACCCCCAAATTTTAGGGTTAGGTTTTATATTCTCTAACATGGAATTTATCCAATTTCAACCTTAATTCCATGTTTGAATCAACAATTTAACTATCTACAAGTCTAATTCCATCATAAACTTCAATTTCCATAATCAATCTTCATCCACAACATAACTCATACTTGGCTTTTATCATACAAAAATATTATCAAATTGAAGAGAATCAAGCGTAGAACAATTTACCTAAATAAATTTTGCTTGAAACTTGTCTTGATTTCATCAAAATTTGGCATGAAAGTTGGAAAAATTCTTTCCCTTTTCCTTCTTTAAACTTTTGAACAGCACCTCTTGGAATAAAGACGATTTTTTTCTCATCTTTTAACCTATTTAATCCACATGTCCTATTAAATAAATTTAAATTTTATTTAATTAGTAAAATTACCATTTTGCCCTTTTTGAATCTAATGGCCAAGATTCAATCTCATAAAAATCAATGGCCATGATTTAATCCATGTGTAAATATTCTTCCAAAATTGCCCTCAATGTTTCAAGATATTTCAAAAATGCCATCCATGGCAAATGACCAATTTGCCCTCCAACTAGACTTTATTTACTAACAAGACTTAAAAATTGTCATTCCATCACCATCTAACTAAATCTAGTTAGAATCCAAAAAAAATTAATAAAATACTATTTTATGAATTTTGCATAATCCTTGGAACTGTCTTTAAAATTTTAGTTCGATCCGATATACCGATAATTACCGGATATTTATCGGATACATTTCCTCTTAGAAATCTTATCTCCACAATCCATTTCGAATATTACAGACTTAAACTAAGTCCTTTTTATCAGTCAAAATAATAAATATGGGACCTTCTCAATAGGTCACTCATCCATGTACTACTCTGGTTTGAGCATGCTTAACCATTTTTATTCGATCCAAAAATTCTAATAATATAAGCCTCGTATGAAAAATCCGGGTAACACGGAAATGCCACTCTCGGGGTTGAACTATTCCTTTACGGGTTTAACTTACACAACTTTTAGAAATTACACTTTGGTCCCTAAACTTTTCCAAAGTTCACATTTTAACCCCTAAACTTTCAAAAATTACATTTTAGTCACTAAACAAAGATTGAGATATTACATCAAGCCAATGATGATGAAGATGAGGATGAAGAAGATGGAGACGATGGAGACGATGGGATCGATCCTTAGGAATTTTGCATTTCATATCATATCATATTAGGATCAGTTATGCACCTATGTTTTTATGTTATTTGGACTCCTATGCTATGGTTTTTATTTGGTTTATGTTTTTAGTATTTAAGTTGGATTTTAATTATGTTGCTTGAACTATGATTTCAATTTTAATGATTATGTTGCTTATTTAATTGTTTGGAGTTATTATTGTTTACTTGTTTTACCCTATTGAATTGATTTTGATCTAACGAAAAGGGGGAGAATGAATTTAGCCAAAAAAATTTCAAAGATAAGCTTAAAGTAAGGGGGAGTATTTTCATAATTTTCAAAGTTACTTAAAAAATTTACTTTGGTTTTGTTATATCAAAAAGGGGGAGATTGTAAAACCTATATTTCATTTTGATATAACAATTTGTTTAAGGACCAAATTGTAAAAGAAAATTAAATTTTTAAGTACTCAAAAGTCTCACAAAATGACAAGGAAAAGTTTTCCAAAGTTAAAGACTTAAACCCAAAAATTTTCTAAGTGTTTCAAGCTAAAATACACAAATATGCCCAGACGTATCGATACACCCCTTGGTGTTTCGATACGGATTTCAGCTACTGGAATTTAGTTTTTGCAGCGTGTTTCGATACGGCCTTGACCGTTTTGATATGGTCTTCAACTTGGCCTGCATTTTAAGCTATGTGTATTGATACGGCTTCACCCGTTTTGATACGACATTCATCTGAGCAAATGATTTTCTAAAGTGTTTCGATACGGCTCACACTAGTTTTGATACGGATTGAAATCTGGGTTTAAGAATTTCTAATCATACTGATACGGTTCCATTTGTACCGATACGATTTGTCAAGATCTTCAAAGATCTTTGCATTAAATTTTCGACCGTTGCCTTGTCAGTTAATGGAATCCCTAATTTTAAATTTTCGTTAAACCCGTATCATTACGCCCCTAGACGTACCGATGCAATTTTCAACTCAGATTCCAGTGAGCAAAACTCATACCGATATGGCCTTTGTTGTTTTGATATGCCCCTAATTTTACTCTATGATCTTTTTGATACGGCCTCCCGCGTATCAATACGATCTGTACATCGGCTATATTTTTCTTGCAACGGGTATCGATACGGGCCCTCGTGTACCGGTACAGTAGGTGATCAGACAGTATTTATTGCGGGAAAAATGGTCCCCAATGGCTATATTCAATTCTTCAACCACCCAAACGGTTAGAATTCAATAAGAGGGTATAAATACAAGTCTCCAAAGCATCAGCAACAACTAATGAACCTACATTGATCAACATTCAAGCAAAATCCAATTTATTTCAAGTTTGGGGTTAAGTGTTCTTGTATTTCGGGAAAATATTTACCTTGTGAGGACATTATCCATTTGCCATTTTCTTTCTTGTAAAAGAGTGATTCTTGATCAAGCTTTGGGTAGAAAGCTTTGGTCGATTGTAACGGTTGCCTCCTTAACCTAGAAAAGGGGAAGAATTCTATAGTGAATTTGGTTGAAATCCTTAGTAGGAAGCTAAGGTAGTGGACATGGACCTTGTTAGAATGTTGAACCACTATAAATCTTTGTGTCCCATTGTCTATCTTTTTCCATTTGCTTCCTAAAATTTTAAATTGCCAATTCACCTCATCTTGGCCACTTTCGATATTGATTGATCATCCCAATAAAAATAAATAGTAAAACCAAGAAACTGAGTTTTAAACCTCATATACGAGCTTAATGGGTAAAAACTTAATAGAACCTTGGGTGACTTGTTTGTGTTGAAATAATAAGGATCCTTGGTGGATAGAATAATTAGTTGTGTGCCACATAAGGCCATTGTATGGTTGAGTACCTTATTTGGTGGGATCCAGATACCCAATAAGAGTGTTGCAACACCATGGTAAGATGTTTTCCCGAAGCTGTGTGGCATCGAGTCTCACCCAAGAGTGTATGTTCCCGAAGCTGTGTGGCATCCGGCCTCACTCCAGGTTTGTTGGCATGATGTATATGTGCTGTGTAGGGTTAATGTTTCTGCTTTGCTTTCTATGTGTTTTAGGCGGCTAGAGGTAACGCCAATGTTGTTATATTATGCCATGATATCATTCTTTTAGCTACATGCTCATACTTAGGATTTGCATGAAGCATGGTTTAGTGGAAGTGTATCCACTGAGCTTTGTTAGCTCAGCGTTCGAAATTGTTGTTTCCATTCGCAGGTTAGTAGGTTGACGTGCATTGTCGGAGCACCATCGGAGTAGGACTTCAGCATCGACTTATGTCCGAGTACAGTACTTAGATTGTAGTGGGCCATTGTATTCATAGGACCTATGGTTGTATTGTAACTCTTATTTTGGTATTTTAACTTTCGAGTCGAATGCTTTTAATTATGTATTTTTAATAGAGCTCTCATATAACGTTTTAATCGGTTTATCTACTTTGAAATATTCAAACTTAATGGATTCTATAAATGTCTGAGATTTGGGCTAAATCTAATTGCGAAAATTTTATGGCATTGGGTTGGGCTTGAGGCTCAAATATAACATCCAAGTCGAGGGCGTTACAACTTTGGTTCAAACAAAAAAAGTATATATGCTTTGTAATATAAAAAAAAATTTAAGAACAAAGCTTGTTTCTTTAGTTTTGTGATTAGTTGAAGACTTGATTTTCCCTTTCGTACTTGATCAAAAAGTGCACTTGAATGGTCATTCAAAAATCCAAGTTCCTACATCATAGCACATCAAACACTCACTTCAATGACATTTTATGTCTATCTTTTTTTTTGCCTTTTTTATATTCTAACACTAAAAAATTAAATCTTAAATTTTAAATTCTAAACCATAAACCTTAAAAATACACTCTACTCATAATTCCCTATACCCTAACCATAAACCCTAAACCTACTTTTTTAGTGTAGGGCATAGAAAAAGATACCAAAAATAAACAGTGGATTTCTATTCTATTTTTATTTCTAATTTTCCTTTTTTAAAAAAATTAATTAACCCACTCAATCCATGTACTATAGATATTAGGGGGGATACAACTCAACCCGTATACAGTGGATATATCTTAAAATTACAATATTTTTAATAGACCTCAACAAGTGACCCTAGTGAAAAAGTGGATAATGTTTATCTTAGGAGACTCGAGTTCAAATTATTTTTAGATTATTAAAAAAATATTATTTTTAATAACCGAATTGAATGTCTTTTATTGCAACCAAGCAAGAGCTTAATAAAATGGAATAAAAATGGAAGTTACAGCATCAGCCAACTGTTGGGATAAGACCACTTAAAATCCACCAAAGGTTGTCTATAAATGAATGGATGTGAATATGATTTTGGTAACGAATACACAACACAAAGGGTCTCGTTTGATTTGATAGGGTTATACGTGTTTACAAATTTTAGCAGTTGAAGAAGACGAGGAAATCGAATTGAAAGATTGCAATTCGGCAGTTGAGATTTTAACATCATTTAATTTTATTATTGCTTCTAAGTTAATGGAGTTGGTTAAGACTTCTTCCCTAATTAAACTACGATACTTGTTCAATAAATTTTATATTAAATCCTTATATTAATCTAAGGATTTATATCTAATACACTGGCGGTGAAAACTTTTAGTTTTTACAAGTGCCTTAGTTTTAAGGTTTAGGAAGTTAGTTTAGGGTGTAGAGTTTAGGGATTTAGGTGTAGGGGTTTAGAATTTAGGGGCAATGATTAAAAATTAGGATTTAGATGTTAGGGCTAGGTTTTAGTATATTATGTTGATGGTTTATGTTTTAACCTATAAACCCTAAATTCTAACTCAAGACCCTAAATTCTGTTCACATTCCCTAAATTCTAAACTGCTAAACCTAAACCCCTAAACCTTAAAATTAAGGCGCTTGTAAAAACTTTTAGTTTCCACTGCCAGTGTATCAAATAATTATCCTTAATCTAATTAATCACTTCATGGATAATTAAACCTTAACTAATGACAATCATGGTATGCTTAAATAGTTCGTAGCTGAATTTTAATTATTAAAATCATGAATCTATCAATTTAATAATACCACTATTAGTGCTAACTCGTAAGAATTAAATATTCATAAATTTATAAACTTGTATCTTTAAAAGATAATATACATAAATTAAATTTGAATCCCAAAATATACAACTCTTATTTCTCATATTTTTTTAAAATAAATTCATAAATTATAAACAATTAAAATGTTCAATTATACTCCTATATATTACTTGTATGAAAGTGAGATTGGAAGACTATTATATTTGTATATTGTCTTAGCATAGTCAGATTATTATTATTATTAAATAAATAAATAAATAATCCTCAGAGTGGTGATGACTGCAGATGAAAAGAAGTAGAGTGTGTTTTTATGGAAGGAGGGGAAGAAGAACTAAAGGAGAATCAAAATCTACTCCGTATTGCTTCAAAGAGTGAAATTAGGTCACCACTAAAATAGGGAGAAAAAGAGGCCCTCTTAGACATTTGTCAAAAACAAGGCCCTTGTCTTGTCTAATTATACTTGTTTTTAGTTGTCAACTCGGTTTTTGAGGGCTTTGTCTTGTCTAATATAGACAACTCACATGGCACACCAAATTTTAGTGGGTAAGACTCCCAGCGAAAATTTTTTACATACACAAGACCTCGAACTCAAAACATGCTTAAACGATACCAAGCTGTTTACCGCTTGGACCAACCCCGTTAGTTATGCTTATATAAAATTGGTTTAAAATATTAAATTTTAATCCAATTGATATTGTTATTATTACACTAATATTAAAAATAGTAATTTGAACTTTTTAATTTAATCAACGGTATCCAGTTCATTGGTCGGCTAATCCAAATCGAATTTTGCAGAGGTCATATATGGTGACGACCATGCCAATCTATTTTTTTCATTCATAATGTCAGGATTCAAACCTATAACCTTGCTAACACCTCATCCTGCACGACCATACATTTAATTTAAGGCTTAAATGAAAAATAAGTGTCCAAACTATACCACTTTTGAACTTTAGGTGCCTAAAGTACTTTTTGTAAAAATAGATGCCTAAAATTTCAAGCGTTATAATTTAAGGTGCCCGACCATCCATGACTGTTTAAAAAAATCAGTGTCCAATTAGAACTAGACAAGTGGCAGGAATATTATTTTTTAAAATTTTTTGAAAAAAAAACTTTAAATTTTTTATAAAAAATCTCGAAATTTTTAAAAACCTTCAAATCAGTCTATAAATCGTTAAAATAAAAAAACCCCAAATTCCCAAATCATCACCGCTATCGTCGCCGATTGCCGTTGTCGACCCCACCCTTTGGGTCGCCGAATTCAATCGGCCATTTCTCTTAACGTGTCATCGCCGAAAATTGATCGAACGACTTTTTTTAATTGTTAATGGATTTTTTTAACGGCAGTTAAGTATCAGGCACCTAAAATTATAATGATTGAAACTTTAGGCACCTATTTTTACAAAAAAATACTTTAGGCACCTAAAGTTTAAAAGTGGTATAGTTTGGGCACTTATTTTTCATTTAAGCCTTAATTTAATAATCAAATATTTTTCAACATGGAATCTCAAAATTATAAACATGACCTCAGTCATATAGCATGAAAAAACATGTAACGAAAGGACAAAGCTGAAAATGGCCATATCTTCAACATTCCATGCTTCACGTTTAATCAAACATTCAAACCTTTTAGTTTTTTGGGGTTTGACGTGACACCTGGCATGGCAACCCATGTTTCTTGGTATTGTATCTCTTTGTTTCGTAAGCCACGATAGAAGAACAAAAACAGAAACAAGAACATCAAGTTTGTTGCGTCTGTTTAAATGTATTTTGTTCGGTTACTAATAACTTGGCTCATTTTCTGAACTAACCTGTAAAGATACGAAATATAATCCCGATTTCATATGAATACATGTTTCTCAACAACATAAATGATCTGAAATCTTATCTTCAATTTTAAAGTGAAAAATGTAAGATTGCTTTTAGGTTGAAAATACAGTTTCATGAGTTGTATAGTTAGTATTTTTGCAGAGACAAATTAGCCCAAAGTTTGCATTCTCTGTAAAGAAAAAAAATGCACTTAAACTGCGAGTTTAAGTAAGGAGAAAAGAAACATAGTGGAATAATGACTAAAAAAAAGACGATATAACATTGAGGAATGGGTATTAAGGTAGGGTCTGAATTCTATAACCTCAAGCAGAGAGATCTGAACCAGAGAATTGGAATTTGGATCTTTGCTTTTATGGATAAGAACATCATTAAGCCATCTCATTTTCCAACCGACACAGCAATTGGAATCTTCTTCTTTGTGAGGAATATTGGCACTGAAAAGGCTATACAAATCTACCTGTAATATTTTCAACCTAGGGAAGAATCCAAAGATGGTAAATTTAATTTCCTACCCATTCTTTTTCCTTTAATTTTACGGGTGAAAAACTCGAATGGAAAAACAATCTAAATGGTCCAATATATAGAATCAATCCTCAAGTTGCCAATCCGAAAGGTACTGGGAAACGCGGCGGCATTTGTACAGGTAATGCTATGAACTTTGGACATGGTAATGCTATGAACTTTGGGATCTCGTCTCCCGGCATTTGTACAGGCAAGCTTTGGCTTTGGTTTTTCTTCAAATCCTGAAACACAGTAACAAAAACAAAGTAAGGTTAAGGTTCGATTCTCATCTCAGGTTTCTGTTTTTTGAAAGATTGTGAGACAGAGATAGAGATGTTATCATGTTACCGTGAAATCAGGGTTGGGTTTGGAGGGAGAAGCTTCGATGTCGGCGAAAGATCGGCGGAGTGATCTGAGTTTGTCCCAGTGGTAGCAGCAGGAGAAGATGCCACTTAAGCTGAAAATGATGATCAGGAGGAGAGCTGTGCCAAGAGGGAAGCCGAGGGACGGTCGAGATGCATCCCCGTGGGGCGGTGAAACTACATGATTCTCCATCACATAGACTCCTCTTCTCTGACGATGAATTACTGCGTATTTCTGACGCTACCGTTGTCCCTTCTCTCATATGTATGAAAAAAAAAAACAGAGAAAGAAATCGGTGGCATATGAAGGATAGTTAATTGGCTGAAGCCAATTTGAGGAGGGGAATGAGAAGGGAGAGGGGGATTTTATAAGATGAAGAGAAGGTGTGTATGGGACCGACAATACCATGTGAAAAGGTGCACCGCCAAATGCCCTTACTGTCCGGGCCATAGTACGGATTTTAGTGGGTCCATCATGTTACCTGTTAGTTAGGAGTCAACATTCAATTTTTGAATTTTTATAAGTTTTATTTTATAATTAAAATTTTATTTAATTTTTTATTAAAGTCAAGTTTATAAAATTTGAGTAAAATTGTTTAAATTTTTGTTCAAATTTAATTGTAAATAATTATGATATTATTGTACTGATTTGTTCAAATTTAAATAATTTTTTATAACTATATATGATATACATATATATTTTTCATATACATACATATACAACATACATATGTCAGATAGAGTAGAGACTTAACTCGATCTTAAAAATTATCCACTAATATTCAAAAGTTTGTGTTATTTGAAGTTTTATTTTATAACTTAAATTTTATTTAAAATTTTTTAAATCATTTTAAATTTATGAAATTACGTCTTGATTCAAATCAAAAAGTTCATTTTTTTTAGCAAGTTTTACTAATTGCTCAGCCCTAGTGCTGGCCATGACCCAAGACCAAAAGCTTAGAGTCCGAAGTTTTACCTTTTTTAATCTATTTTATCGTTTAGGTTTAAAATTTATTATTATTATTTTTAAGATTGGAACATGAATCTTTAATTAAAATATAATTTACCTTATTAATAATAACTTGATTATAATATCAAGGGAACCCGGAGGAGAAAATATAAAGGAGGGAGGAAGCAAATTTAGAATTTAGAACAATGAAAAATAAGCTGGCAACTTGAGTTTGCCGTAATGCTGAGGAGGGGTCTTGGGGAAAGTCTAAAAAAAACTAGCATAAAATGCGGTTAAAATACCGCTAATATAATTTTTTATAAAAAATAGTTTTTAAAAATTAAAACTTTTTTAATTTTAATCGTAATTATTTTAATTAATTAAATTTTATAAAAATATATATTTTTAAACTATTTGATTGAAGGTTTTTAAAATATATTTTTTTACATTTTTATTAATAATAAATTAAAGTAATAATGATTCAAAGTTAAAAATTTGACAAAAAAATCAATACTGGACATATTAAATGGGATGGAAGGAGTAAGAATTTATATAGGACTGGTAAGAATTTTGGTTCTACTGAAATTCTTACTAATTGGGTAAGAATTTGTATAACTACATAAATTCTTACTAACTGGGTGAGAATTTGTGTAAATTTTATCTTAGATAATAATTTGTGTAGCTACACAAATTCTTATATTATAACTTAAATTATTACTATTTAAGTAAAAATTTATATATATTGTAATAATTTATTTAATTACATAAATTCTTATTAATTAAATAAAAAAATTATATATGATCATTTTATTTTAACTACGTAAAGATGACTCACCCTAAAACTACAATGTCTAGGTCTCCTTCTTTTGTTTACTTTTGCTTTCTTGGAAAGGGAAACTAATCAGATTCTATGGACGGCAGCCACCTACTTGTGTCTCAAGCATTGCAAGGATTGGTTCCAACTTTTTGTACTTTCAGAATCAGAAACTCCAAAAATTCAACCTTTGCAACTACCCTTATTGTCTGAACTCACAGCTAATCCCCTCTACCTTCACAAAAAATGTGGAATTTGCTTAGGCAAAGAATTGTACTTTTTGTCCATATTCCCTTCCGTAAACCAAAGCTCAGCCCTTTGTCAAACGAAACAGGAACCGGGGTCCTACACCAGCCGAGATGTGGGTATTTGATATTTGGCCTTTTGAAGTTGTTAAAGGGCATAATCATAAACCAAACCCAAAAAATCAAGAAAATTTAAGCAGAAGCAATTAATTGGGCCATTTCATATCACACAAGACAAAATCACCATTTTTTTCGTGGTTTTACTGTAAAAAGTGGAACTTTGAAGAAATTGCAGGATGTTTCTGCAATACAAGAAAGTTCCAAGCAAAGAAACATCAGACAATAAAAATAATAGCAATGACCAATTGTTTAAGATTTAAGAGGCATGTATAATTTCTTCCCTTTGAATTATGATTGATGGCAACACCATGGTGGCTATGAGATCTTTATGGAGAAGAAATGTCGTGTAGAATCCCAATTCGAATGCTTGGGAGAGATTTTTCAGCTCTCTTTTGACTTTCCTACCCGGTACCCACCAAGAAAAAAGATAGTAAGTTGTAGCTCGAAAAAGTTGAGTACCCAGGTGAAGGTCATTTTCGTACCATTCTGATATCCATTATACCTTGGTCTGCTTTGGTTTTTCAGCATGGATTCGAAAACCAGGCTACTACTTGGTGCCATCTTCTTTACCTTTACCATTCTAGATTTTTTCTAAAAAACAATTATGTACAGTACAAATTGGGGACCATGGAAAGGGCAAAAAGGGTGAAGCAAGAATAACTGAGGAATGTGATAGATTTTTAAACTTATTGGGACAGTGATTTTAGACTTGAAAAGAGTTGATATCCAGCCTACGAAATGTTGATAGCCATTTCTTCCTATTGTGAAAATGGGACCATCACAAACTTTCGAAAAGAAGAAAAACTTCTCCTTTCTCTTGCGTGTTTAAACTTTGCTTCTTTGGAGTCTTCCCTTTTTTTCCTTAGTGGTTAAGAGAGTGTTGGTCCTTGCTCTTTGTTTAAGCCCCAAAGGAAGGTGTGCTCCGTTTTGAGTCACTTTCGTTCAGTTTTTTGGCTCGCCTTGGGTCTGGTTTTCTGTCATCTTCACTGCCATGGCTTCTGTTTCACAGTCAACACGCCCTGTCCCTGAAAGTGTGGAGATTGAAGCTCCACCTGTCTCCCTAGACTTAAATGAAGATGGGAAGTTAATATGGTTATTAAAAACCATGCTCTTGTGGGTAAGATTTTGTCTAACCAATTAGTCAAGCACAACACTGTCACTGTCATTTTGAGAAAAGCTTGGAAGTGCAAAGAGCTTGAATGTCACGACTTGGAAAAGAATATGTTTCTCTTCGTGTTTCCTACGATCGATGACAAGCTGCGGGTGCTTGGACAACGACCATAGTCCGTGCAAGACAGGTTGTTTATCCTCAAGGAATGACATTTTGAAGCAGCTTTTGAGGAGATTGATTTCTCCGTTGACGAGTTTTGGGTTCAAATCCACAACTTGCCTATGGCACTCATTACCAGGGAGAATACACAGAAGATAGGGAAACTCTTTCCAAGATTTTATGGATCCAACCTGGAAGAAGGTCGAAAAGTGAGGTGGGACGACCAGTTGAACATTAAGGTGGCCATTAGAGCCGAAGATCCTCTGAAAACAGGCCTCCTTTTGAACAGAAATGTAATAGCTAAAATTTGCTAAGTTATTTAAGAGTCATTTAGCACTAAGATAAGGGCTTAAAAGTTAGTTTAGTGACTAAAATGACAAAATATAAAAGTTATAATTTTTTTAATTATGAATTCTAAGAAAAAAATTTCTGAGAATTCAGAATACTGTGTGATGGAGAGTAAGCAAAATAGGTTACTTACGAAGTTTGATTGAAATCTGATGAGAAAAGTATTAGGCATCTGATGAAATATTTTTACCATTAAATGTTTTTATTTCACATATAAATAGTACAGGATTACAGGAAGTTGATCTGTATAATTAGATTTCTGGTATGGGATAGAAATCTATTTTTGATCGAACATACTTGATTCGAATAAAAATGCAGTATAAGATATCGAATTTCGATCGAGCTACAAGGTTAAGCGTGCTCAAGGCATAGGATGGGTGACCTTTTGGGAAGGTCTCATGTCAGTACTTGAGACTGATAAAAATGAATCAGTTCGAGTTAATATTATCCGTATGTGTATCTAATAAAGGATTATTAAGAGAATTTTATCAGATAAAGATTTTGGGTAAATTATCAGTATATTGGACCGAGTCAAAATTTCAAGATTTTGATTTTTAGAAAATTATGGAATATTTTGTATATCAACCATATTTATTTATGGAAATTAGAATTATGAGAATTTCAGATTTTATTCGATAGTTCGGAGAATGGAAAATCGTAGTAAGTGATTATCAGGTAATCGGATCGAATTGGAATTTTAAAGACAGTTCCATAAGCCATGAAAATTTATAAAATATTATATTTATGAATATTTTAATATTTCTAGTTGGATTCTAACTAGATTTGGTTCTACTTTTACAAAATGATAAATTAAAAAATAAGTCTTAGTTTGAGGGTTATTGGAATCAAGTAATTGAATGAATTTAATATTCATTTAATTAAACACACTTGACATAAATAAGATAAAAAGATGAACAAAAATATGTTCTTCTTCTCTCCTCCAATTCAAAAACATCAAGCAAGAAAAGGGAAAAAAACATAAAAAATTTTCCTAGGCATTTCGAAGGCTCTAAAGCTAGAATCAAGGTATGTTGCTTTGGAAAAAAATGATCTATGCTTAATGCTCTTTCTATTGATAGTAATTTTGCATGGTAATTTGAAGATTTGTTCATGTTATTGATGAGAGAGAAAATAGGGTTTCATGTTCTATGTTGAGATTGAAGATTGATTTAAGTAAATCAAGTATTGTGGATTTGAAATCAAGCTTATATTTAGATTAATTTCATGTTTGAAGACATAAACCCTACTAGAATTTGGGATTTTATTTAGTGTTTTGAAATTAAGGATGAATATGGAAGATTTATGATTCTACAAGCTTGATTTTGATGTTAGAATGAAAAATCCTCAACTAGTCTTCTAAGTGACTATTTTGGCATGTTTGGTAAATTAGGGAAAATATTGTGAAAATTATTCTAGTGTTGGATTTGAAGAGATTATGAACTTACAAGCTTGATTATGGCACTAGGACTAAAATAAAGTCCTTGAAAAGTTTAGACACCCAATTTGCCATGTAGGAAGAATTTGGGGTTTTTAGTGTTAATTCTTGGAAATGAAGAATATATGTTGCAAAAATTATTTTGAGCATATTAGAATGTTGTTTGAATGAAAAACAACCATGGGAAGGTTTAGTGACCAATTCGGCCAAGGATTAAATTAGAAGGAAAATTTTGAGAAACATTGTAAAAATGTTGGATTGATTAATTAGTACAAGTTTGCAAACTTTTGTGTGAAATTAGTGACTAAAATGTCACTTTAACAAAGGTTAGTGGTTTGAAGGGCATTGAGTAAAAGTTAGTGAAAAATGATAGAATTGTGGAATAATTGTGATTTGAGTTTGAATAATTGCAAAAAGGTGCAAAATGGTCACTAGGGACCAAAATGGACTATTCGGCTACTAAGGGAGAAAAAGGGAAAATTTTTGGAAAATTTTATATTTGAATAATTATACTAGTATTTTATAGTTAAGCAATGTTAGATTAAAAATCTAACATGAATATTGCTATGTATGTTCAAATGGTATTGTACAGCTATTGATGAGGCTAAGGGTACCAGATCAAAAGAAAACAAGGAAAAGGTATCGAAATAGCTTAGTGAGGCTAATATCATGCATGACTCAGGTGAGCGCACTTTTACTTGTTTATTATATATGTGATATGAGTAAGTGCATGTTTATTCATTTTATATATATGACACGATGGAGACTTGCGAGAAGTCGACCTTGATATTAATGAAAATGTATGTTGATCAAAGTTATGTAAATGGCATATGTGATACATTGATATGGCATAATGATTTATCTAAGATAAATCGGATTTTTAGATTTTGGGTATGAAGTTCCCATTATCGAATTATGGATGATAGTATTGATGGATTGGATATTGAATATGAAAATATTATATTGTTATGCCCAAGTACTAGTGTGAGAGTCTTTGGTATAATTGGATATTCATAGAGTCATAGCAGCTGCATTCCAGCACTACGGTGCGTTCCAAACACTTCGGTGTTGACATCAGACGCTATGGTGTTGTAGACACTACGATTTTGTTTAGACACTTCAGTGTCGACTAGCACAAAAGGTGAGATAAAGAGGAGCAAAGGGCGTCTTTGAGTACGTACTCACCATTAGACGCTACGGCATTGCGGACACTACGGTGTCGTTATGGTGACTTGTATACCATAGGTTCACATGAGAGAATCTTTGAAATAGTTGGATATACATAGAGTCTTAGCAGCTGCGTCCTAGCACTACGGTGCATTTCAGTCACTTTGGTGATGTTTAGGCACTTCAGTGTCGACTTAGACGCTACGACGTTGTTCAGACACTTCGGTGTTGTTAGCACAAATTATGCAATTATAAGGAGCAAAGAGCGTCCTCGATTATATGAGGAGCAAAGATCGTCCTCGATTATATGAGGAGCAAAGAGAGTCCTCGATTACGTACTTATCTCATTCGCTTCGGCGATGCAGACGTTGCGGCGTCGTAAACACTACAGTGTCGTGATGACTCGCGTACCATAGTATCACATGATTTTGTATTTTGGGCTATAATACTTGAACTGAATTTATACAGGTAGTTAAGCTAAAAAGCTTAATGTACACAAGACTGGTAAAAACATATCGAATCCCATGATTTGAATATTATATTGGTTTAATGAACTATACGTATAAGGTAGTTCTATGCATGATAAAATGTTATCAACTGCAATTGGAAATCGCTTGACATTTTGCAGGCTGTGTTATTTATAATTTTTGTTTAACATTGTTTTGATTATGCCTCACTAAGTTATACTTAGCGTGTATTTCGTATCACCCGTAGGTACTTCGGACTAGATAGCAGAGGAGGAGCTGCACATCGTTGGATCAAGTTAGCCTACATTATTAGTAAGTATCACCACATCCTGGTCTAGTGGGGCATATATAGATATTAAATAAGTAGCTATTTTGTATGATCTAGAAACATGACTTATTTGAGAAATTAAGAATATTAGAAAAGATGCTTCAAACGATTTTAAACTTAGTTGGTTGTTTATCGCGTAGCGATTTTAAAATCAAGAAAGGGTCTAGGCAGCACACATAGTTTTCACCCTAAATTATATTTTCATTTTAATAACTGCTTAAAGTATTTTATAAACCAATTCAGGGTCGAAACTAGTGACTCTAGACAGATTTGTAATTTAGTGAAAACTGAGAAAGGGTTGTTTAATCAAATTAGTTTTGCAATAAAAAAATTATAAGTCCAAAAATCAGTATAAATCAGTTAGTAACATCTTTAATGTGTATTCGAATATCGAATATACATTGAGGGTGTTACATTTAGTGGTATCAGAGCAAAGGTTTAGCAGATTCTAGATGTTAAACTGAGTCCGATGTGATTTGTTTAAAGTGTGCATGCCCCTAGGATGTGATGTTACTGATATATTGCTTGCATAACTTGATATAGCTTCTCAATAGTATGAATAAGACTCTAATGGCTAAACATGAAATTGTTGGAGATTACTGCAGATGTAATCCGGCAGACTGCTTAAGATAAGATGAAGGCTGTGATTTTTCATTACAAATTTGGAGATTATTAGTAGTGATGTGGTTGCCAGTAATCGGCTTGGTCATAGTGCTATAGTGACCCTGATATGTAAGAATTGTCCCTTAGTGATTCAAGAGATTGAATTTTCAGTGAATTTAATGGAGCTACCATTCCATGAATTTGAGATTATCTTAGGGGTGGACTAGTTATCTGCATATGATGCAGATGTTAAATGTAAAAAGAAGCAATTATTACTTCAAGGACCAGATGGTTCCGAGGTAGTTGTAGTGGGAGAAATAAATGATTGCTTAAACTCAGTAATCTATGCAGCGATGGCTCGGAGGATGTTAAATAATGGGTGTGAAACGTATTTAGTTAATGTGATGGATACGCAAGTATTAAACAAGAAATTGGAAGATATCCCAACTGTGCGAGAATTTCTAGATGAGTTGTTAGGGTTACCTCCAGATAGAGAGTTACAATTCGGAATATATGTGTACCCCGGAACAGAGCCGGTATCGATGACAACCTATAGAATGGCGCCAACAGAATTAAGGGAGCTGAAAGCTCAATTACAAGAGTTATTAGATCGAGACTATATTCGACCGAGTGTGTCGCCATGGGGAGCCCCAGTATTATTCGTAAAGAAGATAGATGGATCTTTACGATTGTGTATAGATTATCGACAACTGAATAAGGTGACGATAAAGAATAAATATCCGTTGCCGAGAATTGAAGATCTATTTGATCAACTCAGAGGTATTGTTGTGTTTTCAAAGATCGACCTTCGATCAGGCTATTATCAGCTAAAAGTTAAGGAATAAGATATAAAAAAGACAGCATTCAGGACTCGTTATGGATACTACGAGTTTTTAGTAATGTTGTTTGGTCTCACAAACGCCCCTGCCGCATTTATGAATTTGATGAATAGGGTGTTTCAACCCTATTTGGACAGTTTGTGGTGGTATTTATAGATGACATCTTGGTATATTCAAAGACTGAAGATGATCACGATCGACATCTCCGAGTAGTATTACAGACAATAAGAGATAAGCAGCTTTATGCGAAGTTTTCCAAATATGAATTTTGGCTATCCGAAGTAACTTTTCTCAGACATGTTGTATCTACTGATGGAATAAGAATGGATCCCAAGAAGGTACAAGCTATTCTTGAATGGGAAGCGCCAAAGAATGTCTCAGAAATTAGAAGTTTCTTGGGATTAGCTGGATATTATAGACGATTTGTTCAAAACTTCTCTATCATCGCCATGCCACTTAACCAATTGTTAAGGAAATGTGTTTCTTTTGTATGGACAAAGAAGTGTCAAGAGAGTTTCGAAAGATTAAAGAAAGTTTTGAAAGAGGCACCAGTATTAATTCAATCAGAATACGGAAAAGAGTACATTTTGTATAGTGATGCATCCCATAATGGTTTGGGTTGTGTATTAATTCAAGAAGGACGCGTTGTAGCTTATGTATCATGACAACTCAAATTCATGAAAAGAATTATCCGACTCATGACTTGGAGATAGCAGCAGTGATTTTGCACTGAAAATATTGAGACATTATTTATATGGTGAAAAGTGTCATAACTACACTGATCACAAAAGTTTGAAATACTTGATGACACAACGAGATCTGAATTGAGGCAACGAAGATGGGTCAAGTTTTTAAAGGATTATGATGAGATTATCGATTATCATCCCAGAAAGGCTAACGTGGTGGCCGATGCTCTTAGTCAGAAAATATTTTCTGTTCTACACGCAATGAATGCACAACTATCTTTGGGATAAGATGGTTCTTTCGCAGCAGAGTTTCAACTTAAGTCAACTTTTCTGGATCGGATTAAATATTTACAGCTTTCGAATGAAGAATGCCTTGAAAAGAGGAAGCAATCTGAATCTGGGGAAGCACAAGACTATGAAATCAAGTCTGATGGTTGTTTATACTACCGAGGAAAAGTTTATATTCCTGGCAATAGTGAATTGAAGAAAGAGATTTTAACAGAAGCTCACTATTTCCCATTAACTATGTACCCAGGAAGTAATAAGATGTATCAAGATTTAAAAACCCGCTATTGGTGGCCGAGAATAAAAACAGCAATCTCAGGGTTTGTAGTAAATGTCTGACTTGTCAACAAGTTAAAGCAGAGCATCAAGTACCTTCTAGACTATTACAGCCTATCTCCATTCCTCAGTGGGAATGGGAAAAAGTGATTATGGATTTTGTAACAGGGCTACCAGTTGCGCCCAACAAAAAGGATTCAATATGAGTCATCGTGGATCGTTTATCGAAGTCTGAGTATTTTATTCCAGTTCGTATGGACTATTCAATGGATAAATATGCAAAATTGTATATCAGAGAAATAGTTCGACTATATGGTGTTCCAGTATCGATTGTATCAGATAGAGACTCGAGGTTTACCTCGAGGTTTTGGGGAGCATTACACGAGGCTCTGGGTACTAAATTAAATTTGAGTACTGTATTCTATCCACAAACGGACATGCAGTCAGAACAAATGATCCAGATTTTAGAAGATATGTTACGATCTTGCATTATTGAGTTCAATGGATCATGGGAAAGGTATTTGCCATTAGTTGAATTCGCATATAATAACAGTTGCCAGACAAGCATCAAAATGGCACTGTTTGAAGCACTTTATGGAAGAAAGTGCACAACTCTTCTTAATTGGTTCGAATTACAGGATCAAAATGTTTTAATGATCCAAAAATAGGTGGGATTGATTTAACCCGAGAAATGGAAGATAGGGTGAAGATTATTCAGAATAATCTCAAAGCAGTTGTGGATCAACAAAAGGCATATGCAGACAAAAAGAGAAAGGATGTTAAATTTCAAGTTGGAGACAAAGTATTCCTGAAGGTCTCACCTTGGAAGAAAGTACTACGTTTTAGTCGAAAAAGGGAAATTAAGTCTCAGATTCATTGGACCTTATGAAATTCTCAAAAGAGTTGGACCAGTGGCTTATCAACTGGCCTTACCTCCAGAGATGAGCAAGATCCATGATGTATTTCATGTATCTATGTTGCGAAGGTATCGATCAGATCCATCGCATGTTATCACTCCAGAAGAAATTGAATTGCAACTTGATTTAACATATGAAGAAGTATCCTTGGAGATTTTATCGTATGGAGTCAAAGAATTGAGAAATAAGAAAATTCCATTGGTCAAAGTCCTTTGGAGGAAACATAAAGTGGAAGAGGCAAATTGGGAGACCGAGGAGAAAATGAGAGAGCGGTACCCGAAACTATTTAAATTAGGTACGTTTAAAAATTTGAGGATGAATTTTCTTAAGTGGAGAATTGTAATACCTCGAAATTTGCTAAGTTGCTTAAGAGTCATTTAGCACTAAGATAAGGGCTTGAAAGCTAACTTAGTGACTAAAATGACAAAATATAAAAGTTAGGGTTTCTGTAATTATGGATTCTAAGAAAGGAATTTTTGAGAATTTAGAGTACCGTGCGATGGAGAGTAAGCAAAATATGGTACTTATGAAGTTTGGTTGAAATCTGATGGGAAAAGTATTAGGCATCTGATGGAATATTTTTACCATTAAATGTTTTTATTCCACAGATAAGTAGTACATGATTACAGGAAGTTGATCTGCATAATTAGATTTCTGGTATGGGATAGAAATCTATTTTTGATCGAACGATTAGGGGATAAGCAGATACTTGATTCGAATAAAAATGTAGTATAAGATATCGAATTTTGATCGAACTGCAAGGTTAAGTGTGCTCAAGGCATAGGATGGTTGACCTTTTGGGAAGGTCTCATGTCAGTACTTGAGACTAATAAAAAGGAATCAGTTTGAGTTAATATTATTCAATATATTGGACCGAGTCAAAATTCCAAGATTTTGATTTTTACAAAATTATGAAATATTTTGTATATCAACTATATTTATTTATGGAAATTAGAATTATGAGAATTTTAAATTTTATCCGATAGTTTGGAGAATGGAAAATCGTAGTGAGTGATTATTAGGTAATCAGATCGAATTGGAAATTTAAAGACAGTTCCATAAGCCATGGAAAATTCATAAAATATTATTTTTATAAATATTTTAATATTTCTAGTTGGATTCTAACTAGATTTGGTTCTACTTTTACAAAATAGAAAATTAGAAAATAAGTCTTTGTTGGAGGGTTATTGGAATCAAGTAATAAAATAAATTTAATATTCATTTAATTAAACACACTTGGCATAAATAAGATAAAAAAAGATGAACAAAAATATGTTCATCTTCTCTCCTCCAATTCGAAAACATCAAGGAAGAAAAGGGAAAATACACAAAATTTTTCCTAGGCATTTTGAAGGCTCCAAAGTTAGAATCAAGGTATGTTGCTTTAAAAAAATGATCTATGCTCAATGCTCTTTCTATTGATAGTAATTTTGCATGGTAATTTGAAGATTTGTTCATGTTATTGATGAGAGAGAAAATAGGGTTTCATGTTCTATGATGAGATTGAAGATTGATTTAAGTAAATCAAGTATTGTGGAGTTGAAATCAAGCTTATATTTAGAATTTCATGTTTGAAGACATAAACCCTACTAGAATTTGGGATTTTATTTATTGTTTTGAAATTAAGGATGAATATGGAAGATTTATGATTCTACAAGCTTGATTTTGATGTTAGAATGAAAAATCCTCAACTAGTCTTCTAAGTGACTATTTTGGCATGTTCGGTAAATTAGGGAAAATATTGTGAAAATTATTCTAGTGGTGGATTTGAAGAGATTATGAACTTACAAGCTTGATTATGGCATTAGGACTAAAATAAAGTCCTTGAAAAGTTTAGACACCCAATTTGCCATTTAGGAAGAATTTGGGGTTTTAAGTGTTAATTCTTGGAAATGAAAAATATATGTTGGAAAAATTATTTTGAGCATATTAGAATGTTGTTTGAATGAAAAACAACCATGGGAAGGTTTAGTGACCAATTCGGCCAAGGATTAAATTAGAAGGAAAATTTTGAGAAACGTTGTAAAAATGTTGGATTGATTAATTATTACAAGTTTGCAAACTTTTTTGTGAAATTAGTGACTAAAATGTCACTTTAAAAAAGATTAGTGGTTTGAATAGCATTGAGTAAAAGTTAGTGAAAAATGATAGAATTATGGAATAATTATGATTCGAGCTTGAATAATTGCAAAAAGGTGCAAAACAGTCACTAGGGACCAAAATGGACTATTAGGCTACTAAGGGGAAAAAAAGGGAAAATTTTGGAAAATTTTATATTTGAATAATTATACTAGTATTTTATAGTTAAGCAATGTTAGATTAAGAATCTAACATGAATATTATTATGTATATTCAAATTGTACTGTACAGCTATTGATGAGGCTAAAGGTACCAGATCAAAAGAAAACAAGGAAAAAGTATCGAAATAGCTTAGTGAGGCTAATATCATGCATGGCCCAGGTGAGCGCACTTTTACTTATTTATTATATATGTGATATGAGTAAGTGCATGTTTATTTATTTTATATATATGACATGAGAGAGACTTGCGAGAAGTCGACCTTGATATTAATGAAAATGTATGTTGATCAAAGTTATGTAAATGGCATATGTGATACATTGATATGGCATAATGATTTATCTAAGATAAATCGAATTTTTAGATTTTGGGTATGAACTGCCCATTATCGAATTATGGATGATAGTATTGATGGATTGGATATTGAATATAAAAATATTATATTGTTATGCCCAAGTACTAGTGTGAGAGTCTTTGGTATAATTGGATATCAATATAGTCATAGCAGCTGCATTCCAGCACTACGGTGCATTCCAAACACTTCGGTGTTGACATCAGACGTTACGACATTCCAGACACTACGGTGTTGTTTAGACACTTCAGTGTCGACTAGCACAAAAGGTACGATAAAGAAGAGCAAATGGCGTCTTCGAGTACGTACTCAATATCAGACGCTCCGGCGTTGCAGACACTACGGTGTCGTTATGATGACTCGTATACCATAGGTTTACATGAGAGAATATTTGGTATAGTTGGATATCCATAGAGTCTTAGCAGTTGCATCCTAGCACTACGGTGCGTTTCAGTCACTTTGGTGATGTTTAGACACTTCAGTGTCGACATAGACGCTACGGCGTTGTTCAGACACTTCGGTGTTGTTAGCACAAATTATGCGATTATAAGGAGCAAAAAGCTTCCTTGATTATATGAGTAGAAAAGAGCGTCTTCGAGTACGTACTCATCTCAGTTGCTTCAGCGATGTAGACGTTACGGCATCGTAGACACTGGGACATCGTGATGACTCACGTACCATAGCATCACATGATTTTGTACTTTAGGCAATAATACTTGAAATGCATTTATGCAAGTAGTTATGCTAAAAAGCTTAATGTAAACAAGACTGGTAAAACATATCGAATCCTATGATTTGACTATTTTATTGGTTTAATGAACTATACGTATAAGGTAGTTCTATGCATGATAAAATGTTATCAACTGCAATTGGAAATCGTTTGACATTTTGCAGGCTATGTTATTTGTAATTATTGTTTTTACATTGTTATGATTATGCCTCACTAAGTTATACTTAGTGTGTGTGTTTCGTATCACACGTAGGTACTTCGGACTAGATAGCAGAGGAGGAGCTGCACATCGTTGGATCAAGTTAGCCTGCATTATTAGTATCACCACATCCTGGTCTAGTGGGGCATGTATAGATATTAATTAAGTAGCTATTTTGCATGATCTAGAAACATGACTTAGTTGAGAAATTAAGAATATTAGAAAAGATGCTTCAAACGATTTTAAACTTAGTTGGTCCTTTATCGCGTAGCGATTTTAAAATCAAGAAAGGGTCTAGGCAGCACACATAGTTTTCACCCTGAATTATATTTTCATTTTAATAACTGCTTAAAGTATTTTATAAACCAATTTAGGGTCGAAACTAGGTTACTCTAGACAGATTTGTAATTTAGTAAGAACCGAGAAAGGGTTGTTTAATCAAATTTGCTTTGCAATAAAAAAATTATAAGTCCAAAAATCAGTATAAATCAGTTAGTAACATCTTTAATGTGTTTTCGAATATCGAATATACATTGAGGGTGTTACAAGTAAACAGTTTCATCCCCTTGATATTTCATTTCGATATGAACGACTGCAGAGTTTTGCTGTAACACCCCTTTTTTCGTACTGAATACGAGTCAGATATGTCACATTACTAATGCCTTTTCTTGTTTTATACATATACGTTTCATCATCAAACTGATTAATTCTCTATATTTGTAGTTTAATTTCATGCATCATACTCTACTAGTAATCAAATAATTATATGCCCACTAGAGATTATCATAAGCTAGATTATCTTACTGATGTTTTGCAGATTGAAGCTTGATTAGCAAGCTTAACTCCTCTTCAAGTACTCCACCTTAACCTACGTGTGAATCAAACACACGCTAAGTTTTCACTTAGTGAGGCAATAAACAAAATTAATAATAATTTAAACTTATTAAACTTTATGGCTACATTTTATGCACCATGATATATGCCAATGTATTAACTTTTATATAGATAGAGAAACTTAAGTATGCGAGACCGGTACTCACAGAGTACTAGTCACCGAAATGACGATAAACATATAGACACATAAAGTGCCGGTAACATATAGACACATAAGTGTCGGCATCATATAGACACATAAGGTCGTGTCCACCATCTGCACGTAAGACCGTGCTAACCATCCGTACGTAAGACAATGCTAACTATCCGCACATTTATAAGGCAGTGCTAACCATCCGCACATTTATAAGGCTGTGCTAACCATCTGCACATAAGGTTGTGCTAACCATCTGCACATAAGGTTATGCTAACCATCCGCACTAAGTGTCATTTATATACACTATAGTGCTAAATCGTATATTTAGCGTGCTGCTGGACTCTATGGCATGCCAACTATAACATGTCCCTTAATAACTTACTTGGGCATGTATTTCATATTCCATAATCATTTCATCCATGACAATATATATATCAACATAGTTCAACTTGGGCAGTTCATACCCGAAATATTATGCATAAGCATATCAACCTTGTCAATATAAATAATCAAATGATCAATGCATTTTATTTCCCAAAACTTGACATATTCATATTATATAAATCATATGTTCAATGACATAAATATTAATGTATTATGATATGCATGCAATTGCACTCACCTGAGCCATTTATTAGCTTGCCTCACTAAGCTCTATTCGATCCTTTCTTTCATAGTACCTCGAACCTTCTTTTGATTCGAATCCGAACTTCATTAATCACTGAATGTAAACAACATTTGTTAGATTCAAATCTAACAATTCCTCAAACATGCTATCAAATCTAATCATTCGAATATACAAATTTCCTCTCTTTCTTATACTTTCCAAAACTCATTTTTGGTCCCTAATGACCATTTTGAACTTCAAATAATTCCTCCAAGCTTGCTAACTAACATTAGATACAAAATGTCTCAATTTCCATTTTCTCGCAGCTTGCACTACCTTCAAAGATTTATTTATATAAAGTGATAAAAACTCAGAATTTGATTCCATTTGTTCTGAAAGAAACTAGATTCAATAAGCTTTTCAACCATATAAATTAATAACCCAAATTCAACTTGTACGATTTATGGTTAATTTTCAAAGTCAGTTTCCAGTGCTAATTTCGGAACAGACTACCATATTGTTTTTTAACCTTTCGTCACTTAAAAATTCATATCTTTTGACTCGGAACTCGAAATAAGTTTCCTTTTATTGGAGGCGAAACTAGACGAACAAATATTTATATCGGTATAAAATTCACCTTCTAACCATTTTTGTAGAATTTATGGTGAATTTTCAAACTTACTGACAAATCCAATTTTCCTACACAACTTCCATAAATAACTTCAAACTTTATACTAATTTCTCATTACTTTGCTATTTGTCAATTTGGTCCCCTTACTTGATTCAAACCACTAATGTATCACTTTCTTCATCAAATAATTATTCAAAAATAATTCCCAGTAATTTTTTGTTCTTTCCAAAATGGTAACTAAAAATGCAAAGATAAGGATTCAAGCTTCTTAACTTTGCAATTTAGCCCTCAAATCAACATTACTACTTGAATTCTATTATTTCAACTAAAATCAGATTTAGTCCTACTCTAAAACCTCATTTCTGAATTGGTCACTTAACTTTGACAAATTGTCAAAATGGTCACTAATTCAATTTAACATCGGTTTAGCATTCTAACATCAATTTCACATCTCCAACATCCTTAATAACATAAATACACACCAAATCATACAAATTCAGATTTGGTCCTCTAAATTTTAAGATTTCTGAATTGGTCCCTATCAAATTAACTTAGGGTCTTGCTCCTAAACAACAAATCAAGCTTACTAAATCATTAATTCAACATCACAAACCCTAAATTAAACTTAAATCCATAAACCCTAATCATCTTCATAATAATCTAAACATTTAGAACTTAAATCCCAACTCAATATCATGATTTTAACATCATACTAACTTGATTTCAACTTGAATTCAATCATGGAATCATAAAATCTCAAAACCCCCAATTTGATCCATAAACCCTAATTTCTTTCTCATGTAAAGTCTCATCAATCAAGCATGAATTCCATGAATTATTGGCATCAAAAGATAGATCTTGAAGAGTAGAACAACATTGCAGTTGAAGAGATTCCTGAAAACCGAGTTTTGGGGCTTAAATCGAGCTTGGAAAAAATTTCTCTTTCTTTCCCTATCTCTCACTTTATGGCTGGAAAAGATGAACATTTTTGTTCATCTTTTCACCATTATTTTACACATATATCTATTAAATGAATATTAAATTTATTTAATAGTAAAATTACAATTTTGCCTTTTTATCCAATGGTTGAGATTGATTTTATCATCAATCAAGGGCCAAGATTTAATCTTCCATTTCCTCTTTCCAAAAGTTCCCTTATAACTTTTTAAACATTTCAAAATTGTCATTGGGGCCAAATGACCAATTTGCCCTCGAACTAGTTTTTATTTACTAGTTTGCCATTTTTGTAAAAATTCAACTAAGTCTAGTTGGAATCCAACCAAATGTAATAAAATATTCATAAAATAGTATTTTATGACTTTTCCATGGCTTTTGGATCTGCCTCTGAAATTCTAGTTCGATATGATTTCCCAATATTCATAAAATATCTCTACTGCGATTTTACCTTTTCCGAGCTATTGGATTTATTCCGAAAATTCTATATTCCATATTCGAGAAACAAACTCTATTATCCCATAAAAACTTCCTTGTCCAAGGACTTTGACTGAATTTTCTTAACTCGGTCTATTTTCCCGATACTTATCGAAAATCTTCATAGAATAAAATTCCTCTTAGAATTACTTTATCGATAATCCATACGAATTTTCTCTACTCTTACTGAGTCCAAAATATCAATCAGAAACACTTTTATGGGACCTTCCCGAAGGTCACCCATCCTTTTATTTCTTTGGCCTGAGCACGCTTAACAATTTTATTCTATCCAAATTCAGTACCTTTTACTGCATCTTAATTCTTAAAACCGATATCAAGGTACCTATTTCGATCCGATTCACTCTTATACTGAATAAAATTACTTATTAGGGAAATTTACACTTTAGTCCCCAGACTTTTCCAAAGTTTATACTTTAACCATCAAAACTTTCAAAGTTTACAATTTGGTCACTAGCCAAAAATTGAGATATTACAATTCCTTCCCTTTAATAAAATTCGTCCTCGAATTTTTAAAACATACGTGTTTCAAATAATTGCAGATATTACTCCCTCATTTTCTTCACAAATTCTCAAGTGGCTTCTTCGACCTTGTGATTTCGTCTTAGGGCCTTAACCAATGTGATTTTTCTTATTCATTAATTCTTTAACTCCATATACCAATATTTATATTAACACCTCTTCATGTATCAAGTCTAATTGCAGTTCTTTTTTTTCTTAGGAGTGATGACACGTGAATAATCCAATCAATATCTCCAAAACATAAATACATGCACTCTAAACTTTTGCTCACTTATGAGGATAAGATCCATTAATATGCCCTTGGTACAACTCTTTTACGATTCCTTGAGGTATAATAATTTTGAAACCAAAGTTTTTCCTTTTTGACTTGCACAAATCATCTTCTCTCAAAGTGGTACTTTTCCTCTTTTTCTCTTCCTTTAGCTTTTAATTGATAATATCGTGACTAAAGATCAACCTTCCATTTACATCTTACTTCTATGTTAGTCATAGGTAACCAATTTATCTTAAAATTGGTCTTAAATTCTCATATCTTCTACATGAGTTAACTTTCATGCTTATTTCACTATATCATATCCACTATGAGTCCTTTCTTAACTTCCAAGATTCGTAGACTGACGAATTACATCATCGTCTTACTTTCCTTATTCAAGTCTCATTCCATATCATACTAGTGAGGAGCAAAGATCAAGCCATACAATCAGCACATCAATAATATGATATCCTAGGGGCATGTATTTACTGATAAAAATCATATACAAACTTGGTTTAGCATCCAGAACTGGCTAAAATTTTGCTCTAATACCATTAAATGTAACACCCCTTTTTTCGTACTAAATACGAGTCAGAGATGTCACATTACGAATGCCTTATCTTGTTTTATACATATATTTTTCATCATCAAACTGGTTAATTCTCTATATTTTTAGTTTAATTTCATGTATCATACTCTACTAGTAATCAAATAATTATATGCCCACTAGAGATTATCATAAGCTAGAATATCTTACTCGATGTTTTGCAGATTGAAGCTTGATCAACGTGCTTAACTCCTCTTCAAGTACTCCACCTTAACCTACGTGTGAATCAAACACACGCTAAGTTTTCACTTAGTGAGGCAATAAATAAAATTAATAATAATTTAAACTTATTAAACTTTATGGCTACATTTTATATAGCATGATATATGCCAATGTATTAACTTTTATAAAGAAAGAGAAACTTAAGTATGCGAGATCGGTACTCCCAAGGTACTAGTCACCGAAATGACGATAAACATATAGACACATAAAGTGTCGGTAACATATAGACACATAAGTGTCGGCATCATATAGACACATAAGGTAATGTCCACCATCCGCACGTAAGACCGTGCTAACTAACTATCGCACATTTATAAAGCAAAGTGCTAACCATCCTCACATTTATAAGGTTGTGCTAACCATCTGCACATAAGGTTGTGCTAACCATCCGCACTAAGTGTCCTTTATATACACTATAGTGCTAAATCGTATATTCAGCGTGCTGCTGGACTCTATGGCATGCCAACTATATCTTGTCCCTTAATAACTTTCTTGGGCATGTATTTCATATTCCATAATCATTTCATCCATGACAATATATATATCAACATTGTTCAACTTGGGTAGTTCATACCCAAAATATTATGCATAAGCACATAAACCTTGTCAATATAAATAATCAAATGATCAATGCATTTTATTTCCCAAAACTTGACATATTCATATTATATCAATCATATGTTCAATGACATAAATATTAATGTATTATGATATGCATGCAATTGCACTCACCTGGGCCATTTATTAGCTTGCCTCACTAAGCTCTATTCAATCCTTTTTTTCATAGTACCTCGAACCTTCTTTTGATTCGGGTCCAAACTTCATTAATCACATGAATGTAAACAACATTTGTTAGATTCAAATCTAACAATTCCTCAAACATGCTATCAAATCTAATCATTTGAATATACAAATTTCCTCCATTTCTTATACTGTCCAAAACTCATTTTGGTCCCTAATGACCATTTTGAACTTCAAATAATCCCTCCAAGCTTGCTAACTAACATTAGATACAAAATGTCTCAATTTCCATTTTCTCGAGCTTGCACTACCTTCAAAGATTTATTTATATAAAGTGATAAAACTCAGAATTTGATTCCATTTGTTCTGAAAGAAACTAGATTCAATAAGCTTTTCAACCATATAAATTAATATTCCAAATTCAACTTGTACGATTTATGGTTAATTTTCAAAGTCAATTTCAGTTCTAATTTCGAACAGACTACCATATTGTTTTTTAACCTTTCGTCACTTAAAAATTCATATCTTTTGACTCGAACTCAAATCAATTTCCGTTTATTGGAGGCGAAAACTAGACGAACAAATATTTATATCGGTATAAAATTCACCTTCTAACCATTTTTGTAGAATTTATGGTGAATTTTTAAACTTACTACAAATCCAATTTTCCTACACAACTTCCATAAATAACTTCAAACTTTATACTAATTTTTCATTACTTTGCTATTTGTCAATTTGGTCCCCTTACTTGATTCAAACCACTAATGTATCACTTTATTCATCAAATAATTATTCAAAAATAATTCCCTCTAACTTTTTTGTTCTTTCCAAAATAGTAACTAAAAATGCAAAGATAAGGATTCAAGCTTCTTAACTTTGCAATTTAGCCTCAAATCAACATTACTACTTGAATTCTATTATTTCAACTAAAATAAGATTTATTCCTACTCTAAAACCTCATTTCCAAATTGGTCACTTAACTTTGACAAATTGTCAAAATGGTCACTAATTCAATTTAACATCGATTTAGCATTCTAACATCAATTTCACATCTCCAACATCCTTAATAACATAAATACACACCAAATCCATACAAATTCAGATTTGGTCCTCTAAATTTTAAGATTTTCGAATTGGTCCTATCAAATTAACTTAGGTCTTGCTTCCAAACAACAAATCAAGCTTACTAAATCATTAATTCAACATCACAAACCCTAAATTAAACTTAAATCCATAAACCCTAATCATCTTCATAATAATCTAAACATTTAGAACTTAAATCCCAACTCAATATCATGATTTTAACATCATACTAACTTGATTTCAACTTGAATTCAATCATGGAATCATAAAATCTCAAAACCCCCAATTTGATCCATAAACCCTAATTTCTTTCTCATGTAAAGTCTCATCAATCAAGCATGAATTCCATGAATTATTGGCATCAAAAGATAGATCTTGAAGAGTAGAACAACATTGCAATTGAAGAGATTCTGAAAACCGAATCTCGAGCTTGGAAAAAATTTCTCTTTCTTTCCCTATCTCTCACTTTATGGCTGGAAAAGATGAACATTTTTGTTCATCTTTTCACCATTATTTTACACATATATCTATTAAATGAATATTAAATTTATTTAATAGTAAAATTACAATTTTGCCTTTTTATCCAATGGTTGAGATTGATTTTATCATCAATCAAGGGCCAAGATTTAATCTTCCATTTCCTCTTTCCAAAAGTTCCCTTATAACTTTTTAAACATTTCAAAATTGTCATTGGGGCCAAATGACCAATTTGCCCTCGAACTAGTTTTTATTTACTAGTTTGCCATTTTTGTAAAAATTCAACTAAGTCTAGTTGGAATCCAACCAAATGTAATAAAATATTCATAAAATAGTATTTTATGACTTTTCCATGG
The DNA here is from genome assembly GCA_019671005.1 of Hibiscus mutabilis. NCBI lineage: Eukaryota > Viridiplantae > Streptophyta > Magnoliopsida > Malvales > Malvaceae > Hibiscus > Hibiscus mutabilis. The sequence goes on from CM033731.1 coordinate 41,509,509, forward strand.
CTTTTGGATCTGCCTCTGAAATTCTAGTTCGATATGATTTCCCAATATTCATAAAATATCTCTACTGCGATTTTACCTTTTCCGAGCTATTGGATTTATTCCGAAAATTCTATATTCCATATTCGAGAAACAAACTCTATTATCCCATAAAAACTTCCTTGTCCAAGGACTTTGACTGAATTTTCTTAACTCGGTCTATTTTCCCGATACTTATCGAAAATCTTCATAGAATAAAATTCCTCTTAGAATTACTTTATCGATAATCCATACGAATTTTCTCTACTCTTACTGAGTCCAAAATATCAATCAGAAACACTTTTATGGGACCTTCCCGAAGGTCACCCATCCTTTTATTTCTTTGGCCTGAGCACGCTTAACAATTTTATTCTATCCAAATTCAGTACCTTTTACTGCATCTTAATTCTTAAAACCGATATCAAGGTACCTATTTCGATCCGATTCACTCTTATACTGAATAAAATTACTTATTAGGAAATTTACACTTTAGTCCCCAAACTTTTCAAAGTTTATACTTTAACCATCAAAACTTTCAAAGTTTACAATTTGGTCACTAGCCAAAAATTGAGATATTACAATTCCTTCCCTTTAATAAAATTCGTCCTCGAATTTTTAAAACATACGTGTTTCAAATAATTGCGATATTACTCCTCATTTTCTTCACAAATTCTCAAGTGGCTTCTTCGACCTTGTGATTTCGCCTTAGGGCCTTAACCAATGTGATTTTTCTTATTCATTAATTCTTTAACTCCATATACCAATATTTATATTAACACCTCTTCATGTATCAAGTCTAATTGCAGTTCTTTTTTTTCTTAGGAGTGATGACACGTGAATAATCCAATCAATATCTCCAAAACATAAATACATGCACTCTAAACTTTTGCTCACTTATGAGGATAAGATCCATTAATATGCCCTTGGTACAACTCTTTTACGATTCCTTGAGGTATAATAATTTTGAAACCAAAGTTTTTCCTTTTTGACTTGCACAAATCATCTTCTCTCAAAGTGGTACTTTTCCTCTTTTTCTCTTCCTTTAGCTTTTAATTGATAATATCGTGACTAAAGATCAACCTTCCATTTACATCTTACTTCTATGTTAGTCATAGGTAACCAATTTATCTTAAAATTGGTCTTAAATTCTCATATCTTCTACATGAGTTAACTTTCATGCTTATTTCACTATATCATATCCACTATGAGTCCTTTCTTAACTTCCAAGATTCGTAGACTGACGAATTACATCATCGTCTTACTTTCCTTATTCAAGTCTCATTCCATATCATACTAGTGAGGAGCAGCATCAAGCCATACAATCAGCACATCAATAATATGATATCCTAGGGGCATGTATTTACTGATAAAAATCATATACAAACTTGGTTTAGCATCCAGAACTGGCTAAAATTTTGCTCTAATACCATTAAATGTAACACCCCTTTTTTCGTACTAAATACGAGTCAGAGATGTCACATTACGAATGCCTTATCTTGTTTTATACATATATTTTTCATCATCAAACTGGTTAATTCTCTATATTTTTAGTTTAATTTCATGTATCATACTCTACTAGTAATCAAATAATTATATGCCCACTAGAGATTATCATAAGCTAGAATATCTTACTGATGTTTTGCAGATTGAAGCTTGATCAACGTGCTTAACTCCTCTTCAAGTACTCCACCTTAACCTACGTGTGAATCAAACACACGCTAAGTTTTCACTTCGTGAGGCAATAAATAAAATTAATAATAATTTAAACTTATTAAACTTTATGGCTACATTTATATAGCATGATATATGCCAATGTATTAACTTTTATAAAGAAAGAGAAACTTAAGTATGCGAGATCGGTACTCCCAAGGTACTAGTCACCGAAGTGACGATAAACATATAGACACATAAAGTGTCGGTAACATATAGACACATAAGTGTCGGCATCATATAGACACATAAGGTAATGTCCACCATCCGCACGTAAGACCGTGCTAACTAACCGCACATTTATAAAGCAGTGCTAACCATCCTCACATTTATAAGGTTGTGCTAACCATCTGCACATAAGGTTGTGCTAACCATCCGCACTAAGTGTCCTTTATATACACTATAGTGCTAAATCGTATATTCAGCGTGCTGCTGGACTCTATGGCATGCCAACTATATCTTGTCCCTTAATAACTTTCTTGGGCATGTATTTCATATTCCATAATCATTTCATCCATGACAATATATATATCAACATTGTTCAACTTGGGTAGTTCATACCCAAAATATTATGCATAAGCACATAAACCTTGTCAATATAAATAATCAAATGATCAATGCATTTTATTTCCCAAAACTTGACATATTCATATTATATCAATCATATGTTCAATGACATAAATATTAATGTATTATGATATGCATGCAATTGCACTCACCTGGGCCATTTATTAGCTTGCCTCACTAAGCTCTATTCAATCCTTTTTTTCATAGTACCTCGAACCTTCTTTTGATTCGGGTCCAAACTTCATTAATCACATGAATGTAAACAACATTTGTTAGATTCAAATCTAACAATTCCTCAAACATGCTATCAAATCTAATCATTTGAATATACAAATTTCCTCCATTTCTTATACTGTCCAAAACTCATTTTGGTCCCTAATGACCATTTTGAACTTCAAATAATCCCTCCAAGCTTGCTAACTAACATTAGATACAAAATGTCTCAATTTCCATTTTCTCGCAGCTTGCACTACCTTCAAAGATTTATTTCTATAAAGTGATCTAAAACTCGGAATTTGATTCCGTTTGTTCTGAAAGAAACTAGATTCAATAAGCTTTTCAACCATATAAATTAATATTCCAAATTCAACTTGTACGATTTATGGCGAATTTTCAAAGTCAATTTCCAGTTCTAATTTCGGAACAGACTGCCATACTGTTTTCTGACCTTTCGTCAGTTAAAAATTCATATCTTTTGACGGAACTCGAAATCAATTTCCGTTTGTTGGAGGCGAAACTAGACGAACAAATATTTACATCGGTATAAAATTCACCTTCTAACCATTTTTGTAGAATGTATGGTGAATTTTTAAACTTACTACCAAATCCAGTTTTCCTACACAACTTCCATAAATAACTTCAAACTTTATACTAATTTTTCCTTACTTTGCTATTTGTCAATTTGGTCCCCTTACTTGATTCAAACCACTAATGTATCACTTTATTCATCAAATAATTATTCAAAAATAATTCCCTCTAACTTTTCGTTCTTTCCGAAATAGTCACTAAAAATGCAAAGATAAGGATTCAAGCTTCTTAACTTTGCAATTTAGCCCTCAAATCAACATTACTACTTGAATTCTATTATTTCAACTAAAATAAGATTTATTCCTACTCTAAAACCTCATTTCCAAATTGGTCACTTAACTTTGACAAATTGTCAAAATGGTCACTAATTCAATTTAACATCGATTTAGCATTCTAACATCAATTTCATATCTCCAACATCCTTAATAACATAAATACACACTAAATCCATACAAATTCAGATTTGGTCCTCTAACTCTTAAGATTTTCGAATCGGTCCCTATCAAATTAACTTAGGGTCTTGCTTCCAAACAACAATCAAGCTTGCTAAATCATTAATTCAATATCACAAACCCTAAATTAAACTTAAATCCATAAACCCTAATCATCTTCATAATAATCTAAACATGTAGAACTTAAATCTCAACTCAATATCATGATTTTAACATATTAATTTAATAGTGAAATTACAATTTTGCCTTTTTATCCAATGGTTGAGATTGATTTTATCATCAATCAAGGGCCAAGATTTAATCTTCCATTTCCTCTCTCCAAAATTGCCCTTATAACTTTTTAAATATTTCAAAATTGCCATTGGAGCCAAATGCCCAGTTTGCCCTCCAACTAGTTTTTATTTACTAGTTTGCCATTCTTGTAAAATTCAACTAAGTCTAGTTGGAATCCAACCAAATATAATAAAATATTCATAAAATAGTATTTTATGACTTTTCCATGGCTTTTGGATCAACCTCTGAAATTCCAGTTCGATCTGATTTCCCGATATTCATAAAATATCTCTACTGTGATTTTACCTTTTCCGAGCTATTGGATTTATTCCGAAAATTCTATATTTTCATATTCGGGAAATAAACTCTATTATCCCATAAAACTTCCTTTTCCAAGGACTTAGACTGAATTTTCTTAACTCAGTCTATTTTCCCGATACTTATCGAAAATCTTCATAGAATAAAATTCCTCTTAGAATTTCTTTACCGATAATCCATACGAATTTTCTCTACTCTTACTGAGTCCAAAATATCGATCAAAAACACTTTTATGAGACCTTCCCGAAGGTCACCCATCCTTGTATTTCTCTGGCCTGAGCACGCTTAACAATTTTATTCTATCCAAATTTAGTACCTTTTACTGCATCTTAATTCTTAAAACCGATATCAATGTACCTATTTCGATCTGATTCACTCTTATACTGAATAAAATTACTTATTGGGAAAATTTACACTTTAGTCCCCAAACTTTTCCAAAGTTTATACTTTAATCGCCAAAACTTTCAAAGTTTACAATTTGGTCACTAGCCAAAAATTAGGATATTACATTTGCTACAGTTGTGGGAGGCACAAATTTAAATGTGTCGGTAGTTATAGCCCGTGGCTTCGAGCATCACCATCATGGAGGCAAAGGGTGGAAGAACCAGTTCCAACGCGATCTCAGGGAGGAAGTTTCAGTCCCTTGCCACGGCTCCTTGGTCGGAGACCGAAGGAAACGACAAGAATATGTGTCCTCCAATGCTTGGCCAGGTTCCTAGGAGCCCTCATCCCGAGGATACGAGGTTTCCAAGGTCAACCTTGGACCTGCTTTCCGACAGCGAGCCTCCCAAAGTGGATACTGAGAGAAAAGAAATCAGATCTTTATCTCTTGCCCAAGCTACTCATGAAGTTTTGGCAGAAAGCAATCAAACAGAAGTTGCTGGAATTGGGCATTGCTTAACCGCTGCTCCTGCCTCTAACTCTCTGACTTCTGGACCAAACACGAAACTCGGTTTTCTTGACGAGTTATGGGGTAATATCCTCACTGAGGGCATGGGATCTATGGACGTGTCTATTGCTAAGAAACGTAAAAGAAAAAAGAAACAGCATAATCATTCTTTGTGTCCAAACACCGGGAACTAATGAACCTCATCTCCGATGGCATCTACCAAGCTTCTCTGGGAAACTGGTGTGCTCAAGGATTTGGTGCTATAGCCAATGAGGAGGTTCTCAAGATTGCCCTATTCCCGAATTCCTTTACTAACTCCTCTCCCCTGATTAGTAAGCTCGAACGTTCTAAGAGAGGGCATGCTTTCAAAGTTAAGCATTTGACGTTAATTAAGCAAGCTGCTCGGCGTAAGCATGTTAGGGAGATATCTAGAATGGCAATGGAAGAGGTAGGGATCATTGAGCTTGGCTTGGATTCGTTTGGAGCTGACTTAACCAAGAAGCCATCCCTGGTTATTAACGATAAAATGATGCTATGTGGGGAAATAGAGATCAGTGATGATGATACCCAGGGAGATCAGATGGTGAATGTGGAGCTCACGGGAGGTGTGTCAGATGGCCTTCAGAATGCGGATGACCCTCCCAAGGGTTATCTTCAAGCACCATGATTCATTTTGACCTTGCTATCTTCGACTGGAAGGATCGAAGGATGGCATTTAGGTGCTCTCCTTCCCCAAGGATCACCCATGGGGTTTTGTCCCCGCGTGATCCCTGGTTTTGCTTATTTTCCGTCCCTGTTTCTCCTGGTTGTCAAAGTTCTTCTTTATCTCTGAAGCTCGACGAGGCTTCTGGTGGAGCTATCTTTGACCTGCCCAAGCATGGAAGGTCTCCTACATTGCTCATGATGACAAGACCCTTGCCCGGGAAAGGTAATGGAGCCTGCCTCCGGAAGAAGCTCTCGCATAAACGTAGTTCAAGTCAAGGTTTCCATCGCTTCTGTTTGGTGTTTGGTTTGGCCCTTGTGTTGTTGTTGGGTCTACTGTGTTACCTGTCTTTGTTTCTGGTTTTCGGTCCTGTCTTTGTTGTTGTGATCACTGGGTGTGTTTTGCCTCGGTGTGGTGTTTTTAGGTTTCTTTGTCTGTTTCCCGACGTGGTTCCTGCATGGAATCTGCATGGGGCTGGGTCCTTGTATGGTTGACTTTTCCTTTATGGGTAATAAAGGTGCTCAGTTTCTTTTGACAAAAAGAAGGGACCATCAGTGTTTTTGTCAGTTTCTTAACACTTTAGAGATGCAAATTATTTAATCTCAGCGCTCATCATTTTGCAGCATGAGATGCATGAAAATAGGGGTGAACCTTCGATAGAGTCTAGTAAAAAAAATTTAAGTTTGTTAATTTTATAAGTCATATTTTACGGGTTAAATTTTATTTGAAATTATTTCGATTCGAATTGAGATAAGTTTTTGAATTTCTGTACAAATTTAATTATAATTATTTACAATATTACAATTGATTCTAATTTAAACGACTTTTTATATTCATATACAATACACATATATTTCTTCATATTTGTTCATATGTGGTATATATATCAAGTAGAATTGAGGGACTCGACTTAAACTTATAAATTGATCCACTAACTTTAAAAATTTTGAGTTATTTGAATTTACATTTTACAATTCAAACTTTATTTAAAAAAAATTCAAATCGAGTTTATATAATTTTAAGTCGATTAAAGACGAATAGAATTTTACTCACCCCTACGTAAAACAAATAAGCAAGGTTTTATTGTCTAAACTTTTCATTTGCAAGAATTCCTTAAAAGGAATCTTTTAAATACATTTATTTTATAAATATTCGATATATTCGTATTGTACACTATTAATGTAGGATATTAATGAACTAATTCAAATAATTTAATTTCGAGTCGAGTAACAAAATTAACCATTGCGTAGAAGTTGGTGGTTTCTTGGTCAGCTTTACATCAGCTGGAAATTGAATGCATTGCTAACGCTTCAATACGTAGTTAAAAAAAAATTAATTTTCTCTTCATAGCCGTCGTAAGTTTTTGTTATTTCCTTTTTGCTTAATCGGTGACTATTATTTTCTATTTCGTCTTTCGCTCATTTTCAAATAGGCCCGATGAATTGGGTAGTGAACTGTTCTTGGGTTCGTCCATAGATCTTAAAGTAAATTTGAAAATAAACCCAATTAAAACCACAAAGGAATCCAACATTCAAGAGATAAATTATCTTTGTCAACAACTCCTAGAGTAAACGGTTAAAAGCTCTCAATTGACACTTTATCTTTTTCTAAGTTATAGTCTTGTAAGTTCTAGACCTAGTAGGAACAAATTTTTTTTAGTCTTTGTAATCACTCATTTTCACTTGTAAATACATATTAATATTGCATGTATGTTTATTATATTATATGAATGTTACTAATATATATATAAGGTGTGGTGTGTGCATGTACATTATAAGCTATGTATGTATACGTATTAATGATGAATGTGTGTCGCGTATGTATCTAGAGTATGAGCGTATTTGATTAATATATATAGAAGTTATGTTAATTATGGGTAGGATTATATGTACGTATGCCAATATGTTATACTTGTATAAGTATATGTTTGTATCATGTATATGTATTGCTGTTATAATTATATTATTATTATTAATATTATTGGGCTGATAAAATGAAAAAATTAGATATATTAAACCCAAATAAAAATTACACCAAGTCCAAATACAATTACAAGGCCCGGTTGGCCCAAACCCAAATCTTATCTAATTACAATTATGGTGTGCGGGGTAAATGGGGCCGTTGGATCAAGATCCGATCCAACGGCCACGATACAACCAAGAAGTCAAAAATATTCGCGGACACGTGTTCCACACGTATGGACCGCTCGAGTGCCACGCCGCGCGTATGGTCCATACTGCGACGCTTTAATATCCCACGCGTAAGATCCACGCGTTCGACTCCTCATCGCGGAGCTCCACGGGCGAGATCCAAGACGCCTCATCAAATCGAGGCTTCATCCAGGCCGATCGTTCTTCAAGCCATCTCAATCGTTAGATCGGATCGATCTAACGGCCGAGAACGCTGTCGGTCATTGGCGAACATCCATACCGCCACCGCGCCGATATTCAGCCCGTGTTGTAACATGCCCAAGACAACAAGCAAAAATTGTCAGTTCAGATCTGAAAAAGCAAGATGCAACTTGCACCAAAACAAAGACAACGATATATATGAAACAGGGACTTTTGTAAAGGGGAAAAGAAAAGAAAAAGATTGGTAAAAAAAGGGGGAGAGAACAGAGATCTTGTAATACAAAAAAAAAACTGAAAGTTGTAAACATTCAAGGGAATCGAAAGAAAAGTCCAGTGGTAAATCCTCTTTTGTTTTTTCTATTTTTACAGGCATATACGAAAGAAGAAAACAGAAACAAAAAAAGAGAGCCGTCTTACCATTGATGTTTGTGGGTCTTCCCTTCCTTAGTGATAAGCCTTTCGGCTTTTTCCAAGTCTGATATGGTGAACTAAAGGGAGGGGAAGACCCCTTGTAGTTTCGTTTTGGTTTAAAAAATATTTTTTTCTCTTCGTATTTTCTAGATCCAGGGCAAACAAGGGTGTATCCTCTGAATCCAACCACGAATTCATGTTGAGGATGAAAAGGGGGTTATTTTAATGTGTTTTGGAGGCTCGCCGGCGCCGATTAGCGGCGGCCGGCGGCGGAGAACACGGCGGCCGGGTGGCGGATTCTGGGTTTTATAAGAACAGTTGAGAGAAAATGAAGAACATGGGCTATATGAAAACTGAAGAAATGAAACGAATGGCCAAAAATTTGATTTCGGCCTAAAAAGAGGGTTTATATAATTGTTATTATTTCGTTAAATGGAAAATAACACACTTAACCATCCCGTGTTTTCAATATTTTCGTTTTTGTCGTGCCGCATGGTATAATTACAATCCCAGTCCCTCTGATATTTCAAAATCTTATAATCCAGTCCCTAAATTACACCGATTCAGATTTTAAATGGTAAAATTACCCCCTTAACCATCCCGCGTTTTTGAACTTTTCATTTTAGGTCTGCCCCTTGGTCTAATTACAGTTTTGATCCTTTTAGGTTTTGTTTGTTTCGCAATTTCGTCCCTAAATTACATATTATTGTTCTTTAATTTCTGCCACTGACTTTTATTTTTCTTTCATTTCAGTCCTGTTTTCTTTATAAATATTCATGTTCGTATTATAATCGTATATGTTGATATTCTATTGTTTTATTTTATGTCACTCGTATATGCCTCGTATTTTATGTTTATATTTATATGTGTGTTAAGCTTATAATAGTCATGTATTTTTTATCCAGTTATTCGTATTAAAGCATGTTATGTTCTATTTGACTCGTAAAACAGCATGTTCTTGTACTTTTGTACGTATTGTATGTTTTCTTGACTTTTAGGTTACGTGTTAGTGTGTCTTCTTTTATGCATAATATATTGTTCCATATATGTTGAAATATGTTTTATTACTAGCATGTATGTCCTTTTGAAATATTTGTTTATCTATATACGTAATTTTTCCTGCATTGTTATTCTGACTTGCTAAAGTTGTTTTTGTCTATTATTTAGAATAATATGTATATATGCATGTTTTAGTCTAGTATATCATTTATGTTAGATTAATATTCTGTTATGTGAATATTTACTGTCTTTAAATTATCTGCCATGTTTTATATTTTTGCCACTAAGATTGCATATCGAGATATAAATTGTTAATGCGGTGTCCTTTTATCCGAGCGTAAACGGGGCCAGTATCAAGCGTAGTGATAGTGGTTGGGCGTTTATTCTCGGATAACGGGACCCTTAAAATTTATTCGCAATTATGACCGAATTTTAAAATAATCGTCACTCTAATCCGAAAAATCCAATATTAATAAAGCGGTAATTATTAAAGTACCAACTTTGGGCGGTGTGGAGGTGCTAATTCTTCCCTATCCGTAACCGACTCCCGAACCCAATCTTTTTGAATCTCTGGTTTTACGGTGTCCGGCCTACCTAAGTGGCCGGTGGCGACTCCATTTTTTTAAAAATGCGGTTTCTTTTAAAACCCCACGGAATAAATATTTTATATCCAAAAGAGTCACAAACACCTTTCGAAAATCCTCATTTTCATTTTAGCGATAAAAAAGAAGACATCGCTACAGATGGCGACTCCACTGGGGACTTTTTTGTTTTTCAAAAACAAATGAGAGTCAAGCTTTTTAAGTAATTACCGCTTTACTAACATTGGAAGTTTCGGATTAAAGTGGCTATTAAATTAACATTCGGTCATAATTGCGCGTTTATTTTAACGCATTTAAACTATGGCATATAAACCCGTCTTTTTAAGTGGGGGGAAAACGCTAATGCTTTCGTGGAGATATCGTTCTCCCGTATGGGCCTAGCAAGTACCTTCGGGGCTCGAGTACCTTATGCTTTCGTAAGGATATCGTTCCTTCGTACGGGCATAAGCGAATGGGTCCCCCTGAATTGAACTCGGTTGAAAGGAGCCTATAATGGGTGATGATCGGGGGCCTTGCTACTCTTAGTAGAGGACAGCGAGGACAATTCGGGTACCTCCTAGAACCAAAACTGCATGTAGAGAACACGTAGAAACCCACCCTGTTAGAGCCATGCGGATAACCTAGATGTCTTAGATGGAATGTAAATAGGATTGTCTTGTTTGCTTATCGCATTTAATTTGCCCTTTTATTATGTACTTATCATTTTTGTCCTAGATCGACTTGTGTTCTTTTGTTTTGTTTTTACATACCATTGCATTCGCATTACACAGGGGCATTGATTCCCGAGTGATTTCTCTTTTAATAGAAGATTGTTCATGATGGATCAAAGGTTCTTTGACCTGAAGGAAGGGGGTCCAATCCCAAAACTCCATCCCGAGACTAGACCGGGGACAGCCGAAGAAGAACCATTCAAGGACACCAGAACAGATTCGGTAAGCAGTGTCAATCCTAGTGATAAACAAGATGAAATACAAGAACTAAAGAAGCAGATGTCCGAGATGATGGACCAGATGAATGCCATGATGAAAGGCAAGCAGCATGTCGAACTCAGAAAAGATTCGGTCGGGGAGCAGAATGTGGAACAAAATGGTCAGAATGTCAAAATAGACAACACCTTTAAATATGACAAATCAAATCCCTTTGTGATCAATCTCAAGAAGCAGACAAGTAGCATATCTGGGGAAGATACCCAGGGAACAGAGGCAAAACCAGGGGAAGTTCGAGAATCTAATGACATCAGAAGACATTATCCAATACCTATGAGATACACCGAGTTACTTCCGTTACTTGTCGAAAGGAACCTTGTCATACCAGTGAAGTCTGTACCAAGAAAACCTCCTTATCCGAAAGATTACAACATGCGTGTCCGGTGCAGCTACCACATAGGCGATTCGAGTCATCACACTGAAAATTGTAGGGCCCTGAAGGACAGAGTTCGAGATCTTATCAGAATGGGAATTTTGGATTTTGAAGACGGACAACCCCGATTCTTCAGCCAGCCAGCCGTGGCCCGAGGGGCAAAGTCGAAGAAGGAACAATACCCAACCCAATGTTTGGATAACACAGGAGTGGGTCAATCAAGCGGGATAAAGTTAGAAGCCAATAATAAAAGCGTCTCAGAAGATGAACTTGCACACAAGCGCGACCAGCTCGAGCATGAGAGGCACAATCTGAGCATGAAATTAAAGAGCGTACAAGACGAGTACCAGAAGCTGCACTTTGAATTCAAGAGTTTCGGTCTGGGTGACACCACAGAAGAGTGGGTCAATGGTATGTTTCAGCTGAGGAACGGTTCAGAACGCTGGAAGCAGAAATGTAAGAATAGTAAGAATAAAATCAGATCATTATCAAAGAAGCTGGAAGAAGCTGAAGGCCAACGCGACTTTCTCCAAAATAAGTTGGAAAACAGTCTGGCCATGGAAGATATCCTGAAATCAAGTCTGCACCAGGAAAGGAATGAATCACAAGCCTTCCAAATGGAAAACGCAGCACTCAAAGAACAGATAGTGAGGCTCGAGACTGCTATACATACCAGTGAGATCCGTGTTGGGGCAATGACCGTTAAGCTACAAAAGGCCGAGCAAATAATACGGGAGAAAGACCGGGACATGAAGATGGTTACGACTCAAGCCCGACAAGTAGCTCAACAGGTAGCAGATTTAGCCGATGCAGCAACACCAATAAGCCAGAATATGGATCCGGCATTGGACCGCGAAGGAAAACTGACGGGACTATTGAATGAGGTCAAGACATTAGGTGCCAGGGCTCACCACTATCTGTAAAACCCTAATACCGGATGTAATGAAACCTTTTGGTCTGAATGAAAGATGTTCTATAAGGACAAATCACTTGCGGAATCAATGCTTTATTGCATTCATGCATTGTATTTGCATCACATTTTGTTTTATCATCGCATGGCACTTCATCATTTAATACATGGGGTTCGATGGCAGAATTAATCGGAAAATGGAACGAATTGAAGTGTCGAGGCTTGACCAGTTAGAAGAAAAAATCGAGAAAGAGCTTAAGAAAAAAGAGAAGATAAATGTCTTCAATACGAGGGAACTCTGCCTAGTCCTTGATTTGGTCATTCCTCCAGATTTCAAGGTTCCCGGATTTGCGCAGTATGACGGAACTAGCTGCCCGAAGATTCACTTAACAATGTTTTGTAGAAAAATGGAAGGATACATGAAGAACGAAGAATTGTTGATCCACCATTTCCATGATAGCCTGACGAGACCAGCAGCAGTGTGGTATAACCGTTTGAACAGAAACCAAGTTAGGTCATGGGGTGACCTCGCTAATGCCTTCTTGGATCAATACAAATATGCTTTAGATTTAGCACCCTGTCGACAGTTTCTTCAGAATGAGAAAATAAGGCCAAATGAAAGCTTCAGGGAATATGCATTAAGGTGGCGATGTCTGGCGACCCAAGTCTAGCCCCCTATAGCGGAAGAAGAGTTGACTCCCCTATTTCATGCAACGCTTCCCTCTCCCTTCTTCGATGTGATGTTGGAGAAATCGAGAAGCGGATTCGAAGATTTCATGACGATTGGAGAGAGAATAGAATACGCAATCAAAGAAGGAAAATTGGGGTCTAAGTCTAAGGACCGAATCAAAGATAAGATAGATAAGGATGGAGACGTAAATGAATTTCATCTCCAGGGTTCACGTGGCCGTAAAAGAAGGAGACAGACTGACAAATTGGGGTCATCAAGGAAAATCCCTCGGACGAGCGCAAATTTAGAAGTGTTTGGAACATCTATCTCAGACATTTGGCCTCATCTGGTAGAGGGTCACTATCTTGTTCCTAGGCCGATGAAGAGTGCACCTGATCTGTATGCCCATAGTTTTGACTCGAGTAGCACATGCGAATTCCATATGGGGGCACCGGGGCATCCCACCAGAAAATGTAGACCTTTACTAGATGAAATCAAGAAGCTGGTCAATGATGGAACCCTGACACAAGAGCTGATCAAGCAGTGGAAGACCAAGGATGAGAAGCAAATCTACATAGTGCTAAAGAAGCCATAGATGTCTCTACATTAAATATCTTCCTGAAGTAATACAAGGGATCAACTCTATGTGGCCCCCATGTGGCAAAGATCTTTTGTGATGGGGCATGTTTGTTGGTTTTTATTTTCAATAAAGGACACATTTCGCTTAACATATAATGTTTTTGAAAGCACATAGATATTTTCTCGTTGTGGTAGGACACTGGATATCAATTGCAAGATGTGACATTAGATAGATGTCGTGACAACGATGATGTGTGATCTTCCCTACCGGACTCTGGTCAGCAAAGCAAGATTATTACTCTTTCGATGATATTCAAGGACGAAAAAGCTCTAAATGTCAACCATGTAGAGTTGCTTGAAATTGAAACTCTAGGCATAATCTTCTAGGTATTAAAGAAGAAATAAAAAAAAGGAAGAGACAAAAAAAGGAAGAAAAAAGAGATGAAAATAAAGAAGGAGAAAATAATAATAAAAAGTACTCCTATGTTCGAAACCTGGTAATAGGCTTATTCGGATAAGAGTATGGAAAATTTTGAGGCACTCCGCTGAAGCGATAGGGTGGAGATACATTATCCAATTCAAGAAACCTTAGCTTCATGAGTGATGGTAATATTTTCAAATCGTGACTATGCCGAGTAACTTGGGGCAGTGTTGTTTGCTCCATCGTTGTCCTCAAGACAAAGGACTGTGACGAATTGATTTCCTCAAATAATGATAAAAACAAAAACAAAACAAAAAAACAAAAAAAGAGAAAAAAGAAAATAGGCGATATCATGAAAAAAATTAAGACTCGCACCACCTAGAACTTTATTCCTAGAGTAATATTTCTGCGCTCGAGTGGTTATACAAGCCTACCCTTTTGGGGGCGGAGTAGATAATGAGAATTGAGAAAGAGTATTACTCTGCAGCAACGCGGTAATCATGAGGATGAACCGAGTCACCAGGGAAGACTTCACATCTTTGAATTATCAAGTGGTTGAATCTAAGCCACTCTTGCACATGATATCCAGAGCTCATATGCTGTGTTTTCAAAATCTTGTATGTTAATCTAAATGATACCCTTCAGTGAAACACCAATCAGCAAATTGACAAGTTAAAGCAACAAAAATTTCCATGTATTACTTCAGGGGTAAGATCCAGAACACAAGGAGGCGGCTACTATTGGAGTCCCTAACCAGAAATGACCTCACAATGCATAGAATGAAGATGATAACAGAGGTATAGGTGTCAGACAGCACAAGAACAAGAAGCGAATTCCAGCCACGATGCCTTGTTTGGTTCAAGAAAATGAAGGACGAAACATGACAAGTATGAACTTACAAAGTGTGGGAACGGTAAAAAAGTAAACATTGAGTCTCCAAAGAATTAAAGCACAGAAATTGATGAATGGTGTCCGTCAAGAGGCAACAAGAAGATTGAGGTTAAGAAGCATTTCGCTTACCCAAATGACGAAATTAACAAATACTCAGAATATTGGGTCAAAAGAACTGGAAGGTAGCCGAGCACGATCGAATGGGGCAATGCAGAACAGAAAGAATAGTAAGATTCTCTGCACACGCATGATATAGCGTTTTTTGGTGAAGCAGGCAGAAACCCTGAAGAAGAAAGACGGGTGCTCGTGCAAACGAACAAGAACAGATGCCCATTGAGCAAAATTTGACAGAAATGAAGATCAAAATTGAGCATACCGCAAAAAGAAAGGAAATAGAGAAATCAGAAGAATGACTTTTCAGGACATAAGAAAAAAGAAAAAGAGGAGAAAGAAATCATAACATTACATGCATCATATAGATAGGGGCATGTCAATTTTGCTTGTTCCTAAACAGGTATTTGAAGAATTATCGAAGAATTTACCAAAGTCCATAGAACAACAGCCATGTCGGCGTCAGATCCAGATATTAAATCCTTCGGGTCATCGGTAAGTCCTTCGGGCACGATGTTAAATCCTTCGGGTCATCAGTAAGTCATTCGGGCATGATGTGGCAGCGTATCAGCGTGAGTCCCCATAAAACAACAGCCATGTCGGCATCAGATCCAGATATTAAATCCTTCGGGTCATCGGTAAGTCCTTCGGGCACGATGTTAAATCCTTCGGGGCATCAGTAAGTCTTTCGAGCGTGGTGTTAAATCCTTCGGGTCATCAGTAAGTCCTTCGGGCATGATGTGGCAGCATATCAGCGTGAGTCCCCATATAACAATAGCCATATCGGCGTCAGATCCAGATGTTAAATCCTTCGGGTCATCAGTAAGTCTTTCGGGCGTGGTGTTAAATCCTTCGGGTCATCAGTAAGTCTTTCGAGCATGATGATAAGTCCTTCGGGCCATCAGTAAGTTCTTCGGGCATGATGCGGCAGTCTTAGTAGCGTAGGTCCCAAAATGGCAACAGCCTGGTAAAAAAAAAGAACCTGCATTTTCAAGCCCCAGTGAAAGGTTCCATAGAGAGAGAACCCTAAATCTAAAATCTCAAAAAGAACTCCCAGTCGAAAAAATCCATCAGCGGCGCAAAAGGTTTTATATATGAGAAACCAGCGTTGAAGGCGAAGAGTTCTATATAGGAAGGACTCCAAGCTTTACAGTCTCGAAGTGAAGGGTTATATATAGGAAGAGCCTGTAGCTCCAAGATCGGAAGGTGGCGAAGCTCTATATAGGAAGAACTTTCGAGCCTGAAGATTCAGCCAAGGAAGAGCGAATATATCCAAAAGAACACATTTTTCCAAAGCTACAAACAGGGAAGTCTGATAAAAATGAGTGCTTATGAATCTTTGCTTTGTTTCCCATTCCATGAGAACAAGCAAAGAGGGGCAACTGTAATCACTCATTTTCACTTGTAAATACATATTAATATTGCATGTATGTTTATTATATTATATGAATGTTACTAATATATATATAAGGTGTGGTGTGTGCATGTACATTATAAGCTATGTATGTATACGTATTAATGATGAATGTGTGTCGCGTATGTATCTAGAGTATGAGCGTATTTGATTAATATATATAGAAGTTATGTTAATTATGGGTAGGATTATATGTACGTATGCCAATATGTTATACTTGTATAAGTATATGTTTGTATCATGTATATGTATTGCTGTTATAATTATATATTATTATTAATATTATTGGGATGATAAAATGAAAAACATTAGATATATTAAACCCAAATAAAAATTACAGTCCAAGTCCAAATACAATTACAAGGCCCGGTTGGCCCAAACCCAAATCTTATCTAATTACAATTATGGTGTGCAGGTAAATAGGGGCCGTTGGATCAAGATCTGATCCAACGGCCACGATACAACCAAGAAGTCAAAAATATCTGCCAGGCGCGTGTTCCACACGTATGGACCGTTCGAGTGCCACGAGCGCGTATGGTCCACGCGCGGACGCTTTAATATCCCACGCGCGCGTAAGATCCACGCGTTCTGACTCCTCGACTGCGGAGCTCCACGTGGCGAGATCTGAAGACGTCTCATCAAATCGAGGCTTCATCCAGGCCGATCGTTCTTCAAGCCATCTCGACCGTTAGATCAGATCTGATCTAACGGCCGAGAACGCGTCTGGCCGCTGGCAGAACATCCATACCGCCACCGCGCCGATATTCAGCCCCCGTGTTCAGAACATGCCCAAGACAACAAGTAAAAATTGTCAGTTCAGATCTGAAAAAGCAAGAAGCAACTTGCACCAAAACAAAGACAACGATATATATGAAACGGGGACTTTTGTAAAGGGGAAAAAGAAAAGAAAAAGATTGGTAAAAAAAAGGGGAGAGAACAGAGATCTTGTAATACAAAAAAAAACTGAAAGTTGTAAACATTCAAGGGAATCGAAAGAAAAGTCCAGTGGTAAATCCTCTTTTCTTTTTTCTATTTTTACAGGCATATACGAAAGAAGAAAACATAAACAAAAAAGAGAGCCGTCTTACCATTGATGTTTGTGGGTCTTCCCTTCCTTAGTGATAAGCCTTTCGGCTTTTTCCAAGTCTGATATGGTGAACTAAAGGGAGGGGAAGACCCCTTGTAGTTTCGTTTTGGTTTAAAAAATATTTTTTTTCTCTTCGTATTTTCTAGATCTAGGGCAAACAAGGGTGTATCCTCTAAATCCAACCACGGATTCATGTTGAGGATGAAAAGGGGGTTATTTTAATGTGTTTTGGAGGCTCGCCGGCGCCGATTAGCGGCGGCCGGCGGCGGAGAACACGGCGGCCGGCCACCGGATTCTAGGTTTTATAAGAACAGTTAAGAGAAAATGAAGAACATGGGCTATATGAAAACTGAAGAAATGAAACGAATGGCCAAAAATTTGATTTCGGCCTAAAAAGAGGGTTTATATAATTGTTATTATTTCGTTAAATGGAAAATAACACACTTAATCATCCCGTGTTTTCAATATTTTCATTTTTGTCTTGCCGCATGGTATAATTACAATCCCAGTCCCTCTGATATTTCAAATCTTGTAATCCAGTCCCTAAATTACACCGATTCAGATTTTAAATGGTAAAATTACCCCCTTAACCATCCCGCGTTTTTGAACTTTTCATTTTGGGTCTGCCCCTTGGTCTAATTACAGTTTTGATCCTTTTAGGTTTTGTTTGTTTCGCAATTTCGTCCCTAAATTACATATTATTGTTCTTTAATTTCTGCCACTGACTTTTATTTTTCTTTCATTTCAGTCCTGTTTTCTTTATAAATATTCATGTTCGTATTATAATCGTATATGTTGATATTCTATTGTTTTATTTTATGTCACTCGTATATGCCTCGTATTTTATGTTTATATTTATATGTGTGTTAATCTTATAATAGTCATGTATTTTTTATCCAGTTATTCGTATTAAAGCATGTTATGTTCTATTTGACTCGTAAAACAGCATGTTCTTGTACTTTTGTACGTATTGTATGTTTTCTTGACTTTTAGGTTACGTGTTAGTGTGTCTTCTTTTATGCATAATATATTGTTCCATATATGTTGAAATATGTTTTATTACTAGCATGTATGTCCTTTTGAAATATTTGTTTATCTATATACGTAATTTTTCCTGCATTGTTATTCTGACTTGCTAAAGTTGTTTTTGTCTATTATTTAGAATAATATGTATATATGCATGTTTTAGTCTAGTATATCATTTATGTTAGATTAATATTCTGTTATGTGAATATTTACTGTCTTTAAATTATCTGCCATGTTTTATATTTTTGCCACTAAGATTGCATATCGAGATATAAATTGTTAATGCGGTGTCCTTTTATCCGAGCGTAAACGGGGCCAGTATCAAGCGTAGTGATAGTGGTTGGGCGTTTATTCTCGGATAACGGGACCCTTAAAATTTATTCGCAATTATGACCGAATTTTAAAATAATCGTCACTCTAATCCGAAAAATCCAATATTAATAAAGCGATAATTATTAAAGTACCAATTTTGGGCGGTGTGGGGGTGCTAATCCTTCCCCATCCGTAACTGACTCTCGAACCCAATCTTTTTGAATCTCTGGTTTTATGGTATTCGGCCTACCTAAGTGGCCGGTGGCGACTCCATTTTTTTTAAAATGCGGTTTCTTTTAAAACCCCACGGAATAAATATTTTATATCCAAAAGAGTCACAAACACCTTTCAAAAATCCTCATTTTCATTTTAGCGATAAAAAAGAAGACATCGCTACAGTCTTGTAAGTTCTAGACCTAGTAGAAGCAAATTTTTTCTTCACCTTTCCTAGGTAGGAATTGTTCAAAAAAAGAGATAAATTATCTTTGAAAAATAATATTTTTAAACTCAATGAGTAGTCATAGTAATAATACTTTTTTCTAGAAGATTCAGTTAGTGTTGATTGTCGGCCGCCGGTGTTCATTATTTTTTTATGTTTTATTTTTACAATTTTAATAAGAATCTATGCTCTTGTGGCACACGATTCCTTTGCCTTTATGGCATGCTTTTCATTGACTTTTGTGGTTCGTTTTATCTGTCGTTTGACACGATTTTAGCATACCTTAGCGGTAGTTTGGTACTCATATAGAGATCCTCACGACGCTAGCTTTCTGATTTGATTCTATCGGTGGTCATAGAAAAGATAGATCCCCACTCGTCTGATGATCTGTTAGCTGATATAATCAGAACTGTGTAGCGGAACAATCTGTTTGATAGTTTGGTTCGCTTACCACTCCTTTGTATCCCATAAAGCGTCTCGTTTGGTAAAGACAAGGAGATTCATGAAAGTTTCTAAATTTTGCTGGTATGCTAAACTCCATGAAAGAGTTTGTTTTTCTTTATACCTTTATATGAGTTTTTTTTTCTTCTTTTTAATGTATTGTATTTATAATATTTTTTATAATGTTTAATAAAATTCAGATGACATTTTTTAAAATATATATCACAGCGTACGTAGTAGCACTTATCAATCCTGTAAATTGCCTTTCATATAAGATGCCTGCATTCATACGTATCTTACTTAACTTTTTTCTAATTCTATATAATTAATTAATTATGCATACCTAAATCAATCAGTCTCTTTGGAAAATTCCAAAAAATATATAATTTTCCTTCTAGGGTTTTCAGTTGAATAAAAATGAAAACGGACATTAAATATCATGAGTACGTTGATTTAGAGGTGAGCGTTCGATCGAGTCGAGTCAAAAAATTTCGAGTTATTCAAGTTGACGCGACATATTTTATAACTCAAACTTTATTTGAAATTTTTTAGATTCAAGTCGAGTTTAAGAAATTCGAGTCGGGTTTTCGAGTTCCTATAAAAATTTAATTGTAATTATTTATCATGTTATAGTACGGTTTGATTCCAATTTAAATCACTTTCTCTGATCATATAAGATATGCATATATATTTTTCTTCATATTTTTTCATATTTTGCAATATTTCTTCATATTTTTATATATCGGTATATATATATAATAAAAAATTGAGGGACTCGTCTCGAACTTAAAAATAAATTCATTAATTACTAAAAATTTCGAGTTATTCGAATTTTTATTTTACAACTCGAACTTTATTTGAAATTTTTTCGAGTCGAGTTTTACTCACCCCTACATTGGTTAATAGGCTTTTATCAAATAATTTATTATTTCATTTATTTTATTGTTGTAGTCCTGAGTATGCCTATTAAACCTTTAACTTCACATTCATCCTTTCTTAATTCATAATATAATATTGTTTTTTTATAAATTATTATTTAATGTATTGTCAGTATAAAAGTATTTTAAAAGTGTATGTTTTCAATTATATTAAATGGAATAATTTTTTTACAAAAATGTGACGATAATATAATTTATAATCTTATTTGTGGAATAATTTTTCACTACCAATACATATAATAATTATTTTTTAATTGAACTATTATTTTATACTTTGATGCACGGTCATTATAAAAGAATTTCACGAGCAAGGTTACAATTTTGCGGAGTATCCTTTGTCTTTATTTAAAAGATAAATAAATAAATAAATGAGACACTTGTAATCGGCTTTATTGTTTAAATATTCTATTTTGGGATATTAATTGGAAATTCACCCCCTTTGAAAAATATTCAGAAAATACCCCCATACAGCCTACGTAGGTCAAACTCGCTTTTAGTCAAAATGCTAGTTTCAAACTCGCATTTAGTCAAACGCGAGTTCTGTGTAATAAAAATTTGGTAAATTAATTTTTTTCGTTTTATCTATCCACTCAATACGGAACTCGCATTTGACTAAACGCGAATTAGACGAAGCTCGTGTTTGACTAAACGCGGGTTTGACTTACATGGGCTGAATGAGAGGGTGTATTTTTCCAAATGTTGTTCAAAGGAGGGTGGATTTCCAATTAATATCCGAAAAGAGAATATTCAAACAATAAAGCCATTGTAACGTGGTGGAATTTTTTTCCCTCATTATTTTTATAAAAATGTAAAAAATGGAGAGGGCTTTATTTTTTAAGTTACAAGTACAATCACATAAATATAAGTACATAATATATATTCGAAAAATTATAACTAGAATTTTATCAAACAAATTATCACTAGAATTAATCATTATAAAACACGATCTAATTGATAACCAAATATACACATGCCATAATAAATCTAGAAAAACACCCACACATAATGTGATTCAATCTAGAATAAAATTTAAATTAAAAACCTTGCCATAATATTTAACATAATAAAACTTTAACTTGAAAGCTCAAGATACCTCGATCTTAATATTAATCGAAGATCTTGTTGGCAAAAAGGAGAATTTTAATGACATGATTTATGTTGAGATTTTGATTGAAAATGTGAAAAACTTAAAGTATCCACATTGTTTTGTGGAAATAAGAAAAGGGTTCTTTATGCCCTTGTAAAACTCCAAGTTTTTGGGTTTAAATTATCCACAACTCTGTAGGTACAGGTGTATTTGGATATCGATTTTGAAAAATTAATCTATATATTGTAAATTTTTTCACATAGTAATTTTCTGATTTTCTTTAATAATTCGTAGTCTTTAAATTTCATGTTGTCTCTCTACTTCAAGCTAAAGTAATATAAGAGAAATTTTTCCTTTTCCCCAAAAATTTTGTTAATAAAAATAATAAAGTAATTTTAAATATCATGACTCGAACCAACACAAATGAGATAATATGAATGTCTTTGATTATTTGATCAATTAACGAATCTTTAATAAAACATTAATTTTTTTTGTAATACGCATGTCCGTCTTACGGTCCATGTTCGAGGTACCAGGCTGCCCCTCCCAACAATGTCGAAACTCACGTCCTCTCCTTGAGAGTGCAAAGTGTCTTACCAATGCACCCAACACTTGTTGGTAATAAAATATTAAATTTTAAATTTTAAAAATTGCATCTTAATATTAATTATCTCAATTGTAAAATGATAATAATAATTTAAATAAAAAACCCTAAAACTTACCAGCATGGTTGGTCCAAGCGGTAAGCAATCACTTAAACAACTCTCGAATTTGAGGCATTGCGTATGCAGAAAATCCCCGATGAGAGACCAACCCACTAAAACCAGGTGTGCAACGTGAATTGGTCCGAATTAGTCGGGGCAAAACCTAAAAAACCTAAAACTTTAACAACAGTGAAAAGATAAGATGTTTCTATACTTTTCATATGAATTAGTAATAATAGAATTAATATTTTAATACGTTGAAGATGTGTAATTTGTATGATGATATAAAACTCATAACAACACCAAACAATTCTTAAATTAAAAAACTGAAAAATTCCAATTCGTAGTTATTGTCAGAGTAATTAATTAAATCGGTCTTTAACATTTTATGGGGCTCCTCTTTTGATAGAGTTGTTTACATATGAGCTCAAGATGGGCCTGTGAAACTGGATGCTGCATTTCACCCATTCAACCATATACAAAAATGCAGGTTTGGGCCTAAATTATCATAACTAACTAAATTATAATTATATCCAGTTAATGTATGAGTTTGAAACAGGGCAAAATTTGGGGACAATCCATTCCAAAATTAAATTTTGGGATATAGGGTACCCTCACTCATATTTTGGATTGTAGGCCATTTTTTACAGTGCATGGTGAAATTACGCCATTTGCACATGGAGTTGTGCATTGAATATGGAACCACGCCATTGCACATGGTGTCGTGCATTGAATATGGGTTGGCTCAGCCTGAGCGGTAGCGCTACAAGCTGCTGCAAGCTGCCATGCAGTTTTAATTGGGGACAGAACGTCATTTGCTCATGGTGTTGTCCTGTAGCCATGCATGCAGACCAGCTTTCACGTGAAAGCTGGTCAAGTGAGTTTTTTTTTTCCTTAAATGTTGTATATATATAGGATATTGAGGAGAAGGGGAGTCTATAGGGTTTGAGAGAAAACATTGAGAGAGTTTGAGTTGAAAATTTGAGTAATATTTTTGTTATAAATATATTCGAAAATGGTGAAGATGGTTAAAGTATATTTGTTTGTAAATCTTCTCGGTTTCTCAGAAGTAAGTAAGTAATTTGTTTGTTTAAATCTGTTGCTTTTTTTAAATTATAGTTGTTTGTAGATTTTTTTGTGTGCTTGAAGATATATTTGAATGATACTTACTTTTTATTGTTGAAGGATTTAGAGCACATTTACACGGTTTCTTGTCTAATCCGGTAAATTTTTGTTGAAGGATTTGGAGCACATATATACGGTTTCTCGTCTAATCCGGTAAGTTTTTGTATTTTTTGAAGATATATTCGTATAGGTGAAAATTTTGAAGCTAATACATTTTTTGGTTGTATATATATTCGAATGATAATTGCTTTGCAGATTTGTTTGAAAATGGAATCTGGAGGAGTTTTGTTGTGCCGTGACCATGAGCACATTTCGCATCATATTCATGAAGAGCAAGTAAGTAATTTAAAATTTATTATGTCATGTGTAAAACGAAATAGTTTATTATAATAAATTAATTATAGGGTGTGGAGCATACCATCTGTCATCGAGGAATAAAGATCAATGAACCTTCCGACCGCATAGTTTATTACTTACAGCTTGCCGATTTTTATAATGCTTTATTTTTTCGTGGATTTAAGATTGTCTCTGTGTTGATTACTGGATTGATTGAACGGTAGAGACCAGAGACTCGCACATTTCATTTTTCATTTCGCGAATGCACAATAACTCTAGAGGATGTAGCTATACAGCTTGGTGTCCCAATAAATGGGAATCTGTTGGTTGGACTAACCTCGGCAAAATTCCTCCTGAGGCATGTGTGAACGGTCTACGTCTAAGAATTTCATAGTTACAGAATAAATTTATTGTAACAGAGGGATCTACTCGCCAAGAACTTGTGTATGCAACTCGAGCATATATACTGCAAATCATTGGTGGGATATTGATGCTAGATACATCTGGTTATCTGGTTCACACATAATATCTGCAGATGTTGGCTGATTTTGACACAATTATGATTGGTGAATATAGTTGGGGATCTACAATATTAGCTTTCTTGTACCATGAAATGTACAAAGCAGCAATTATGATTGGTGAGAAGATGTCAGATATGAGTGGATGTCAAATCTCATTACAGTCGTGGGTGTGGTATAGGCTGCCTTATCTAACGCCCATTGTGGAAGCACCCGTGCCCATGCAGTTCCCGCTTGCTGGAAGGTAATATTGTGATTACAGTTGTCATATGGCTATTTTATTGATCTAATATTTATCTGCAATGATTTAGAAATATAAGTTCAATATCTTTGCAGATGGAGACATAAGTTGAAGAATGTGGGGGTGGTGCACAACATTGTTAAATATATAAGACTAAAGATCCAAACAATAAGAAAAAACAGGTATCATAATATTATTTTTAAATTAATTTTCTAACTTTGTATTTTTTTAAGTAATATGTTTGTGTATGTATATTAATATTTGTGTTTTACAGTTTATTTGGATGCCATACGCGAATCCAACAATCAATGCTTGCATAACAGAAAGTGTGCTTGAATGTAAAACATCCTAGGGTGCAGTTTTGCCTTTGATCCATTTTTCTATTGTTGAGTATCATTGTGCTGATAGAGTGTTGCGGCAGTTCAACTTTCATCAACCCATTCCTAGAGCTCCACCTACTATTGAACATATCCATAGTGTTCATAGAGGTAGATTCGATGAGAATTGGGCTGTGAAGCAAGGTAATATCATTTTGTGGTGGGAGGAAAGATATACGCGGTGGGCGGAAAATTTGAGTCCAAGTGAAGCCAGTGATTTTGAATTTAATACAAAGTATTATTTGTAGTTTTCAGAAAATGGAAAACCGTTCTTAGTAACTCTCGATGCTACAAATAAATGGCTTGAAGATCCGCGATGCTCAAAACACGTACACTTGTCATCCGAGTTTGGTCAGAGCTCTCAAAAACCAACAGACGAGCCAAACTTGGATTGTTCTATGGGTTGGCATTCTTTGTGGTCTCCGGTTTAATCCCCCCAATACCTGTAAGCAATGATCCTTGGGAAGAACCAATACAACATGGGTATCCACCATTTGGTAATGTTTTAGAACAACCACCATTTGGAGACAACTCATCATTTCATCAAACATTTGGATTTGGTAATGTTCCAGAACAATTACCAATCAATTCTCCATTTTGTGGCAGTTCATCTTCTCAGTTGGCTTACAATGATGATGGAGGATACATACCACAATTTCATTATCCTCAAACATCCGTATATGGGAAAGGCATGGGTGTTGGTAGTATGACATCGTTGTTGTCGACTACGACCATTAGCAGCTCATCATTTCATCCATAAGATATGTATGGTACACCACCTTCTATACAAATGATAGATGATCAATTTTTCTACGATGAGCAGACTCCAGATTAACCATGAAGAATGGTTCAACCCTCTAGACGGTACGATCAAACATCATCCTTATACCTGCAGGAATTACCGAGGAGGAGGCGAAAATAGGAAATAAGTAAATTTTATTCATTTGTAATATATTTTAATTTGACAACATTGTTTGTTTGTTTTAGTTTTTGGATATTTAACTTCGATTAATATCTAATATATTAGAATTTTAGAAATAAAAAATCCTTCAAATTCTAATTCTAATTTATTTTTCTAATTCAAATTCAAATTCAAATTTAATACTTTATTTTATTTTAATTTAATTTCTTTAATTTTATGCAATGTATATATAAAAATTAATTGCAATGGCTATTTAAAAAAATAAAAAAAATATTTGCCCCCATTTTAAAAAAAATTGCAATTGAAATTTAAAAAAATGTTGCATGCATCAACTTCAAAAAAATAGGTTGATAAGGATGAATTGATTTGCCGCATGGGGGTGGGTGGCAGTGCAGGGAATCCTGCACTGTGCGGTGCAGGCTAGGCTAGGGGTGGATCGGTGGGTAGAATGGGCGAGATTGATGGTAGCAGGGTTAAAAAAGCTGTGTAATTGGTGCATTTGGTTCAGTACCGATTCCAATTCCAATTTAAAAAATAGATTCAATTAAAAAAATAGATTCCAATTAATAATATTTTTGGTAATTGAGGTATTAAAAATATTTTAAATTGTATAGGGGTATTAATTTTAAATATTAAATTGTTATTAAAGAGATGGTAAGGGTAAATAACGAAAAAAAATTGTATTATTGTACCAATTTTTCCATATTAAGTCCACATGAAGAATTTACATTAACAGAAAATTTAGGTTGATGGTCCAGCACGATAGTTGACATTATTGGATTTGTTGGGACACTTGTTTCTAGTGTGACCTAGTCCTCAGCAAAGAGTACAATGCTTAACTTGAACTCTCATCTCTTTCATATGAATCATCCATATTCGTATGAATACGAGTGGACGCCGGTCGACCCTTTAGCTTTCTACGAAGCTCTGGATTTGGTAACCATTCTTCGTATATTGGCTCTACTGGCCAATAATCTTGGTACGAGATCGTGTTGAACTTAATTATTTATATATTTGCTATAGTCTGCAGGTTATAACACGAATCTGCAAACTTGTCAGGGTCCATATGAATATGCATACATGTAGCGTGTGCGTGAGAGCAGGGGTATCTAAATGCTTGAAATTGACCACAATCACACCATCTCCGATGATGGTTTAGACCAAACATTCTTTGCTCACCTCGGACCATAGCTTCGACAGTAAATTTTGCACCACTTAGGTTGAATATTCTGACTCTAATAGTGGTTGCATCCGCTTGAAGAGAGATCATTCTATCTGTAATACTCATTTTTTCCGGACCCCAAATTATATCCGAACCATTTACCCTATTCCAAAAAGTATACCAAATTCAAAAAAAATATTATTAAAATAGCAAGGGAAACGTGCTGCCCATGCCCCTACCTTGTTTCACCCATGCTATTTCCCCCATACTACACGCCACTTCCCTCCCATACCTCACACACTTCACTCAACCTCACCATTTCCATTACCATATATTTGAGCCATGGATCATTTTATGGCCGGCTCCCTTGATCCATCAAAAAGGACACAACAAATTGGAGTACAATTACAGTGGATGGCAGAATGAAAAAAATTGAAAGGGGCTCTCGGCAAAGCAAGAAGAAAGGGAGGGCAGATTGAAGAAAAGAATCGGCCATTCACATTTTTTTGGCTTTTGGAGATACTACAAATTGGAAAGAAAATGAGAAAAACTCACTCCATATTTAAGTTTGGGTATTTATTTTTTTTGGAGTATGTTTGTGGTTTAATCTTTTTTATAATCTAATAGAAATTATGTTTTCTAGTAATCTTTTTATGTTTTTTGTTCTTATGTGTTTGTATATTTTGATGTTCATATGTTTCTATATGTTGTTAGCATGTGTTTAGATTAATTATTGGTGGTTGTTTAATATTTGTTTTTCAATCTTCTCATCTCTAATATATTTTTTATCATGATATGTATTTGTTCATGGCTTGTATTTATTTTTTATGTTTGGTATGTATGTACATCTTTGTATTTGATATGATTCGTATGTATTTTATGTTCATCTTGTTTTTAGGTTATATGTTAGTGTGGTATTATTTATCATGTTTAAATGTCATGTTAGGTTGTGGGTGTAAATTATGTTATATGATAGAAGTCAGGTATTAGTTTTTTTATGTTAGCATGTTGTTACGTTAGTTTGGCATTACATTTCATGCATGTCATGTATATTATATTGGTGTCTTAATGTGTTTAGACATGCTAGAATTAATTATTTTAGTTTTGGAAGTTCGTTTTTCTCGTTCATTTTTTTGTTTTTTATATTATGATTGATCATGTTTTTTTATTCATGTAGTTTATTATTATCTTTTATATAACATTATAATATTTATGTGTTTATGCCATGTAATTTAATATTGTTGCATTTTAGCCCTTAATTTTCATATTCATGTTGTTTTATGTATATTAGTGTAAACCATGCATGATTATTATTATTATTATTACTATTATTTGTTAGATTCGTTTTATTTATGTGATTGATATTTATGTATTTATGTTAGATTAGTGTTTTATTATGTTAGCATTATTTATGTTTTTACTGCAATGTATTTATTTATATTTGCCATGTTTTTTTAAGTTTGCATAACAGATATATATTTTGTCAATGCGGTGCCCTTTTTTTCGAGCGTAAGCGGGGCCAGTATCAGGCGTAGTGATAGTGGTTAGGCGTTTATTCTCGGATAACGAGGCCTTTAAAATTTACTCGCACATATAACCAAATTTTAAATTAATCGTCACTTTATTCCGGAAAGTCTAATATTAATAAAACGGTAATTATTAAAGTGCCAATTTTGGGCAGTGTGGGGGTGCTAATCCTTCCACATCCATAACCGACTCCCGAACCCATCACTTTGAAATCTCTGGTTTTTACGGTGTCTGGTCCACCTTGAGTGGCCGGTGGCGACTCCATTTTTAAATAAAACACGGGTTTTATAAAAATCCCACGGAAGACAATATTTTCAAAATAAAAAAAAAACATCTTTTTTAGCGAGAGGGACATCGCTACAGATGACGACTCTGCTGGGGATATTTTTGTTTTTTCAAAAAATAAGAGAGTCGAGCATTTTTCAAATAATTACTACTTTATTAATATCAGAAATTCCGGATTAAAGTGACTATTAAACTAGCATTCGGTTATAATTGTGCGTTTATTTTAACGCATTTAAAATATGGCACATAAACCCGTTTTTTAAGTGTGGGAAAACGCTAATGCTTTCGTGGAGATATCGTTCTCCCGTATACGCCTAGCAAGTACCTTCGGGGCTCGAGTACCTTATGCTTTCATAAGGATATCGTTCCTTCGTGCAGGCATAAGCGAATGGGTCCCCCTGAATTGAACCCGGTTGAAAGGAGCCTATAATGGGTGATGATCGGGGGCCTTGCTACTCTTAGTAGAGGACAACAAGGACAATTCGGGTACCTATTAGCACCAAAACTACATATAGTGAGTCGTAGGAGCCAACCCTTTAGAGCCATGTGAAACTCTGCCCGATTAGTAGTCACCCTATTTAGGCTCTAGTGCCTTATTTCTTGTTTATGTACAGTTTTTATTACTCTATTTTTATTATATTTATCATTTGTTTTATTTAATCATTTTATTTGGTACTAACTCGTTTCATTTTATTCTCATCGCATTGATTTCACCTGCATCATTGCACAACATCATCACAATCTTAATTTTGCATTGCATCGATTTAGGACACATTTTGCATGCATTCATTTTCAGAATAAGAAAACTGGTCCTCAGGTTGCCCCATTAAATACAACGAAGTTGGTCAATCTAGCACCTTACAGAACCTCTACAAGAGCCTGATCTTGGGGCATGTCCAAAAGCACCATCCATATCTTTTACAAACATTATGCCTCTAACAAAGTCCCAGTCCAGGGGCATTCTTTGCCAAGGTCCAGCCTTCATTGCTGAGTCAAACCCTTGCACCCCTGAAATATCTACATTGACCACAGTCTGTAAAACTGCACCCAATAAAAAAAATAATAAGGTACCATGAACCAACACAATTTATAAACCCAACCTAGGGGGCAACGGAATCCACACTCAAAGTGTCAAATTCAAGAGTAGTTTCAGACGATGGCATAGGAATGAATAAAATGTTGGGGCATGCACCCAGATGACTGATCGAACCCAAGTTGAGGTTGGGGCACCGTCACATACAAAAAAACCAAGATCCTGACAGGACCAGTGAGGAGTCAGGGGCATCCTTTTGAGGATCGAAAAAATCATGTCACATTTATGCATTTAGTTGCATTCATCTTGCATTAAATTATTTTTGCAAACGTCATACATCTATGTTCAGTGCATACACCGAAGTCACCATGCATTTAGGCATAAAATTCATGCATTTTTGCTTACAAAAAGGTTCAAAAAGAGACCGAACATCCTCAGTTGTGGGGGAAACAACACGACAGCCAACCTTAGTCTTAGAAGAGGCCAAACACAAAGAGGATGCTGAAACCTCAATAAAAGGTAATAGCGACAAATTTTGTGAACATTTACTGATTAATGTTTTTTTTCCATTTTTAGGTCATACCTCTCCGCCTGTAGAGCAGTAGAAGTAGCCTTTTTCAGATCTTGCCTACGTCATTGTTGATAGGCCAACATTTCCAGATTTTGCTTTACCGCTGATGGAGCAGCAGTATAGACATCCTGAAGATCTCGTTTCTCCATTGATGGCGCAACAGATCCGAACCTTTCCCTAAACAGATCAAATTTCTATATAGGTCTTGTTTCTCTGCTGACGGTGCAGCCAGACCTAATTTTTTTCTCGAGTTTTACTTCTTTATACAGTTTAAGAAAAAGAAAAAAATCATCAAAAAAAATTGAAAAATTTTGAAAAAGAAAAAAATCAAAAAGAGAAAAAATCAAAATCAAAAAAAGAAGAAAAAATAAAAAATCAAAAGAAAATTTATCAACTTTCATCGCCCGATCTAGTCTCTCCGTTGATGGAGTGGCTAGGTACAAGCTATCGTCGTCCTCAGATCCTGCTCCCCACTGATGGTGTAGCTGGTTCCATGTCGTCATTATCCAAACCAGTCCTCCGCTAATGGAGTGGCCGGGTCCAAGCTCCCGTCGCCCTCAGATCCTGCTCTCTGCTGATGGTGTAGCCGATTCCAGGTCGTCATTGTCCAATCCAGTCCTCCACCGATAGAGTGGCTAGGTACAAGCTCTCGTCGTCCTTAGATCCTGCTCTCCGCTGATGGTGTAGCCGGTTCTAGGTCATCATTGTCCAATCTGGTCCTCCGTTGATGGAGTGGCCGAGTCCAAGCTCTTGTCATCTTCAGATCCTGCTCTCTGCTGATGGTGTAGCAGGTTCTAGGCCGTCATTATCCAATCTAGTCCTCCGCTAATGGAGTGGCTAGGTCCAAGCTATCGTCGTCCTCAGATCCTGTTCTCCGCTGATGGTATAGCCGGTTCTAGGTCGTCATTATCCAATCCAGTCCTCCGCTGATGGAGTGGCCGGGTCCAAGCTCCCATCATCCTCAGATCCTGCTCTTTGCTGATGGTGTAGCCGGTTCTAGGTCGTCATTATCCAAACCAGTCATCCGCTGATGGAGTGGTCGGGTCCAAGCTCCCGTCGCCCTCGGATCCTACTCTCCGTTGATGGTGTAGCCGGTTCCAGGTCGTCATTGTCCAATCCAGTCCTCCGCTGATGGAGTGGCTGGGTCCAAGCTCCCGTCGCCCTCAGATCCTGCTCTACGCTGATGGTGTAGCCAGTTTCAGGTCGACATTATCTGATCCAGTCCTCCGCTGATGGAGTGGCTAGGTCCCAATTGCTGCTATCCTACTTCTCCGTTGATGGTGTAGTAGGGTTCCAGTTAATGTTCTGCTTCTCCGTTGATGGCGAGTAGGGTCTAAAATGTTATCATTCGATCTTACCCCTCCGTTGATGGCGAGATTTGTAGCTGGATCAGACATCAGAACTTTCACCCATTGGTCTTGCCTCCTCGTCAGCGTTGCAGCTGGATCAAATTTCGTAGACCCTGCCTCTTCATCGGTGTTGCAGCTGGGTCGAACTCTCTTTAGGTATTAGCTTATTATCAATAATGTAGCAAGTGGGACTCATTTTGCTTCCCCAACAGACCACCTTCTGTTTTGAAGATTTTGCTTCCTCTAAGAGTAACAAAGTAGATCCGTCAGGTCCAGAAAGAAGACATGCGCCGAAGAGAAAGAAGATCTACTGAAGAAAGAAGACATGCATCAAGGGAGGAGAAGTTCAGCCAGACCGGACAAAAATAGTTATTCTTTTGTCTTTTCTATATTCCTGTCACACAACAATGAGAAAAGAGGGGCAACTGTAATACCCATTTTTGTTCGGACCCCAAATTATATCTGAACCATTTACCCTATTCCAAAAAATATACCAAATTCAAAAAAAATTATTATTAAAATAGCAAGGGAAACGTGCTGCCCATGCCCCTACCTTGTTTCACCCATGCTATTTCCCCTATACTACACGCCACTTCCCTCCCATACCTCACACCATGCGGCAACTTCTCCCACACTTCACTCAACCTCAACATTTCCATTACCATATATTTGAGCCATGGATCATTTTATGGTCGGCTCCCTTGATCCATCAAAAAGGACACAACAAATTGGAGCACAATTACAGTGGATGGCAGAATGAAAAAAATTGAAAGGGGCTCTTGGCAAAGCAAAAAGAAAGGGAGGGCAGATTGAAGAAAAGAACCGACCATTCACATTTTTTTGGCTTTTGAAGATACTACAAATTGGAAAGAAAATGAGAAAAACTCACTACCATATTTAAGTTTGGGTATTTATTTTTTTGGAGTATGTTTGTGGTTTAATCTTTTTTATAATCTAATAGAAATTATGTTTTCTAGTAATCTTTTTATGTTTTTTGTTCTTATGTGTTTGTATATTTTGATGTTCATATGTTTCTATATGTTGTTAGCATGTGTTTAGATTAATTATTGGTGGTTGTTTAATATTTTTTTTCAATCTTCTCATCTCTAATATGTTTTTTATCATGATATGTATTTGTTCATGGCTTTTATTTATTTTTTATGTTTGGTATGTATGTACATTTTTGTATTTGATATGATTCGTATGTATTTTATGTTCATCTTGTTTTTAGGTTATATGTTAGTGTGGTATTATTTATCATGTTTAAATGTCATGTTAGGTTGTGGGTGTAAATTATGTTATATGATAGAAGTCAAGTATTAGTTTTTTTATGTTAACATGTTGTTATGTTAGTTTGGCATTACATTTCATGCATGTCATGTATATTATATTGGTGTCTTAATGTGTTTAGACATGTTAGAATTAATTATTTTAGTTTTGGAAGTTCGTTTTTCTCATTCATGTTTTGTTTTTTATATTATGATTGATCATGTTTTTTTATTCATGTAGTTTATTATTATCTTTTATATAATATTATAATATTTATGTGTTTATGCCATGTAATTTAATATTGTTGCATTTTAGCCCTTAATTTTCATATTCATGTTGTTTTATGTATATTAGTGTAAACCATGCATGATTATTATTATTATTATTTGTTAGATTCGTTTTATTTATGTGATTGATATTTATGTATTTATGTTAGATTAGTGTTTTATTATGATAGCATTATTTATGTTATTACCGCAATGTATTTATTTATATTTTCCATGTTTTTTTAAGTTTGCATAACAGATATATATTTTGTCAATGTGGTGCCCTTTTATCCGAGCGTAAACGGGGCCAGTATCAGGCTTAGTGATAGTGGTTAGGCGTTTATTCTCGGATAACGGGGCCTTTAAAATTTACTCGCACATATAACCAAATTTTAAATTAATCGTCACTTTATTCCGGAAAGTCTAATATTAATAAAGCGGTAATTATTAAAGTGCCAATTTTGGGCGGTGTGGGGGTGCTAATCCTTCCCCATCCGTAACCGACTCCCGAACTCATCAATTTGAAATCTCTGGTTTTTACGGTGTCCGGTCCACCTTGAGTGGCCGGTGGCGACTCTATTTTTAAATAAAACACAGGTTTTATAAAAATCCCACGGAAGATAATATTTTCAAAATAAAAAAACATCTATTTAGCGAGAGGGACATCGCTACACTATCCTACAAGGTTTGAGACCAATTTTGTCTGCTATTTATTCAAGCGTTTTTGTCGGACCAAACTTTACCCAATCTGAAGTAAGTTTCCTACACAATACTTGCAATTGGAAGATGTTGTGTTCCTTTAAGCACCGAGTTTATAGCCTCAGCAAGGTTTGTTGTCATATGGCCATAATGTCGCCCTTCATCATAGGTTTGTGACCAACTTTCCCTGGGGATGCCATTTACAAACTTAAATACACGTCCACCGTGCTGCCTCAACCTTCTTATCATCGCGTCGAATTTGGGTTGAACTAGTTCATACCCTATTTAAAAAAAATAGTTACTTAAATCAAATGAGAAAACATCATAAATTAATTAATAATTTTTATAAACAACGAATAACAATTTACTTGCGCCTAAAATCTCTCTCCGAATCAAATTGTTTTTGAAATTAGTCTTCACATTTATCGCAATATGTCTTACACAATATGCTGGATATGCATGCGGAGGAGCCCATAAACTTTCTGATCTATCAATTACAGATAATAGCGCAGTCTCTCTATCAGAAATCATACAAACCCCATCTTCTTTTACTACATAGTTGTGTAAATGCGTCAAAAAGAATTCTCATCCATCAGTGTCTTTCTTTTCAACTATGGCAAAGGCAATTGAGAATATATTACTATCTCTATCTTGTGCAACAGTCACAAGTAATATATGACTGTACTTCCCATACAGCCAGATACCATCAACTTGAATCATACATTTGTAGAATGAGAACCCTTCAATGCACGCCTTGAATGCCCATAACAACTTACTGAATATCCTTTCACCAGGAATTAGTTCGCCTTGTACGGTGCGCATCAGCATTGTATCATACTCTACAATGTTTCCTGGAATTAATATTTACATTCCTCTTATAAGAGCTGGTAGCTCATTATACGATTTATCCCAATCTCCATACACATGCGTCATCGCCTTTTGCTTTGCCATACATGCCTGTAGTAAGATGGAATATATCCAAGCTGATTTCGGATGAATGCTACTAATATTGCAATCAAAATCCTTGGTTTCTTTTCAACCAATAACCTAGTGTAGGCACATATTAGATCGGAGTCTAAATTAATGTAGTCATGTGATAATGACATATTTGAACAGGTGTGCTGCTCAATGAACCATGTCACCTCCCATATCTGACTCATCCGCTTGTATGAAATTTTTACCCACCAAGGACATTTGCTTTTCCAATTAATACACATTGCATAATAGGTTTGCGTATTAGACTCAGCAACACATGATCTCGTATGCTGTTTGATGCAGTACTCCTTAACTGCTAGCTGGGCATCTTTTTTGTTTCAAATTGAGCCTTCAATACCAATTCTTTATAGTTGAAATATGATGAAGAACCAAATACGCGGGCTTCATGTTCCGGATCTCGCATTATAGTATAGTCCACCTTATACATGCGGGCTGGAGGTTCATAAGCTGGATAAATGGGTTTCGATTGCTCAGTCTCTGGTTCAACATAACCCTAAACAGACTACTCATTTCCCAACCCAAGCCTAGCGACAGTCGCGGTCCAAACATCATCTTCAACATCTATACCATTATCGTCAGTTGCATCTGTCATAACAACTTCAACATCATCTGCATCGAGTAAATGAATGTCATCATCTTCCGTAATAAGCACAATATTTTCTTCATCGTCACTGAAATCATCAAGCAATTCGCCCCAACAACCAACTATGTTTTCAGTGTCACAATATGTTGATGAGCTCATTCTATCTACATATTAAAAAAAAGTCATAAGAATAGATTAAAATTTTCTTATTAAATTTGTAAATACAAAAACTACATATATGTAACAACAACATTAACTATTAAAAAATAATAAACTAATTAAAATTTAAAAAATACAAAAATTTATCAGATTCGACGAGAAATCATGCAAATATGCTCTAAATCCTTCAACAATAAAAAGTAATTATCATTCGAATATATCTTCAATCACACAAAAAATCTAAAACCCCTCTAATTTAAAAAAACTGATTTAAACAAACAAATTACTTACTTACTTCTGAGAAATCAAGAAGATTTACAAACAAATATACTTCAACAATCCTCATCGTCTTTAAATATACTTTTAACAAAAATATCACTCAAATTTTTAACTCAAACTCTCTCAATGTTTTCTCTCAAATCCTATGCAATCCCCTTCTCCTCAATATCCTAAATATACAACATTTAAGGGGGAAAAACTCACCTAACTAGCTTTCACGTGAAAGCTAGTCTGCATGCATGGCTACAGGACAACGACATGTGCAAATGGCGTTCTGTCCCCAATTAAAGCTTACAGCAGCTTGCAGCGTTGCACCACTCGGCTCAGGCTGAACCAACCCATATTCAATGCACAACGCCATGTGCAAATGGCATGGTTCCACCGTGCACTGTAGAAAATGGCTTAGAATCCAAAATATGGGTGAGGGTACCGTATATTCCAAAATTTATTTTTGGAATGGATTATCCCCAAATTTTGCCTTGAAACAGAGTTAATTTATTAGTTTTAACCAGTTAACTATGATTATAATTATTAATTATGATATTTGTTACAATTTATTTCACATTTAACACATTTTTATTTATTTATTTTGTTATTCTTTTCTAACATTTCAATTCTTTTTTGTTATTCTTTTGTATATATAGTGTGTTTGGGAGTCATTTCAAAAATTTAAATTTATGAGGACGAAAATTAATTATATGTTTTTTTAAGTGGAAAAGCTCCTCAACTTAAAATTCGTCAAAATTTTAATAATTTTGAAGGCCATGTCCCTCACCAATTCCTTCTATATTCTATCATTGTGTATAAGTGTTTAAATTATTTTTTTCAAGAGGGGCGGGGAAGATTTTGTCAGAGATTAAAATCTAATATCAACTAGAACTAAAATGAAAATGATGTTCATCTTTAATACACTGTAATTTAATGGACAGATTCAAATTGTTTAGGCTTAAATGAAAAATAGATGCCTAAAGTATATTTTTCTAAACTTTAGGTGCCTAAAGTATTTTTTTGTAAAAATAGGTGCCTAAAGTTTCAACCGTTATAATTTTAAGTGCCTGAAGTTTCAACAGTTGCAATTTTATGTTCTTGGCCGTTAAAGGGTGTTAAAAAATTGGTAACCAATCAATACCTGACACGTGGCATGTTTATTTTAAAGGGTGTTAAAAAATTGGTAACCATCAGCAAATTTCATTGCTAAACCTCAATTTAAGCCTTCCCATGCATAACAAACTATATGCAAAGCTTAAAGAGTAAATATGTATAAATCACATTATACAACATAAACCATTACTTGACACATCCACAATTATATTGGCTTACAAGTGATCATAACCAAGTTTCTTTACCAAAATAGTTCATCGGATACACGAATTCAACAAGTGTCCTCTCAACACTTCAAGTCATCTCAACCGGAATAGCGATATAATCACAATCGTTGTACATTAACAACCGAGTACAATTACAACTCACGGAGACACCAACCCCAATCATCGGTTAGATGCTTAACCCACTAACGGGAGTTTTTGGTACCATATAATCAACCGTTAGGGTACTTGGATAGAGTATTCGGTACACCGTATAAAACCCCTCGACACCCAAGGTGTAACCCCCTCGACCAGGACTAGTCTCCAGACCGAACCGAGCGAGCTACATTAGGTTTACCGAGGTAAACCATAAAGAGATCAACCCGAAAACTAACCCATTCTTTTTTTACCTTATCTAAATGTGAATTAATTATCCTATGTGTTCATACAGAGCTCTCGGGAAAACCCAGCTCAATCAGGAGCCAAAAAGACATCCAATTGTTCAAAGCTTAGAATTAGGGACCAAATTGCAAATTTTAAAAATTTCTCAGACTTAGCCCAATTTTAAGTTACCAACCTTTAATTAGACAGGTTTCATGCTTACACGTCAAAAATCAGCTCCAAACAATCATCCAAACTCATTCAATTACATCTATAATATTCAGGGACCAAAACGCAAAAACACAGAACTTCATTTCCATGACATTAACCAAATTAACGGACACCCGTATAGATACGCTACCAACCTTCTCTATACGGTGCTCAGAACCAACGTTTCTCGTTTCGGTACACCTAGCACCGTACTGGTACGTTTAACTGAAAATAACGGCCAGGTTAGAAATCTCTTTACAACCATACCGATACGGGTTTAATGGTGTTTCAGTACACGGGTTTAACCCCAAAAAGTAAATTCCAGTGTTGATGGGCCGTACCGGTACACCCATGCCTGTACCGAAATGCCAAGCCTATTTATGCCCAGTCGTACCAATACGGTCCCCTATGTTTCGGTACGCTTGAGCCTGTAATGTCATTTTTAGCTAGTTTTACATTCTTTCAGGGTCTCCAAACCACACTAACATGCCCCTATCAAGCACACATCAACTCCAAGCATCAAAACACATCCAAACATCACCATATCAGCATCATATCATGGCATTGGCATCAAAAGAGAAGTCTATACGCATGCAACCTAAAAACCATTCAAGTAAAACATGAAACTCCAAACCACCACAAAAACCAAACCACAAAGGCCATTTACAACTTTAAAGCAACCATACAAACTATCTCAAACAGGGAGTTTAACAAAACATCTCCCAAAACTAAAACAAGTACCCCATTGCCCTTATTACTTATAGTCTATTTCAACACACTTTAATAAACAAGTCTTGCTAGGATCTCTTGCTCCTTGCTGCCTCCAAAGCTCTCAATTCTCTGCATTGATGGACAAAAAGAGCGTAAGCACACAAGGCTTAGTGAGGAGTGCTCACAACAAAACACCATCAATGCATTCAAAAATCACTTCTCAACCTTACATTGAAACTTATTTCAAACAACCATTAAAACACTATCATGCCTCTAAAACATGCACTTAACATCTTTAAAACCAGCAAATTGACTATAAGCAACATGTATCATTAACCAACAGCAAGTCCTATTGCTCAACCTCAATTTAAGCCCTCTTATGCATAACTACAATATGCAAAGCTTAAAAAGTAAACATGTATAAATCACATTATACAACATAAACCTTCCAATGATACATTAACAATTATATTGGCTCACAAGTGATCAATAAACAAGTCTATTAACAAAAGAGTTCATCGGATACACGGATTCAACAAGTGTTCAACCAACACTTCAAGTCAACTCAACCAGAATAGCGATACAATAACAATCGCGGTACATTACCAACCGAGTATACCTTTCAATCCACGGGGACACCAACCCCAATCATCGGTTAGACACTTAATCCACTAACGGGAGCCTACGGTACTGTTTAACCTCTCTACCGTTAGGGTACTCGGATAGAGTTTTCGGTACACGGATCTAAACCCCTCAACATCTAAGGTGACTTATTATAGTGCACTCAATCCTATAGTCGGCCAACTATATCCGATAACAATTTTAAAACCACATCACTTGCCAATATAATTAGTCATTTAACATTTACCTCATTGTTTTTAACAAGCATTAACCAAACCATTTTCCAAAGCAACAACCATGCTTTAAATCTCAAGTATAAACCATATACTTACAAGGACCACTTACCATGTGTATCCTTCAGCTTTCCATGCTTAAAACAGTATATTAAATACTTTAAATCATGCTTAAACAATAGGTAACATGCAAATCAAAGCAAGTGCATAAAACCATTTAACACTAGCATCACCGAGAGAGGAAATCCACTTTTACTTACTTCCGAGTTTAAACCAGCATATCAAGCTAAGTTTAAACTCCCATAAACCACCTTTAAAACATTCCAATTCTGGAATCCACGTTCTCACTCACCGATACGCGAAGCCTTAATTTGCCGACGCGAAATCAAGCGTCCAAACCCTCCAATGCTACACCGTTTGCTTCCAAAACAACCTCCCATGTTTAAACCACATAACAATAGAGGATTAATGCATCTCCATGCATTTACAACATTGCAACAACAAATCCTTACGGATTCTTGCATTCACCCCACCATCACCCAACCACAACAACCGAAAACTTCAACTAAACCCTTCCAAACACAACCCAGCCACAACCTAACAATCTAACACCACTTTTATCATCAATTAACATCTAGAAACAGAATCAAATCAACCTAACACCTTAAGCAACCACGCAACCCCCATAACACCTAAAACACAAATCTAGCAACCTAATCAATTAGAGATTCAAGAGTTTCAGGATTCTATTGATAAAATCGACTTAACAACATCATTACACATCCAAAACATGTTCAAAAACAATTCATGACACTGGAAATAAGATTCAATTCGAATATTTCATCATTTCATCAATTTTACCCAATTAATTCTATATAAAAACGTAAAAATCAGATTATAAACCATAAATCAAGGATCAAATACTTGGGAATATCAATAAAGAACCATGCAATAGAGGAGATCACGGACTTTACCCCTATTGTGTGATTTCTCCCTCAATTGACTTGTTTAAAGCTAGAAAACACAAGATTTCAATAAGATTTTGGTAAAACAATGATAAAGAAACAATTACAAATCAAGAAATCAAGAATATAAGTCTCTCACCTCTGGAATTTGTTGAAAGCAAAAGTGTTTGGCATAAAAGAAGTTAAGAGAAAAGTTACGTGAAATTGGTTTAAAAGAAATAACTAACTTTAATATCCAAAATACTTTTTAATTAGCTTTTAAAACACATGTTAAATTGATTTAATTGAAGGGAGAAATCATCAGAAAAATCTTGGTAACATAGCTCCTTAAGGATTCTAAGAATTTGACCCTTTTCAATTTAGTCATTATTAAAAATAGTTTTCAAAATTTACATTTTGGTCACTAACCAAAATGTTACATTTCCAAATTCCATTTTCTAAAATTTATTCCACCAAAAAGCAATATATATTAAAATATGATTTTTAACTATTTTTCCATATTTTTATCTTACCGAAAAATATACGGTCTTGAATCCGACTCGAATCTCTAACTCGATCCACTAAACCGTCTAATAAACCTCAAAACCGCTAGGCCCAAAACTGGGGCATTACAACTCTCCCCCACTTAAAAAATTTTGTTCTCAAAATTTACCTGGAGGAAACATATGCGAAAACAGCTCTAGCATCTCCGACTTGTGTTCCCATGTGGCATCTTCAACACCGCGGTGCCTCCACAACACCTTCACAAGCTTAACCATCTTGCCACGCAAAGCCTTATTGCTGGTATCAAGAACCTCAGAGATGTATAGTTCAGCCAACCGATCCAATGTATACGTCGTATGCACAAGCAAAAAATGTGCACACTTCGTAAACCTATCGACAATCACCCAAATAGAATCCTTCTTGGTTGGTGTCAAAGGCAAATCGAACATAAAATCCATGGTGATCTTTTCCCACTTCCACTCCGGTATCTTCAACGGTTGCAACAACCCGAAAGGGAATTGATGCTCAGCTTTTACCCATTGACATACCATGCAACGAGAAACAAAATCAGCTATATCTTTCTTCAGCCCAACCCAATAGTACTCTTCCTTCAACCCACGATACATCTTAGTACTACCGGGATCCATAGCAAAAGGGCTAGCATGCGCTTCGGTCAGAATGGTACGCCTCAACTCATCATCCTCAGGCACCACAATGCGACCTTTAAAACACAACACCCCACAATCATTGAAATGAAAATCTGTAGGATTCTCATCCAAGATATGCTTCACATGCGGCACCAAACTCTTATCATGCGGTTGCCTCTCTTTGATCGATTGCGACAATGACGGTTTCACTTGCAACTCAGCCAACAATCCATTATCACCCGTCAGACTTAAATTAGCAAACATAGCTCTCAACTCCACGGCAACCTTCCTACTAAAAGCATCTGCCACCACGTTGGCTTTTCTCGGATGATACTCAATGGTCAGATCATAATCCTTAAGCAATTCCAACCATCTTCCCTGCCTAAGATTCAGCTCCTTCTGTGACACCAAATACTTCAAGCTCTTATGATCCGTATAAACCACACACTTTTTGCCGTAAAAGTAATGCCTCCAGATTTTCAAGGCAAACACAATCGCGGCAAGCTCAAGATCATGAGCAGGGTAATTATGCCCATGCACCTTTAACTGCCTAAATGCATATGCAACTACCTTACCTTTTTGCATCAACACGCAACCAAGCCCAACATATGACGCATCACTATAAACAACAAACTCTTTTCCCGATTCAGGTTGAACCAAAACTGGGGCTCGCGTAAAAGCCTCCTTCAACTTCTCAAACTCTCACTGCCTATCCTCTGTCCACTCAAAACGGACATTCTTCTACAACAACTTGGTTAAAGGAGCAGCCAAACTGGAGAACCCTTCCACAAACCTATGGTAATAACCAGCCAAACCAAGGAAACCCTGAACTTATATCACAGACTTAAACACCTTCCAACTCATCACAGCCTCAACCTTGTGCGGATCAGCACGAATTCCCTCGGCCGATACAACATGCCCAAGGAAAACA
Organism: Hibiscus mutabilis; assembly: GCA_019671005.1. Taxonomy (NCBI): domain Eukaryota; kingdom Viridiplantae; phylum Streptophyta; class Magnoliopsida; order Malvales; family Malvaceae; genus Hibiscus; species Hibiscus mutabilis. Next base: position 41,552,178 of record CM033731.1, read on the forward strand.
ACCTCCCTAAACCAAAACTCACACTTGATTAACTTAGCATATAACTGGTTAGCCAACAACGTCTGAAGCACAAACCGTAAATGTCTATCATAATCCTCTTCTGTACGAGAGTACACAAGGATATCATCGATAAACACCACCACAAACTGATCTAAAAACTCATGGAACACCCGGTTCATCATGTCCATGAAAGTAGCTGGTGCATTGGTCAAACCAAACGGCATCACCAAAAACTTATAATGCCCATACATCGTACGAGAAGTTGTATTGGGTACATCCACATCCTTCACCTTCAACTGGTAGTACCCAGACCTCAAATCTATCTTAGAAAACATGAGGTACCCTTGAACTGATCAAACAGATCATCTATCTGCGGCAACGGATACTTATTCTTTAACGTCAACTTGTTCAACTTCCGGTAATCTATACACATCCTTAACGTACCATCATGCTTCTTTACAAACAACACCGGTACGCCATACTATGAAATACTCGGTCAAATGAACCCACGATCAAGCAACTCTTGCAATTGCGTCTTCAACTCTTTCCGGTCCATGCGGTACGGAGCAATAGACACCGGTGCCGTATCCATATAGGTTTCAATGCCAAACTCTACCTCACGGCCAGGTGGCAACCCCGGTTATTCTTCTGGAAAAATACCCGGAAACTCACATAGGGTGTGAATATCCTGCACCCTCAGCTCCTTTGACCAGGATTCATAACGTAGGCCAAGAAAGCCTGACATCCAGAATCCAACATCTGACTTGCTTCCAAATCCAAAAAAACATTAGACAAGAACTTGGCATTCTCGCCAACCACAACCACGTCGAAATCATCCGACATCGTTAAAGATATCCGCTTGATCTCAAAATTCACCATAGCTTGATGCTCGGTCAACCAATCCATACCCAAAATAATATAAAAGCAATGGAATGGCAACTCCATCAGATCCACAACAAAAACACGGCCATGAACCATCAATGGACATCTACAATACAACTTTCTAACTACCACTGTCTCCCCAAGGGAATTGGTCACTCTAACACCCACATTTAGAATTTCAATAGGTATATCAAGCAATTGGGCATACTAACACAAGATGTATGAATGAGTAGATCCAGAATCAACCAACGAGTACAACGGCAATGATCAGAAAGAAAAGGTACCTACAATCACATCGGTGTCATTGCGACCCTTGCAGTGCGTACACCCTAGTCGGTCCACCTCCTTCAGGCTGGATAGCAACGGTATGAGCCACTATCCTCTAGCCACCATCTCGATGCTAAAATGGTCTACGACCATGACCACAGCCTCGCTGCGGAGTAACAATAGGTGCAGCACCCTGCCCACCTTGAGCCAACAATGGATAGTCACGCCTTTAATGGTCGCCAAACCCACAACTCCAACAAGTATTAGCCACAACAGGCGCAGGTGCCTGTCCCACCCTGGCTAGACACTGGCAATCTCGCCTCAAATGATCTCGAGATCCAAAAACCCAACAGGTGTTAAACGATGCTCTAACTTGGGCACCCTGCCCCTGGACTCCACCTCCTACAACACCTTCGCCATACCTCGGCTCCGGGCGAAACCTCCTGTCACGATGTGTCTTAGCCTGACCACCCCTAGAACCAGAATTAGCAACTTTTTTACCCGAGCTAAAACCTCGCGACCCAGAAGCCAAACCAAGATTTTGCTCTACATCCTTGGCTCGCGAAACCAACACATCAAAATTAGTGTAATCAGCAGCAAACATGTACGCCTTAACCTCTTGCAGGAGCCCGTAACATAAATGATCACATCGCTGGTGCTCGTCAGGTACCAACTCAGGCGCGTACTGACTTAACCTCACAAACTGCACCTCATACTTTGCCACAGACATACTGCCCTGCACCAAAGCCATGAACTCTTGCTTCCTATCATCCTGATATCAAACTCCCAAATACTTCTTCCGGAAAGCTCCACAAAAGAACTCCTAGGTCACATCCTCGGTCGTCATACCAGAAATTGAGGTAGTCCACCATGTATAAGCATCACCCTGTAACAAGGAAACAACATAACCCAGCTTACGAGCGCCAATACACCCTATCCAGCCCAGTATCCTCTCAGTACTAGCCAACCAGCCCTCAGAAGCCTCAGGCGACAAACCTCGAAACTCAACCCCACCCAAACTGTGAAATAGTTCAAACGGAAAACCTTGCCCAACAACTGGTGGTGCCGACACATGAACACCAGCAACTACTGCCTGAAAAGCACCAATCATGACCTGAATTAGCGGTGCCATATCACTCATCCCTGGCCCAGCTGGCGCAGGTGGTACTTGCTCCACTACCTCATATGGATTAGGTAGGGGTAGTGGCAACCCTCCAAGAGGTATAACATTCTCCTTAATTTCATGCTCGGTGGCAGCAATAATCATACCAGATCGTAACTCTCTCCTCGGTCCCATCGTGCTAACAGTATATCTAAGGCATGATAATCATTCAAATACAAAACAATTAGGCCAGCTTCAAGCAAGGATCCAAGACTTCCATTTCAAAAATCAAAATTTTCCAGACTATAATAATAAGGCAATGGGTTTCAAAAATCCCCCCCAACATGGCATAAACAATCAGCGTGCATAATTCAACCACCGTGCATAGCAACATCAGATTATAGCTCATAGCAATATCACAATAATCATATCAATCTTCCAATAATCACCAAGAAAACCCAGCTCAATCGGGCACCAAAAAGACATCCAATTGTTCAAAGCTTAGAATTAGGGACCAAATTGCAAATTTTGAAAATTTCTCAAACTTAGCCCAATTTTAAGTTACCAACCTTTAATTAGACAGGTGTCATGTTTACACGTCAAAAATCATCTCCAAACAATCATCCAAACTCATTCAATTACATCCATAACATTCATGGACCAAAACGCAAGAACACGTAACTTCATTTCCATGACATTAACCAAATTAACGGACACCCGTATAGATCGCTACCAACCTTCTCTATACGGTGCTCGGAATCAACGCTTCGTTTGGTACACCTAGCACCATACCGGTAAGTTTAACTAAAAATAATGGCCAGGTTTAGAAATCTCTTTACAACCATACCGATCACGGGTTTAATGGTGTCTCGGTATGCGGGTTTAACCTCAAAAAGTAAATTCCGGTGTTGATGATCCATACCGTACACCCATGCTTGTACCGAAATGTCAACCTATTTATGCCCGGTCGTACCGATACGGTCCCCTATGTTTTCGGTATGCATGAGCCTATAATGTCATTTTTAGCTAGTTTTACATTCTTTCAAGGTCTCCAAAACCACACTAACATGCCCCTATCAAGCACACATCAACTCTAAGCATCAAACCACATCCAAACATCACCATATCAGCATCATATCATGGCATTGGCATCAAAAGAGAAGTCTATAGGCATGCAACCTAAAAACCATTCAAGTAAAACATGAAACTCCAAACCACCACAAAAACCAAACCAAAAAGGCCATTTACAACTTTAAAGCAACCATACAAACTATCTCAAACAGGAGTTTAACAAAACATCTCCCAAAACCAAAACAAGTACCCCATTGCCCTTATTACTTATAGTCTATTTCAACATGCTTTAATAAACAAGTCTTGCTAGGATCTCTTGCTCCTTGCTCCAAAGCTCTCAATTCTCTGCATTGATGGACAAAAAGAGCGTAAGCACACAATGCTTAGTGAGGAGTGCTCACAACAAAACACCATCAATGCATTCAAAAATCATTTCTCAACCTTACACTAAACTTATTTCAAACAACCATTAAAACACTATCATGCCTCTAAAACCATGCACTTAACATCTTTAAAACCAGCAAATTGACTATAAGCAACATGTATCATTAACCAACAACAAGTCCTATTGCTCAACCTCAATTTAATCCCTCTTATGCATAACTACAATATGCAAAGCTTAAAAAGTAAACATGTATAAATCACATTATACAACATAAACCTTCCAATGATACATTAACAATTATATTGGCTCACAAGTGATCAATAAACAAGTCTATTAACAAAAGAGTTCATCGGATACATGGATTCAACAAGTGTTCAACCAACACTTCAAGTCATCTCAACCTGAATAGCGATACAATAACAATCGTGGTACATTACCAACCGGTATACCTTTCAACCCACGGGACACCAACCCCAATCATCGGTTAGACTCTTAATCCACTAACGGAGTCTACGGTATTGTTTAACCTCTCTACCGTTAGGGTACTCGGAATGGAGTTTTCGGTACACATGAATCTAAACCCCTCAACATCTAAGGTGACTTATTATAATGCACTCAATCCTATAGTCAGCCAACTATATCCGATAACAATTTTAAAACCACATCACTTGCCAATATAATTAACCATTTAACATTTACCTCATTGTTTTTAACAAGCATTAACCAAACCATTTTCCAAAGCAACAACCATGCTTTAAATCACAAGTATAAACCATATACTTACAAGGACCACTTACCATGTGTATCCTTCAGCTTTCCATGCTTAAAACAGTATATTAAATACTTTAAATCATGCTTAAACAATAGGTAACATGCAAATCAAAGCAAGTGCATAAAACCATTTAACACTAGCATCACCGAGAGAGGAAATCCACTTTTACTTACTTCCGAGTTTAAACCAGCATATCAAGCTAAGTTTAAACTCCCATAAACCACCTTTAAAACATTCCAATTCTGGAATCCACGTTCTCACTCACCGATACGCGAAGCCTTAATTTGCCGACGCGAAATCAAGCGTCCAAACCCTCCAATGCTACACCGTTTGCTTCCAAAACAACCTCCCATGTTTAAACCACATAACAATAGAGGATTAATGCATCTCCATGCATTTACAACATTGCAACAACAAATCCTTACGGATTCTTGCATTCACCCCACCATCACCCAACCACAACAACCGAAAACTTCAACTAAACCCTTCCAAACACAACCCAGCCACAACCTAACAATCTAACACCACTTTTATCATCAATTAACATCTAGAAACAGAATCAAATCAACCTAACACCTTAAGCAACCACGCAACCCCCATAACACCTCAAAAACACAAATCTAGCAACCTAATCAATTAGAGATTCAAGAGTTTCAGGATTCTATTGATAAAATCGACTTAACAACATCATTACACATCCAAAACATGTTCAAAAACAATTCATGACACTGGAAATAAGATTCAATTCGAATATTTCATCATTTCATCAATTTTACCCAATTAATTCTATATAAAAACGTAAAAATCAGATTATAAACCATAAATCAAGGATCAAATACTTGGGAATATCAATAAAGAACCATGCAATAGAGGAGATCACGGACTTTACCCCTATTGTGTGATTTCTCCCTCAATTGACTTGTTTAAAGCTAGAAAACACAAGATTTCAATAAGATTTTGGTAAAACAATGATAAAGAAACAATTACAAATCAAGAAATCAAGAATATAAGTCTCTCACCTCTGGAATTTGTTGAAAGCAAAAGTGTTTGGCATAAAAGAAGTTAAGAGAAAAGTTACGTGAAATTGGTTTAAAAGAAATAACTAACTTTAATATCCAAAATACTTTTTAATTAGCTTTTAAAACACATGTTAAATTGATTTAATTGAAGGAGAAATCATCAGAAAAATCTTGGTAACATAGCTCCTTAAGGATTCTAAGAATTTGACCTTTTCAATTTAGTCATTATTAAAAATAGTTTTCAAAATTTACATTTTGGTCACTAACCAAAATGTTACATTTCCAAATTCCATTTTCTAAAATTTATTCCACCAAAAAGCAATATATATTAAAATATGATTTTTAACTATTTTTCCATATTTTTATCTTACCGAAAAATATACGGTCTTGAATCCGACTCGAATCTCTAACTCGATCCACTAAACCGTCTAATAAACCTCAAAACCGCTAGGCCCAAATCAAGCATTACAACTCTCCCCACTTAAAAAATTTTGTTCTCAAAATTTACCCGGAGGAAACATATGCAAAACAAACTCTAGCATCTCCGACTTGTGTTCCCATGTGGCATCTTCAACACCGCGGTGCCTCCACAACACCTTCACAAGCTTAACCATCTTGCCACGCAAAGCCTTATTGCTGGTATCAAGAACCTCAGAGATGTATAGTTCAGCCAACCGATCCAATGTATACGTCGTATGCACAAGCAAAAAATGTGCACACTTCAGTAAACCTATCGACAATCACCCAAATAGAATCCTTCTTGGTTGGTGTCAAAGGCAAATCGAACATAAAATCCATGGTGATCTTTTCCCACTTCCACTCCGGTATCTTCAACGGTTGCAACAACCCGAAAGGGAATTGATGCTCAGCTTTTACCCATTGACATACCATGCAACGAGAAACAAAATCAGCTATATCTTTCTTCAGCCCAACCCAATAGTACTCTTCCTTCAACCCACGATACATCTTAGTACTACCGGGATCCATAGCAAAAGGGCTAGCATGCGCTTCGGTCAGAATGGTACGCCTCAACTCATCATCCTCAGGCACCACAATGCGACCTTTAAAACACAACACCCCACAATCATTGAAATGAAAATCTGTAGGATTCTCATCCAAGATATGCTTCACATGCGGCACCAAACTCTTATCATGCGGTTGCCTCTCTTTGATCGATTGCGACAATGACGGTTTCACTTGCAACTCAGCCAACAATCCATTATCACCCGTCAGACTTAAATTAGCAAACATAGCTCTCAACTCCACGGCAACCTTCCTACTAAAAGCATCTGCCACCACGTTGGCTTTTCTCGGATGATACTCAATGGTCAGATCATAATCCTTAAGCAATTCCAACCATCTTCCCCGCCTAAGATTCAGCTCATCTTCGACACCAAATACTTCAAGCTCTTATGATCCGTATAAACCACACACTTTTTGCCGTAAAAGTAATGCCTCCAGATTTTCAAGGCAAACACAATCGCGGCAAGCTCAAGATCATGAGCAGGGTAATTATGCCCATGCACCTTTAACTGCCTAAATGCATATGCAACTACCTTACCTTTTTGCATCAACACGCAACCAAGCCCAACATATGACGCATCACTATAAACAACAAACTCTTTTCCCGATTCAGGTTGAACCAAAACTGGGGCTCGCGTAAAAGCCTCCTTCAACTTCTCAAACTCTCACTGCCTATCCTCTCGTCCACTCAAAACGGACATTCTTCTACAACAACTTGGTTAAAGGAGCAGCCAAACGGAGAACCCTTCCACAAACCTATGGTAATAACCAGCCAAACCAAGGAAACCCTGAACTTATATCACAGACTTAAACACCTTCCAACTCATCACAGCCTCAACCTTGTGCGGATCAAGACGAATTCCTCGGCCGATACAACATGCCCAAGGAAAACAACCTCCCTAAACCAAAACTCACACTTGATTAACTTAGCATATAACTGGTTAGCCAACAACGTCTGAAGCAAAACCGTAAATGTCTATCATAATCCTCTTCTCACATGAGAGTACACAAGGATATCATCGATAAACACCACCACAAACTGATCTAAAAACTCATGGAACACCCGGTTCATCATGTCCATGAAAGTAGCTGGTGCATTGGTCAAACCAAACGGCATCACCAAAAACTTATAATGCCCATACATCGCATTTAGAAGTTGTATTGGGTACATCCACATCCTTCACCTTCAATCGGTAGTACCCGGACCTCAAATCTATCTTAGAAAACATGAGGTACCCTTTGAACTGATCAAACAGATCATCTATCTCAAGACAACGGATACTTATTCTTTAACGTCAACTTGTTCAACTTCCGTAATCTATACACATCCTTAACGTACCATCATGCTTCTTTACAAACAACACCGTACGCCATACTATGAAATACTCGGTCAAATGAACCCACGATCAAGCAACTCTTGCAATTGCGTCTTCAACTCTTTTTCGGTCCATGCGGTGCGGAGCAATAGACACCGGTGCCGTATCCATATAGGTTTCAATGCCAAACTCTACCTCACGGCCAGGTGGCAACCCCTGGTTATTCTTCTTCGAAAAATACCCGAAACTCACATAGGTGTGAATATCCTGCACCCTCACTCCTTTGACCGGATTCATAACGTAGGCCAAGAAAAAGCGACATCCGAATCCAACATCCGACTTGCTTCCAAATCCAAAAAACATTAGACAAGAACTTGGCATTCTCGCCAACCACAACCACGTCGAAATCATCCGACATCGTTAAAGATATCCGCTTGATCTCAAAATTCACCATAGCTTGATGCTCGGTCAACCAATCCATACCCAAAATAATATAAAAGCAATGGAATGGCAACTCCATCAGATCCACAACAAAAACACGGCCATGAACCATCAATGGACATCTACAATACAACTTTCTAACTACCACTGTCTCCCCAAGGGAATTGGTCACTCTAACACCCACATTTAGAATTTCAATAGGTATATCAAGCAATTGGGCATACTAACACAAGATGTATGAATGAGTAGATCCAGAATCAACCAACGAGTACAACGGCAATGACTGTAAAGAAAAGGTACCTACAATCACATCAGTGTCATTGCGACCCTTGCAGTGCGTACACCCTAGTCGGTCCACCTCCTTCAGGCTGGATAGCAACGGTATGAGCCACTATCCTCTAGCCACCATCTCGATGCTAAAATGGTCTACGACCATGACCACAGCCTCGCTGCGGAGTAACAATAGGTGCAGCACCCTGCCCACCTTGAGCCAACAATGGATAGTCACGCCTTTAATGGTCGCCAAACCCACAACTCCAACAAGTATTAGCCACAACAGGCGCAGGTGCCTGTCCCACCCTGGCTAGACACTGGCAATCTCGCCTCAAATGATCTCGAGATCCAAAAACCCAACAGGTGTTAAACGATGCTCTAACTTGGGCACCCTGCCCCTGGACTCCACCTCCTACAACACCTTCGCCATACCTCGGCTCCGGGCGAAACCTCCTCATCACGATGTGTCTTAGCCCGACCACCCCTAGAACCGAATTAGCAACTTTTTTACCCGAGCTAAAACCTCGCGACCCAGAAGCCAAACCAAGATTTTGCTCTACATCCTTGGCTCACGAAACCAACACATCAAAATTAGTGTAATCAGCAGCAAACATGTACGCCTTAACCTCTTGCAGGAGCCCGTAACATAAATGATCACATCGCTGGTGCTCGTCAGGTACCAACTCAGCGCGTACTGACTTAACCTCACAAACTGCACCTCATACTTTGCCACAGACATACGGCCCTGCACCAAAGCCATGAACTCTTGCTTCCTATCATCCTGATATCAAACTCCCAAATACTTCTTCCGGAAAGCTCCACAAAAGAACTCCTAGGTCACATCCTCGGTCGTCATACCAGAAATTGAGGTAGTCCACCATGTATAAGCATCACCCTGTAACAAGGAAACAACATAACCCAGCTTACGAGCGCCAATACACCCTATCCAGCCCAAAGATCCTCTCAAGATTAGCCAACCAGCCCTCGAAGCCTCGGGCGACAAACCTCAAACTCAACCCCACCCAAACTCAGAAATAGTTCAAACGGAAAACCTTGCCCAACAACCGGTGGTGCCGACACATGAACACCAAAGAACTATCGCCAAAAAGCACCAATCATGACCTGAATTAGCGGTGCCATATCACTCATCCTCGCCCCCCGTGGCGCAGTGGTACTTGCTCCACTACCTCATATGGATTAGGTAGGGGTAGTGGCAACCCTCCAAGAGGTATAACATTCTCCTTAATTTCATGCTCGGTGGCAGCAATAATCATACCAGATCGTAACTCTCTCCTCGGTCCCATCGTGCTAACAGTATATCTAAGGCATGATAATCATTCAAATACAAAACAATTAGGCCAGCTTCAAGCAAGGATCCAAGACTTCCATTTCAAAAATCAAAATTTTCCAGACTATAATAATAAGGCAATGGGTTTCAAAAATCCCCCCCAACATGGCATAAACAATCAGCGTGCATAATTCAACCACCGTGCATAGCAACATCAGATTATAGCTCATAGCAATATCACAATAATCATATCAATCTTCCAATAATCACCAAGAAAACCCAGCTCAATCGGGCACCAAAAAGACATCCAATTGTTCAAAGCTTAGAATTAGGGACCAAATTGCAAATTTTGAAAATTTCTCAAACTTAGCCCAATTTTAAGTTACCAACCTTTAATTAGACAGGTGTCATGTTTACACGTCAAAAATCATCTCCAAACAATCATCCAAACTCATTCAATTACATCCATAACATTCATGGACCAAAACGCAAGAACACAGAACTTCATTCCCATGACATTAACCAAATTAACGGACACCTGTATCGATACGCTACCAACCGTATCGATACGGTGCTCAGAATCAACGCTTCTCGTTTCGGTACACCTAGCACCATACCGGTAAGCTTAACTAAAAATAATGGCCAGGTTAGAAATCTCTTTACAACCGTACTGATACGGGTTTAATGGTGTCTCGGTATGCGGGTTTAACCTCAAAAAGTAAATTCCAGTGTTGATGATCCATACCGGTACACCCATGCTTGTACCGAAATGTCAAGCCTATTTATGCCCAGTCGTACCGATACGGTCCCCTACATTTCGGTATGCATGAGCCTATAATGTCATTTTTAGCTGGTTTTACATGCTTTCAAGGTCTCCAAAACACATTAACATGCCCCTATCAAGCACACATCAACTCTAAGCATCAAACCACATCCAAACATCACCATATCGGCATCATATCATGGCATTGGCATCAAAAGAGAAGTCTATAGGCATGCAACCTAAAAACCATTCAAGTAAAACATGAAACTCCAAACCACCACCAAAACCAAACCAAAATGGCCATTTACAACTTTAGAGCAACCATACAAACTAGCTCAAACAGGGAGTTTAACAAAACATCTCCCAAAACCAAAACAAGTACCCCATTGCCCTTATTACTTATAGTCTATTTCAACATGCTTTGGTAAACAAGTCTTGCTAGGATCCCTTGCTCTTTGCTGCATGGACAAAAAGAGCGTAAGCACACAATGCTTAGTGAGGAGCGCTCACAACAAAACACCATCAATGCATTCAAAAATCATTTCTCATCCTTCTACTAAAAGTTATTTCAAACAACCATTAAAACACTATCATGCCTCTAAAACCATGCACTTAACATCTTTAAAACTAGCAAATTGACTATAAGCAACATGTATCATTAACCAACAACAAGTCTCATTGCTCAACCTCAATTTAATCCCTCTTATGCATAACTACCATATGCAAAGCTTAAAGAGTAAACATGTATAAATCACATTATACAACATAAATCTTCCAATGATACATTAACAATTATATTGGCTCACAAGTGATCAATAAACAAGTCTATTAACAAAAGAGTTCATCAGATACATGGATTCAACAAGTGTTCAACCAACACTTCAAGCCATCTCAACCGGAATAGCGATACAATAACAATCGTGGTACATTACCAACCGGGTACACCTTTCAACCCAGAGGACACCAACCCCAATCATCGGTTAGACTCTTAATCCACTAGCGGGAGTCTACGGTATTGTTTAACCTCTCTACCGTTAGGGTACTCGAATGGAGCTTTCAGCACATGAATCTAAACCCCTCAACATCCAAGGCAACTTATTATAATGCACTCAATCCTATGGCCAGCCAACTATATCCGATAACAATTTTAAAACCACATCACTTGCCAATATAATTAACCATTTAACACTTACCTCACTATTTTTAACAAGCCTTACCAAACCATTTTCCAAAGCAACAACCATGCTTTAAATCTCAAGTATAAACCATATACTTACAAAGACCACTTACCATGTGCATCCTTCAGCATTCCATGCTTAAAATAGTATATTAAATACTTTAAATCATGCTTAAACAGTAGGTAACATGAAAATCAAAGCAAGTGCATAAAACCATTTAACACTAGTACGACCGAGAGAGGAAATCCACTTTTACTTACTTCCGAGTTTAAACCAGCGTATCAAGCTAAGTTTAAACTCCCATAAACCACCTTTAAAATATTCCAATGCTGGAATCAACGTTCTCACTCACCGATACGCGAAGCCTTGATTTGCCGACGCGAAATCAAGTGTCCGAAGCCTCCAATGCTACACTGTTTGCTTCCAAAACAACCTCTCATGTTTAAACCACATAAAAATAGAGGATTAATGCATCTCCATGCATTTACAATATTGCAACAACAGATCCTTACGGATTCTTGAATTCACCTCATCATCACCCAACCACAACAACCGAAAACTTCAACTAAACCCTTCCAAACACAACCCAGCCACAACCTAACAATCTAACACCACTTTTATCATCAATTAACATCTAGAAATAGAATCAAATCAACCTAACACCTTCAGCAACCACGCAACCCCTATAATACCTCAAAAATACAAATCTAGCAACCTAATCAATTAGAGATTCAAGAGTTTCAGTATTCCATTGATAAAATCGACTTAACAACATCATTACACATCCAAAATATGTTCAAAAACAATTCATAACACTAGAAATCATATTCAATTCGAATCTTTCATCATTTCATCAATTTTACCCAATCAAATCTATATAAAAACATAAAAATCAGATTATAAACCATAAATCAAGGATCAAATACTTGGGAATATGAATAAAGAACCATTCAATAGAGGAGATCATTGATCTTACCCCTATTGTGTGATTTCTCCCTCAATTGACTTGTTTAAAGCTAGAAAACACAAGATTTCAATAAGATTTTGGTAAAACAATGATAAAGAAACAATTACAAATCAAGAAATCAAGAATATAGGTCTTTCACCTCTGGAATTTGTTGAAAGCAAAAGTGTTTGGCAGAAAAGAAGTGGAGAGAAAAGTTAAGGGAAAAGTTACGTGAAAGAAATAACTAACTTTAATATCCAAAATCCTTTTTACTTAGCTTTTAAAACACATGCTAAAATCATTTAATTGAAGGGAGAAATCATCAGAAAAATCTTGGTAAAATAGCTCCTTAAGGATTCTAAGAATTTGACATTTTTCAATTTAGTCATCATTAAAAATAGTTTTCAAAATTTACATTTTGGTCACTAACCAAAATGTCACATTTCCAAATTCCATTTTCTAAAATTGATTCCACCAAAAATCAATATATATTAAAAGATGATTTTTAACTATTTTCCACATTTTTATCTTACCGAAAAATATATGGTCTCGAACTCGACTCGAATCTCTAACCCAGTCCACTGAACCATCTAATAAACCTCAAAACCTCTAGGACCAAAACCAGGGCGTTACACAAGGCGACTTATTTTATAGTGCACTATCAATCCTATGGCCGGCCAAACTATATCCGATAACATTTTAAACCACATCACTTGCCAATATAATTCACAGTTAACCATGTACCTCACTGTTTTTATATGCATTAAACCAAATCATTTCCAAAGCAACAAACCACGCTTTTCAACAAGTATTTCCACATACTTACAAGAATCACTTACCATGTGCATCCTTCAACATTTCATAATCAAAACAGTATTAAACATACTTTAAGACATGCTTTAACAGTAGGTACCATGTAATTCAAAACAAGTGCATAAACCATTTCGTAGAAGCGCGACTGAGAGAGAAAACCACTTTATACTTACTTCTGAGTTTAAACCAGCATTTCAAGCTAAGTTTAAGCTCCCATACACCGCCTTTAAATCATTTCAAAGCTGAAATCCACGTTCTCACTCACCGATACACGAAACCTCAATTCACCGATGCGAATTCAAGCGTCCGAAGCTTCCAAAGCTTCACTGATAGCTTCCGGACCATCCTCCCCTGTTTTAACCACATAACAACATAGGATTAATGCATATCAATGCATTCAAACACTGCAACAACATTCTTTCCAAACCTCAACAATTCCATCATAGTTACCTAACAACAACAATCGAAATCATCATCTAACTCCTTCCAAACACAACCCAGCCACAAACTATCAATCTAACACTTTCGTTAACATCAATCAACACTGAAAACAATATTGCTTCGTCCTTATATCTCCAACAACTAAACAACCAACACAACACCTCACAAACGCAAATTTAACAACCTAGATAATTAGGGATTCATGGAGTTTTGGGATTCCAATGTTAAAAACAACTTATCAACATTATAAAACATCCAATATATGTTTAAAATCAATCCTCAACACTGAAAAACAGATCCAATACAAATCTTATTCGCTTTCATCAAATAAACCCAATTAAATCAAATAATCGCCATAAAAACATAAAATCATATTATAAATCATAAATCAATGATCAAATACTTGAGAATATCAATAAAGAACCATTCAATAGAGGAGAAAAATGAACCTTACCTCTATTGTGTGATTTCTCCCTCAATTGATTGATTAAAGCTTAAAAAACACAAGATTTCAATGAGATTTTGTAAATCAAAGATGAAGAATCATTTATAAATCGAGAGTTCAAGAAAATAGATCTCTCACCTCTAAAATTTGATGAAACAAGAGTGTTTGGCAGAGTATAAGTGAAGAGAAAAGTTGAGAGAAAAGTTTATGTCAAATCTTTATAAAATCAATAACCACCTTTTAATATTGAAACCCTTTTTTATAAATTAATAAAACACATGTTAAAAATCCTTAATTGAGGGAAGAAACCACCATCTAAAGTTGGTAAAATAGCTCCTTAAGTATTCTAAGAATTTGACCCTTTTACAAACTAGTCACCATTTAAAACAGTTTTAAAAATTTACATTTTGGTCACCAACCAAAATGTCACCCTTCCAATTTCAATTTCCTCAAATTGATTTCACCAATATTATCTATATATTAAATAATAATTTTTAACTATTTTTCCATATTTTTAACTTACTCAAAAATATTTATTCCAGAATCCGACTCGAATCCCTAACCCGATCTACTGGACCTTCTAGCTAGCCCTTAAACCGCTAGGCCCAAAACCGGGGCATTACAACTCTCCCCCACTTAAGAAATTGTGTCCTCAAAATTTACCTATAGGGAACAGATGCGGAAATTGTTTCAACATATCTGATTTGTCTTCCCACGTGGCCTCCTCAACACCACAGTGTCTCCATAACACCTTAACAAGCTCAACCGTCTTGCGACGCAGAACCTTACTGCTGGTGTCAATGATCTCTACCGGTTCTTCATCATAAAATAAATCTGGCCTCAGCTCAATATCCTTCACCGGCATAACATGCGATGGATCCGATCGATACCTCTGCAACATCGACACGTGAAACACATCATAAATCCTCTCCAACTCAGGAGGTAACCTCAAACGATAAGCAACTGGACTCACACACTCAACGATCTCATATGGTCCAATAAACCTCGGACTAAGCTTTCCTTTCCGCCCAAAACGCATCACCTTCTTCCAAGGTGACACCTTCAAAAACACCCAATTACCAACAACATATTCTACATCTCTAAGCTTCAAATCCGCGTAGGATTTCTGACGATCCGAAGCCGCTCTCAAGCCCTCACATATCAATTTCACTTTTTCATTGGTGTCTTTCAACACATCAGGCATCGAAATGTATTTTTCCCCAACCTTAGCCCAACACAATGATGTACGACACTTCTTACCATACAAAGCCTCGTACGGTGCCATCTGTATACTAGCCTGATAACTGCTATTATAAGCAAACTCCACCAAAGGTAATTGTTTTCCCATGTTCCTTGGAACTCAATGATACAACACCTCAACATATCCTCCACGACCTGAATTACACGTTCCAACTGACCATCCGTCTGAGGATGATATGAAGTACTAAAATTTAGTCGTGTTCCTAGAGCACGATGCAAACACCCCTAAAACCTAACTGTAAAGCGCGGATCTCTATCCGAGACTATGGATTTGGACACCCCGAGCAAACGCACAATCTCAGAAATGTACAAATCGGCCAACCTATCTAAGGTATACGTTGTATGCATTGGCACAAAATGCACACACTTCGTAAACCTATCAACAATCACCCAAATAGAATCTTTTTTGGTCAGTGTCAAAGGCAACCCAGGCACAAAATCCATAGTGATTCTTTTCCATTTCCATTCTGGTATCCTCAATGATTGCAACAACCCGAAAAGAAACTGATGCTCAGCCTTTACTCCCTGACATACCAAGCACCGAGCAAAAAAATCAGCCGCATCTTTCTTCAAACCAACCCAATAGTACTCTTCCTTCAAATATCGATACATCTTAGTACTACCGGGATGCATAGCAAAAGGACTAGCATGCGCTTCGGTTAAAATGGCATGCCTCAACTCTTCATTATCAGGCACCACAATTCGACCTTTATAACACAACACCCGATCATCATTAAAATGAAAATCCGTAGGACTTCCATCCACGGTATCCTTCACAAGCGGTACCAAACTCTCATCATGCGGTTGTTTCTTTTTAATCAATTGTGACAAAGACGGTTTCACTTGTAACTCAACCAACAACCTGCTGTCACGCGTCACACTCAACCTAGCAAACATGGCTCTCAACTCTACAACGACCTTTCTACTCAAAGCATCCACCACCATATTGGCTTTACCCAGATGGTACTCAATGGTTAGATCGTAATCCTTCAACAACTCTAACCACCTACGCTGATGAAGATTCAACTCTTTCTGAGACATCCGATACTTTAAACTCTT
This sequence comes from Hibiscus mutabilis, assembly GCA_019671005.1. Taxonomy (NCBI): domain Eukaryota; kingdom Viridiplantae; phylum Streptophyta; class Magnoliopsida; order Malvales; family Malvaceae; genus Hibiscus; species Hibiscus mutabilis. Next base: position 41,568,922 of record CM033731.1, read on the forward strand.
ATGATCCGTATAAACTACACATTTCTCACCATAAAAGTAATGCCTCCAGATTTTCAAAGCAAAAATAATTACGGCAAGTTCAAGGTCATGAGTAGGGTAATTACGCTCATGCACCTTCAACTATCTAGATGCATAGGCAATTACCTTACCATCCTGCATCAGCACGCAACCGAGTCCAATATAGGACACATCACTATAGATAACAAACTATTTCCTTGATTTTGGTTGAATCAAGACCGGAGTTAGTGTTAAAGCTTTTTTCAACCTTTCAAAAGCCCTCTGCTATCCTCTGTCCACTCAAAACGAACGTTCTTTTGTAATAACTTATTAAAAGGAGCAGCTATACTGGAGAACCCATCAACAAACCTACGGTAATAATCGGCTAACCTTAGGAAACTCCAAACTTTAACACAGATTTAGGCACTTTCCAACTCATTACGGCCTTAATCTTGTGCCGATCAACACAAATCCCCTCGGCCGACACCACATGCCCAAGGAAAACAACCTTCCTAAGCCAGAACTCACACTTGCTTAACTTGGCATAAAGCTGATTAGCCAACGTTGTCTGAAGTACAATCTGCAAATGCCTATCATGATCCTCCTCGGTACGAGAGTACACAAGAATATCATCGATGAAAACAACCACAAAATGATCCAAAAACTCATAGAACACCCGATTCATCATGTCTATGAAAATAACCGGTGCATTGGTTAAACCAAACGGCATCACCAAAAACTCATAATGCCCGTACCTCGTACGAAAAACTGTCTTGGGCATATCCACATCTTTCTCCTTCAACTAATAGTACCCAAACCTTAAATCTATCTTAGAGAACACAGAAGCACATCTAAACTGATCAAACAGATCATCAATCTACGAAAAATGATACTTATTCTTTATCGTCAACTTATTTAGTTACCGATAAACGTACTATCATTCTTTTTCACAAACAACACTGGTGCACCCCACGATAAAATACTTGGTCTAATAAACCCTCGATCAAGGAACTCTTGCACTTGCTTTTGCAACTTCTTTTGGGCCATGCGATACGGAGCAATTGACACTAGTGTCGTATCCACATAAATCTCAATGGCAAACCCCACCTCTCAATCCGGTGCCAACCCCAGCAACTCTTCCAAAAAATACCCAAAAACACACATACCATGCGGATGTCTTGCACCCTTAACTCCTTCGAACCATGATTCATAACATAGGCTAAGAAAGCCTGACATCCAGAATCCATTATTCGTCTAGCTTCTAAAGCCAAATCAGCATTAGACAAAAACTTAGCGTTTTCACCTACTACCACTATCTCAAAATCATCAGACAACTTTAGGGATATATGTTTGGTCTAAAAATCTATCACAGCCCTACGCTCAGTCAACCAATCCATTCCTAGAATAACATCAAAACCATGGAATGGCAACTCTATCAAATCCACGACAAGCACTTGACCCTGAACCATTAGCGGACATCTACGATACAACTTCCTAACCACGACTGTCTCTCCAAGAAAACTGGTCACTCTAACACCCACATTAAGAATTTCAACAGGTATATCAAGCAATCATGCATGCTCACTCAAGATATATGAATGGGTTGAACCAGAATCAACCAATGAATACAGCGGCAAAGACTGTAAAGTGAATGTACCTATAACCACATCAAAGTCATTGCGACCCTCACGGTGCGCATACACTCTAGTTGGTCCACCCCCCTCAGGCTAGATAGCAACCGTATGTGCCACAGTCCTCTGTCCACCATCCTTGCACTAAAACTGGCCACGACCACGACCTCTCTGTGGAGCAACAACAGGTGCAGCACCCTGCCCACCTCTAGCTAACAAAGGACAATCACAACTCAGATGGTCTACAGACCCATAAATCTAACAAGCATTAGCCACAACAGCCGCAAGCCCAACAGGTATTATGCGGAGCTCTAACCTGAGTACCCTACCCCTGCACTCCACGCCCAATAGCACCTCCACCGTGTCTCTAATCAGGGTGATACCTCCTGTCACAGTGTCTGTTGTCCTGACCACCGCCAAAGCTAGAATCTACTGCTCTTTTACTAGAGCTAAAGCCTCGAGACCCAGAAGCTAAACCAAGGTTTTGCTCGATATCCTTGGCTCGCGTAACCAATACGTCAAAATTTGTATAATCGGCAGCAAGCATATAGGTCTTAACCTCTTGCACCAGCCCATAGCGAAAACGATCACATCGCTGACGCTCGTCAGGAACCAACTCAGGTGCATACTGACTCAACCTCACAAACTGTACCTCATACTCAGAAACAGACATACCACCCTGCACTAGAGCCATAAACTCTCTCTTCCTTTCGTCTAGATCCGGACCCTTAGGTACCTGTTCCAAAAAGCAACACAAAAGAACGCCTAGGATATATCCTTAGGTTCCATCTCAACTGTCACGGTAGTCCACCAGCTATATGTATCTCCCTGCAACAAGGACACATCACAACCCAACTTACGGGCATCCGTACAACCCATTTGACCCAATATTCTTTCTATACTAGCCAACCAATCTTCAGAAGCCTCTGCTGCTAGACCACGGAACTCAACTCCGACCAGACTGTAAAGATGCTCTAACGACAAACTCGTCTACCCAAGCACTGGTGCCGACACATGAACACCAACAACTGCTGTCTAAAAAGCACCAGTCATAGCCTGAATCAATGGTGCCATGTCACCCATCCCTACCCTAGCTGGCACAGGTGGTACTTGCTTCACTTCAGCAGGTGGATTAGGTGAAGGCGGCAGCAACCCTTCAGGAGGTATGGTATCCTCTTCATTTCTCTGCCCAACGGCAATAGCAATCGTACCAGATCGCAACTCAGAACTCGCTCTCATCGTGCTAAAAATATATCTAAGGAATGATATTTCACCAAAACAAAACAATCAGGCCAGCTTAAAGCAAGGATCCAAGATTTCTATTTCAAAACCAAAACATTTCATACTATAATAATACGGCAATGGGTTTCCCAAACATCCCCCAACATAGCATAAAGCAATCAACATGCATATTACAGTCACCGTGCATAGCAAACAACAGATTACAACCCACAACAATATTACAACAACCATACCAACTCTCAATTATCTGAAACATGGCTCTGATACCACCAAATGTAACCCCATCGACCCGGCCAGACCGAACTGAGCGAGCTATATTAGGTTTACTGAGGTAAATCATGAAGAAAAAACTCAAAAAAGTCCATTTTTTCTTTTATCTTATCTAGATGCAAATTATTATCCTATGTGATCATATTGACCGCATGTGAAAACTCAACTCAATCGGGTATCAAATCGATATCCAATTTGGTATAATTGCAATTTATGGACCAAATTGCAATTCCAGAAAACTACAAGGACTTAACCCCTTTTTATGTTACCAACCTTTAATTAGTCTAGTTTCATGCATACATGTCGAAACTCAGTTCAAAATGATCATCCATACTCAAACAATTGCATCCACAATATTCAATGACTAAAACGCAAGAAAACAAAACTTCAGAACATCCAAATAACTGAAATAACTGCCATCTGTATAGGTACGCTAAGGGGGTGTATCGATAAGCTTTGCCTGATTAAAAATCCCCAATTCTAGTAGCTCAAATCGTATCGATGCGCTTACGCGTACTGCTACGCCTTGCCCAAAAATGTTATCACGTATCAAAACGGTTCCTCGCGTACTGAAACGCTGGTCACAAATGGCCTAAGCCCGTACTGAAACGCTAGCCCACGTATCAGAACACTAAGTCTGAAATGGCTTATCCGTACCGGTACAGAGACACGCGTACCGATACGTCTGGACCTGAAATGTCCTCCTTTGCTGGTTTAACATGCTTTCGAAGATACCAAAACACTGTAACATGTTTCTAACATGCATCCAACATATTTAAGGGTCAAACCTCAGCAAGACAACACAGATTCATCAACAATTCATGGCATCTTGCATCAAATGTAAAACTAGAGGCATGCTTCCTAGAAACCAAGCCAAGCAAAGCACAAATCTCAAAACCAACAATCCAAAATGACCAATTACAAACCAAAAGCAGCAAAACAACATTGCTCAACAGGGAGTTTATCAAATTATCTCCTAAAATAACAACAGAAACCTCATTGCCCTCATTACTTATAGTCTAATTCGAAACATACTTTTAGTACCAAGTCTTTAGCAATCCCTTGCTTCCTCGCTGCCTTCAAATCTCTTTGTCCATCAATGCGTTTAAAACCATTTCCCAATAACACTTTGAAATCTCATTTCAACCATCTTTTAGACATCACTTAAAACATCATTTGAAATATCATGCCTTGAAAATCATGCACCTAACACTTTCAAAAACCAGCATATTAAACCATATGCATAATGTATCATTAACCATCAGCAAATTTCATTGCTAAACCTCAATTTAAGCATTCCCATGCATAACAAACCATATACAAAGCTTAAATAGTAAATATGTATAAATCACATTATACAACATAAACTATTACTTGATACATCCACAATTATATTGGCTTACAAGTGATCATAACCAAGTTCCTTTACCGAAATAGTTCATCGGATACACGGATTCTACAAGTGTCCTCTCAACACTTCAAGTTATCTCAACTGGATATCGATAAAATCATAATCGCGGTACATTAACAACCGAGTACAATTACAACTCACGGGGACACCAACTCCAATCATCAGTTAGATGCTTAACCCACTAACGGGAGTTTTTGGTACCATATAACCCCTCAACCGTTGGGGTACTTGGATGGAGTATTCGATACACCATATAAAACCCCTCGACACCCAAGGCGACTTATTTTATAGTTTACTATCAATCCTATGGCCGGCCAACTATATCCGATAACATTTTAAACCACATCACTTGTCAATATAATTCACAATTAACCATGTACCTCATTGTTTTTTATATGCATTAAACAAAATCATTTCCAAAGCAGCAAACCATGCTTTTCAACAAGTATTTCCACATACTTACATGGATCACTTACCATGTGCATCCTTCAACATTTAATAATCAAAACAGTATTAAACATACTTTAAGATGTGCTTTAACAGTAGGTACCATGTAATTCAAAACAAGTGCATAAATCATTTCGTAGAAGCATGACCGAGAGAGAAAACCACTTTATACTTACTTCTAAGTTTCAAGCTAAGTTTAAGCTCTCATAAACCACCTTTAAATCATTTCAAAGCTAAAATCCACGTTCTCACTCACCGATACGCAAAACCTTAATTCACCGACGTAAATTCAAGCGTCCGAAGCTTCCAAAGCTTCACTGATAGCTTCCGGACCAGCCTCCCCTGTTTTAACCACATAACAACAGAAGATTAATGCATCTCAATGCATTCAAACACTGCAACAACATTCCTTCCAAACCTCAACAATTCCTTCACAATTACCCAACCACAAAAACTAAAATCATCATCTAACTCCTTCCAAACACAACTCAGCCACAAACTATCAATCTAACACTTCCGTTAACATCAATCAACACTCAAAACAGGATTACTTTATCCTTATATCTTCAGCAACTAAACAACCAGCACAACACCTCACAAACACAAATCTAACAACCTAGATAATTAGGAATTCATAGAGTTTTAGGATTCCAATGTTAAAAACAACTTATCAACATTATAAAACATCCAATACATGTTTAAAATCAATCCTCAACACTGAAAAATAGATCCAATACGAATCTTCTTCATGTTTATCAAATAAATCTAATTAAATCAAATAATCATCATAAAAACATAAAATCAGAGTATAAATCATAAATCAAGGATCAAATACTTGGGAATATCAATAAAGGACCATTCAATAGAGGAGAAAAACGAATCTTACCTCTATTGTGTGATTTCTCCCTCAATTGATTGATTAAAGCTTGAAAACACAAGATTTCAATGAGATTTTGTAAATCAAAGATGAAGACTCATTTATAAATCAAGAGTTCAAGAAAATAGATCTCTCACCTCTGAAATTTGATGAAACAAAAGTTTTTGGTAGAGTAGAAGTGAAGAGAAAAGTTGAGAGAAAAGTTTATGTCAAATCTTTATAAAATCAATAACTACCTTTTAATATTAAAACTCTCTTTTTATTAATTAATAAAGCACACGTTAAAAATCCTTAATTGAGGGAAGAAACCACCATCCAAAGTTGGTAAAATAGCTCATTAATGATTCTAAGAATTTGACCCTTTTACAAACTAGTCACCATTTAAAATAGTTTTAAAATTTTACATTTTGGTCACCAACCAAAATGTCACCTTTCCAATTTCAATTTCCTCAAATTGATTTCACCAATATTATATATATATTAAATAATAATTTTTAACCATTTTCCATATTTTTAACTTACTTAAAAATATTTATTCCCGAATTCGACTCTAATCTCTAACCCGGTCTACCAGACCGTCTAACTAGCCCTTAAACCGCTAGGCCCAAAATCGGTGTGTTACATTATGTTTGCTTTTAGGAGCGGTAAATAGTATTTATTGATATTTGCTTTTTTGGAGGCGGTCAAAATTTTATAGGACCGTTGCACAGGTAGGTTTCATTCTTATCTTTTTGGAGGATGTAGAGGTCTTGTGTAGACTTTATCCTTTTAGTATTCACATTGTACTCTTTATTTCAATATGAATGGTGAGTCATAAATATAAGCTTTTATTGTTGTGGAACTTATAAGATAAACTGGTAGAGAATTATATTATATGTACTCCCATAGTTTTCTTGAGTTAGGAGAATTCTTGACCCCGGGGTGAGATAATCTTGTGTGTAAATAGTTTGGTTCTTTGTTGCTATGAGCAGTGTAAATCGTTGTTCTCTTTCTTGGAACGATATCGTTCTCGTAAAACTGTATCACGAACTTGCCCTCATGTTAACTTTTTAATAAACTTTCTTAATGAAGATCGAAACCAATACATATATAATTATGATATGTGCATGCTTGCTCCCATGTTGCTGACGGTTTTTGTGTATTTCAATATATATATATATATATATATATATATATATATATATATATATATATATATATATATTGCATCGCTAACTTGGAGCGATAAGAGAGTTCGCTAACTATGAGCAACTTTTCTATTCTCTGGCTTTGTGTAGATGTTGAAAGTAATATCATCTTCTATTGCAATGGCATATGTCAAGCGGTGTCCCTTAGTACACTTCTTAAAAATGACGGACGCTTAGACGATCCTATTTTTCATACTAACTTCTGAGAAGCGGCAATCGTTAAGTTAATTCCTTTATGCACACTTCTTAAAAGTAACGAACGTTTAGACGACCCTATTTTTCATACTCGCTTCTTGAAAGCGGTGATCGTTAAGCTAATTCCTTTATGCACACTTCTTAAAAGTGATGCACGCTTAGACGACCCTATTTTTCATACTCGCTTCTGGGAAGCGGCGATCGTTAAGCTGATTACTTTATGCATACTTCTTAAAAGTGTTGAACGCTTAGACGATCCTATTTTTGTAACACCTCAATCCTAATACAGATCCAAAGTAATACATTCGGGCCATCCAAAGCCGACCCATCAAAATTTCCATTAAAAACCATAAGTTTAGCCATTTTCAAAATATCAAATCATCCATAAATCCATGCAATTAAATAAGCATTATAAGTCTACAAAACATGAGCTTCAAGTTTAAAATATCGTATATCAAAATAACATTTCAATAGAGTTTACATACTCAATAACTTGTAAGGTCCTATGAATACATAAGCCCAAAACTAAATACTAAGTAATGTACTCTGAAGCAAAATGGTGCTAGGAAATTTCTTCTCGATGTGCTCCTCGATCATAATCGATCTACAAACCTGCGAACGAAAACAACAATTCCAAACGTTGAACTTACAAAGCTCAGTGGTACATTTCTACTCTACCACAATTTGTGATTATCTTAAAATAAGCATGCAAGATAAATATAGTTTAGAAAACATAGATAAGGCTTCACTATCTATAAGTTATCATCTAGCCTGCACTAGCTAGAGTTCTTAAATCACCTATCTCAAGTCATCAACAAGTCTACAAGAAGTCTTACATGCTCCACAAAGTCTTGCCATACTCGAGGTCACATAGCATATTGAGTTACTCGAGCTCGCTCAGCCCATCAAGTTAATACATTCATAAGCTATCATCCATAGAATCCACACAACAAACATAAACGAATCCATACATCATCTACATAATGGCCAATGAAGCTCTACTTTATTCGTGCTCACACAGCCGTCGAGTTAAATGGACCATATCCGGATCACCATAGCCACAGATATTAGGGGTGTGCAAAATAACTATTACCGTTAACTGTAATCATTAACCGGCATAATCGTTTATTTTATAGGTTAATTAACCTAACCGTTGAGGTTAAACGGTTTTGGTTAACCAAATCACTAAAAATGATGGTTAATGGTTAACATATATGTATTTTTTTTAAACTAATTTAAAACTAAGTATGAAGATTGTGTTTAAAATCTCTCTATTTAATTTTTTTTTTTGAAAATTTTAATACAATATTTATCGGAGAGATAAATTTATAATTCTAAAAATAAATAATGAACATTTGAAAAAAAAATGTAATAGGTTACATGTTAACCTGTAACCGAATTGTTTTTTAACGGTTAACCACTATAATGAGGATTCTTTAGGACATGTCCTTAGTGGCTCAGTAACTGTGCTCGATGCTCAAGATCGCATCCTTCACCTTATGAGATCACTTGGTGGTTTCTCCCATCTGGTGGAAAGTTCTCAACGATCCATCAAGTTGATGACTTTTGGATCTGATGCTTTCGTGAGGAGAAGCGACCGAACCTTGCTCAAATTATGTTTGCGGAGATCGTCTATCTTGTGCAAAACTGTCATACAACTCTTGTCTCATCCTTCACCTATGGCACCGCGTTGAGCTATTTGTTTCACAAGATGAAAATTGATTGTTCTCATGATCTTGTCGAACCTCTCACCGATCCGATCGATGAACACTCTCTCTACCGAGCCAAGTTCACATACTTTAATGGAGAATGGATTCGTCTTACCGATCTACCTCAAGGCGTTCAACCCGATCAGGCGGTGGCTCCTCAAGCAGCTCTAGTTCCTCAAGCTCTGGTAGTCCAACCTTATCTTGATGCTCTCATGGCCTATCTCAACGAGCAATTTACTACTTTGGGCACTAATATTGCATCTTTGGATACTACCATGACTTCCAGGTTTGCCGCTATCGACACTCGTTTCACTTCTTTGGAGGAGCGAGTTATTGCCATTGAGAATCGCCAAACTTCTATGGACATATCCCTTACCGCTTTTCATGGCGAATGGCATCAATCTCTTGGAACTCCTGCCAATGATAAAGATGAAGATGATTCTTAGGCATCTTGCATATCATATTAGGATTAGTTTTATGCACCTATATCTTTATGTTTTTGAACTCCTATGCTTTGGTTTATTTCCCTTGGTTTATGTTTTTAGGACTTAAGTTGGATTTGATTATGTTGCTTTGAATTATACTTTGAATTTTAATGATTATGTTGTTTCCTTTAAATGCTTGGAGTTACTTTCTTGTTTATATCTATTGCTTCAGTTTTATATCCTATTGATTTTGATCTAATAAAAAGGGGAGAATAAATTGAGCTAAAATTTTAAAGTCCTTTAGTCTTAAAATAAGGGGGAGCACTTTTCAAACTTTTCAAAATTACTTAAAAATTTACTTTGATTTTGTTATATCAAAAAGGGAAGATTATAAAACCTATATTCGATTTTGATATAACAAATTGTAAAAGAAATAAATTTTTAAGTATTCAAAAGTCTCACAAAATGACAATGAGACGTTTTTCTAAGTCTAAAACTTAAACCCAAAAATATTTATAAGTATTTCAAAGCCAAACTTAACAAAAACGCCCAGGTGTATCGATACACCTTAGGTGTTTCGATACGATTTTTCATTACTGGAATTTTAATTTTGCAAACCGTTTCGATACAGCTATGCTCGTTTCGATACGAACTTCATCTGGGCTTGTATTTTAGGTTATGCGTATCGATACAGATACGTCTGTTTCGGTACGACCTTTATCTGGGTTTAAGTTATTGCTTAAGCGTACCGATACGGTCTCTACCGTATCGATACGGTGTGTTGAGATCTTCAAAAACCTTTGCATTTAAAATATGACCGTTGCCTTTTCAGTTATGGGAATCAGCGAACTTTGAAAATTGGTTAACCCGTATGGTACGCCCCTAGGCGTACCGATGCAATTTTCACTAAACTTTTTCTTCAGATTTCAGTGAGCGAAAATCGTACCGATATAGTTATACCGTATCAATACACACATGTTTTTACTCTTTATCCGTTTCGATACGCCTATACACCTATCGATACGCTACTGCACAACGGCTCTTTCTTCTTTTGACAGGTACTGATACGGCTCTTCGTGTACTGATACGGTAGGTCACCAAACAGCATTTATTGTGAGAAAAATGGTCCCTGACGGCTCTATTGATGACCTCAACCACTCAAACGATTAGAAATCAATGAGAGGGTATAAATACATGTCTCCAAAGCTGCTACAATAACTATTGAACATCCATTATAACGGTTGCCTCCTTAGCCTAGAAAAGGAGAAGAATTCAGTAGTGAATTGATTGAAATCCTTAGTGGGGAGCTAAGGTAGTGGATGTAAAGCTTGTTAGAAGCTTGAACCACTATAAATTCTTGTGTCTTCACTTTTTCATTTTTCCATTTGCTTCCCTTCAATTTTTTAATTGCCAATTCACCCGCTCTTGGCTATTCGTTGTCGATTGATCATCCTAACATGAGAGAAAAAAAGAGATGAAGATGGGAGAGTGAGGTAAACTTGTCTCCTCTGTCTCATGTGAAGACGTCTATGTAATAAAGGGTGGGCAGCCTTTATTTTAAAAGGGGGAACAGTCACCACATAAAACCTCACACTTTCACCTTTAACACAACATGGTCACCTCCCAAGCCCACATAGCCAAATTCTTATCCAACAAGGCCCAAACATGGCCCAAAGGGTTCAATCATCCATTCCAATACGAGGGTCCATAACTCGGGTCAACGTCCAATTGTTGACTCAAAAGTTCAGGTCGTTACAGTTTTTCATACTCGCTTCTGGGAAGAGGCGATCGTCAAGCTGATTCTTTTATGCACACTTCTTAAAAGTGGCAGACAATTAGACGACCATGTTTTTCACTTGGGAGCGGATTTTTCATAACACGTCAATTGCCCTTGTGATGTAATTTTCCAGCAGTCGACTTGGAATATGAACGTTGATAACTTTTTGGGCGCAACTGCAAAGAGCACAACATAGAATGGTTAAATCATCATTATTCTCTTTGTTAACTATATGGATAAAGAGTACAATAACAAAAAATTGGAAAAGCCTAAATCGACCAAATAAAGTTCACTTATCAATTCCTTTCTCTTTCTTTATTCTCTCCAGCCGAGATATCCCCCCTCTTTGTCTCTAATTGCTCATTTAATTTTAAAGCAAAGATTTTGCTTATTATTCATTAATGGCTTAGCCAAAGAATGATATTTGAAACCCACCTACTTTATTGGTGAAATTAACCATGCAAAAGGAAGGATAAGCATACAATATCTTGACCAAAAGGCTAAGAACAACTTATAACATAACATCAAATGCTTACAACTAAATTTTTTTCGTGCATATCCTTTCAAGGATCATCATACAATTAATTTAGAGTATATCGTACTTTTCTTATTGTAAGTATATTGTCAAGTGATCCAAGTTGGGTGTTCCTTATGATATTCCTTTCCTCGTGAGAGCATTCAGCTTTATTAATGGATGCACTCATAATTTAAAAAGGGAGTACTTAATACTCTAATCCTAGAAAGTTGAATCAAACCATATTACTTATTTGTATTTTTACAATGCGATAATAGAATTAGAGGCTAAATGTAAGGTATGAATCAAGCAATGGAACATGGTTTATTGTATATTCAGAATGCTGATGACAAGAGTACAAGCTAATAATGTTGTAATCAAATAAGGAGATGTAGGTTGATCTTACTGATAGAAGAGCAGAGACCACAGTAGCATATTTACAGGGAAACCATAAGAAACGGAAGTAACAACTTCTAAATCACAGAAAAAAATAGGAGACAAATTAATTTACTAAGACACTAATTCTTCCCTGTAACATCCTAACTCATCAGTTTCTCTAAACCCAACTTATTGCAGAACTCTGACGAGTAAACTAGATTATTATACTGCAATTTTAGCCCTTTGATAAAGCTGAAACCATTTCTAATATCTAGTGGGAAGCAAACATATTACTGCAATGCATGATCATTTCTTGCTCATTGTCAAAGCCATTAATAAACTTACCAAATTTATCTCCATGCCATCATCGTCCAATACCTTTCAAATGCATCCCCTTTCCAACTATCCCTTATCCCAAGAGCATCAACTCATTCATCCTCCTAGCAAGGTAATTCCCCCAATGAACTTTACCAAAGCCAATTACGCATAATGGAAATATAGAAAAGTTTGAGCTATCAGTTTCCCTTAAATCACATGGAATTTGGAAATACGCAGCATCACAGTTTCATAAACAAATGGAATGTCAGTATACATACCAGCAAGTGCACATCTTATGATAGCAAAAACAATAAAGAGATAAGGAAAAGCCACTGCTTACTAAAAGTGCATGTCGAAACTTATCCCGATAGACTGTAAGTGGCATTGGCTAAATACTTAATACTGGAATTAATTAAGTAAAGCTGCTTGAAACTCTAATGGTTAGCTTGCATGCTGCCAAATATTGATTTTTGGACATTATATCTCTCTTACCTTTGTCTTCCATGATTCGAAATTCGGTATATTGGACATAATCAGAGCTAATCCCATTGTTTCCACAACTTGATCAAAAGCCCAGAATTTCTCAGCCTTCCTTTAATGCATATATGCAACAGCCTTCACTTCCCCTACTGTTTCACCAGTTAATTCTCGAGGCATGAGCGTCTTGGGAATAACTCTGCAGAGAGAGAGAGAGAGAGAGAGAGAGAGAGACAGTAACATGACAAAATAGTTAGTTACTATAGCATTTGTGATAGATTCACAACGTTTTTATATATGGGTAACACATATAACGCCAAGATAGCTTATCAAGTAATCGATATCCGATATTTCGATATGCAAAAGTCCAGCACGTCTTCAGTTCCAAACATTTCAACTATGATCGCTGGAAGCAATGAACAGTTCCAAACATATTTCCCACCATGCTAATGGCAATGCTTGGCATGATGCCCATCCTTATCATATTTCAAGCATCCGACCCTCCTTGCACATGGCCTGAATCAAGCTTATATACATCACATGATTTGGGGAGCAAAACAAGCCATCAAACTCATCAGTTTCACTTTTGCATATATCAGCTTTAGTCCTTTTCAAGAAAAGCTGAGAGCTTCCGAAACTCTTCCATCCTTGCAGAGGCCATCGATTAAACTACTTAACGTGAAAGAATTAGGTATTAAGGCCGATTTCAGCATCTCTTTGTACAGCCGGAATACCTCCTTAATACTACCATTTTTACAACAAGGCTGTGCTAGCCATCTCATCCGGAACAAGGCCTTTGATAATAATTTTTGAGTAAACACCCATAGCGGCTTCCATGTTTCCAGTCACTAGACAAAACTCCACCTTTTTTTTATTTTGTGCAATAAAAAACTAGCTTTGTCCACTTTAGCAACACTAAGCGTGCAGACGAAATAACTCCTTTCTGCTATCAATTCACCCATCTTACAAAGTCCACTAACCAAGATACCATTGGATGAATTTAAACATGCATTCTGCCTCCAGCATCTTACTCTCAAAACATTACCTATTCAAATAAAGCACGGTGGGGCTTCAAAGAGCTTTGGAGGGCTTCGATGAGGAATTTTATCAAACAGCTGGCCTCCCTATCAACTCCAACACCTAGAGTTAGGAAACTTCAATATAGGTTTTCTGGGTCATTAGATTGAACCGCACAATCGATCAAATTACCATTACTTCCCATGTCGTTGCCATTTTCTGCACCCCGTAACACTTGAGGGGATTTCAGCCAAGAGATGCTTAAACCAGATACCGATTTAAAAGCTTGGGAAACCAGTCCATGGTCTGTATTGTTGCATGTTGATTGAGCTGCTACCTCGATTTACAATTGATTTACATTGGTGGAGTTTTGGAGAGGGATCCCGTTGTTCCTTGGATGGAGTCGTGCAGGAGACTAAGGGGGTCGCGCGCTCGGTCCACGCTCGCCGCACCATTGTTGACTACATAAGTGTACAACACCCTTAGGCTGTGGGATGATGGGATTCCAATGAGGTGATTCCGGAGTTGTGGTCTGGGGTCTGGAGAGTCTACCCTTATTTAGAGCGTGTCAACATAAAAGATAAGTGTTGTTAGTTAATTATTATAGTTCGGGTATTGATATGGATAACGTGCATTATTATGTGATTTAAAATAATGTTTGCATCTTGAGTTTGTAAAGGATTATAATTGTGTATTCGCGTGGTTGTGGTTCGCTAATACTAACAAAAAGCCTTGATAAAAATATGGTAAATGCAACTAATTCCATCATCTCCGAGCATAGCAGAGTGGCTAAAATTCTTGGTAGTATATTTAAACTCGAAAATTTTGAACAGCATTAGATTGTTAGGTCTTTAAGACATTATAGGAAGAAAAAGCCCTCTTAATAAACTCATTGTTGATGTCGAACACATTTTTAATTTAGTTCGGACCAAATCTCTATTTCATAATTCGTGAATGTACAAATCATAGATTGAGTTGTAATAATTTTTAAAAAATCGTACATCTTCAGTTTTAGCCTTAGATCACTTTTTTTTTTTTGAACATGTTGCCTTAAATCACTTTAGCAGCTCCAAACACTCGTTTTTTAATCATAATTCATAAGTCAATAAAAATGGATTTTGTTTCTTATTTTAGTCATATAAATAATTATTGTAAGTAAAATCTCCAATATAAGCCAAAAATAAGAAAATTTCCTTGAACTCACCTTTAAATTCAATTTTCTTAGTACGAAAGGCATGAATTTGATTGCAAAACTCAGAAATTGAGATGTTGTAAGTATGATTTATTGTTTTGGATGTCAGTTTCGAATATATTAGGCTTAAATTAGAAATATGTGCCTAAGCTATACACTTTTTCTGACATAGGTGCCTAACTTTTTCTTAACTAAAATAGGTGCTTAAAGTTTCATTCTGTTAGTGTTTCAAGATAACATCGTTAAAATATTTATCACCTAATAATAGATTGACACGTGACCTTTGTTTATATTTATTTTTTCAAAAATAAACTAAAAATAAATTAAATTAAATAATATCTCAAAATTTTTAAAAACCACAAAATAGTCCCAAAATCTCTAAAAGCCAACAACTGTCGTCGTCGGAGACGACCACTCATTTCCCCCAACAACTCATCGTCGTTAATCGGCAGGAGGGGTCAATCGGACATCGAACGACAAATGCGAAAGGCTCTAGTTGTTTGATGTCCGATTGGCACGCTTCTCGCCGGTCATCGGCAATGGGTGGTGGCTTCAGGCGACGGTGGGGTCCAACAATAAAGGTGTTCACTATTCGGTTAAAAATGAATTAACCGACCGAACCGAATTAGTTCAGTTAAACGGTCGGCGGACGAAGTTTTTTCGATCGATTAACGGTTAATTTTTTTTTAAAGTTCGGTTAATTTAGTTCGAAACCGGTTAACTACCCGAAATATAACAAATATTAAATATATTATATTTATACGCTCATTCCCATTCTGGAACCTAACTTCTAACCCAAATGAAAAAAAACTCAACTTCTAACAAAGTATCATATTTATTTAGAAATATAATATAATATGAAAAAATAATGTCATGGTCTCGAGTCCACATATTAAATAATTTGAATAATTAAGTTATAAATAATTTTCATAAATATTATATTTATTTATATAGAAATATAATATATTTATTTAACATATTATTAATACAATTTAACTTTTTGTTTTGTTTTTTTTTTCAATTTAGGGGAATAGTTTGGTGTGATTGATCTAGTGCATATATATATAACACATTTATATCGGTATAAGTTCTTAACTACAGCTAACTAACACATTTACACCGGTATAAATTCTTCTTATCTACAGCTAACTAACACATTCACATCGGTGTAAGTTCTTCTTAACTACATCTAACTAACACATTTACATCGGTGTAAGTTCTTCTTAACTAAATCTAACTAACACATCACATCAGTGTAAGTTCTTCTTAACTTCAACTATCTAACACATTTACACCGGTATAAGTATTTCCCAAAAGATTTTTATTGTGTAATAATTTTTATTAAGAAAACTATTCACAAATTTTGGTTAATTTGAGAATTAGCCGACATTATTCGGTCCGGTTAATATTTTTTTTAAATTAGTTCGATTAACGGTTAAATTTTTTTGATTAATTTGGTTAATGGTAATTCGGTTTGGTCGGTGGCCGAATTAACCGTTTGAACACCTCTATCCGGCGAGGCTATCAACAGCGATAGTGGCATCAATTTTGGGATTTTGAGGTTTGGGGTTTTAGGGATTTGAAATTTTTTTAAAAAAATTAAGATTTTTAGATTTTTTTAAATTATTTTCTTTTTTCAGTTTTTTAATAAAAAAATAAAAATAAAAATAAAAATAAAGACACGTGTTAAATTTTAATTGGGTGATTAATTTCTTTTAACGGTATTACTTTAAAACACTAACAGAATGAAATTTTAGGCATCTATTTCAACAACAAAAAAAACTTTAGACACCTACCTAAAAAAGTGTATGATTTGGACATCTATTTTTGAGTTAAGCCAATATGTTTTATCATCATTTGTGGAGGACACAAATTAGAGACGACTAAAATGGATTTTATTTGGTATGTAATCTTGGATACTCAAGTAATATTTCAATTAATTTTTTCACTAAATACAATTTTAAACTATAATTAAGTCACACTGTGTTTGAATTTATCAACCTTTTCTACATTGATATCTGATATTTCTTTGATCCACGTTACTGTTTAAATTAATGTACTTTTGTCATGTTTGTATTTAAACTTTTTTTAGTTAACATTAGTACTTGAACTTGTCTATTTTCCCATGTTGGTATATCTTTTAACAATTTTGATAGGTTTGATGTACTCCAACTGAATATCACCAATGAAAAGTGTGAATGTCTACTTTGAATTTGGGAAGCAAAAACCGAAATAAGAAGAAGACAATTTGGCACGATCGATTTTAGAGTGGTTCGACCTTCTCAACCAAGGTCTACATCCACTACCTTAGCATCAACACTAAGGATTTGTAAACAAAATACCTCTCTAGGTGGTTGTTTACATAATTTAGCTCACTAGAATTGGACTAAAGAATTACAAGAGAGTATCGTTGGGATGAGAAACTAGTTGTTTATAGCCGTTGGGGATGAAAACTAGCCGTTGGGGACTTTAATTTCAGCATTAAATGCATTTCTGTAACATTGAGTATCGTTACTCAAAAGTGAGTCTCGTTACCTGCAAAAACAAGAAAGAGCTGTTGCACATAAATGAAGAGCGTACCGGTATACGATACATCTTTATTGTTACGGTACTTTAGGTATCGGTACGGAGACTTCTGTATCGGTACGTGAAGTGCTCTCTGGTAGGGGTGTTCAATCGGTTAATTCAGTTAACCGATCGAACCGAACTAGCTAAATATTAAATTTTTAATCCTTTAAACGTTAATCGAACTGAACTTTTTTTAAAAAAATTAACCAAACCGAACTTTGTTCGGTTAATTTTCGAATTAACCAAAATAACTATGGAACACCTAAATTTCCGGTGTATATATATGTGATTAATTTTTGCTTAATATATATATATATATATTTTAATATATGTTTAATATATATTATATTTAATATCGATTAATTCGGTTAATTAACCTATTTTGAACTGAATTAATCGTTAACTGATCTATCATATAATTAACCGACCGAAATTTTGGTTTGGTCGGTTAATTCAGTTTTAACCTAACAGTGAACACCCTTACTCTCTGGAATCTAGGAAACAAAAGCGTATTGGTACATGGCATTACCGTACCAGTACGGCCAGCTTCGTATCGGTACTGGGAGTATCGTACCAGTATCGAAGACATGTTTTTTACTTTTAAATTACTTGAAAATATTTGTTTGATTCAAAAATACTATAAAATAGTTTTAAACTTATTTTTCAAGTATTTTAGACTTTGAAATATTTTTGTAATTTTGTTTAAGTCCAAAAATATTTTTCATTAAGTTATATCAAATAAATATCTCAACAAATTTTAATTTATATCTTTTATAGTTTTATATGTTTATACTTTTTAAATTTCTATTTTTATATTATTATATAATTTATAATTTATTATATTTTTTTACAATTTTTAATGTTTTTATATTTAGGTGATAATGTGACATAATTTCATAATGTCACACCATCCCTTCATTACAAAAAATACCATTGTTAGAAGAGCAGACAAATTCATATATCATCGTGCACAAAAAAATTAGATACTAATGTGGGGAAAGTAAATAAATGTACTAATATAGACAAAAAAAATTAAAGTATCAATGTGAGAGTATATAAATTTAGGGACTAAAACTTTACTTGTCCCTTTAAAATAATTAATCAAAACTATTATTATTAAAAAATGGTAAATTACATAAATCAGCGTTGAACTTTACTCTCAAACTTATTTTGGTCACGAAAGTTTTAAAACGTTCAATTTACTCACCGAAGTTTAAACATTGAATTTTTTGTCACTCCGTTGAATTTTTGACAACTTTCGTTTACCGGCGAATAGAGGAAAGCTTCATCGGTACGAGGGAAGCAATACATCGAGAAATGCACTCCATCCGACGATGAAAAGAGAGAAATTATTGTGAGAGAAACCGAAAGATTTTACCCAATTTGTAGACTTCAGGGGCACTTTTCGACAAAATGGAGGCCAAGTTTGAATTCGGGGAGTCGAGACGAAACGACTAGTGAAAATTTAGATCGAACGATCATCATCTACAACCGTCGACGATTACATCCGACAATGGTAAACGATCATCTACAACCATCAAGGTGACATCCGATGAAAGTGAACGATGAACGGTATCCACATTATAACGCCGTCAAAAAATTAACAGATGAGTGACAAAAACATTCAATATCTAAACTTCAATGAGTAAATTAAATATTTTAAAACTTTAATGAACAAAATAAATTTAAGAGTAAAATTCAGTTATGATTTAAGTAATTTATCTTTAAAAAAATTGTTTTTAAGTAGAGACAGAGGGAGAGAGAGAACGGTAATGATGGGAAAAAGTAGAAAATAAGAAGCTAAGAAAGAAGGGGTTTATATAAATTGTCACCAACCGGCAAACCAGACTTGAAAATGCCGCTCTCTTGTCCCCCTAATCACATTTCTTCCCCATGTTTTCTCCTGTCCCCTCGACTCTCCCCGGTCCCCCCTTCCTTTTCCACTTTTTACCCATTATTGCTATTATTTCTATCCCATTTTCTTATATGAATTCCTCTTAATCTTTAGTGCAATAGAAGAAGACAAGTAAAATCTTTTTTGGGGGATAAGGCAGTGACTAATAATCCAGTATATTGCTTTTAATAATTTAAAAAAATGAATCATAGTTTATTTTTATATGTTATCATCTTAATATATAATGAATAATGACCCTGGGATAGCTTGCTTTGAATGCTTTTAAAAAAGGTGTGTCTAATGGAGATGGGTTTTGACCTATAATTTATTAACTTAATGGGATAAGCAAAGGGGCAAGTCTAATGGCAATGAGATGTACCAAAATTGGAAGAAAAAAAAGTATACGTATTATGCTAAACTATGTATTTTTGCATTGTTTTAATCTTAATTATCGGAAAAAGAGAAAACCGAAAGCTGCACAATTACTATCAAAACTTGGTTTAAATTTGCAATCTTAAATAAAAAAAATTCAGCACTTTTGTTCCTCTCTCTTCCCAAAACGCTCTCCTCTTTGTCTTCGTTTAGAAAAAATTTTAGTTTTTTCCTTCAATGACTAGCCGCTGAGGCCTTGAACGATTAGTTTTATTTTTTTTCTCTTTTTTCTTTCTCTTATTTTTACACTCTTTTTCTCTGACTTGATTTTCTTTATTTTTTTGTTTGTTTGATGTTCCGACGCTCTCCGTTTAACTTGTTCGATGGGAGTCCCTCCCCGACATCCACAATTTTATTTAGGGCCCTCTGCTGTGAGGTAGTGGCGTAGATGCAAGTGAAAATGAGAGCCTCTTTTTTCATCTTCCAGTTTTCTTTCCCTTGTTCTAGTTCACCTAGGCTTTTGTCTCGGGGTTCTAATCTTGTAAACATGGGCGGATCTTGACAATAGAGTTTGGGGAGCCTACTTGAAATTTTTAAATTTTTTGAAAGGCCTAAATTAAATTTTTCAAAATTTTTAATTGTTTAATTTTAAATTTTCGAAGGGAACTTGATTAAAAATATTCAAAATTTCTGAAACATAATAAGAACTTCTAAATTTTTTAGGGGCTAAATTAAAATTTTTAAAATTTCAAATTGTAGCGATGTTTTTTCTCGCTAAAAATGATGTTTTTTATTTTTTTGGAAAATATTGTCTTCCGTGAGAATTTTATAAAACCCGTGTTTTATTTAAATATGGAGTCGCCACCGGCCACTCAAGGTGGACCGGACACCATAGAAAACCAGAGATTTCAAAATATCGGGTTCGGGAGTTGGTTACGGATGGGGAAGGATTAGCACCCCCACACCGCCCAAAATTGGTACTTTAATAATTACCGCTTTATTAATATTAAATTTTCCGGATTAAAGTGACAATTAAATTAAAATTTGATTATAAGTGCGAGTAAATTTTAAAGGCCCCGTTATTCGAGAGTAAACGTCCAACCACTATCACTATGCCTGATACTGGCCCCGTTTACGCTCGAACAAAAGGGCACCGCATTGACAAAATATATGTTCGTTATGCAAACTTAAAAAACATGGCAAATATAAATAAATACATTGCAATAAAAAATAAATAAATACTAACTTAATAAAATACTAACATAACATAAATAAAATACTAATCTAAAACATACATACATAAATATTAATCTAACTCATAAAAATAGATCTAACATAAATAAAATACTAATCTAAAACATAAATACATAAATATTAATCTAACTCATAAATAAAAACAAATCTAACATAAATAAAACATAAATTTAAAACATACTAATCTAAAACATAGATAAACATACAAATTAAAAACACAATTTTAAATTAACTACTACTTCATTAAAGTATAAAAATTACAACATAAATAAAAAGGAAAGAAAATATACCTAACTAGGAGTTCGAATGACGAACCCCGACTAGACCCCACCGAGATCTACCACGACCTCTCCAAAAATATTAACTAGATCGGACCTAAAATAGGACCCCGATCGAACCGGTTAGGACCGAGGGGACTACCCCTTGGCCCTGGGCTAGCCGAGAGCATTGCTCTCTTATTCGGCCAACCCTTATGCCGGTTCCATTTGCTGCATCCAATTGCAATCTTCAATTGCCTATTTATAGGCAAAATCAAAGGGTGGGGGGAACACGTGGAGCGATATGCTCCACGCATTTTTCTCTCTTTTTTATTTATTATTTAAAAAAAACACACAATTTTATATTATTAATTTTATATTAATAATATTACTATTACAACAATACTAAAAATACTAAAACCCGGACAAAAATGAGTGATTACAGTTGCCCCTCTTTGCTTGTTCTTGTGAAACGAGAACAAAGCAAAGATCAAAAACACTCATTTTTGTCTTATCTGGCTAAACTTCTCTCATTTTGACGCGTCTTCTTTCTTTGGTAGATCTTCATTCTCTTCGGCGCATGTCTTCTTTCTTGTTTTGGTTGATCCACCTTGTCACTCTCGGGAAGCAAAGCCTTCAAAATGGGGGTTGTTTGTTGAGGAAGCCAAACCGAGTTCTACTTGCTACATTATTGGTAATAAACTAATACCTAAAGAGAGTTCGACCCAAACAACAACACGAAGAAGAGACAGGGTCTACAAAATTCGATCCAGCTGCAACACTGATGAGGAGGCAAGGCCGATAGGTGAAAGTTCTGATGTCTGATCCAGCTACAACTCTGACGAAGAGACGAGATCAGAAAACTGACAAATTTTCTCTTTTTTCTCTCTCTTTTTTTTCTTTTTCTCCGCTTTTGTTTCTTTTTCATATTTTTTTTCTTTTTCTCTCTTTTTTTTCTTTATTTTTTGATTTTTTCTTAGAACGTTGATAAAACTTAAAAGTTGGTGAATTTTGACCAAGCTACAACACCGACGAAGAGGCATGGTCTAAAGTTAGTAATGTCGATCCAGCTACAACACCGACGAAGAGGCAGGATCAAGAGTTAGTGAATTTGGTCTAGCTACAACACCGACGAAGAGGCAAGACCGGAAGTTAGTGAATTAGGTTCAGCTACAACACCGATGAAGAGGCAGAACCGAAAGTTAGATTTGACCAAGCTACAACACCGACGAAGAGGCAAGGTCTGAAGATTTTATCCAGCTACGACACCGACGAAGAGGCAGGATCAGATAGTTGTTCTTTTTTGTGATCAAGCTACGACTCTGACGAAGAGGCATGATCAGAATTTGGTTGAAAGCTCATTTTTTCATTTTTTATTTTTTTCCCTTTTTTTCTTTTTTTTCTTTTTTCTTTTTCTTCTTTTTTCTTGATTTTTTTCCTTTTTTTTCTTGATTTTTTCCATTCTTTCTTCTTTTTTTCTTCTCTATTTCTTTTTTCTTTTTTTCTTTTTTTCTTTCTCTTTCTTTTTTGAGATACAACATTGATACAACTAGAAAGTTAGTAAATTTTGACCAAGCTACAACACCGACGATGAGGCATGGTCTGAAGATTTGATCCAGCTACAACACCGACGAAGAGGCAGGATCAAGAGTTAGTGAATTTGGTCTAGCTACAACACCGACGAAGAGGCAAGACCGGAAGTTAGTGAATTAGGTTCAGCTACAACACCGACGAAGAGGCAGAACCGAAAGTTAGATTTGACCAAGCTACAACACCGACGAAGAGGCAAGGTCTGAAGATTTGATCCAGCTACGACACCGACGAAGAGGCAGGATCGGAGTGCTTTTCGACCAAGCTACAACACCGACGAAGAGGCAAGGTCTGAAGATTTGATCCAGCTACGACACCTACGAAGAGACGGGATCAGATAGTTTTCTTCTTCTTCTTCTTTCTTCATTTTTCCTTCATTTTTGCTTTTTCATTTCTCTTTTGTTTCTTTTTTGTTCTTTTTTTCAATTTTTTCAATTTTTTCAATTTTTTTCTTTTTGATTTTTTCTTCTTTTTTCATTTTTGTTTTTTCTTTTTTTTCTTTTTGCATTGATTTTTTAGCTACAATTATAATAAAAAGGTAAACTCCGAGTAAAATTTAGGTCTAGCTGCAACACTATCGAAGAGGCAAGACCTAGAGAGGATTTGATTTGCCATACCACTGACGAAGGCAAGATCTTCATTAAGTTGACGTACCACCACTGACGGAGGCATGATTTGCAAAATGTTGGGTGACTGCGCCACTGACAGCGAGATAATTTTTTTTGAAAAATTTGCCCGGCTTTTCTATCGACAAAAAGGCATGATCTAGAAAGAATTTTTGTTGGCATCCGTCACACCATTGTCGGAGGAATCAAATCCTACAAAAGAGAAAACATTGGTCAGTAATTGTCAAAGATTTTGTCGCTGATACCTTTTATTTTGGGTGTTTCCATCTTCTTCGTGTTTGGCCTCCTTCAAGACTAGGGTTGGCCTTCTTGTCATTGCCCCCATGTTGAGGGTGCTCGGTCTTTTTCCTAGACCTGTTATGTACAAGCGAGATTGCATGAATGTATCTAATGCATGTGTCTACCCTAAATGCATGGTGACTTCGGTGTATGCACTTAATCTAAATGTATGACGTTTGCAAAAATGGTTTAATGCAAGATGAATGCAACATGATTTGATTTTTTTTGTCTTCAAAGGGATGCCCCTGACTCTCGACTGGTCCTATCAGGATCTTTTTTTATGTGGCGGTGCCCCGACTTTGTCCTGGGTTCAATCACTCTTCTTTGAATTAGCTTTCATCTGAGAGCATGCCCCAAAATTTTGTTCATTTTATGCCATCGTCTGAGAATATTCTTATAGCAAATTTGAATCCCTGGAGCACATTTTGTTTCCCCCTAAGTTGGGTTTATAAATTGTGTGCCGGTTCATGGCAGCTCATTATTATTATTTTTGGATTGGGAGCAATTTTGCAGACTGTGGTCAAAGATGCAAGAGTTTGACTCGGCAATGAAGGTTGGACCTTGGCAAAGAATGCCCCCGGACTGGGACCTTGCTAGAGGCACACTATTTGTAAAAGATGTGGGGTGCTTTTGGACATGCCCCAAGACCAAACTTTTGTAAGAGGCTTTGTAAGGTGCTAGATCGACCATCTTCGTTGTATTTAATGGGGCAACCCGAGAATTAGTTTTATTATTCTGAAAATGAATGCATGCAAAATGTGTCCTAAATCGATGCAATGCAAAATTAAGATTGTGATGATGTTGTGCAATGATGCAGGTGAAATCAATGCGATGAGAATAAAATGAAACGAGTTGGTACCAAATAAAACGATTAAATATAACAAATAAAAATAGAGTAATAAAAAATTGTACATAAACAAGAAATAAGGCACCAGAGCCTAAATAGGGTGACCACTAATCGGGCAGAGTTTCACATGGCTCTAAAGGGTTGGCTCATATGGCTCACTATATGCAGTTTTGGTGCTAAGAGGTACCCGAATTGTCCTTGATGTCCTCTACTAAGAGTAGCAAGGCCCCCGGTCATCACCCATTATAGGCTCCTTTCAACCGGGTTCAACTCAGGGGGACCCATTCGCTTATACCCATACGAAGGAACGATATCCTCACGAAAGTATAAGGTACTCGAGCCCTGGAGGTACTTGCTAGGCCCATACGGGAGAACGATATCTCCACGAAAGCATTAGCGTTTTCCCCCCACTTAAAAAGAACAGGTTTATATGCCATATTTTAAATGCGTTAAAACAAACGCGCAATTATAACCGAATGTTAGTTTAATAGTCACTTTAATCCGGAATTTCCGATATTAATAAAGCGGTAATTATTTGAAAAAAGCTCGACTCTCATTTGTTTTTGAAAAACAAAACTTTCCCCAGTGGAGTCGCCATCTGTAGCGATATTTTTTCTCGCTAAAAATGATGTTTTTTATTTTTTTGGAAAATATTGTCTTTCGTGGGATTTTTATAAAACCCATGTTTTATTTAAAAATGGAGTCGCCACCAGCCACTCAAGGTGGATCGGACACCATAGAAAACCAGAGATTTCAAAATATAGGGTTCGGGAGTCGGTTACGGATGGGGAAGGATTAGCACCCCCACACCGCCCAAAATTGGTACTTTAATAATTACCGCTTTATTAATATTAAATTTTCCGGATTAAAGTGACAATTAAATTAAAATTTGATTATAAGTGCGAGTAAATTTTAAAGGCCCCGTTATTCGAGAGTAAACGTCCAACCACTATCACTACGCCTGATACTGGCCCCGTTTACGCTCGAACAAAAGGGCACCGCATTGACAAAATATATGTTCGTTATGCAAACTTAAAAAACATGGCAAATATAAATAAATACATTGCGATAAAAAATAAATAAATACTAACATAATAAAATACTAACATAACATAAATAAAATACTAATCTAAAACATACATACATAAATATTAATCTAACTCATAAAGATAGATCTAACATAAATAAAATACTAATCTAAAACATAAATACATAAATATTAATTTAACTCATAAATAAAAACAAATCTAACATAAATAAAACATAAATTTAAAACATACTAATCTAAAACATAGATAAACATACAAATTAAAAACACAATTTTAAATTAACTACTACTTCATTAAAGTATAAAAATTACAACATAAATAAAAAGGAAAGAAAATATATCTAACTAAGAGTTCGAATTACGAACCCTGACTGGACCCCATCGAGATCTACCACGACCTCTCCAAAAATATTAACTAGATCGGACCTAAAATAGGACCCCGATCGAACCGGTTAGGACCGAGGGGACTACCCCTTGGCCCTGGGCTAGCCGAGAGCATTGCTCTCTTATTCGGCCAGCCCTTATGCCGATTCCATTGGTTGCCTCCAATTGCAATCTTCAATTGCCTATTTATAGGCAAAATCAAAGGGTGAGGGGGAACACGTGGAGCGATATGCTCCACGCATTTTTCTCTTTTTTTATTTATTATTATTATTTTTTAAAAAAACACAATTTTATATTATTAATTTTATATTAATAATATTACTATTTCAACAATACTAAAAATACTTAAACTCAGACAAAAATGAGTGATTACACAAATGGTAAAATTTTAAAGTTTTAAAATTTTGGGGGACAGGGTTACCCCTGGCTCCCATAACCATCTGCCCCTACTTGTAAGTCATTGTTTCTTTTACTATGGGTAGGGTTTGTTGTTTATGTTGGCGGAAGATTGTTGGCTAGAATCTCGTCCTTGTCCTCCTTTGTTCAAACTACCAGTCATCAATGACTCTCAGATCATGACGCGATGATCAGTTGGTGTTTCTCTCGCTGCATTCCTTCACACGAGTCATCTTTAGTGTCCCCAAATAGTCATGCAGTTGAAGAATACAATGTTGAATCCATTTTTGTTCTTCAATCCGTGTTGGTTCTGAAAACTGTTTGTCTTCTCGTTGTATTTTTTCATGTGTTATTCTTATTGTTTGTTTTTTTTGTTTGCTTACTTTACATATTGTTTCGGTTGAAGCTTTGCTCGCACTGTTTGTGCTTCTTTTTTATGTTTGTTCCAATGTTTAGTTGTTGCTTTTGGATTATTTCAATCCCATGTTCTCGTTATAGTCGACCTTATGTTCCAAAAAAAATTATAATTTAACCGTATTTGTATTTTTTTTTTAGCAATTCCTACTTAAGGGAGGGAGAATAAGAAATTTGCTCCTATTGGGTCTAGAACCTACAACCTAGGGGGAGGTGATGTGTCAACTAAGAGCTTTTAACCACATGCTCTAAAGATTGTTGACCCGTACTTATTTCTTTAAATTAATCAACAATCCAATAAAAACAATTAAATAATTAAAATTTAAAATTGACTATTATAATATATTATTGAATTGATAACCAGAATGTGATATATATTTGCTTTCCTATGATAATTCCTCTTTGTTTTTTAATAGCAAATATGAAATTAACTTGATATTCTTTTTGTCTAATATTTTAGTTTGATGGTCATATAAATTTTAATTATATCTAAAATTAAATCAAATTAAACTTTTAATATTTCCATAAAGTGCTTTGCAGTAGTTTTTTAGAAACTTTTTTTTCCTTTCTTTGTCACCGATGACGATTTTTAGCCGCTTGTTGGTCATTTGTTTATAAATAAATAAATAAAAATTCATCTTTGTTGATGAATAATTTTTTCATATTTAGTTTATTTTCTTGTTATATGTTTTGTTATGACAGATTCATACTATATATGCTTTTTGTCGGTTTTTTCGTCTATTTTTATGGTAGTTTATTTGTCTGTTTTTATGGCGGTTTGAGTCTGTCTTTGTGACAGTATTGTATGTTTTTTATCAGTTTAACGTTCGTATGATGAGTATCAATGAGCGTTCTTAGCAGCGAAGAATGGTCTGTAATACTTTTGATTCCATTTTGTGGTTTTGCCAATATGCCAAGAACTAACAGCAGAAAGATTTGTTTTCTTCATAGATTGTTTTGTTCAAAGTAATTGATTTTTGGATTTCATTCAAAAGACTACTGTAAAATTTTCTGGAAAGTGATAAATTTTGCTTTTTTATGTCTTTTACACCCTTTAAAATTTATTGTATATGTTTTATTCACATTGAAATTTCATTGTTTGTGGTGTGATTTGTTGTACTCCTTTTCGCTTTAAATACAACAAGTATACTTTAAAAAAAATTAAACTTTTATACTAAGATAAAAGAAAGTAATATTATTTTTCATATATACAATATTTGAACTTGTGATATTAAATTTCTTATCACTTAATTAACCATTCTTGTAATACATATACTTCTATAATTAAATTAGTAGATATGACAAAAAGACAATTAAATTAAAATGTTTGATTTAAATTTAAACATCGTATCTTTAGATGAGTTGAATTTATTTAATTATAAAATTAAATTAGGATGCTTAAAAGATAGTAATCGATGAGATCCATTGTTTAGTCTAGTGATCATGAATGTTCATCTGCTTCGGCCCTTATCTGGATATAATTTTTGATATTGACTTGATAATTTTTTTGACAAATTCTTTTTAAAAAAGAAGAGATGCTCATAATAGGTCTAAAATTTATAATCTAAAAGAATAATGAATAACAAAAATAAGTAGTTTGAGCAACCGACCAAATGTACTTACTTACAAAGAGACAGTTAAATTAGTAGAAAAATATCTTGTACTATGAGAGGGAAGGTACAATAATTATTTGCCATAAGGGTATATTTGATATTTCATGCAATCCAGTACTGAACCAGAATGAAAGCCCATCAAAACCATATATTATTATTGGGTAAAGTAAACTATCTTAAAAATTATAAAATAGTCACTAACTTTCAAAAATATATAATGGGCATTAAACTTTAATTTTTGTTATAAAATGGTTACTAAGCCGTTAATTGTCGTTAAGTGAATGACGTAACAGTTACAAAAATTTGAAGAATAACACATTTAATCATCTATATTTATACATTCAACCAATTTAGTCATAATTTAACCCTTATTATTGATGTCTAAATTGACTGAGCGTGTAAATATTGAGAATTAAATATATTGTTATACAAATTTTCGTAACTGTCAAGTCACCCAATTAACAATCGACTCAGTGACCGTTTTGTAATAAAAACTAAAATTTAATGCTCATTATATAACATTTAAAAGTTTAGTGACCATTTGTTTACTTTACCCATTATTATTTCCTAAAATATACCACCTGTAATTACGAGTTACGAAAGATACCATACAATGCCGATTTTAACCGTTAGATCAGAAAACTCCTTTGTCGTTAGATTAAAAAATTCTTTCGGTTTTACCCTTTTTTTAGTTCCCGGTGAAATAGCTTTTGTTTTTTGCGTATTGAAAGGATCTTAAGCTCTCTTTGTTTCTCTGCTTTTCATTTCCGCTGCATTTTCTTTGGCAGTTTTCTAAAAGCAGCATTCGATCTTCTTATCTTCGTTACCTTTTCTAAGTTTCTCGCCGGTAAGATTTCTCTCTCTCTCTTTTTTTTTTCAATTTTTTTGTTTGGATTTGTATTTTTTTTCTTTCTTTCTTTTTGTTCTGCAGCTCTTCTTCTTTTCAACGATAATATTTTCTTTTGGATTCTGGTTTTATCTGTGTGTTCTGTTTGGTTGCCGCGAAAATAGAAGAAAAAGGAAGGATAAAAGTATTAAATGCATAAGCCAGTATAAACTTTAGTTGACCTTTCCTTTTCCCCCTTTTTCTTATTTCTTTAGGAACTATAAAACGATTACGCTGAACGTTTTCCAGTTTTTCATCTTTTAAAAGAAGTTAATTTTTTAATACTATTCTTTGTAAAATTTCGACTCAGGATTTTGTAATGCTTTTTTTCTCGAACCACGGAGTTGTAAGTAGTTTCCACATTTTAATATGTATTTGTTGATATTGGTAATCTAGTTGTTGTTTTCATAAACATGCAATTTAGTTTGTAGACTGGTCGAATGCAGATTAGCTGGTTTACTCCATTTTTTTGAGCTTGAGCAAGTGAAAACTTTAATTAGCTTTGATCGTTAGAAGTTTTAAAATTGACACAAATTAGCCAATTCTGGCAGCTGGAATTGATTAAGAAAATGGATCTAAATGGGTTTCATAGATGATGTTATTGGTTTAGAAACTGCTGATGCATGTTGATTTTTCACCAGACTGGTCCACTTGACGGTTTAGTTTATGTCTTTGTAAGTAGAGTCTGTTCTGTTGTAATTCGTAATGGCTTCGAATCTCATGTTAATATAATTCGGCTTAACTGTGTTGTTATTGAACGAGCAGAAAACTTGATTTGTATTTCTTTCATTATGCAGTAAAAGAGGCTGTGTTGAGAAGTTTTAAGTTCTGATGTCTCCACCGCTGCTGGGCTTGGAAGGGGAAGGGAAAAGTAATGTTTCTTCTCCCTCTGTTGAGCGCATATCCCAGAATGACCTGGGTTTAAAGGAGAGAAATTATCTGGGATTGCCAGATTGCTCTTCAGTTAACATCCCTGGTGTCTCAAGCTTGCCAGAGGGTAACAGTAATAATATTAATTTGAAGGCAACAGAGCTAAGGCTTGGTCTTCCTGGATCTCAATCCCCTGAGAGAGAGGCAGGTCTTTGCTTGCTGAAGTCGGGTAAACTTGATGAGAAGCCACTTTTTCCTCTACTTCCTTCTAAAAATGGAATCTGCTCTTCTTCACAGAAAAGTGTTGTTACTGGATACAAAAGGGGGTTCGCTGACACCGTGGATGGATTCTCCCGGGTGAAAGGCTCTATATACACTGAAAAAGATTGGATGTTTTGTGGAGCTGGTTCTGAATCTCAGCCTGTGGGACACAGTCAATGTCCTGCTAATTCAGGGGTTAATGTGATGTCAGCAAGGTCTTCTGGAGTTAAAGCATATGTAAAAGAAGATGGGCCTGCAAATGAACAAACCACCAATGTAACCAACCTTAAGCAAACTGGCATTTCTAACCACAACAGCAGTGCACATGCTGCCAAGTAAGAATACTTGAGAAATGCCAATGTAACCAACCTTAAGCAGACTAGCATTTCTAACCATTTTTATTTGATTGTTATCATGATATGCCATTCTTGACAGGGCACAGGTTGTTGGCTGGCCACCAGTGAGATCATTTAGGACCAAAACACTGGTCACTTCTTCTAAGAACAGTGATGAAGTTGATGGAAAACCTGGTCCAGGTGCTCTTTTTGTCAAGGTCAGTATGAATGGGGCTCCTTATTTGAGGAAGGTAGATTTGAGAGCTTATTCAACTTATAGGGAGCTGTCTTCTGCTCTTGAGAAGATGTTCAGCTGCTTTTCTCTTGGTAAGCTACTGCTGCACTCTTTGCCTTGTGGCAATATCATTTACTTATTGGTGCAACAAATGTGCTTACTGTATTGTTAATGTTTAGCATAGATCTGTTGATCGCATTTTGTTATGATTTTAGGTCAATGTGGCTCTCATGGTGCTTGTGGGAAGGAAATCTCCAGTGAGAGCAAGTGGAAGGATCTTTTGCATGGATCAGAATATGTGCCAACATACGAAGATAAAGATGGTGACTGGATGCTTGTTGGGGATGTTCCATGGGAGTAAGCTTCATGCACCGAAAATACTATTTTCCTTGATGTTTTCTTTTTAAAATTGTAAATCACATGTCCAGAAGTTTTTGGGGTATCTTTTACAGATTGAATCTCTTTAATTTCAGTAATAGTTAACGTAGATACAAATGACACTAAACATGTGATTACATTGAATGTATACCTGGTTAGACAAGCACTTTAGTTCTCGTATTTCCCGTCAATGTGAATAGAAGTCGAATAAGAGCTTGGTTAAGTCATAATATGGGTGTTAGGAAGAGTGGTTAGGCAATTTTTTCCTTTTCCACAATATTGTACGGTGAGAACTAATTTTATGGCTAATAGTTTTGAGCCTTTCCTTCCATAGAAAAGGTTGAACATGAGAATATAATGTTGTTTTAAAGGTCTTGATTTTGGTCGTACTTAACTGCTGATGGATTGAGATTCTCAAACTGAGGTTACCTTCACCCCTCTGAACTGTGATTTGGTTTCTTCCCAGGATGTTTATTGAAACGTGCAAGAGGTTGAAAATTATGAAGAGTACTGATGCAATTGGATTAGGTATGTAATTTTTTATTATCTGAAAATGGATCATTTTTTTTGTATTATCTGATTATTCGTCACTTCATTTTGGGAACTGGGTGTATGCATGTGCTTTCAGTTTTTATTATAGTGTGTTTCATGTATCATCATGGCCAAAGCAGAGTCCGCTTGCCCTTGCTAGATTACTTATCGTTTATTTTTCGTTGTATCTGCCTTGTCTTCATTGGATACACGATAGTGTTAGCTTGTCACAGTTAAAATTTCTTCTGAATTGTTGACGGACGAAGTCTTAGGCTAATGTTAACTGTATTTTCTGTCTTCAGCACCAAGAGCAACAGAGAAATCCGAGATTGATCAGTAACGAGAGAGAATCTATTGTTAACCTCCTTACGCCAAATCAAAGCAAATGTCCCGAAGTATGAAGCTTGTGGTAACCAAAAGCAGAAAGTTAGCGGGTAAAAGATCATATGATGTAAAGCCATCTCATCTATGTTTGTGATTCCACCAAGAATCAGTTTCACCTTTATGTTTTATCACAAATTTACGATAATTGTTCAAAGTGTTTAGAAAACTACTGATTATGGGTATTATGTTCCGTTGAATGCGTGTCCGATTTTCTTCTTAAAACTCATTGCCTACATCGCCGCATTGTATTTTTGAACAATTCGTAGCCATTGGGATCCAGGGTAACTCGTCTTCAAATGTAAATTTCCTTTTTCCCAATTCTGTTCAACATCCCTGAAGCATAGGGTTAAAAATGGTACCCCAAACCCTACCAAAACAACATCTTGAAGACGCAAGGGACAACGTGTAATTAAATCAACAAATACTGTAAGAGCAAATTGAGAGAACGACATGTCAATGGCGTACAAGCAAGGGACCTAATTAATAATGCTTGTCGTTGCCAGTAGAGGCAGGAATTCAACCATTCCAAGAAATGCGTGAATAGTCATAATAATTAGTATTGTGGCAGCAAGTCCAATTCCAACAGATTGCGTTGAACCGATAATACAATAGGGTAAACTTCAAAAAAACTCACCGAAGTTTTAGGGTGTTTTCATTTTAATTATCAAATTCTAAAATTTGTGTTATAGTCACCAAATTTTTAATCCGCTTTTAATAAGGTCCCTTCCATTAACTTCCGTTACAAAACACTAACGTAGAACGTTAGTTTTCCTTCATTCTCTCCTATGTTTTTCCTCTATACCTTTAATCGCAAGCATTGCACTTATTAATATCAATTGACATAGACATAAGCCGGTTGCATCATTGGACTAACCCAGTTAATAATCACAACATCTTAACTCAGAGCAATAATGTACCCTGTTAGTTTTCATTTTGTTAGATTATTAAAAAGGAAGGGAAAATTGATTGTAGGTGAAGATGAGGAGTTGAGGAAGAAATTAATTGAGTTGTTTCATCAAACTTCTTTGGGTGGCCATTTTAGGACAGATGTTACTGGTAAAAGGTGGTCGACTTGTCTTTATTAGAAAGGAATGAAGAAAGCTATAAAGAGATTAGTGAGGGAATGTGGGGTTTGCCAACAAAACAAATATGATAACCACTTGAAGTCAGGGTTGCTGCAGCCACTGCCTACCCCAGACAAAGCCTGGTCTTCAATCAGCATGCATTTTATAGAGGGCTTGCCCATCTCAAAAGTCAAAGACACAATCTTTGTGGTGGTGGACAGACTCACCAAATAAGCCCAATTTATAGCACTATCACATCCATTTACAACTCTGAATGTGGCTCAAGTGTTTATGGACAATATCTTTAAGTTGCATGGACTGCTTGAATTTATTGTTTGCGACAGGGATAAAGTATTCATAAGCACATTTTGAAAAGAACTGTTTGGTAAATTTGGTGTGACTTTGACTCTTTCAACAGCCTATCAACCTGAGACGGATGGACAAACTAAAGTTGTTAATAGATATCTTGAGACTTATTTGAGGTGTATGATAGAGAAATCACATCGAGAGTAGGTTA
Organism: Hibiscus mutabilis; assembly: GCA_019671005.1. Classification (NCBI taxonomy): domain Eukaryota; kingdom Viridiplantae; phylum Streptophyta; class Magnoliopsida; order Malvales; family Malvaceae; genus Hibiscus; species Hibiscus mutabilis. Next base: position 41,602,989 of record CM033731.1, read on the forward strand.
ATTGGCTGCCATTAGTTGAATGGTGGTAAAATACATCTTACCATTCAGCTATCAATACTACCCCTTACCAAGCGCTATATAGACAAGAACCTGCTGCTCATTTACCTTACCTGGCTGGTGAATCCTTGGTTGCTTCGGTTGACAGAAGTTTACAAGCTAGATAAGTTGTTGTAATGATGCTCAAGTTTTATTTGCAGCGAGCTAAATAGAGGATGAAAAAGCAAGCAGATAAGAAGAGAAGTGATAGGCAGTTTTTGATTGAAGAATGGGTCTATTTAAAGCTCCAACCCTATTGTTAACAATATGTACAAGTTAAAAGGAATCAGAATCTCGCCCCTAAATGGTTTGAACCATTTCTCATTATGGAAAAAGTGGGAAAGATTGCATACAAGTTGCAGCTGTCAGTGGGCTTAGAGTACATTCTACCTTCCATGTATCCCAACTAAAGAAACATGTGAGATCAGCCCCAGTTCAGTTTGATTTATCGGTTGTTGAAACCGATGGAACCATTGCGAAAGACTCCTTACGGATTGTGGATAGAAGAATAGTGAAACGGGGAAACAAAATAGTAACCGAAGTATTGGTTGAGTGGACCAATTTTTTCCCAGACGATGCTACTTGAGAATTTTTTCACAAGCTTCAGATGGATTTTCCTCACTTTAATCCTTGAGGACAAGAATTTTCTCAGAGAAGGGAGTATTGACGCCGAATCTTTTATTTTGGTGCCAAAACATGGTCGTTTTGTATTGTTGAGTTTTATATTTCAGTTTGAAACGTTGTCGTTTTAAATGTTTTAAGTAATAAAATCATGGCAGAATAGGGCATGACTGATTTTGGGAAAAAAAATTCTGTTGTCTTATCCCATTTTCTTTGAAATACAAGTTCTCGTTCCTTTTCTTATCTTCTTCCATTTTTATCTTCATATTTTCTTCTAGATTTGCGAATCAATTGCCATCATTTTTTTATCATAAAAAAATCTGGAAATACAGTAATGTGGTTTCTTGCTCAAAGCTTGCCCACCAACCACTTGGTTAGCTATAGCTGCTTTGGTTTGATATGTGACATGGAATAGGATGTGAAGGGAAACAAACATGACAAGAAAAAGAAGAGAGTCCAAAACTACAAAACCACAAGCATTTTGAATCACAAAATACAGGATTTTGAAAGTTGGTTGCATGTAGTCAGAGATTTTGTTTATCTTCTCTCTTAAAATATAACAATCATGTTTTCCTCGTACGCTAACACTCGCAAAAATGTCTATGAGAAACTCTTTCAACCTGTTAAAAAAGGATGCATTGAGAGATGAACATTGGAATTTAGATAAATCTTGCACTAACGTGTCACGCCAGCGTTTTCTAACAAAAGTTGACGAAAGAATCCTTACTGAAAACAAATTAAAAATTCAATAATTATAATATATGTTTTAAAAATTCAATGACTATTTATGAAGTTTACCCAAAACAATATCACGTGATTGCAGGTGAAGACCGAATGTAATTGGCTCTTCAGTTTGTTCCTCTGTTTTAGGTATATAAAAAAAAAAACAGCAGGGCATTTAAAGAAGTTTGTAGGCAAGGCTAAGGCTATACAGTTTCATAGGTCAGCTATGGCCATGAGTCCGATCTCACTAATGTGGCTGTTGATAGCATAGAAGAGGGAACATGCTAAAGTGCCGCACTTTAGGGTGCTATCAAAATACAGAGGTAATACCGAACTTTATTCGATACTTATATATAAATAATATTTTTTATAATAAATAATAAATAAAATACATTTAAATAAATAAATAAAAAGTCTAAAATCTTTTTACACTGTCTATATTACATACATAAAGCCCGAATATAATTCAAAAGCCTAAATCTTAATTTTTCTAGTTGTTTCCGCCCAAAAATCAATGGGTTACAGCCCAACAAACACAAAATTCATAAAAAATTTGGATTTTCCGCCCAAACCAGTCCACGTGGCTTTCTCTCATTGGCCCAAACATGCTTCACACGGATTGTGGTCTTTCTCTTACTTGGCCGTCAACAGTTGGTTAGTGATGTCGTCACCATGACATCATCTCCCACTATCCTTACAAAAGGGGAAGAGAGAATTAGTGCATAATTATTGAGAAATTATTAGACAATTATTAGCTGATTTAAAAGGAGAGAGAGAGTTATACCTGAGAAAGACCGAGAGACGCCAGGAAGAGGAGAAATCGCCTGCGAAGACGACCAGAAATATTGTTCTGTCACCGGAATCATCAACATTTCACCGAAAGGTAGTTTCCTTCCTTTTTTTTCATTTTCTTGCAAAAAAAACACAAAAAAAAGTTAGATCGAAGTGAAATAAAAGAGAAAACACAATTGAAAATCTAAGGAAAAGCTCGATCGAAGCTTATCTTTTCGGTTGTCAGAGTGAGTTTAAGGTATTGTCGGAGTTGAATAAGGGTGGTTACGGGTAGATCTAGAGGTGAAGCCGGAAGATTCTGTTGAATCGGGTTGTGTTTAGAGGTTTAAGGCTCAAAATCGGAGTTTTTTAAAGAGGTTTTAGGGTTTCAACACGACGGCCGAAAATCGCTTGGTGGCGGTCGGCGTCGCCTGTGGCAGTCAAGAGTCGACTCCCTGTGGCCGGAGAACTGGTCGAAGGTGACCAAAAGGTGACGGATTAGATCTAGCAGCGAAGTTTGCGGCGAGGTGTGGCTGAAGTTCTTGGTGTTCATCGAGTTCTTGATGAACACTGATGAACACCAAGCTAAATATGGCCTGTTTGATCGAAAATGGGTGAATTTTCTAGAAAAAATGTGTTTGAGTTTAGAGCGTTTTAGGGAGAGAGAGAGGGTAGAGAAAGAGGAAATTAAAAAAAAATGAGAAGAAAGAGGGCGTCAGTTATCTAAATTGGGCCTTATATAGGCCAAGGGTAGTTTTGACACCGGGTAATTTTGACTCGCGTATCTTTTAGCAGGCCGGATTTTAGATCTGTGCCCTTATATCCGGGGTTCTTTAATTTTTGGCCCAAAATGTTTGTTTTTTTTTTTTTTTTATAATTTGTTCCCATTTTGTAATAAAATCAAATTTCAACTTTTAATTCCTTATAATTTAGTCCTTTTTACAGCATTTAATTATTTAATTTATTTGCTTTAATTATTATTTGAGTGATGCAAGATTTAAATTAATGCATATAGTATACTTGTTAGATAATTAAAACACCTAATTTAATTAAATATGTATATAGAGCCTTACTTTTAAGTTCTCATTAGGTTTTAATAATTCAAACTACGATGGTAATTGTAGAAAATTAATGGGTATTGAATGAGAAATTTTGGAGTTCCAATTTGAACGGTGTCCTAAGGCAATTGGATGTTGTTCAACATGAGCTCTTAAGTAGAATATTCAATATTCATTACAACACTAAAAAATTGATAAATAATTTAGATTAATTAATTAGAGCTTTAATAAGATTGAAATTTTAAATAATTAGAATAATTAATTAATATGTGAATATTATCTATAACTTTGAAGTTTAATACGGATGATGCTCTAAGGTAATTGAGTGTTATCTCATGCAAGCTTTGGAGTTAAATAATATTCATAGAATAAATAATATAAATTTAATTAGAGCTTTTTAGATTAGTACTTAAAATTAGCAAGACCATAATTAATCATACATAGAAACCTTTTATATGTGAAATATATTTTTTAGAATATGAATAGAGGTGCCTTGAGCGTATAGGGGTGTTTCTAATTCATATTTGATGCAAAATATATTTCCTTATAAAAGGAATATTTTCATTCGGAATATAAACTCAGTTAATAATTAATGATTATATTAAATTCAAATTATTATTCCAAAATGCTAAAATGCTACACAAAAATTAAAGGTACCAATATCAGGCGTTTGTAGGGATGTTAATCATTCTCCATACGTAATCGACTTCCGAACTTAAATTTTTAAAAGAACGAATCTCTGGTCTCTTTTATGTGTCCGGTCTACCAGAGTGGCCGGTGACGACTCTAAATCTTTTCAAAATCAAAGTTTAACAAAAAAAACTGATTTCAAAAATAAATTGTCCAAGCTATTTTTATCGATTTTAAAAAATGGTTTCGACAACGGCCCTACGCATATTCTTATCATTCTAGTAAAATTTTATATATGACTGAGTAATAATTTAGGTGGAATCAAATTTAATACTAATTGGGTAAGAATTTGTGTAACTACATAAATTCTTATCAATTGGATAAAAATTTGTATAGATTTTACCTTATGTAAAAATTCATATATTATAACTTAAATTTTTATTATTTGGGTAAGAATTTATGTGAATTGTAAAAATTTGTATTATTACACAAATTCTTATTAATTGAGTAAGAATTTGTATAAGATTGCTCTATTTTAACGTACCCTAAAGACGTATACGACAAATTTTTTCATAAAAGAAAGATTCAATGAACAGAAGAATTTTAAGTTGATGTGACTGGCGTAATGTAATATCAATCAAATCATGACTGCCTATTGCAATTTCCGTTTGAATTACCAATTCGGATTTGTTTTCATTGGAAACCACCGTTAGCATTTAATTTGGCAATACGTTGCTTCAGCCACACTCCACACCAACATAGAGAAGAGAGGTTTTGCGATGGTAAGTTTGCTAAGTTCCATTTAGATATGATAGGAGTTTTTAAGTTTTACATATTTTTTAGATCGTTAGATGAGTAAAATAAATAGTTGAGGTTAACACGAGGATATGCGAAAATTATCATTTGGAAAAAAGTAAAGAGTTAATCTTAAACATCCATTTCACATATTCAATAATCCAAAATACATGTAAAACTCATAGTTTTACGTTGTGTGTAAGTGAATCATAACCCTATATATATGAGATATGATCCACTTATGCTATGTAAAACTCACAATTAGTTTACCGCTAATTTATAATCATTGGATGAGTGAAATGGATGAATATGATTAAAAGTTTTCAAGGAAAAAAATATAGGAGTGTTTAATCTTATTCATCCAATGGTCATAAATTAGTGTAAAACTAATTGAGTTTTATCTCTTGTGAGTGGATTCTAACCCTATACACACACGTATATAAGGATAGGATCCAGTTACAAAGTGTAAGAGTTTTGAACTTTTACACATTTTTTGGATCGTTGGATGGATGAGATTAACAGTGTGTTATATGGAGCTTATTATTTGGAAAAGAAAATTAAGTAATTAATCTCAGCCATCCATTTCACCTATCCAACGATCCAAAAACTATGTAAAACTATGAGTTTTACATTCTATGTAAGTGAATCTTATCCCATATATATATTTATATAATTAAGGGTTAGGATCCAATGACACGATGTAAAACTCAATAACTTTTACACCTTTTTTGGACCGTTGTATGAGGTAATAAATGTTGGAAAAATTCAATAATTTTGTAGCTTTAAATGAGAAATTATACAAACGTTGTTGAGGAACATGTGGAACCAACTGTTGGTTCGTAAATGGGCAGACATGCACGATGTGAATAACGCTAATGTCTGAACCGGTCAGGTCCTCTGTGGGCTTGCGAATATTTTGACCCAAATTTAAAATAATTTTTTCCTCAAATAAGAGCATATTACTTGCCAAATTCTGTTTTGGAATTAAAAGGATAAATATTAAAGTTTCCTTTAATTCAGACAATAATTTTGGAAACTGCTCTTTAAATGCTCATTAATTCTCAAAATTATAAATGCTCCATTAGGTCAAAAATTTTCACTTATACCCTCGCAAAACTCCTATAAATAGGATGTAAACCTTCTAGGTTATACACAATTAAAAAAATACAGAGAATTTTTTATTATTTTACTCTATGATTTCAAAAGTTGTTTTGGTGATAGGAGAAGACAAGGTTATAGTTTGTGATCTTTGCAGTTGTACTACTGTAGCTGATCATCTACTTGTTGTATCATAGGAGACAGACAACCAAAAATCTAAAGCACCAAGGTGTGACCGAAAATATGTCTTAAGAAAACTGTGTAGCTACAGGTCTCAACACGTTCAAAATTGGTTTGATTTTAAATATATTATATAGATATATATTTTTTGTTCTGCTCGTTTAATATTTTAATATAATATTTATATTTTATTAATTTATTATTTCTTGGATTAACTTTTTTCTAATAATCTTAAAATAGAATTTTCTTAAAATTTAATCTAAGACAAACATATTACGATGTTTAAAGCAGTGATTTATACCATGACAAAGCCTCGAAGAATCTGTTTATACCAACAAATAAACAATTTCAATCTTGCTACTGAATCGGTGGTATTACACCTACAGCGCCGCACTTGGCGACATCAAAGAGGTAGCGCAATATTAGTAAGTTTCAAACTATTGCTAATAATGGTTGTTTATTCTCATGGTTTGGAAAATCGAATAACGTGTTTCCATTGATTTGGACTTTTGCTGGCTGTATGTACATGATAACTCGTATATGATTAAGGAAAAACTGTGCTACACAGGCCGTGTAAATTTTAGTTTATACGTACTTTTTAGTTTTAGGGGTTATGGTTTTAGTTTAGAGTTTAGAGTATAAGGGTTTAGGTTGTATGGTTTAGAATTTAAGGTTAGTGTTTAGAATTTAGTTTATAGGGTTTAAGGTTTAGTTTTTAGTGCTAGAGTTAGAAATTTAGGATTTGGGTTTTTATAGTATAAATACACAGTCATGTGTAAAATTAATTTTACACAGCCTGTGTATCAAAGTTTTAACATATGTTTAATAAATTACACGTAATTATGATAATATTATTATGGTAAGATTTCACCTATAATCGTGCATGTAATCATTAATTATGATTTTATTATGGTAATATTCATGGTGCTATTACCTTATAAAGTTCGGTCTTAATAATAATAATTATTAAATGTGATAATAAATGTTAATTGTATTTTTGGAAATATTGTGGATTTCATACTTGTACTAATAATTTTCTTTGAGAAATTTTTATAGAGACGAACAGAATATTTAGACAAAAACTTGATTTTTGGAAATTGAGATCTAGTAAATAAATTCATTTTCGGGAATTTAATTCCTGGCGTCTTAACGGGTTTACTTGATCTCTTTTCAAATAAAAATCAACAAATTTAATATCAAAGGATTATTTCCTTTTGATTTCTGAATCGGGTTGCTTTGATATCTCTGTTTCGGGTCTTAGTGCTACTAATCACATTGTTTAATATATTACAACGAAAATAAATTATTGAATTTATTTCTACGTTAGAATCTTACGTGGACTCTAACTTGTTAAGGAAAATAAATCGTTGAATTTACTTTTAAATTGTTGAATTTATTTTTTTGGGAATCTAATATGATTCTATCTTCTAAAAGGAAATAAATCATTGAATTTATTTATTGAGAATCTTACGTGGACTCTATGTCGTTTTAACGGGTTTACTTGATCTCATTTCAAACAAAATGGACAAATCTGTTTTAACAGAATTTGTAATTGGAAGTAACATTGGTTACTGAATCCAAAGCGTTCATTCCGACCGAGGTCTTGAATCAAAGCATGGAAGAACTTTTTTTTTATGTCGAAACTGCATTCTTAAAGCCTTATTTGATACATGTTACGAAGTGTACAATGTTTAAAAATGGTTAAAGAATTGTGAGGGTCGTTGGACCATAAATACAAAATGAAAGATGTTGGTGCTAAGAAATTCTTAGTTACCAAATTCTTAGTGGTTGATTCCAAATTGTTGTGAATCAAAGACAATGACCTTAATTGATCACTCACGAAAGGAATGTTGATAAGTGAATATGTTTAGACGTTAGTCATTTGAAAAGCTAACCCATGTTTGGAATAACTTCAAGAACTTTCTTAAGCATAAGAGAATGAAACTCATAAACGGATTATTGAAAGGCAATTTGAAAGTTCAAGTCTAGGATTGGTTCTTTGAAAGATTTGGTATTTAAGCGTGCCTAGTATATCACCTCTCTTTTCATAAGTTACTTACCTGGTGCATTATTCATTATTGTTCTTTCTATTAGACCGTGTGAACTTTTGTTTCGGGTTTTTAGTTTACTAAATTCATGTCGTCTAACAAAACTTGGAAATTGTGTTTCTGTTTCTGACTAAATTCCTGACGATGAATAGATTCATCAATTTTATGTTTATGGTTTGTGACTATGAGCCACAATGAAAAACCAGTGAAATTCATTGAAGAGAATTTCAAAACGAAGTAATTGAGGCTGTTGTTCTATTTGACCATAATAAATTTGGTCAAATATCTGAAGGATGATCCTCTTATTATTAGAGAGGATAAGGTAAATGTTGTTACCATCTTCAAATATTGCTAAGGCAAACATTGCCAGGACAAATATTGCTAGGGCAAACGTAGTGGAAGTCAAAAAGGACTTCAAATCGCAAATTAAGCGGTGTGTTCCAGAAACAAAAATTTCATGAGAAATGTTTCAATTGTCATAAGATGGAAAACAAGTATTCAGACTATAGACTTTCAAACGAGATCAGTGTTATGACAAAATATTGTTATAACAATTGATATGGCAAATAATTGTTTGAATGAAAATTTATTACCTTCATGATAGCACAAACTAGTGTTATGCGCATTTGCTTAAAAACAAAGATGCTATAGAGAAATTGTTATCTATAAGCAGGATGTTGAAACCCAAACTTAATTAATTGATTAATGTGGGTAGAAACTCTATGTGAGTAACGTTGCAACATCCACGGGTATAATGATTTTGAAGATAAGTTCTAAAAAATGAAACTTTAAACTGTGCCTAACATGTGAGGAGAAGTTGTTCTATCAAATAATTACCTTTTAAATAAAGTATCTCACAATAAAAGAGACAAAACACCATATGAATTATGGAAGAAAATAAAAACATTCCTACAACTACTTGGAAATGTGGAGGTGTCTTGCAAAGGTAATGTCCCCATTACCGAAGTAAATAGAAAATAAGTTTCAAAACGATAGACTGTGTTTCATTGGCTATGCAGATTATAGCAACGCATATCAATTTCTTGTGTACGAATCAAAGAACCTTGAGATTCACAAGAATATGATAATGGAATAAAAAAAAGTCTCATACTTTGAAAATATACTTGCTTGTATAACTAAGGAAGTTGATCCAAGTTCAACAAAACGAATTTGAGAGACTATCAATGAAGACAGTTCAGATGTTCAACAAAAGGTTGAAACTAAAATATTGTCATGATGACAAATAAGTGTGACAAATGTGTGTATGTTAAACCTACCGATATTAGGATAAATAATCCTATGTTGATGACAAACTCATTGTTATAAACAACAATGAAATGATAAAACGTACCAATGGTATGTTAAATTCAAGATTTTACATGAAAGATATGAGACTAGAAGATATAATTTTGGGCATCCAAATCAAACGGTCACCTGAAGGTCTCATATTGACATAGTCACACTACGTGGACAAGAGAAGTTTGACAAGGATGCCTCCGGCATAGCCAGAACTCCAATGAATGCTAGTCAACATCTGTCCAACTATTGACTAAATGAAATATGCAAAGGTCATAGACAATCTAAATGAACTGTATTAGACCATATATTGCTTTCACTGTAAGCAGTTTAAGCAGATTCACAATCAATCCAAGGTCAAAGCTCTGGAAAGTGATTGTGAGAGTATTGAGATATCTCAAATACGCTCAAGACTATGAACTGCATTATTCCAGATATCGTATTATTTAGAAGGATTCTTCTATGCCAATAGGATACTCACTCTGTCCCATTCAATGTGTCTAGTATTGACTTTTTTGGGTCAATTTTTTTGAACTTTGACTCATTATTACATTAAATTTATTATTGATAAAATTTTAAAAAACATTTTTAAAAACCTTCAATCAAGTAGTTTAAAAATATATATTTTATAAAATTTAATTAATTAAAATATTTAAAATAATTATGGTCAAAGTTAAAAAGAATGACTTTTAAAAAGTCAATGCTGGACATATTGAGTGGGACATAGGGAGTATCTGATATTCAAGATATCAAAGACACAAGTGGATGAAAATCCTTAAGGCAAACAGTTATAACCAGATCCATAATGGAATATGAGTTTGTAGTTCTTAGTTCTAGACAAGTCTAGAGAAGAAGCCGAATGGCTTTAGAATTTCTTGGAGGATATTCCTAAATGGTCAAAGCACGAGCCCACAATATACATATACTATGATGACCAAGTGAAAATTGGTAGAGCACAGAGCTTTATGTATAATGGTAAGTCGAAACATGTGCGTCGTCGACATAATATCGTTAGACAGCTGATCTCAAATGAAATTATCTCTATTGATTTTGTAAAATCAAAGGATAACGTTGCGGATCCGCTAACCAAAGGGTTAAATCGAGATCAAGTTGAGAAAACATCAAAAGGAATAAGGCTAAAGCCTAAGAAAGTTTAAGGCGCTATGTGAAGGAAAACCCTACCTAGTTGACTGGAGATCCTAAGATCTAGGTTCAAAGGGACAACCTAATTGCATAGACCTTGTTTGGTCACTGTGAGGGTACTTAACCCCAAGTCCATTCCTATGATGTAAATATTGATCAAAGTAGAATAGGCTAAGTAAAGCTTTTAATGACCATTGTGTGCTTCGGTGAGCTGAGCAACGTAAGTCACCTATGTGAGAGTGAAGTAGGGTCGTTTTAAGAATACTATTGGACTTAGTTTTCTCAAACTCTTGCAGAACCAAGAGATTTTCATGGCCATATGAACATACCCATGAGAACTAATACTGTAACGACCGAATTCTGACAATCCGAGAGTCAGGTTAAATCGAGGTATAGAGCTCGTATTTAAGTTTCGTAAGTGGGCTTGTAGGAGCTTTTTGGGTCAGCCTTGTGTGTTGGGTTGATGGTTGGGCTTGTATTTTAGAGGTTGGAGGAGAACATGAGTGTAAATTCACCCTTGGTATGAAAAAGATGGGGAACAGAGATTAATTTTTCTGCAGCTTGTAAGGTCTGACCTCATTCATGTTTCCCTTTGTCTCTTCTTTCTCATACTCTTCATCTCTCTCTTTCAAATCTTGTGGTTCAAGGCTTAATTTTTAGGGTTTTGAGAGGGAATCACGGATTGTTGACTGAGGGAAGGTTGTTCAGCTTCGGGAGATCTATCAATCAAGGTAAGGATGGTTAGTTTTGGTGGAGAAGAGTGTTTGGTGGGGGTAGATAAGGGAGAATAGGAATGGGTTTTAGGGAGCTTCATTCTCGCATAGGTTTGTGTTTTAACTCCCTTAATTTCCCCTACAATGTGGTAACACGTTTGGTAGCAGCTCTTGCAGTGAAAGAGATTGGGAGCTCATCCAAAGCTCAAGAAGGGAAGAAAGCTTGAAGCTTTGGAGGAAGGCTTGTTTTATTAGCTAAGCTAAGTTTAGTACAGTACCAACTCTCATAGTTTCCTGGAAATCATAAAGTTAAGCTTTGAAGCATGATTTAGTGTTTTTTGCCTAGAGTAGCTTGGTGGTTGTTCATGGCAAATCTTAGAATTGTTGTTGTAATGGCTTGAAATTGGTTGTAATCCACCCAAAACTATCACCATAACTTGTGGGAATGATTTGGGGGTTAAATAGAGTTTTTTAGGTAAAACCCACACCTAGTGTTCAAAAATTGAGCTCGCGTATCGGTACTGGTTTAAAGTATCGGTACGCCTTAGTAAAACAGAGAAAGATTATGAGGGGCATACCAGTACGCTTCCCCGTGTATCAGTACCCCTTGCAAATAAAAAATTCTAGTAACACTATCGCGTACCAGTACATAAGAGGCGTATTGGTACGCACTGTTACATTACCCGAGAAAAGCTTAGCGTACCGGTACGCATATATAGGAGTACTGGTACATGGGTGGATTGGTACGGGGCAGTTTTGGTAGTGATGGTGCATACCAGTATGGAACAGAGCATATCGGTACGGCTTATGAGTTCAGTTCTTTCAAATCTAAAATGAGTATCGGTACTCATTGGTGAGTATCAGTACCTAGAGGGGAGTACCGATACCCAAATAGGAGTATCGGTACTCACTGGGCATTTTGCCCAAGAAATTTGGCTTTACGTTCGAGGGTTCTATAATTCGAGGCAAAGGGCTTTGAGAGTCTTTTAAGGTGTAAAACGAATACTAAAACTAAGAAACGAAGATTTTAACCCCATATATGAAATAATTGGTCAATGACTCGGTAATAATTGGGTAAATCATGTGAGGTAGTAAACCATAGGGATCCTAGATGGATCAATCGAGGCTATATGGTAGTTAGGGTCCTTGCTGTGTGCTGGGGGACGCCTAGATAGTCGAGTCATCCCTTATCATTGGAATTTAAATACCCTAAGTGTGTTGCAACACCTTGAAGACTTTCTGAATGTTGGATCCTGATGCTTTGTGGATGCGGGCCTTATTCGAAAATGCTTGAAGAGAGATCCCGAGCATGGATGTAGGATCCCGATGCTATGTGGACGTAGGCCTCATCCCCTTGAGTATAGGATCCCATTACTATGTGGACGCGAGTCTTACTCGTAATGTAGGATCCCGATGCTATGTAGACGTGAGCCTCACTCAAGTGTAGGATTCTGATGCTTTGTAGATGTGAACCTCACTTAATTGTTGTTGGTTTTATCTATGTGATGCTAGGTAAATGTATGATGTTCTAGTATGAGCTATGTGCGTGATCGTACATTCATAATGCCATGTGTTTAGGTGGTTATGGTAGCGCCAATGCTATATTGCCATGATATCATTCATGTTGCATTGCTTTATTTATGATTTACATGAAGCATGGTTGAGTGGCGATGTATCCACTAAGCTTGTTAGCTCAACGTTCGAAATTATTGTTTTCGTTCGCAATTTAGTAGGTTATCGAGAAGCTCGAATGAGCACCATCAAGGTTTAGATTTTAGCATCGACTCTAGCGGTTGAGTACAAATACTAGATGTAATGGGCTATGTATTTCGTAGGACCCTATATGTATTTTGTAACTCTTATTTTGTATTAATTTGGCCAAAGTTTAATGTTTTAATATTTGTAAATAGAGTTCCGTGAATACTATTTTAAATATTTGGATTTAACTATGTTTTCAATGTATGAACTTATGTTTTTATTGGGCTTAGATATATTTGGCTTGAAAAAGAAAAAAAATTAATGATGTAGATTTTGGGTTTAGGACCCAATATGGTATCCGGGTCAAGGGTGTTACATTTAGTGGTATCAGAGCCTAGGTTTAGTCGGTTCTAGGATATCCTCGGGAGAGTCTAGATGAGTGTATATGTGTCTAGCGAATACATGCCCATGAGTCGAAGTTGTACTTATTTTAATGTTGAAATTCGATGGTGTGGCCTCGTTTGTTGTTGTGTAGAATAGAAACATGCCAAGGAGAGCAACAATTGATGAAGTAAGTTTGGGATCTAGAGAAGGGAGTTTCGATGAGGAATATGTGCCTGGAACAGAGGATATGTTAGAAGACACTATTGACCGGGGAGTCAACTACTTCTCACATCTAAATCGGGCTTTGCACTAAATTGTGAAGACAATCCCGAGGGCATCTGTTGCCCCTCGTGAGGCACCTGCTGAAAAGGTAAGAAGGCAAAGCGCTACAGATTTCCATGGATCGGGGCGAGATAACCCGATACATGCGAAACAGTGGTTGCAAGATACACGCTATATTATGAGGCATATGAGGTTGAGGTTAGATGACAAGTTGTCATGTATCTTATCCATGTTGAAGGGCAATGCTAGAGAATGGTGGGAAACAGTAGAGCTTGAGTGGAACCCCAATCGACCCACTTGGGACGATTTTCTTGAGGATTTCGAGAAGAAGTATATGGGTGAGGCCCACATCGATACCCCAAGAGATCGGTTCAGTCATCTGGTGCAAGAGAATCGGTCAGTTTTTAAATTTGAGCAAGAGTTTCTCTAGTTGAGCAGGTATGCTCCTAAATTAGTTGCTACTAAAAAGATGAGGTGCAAGAGATTCTTGAAGGGCTTGAGGAAGAAAATTTAAACTTAACTAACTGCTGCACCACCGAAGGTGTTCTAAGAGTTGACTTCAAGTGCCAAGTCTTTTGAGCAAGTGCAAGGCTTAACATATGGCCCATCTGGTGGGCAAGAGAGTTCAGGTGGGAGGCCCCAGAACCCTTCTAACAATAACTCGCAAATCTTTTTGGGAAAAATAGAAACTAGTGGAACCATAACAAAGGAGCATCGAATCGAAGTTCAAGGTCAGGCCGAAGATCTAAGTTAGCTGGTCGTAGAAGGTAATCTTCTTCATCCATGATGAGCCCGTAGGGTTCACAGATAAGTGCGGGCGCACCAGTTTGCAATAAGTGTGGACGCAAACATAGAGGCGAGTGTTGGGGAACAATAAGAGTTTGTTACCAGTGTGGATCATCGGATCATTTTGTGAAAGACTGTCCAGTGGCTATGGTGACCTTTCTAGATCAGGTTTAGAGGACAACATATTCGGCTTAGAGGGGTTGAGGCCTTGCTCGTGGAGGAACAAGCCATGTATCGAGAGACACCTTCCAATCTACCGTTAGAGCACTAGCTAGGCAGTATGCAGTTAGGGCTCAGAAGGATTGCGCAGCTAAAGATGTTATCTCAGGTACGTCATCTTGTTATCTCAGGTACATTCACCTTGTTTTCGGTTCCTATTGTTGCTCTTTTGGATTCGGGGTCTACCAACTCCTACATTCGTAGTGGGATATCTCAGCAGTGGGGTATTCTTGTCGAGAATCTAGAGGTAGGAGTCCGTGTGACTAGTCCATTGGGATATGATGTGTTGGTGGACAAGGTGTATTGAAAATGCCCGATCGAGGTTCAGGGGTTGTTGTTTCCAGCAGATTTAATGGTTTTACCGTTTCAAGAGTTCGATTCCATCTTGGGGATGGATTGGATCTTTGGACATGATGCTAGTATGGGATGTAAAGCAAAGAGTTTGAAGCTTTGTGTTGTGGGCGGTTCTAAGCTGATTGTGCGAGGTGAGAGAAATTCGTCTGTCTAGTGTGGTATCAACTTTGTCAGCTCATATGTTGTTGCAACAAGGTTGTAAAGCCTTTTTGGCTCATGTGGTGGATGCAAGTATTGAAGGTCCAATGCTTTAGAGTCTCGGGACTGTTAGTGAGTTTATCAATGTGTTTCCAGAGGAGTTACCCGGGCTACTTCTAACCGTGAATTAGAGTTTTAAATTGATGTGATACTAGGTACATCACTAGTGTCCATCGCGCCGTATCGGATGGCATTCGTGGAGATGAAAGAGTTGAAGAATCAAATTCAGGAGTTGTTAGAGAGATGTTTTATTGGACCGAGCGTCTCACCTTGGGGGCCACCGATCATGTTCGTAAAAATAGATGGGTCTATAAGGATGTGTATTGATTATCGACAGCTTAATAAGGTGACAATAAAGAATCGTTACCCCTTTCGAGGATTGATGATTTGTTTAACCAGTTGAGAGGTGATCGTGTGTTTTCTAAGATAGACTTGAAGGTCAGAGTACTACCAGTTGAAGGTAGTGGATGAGGATGTCCAGAAAACTGCTTTTATGACGCGGTATGGACACTATGAGTTCTTGGTAATGCCGTTTGGGCTTATCAACGCACCTGCAGCTTTTATGGACCTAATAAATCAAATCTTCCAACCGTACCTAGATCAGTTTATTGTGGTCTTTATTGATGACATCTTGGTGTATTTGCATTCAGAAGTGGAGAACGACTACCATCTGCGTGTAGTTTTATAGACTCTCCGAGATAGACTCCTTTTTGCCAAGTTCAACAAGTGCGAGATTTTGGCTTTCGGAAGTGGCATTTCTTGGTCACGTAGTTGCTGCGGATGGAATCCGCGTGGACCCTCAGAAGATTCAGGCTGTAGTGGAGTAGAAGCATCCACGAAATGTTTTGGAAGTTCGTAGTTTCTTAGGACTTGCCGGGTATTATAGGCGGTTTGTCAAGTGTTTCTTCATTATAGCCGCACCGCTAACCAAGCTGTTGCAGAAAGGGGTCATTGTTGAATGGAATGAGAAAATAGAGTGAAGTTTTGAGCAACTAAAAGCTTATCTCACGGAAGCTCCGGTCTTAACCCAACCCGAGCCTGGAAATGAGTATCTTGTGTTTAGTGACGTGTCTTTGAATGAGCTTGGTTGTGTCCTTATGCAAGAGGGTAAGGTGGTTGTTTACGCTTCAAGAAAGCTTAAACCACACAAACAGAATTACCCCACCCATGATTTGGAGCTCACTGCCATCATCTTCGCATTAAAGATTTGGAGGCACTATCTTTACGAGGAGAAGTGTTATATTTATACGAGACCATAAGAGCTTAAAATACCTTCTTACACAAAAAGAGTTGTATTTGAGGCAACGACGATGGATTAAATTGTTGAAGGACTATGATTGCATTATAGAGTATCACCCCGATAAGGTGAACAAGGTGGCTGATGCCCTAAGTTGAAAATCTATGTCAGACTTGAAGAACTATGTTTGTCGGTTGAGGATGACCGAGGATGGAGGTCTTCTAGCCGAGCCTCAAATTGAACCTATATTGGTACAAGAGATAAAGAGGACTCAAGCTTTGGATGAATAATTAGTAGCATAGATTAAAACAGTCCAAAAAGGTAAAGCTTCAGACTTTGAGGTACGAGATGGTGGGTACTTGTACTTCAAGGGGTGGCGGTGTGTTCCGGCCTTGGAAGATTTGAGAGACCATATCTTAAGGGAGGCACACCGTAGTCATTTCACTGTACATCCGGGAAGCAACAAAATGTATCAAGATCTTCGTCCTTTTTATTGGTGGCCAAGTATAAAAATGTATGTCTCTAAATTCGTGACGAGGTGCTTAGCTTGTCAACAAGTGAAGACAGAACATCAGGTTCCATTAGGGTTGCTTCAGCCTATTTAAATTATGCAGTGGAAGTAGGATCGGATCACCATGGATTTTGTCATGGGGTTACCGATGACCCAACGAAAGCATGATATCATTTGGGTTATTGTGGATCGTCTGACCAAGTCTGCTCATTTCTTACCTGTACATATGGATTTTACCTTGGAAAGTTTGGCTCAGTTGCACATAAAGGAGATAGTAAGGTTGCATGGTGTGCCATCATCTATCATTTCAGATAAAGACCCATGATTCATAACTAGGTTATGGAAGAAGATCCATAATGCCTTAGACACCAAGCTATATTTCAGTACAGCTTTTCACCCTTAGACCGATGGTCTGTCTGAGCGTGTTATTTAGATTCTTGAGGACATGCTTCGGTGTTGCATTGTGGACTTTGCAAATAGTTGGGAGGACCAGTTGCCGCTTGTAGAGTTTGCTTACAATAACAGTTACCAGTTGAGCATAAAGATGGCCCCTTTTGAGGCGTTATATGGGCGTAAGTGTAGGACACCCTTGTGCTGGACCGAGCTTAATGAGAGGAGGATCGTGGGATCTGACATGGTTAGCCAAACCGAAGAAAAAGTTTAAATCATTAAGGACAGGTTGCAAGCGACTTTTGACCTTCAAAAGGCCTACGCGGATCGGAAACGCAAACACCTTAAGTATGATGTCGGTGAAAAGTGTTTCTCAATATATCTCTATGGAAATAAATCATTCATTTTGGCCGCATGTGGAAGTTAAGCCCAAGATACATCGGACCCTATAAGATACTTGAGAGAGTGAGAGCAGTGGCTTATAGGTTAGCCTTACCACCGAAGTTGGCTCGTATCCACGATATTTTTCATGTATCTATGTTGATGTGTTATCATTTCGATCTTTCCCATGTTGTTCCGCTTAAAGAAATTGAGGTAAATGCTGACTTGACATATGAAGAAGTACCAGTTGGGGTCCTTGACACATGAGTCAAAGAGCTTCGCAACAAATGCATACCTTTGGTAAAAATGTTATGGGGGAACCATAGTGTTGAAGAGGCAACGTGGGAAGTCGTGGACGACATGAGAGTTCTTTATCCGTATTTATTCTCATCAGGTAAATTTCGAGAACGATTTTTTTAGGAGGGGAGAGTTGTAATGACCTGAATTTTGACAATCTGAGAGTCAGGTTAAATCGAGGTATGGAACTCGCATTTAAGTTGCGTAAGTGGGCTTGTAGGAGCTTTTTGTGCCAGCCTTGTGTGCTGGGCTGATGGTTGGGCTTGTATTTTAGAGGTTGGAGGAGGACATGAGTGTAAATTCACTCTTGGTATGAAAAAGATGGGGGAAAAGAGATTAATTTTTCTGCACCTTGTAAGGCCTGACCTCATTCATGTTTCCCCTTTGTCTTTTCTTTCACATACTCTTCATCTCTCTCTTTCAAATTTTGTGGTTCAAGGCTTAATCTTTGGGGTTTTGAGAGGGAATCATGGATTGTTGACTGAGGGAAGGTTGTTCAGCTTCGGGAGATCAATCAATCAAGGTAAGGATGGTTAGTTTTAGTGGAGAATAGTGTTTTGTGGGGATATATGAGAGAGAATGAGAATGGGTTTTTGGGGAGCTTCATTCTCGCATAGGTTTGTGTTTTAACTCCCTTAATTTCCCCTACAATGTGGTAACACGTTTGGTAACATCTCTTGTAGTGAAAGAGATCGAGAGCTCATCCAAGGCTCAAGAAGGAATGCTTGTTTTTTTATCAACTAAGCTAAAGTTAGTACTCTACTAACTCTCATAGTTTCCTGGAAATCATAAAGTTAAGCATTGAAGCAAGATTTGGTGTTTTTGGCCTAAGAGTAGCTTGAGTGGTTGTTAATGGCAAATCTTATAATTGTTGTTGTAATAGCTTGAAATTGGTTGTAATCCACCCAAAACTATCACCATAACTTGTGGGAATGATTTGGGGTTTAACCATGTGGGTTAAACAGGGTTTCTAGGTGAAACCCGTACCCAAAGTTTGAAAACCGGGCTCGCGTACCGGTATTGGGTTTAAAGTATCGGTACGCCTTAGTAAAACAGGGAACGATTGTGAGGGGCGTACCGGTAATCTTCCCCGTGTATCGGTACCCTTGTAAGTGAACAATTCTAGTAACGCTATCGCGTACCAATACACAAGGGGCGTATTGGTACGCACTGTTACATTGCCCGAGGAAGGCTTAACGTACCGGTACGCGTATATAGGAGTACCGATACATGGGTAGATCGATACGTGGCGGTTTTGGTACCGATGGTGCTTACCAGTACGGAACGGAGCATATCAGTACGACTTTTGAGTTTAGTTCTTTGCGAATCTAAAATGAGTATCGGTACTCATTGGCGAGTATCAGTAACTAGATGAGAGTACCGATACCCACATAGGAGTATAGGTACTCACTGGGCATTTTGCCCAAGAAATTTGGCTTTATGTTCAAGGGTTCTATAATTCGAGGCAAAGGGCCCTGAGGGTCTTTTAAGGTGTAAAACGAATACTAAAACTAAGAAACAAAGATTTTAACCCCGTATGTGAAATAATTGGCTAATGACTCAGTAATAATTGGGTAAACCGTATGAGGTAGTAAACCATAGGGATCCTAGGTGGATCAATCGAGGCTGTGTGGTAGTTAAGGTCCTTGCTGTGTGCTGAGGGACGCCTAGATAGTCGAGTCATCCCTTTTCGTTGGGATTTGGATACCTTAAGTGTGTTGCAACACCTTGAAGACTTCCCGAATGTTAGATCTCGATGCTTTGTGGACACGGGCTTCATTCGAAGATGCTTGATGAGAGATCCCGAGCATGGATGTAGGATCTCGATGCTATGTGGACGCGGGCCTCATCCCCTTGAGTATAGGATCCTGATGCTATGTAGACGCGGGTCTTACTCGTAGTGTAGGATCCCGACGCTATGTAGACGCGAGCCTCACTCAAGTGTAGGATTTCGATGCTTTGTGGACGCGGACCTCACTTAATTGTTGTTGGTGTTATCTGTGTGATGCTAGGTAAATGTATGAGGTTCTAGTATGAGTTGTGTGCGTGATCATACATTCATAATGCCATGTGTTTAGGCGGTTATGGTAGCACCAATGCTATATTGCCATGATATCATTCCTGTTGCATTGCTTTATTTATGATTTGCATGAAGCATGGTTGAGTGGCGGTGTATCCACTGAGCTTGTCAGCGTTCAGAATCGTTGTTTCCGTTCGCAGGTTAATAGGTTATCGTGAGGCTTGAAGGAGCACCATCAAGGTTTGGATTTCAGCATCGACTCTAGCGGTTGAGTACAAATACTAGATGTAATGGGCTATGTATTTCGTAGGACCCTATATGTATTTTGTAACTCTTATTTTGTATTAATTTGGTCAAAGTCGAATGTTTTAATATTTGTAAATGGAGTTCCGTGAATATTGTTTTAAATATTTGGATTTAACTATGTTTTCAATGTATGGACTTATATTTTTATTGGGCTTATATATATTGGGCTTGAAAAAGGAAAAATTTTAACTGTGTGGATTTTGGGCTTAGGCCTCAATGTGGCATCCGAGTCAATGGTGTTATAAATACTCTTGTCAGAGAGGTAGTTGTGTGAAGTATATCATCGTTTACACAAACAATAGAGTAGTTCAAGTACATCACGTCTACTAGTCAGCTAATAAAGTAAATATACATTCACAAAGGAAGGTTCAAATGAGGAAACCTACCTATCCTATGCAGCTATCGATCGTAGATTCTATCACCACATCGAGTCAAATTGTTTTTGATTAAATCATCAATTGCATTCGTGTAGAGGATTGTCAGAAAAATTCGATAATTTTGGAGCTTTGAATGAGAAATTGATCCAAACATTGTTGAGGAAAATATGGAACCAATTGTTGGTTCATAAATGTGCAGACGCGCACTATTTGAGTAACATAAATGTCTGAACCGGTCTGATCTTCCGTGGGCCTGCGAATATTTTGACCCAAATTTGAAATACTTTTTTCCTCAAATAAGAGCATATACTTGCCAAATTCTGTTTTGAAATTAAAAGGATAAATATTAAAGTTTCCTTTAATTCAGACAATAATTTTGAAAACTACTCTTTAAAGGCTCATTAATTCTCAAAATCATAAATGCTCCATTAGGTCAAAAGTTTCCACTTATACCCTCTTGAAACTCCTATAAATAGGATGTAAAGCTTCTAGGTTATACACAACTCGGAAAAATACAGAGAATTTTCTATTGTTATCTATGATTTCAAAATTAGTTTTGGTGATAGGAGAAGGCAAGGTTATAGTTCGTGATCTCTGCAGTTGTGCTATTATATCTGATCATCTATTTGTTGTATCTTGAGAGACAGACGACCAAAAATCTCAAGCACCAAGGAGTGGCCGAAAATCTGTCTTAAGGAAACTGTGTAGCTATAGACCTCAACTCGTTCAAAATTGGTTTGGTTTTAAATATGTTGTATCTATATTTCTTGTTCGGTTCGTTCAATATTTCAATATAATATTTGTATTTTATTGATTTATTATTTGTTGGATTAACGATTTTCTAACAATAAATGGCTAAGATTATTTTCTTATCTCTTTTTTTCATGTGGTAATCTTCACATTTTTCACTATTAATCTCAACCATCCATTTATCTTCATCCAATGGTCAAGAAAAGCTGTAAACTTTCAAGTTTTACACGGTGTAAGATGATCCTATCTCTATAAACTAGGGTTAGGATTCAGTTACACAGTGTAAAACTCAATTACTTTTACACTTTTTTAGACCGTTGGATGAAGGTAATAAATGGTTAAGATTATTTCCTTATCTCTTTTTTCCTGTGATAATCTTCACATTTAAAGGTCTAATTAGCCCTTAACAAAAAATCAATTAAGCTCTTATGAAATTTTTTGCACCCTATTTAGTTTTCAAAATTCAAATCGCACTCAATTTAGCCCTTCCATAACGGTTGACCAATTTTGACCGTTAATTCATTGACAACCAATAAAATGATGAACGTGACACACCTTGAAAGTGCCACAACATTAAATCGTAAATTTTTTAAAATAAATCTAAAAAATTATTTAAAGAGTTATAAAAAATTTAAAATATTATAAATAAATTAAAATATTCAAAATTATTAAAAATATATTATAAAATAAAAATATTATTAAAAATAATAAAATATTAAAAATTAAAATTTAAAATTATGAAAAATACAAAATCATTAAAAAATTAGTTGAGATAAATTTCTCATTAACGGAGTTTGTATGTACAATAGAAGTCTATAAAAATATAATAACTACAATTGTCTCATCATATATCAAATATGTATGTATAATCGCAGTCTATGAATTTTCTTTATGATTTTTACAGTTTCAAATATTTTGTTTCTCCATGTTACACCAAAGACCGAAGTCTGAAAAATCTTTGTATATATATATAATTTTATATATGTGTAACGGTTACAGTTTGTATGTATTGAAAATATTTTTAAATAATTTTATACATTTTTAAATATTATTTCATTTTAAATACTTTTAAATAATTATTACATAAAATATATTTTTTGTTTATATATATATTTAATTTATATTTTTATAATTTTAATTTTTTAAAACTTATTTAAACCAAAAAATGTTATTTTTAATAAAATAATAATAAACATAATTATTATTTTTATTATTTGTTTGAATAAGGATATGTCTTGTTTCATGTATATCTTATAATTAAGTTTTATAATGACTTTAAATTAATCATTGATTTAAAGGGATAATTTTTCAATATTTTTAATGTAGTCTCATGGTAATATTTAATGTATTTTTAGTTTTAGATAAAAATTATGTATGTCTTATAATATTGTTCGAATCTAGATCATCATAAAAAGACATATCATTCTTTATTACCGGGATAATTTCAAAAAAAAATCTAAACGATAAATATTGATTATAACACTTAAATTTCAGTGAAATGAGCAATGACTGTGAATGAAAACTGAGAAGAAAAAAATAGGTTTTGAAATGAAGGTATTTTAGAAATAAAGTAATCACTTTGTCAATCAAACATGTGTGTAATTAAGATGTTGGCCAAGAAAAGTGTGCGCGTCTCGATTTTTCAAGCGATGTTGTGATGCTAGATTGGTGCTGCTGCGGTGTGCTGCTGCTTAGGTGAGCTAGTCATGGCTTGGTTCTTGTTGTTTTTACGTTTTAGGTGGTGAGATTTTGTAAATGGGTGTTGCTTCAGTTATGTTCTCATTGTTGAAAAAAATATGATAAATTAGAAACTTGAGGCACATTTTTTATGGGTAAAGATGGAGATTCAAATGATGAATTAATAGACTTATATTCTACTCTATAATATCATTACAACGATATCTCACATGCTCAAAATGGTCGAGTGATGAATGAGAAATTGATGCTCAAAGTAAGGTATTTGTGAATTGTGTAAGGGAAAATGAAAAACCCATATCCTAAATTGGTAAGATATCAAGTATGGGAGGTGTTTATATACACTAACCCACTTGTTTTTTATATTGAATGACTTAGGTTGAAATTGTGCCTCGCGTGCAACCATAGAGGTGTGAATTGAAGCTTGTTGAACCCATTTGGGGTTGGAGGCACACACCCACACGAAGCAGGCAATGCCAATATTTGGATCGGTTACCCACTGCGAATTAAATACAGTGTAAACCTGCTAGGTTAAACATAACTCGAAAAAGTATTTTTCTCCTCCTACTAATTTGTTTTCCTGTCTACTACAAGTAAACGATTTAATATTGTTATATTCGATTTGTTTAGACAATTTGTATCTATTTTGGTTCTGTTCGATTCAATATTTCAATACAATATTTATGTTTTATTGTGTTATATTGTTCTTGGATTAACGCTCTTATAAAAAACTCATTTGTGGTGCTTGGTTTTTTTGACACTATCACGTGTATTTTTTTTTAATTTACGATTAAGGAGGTTTTTAACGAGACCTATAATAGTAGTGTTGGCTTGTATGATTCTTTTCAATAAAATCATACACTTTGCCGATAAAAAAACATGATGTAATTATACTTTATCAATTAAACATGTCTCGAAAATCAAAATCTCTGTAATTACTAAGATGGTAATTATATTCATACAATTATACAATGGTACACGAGAATACGGTGAGAATTCCTCCGGTAAGAGCCTAAAACTTGACCTTCGAAATCGTGGATTGTCTGATTCGTTGGTTTATATTACCAGCATGAATGTGGAAAGAATGTATATTTACAACAGTGTTCATCAACAAACACTACACCATCAATGACCTGCATTGCCACCAGCTCCACATTGGCTACACCCCCATGGTACATATTAGGGGTTTCTTTATATCAGAAATTCAGTTGCCTGCACCGTGAGGCACCAATATCGGATGGGCAGTACGGGCACTTGAAAGTTTTTGAACCATTCTTCGACATCTTGTTGATAGACTGTTTGCAGAGCACATGACCACACGGCATCAGCATTGGTGGGTTATCATCGGTTGATTGCTCCTTCGACACAGGGCAAAAAAAAATGGAATGAAATTGGAACTCTTTATCCAATTCCACCAGCACTGGCAACTGCTTCATCGATTGCCATTCCTGCTTCTTCCCGGCCATGACAGTCAAAAACTTTAGAAGAGGAGGCAGCGCTTGCACACCGGCAGCTATTGTCACACTCAACGGACTCTCATATGATTGCCCCAGAAGATTGCAGAACTGCCTGGTGAGCTCCTCAGCCACTATATCCCAATTGGTTGGTGATAATAAATGAGCATACGGGGACTGCTGAAGTCTACCAGAATACAAGAGACAGCCCATGAGCTTCTGAATTTCTGCCATATGGCTTCCAGCAAACGAAGAAAAGTTCGTTCTTGCATACTTGAGTGCTTCGTCTCTGCTTCCCTTTTGTAGTATTTTCACTAACTGCAAATGGTGGAGTCTTAGCAGGAGGTCTGAACCATTTTCTTTGAGTTTATCAGAGTTTGTGGTAGCCCCTGTCAGGGCAGGGTCTAGGTTCGTATTCTTAATAGCTTCAAGTATTTGATACATTTCTTGTAAAAGTGGTCTCACAGAAGCTTCTGCACCCCCAGCCTCAGTTACGAAACAATCACCAACGTTGAACAACCCCTGCCGATAGAAATCGCTGACAATTATTTGGTTAACTGTATGAGAATCAAACTCAATATTTCGATAAGCCTTGGATATATCAGGATTGAAGGCTTTGTCAACTGCTTTTTGATACTTGCTAAGTGCTATGTTCAGTTCTTTCTGTGTGCCTTCTAGCTGACTGAGCGGAGCAATTTCATGCAACTTTTTATTCAGTTCAGTAAGTGCAGATTTATAATCAACGGTGGTTGACTGCATCATCTCTATTGCCTTCGCAATTTCTTGGACAATCTGGTCTGTAACTTCCTGGGTTTTAGAACAGGACAGTTTTTGCTTCTTTGCAACACGATCAACTGCATCTTTCAGGCTATTCAATTCTATTTTCAGTTCCATCCACTGTGTCAGTTGTACAAGAATGTTGGTACAACAGCACCTGCCAAGAAAGTGAAAAAAATATCAGTCAGTATTCTAATTCCAACAAAGATCTATGTGCCAACTCAAAATAAATAAAACTAAGATCAAATCCACAGCTAATAAATTCACAAATATCCCCAATACCAAAGCAGTAAGCACATCATCAGTGAAGAAATGTATTGTTTTCCATTTGGATTAGAACCTCAGTTCATGAAAAGTATAGTTTTTCAATTGGATTAGAGGAAAGCTTCTTTTTTTTTTTGAGGGGGAGTCACCAATTATTGTATAAAATTGCCTTCTGAATGCAGCTGACCCATGGTCCATTAATTTTGAAGTTACAAATAAATATCATAGCCGAATTTAGTAGATGACTGAATAAATTTCAAATTTAGCAGAAGTGGAAAAGTTAAACACATCCAAGAAATTATGGCATAAAACATACATCCAAAACCAACAGACTCTATTTCAGTACACTACATATAGGATCCATTTCTTAGGCATTGTTGACTTCTATCACCTAACAAAAGGCAACATTTTAAAGTATTCAAAATTTATTTCAATCACCCTTTCCTTTTTCTTTATTTTGCATTTCAAACTGTCAAATTTGTCCTGGTCCACTCAATTTCCTCATACTGCATTATTTGTAGTACATATAAACAGATACTAAAAGTTCAGCACAGCCCGAGATGGTTACTAGTTGATAATTCACAGCCAATACAGCACTCTTACAATCCATTTGATTCAGAACTGTGAGAAATATTATACTTGCTTTAAAAAATCAAAGAAATTCTAAGGGGGGGAACATGATCTCCGTTAATTGGTAAAGAACGACCTCAGATGCCAACTTTATAGCTTTGAAACTGATATCGGCACAAGGAGAATCAGCATCATTGGTTAGAAACGAAGTAAGTTGATAGGGAAAGGAGGATGCATATTAATCTGAGTCTCATATAAACAAATTAATATCCAATTAAGAAAATGATCTTTTATCCAATGAGTTCATAGCATTCTTCTGTAACTTCTAATGAACCTAAGCTTATAATAATCGAAATTTTAACTTAATATCGGCAATCAGTTTCAAAGTGCCATTTCAATTTTGTTCACTCCACAAAATGATAGAAGCAACTAAACAATAATGGCTACGAAAACTATGCAATAAATGAATCAAAATAAAGAGGGGGAAAAGAAGAAGAGTAGTATGCACCTCAAATTACAAATCTTAAGTTTCGGCTCGGAAACGATTCCTGCACACGAAATGAATAATCAAATTCAGTGTTCAAATCAATCTAAAAACTACAATATGGATAACCATGGTTGAGAAGCAAACGCTGCCGCGTGAGGGAGGAGGAAGAAGGGGGTGATTGGGAAGAGTGAAATGACAATAAAGGGCTTAGCGGTTTAATAATATTCTTTTTTGTACCCGTTCGAGGGTGAAGGGTTCTTTAGAGAATGGGAGATTTCTGGGGTCGAGGAATCCTGGACGTTGGCAGTAATCGGATTCTTTTGCAGTGGGCCCATGTTGGCTTTAATTAACAGATTGAATAATAATGATAATTACACAATAATTTTATTAAAATTTAAAGGATTAAGAATAATAATGAGATTAATTGGAAGAATAGAAAAATCGCTTTCGATATCTTTAATAACAAAATAGGTCTAAAATAATTTTTTTTCCTTTTAAAATGGGTATATAAAATTATTATTTTTTAAATTAAATTTTTTTAATGAAGAAATTTTAAGGGATGCCCTCCCCATATCATATTTACTAAAGGTACAATATAAATTGACAAAAACTTGAGTGATGGCCAATGTTGGGAACGTAAATGGAAGAAATTACTTTATTTATAAATAAGCATTACTCTCAAAACGCATATGTTTCTTTCAATTATTTGCACTTTTTTTATTTTTAAATTACATATCGTGTTTCTTTTACCTAAGACGTATATGTAAATGTTACTAAAAAAAAGGTGATAAAAATGCATTCCCATTCAAGAATAAATATTAGTATCATTCTTTCGAACAGGAACTGCAGAGCACAATTTTAAGCTGTTCACAAGTTAAGAGAAACCTACCTTTTCACAAATGAATCTCACATTGGCTGGTGAATGACGCGAGGATCTGTGCGTCTGTTACAAATACGGAGGGAATACAACGGGCGTAGGCATATTTGCGCTTGGCGCAATGACGCAGCTCATGAGGTTCTAACCGAGCCGCGTCTTGGTTGAAAACTATTTCCAAACCCCCTCTTAGGCACAATCCTTAGTTTTTAAAGTCTTCTATTTACATGGATATTAATTAGCGTAAAAGTTTTCTACTCCTCTGTTTTATTTAATATGCCTTAAAATTTTGAAAGTTAGAAATTTTATAAAATATATAATTTTAAATTACTTAATTGAAATTTTTTAAAATATGTTTTTTTTATATTTTTATTTTAAAGTTGAAAAAAATTTTAACCAATAAAAGTCAATATTATATATATTAAATGAGACTTAATTAGCGTAAATCAAAATTGTTTTACTTTACTACTTGTTTAAAGGGAGGATATTTGATTGAGTTGAATTAGAATTTAAGTTGATGAGTTTTTTTATTAGTTCAGACTTAATTAGTGGGCCCTATTTGTTTGCTTTTTGACTTTTTTTACATGATTTATAATTTTTTTTGAAATCTTTGAAATGAAAGAACATTGAAAAAGCTTTCCCCTATTTTTATTTTCAAAGGTCAATAATATGTTTATTATGTCGTAGAAACTTTTAATTAGGGACAAAATTTGAGGAGTTAGATCTTTGTAGAATAAATCAAGAAAACAAAAAAGAAAATTCTTTCTGTTTTTGGTTTAATTTATTTATATATTGAATATTATATTCAATTTATTTCTATATTATATTTATTTTAGATATATTATTATATATTTTATATGTATTGTTATTATTATATATATATATATATTATCTTTTATCTTTTTATATATTTTTTATTTTGTTTTATTTTTTGTATACATTATATACAATACAAAAAGAATAATTGATGAATCAAAAAATTTCAATTGAACTTATTATTTCAATTGGTATTTTTGCTTATCCCGTCTCGTTTAAAAATTGAAACTTAGGTAAGTGCTTTATAAACATATGTATAAAAAGAACATATTTCATTTAGCCCATTCATGCCTACTATAACTAGTTATTTCGGTTTTTTACTAACGGCTTTAACTATAACCTCAACTTTATTTATTGGTCTGAGTAGGATACGACTTATTTGAAAATTAATTGAATGAACGAACAATTCATAAAAACAAAGCTTTCTGTCCTATTCCATATATTCTATAATATTCTATAGTTCCTTACCATGTTAATTATCAATTATTAATTATTGATATTCAATTATTAATTATTGATATTCATGGGCAATAGAGATTAATATTTAGGGATAGATATTACCTTTCTTTTTCTCCTTTCAAATAAATTGAAATGATTGGAGTTTTTCTGTTTGGAATCGTCTTAGGTCTAATTCATATTACTTTGGCTGGATTATTCGTAACCGCATATTTACAATACAGACATGGTGATCCTATTGGACTTCTTATGTCAAGATACGGATCAAATAATAAATATTCCTTTCTAGGTGGTCTGCGAGCTGCTGCTCAATCGATTAGTTATGAAATACGATTAACTCTGTGCTATATCAATATCTCTACATGCGATTCGTTGAAATATAAACTTTTATTTTCCATATTCCTTTCGTTCTAGAAAATAAGTTGAATAGTTCTAGAAAATAAGTTGAATGGATTGAATAGATATCTTCGTTTTTTATTGTCCTTCAGTTCAGGTTGATAAACTAAATTAGATAGTTATATATGAGTGAAAGAAAGCAGCTTATAAATTCGCAGTAAATTAAACAAAATAATTGATTCTCATTTACTATGTACAAGAGTTAAGTGGAAGAAAACGTAAGCGAAAGTAGTCTTTACCCCAAGGCGAGTTGATTAGTCAATCTAGCTTGAAGCAGCCTCAAAAGATCAACCGTCTAGAGTTTTCGCTATCCTTTGTATGGATTCCCATACATGTATTGCTAAACAAACGTGGGATTGAACAAAAAAAACGAGTGGATGGTTAGGAACACCAAAATACATAAAGGATTAGTAACAGAGATTATGTAAATTATAGAAAAAGATACTTCTGGATAACATAAAAAGAATACTAATCGGGGCTTTCAATTCGTAGAAATGACTAGGTCGTACTCCCCACGATTCTGGTCCAGAGTATGCTCCTATCCGCCGATTAAAGTAATGACTATCAGGAACAAAATAATCCTTTATTATTTTTTAGTTTAAGCTCCATTCATGGTTTTCTCAGATCCGAAAGAAGTAATGACTATCAGGAACGAAATAATCCTTTACTATTTTTTAGTTTAAGCCCTATTATCAATTATTAATTATTGAAATTTTTTGAGTTAAATTTGTGAATTTGAGTCGTGATTATTTGTTCAAATTGAGTTGTAAATATTTAAGTGTTATGATACTAATTAATTTTAATTTAAACAGGACACAAATATAAAAATTGATCCGTTAATCACTAAAAATTTCGAGTTATTTGAATTTATATTTTACAAAATTTGAATTTTTGAATTTATATTTTACAAATTTTGAATTTAAAAACGTATTTTTAAGAAATTCGGGAATATTGCGCAGATAATGTGGTAAGATTTTTTTATTTCATGAAGTAGGGTGAGTGTTTTTTATTTTACGAAATAGAGATATTTGATCAGTGGCGAATGAATAAAAAAATCATCGATTAGTACAATATATATAGGAGTAGAAATTTATTTTCTTCAATAATTTTAGAATTTCTCTACATCTTTATTTAAATAAAATCAAAATATATCCTTAAAAAATAAATTTTTACTTATAACTTAATTGATTTCTTAAAAATATGTCATAGAAAAATTTATTTATTTAAAAATTAGCTTCTCTCATAAGTTTCAACATAATTGAGGAATATATTGCATTTTTATCATCTTTTAAGTTATCATTTTCTAAATACATTTGAGATGAATTATAGACTTTTACTATTTTTAAAATTTTAATTTTATTCTGTTGTTTGTATTTTATAATTATTATATAATAGGGTGAAACCCCAACTATGTTTGGAGAATTCAATTATTTAAAAAAATATTTAATTAAGTAGTAGCGAAAAAATATGTTAATTATTTTTATTAAAAATAATTATATATTATTTATAAAATATAATGAAAATATTAACAAATCTCTTTTTTTTTCTTCAATTTTTATTACCTTTTAACTTGGGTTTTATTTTTTGAGTTAATTCAAGGCTTAAAAATTAAACTAAACTTTTATATTGGGTCATTTTTGTTCTCCTTACTTGCCCAAAGCTCAATATATACTATTATATATAAAATAAATGATTTTTTAGTATGGAGTGGCCCATGGCCTAGGTAGGCCTATGCCCAGATTCGCTCATGTACCTGAAATCGTCAAGATTTTTCGGTAACTTTTAGATTATTGTTCAAACTTTTCTACTTCACGAAATAATTTGCACCATCCTTATTTCATAAAATAAAAATTCTAACATAAATATCTGAAAAAAAACCCAAAAAAAGCTAAAGATATCTCAAAAGAAAAAAAATCTCAAAATTTCGAATTAAAAATTCAGTATTTTTTTTGAACTAGGGACCAATATTTATTCTCTCAAATTAATATGGCCAACTTGAGATTGCAATTTAAGTTGATTTCCACCAAAAATCTAATGTCAACTGAGATGATATTTATTTGTAATAAGTTTAGTCCTTGCATGCTCTTACCTAAACCTAGTTTTACAGTTATTACAAGTGTAATTAAAAAGGAATAGTCCATAAAATTAATTATATTTAAGACATTTTTGGTGTAGTGACACTAGCTGAACCGAAATTAAATTACAGTATTAGGCTCGCTCATTAACTTGTGAATTGGTTAGAAAAATATTAACATAATATTTTGACTTTGGACTTACTTTTTATATTTTAATTTATTATTTAGGACATTTTACTCGTTATTGAAAGATTAATTATACGATTTGACATGATTAATTTTTTTTTGAATAATTCTAATATGATCTCACATAGTAATATATTTTTTATTTTTTGTTAGTCTTAAAAAACTCACGTACACATTACAAACATAATTGTTCGAACTCAAATCACTTACGAGAAACAATACTCTTTTTGTCACCTGAACCATCCTTGAGTTATGTAACTCATAAAAGTTAGAATTTATATTCAACGCAATATCAATTTAAAGAGAATATGATGTTTGATGTTGAATATTTAATTTTTAGAAATATATAATCATCTCCCACATTTCAGCTTGATTGGGCTCGAGAATAGAGTGTCACATTAAGGGTCGCTTCGGCCATAATTTGACTTTGATTTTGTTGGTATTGTTGTTGTTTATTTTATTTTTAACATAGTTGTTGTTTCAACTTACATGAAAAATATAAGTTTAAAAGTATTTAAGCATGTGGTATCTTAGTTTAGTTTGACATTGATTATGAAAATCGCGGTAGAAAAATAATTTAAAAAGTGTTGTAGAAAAGTTAAATTTCAAAATTTAGTGTTTAGTATTGTTGTCAAAAAGTATTGTTTGAAAGAGTGAAAGTTGGAGTTAAAAAATAATAAGGGTTAAACTTATCATTTTAAATTCAAACGGTATTTTCAACCCAAAAACTAAAAAAATATAACTTTTGGGTTTAGGTCAATAATCAATTTTCATCTCATAGTAATGAAGGACCCTCAGGTCCAACCTTGCTCCATCGAGGACATTAAACTCATTTTGTCCTACACTCTGCCGGACACTGCTCATAGTTCGCTTTGCCAAGAAATTACTGACCGAGAGATTAAAGAAGCACTTTTTGCACAAGGAAATGAAAAAAGTCCTGGACCGGACGAATACACTTCCTGGTTTTTCAAGAGTACTTGGGATATCGTTGGCAGGGATTTCACTAATGCAATCAAATATTTCTTTCACACTTCCTCACTCATGCATGCCTTCAATGCCACCGCAATTGTCTTAATCGCTAAGGTGTCTAATGCTTGCCAGGCTAAAGACTTTAGACTTATATCGTGCTTGTAATAGCCCATTTTGGTCCGGGCCAGACCCAACCAACTTATTTTATTAAACACTAAACCCAAAACCCATTTACATACCCAAAACCCAATAACATTACCCAGACCCATTTACATAAAAATTCCCATACCTAATTACAAAAGCCTAAAACCCTACCCAAATACCCATATCCAAACACTAAGCCCACATGCCCATAACCCAAATACAATAAACTAATAACCCATTAAATCTAAATTACCCTAATACCTCTTACCCTAAAAAATAAACTTAAACCCTAGCATCTTATCTCCAGCCGCCGCCACTGTGCCTCTTCACAGCTGCACGCACCGGCCGTCCACGGCCGTGCGATACACGCGCTCCCCTGCCGTCACCACCACGCTCACCCTTGGCCAGTTGCTCTGACGTCGGCCTACTCCACCGCCCACGCCAAAATCCAGATCTGCAAAAAGAAACAAATGTGTTAAATCAAAAATAAATGAAATCAGAACAAGTTGTAACTTTTTTTGGGTATTTAAACCCATGAAATCATTGTAATGATGGAGGATTTTCGGAAAAAATAGTTCAAAAAAAATTGTTCGAATATCTCAGTCCAGCAATATCGATTAAAGCAAAGAAATGTAAAAAATTTTATTGTTTATCTTTAAAAAACATATTTATATGTTAAAAAGCGTTCGATCTAACCTAGATCTACAGATTTGGGGGGAATTTTCTGAAAAACTAACCGTAAAAATAAGATAATGGCTAAAAAACAAACCTTTTCGGAAATTTTGGGTGCCTCTGGCTGCCGGTGATAGTGGCCCTCCGTCGCCGGACCACGACCCGTGGCGGATGGTCGACCGGTGTTCGAGCCGGCCAAGCTCAGCTTGAGAGCATTTTGGGGGTGGGGTGATTTTTATTTTAAAACTGGTATACTGATTTTTTTAGTTAAAAAATATTTATATAAGGACACTAAACAACGTCGTTTTGGGCGTCCGAAATTCGTCCCAAAACGACGTCGTTTTTAAGCTATACACGGATAATAACCTGACTCGGATAGAGGATCTGCACATAAAAAATAGATGGGTAAATTTTTGTTTTAATCCTTCCGCATGGGTAAATACGCCTTTAGGTCCCTGTAAGTTTAAGTCCCTTTGCAATCTAGTCCCTTAATCAAATCGGTTTTTAAATGGAGAAATTGCACAACCAGTCCTTCCGCCCCAAATATATTTTCAAAATAGGACTGCCGCATGGGTAAATACGCTCTGAAGTCTCTGGAAATTTTGAGTACTTTGCAATCTCGTCCCTAAATCAGGTTTAACAATTTTTAATGGGATATTTGCACTTTTGGTCCCCTAAACTCTCGACAACTTTTAATTTGGTCCTAAATCGGTAGTATAATTACTTGTTTAGTTCCTATACTGTATAAATTACTTAATTTTTGCTATGTACATTATCTTAATTTAATTGTCGGTACTGTTTTTTGTAATTAATCATGTATTTATGTATTTTCATTATATTCGGTACTTTTATTTTTATTTTATTTTTTTACCATTTATTATAATAGTACATATAATATGTGTAATATATATATATATATAATATAGTGTGTTTGTTATTGTGTATATGTATAACATATGTATATGTTTATGGAATATGTATGATATAATATGTATTTAATATTTATATTACATAATGCAATATGTACAGTATATAATCATGAATGTATTAATATGTATAGAACATGTTACATATATTATATAGTGTTTTATATTTTACCTCGCATTTATATTATTTATTTATGTTAATTATATATTATTATTTTTTCATGTAAGATTCGGCTTTATTGTTTCGGTATTTCTATTGGGAGTGTCATCCCGGTCTTCGAGTGTCGTTTCCTCTTAATACCGTGGATATCGAAGCAAGTTTTGAAGTTTTTGGATATATTAAATTATCTAACATTTATATTATTCATATTTTTATTTTTATTTTTTTAATTATTTATTATTATTTTATTATTTTTTATATTTTTTGTTTATTTTTTCATACATAATAATTGTTGCATATAGTTTTAGGCCTTATTATTCCGATGTTTCTATTGGGAGTGTCATCTCGACCTCCGGGTGTCATCTCTTTTAAACGTCGTGGATACCAAGACAAATTTAAACTGTTGCGCCTGCATTTTGGAGATTAATTATTAAATTAAATCAAAATTGTGTTTTCCTTAATAAATATAATGCGAACTTTTAGGTACCAATTTTGGGCGTAGTGGGGGTACTAATCCTTTCCCACTCGTAACCAACTCCCGAACCCATCTCTAGTTTATTTTTTCGGTGTCCGGTCTACCTTATCCAAGTGACCGACGGTGACTCCATTTTTTATAATTAAAAACACGAAGCCCCATTCCAAAAACGGGTTTCTAAGAAAGCCCGGACGGGAATGTCGCTACAGTGCTGCTCGGTGATCTACAAAACTATCACTAAGATTTTTTTGAATAGACTCCAAGCATACTTCCCAAACATGATTCTGCCGAACCAATCTGCTTTTATCAAGGGTCGCAGCATTACTGATAACACGTTACTTGCCCAGGAGCCGGTTAAAGGGTATTCCCGCAAAGATATGTCCCCCAGGTGTGCAATTAAAATAGATCTACAAAAAGCTTTTAACTCCATTGACTGGAATTTCTTGTTGATAGTCTTAGAGGTCATCGGACTGCCTGGGCCCTTTCAAAGATGGATATCTAGCTGCATCACAACTTCCCGATTCTCTATATCCCTAAATGGCAGTCTCGTGGGGCTCTTCAATGGAGGGCGAAGGGTAAGACAAGGTGACCCTTTGTCACCCTACCTCTTTGTGATGGTGATGAACATCTTATCCTCACTTCTCAATCATGCTGCGAACGCGAAGGTGTTTAAATATCATCCCAAGTGCCCTAAACTATCCCTCACACGTTTGTGCTTCGTAGACGATCTCCTTATTTTCAGTCATGGCTCTCTCGATTCAGTTTTGGGAGTGACAAGCACCTTGGAGAGTTTCTACACAATCTCGGGCCTTAAACTTAATGCAGCAAAAACATAATTCTTTGCTAGAGGCATTCCCTCCAACATTGTGGAAGACATATGTCATGCGACTGGTTTCAAACGAGGGCACCTACCAGTACGTTACCTTGGGGTTTTACTAGTAACTGGAAAGCTCATAATAAGGGGTTGTGCCCCCCTCCTCGACTAAATAAAAGAAAAATTGCACACTTGGTCCGTGAAGAAATTAAGCTATGGAGGGAGAATCCAGCTAATTCGAGCAGTCTTGTTTAGTATATTCAACTTCTGGAGCCGACAGCTCATCTTGCCAAAAGCAGTGATATCTCAGATTGAACAGATTTGTATGCGATTCTTTTGGAAGGGAACCAATGTACCAGTCAAAGGAGCAAGGGTCGATTGGGACCAAATTTGTAGGACTAAATTTGAGGGTGGTCTTGGCCTCAAAAGCCTCAAGTGTTGGACAAAAACATGCAGCATGCAACTCCTACGAAGCATCCTAGTTAGCCATGGATCCTTTTGGGTAGCTTGGATACATACTTATGTTTTGAGGGGAGTTGACTTTTGGCATGCCGAAAGTAAGCCCCAACACAACTAGATCATCAAGCAGCTATTGAAAATGAGACCTTTGGCAGAACCTTTATTCGCAGCAGGGAATCTCAATACTATGACTACGAGATGGATATGGGAGAGAGTTCGCTTTACTCATGAAAAAGTGTCTTGGAAGAAACTAATATGGTTCCCTAAATACTCTTATTTCTTGGATAATTATTCTCAACAGGCTCCCTACTAAAGACAGACTCTTGAAATGGAGGCTCATCGTGGATGACAAATGTGCACTTTGTGAGTTAATGTCACGGACCAAACTTTTCGGATCGAGACATTAGCGCGAGCAACAAATAGGGAGGTTGTGCGCAATGCAACGGGCTTGCTAAATGTGGCCCAACACTCGGAGTATAGCGAGGACCATACCTTTGGGACCGAGGCGTTAGCGCAAGAACCAGCCAAAGAGGGTTTGCGCGGTGTAACGAGCTTGCCAAGATCATTAGACTTGGCCCAGCACTTGGAGGAAGGAGTGGACCAAACCTTTGGGACCGAGGCATTGGCGCAAGAATCAGCCAAAGAGAGTTTGCGCGGTGGAACGGGCTTGCCAAGACCATCACACTTGGCCTGACACTTGGAGAATGCTAGAAAGCCCACAAGACTTAGCCAAATCCATGGAGGATTCAAGAGGGTAATTTGGTCAAAGCATTATCCATTTATTTGAATATAGTGTGTAGATAATGTTTGTGATAATTAGAGATTTGAAATTGAGATGTGATAAGATCAATCTCGACCGTCGATGTAATTTAAACTGAGCCGTTGGATGTAAGGGAGTTCAACTATAAATAGAGGCTCCCTCCTCACTTGTAAATCATCTCATATTCAGTTCACTTCACTTTGAGTAATACAAGAAGCATTTACTCTAAAACTCTTTGAGTGTTCTTTATTGTTCTTTGTTGTTCTTGAGTGTTCTTCATTGTTCTAGCTACCAATCTCTTTCTGTTGTTCTTTGATTAGCTTTCGCTTAGAACGATCTTTTGTTCGAGGGCTTCGAGGAGTGTTTGATCTTCCGGAGCGAGAATCCTGGCTAAGTTAGGTGTTTGTCGAGAGATCTTCACCTAAGACCGTGACAAGGTACTTCAGGGTGACTTAGTCGACGTTTCAACCGAGAAAGCGACTAAGGTCCGGCACGATTCGTCTGGCAAAGGTCTAGCCCGCGACACAAGTGGTGTCCGTGACAAGATCCATCGAAACCTGGAGTACTTGTCGAAGCCGTTGTCGAGCAGGAGTACTCACAAGGCTGGTTGAAGGCTGACTTAGGCGTAGGAATCGACTGATTTGCGTCGAAGGCGTCGAAGGCCGCACGAATTAGCTAGAGTCAAAATCTAGCCTCGTGACAGTTAACAATAAAAAATAGGGATCATTTATTTTTCGAGTGCACTTATTCGAGTGCGTTGTGGAGGAAGATCATGATGGCATGCGGCCTGCATTACCAGAACCGATCATGGGGAGATTTTCTGCATTGGACAACAGCCGCTTGGAGGGGTTAATCCTTGCTTACTCTACTCTTGAAATTAGCATGGACAGGTTTTTTGTATAGTATATGGGAGGAACGTAATGCACGGATTTTCGAGGGATCCATCGAACCAGTGATGCTCTTTTTGATAGTATAAAGTTTTTCATTGGCACACAATTGTATAGCTACAAAATTGATAGGAATGATAGCACAAATAGGAAACTTTGTATAGACCGGGAATCGATTAGTCTCCCCTATTTGATGTCTCTATTCTTTATGTAGTAGCTCGCTGCTTTCACGGATAAATGCAACACACCATTTATTTAAAAAAGTAATTAATTTTTAAAAGTGATTTTTTTATTAAAATTTAAATATATTTTATTGATTATTAGGTGGAGAAGTAATTTCGGCCTTCTAAATATAATTAAAAACAGGACCATAGTCGAGGATGAATTATAACATAACAAATATAAACTATTATTTAAAAAAGCAATTTAAAAATAATAACTACATAAATATGGAAAACAAAGCATGATAAATGTTTAATGGATTGATTGATTGATTGACCGTGTCTAATCCCCTTGGGTAAAACGAAATTCGTATGTTTTTTTATGAAGCTTCATCTTCCTTTTTCTGGTTTTATTTATGAAGGCTTTATTATATGAAAAAAAAAATTTAATAGTATTCTATAAAAATGATCATCTATCAATGTTATCTAGAAAAATTACCCATAAATCGGCTACGTAAGGGTACATCGCGTATTAGGAAAAGCGAGCACAGACCTCGCGTTATACAAATAGCGAGGTCCGTCCGACGTGGGCTGACTTTTCATATTGCGTAATTTAAAATTATTGGATAAGACCTCACGTTTTCCATAAAGCGAGGTCCCCGAGATATTAATTATATCGAGAAAGAAATTACATGGACCTCGCGTTCTGCGAAAAGCGAGGTCCTCGTATTTGAGGCTGAAATACAAGGGTGTATAGGCATGTTCGAGGCATTTTATCAAGTCATTAGCCGATAAATTTTGGTAAATTTTAAGCTTAGAGACGTAGTATTAGAACTTATATTCCATTTGAGATTGATATTGACTCGTACGAAACATTGTAGAATATTTAAAAAATGTGTTCAAAATGGTTGGGACGCTAGTTTTTGTCCAAGATAAAATGGTTGAAATGGCTTGGTAGGTATGTTGGAGGTGTTTTCCCGGGTTATTATTAGAATAATCTTCGTAATATTTTAGTTCAGAGGCCTAGTATTGCATCCCATCTTTCATTTGAGACTGATATTGGCACAGAATCAACATTGTAAACGGTATAGAAATGGCCCTAAAAATGGTTCCAAAGCTTGTTTTTGGGCTTGAAAATGGCTTCATAGGCATGTTCGAGCTGTTTTCCCAGAACCTATTTTTACACTTCTTTCAACAGCAAGATCAAGAAAGATGAGTTATATGATTTGATTTCAACGCACCTTCGCCAGGAAACGACACGGCAAATATCTTGTTTGTTGGCAAAAGTACCCGTTCATGAGCCCGGCCCTGAGGAGCATTACATGCTTCCCTTATCAAACAATAAGGACGTTCGAAAGATGTTTAGAAGCTACACTCGTGTCGGGGGTCAGAACATCGAGTTGAATGTAAAATTTTATGAAGACGGATCTTCATCAAAGAACGAAGGAACAACTGTTAAGGTTACTTAGGTTCTTAAGGTTATTAAGTAGTTAAGTATTAATAATGAAAAATAAGAAATTGTAATTATAAATTAAACCTATAATGTTATCAAGTTACTTTGGTTACTAAGTAGTTTTTAAGTATTTATAATAAAGAATTAGAAAATTATAATTATAAACTAAACCTATATAGAAAAATAAGAAATTGTAATTATAAACTTATATATAATAGAGTTTTTTCGATTAAAATACAATCATTTTACATAAATAAAAAATAACAAAAACATCCTAATGTCGCCTATATCCACCTGTACCGCACCGCGGTGGACGACGAACCCGAGCCAGATTCCTTTGAACAATACTACCTCGATCATCATCATCGTCGTCGTCATCATCATCGTCATCGTCTTCCCCAAATACATTTTGAGTCCCACCACTCGTACTATGACCGGTGTAGAATAGGCTCTGTTGCGGTGTCTGATCAACAATACCAGATCTGAACTGTAGGGCGAATGGTGGAAACTGATAAACTAAATGAACAAATCCAGAAGGCACTGTCAGATAGTAGACTGAGGGAACCATCATAAGCGAACAAAATACGTTTGTGAAAAAACCTTCTAACGGACTCCCCATTTGATTGAACGATGGACTACTACCCGTTGGCTGAAATGATGAGAATGTTGAGTGCTGGAATGCAGGTTCTGGCACTGGTGTCTCTGGTCGATAGGCTGATTGTAGAGGTGCATGCGCTATTCCCGATGATGATGCCCCGAGAGCTTGTGTTCTTCTTCTC
Source organism: Hibiscus mutabilis (assembly GCA_019671005.1). Taxonomy (NCBI): domain Eukaryota; kingdom Viridiplantae; phylum Streptophyta; class Magnoliopsida; order Malvales; family Malvaceae; genus Hibiscus; species Hibiscus mutabilis. Next base: position 41,643,000 of record CM033731.1, read on the forward strand.
TGGCCACTTCCCCCCGTACGAGTACCACATTGCGTCGGGGGATGCTGCGTGGGTGGACGATTTGGAGGAGGCACGTCTATTTCTCGCTCTTGCTCCTCCGTGGATAGTATATGTGGCTTTCCATTTTGATGGTACCACGACATATAGTCATAGGTAACGCCATGGTCATCAATGCGTTCCAAAATACATGGCCGCCTATCAAAACAGGTCATCCACTGATACATCCACAACATGTGATGATGGCCCTAATGGACTTCAGTCTTGCCTTGTCGCGTTAATCTGTGCAATTTGTCCATATTTGGTGGCTCATTCGGAATCCCTTGGACATAGTTGAATTGACGTAGAACGCGGTCTGCAGGATGCTATTCAACTATCTCGTAGTGTATGAGCAGGACCATCAGAATCCAAATGGGCTCAATCAACATTATTTCAGGCGGAATGCATGCCTGAATTTCAGGATTCTCGTACGACGTCCACAAGAACTACAAAAAATATGTAAAATTAGTTACAAAAAATATACAAAGTAAATATTTAATTATTAGTAATCGAATAAAAATATTTACCCCATCTATTTTATCGATCAACAGTCGATGATCCCGCTGCCTAGTCAGTAGTCTCATGTGTGTTAATTTACCTAACCACCTATAATTCAAACAAAAATATTATTAAGTATTATAATATTAAAAAAACATTACTAACTATTCTAATATTCAAAAATAAAAATAGAAAATAAATATTTATTACTACCTTCGAACAAGTGGGAATTGAAATGGGGTCGGGTTTCTAGGTGTCGGACTTAAAAATGACATTCGATACCATGCCCAAGACTGCAGTAACCAAAGACACCCCCCAATGGCACGTCTGTCTGAGTCGACGGTTCTGCATAACTCCCGAAAAAGAAATACCAAGACTGCCCCTCCCCAACACTTATTTTTGGACTCCACAATAGTTAATAGATGAGGCAACCACATCAAATGTACCTTGTTTCGGGATTTGTCTGGCATCAACACCCCTCCAATAACTCGTAAATATGAGCACGAGCAAATTGCTGCAAAAATATTTTTTATCTTTATTAAATAATTTTGAATAATTTAAAATACTACAATAAATAAATAAATAAAATATTATACCGTCTCCGTTACTTCATCAGCGTTCGGAGGTAGGTTTGTCAAATTATTGTCCAAGAAGGTTATTTTCAGTTTCCCACCATCTAAATCCTCCGGTGTCGGCCTCAACCCAAGCAAATTTCCACACACGTCCGACCAGTCAGCCTCCGCAATGCCGGTGATAATCTCACCGTCAATGGGAAAATCGAGATGAAATGCAATATCTTGTAAAGTAATAGTTGCCTCACCACATGGAAGATGAAATATGTGTGTCTCGGGCGTCCACCTCTCTAGCAACGCATTTATCATTGGTCGGTTCAACTTCAGACCGTCAAATAGGTGGGAAACATAGCCAATACCGAAACTATGTAAAAACTGGACAATATCCGTATGTGGTGGTCCCGTACGGTTGATGAAACAAACCAACGCACGTTCATACCCGTTAAATTAAAATTAATTAATTAATTAACTAATTAAAATAATAATTAAGTAATAATAACAAAATAAATATTAACAATTTTAAAAAATAATTAACTAATTAAAAAAATTGTACCTCCGGGTTTGAGTGCCAAAAATCGAATACGTGTTTGCTGTCTAACCTCAATAATCTCGCCATAATACCGAAACTTCGAAGACTTTATAAAAAATACTAGAGAATTGAAGAACAAGATAAAAGAATATGTTGTGAAAATATAAAGAACTGGGCCCTATTTATAGCCGTCCTCGCTTCAATTGGGAAGTTGTATCAATGGACCTCGCTATATGTAAAACGTGAGGTCCGTTGAAAAGACGCATCTTTTCAGTCAGAATGGATAGAAACAGATTAAATAGACCTCGCTATTTGCAGATAGCGAGTTCCAGGGATATTAATTTTTAAATATTATTAGAATAATTAATTAATTCATTATCTTTTAATTAATTTAATTTAATTACCATATATTTTTTAAAATTTATAAAATACCAATAATAATAATTTATAAAATTTATAAAATATTTATTTATTAGGGTTTGAGGTTTTGGGAGTCATTTTTTTAGATAACATTTTGCTGGTGGAATCATTTAAGTAAAAAACAATTAATTTTTAACGACCTCGCGCTCTCTATATAGCGAGTTCTATTCAAATGACAGTATGATACTTTTCCTGCCAAGTCAAGAATCTCTGTAGACCTCGCGTTTTGCAGAATGCGAAGTCCATTTAAAACGTGGTCAAACCCTTTGAGTTTTGGAGCGCCCCAATGCTTGCCTATATAAGGCATTTTCTATCTCTTCCAAAAAAACAATATCATATTTGAAGATAATATGAAACTTTTACACTTTTGTTACTAATGGCAACAGATCAATGACACATATCTCGGCGGCCATACAATTCGGACAAACTATGGCACCTCTCGGCGCCATTTGTCTACATCAACGATATATCACAATATCAGGGAAACTGTGATCTTCATACAGTGCCGGCTAGGTGAAGACCCCAACATTTAACCGTAGTCAAAGCCCATACCATTGCAGATGATGATGAAAGTGGGTAACAATTGCAACCTTCGGGGGAACCTCAAAATCCTCGACTGTCCACTTCATCAAAGCAAGCATATTTAGGGGTACAATTAGCAAGTTATAATGTCTAGGAGAGTGATGTACAAGATGCCATCTTTGGTCGAGATCAGGACTACAGATGTCAACTTATTCTCAAATTACGATGCAAACTGGGTACGAAAAAATCCATGAAGCTTATCAGGGACTGCATCAACGACGCATCTCTCGGCGGCCATACAACTCGGACAAACTTTTCCATACATGCTCTTGTATATGCCTACCAAGCCATTTCAAATTCTTATTATTGCATGATAAAACTAGCACTCAAACCATTTTCAACACACTTTTTATACAATGTGCAACATATCGTACATGCCAATATTAGTATCAAATTAAAGTTAAGTTCCAATACTACGTCTCTAAATTTAAAAAGTACCAAAATTATCAGGCTAATGGCAAGATAAAATGCCTCGAACATGCCTATACACCCTTGTATCTTGGACAAAAACTAGCGTCCCAACCATTTTGAACGCGTTTTTTAAACATTCTATAATGTTTCGCACGAGTCAATATCAATCTCAAATGGAAGATAAGTTCTAATACTACGTCTCTAAGCTTAAAATTACCAAAATTAACCTGCTAATGACTGGATAAAATGCCTCAATCATGCCTATACACCCTTGTATTTCAGCCTCGAATACGAGGACCTCGCTTTCCTCAGAACGCGAGGTCCGTGTAATTTCTTTCGCGATATAATCAATATCTCGGGGACCCCGCTTTATGGAAAATGCGAGGTCTTATCCAATAATTTTAAATTACGCAATATGAAAAGTCGGCCACGTCGGGCAGATCTCGCTATTTGTATAACGCGGGGTCTGTGATCGCTTTTCCCAATACGCGAGGTACCTTTACGTGGCCAATTTGGGTGTCATTTTTCTAGATAACATTGACATAGGGTCATTTTTGTAAAAAACTACTAAAAAGGGTTTTTTCATATAATAAAGCCATTTATGAAGCTTCCTTTAGCCGTACACAATTTCCGTATAAAGTTTAATCCTATATATAATATATTCTTGTAAGAACAAAAAAATAAGACTGCAAAGGATAATTCTCCATTGTTTTCTAAATACATTTTTGAATTTAAAAATAATTTTACTAAAAGCAATAAAAAATTATTTTTTAAATGAACAAAAGTGCTTTTTAAATCAGTTTTTTGAACAACTAAGAAAATAAGACTTAAAATTTTAATAAATTTTGAGGATTTAACTAAAATTTTTAATGATTTTGAGAGATATAATAAGAATTTTTAAAAATTATGAGAGGAAATTTAGTTTAAAATATTCAAAATTTTAAAGCTTAATATATATTTTTAAAAATTTTGAGGGGCCAAGCTAATTTTTTATAAAAATTTTAGAGGCCACGTTCTAATTTTCCAAAATTTTGTGAGACAATCCCCTATTCCCTTAAAGCTTTCGCCTCTGACAATGTCAAACATTCGAAATTACATACTATACATTTTCAAAACATTTTTTTTAACAAAACACTTTTTAGAAATATTTTTCAATCTAATAGCAATGAAGAATTTACCCTTACTCGATACAAACAAGGTTAGGGACGAGGATTCCATCGAGGCGAATAAAAAAATCCTGAGTTAGTTGAGTTAAATAGTCTTGTTATATAACTTAAATTTTATTTAAAATTTTTTCGAGTCAAGTTGAGTCGAGTTGTATTATTTTCTATTCAAATTTAATTATAAAATTTATAATGTTATGATACTAATTAATTTTAATTTAAACGAATTTTAATAATCATATACAATACACATAGATATTTTTTCATATTTTTCACATATATTTCTTTTATGCCTTTTTTAAATATTTCTACACGCTTATATTTTTTTCTTTAAAAAAAACACTTATTACAATAAGAATATACTCTCCTCGTCCCACAAAAACGTCTATTTTTAATTTTTCACGTAGTTTTAAAAAAAATTTGTATAAGAAAAATGAAGTAAAATAATTGAAACGATAATTTTTACTTTGAAAAGTTTAATTTTGTTTTGTTGGAAAACTAAAAAAGAGACATAAAGAGAAATATACCTTTTACAAGTTATTAATATTTTTAATAAGACATTTTAAGTATGATAATTTTAAAACATAAAAGATATATATTAAGTGAGGCAGAGTGAGTAAAAATGTTTTTTATTTATTTTCATTATTGAATAAAAAGAGAGAGTAAATTTTGGGTTATAAATCTAATAAAAACAAAAATAAACTGACATGATTGGACCAAACCAGATATACTAAACAAATGTATAAAGGACCCGTCACTGTCAACAAAAACAAGTCCCCATGTTAAAGGAACCTCCTTCAGACCTCTACCACATATCCCCTCCCCTGGTTTCACTCTCCTCTTGGTGAACCCATTATCTCAATCGCATCTATTGTGTCAATATATGCGTCTCCTGTTTTGTTTTTCGATTTATTTTATTCGCCATGTTAATTAGGTATGTATAATATAAATTAATTGATGTACCCAAATCTTTAAATAAAATATCATAAGTATATGAACCCAACAAACTATCTTAATAGAAAAAAGAATAATGTTCATCATACGAAACCTGAGTTCGAACAACTTTATATGCAAGGTGTGTGCATATCTTGTAAATCACCTTGAGACTATTTAAAAAATAATATACATGTGTGCTCAAGAATGGACCGAGGGGTATTAAGGACAGTCTCACCTTCTGAAAATTATTTAGGTAACATAGATTATTCACAAGAAATTATGTTCGGATGTATTAGGCAAGTTTGTTGATTCGAGAGTAATAATACATTGACATGTTAATTGTTGTACTATTGCTTTTTATTACGAAATTAAAGTTATATATATTCATGCCAGTTAGTGATGTGCACGAAGATTTTGGCCTTGGAATTCGATTTTTTTTCCCGGTTGGAATATGTCATTTTCATGTGATCGCCAAAAGAGGTGAAATGAAATCTGAATATCGAATCCCAAATTGCGTAGTGAAATAAATTCTCATGGACCCCCCCCCCCCCAAAAGTCAGTGCACTAATAAAAAAACCCTAACCAATTAAATCTGGTTTTGAATAAAGTATCCAGCAAGTGGGATTCTCAGGGTTTGTACGTTTCATTTTCCAATTATTTCAATTTTGAAAGGCATAATGTATCATATTTTTTTGGTATTCTTTAAATTTGTTTTTTTTATGCTTTCCCCCAAAAACCTTAATTGACCATAAGAAATGTCATCGATAGGATTAACAAAGAAAATTTTCGTGGGCAAAAGGGCTTGACGATGATGGTTGTGGATGTGCTCAGCAGCTATTAATATTGTTTCCACGTAAATGCATGACTTTGGCTATCCATTTCCTCTCTCTTTCATCTTTATTGTATTCTGCCTCGTCAAGAATAGAGGTGGCAAACGGGTTGTTGGTTCGAGTCATTTCGGATCTAGTTATATTTGATTTAGATTCGGTTTAGTTTAGATCGGGTCTGATTTAATTTAGGTTCAAGGTCGGGTATCGGGTCGATATGAGTTCAGGTCGGTCGCTTGATTTTGGGTATGCTTTTTATTCATGTCAACTTTGGAACTTCAGGTTAAGTTGAGTATGACTCCAACCAATCGAAGTATATATAGAACATTGATATAATTCTTGTAAAAAAAAAATACATGTTTTTGTTTGTCAAATATCATTTAGGTTAATTTTTTTGTTTAAAAAAGAAGACTTTGGTCTTAAATATGAATGATACGTTGTCGATACAAAACTCGTTTCAACTTGATTTATTCGATTTCAGTCAGGTTTTAGGCCGAGTTAGTTTTTTACACCCCCTATATATGGCTTTATAAAGCCAATATATTTGACTTTTTTGGTCAGTTATGCGTCAGTTCGCATCATATCTTTCTTTATTTCTTTAATATATTTTCTTTGTTTCAGGTTGTCTTCGATTCGGGTTGCTTTATGTTCGGGTGAAATCAGTTCAAGTCCAGTCCAGTTTAACTAAAATTCGGGTCGGTTTCGATTCGATTTATTTTGAGTTTTGAGTCGATATCAAGTCTCGGGTCATGTAAACCGATTCGGGTCTCAGATCAGTTTACAGGTTTACACAATGCATGGATATGTTCATGTAAAAAAAAGGAAATTCTTGGTGAGTATGAGTCAGCTTTTTATTCAAGTCAACCTTTGGATCTTTATGTTAAGCTAAGTATGAGTCCAACCAATAGAAGTATATATATACCAATGGTATATTCTTGTAAAGACACATGCTTTTGTTTGTCAATTATCATTTAGGTTAATTTTTTGTTTAAAAAAGAAAGACTTTGATTCTTAAATATGAATGATACATTGTCGATGCAAAAACTCATTTCAACTTGATTTATTCACTGTCAGTCGGATTTTTAGAACAGATCAATTTTTTACACCCCTATATATGGCTTTATAAAGTTAATATATTTGACTTGTTGTGCATCAGTTCACAACTTATCTTTCTTTATTTCTTTTAATATATTTTCTTTGTTTCAGGTTGTCTTCTGTTCGGGTGAAATTGGTTTGGGTCCATTTAATTCTGTTAAAAATTGGCTCAGGTCCATTCCAATTTAACTATAATTCGAGTCGGTTTTGGTTTAATTTATTTCGGGTTTTGGGTCGATATCAGGTCTCGGACCAGGTAAATCGATTCGGGTCTCGGGTCAAGTTTACCATGTTTACACAAGGTATGGATATGTTCATGTAAAAAAAAAAAAGGAAATTCTTGCGTAAGAATCTTAATTTAAGGTATGATGGCTCTGTTTGGCAAACAACGTTTGAGTCAAAATTAGATGTTTGATAAGTCAAATTCGCTTATTTGGATGTTTGGTATACAAAGGATTGTAATAGCGGATTGTGCTTAAACCTCTCAAATTGAAAAAAGCTACTAAGATGAGTTTTTTTGGGTTTAAAGTATTTGAATAAGAGTTGTAAAGACTCTTTTATCCTTAACAATTACAAAAAATGTACAGATAACATAAATTAATACGGTGACAGTTGTAAACTAATATTTTTTATCGTGCTAAATCTCTAGTCCAACAAATTTTATAATACTCATAATCAGAGAGATGGAGTTAGGGTCAAATATTGGGAATGGCTAAAATACTTTACATTAAAAGAAAAAAAAAAGATATATTAAGTATTCAAGGCATAAAGTCAAAAATAACCCCTAATGTTTGACCTTTTGGTCACTTTAGCCCATATTCTTTTTTTGTGCAAACAACCACCTAACATTTTATTTTCGTTCAAAATTCACCCTCGGCGGATGAAAATCGACAGTCAACTAAATGTCAACCCCGTTAATTTATGTTTTTCAAACAATTTGAGATATAATTAAAACTTTTAATAAATTTAGAGGTTTAATGAAAATTTTTAAAAATTTTGAGAGAAAAACTAATTTAAATATTCAAAAATTCAAAACTTAATGAAAAGTTTTAATATTTTTAGAGAGTCGGTCTAAATCTTTTAAAATATTAAGAACCAAATATTAATTTTTCAAATTTTTAGGTATAACCTCCTCCAGTCCCATAACCGTCCACCACAGCTTGAATTCAACATCGTAGATGAATAGAGGGGAGAAATTATATCATGGACCTTTTTTACCATGTCATCTATGGTCTCAATCAATAAAAACCACTTACTTTATTATTTTTTATTTATCTTTTTATTAAGTGAATTTTCACTCATATTTATTGTACATTAAATTTAGAATCATATTTTTGAAAGTTACCATTTGAGTGAGTTGATGACATAAAAAAATCAATGAGACGAATAATTTTTATTGATTAAGACCATTTATGACGTAGTAAGTCGAGTCTATCTAATAATTTTTTCTTAAGTTGACAGATATATTCAAGCTGTTATTAATGGAAAATGACGTGGAACCTAGTGGCCACTGTAATCACTCATTTTTGTCCGGGTTTTTAGTATTTTTAGTATTGTTGTAATAATATTATTATTATAAAAAATAAAAAAATTAAAAAAGGGGAAAATTTGTGTGGAGCTAAAGGCTCCACATTCCCCTTTAACAACCCCAATTGCATATATAAAGGCATGGAGGGGGGGATTGAAAGAAATGAATCGGCATATTGGCATGCCCAAATAAGAGAGCTTGGCTCTCGGGTAGCCAATGACCGGGGCTGTGTCCCCGGTCCTAACCGGTTCGATCGGGGTCATATTTTGGATCCAATCTAGTTAATTTTTTGGAGAGGTCGTGGTAGATCTCGGTGGGGTCCAGTCGGAGTTCGTCATTCAAACTCGTAGTTAGGTATATTTTCTTTCCTTTTTATTTATGTTGTAATTTTATGATTTAATTAAGTAGTAGTTAATTTAAAATTGTGTTTTTAGTTTGTATGTTTATTTATGTTTTAGATTAATATTTATTATGTTTTAAATTCATGTTTTATATCAATATTTTATTTATGTTAGATTTGTTTTTATTTATGAGTTAGATTAATATTTATGTATGTATGTTTTAGATTAGTATTTTATTTATGTTAGATCTGTTTTTATTTATGAGTTAGATTAATATTTATGTATGTGTGTTTTAAATTAGTATTTTATTTATGTTAGATTTGTTTTTATTTACGTGTTAAATTAATAGTTATGTATGTATGTTTTAGATTAGTATTTTATTTATGTTAGATTTGTTTTTATTTATGTGTTAAATTAATAGTTATGTATGTATGTTTTAGATTAGTATTTTATTTATGTTATATTAGTATTTTATTATGTTAGTATTTATTTATATTTTTATCGCAATATATTTATTTATATTTGTCATGTTTTTTTTAAGTTTGCATAACGGACATATATTTTGTTAATGCGGTGTTCGAGTGTAAACGGGGCCAGTATCAGGCGTAGTGATAGTGGTTGGGCGTTTACTCTCGAATAACGGGGCCTTTAAAATTTACTCGCACATATAACCAGATTTTAATTTAATGGTCACTTTAATCTAGAAAATCTAATATTAATAAAGCGGTAATTATTAAAGTACCAATTTTGGGCGGTGTGGGGGTGCTAATCCTTCCCCATCCGTAACCGACTCCCGAACCCATCCATTTTAAATCTTTGGTTTTTTCGGTGTCCGGTCCACCTTGAGTGGCCGGTGGCGACTTTATTTTTAAATAAAACACGGTTTCTTCTAAAATTCCATGCGGAAGGCACCACTTTCAAAACAAAAGTAAAAACACAACACATCTTTTTTTAGCGAGAGGGACATCGCTACAGATGGCGACTCCACTGGGGACATTTTTGTTTTTTAAAAATAAAAGAGAGTCGAGCTTTTTAAATAATTACCGCTTTATTAATATTGGAAATTCTGGATTAAAGTGACTATTAAATTAACATTCGGTTATAATTGCGCGTTTATTTTAGCGCATTTAAAATATGGCATATAAACCATTTTTTAAGTGGGGGGAAACGCTAATGCTTTCGTGGAGATACCGTTCTCCCGTGTAGGCCTAGCAAGTACCTTCGGGGCTCGAGTACCTTATGCTTTCGTAAGGATATCGTTCCTTCGTGCAGGCATAAGCGAATAGGTCCCCCTGAATTGAACCTGGTTGAAAAGAGCCTATAATGAGTGATGACCGGGGGCCTTGCTACTCTTAGTAGAGGACAACAAGGATAATTCGGGTACCTCTTAGCACCAAGACTGCATATAGTGAGCCGTAGGAGCCAATCCTTTAGAGCCATGTAAAATTCTGCCCGATTAGTGGTCACCTTATTTAGGCTCTGGTGTCTTATTTCTTGTTTATGTACAGTTTTTATTACTCTATTTTTGTTATATTTATCATTTGTTTTATTTAATCATTTTATTTGGTACTAACTCGTTTCATTTTATTCTCATCGCATTGATTTCATCTACATCATTGCACAACATCATCACAATCTTAATTTTGCATTGCATCAATTTTGGACACATTTTGCATGCATTCATTTTCAGAATAATAAAACTGGTCATCGGGTTGCCCCATTAAATACAACGAAGTTGGTCGATCTATCACCTTACAAAACCTCTACAAGAGCCTGATCTTGGGGCATGTCCTAAAGCACCCTCCACATCTTTTACAAACATTATGCCTCTAACAAGGTCCTAGTCCAGGGGCATTCTTTGCCAATGTCTAGCCTTCATTGCTGAGTTAAACCCTTGCACCCCTAAAATGGCTACATTGATCACAGTCTGTAAAACTACACCCAATCCAAAAAATAATGAGCTACCATGAACCAACACAATTTATAAACCCAACCTAGGGGGCAACAGAATTCACACTCAAAGTGTCAAATTCAAAAGCAGTTTCAGACGATGGCATAGGAACGAATAAAATGTTGGGGCATGCACCCAGATGACTGATCGAACCCAAGTTGAGGTTGGAGCACCGTCACATACAAAAAACTAAGATCCTGACGGGACCAGTGAGGAGTCAGGGGCATCCCTTTGAGGATCGAAAAAATCATGTCACATTCATGTAGTTGCATTCATCTTGCATTAAACCATTTTTGCAAACGTCATACATCTATGTTCAGTGCATACACTAAAGTCACCTTGCATTTAGGATAGTCACATGCATTTAGGCCTAAAATTCATGTATTTTTGCTTGTACTTACAAAAAGGTTAAAAAAGAGACCGAACATCCTCGACCGTGGGGGCAACAACACGACAGCCAACCTTAGTCTTAGAGGAGGCCAAACACAAAAAGGATGCTGAAACATCAATAAAAGGTAACAGTGACAAATTTTGTGAACATTTGCTGATTAATGTTTTTTCATTTTCAGGTTATACCTCTCCGCCAGTAGAGCAGTAGAAGTATCATTTTTCAGATCTTACCTTCGTCATTGTTGATAGGCCAACAATTTCCAGATTCTACTTTACCACTGATGGTGCAACAGTATGGACATCCTGAAGATCTCGTTTCTCCGTTGATGGTGCAACAGATCCGAACCTTTCCCCAAGCAGATCGAATTTCTATTCAGGTATTGTTTCTCTACTGACGGTGCAACCAGACCTATTTTTTTCTCGAGTCTTACTTCTTTGTATAGTTCAAGAAAAATAAAAATTATAAAAAAATAGAGTTGAAAAAAAGTAGAAAAAAATCAGAAAAAATCAAAAAAATCAAAAGTCAAAAAAAGAAAAAATTGAAAAATGAAATGAAAAATCAAAAGAAAATGTATCAACTTTCATTGCCCGATCTAGTCTCTCCGCTGATGGAGTGGCTAGGTACAAGCTATCGTCATCCTCAGATCCTACTCTCCGCTGATGGTGTAGCCGGTTCCAGGTCGTCATTGTCCAATCCAGTCCTCCGCTGATGGAGTGGCCGGGTCCAAGCTCCCGTCGCCCTCAGATCCTGCTCTTCGTTGATGGTGTAGCCGGTTTCAGGTCGTCATTGTCCAATCCAGTCCCCCTCTGATGGAGTGGCCGGGTCCAAGCTCCCGTCGCCCTCAGATCCTGCTCTCCGCTGATGGTGTAGTCGGTTCTAGGTCGTCATTGTCCAATCCGGTCCTCCGCTGATGGAGTGCCCGGGTCTAAGCTCTCGTCGTTCTCAGATCCTGTTCCCCGCTGATGGTGTAGCCGGTTTCAGGTCGTCATTATCCAAACCAGTCCTCCGCTAATGGAGTATTCGGGTCCAAGCTCTTGTCGTCCTCAGATCTTGCTTTCCGCTGATGGTGTAGCCGGTTCTAGGTCGTCATTATCCGATCTAGTCCTCCGCTGATGGAGTGGCTAGGTCCTAGTTGCTGCTGTCCTACTTATCCGCTGATGGTGTAGTAGGGTTCTAGTTAATGTTTATGTTTCTCCGTTGATAGATCCAACTTTACTGATTTTCAAGTTTTCTTTATTAATGTTGTAGCTAGAAAACAAATCAAAAAAAGAAAAAGAAGAAAAAATCAAAGAAAAATAGAAAAAAAGAAAAAAGAAAAAGAAAAATGAAAAAAATGAGTTTTCAGCCAAACTCTGATCTTGCCTCTTCGTCAGAGTCGTAGCTCGATCACACACAAAAAAACACTCCGATCCTGCCTCTTCGTCGGTGTCGTAGCTGGATCAAATCTTCAGACCTTGCCTCTTCGTCGGTGTTGTAGCTTGGTCAAATTTAATCTTTGGTTACGCCTCCTCGTCGGTGTTGTAGCTGAACCAAATTCACTAACTTCCGGTCTTGCCTCTTCGTCGGTGTTGTAGCTAGACCAAATTCACTAACTCTTGATCCTGCCTCTTCGTCGGTGTTGTAGCTGGATCAACATCACAAATTTTAGACCATGCCTCATCGTCGGTGTTGTAGCTTGGTCAAAATTTACTAATTTTCAAAATTTTATCAATGTTGTTTCTTGAAAAAATGAAGAAAAAGAAGAAGAAAAATCAAAAGAAAAAAAGAAGAAAAAAAATAAAAAAGAAAAAAATATGAAAAAAGAAACAAAAACAGAAAAAAGCAAAAGAAAAAAGAAAAAAATGGGAAAAGTTGTCAGTTTTTTGATCTTGCCTCTTCGTCAGAGTTGTAGCTGGATCGGACATTAAAACTTTCACCTATCGGTCTTGCCTCCTCGTCAGTGTTGCAGCTGAATCGAATTTTGTAGACCCTGTCTCTTCGTCGGTGTTGCAGCTGGGTCGAACACTCTTTAGGTATTAACTTATTATCAATAATGTAGCAAGTGGGACTCGGTTTGGCTTCCCCAACAAACAACCCCCCATTTTGAAGGTTTTGCTTCCCTAGAGTGACAAGGTAGATCAATCAAGACAAGAAAAAAGACATGCGCCAAAGAGAAAGAAGATCTACCAAAGAAAGAAGACACGCATCAAAAGGAGAGAAGTTCAGCCAGATAAGACAAAAATGAGTGCTTTTGATCTTTGCTTTGTTCTCGTTTCACAAGAATAAGCAAAAAAGGGCAACTGTAATCATTCATTTTTGTCCGGGTTTTTAGTATTTTTAGTATTGTTGTAATAATATTATTATTAATATAAAAAATTAAAAAATTTAAAAAAATTAAAAGGGGGAAAATTTGTGTGGAGCTAAAGGCTCCACATCCCCCTTTAACAACCCCAATTGCCTATATAAAGGCATAAGGGGGGAATTGAAAGAAATGAATCGGGATATTGGCATGCCCAAATAAGAGAGCTTGGCTCTCGGGTAGCCAAGGACCGGGGCAATATCCTCGGTCCTAACCGGTTCGATCGGGGTCCTATTTTGGATCCGATCTAGTAAATTTTTTGGAGAGATAGTGGTAGATCTCGGTGGGGTCCAGTTGGGGTTCGTCATTCGAACTCGTAGTTAGGTATATTTTCTTTCCTTTTTTATTTATGTTGTAATTTTATGATTTAATGAAGTAGTAGTTAATTTAAAATTGTGTTTTTAGTTTGTATGTTTATTTATGTTTTAGATTAGTATTTATTATGTTTTAAATTTATGTTTTACATTAATATTTTATTTATGTTAGATTTGTTTTTATTTATGAGTTAGATTAATATTTATGTATGTATGTTTTAGATTAGTATTTTATTTATGTTAGATCTGTTTTTATTTATGAGTTAGATTAATATTTATGTATGTATGTTTTAGATTAGTATTTTATTTATGTTAGATTTGTTTTTATTTATGTGTTAAATTAATAGTTACGTATGTATGTTTTAGATTATTATTTTATTTATGTTAGATTTGTTTTTATTTATGTGTTAAATTAATAGTTATGTATGTATGTTTTAGATTAGTATTTTATTTATGTTATATTAGTATTTTATTATGTTAGTATTTATTTATATTTTTATCGCAATGTATTTATTTATATTTGTCATGTTTTTTTTAAGTTTGCATAACGGACATATATTTTGTTAATGCGGTGCCCTTTTATTCAAGCGTAAACGGGGCCAGTATCAGGCGTAGTGATAGTGGTTGGGCGTTTACTCTCGAATAACGGGGCCTTTAAAATTTACTCCCACATATAACCAGATTTTAATTTAATCGTCACTTTAATCCGGAAAATCTAATATTAATAAAGCGGTAATTATTAAAGTACCAATTTTGGGCGGTGTGGGGGTGCTAATCCTTCCCCATCCGTAACCGACTCCCGAACCCATCCATTTTAAATCTTTGGTTTTTTTGGTGTCCGGTCCACATTGAGTGGCTGGTGGCGACTCCATTTTTAAATAAAACACGGTTTCTTTTAAAATTTCACGCGGAATGCACCATTTTCATTATTTTTAAAACAAAAATAAAAACACAATACATCTTTTTTAAGCGAGAGGGACATCGCTACAGCCACATTTTTTAGGAATTTTATAAAAAAATAATGAGGAAAGAAATAATCATCCAGGATGATGCAATTAAAATTTTGTTCTTACACTTTACGATCACCATATAATATTGATAACACCACGAAAAATATGATTTAAATAATATTGGATAGAAAATTACTTTTTTTTAACAATTTGCAACAATCGATCACAAGTCTCATGTGGTAATCAAAATGTCAAAACTAGAATTAATTAGATTGTTTTTTATATTTTGACTCAAATTTTAATCGGTAATTAAGTTGTGTTTTATTGTAATTTTAATGGTTAAAAATTACTTGGTAATTAGGATTTACTTTAATGAGTAAATATCTATTTTATGTAGATATCTTATTAAATAAGGTTTCTTGGTGACCAAGTATTTGAGTCTATAAATATAGACTAAGTTTAACCTTTTGAATTAATGAGAGAATGAGAGAGAAGGTAAATTTTTAGGTTCTCTACAACTATTGTGCCTACGTTGTAGAGATGAATATATAGGGATGTTGGGAAGAGTGTTTTGGTTCCACCGGGTCATGAGATTTGTACACCGGGTTTTGAAATTATATTGGTTATCCTGTATTTGTATTCTTTGAGTTCTCTACGTTGATAGTGAATTGATTTCTCTCGTCTGTAGAGGTAGGTTATGCTGAACCACGTTAAATTTTGTCTCTTGTGCATGTCTTGGTCTATGTCGTTATTGCTTTGGTTATTTTACCGCATAACAAATCCCTAACATTGTTTAATTTTGGGCGAATGATGGATCAACTAAAGATAATTTTTGAGTGGGACGAATAGGAGGAAAGGCAAATTAATTCCACAATTGCATAGAAATTTGTTAATTTTATATAACACATTAGAAAATAATTATAAAATATATACTCGGAACATATAGACTAATTGCCAACAGTCTCAATGGCCTTCTTTTGTATCCGCCGAATTTGCTGATTTTGAACGGTATTTAAATTTAAGGGTATTTCTACGTAACGATTAGTCAACTATTCTTCTTTTGGATATTATCTAAAAACTAACCCCATTAAAAATTATATAAAAAATACTTATTTTTAGTCTACGTAGGTTAAATTTCCATTTAGCCGAAAGCGAGTTTAAACTTGTATTTAACTAAAAGTAAGTTTTGTGTAAAAAATTTAGTAAATTAATTTTTTTCCTTACTTACACACTCAACACATAATTTGTTTTAACTAAACGCGAGTTTAAAATTTATTTTTGACTAAATATGAATTTAACCTATGTAGATTAAAAAAATATTTTTTTACATAATCTTTAATGAGATTATTTTTTAAATAAATTTTTAAAAAATATTTATTTAATTTAGCCTTAGATGTAAGTAGTTAAACCAAAAAAATTAACGGTGCCGTCGGTGGTCACGATATACAACTGGGTGGGGGCACTGAATTGGACCATCTTAATTATTAATCGCTATTAAAAAATAATAATTTCGCTCTCCGTAAAAGGTCAATCAAAATTTTTCTTTTTCTTTTTCCAACATCAGCAGAATGCTAAACTTCGGATGGTTTCCGAGAAAAGACTGATGACGTGGCTGTACTCCGATGGATGTCGGCTGACATGGACGTGATGACTGAGAGCTACTTTGAATCTTGACACGTGGGGAAAATGTGATTTGTTTGACGTATTATTTATGATACTAAAATCAATCGATAATTAAAATTTTCGTATAAACATGAAATCAAATAAAGAAACATGTTTAACAAGATAAGGATCAATATTAAACATATTGGAAATTAAGCTTACGATATTAGCTCATGAAGATTTTCACTCTCATTTTATTTTAACAGCCTACGTTATTTCTTTTTCCAAACCCAGTGGCGGGTCTCTCTCAGCGTGTAGGAAGGAACCAGCTGAATTCCGTGGTTTTATGGAATCTTTAATCCTGTTTGAAATGGAGTTTTGGAAAATTTCACCTTTTAAACAGAGATAGGATTTAACCATGGTTAACTCTAACCCTATCCTCTAGTAATCCCCCCCCTCCACTGAACCCTTTAAATTGGACTCCTCCCCTTCTTCGTTTCTCATCTGCATCTGTTTAGCACCCAAATTCAATTTTGAATGCTTCAACTCACTTCTCATTAGCCCCTTTTTATTTTTCTTTTTCTTTTTCACTACCAGCTCTCTAGATCTGTGGTATAATTCTGTTTATTTTGATTTTTTTGTACGGCGTTAGAATTGGTTGTAGAAGACTTACTCTGTCTCTTTATTGTCGTTTTTTTAGAGAGAAGATATGGCGGCAAACGGAACAGGAGTGCCGACGCCAAGGAGTCCGTTGGCGAGGATTCTGACGGACAAGAAGCGAGACGCGATCTGTCACGATGACAGTGGGAAAGCCGTTAAGGCTCAGACGATCGACGAACTTCACTCTTTGCAAAAGAAGAGGTCAGCGCCAACTACGCCTCTCGAAGGGACGCAAGGTACCTTCGCTACCTTGTCCGAGGACGAACGCCACAAGCAGCAGCTACAGTCCATCAGGTACACATGCAAGCGCACCACAGATTATTAAATAATAAACAAAAAAAATTATCACAATCGTCCAAAAGAATCAGATGGCGCGATGCCCTCGATGTGGGACGATCAGAAGGTGAAATTCAAAGTAAAATCACGAAACTATCCTTGTAATTTGTAAAATTGTAGACTCAACAAGTGTATATCTGTCAGTTCACAGTACAAAAAACGTAGGTCGGATTTTGCCCGGCAGATAGTGATCGGTGATTTTTTTAATGAATTTTTAAACAGTGCATCTTTGGCGTCGCTGACGAGAGGGACCGGGCCAAAGGTGGTAAGAGGAGATCCAGCGGCGAAGAGCACTCAATCAGTTTCGCATGTGGCGCACCACCACCATGTGGAGGCGCCTACCATTAGCGTCAGTGACAGTTCATTGAAATTCACCCATGTCCTCTACAACCTCTCCCCTGCAGGTATAACCGATCAAGTGACAATTTATAATTGATGTAAAATTTATGAAATTACATATATGAATATCTGGGAATTATTATATCGGTGCAGAGTTGTACGAACAGGCTATAAAGTATGAGAAAGGGTCTTTTATTACATCGACTGGTGCATTAGCCACCATGTCCGGAGCCAAGACCGGGCGGTCTCCCAGAGACAAGAGGATTGTAATCGATGAGACCACCCAAGATGAGCTTTGGTGGGGAAAGTAAGTGTCTGTTAGTAATACTAGTAATTTATTTTATGAATTATGGTAGAACAATTGGGGGAATTGCTTTGTAGGGGCGCACCCAACATTGAAATAGACGAGCATACCTTCATGGTGAACAGGGAAAGAGCTGTTGATTACTTGAATTCCCTAGACAAGGTGAATTTCTTTTAGGACGTTACTTTCACCACACTCTTTCAATTTGCTCGAAATTATTTTAATTAACAAAAAAATTTATGTACAGTGATAAGATACCTTATGCTAGTTTAAATTTAAACTTTGAAAATAATATTATTAAAAAATATTAACCACAAACTCTAGATATGGACAGTAAAAAAATAAAGAAAATATCACCATTTTCGGCTTTCATTTGTTCCTTTTGAGAAATATATACGTGTATAGGCTGCGTCTAAGCGCTCGCTCGCTCTCTCTCTCTCTCTCCCTCTCCCTCTCCTAATAAAATAAAATATATATGAAATTGTGCTAAGGATATGATAGTAAATTAGGCCAATACTATCAGTTTCGTCTTTTAGTCCAAGGTGTCCTAAGGGGACCGGAATTCAAGCAAATATAACCACTTTTGACTTTGCATACGTAAATGTTTGTTCGTCCTCAAGTTAGGTGAGTGGAAATGAAACGAGGCTCAGGTAGAGCCATCACGCGATCCTTGAGTCTTTTAGTTTAGGCTTATCTATAAAATAAATACTTAAATTATATTTTTTTATAATAGGCACTTAAAGTATTTTTTAGTTAAAATAAGTGCATAAAATTTTATTTTTAACTGAAATAGGTGCTTAAAGAATTTTTTGACTGAAATAGATGCCTAAAGTATTTTTTTGACTACAATAGGTGCCTAAAGTATCATTTTCGGTTGAAATATGTGCCAAAGTAAGTGTCTCAGTTGACTTTAAAACAAACTAAAAATAAAATTTTAAGCACTTATTTCAGTCAAAAAATATTTTAGGCACCTATTTCAGCAAAAAAAAATAAAACTTTAGGCACCTATTTCAACCAAAAAATACTTTAAGCACCTATTTTAAAAAAGAAACATAGTTTGGACACTTATTTTGTAGTTAAGCCATTAGTTTATATATATATTTAAGAATTAAAAGATTTTGACTAAAAATGATTTTAAATAAAAAAAAAGTTTATTTTTATCAATTAGTTTATTTTATATTTATACAATTTTCATATATATTATATATATATGGTTGGGATTTACTCATGTAAAACTCATTTATTTTTATATGTTCTATTGTATCTTTAGACGAAGATAAACGGATGATTGAGATATATTCTATTGTATCTTTAGACGAGGATAAACGGATGATTGAGATGAACCTCTCTTTACATAAAAATTAAAAGTTTTTCACGGGTGTAAAAAGATTCTACTTCTATGTATATATATATGGTCTAGATTCTTTCCTTGCTTTATTTATGAGGCAAGCAGGGCCAGAGAGACATTGGAATAATATCTTCGTTTGATAGTGTTCAGTTAATTATTATACACATAATAGCGGTGTGGGAATCCTAGTAGTAATACTGTAACATGGTTCTTTCAATATTAAAGTAAATCATGAACTATTTAGGACTACTTGACTCATAAACAATCGCCAACCAATCATATGCAGTTATTTATTGATCAATTTTTTATGAATTCGGATTAATGGTAATTGGATGTAAATGATTTTCCAGGTTTTTGTGAATGATCAATTCTTGAACTGGGATCCGCAGAACAGAATTAAAGTCCGGATTGTCTCTGCTAGAGCTTATCATTCCCTGTTCATGCACAACATGTAAGTAAAAGCTAAGCAATCTTAAAATGTCTTGTATCTACCAGTTCTGTTTGTGTTTTCACAGGTCTTAGCCTAGCCCAGATAAGTTTCTTTATCGTTGTCACGATGTTAATAATTATATGTATAATTTGTTGAGCTTTATCATCCCCATAGAATTCCATGGAGGAATTAAGATTAAAAAGCCTGGTAAAAAAGCTTTAGTGTACAAAATGGATGAATTGTGGGTGGGTGGGTGGCAGGTGTATCCGACCCACTCTTGAAGAGCTGGAGAATTTCGGTACTCCGGACTTCACTATATACAATGCTGGACAGTTCCCTTGTAATCGTTATACACACTACATGACATCCTCCACTAGCGTAGACCTTAATCTTGCTAGGAGGGAAATGGTCATCCTCGGCACTCAATACGCCGGGGAAATGAAGAAGGGTCTTTTCGGTGTTATGCATTATCTCATGCCTAAGCGTCAAATCCTCTCCTTGCATTCTGGCTGTAATATGGGAAAAGATGGAGATGTTGCCCTCTTCTTTGGACTGTCAGGTATAGTATCGTCAGATCGAGGTCATCGATGTGGTGTTAGTCCCCAAAACGATACGTGTCCTCTTACTTTGTCCTTGGACCCTCAATAAAATTGTTTGGAAAAGGATTTATGTCCTTTTTATTACATTGGTTTTGCATTTTTTTTCTAATGTTTTTACTTTAATAACTTTGTTAATAGGTACCGGCAAGACTACTCTGTCTACTGATCACAATCGGTATCTGATTGGAGACGATGAGCACTGTTGGAGTGACAATGGTGTTTCAAACATTGAAGGTGGTTGCTATGCTAAGTGCATTGATCTTTCAAGGGAGAAGGAGCCTGATATCTGGAATGCCATTAAGTTTGGCACTGGTGAAAATTCCATTCCTCTCTGGTTTTAGATTGATTTTTACCTGGAATCGAATTATAATGCTCGGTTTAATTTCTTAAATTTCTTTGGTTCTGCAGTGTTGGAAAACATAGTGTTTGATGAGTATACAAGAGAGGTTGATTATGGGGACAAATCAGTTACAGGTATAAATTATCAACACACATTAGAAGAAAAATAGATCATAAATAAGGTTTCAGTGCCAAATTCGAAGATGTCAACAATTTGGTACAGATGAATGACCATGAAATCAGGATGGAGTGGGGAGATTGAACAATATGCAGAACATTCAACAGTGAATCGTTCTTACACATGATTTTCTTTGCTTGCAGAGAACACTCGAGCGGCCTACCCTATCGAATACATTCCCAATGCCAAGATACCATGCGTTGGACCGCACCCTAAGAATGTTATCCTTTTGGCATGTGATGCCTTCGGTGTCCTTCCTCCTGTGAGCAAGTTGAGCCTGGCACAAACCATGTATCATTTCATTAGTGGCTACACCGCGTTGGTATGTTTCTATGTCCAATTAAAAATGGTTTTCGATGCCCTTTCTTAGCGACTTAATTGCTCATACAAGGTTTAGGGTTGTTGCATATAGGTGGCTGGCACAGAAGATGGTATTAAGGAGCCAACAGCAACATTCTCGGCTTGCTTTGGCGCAGCATTTATCATGTTGCATCCTACAAAGTATGCTGCAATGCTTGCTGAGAAAATGCAGAAGCACGGAGCAACCGGATGGCTTGTCAACACTGGCTGGTCTGCTGGAAGGTAACTGCTTATTTATTGCAAGCCCTTTTTTGGAATAACATTCAACACTTTTCCTGGAAATATTGAATCAACTGCTGGCGGGTTTTCTGCAGCTATGGCACTGGAAACCGCATCAAATTAGCATACACCCGGAAAATCATTGATGCCATTCACTCTGGTAGCCTCTTGAATGCAACTTATGAGAAAACCGAGGTGTTTGGGCTAGAGATCCCCACCGCCATCGAGGGAGTGCCTCCGGAAATCCTGCATCCGGAGAACACTGTAAGCTATCCATTCTTCAAATTCCTTATCAGGGTTGCTCGAATTCTCTCTCGATATTAATGTATCAGACTCTTGGATTGCAGTGGGGTGACAAGCATGCATACAAGAACACACTGTTGAAACTGGCTGGTCTGTTTAAGAACAACTTTGAGACCTTCACTAATTACAATATCGGCAAGGACAACAAGCTGACTGCAGAGATCCTAGCTGCCGGTCCAAACTTTTAATTCAGGAACCAATGACGTTGCGAATGAACCGGTGGGATGTTAGAGAAATAAGGGTTGTGTTTGTAACGTAGATGTGGTCGATTGCTGAGTTAATTTCATATGTGAAATGGTTTCTTATTATGTAACTCAATATTCAGCCTTTGATACTGAAACAGTTCCTTGTTTAAATACAGAAGTGGCGTAGTTCATAATATTTACTATATTTTTCACTTCTTTTAAATTTTGAATTGGGGAATAATTCACTTTTTTATTCATTTTCTACCGATAATCACTCATTTATCGAATAATTTTAAAAAATTAAACAATTCAATCTTTTAAAAAAAATTAATATCCGAGTTAATGAAATCAATTTATTATGATATTTATTATTTTTATTATCAACTATTGTGATATTTACTCTAGAATAATAATGCTTCATAATTTTAATGTTAAATATAACAAAAATAATAACTTTAAGATATAAAAGAAGGTAAGAAGTTTAATCATTTTTCTAATTAAAAAGTTGTGAATAGTTAATATACTATAAAAATATTTTACACAAACATTTATTTTTGAGACAAAATCTAAAATGAACATCATAAATTTAGAACTCTAAAGTTTTAACTCGAGACTTAAACCCTAATTCGTAAATTTTAATTCTAAATTCTAAATTTTAACTCTGAAAACTTTATTTTTCACCGTGCCTATAAGTAAATGAAAAAAAATCAAATTAAATAATGGCATTGAGTTAACAGGGTTCCAAAGAGGAGAGCTCTGTTGCTCAACCAGAAGAAATGGTTCCTTCTTCCTCCTCCACCGCCGAGGATCTTCCTCCTACTCCTTGGTTCACTCCCAAACGGTATTCTTTTATTTTAAAAAAAAGATCAAATTTTCATTCAAATGTTTTATCCTGAAATTATGCTCCCTCTTTTTTTAATTTTGCTGAATTTGAATTGCTTGATAAGACTAATTCTAAATGCAAGTAGGGTTAATGAAAGAAAATTGAAGTGGAGGTTATTGATTATATATATATTGGTTTTTCTTTTTTGTAGTTTTTTAATTATATTTTGTATGATTAACTTCATAAATTATGTGGCTCGGGGATTAATAGCGAGTAATGGTGTTAATCGGAGTATTGGGACATGTGATGACAAGGGAATTTGCACATCCGGTAGTGGAATTCAGTGAGATTTTACTCAAATCTGTTTGATTTCCTGCTTAAATTTGGCGTTCATAAAAATGCCTCTTTGAAGTATTAGTTTTAATTGTCTTACTGAAATATGTTTGCTTGCAGGGTGAAGTTTGACTTGACTAATTTTCAAGATGGTTTCTTATCGTCCGCATTTATGGTCGGACTTCTTGTGGCATCCCCAATATTTGCTTCTTTAGCAAAGAGGTGGATCACTATTCATGGTTCTTTTCATTTATACTCAAAATTTAAAGTTTTTCAGACCGGCTTTTTGTTTGTAGCATTGCCATGTTAAATACTAAGAAAATCATATTATTTTGATTTTTTAGCTACTGTTATATGTTTGGTTGTTAATTTACATTTGAAATTGGTTTATAATGTTAGTTGATTTCTATGACTGCAGCCACAATCCTTTTAGGCTTATTGGAGTTGGATTATCTGTTTGGACCTTTGCCACAGCTGGATGTGGCAGTGCATTTTGTTTTTGGTTTATCGCAATATACTGCATGTAAGTATAGCATTTTAAGTACGCTCTGGGAGTGGGTTGTAGTTCAATCTTACTAAATCAGTTTCTTGTGCTACGTTGTTTTTATTTGTGTGTGTGTGTATTAAGGCTGTGTCTCTGATGATTTAGGCTGGTTGGTGTTGGGGACGCTTCTTTCACGAGTCTTGCATCTCCAGTTATTGACGACAACGTGCCCGTTTCTCAGGTTCATTTGTTTTATTTATTCTTTAACTTGAGAACTTAGAGCTTCCTGAATGGCTTTCTTCCATCCCAGAGTACAGAATCATGCTAATTCATTGTAATATTCCAGAAGACAGCCTGGCTTGCAATGTTTTATATGTGCATACCTGCTGGAATTGCTCTTGGATATGTTTATGGTGGATTTTTAAGTTTGTAACCTCTTTCTTTCTTTCTTACTATAAATTGCTTGGTGAATCTCTCTGTATATTCTAGATATGTCTGCAGGGTGCTTGATGAATTCATAAACTATGTTTGCTTATCATACAGGTCGGGGCCATTTTCTCTGGCGCTATGCTTTCTGGGGAGAGGCATTGTTAATGCTTCCATTCACTGCTTTTTGCTTTGTGGTGAAACCTTTGCAGTTGAAAGGTAATTGTTTTTATTGTCATCTGCACCCAAAGTTTTCTGTCCTATTATCACACAACAATTTAAGCACTGAAAATTGGCATAACTGAACTTTAAAACTAGGTCTCTCTCTTGTTGGATCAAAAAAAGCATTGACATCTGTTGAGACAGTTTCTTCTGTAATTGACGGTACATGTTCCTTATCATTCTTCTAGTTGCATTAGTTTGTTACTGGTTCCACTAGTTGGTGAGAAGTTGCGGCACGTAAAAGGTTTTGAATAAGAATGGAAGGACTAGAAAGAAAGTGTTAGGTTATCCCTTTAATAAGTAAATGAACTAGTTTTTAGCAGTCGGACAAACTGCAAGAAAAGAAAACTAAAAAGATACCTTTTAACCTAAATTAGATTATTTTTATTAACCCTGTGCATCTCATTCTCACCCATTTTTTATTCTGAATGTTGTACGTAAGTGATCAGTGTGTATCTAGGGATGCATCCAAATTCCTGGTCCTTGCTTTAAGACAAAGATCATTCTTCTCCACATTCCATAATTTTTAAACCAGCGTGCAGCTTGTATAATTGCTACTGCAAATCTGGTGATTATTAAGGATTCACATGTGATGTGTTGTTTCAGCTTCTTGCCAACTGAAATCAAACAGGATGCAGTCAATTTATAATGAAAATGAGATAAAATAGTGGGTTTCTAAACCCAAACAGAAAACTAAAACTTCTGGTTTCTTGTAATAAGCTGGCCTGCCAGCTGGTAAAGTTCCCTTTTCCCTCTAAATAACTCTTGTTATTTTAAGTCTAACTTATCTTGGTTGCAGATTCAGAGGCGTCAAAACTAAATGATCATATTTTGGTTGGGGCTGACGGGATCAGTGTGGATGAATTGAAGAAAACTTCCAAGTGAGTTGTTAACTTATGCTTTTATGACATCAGTGTTCCTTATGGTGGGGAAAACTGCTTCAAAACAATGTTTACTCTTTACTCAGAGACCTTAATGGTGATTATAAATTTTACAGAAGAAAAGGAAGAGAGTAATCAGATGAGAAAATATTAAAAGGAATGATAATCGGTTGGGCATTATGACTCTAGTTGAATTAAGAATGTTAAACACATTTGGGTCACCACTCTTCTAATGTACTCAACAGTCATATTAACAATAGGCCTCGAGTCAGAAAATGGGAGAAGTAGGAATGACTACTATGTCTTGTGAGATAATGACTATTTGGGCACATGTAAAATGCACTGTAGGGAATAGACTAGTGTTTGGTTTGTGTCTTTGGTTTAAACAACTATATTGCACCCTGTTTCAGTGATGTTAAAAACACATGTAAAACTGGATTAGTTTTATGGCCATGTAAAAACTTTTTCTCAGTAATTTTAATATTTATGATTCATTTCATTCCATATCCTGATTTAGGACGGAAGCATTTTCTTTGCAGGTCAAATAACATTCACAACATTTTGAATCAGTTTTCTCTATTTGCAGAAGATATGAAAGCACTTTTAGTGGACAAAGTTTATGTCGTAAATATTTTCGGTATTTTCTTGACACTCTTCATATCCAATTCAGAAAATGCTTTGAGAGAAACAAATGCCAATAAAATGCTACATGAGTTTTTAATTTTTCTCACAATTGCATATCAAATTTTCTTGCATTTTGTCTGGCAGGTTACATAGCATACAACTTTGTCATTGGAGCATACTCATATTGGGAGCCAAAGGCTGGTTATAATATTTATCATATGATACAGTCTGACAAATTACATCCATTCTGTTTTCTATCAAAAACTTTTCCTTTTAGCATTTTCTTTCTAACACCATAAAGAATCACATGATTTCGTCTTGTTTGGTGTTGTACTTTGCAGAAGAATGCAGATATGGTGTTTGGAGGGATTACTATTGTTTGTGGGATTTTAGGAACATTATCCGGTGGCTTCATACTGGACCGCATGAGTGCTACAATATCTAATGCTTTTATTGTGAGTTTTGTTTCTCTTTGATGAGGTTTCATGTGATTCTTTTGTAACATGCTTATTGCGTACAAAAAAAATTCATTCCACTTGGTTAGGACAAAATAAGTGGATAAAAAGTGTAAGGTTCTTGGAGAAATTAAACTAAAAGTGCCATTGGCTGTTATTTTGCCTAGTGCAGCCTCTGAGCTAATAAATAACAGATGGACATAGGATTCTGTTGATGTAAAACTACCTTCCTCACTAAAAAATGAAGCACATACCTGGCAAACAAAGATAAACAGATGTTTTGTGACTTCCATATATTGAGCACCTTACCCTATTTCCTGTTGAAACTAACAATTAGCTATGAATTTTAGTCTGAGATTGTCTCCTTTTTTTCGCTGTTTGTAACATTACTTGTGAGTTATTTCTTCTATGATAGCTTATTTCAGGGGCTACATTTCTGGCTGCAATATTTTGCTTTATTGCTTTCTGTCTCCGGGGCTTGTATGGCTTCATAGTTCTTTTTGCAGTGGGCGAATTACTTGTTTTTGCAACACAGATAAAATAGAAAAATGGAGCATGCTAGATTTATGATCTTGTTTCCCCCCCAAAGTATTCTAGATGTGTAGGAACTCTCTCCTGGTTTCAATTAGCTTCATTTGGTAAAAGATACAGAGGAAGATTTAATTTGAAGTTATGCCATGCGTTTTATCAACTTGTTTCACAGAAGTTGTAGCATATTATTTTGTAGAAATTGAACCACATTGTTTATATTTTTCACTTGATAATGGAAAATGCGTTTCCGGTTCACATATGACTTTGTAGTGAAACATACTATTTTAATGTGTTACTTTCTCATCATACATTGATTTGCAGGCTCCAGTCAATTATGTAAGTCTCTGTTGTGTCAAACCAAGTTTGAGACCATTATCTATGGCTATGTCTACTGTCTCAATTCACATCTTTGGCGATGTGCCTTCCTCACCACTTGTTGGGGTCCTCCAGGTGTGTTTTTCTGAACTTTGAAATATTCTAGAATCTTTCAGCTTTTAAAGTGTTCTTAATTGTGGACAAGATTTTCAATTGATCACAATGGATGCATTCGTATCATTACCTACCTTCTATCTCTAATCCAGCATGTTTTAGAATCATTTCTTTCAATTTCAAATGAGGCTCTTAAGAATTATGAAATGCCTCATCAACCCTAACCTATCTATTCTGTCATTTAATCTTTTCAAAGCATCATTTGTGATTGGTTATGCTTTGGAGCAGGATAACATCAACAACTGGAGGGAAACTGCACTTATTCTGACTTTTATACTCTTTCTTGCTGCTGGAATATAGTTTATAGGTGAGCATTTATAAGTTTTTGTTAATATTTTCGGGAAAAAAAGGTCTGATACATTCTTTTATGTTCTTTTTCAAATTAGTGAAAGCCCCCAAAAGTGCATCACTGAGTATTCGAATTAGTAAAATGTTCCCATTTGTTACTGGATTAAGAGTTATGATTTGTGTGCCATAGAGATCGGGAAACATCTTGTCTGGGAAATAAAGCATGATGCAACTATATTTCCAGTACTGAAAATCCTGATGTGGCATGATAGCTTGATAAAAACCCCATAAGATAACGTTGTTACTTTAACAAAGACTTTATCATTGTTGTTCATTGGCAGGTGTTTTCCTACATAGGGTCGATAAATCTCACGACGAAAGTGAAAGTCAAGTCTCAACGATCACAACAGATGGTCGAATGCCACTGCTTAATGAAAATGAGGATGAAAGTCCTTGTGAAACCTAAGCTCGGACCTAGATGCTAAAAAGAACTTGTAAGCTACCAAATGCAAACTTTAATGTTTCCTAGCTGTAAAAGTTTGCAATTTAATTTAGTTTAGTTTTGTTGATGCAGTCTCCGGATTCAGTACCGGTGGCCAAAGGACAGAAATTTGGCAGCATTATTTGAACTTTTGCCCCTCCCTCGGTCAACATCGACATATTCTTCATTCACGGATGGTGGGATTGCTTGTACAGAATGATGTGAAGATAAGTTTGCAACATAAACCGATCTCGGAGAAGTACAGAGAAATTTGCTGTTGTCAAAGTCAATTTAATGGTAAAGAAAAAGAGAGTATCTTACTTGGATGTTCATTTCATGCGGTATGTAAAATAATTATTGTTCTTTCCTGTTAAAAAGAACATTGAATGGAGTTGGAAGACAGAGGCGCTGTTCCTACTAACATCATATGTAATTAAACTATAAATATACCAGTGACAGATTCAGAAACTCAAGAATGAAGTTCATGGCTGTTAAAATTCAACCAAATCAATAATAAACCAATATTAACATGTTTAGCTAAAAATCCAAGCAGAAGAACATATCTCAAACTCTTAAATTAAAAATATTTGTGTCTAGATATATTTAAACTCGTAATTTCTAATTGATATTATTAATTGAGTTAAAGAATTGGTAAATAATTTCACATAATACTTGGAACATTTATTGGTACAACTTTTTATATGAAACACACATAGACTGTGGAAAAGAAGATGATGCGATCCATAATAAATGTTATGGTATATTCGATTACCTGTTTAATATTAATTTCATATCTGAGAATGAGTCAAAGAAGCAGAGCCTTCAAATGAGCAGTGAAAAGAAGGCATTTTTGTTCACACCTGTTTTATTTAATAAAGCTCTAGATTTGTCTATTAATCGATTCCTCCTGGTAATTTGGAAGCGAATTATTTCAACCCATCTGAACACTCTTTGGACTGCCAATCCTTCCATTTTCAAACAGACTTTATATGTAGAAGATCTCTCCATTTATTCCTTATACTTCATTTTCATTTCCACGTTGTTTTAGCCTCCGGGGTTTTCATTTCTAATTCTGGGTTTTTCTTTCACTCTTGAGTCTAAAGCATAACTGAATTTTTTGTTTTTGATTTATTTGGTCTCTTCATCTCTAAGATTTTCTTTAATGGAAATTGCTTCTGGCAAATGGTTATCTGAACTGGTACGTAAAAGATTGTTCCTTCCCACAATATCATCCGGAAATTGATGAAAAAGAAATTGCTTTTTATATGAAAGTTGTGATTGTATGGTTTGCAGGAAATAGAGGATCCCACGTTATTCCCACAGCTATACCAAATGATGAACCCTATTGACTATTCACTTCATGATTTAGATCATTTCCAGTCTTTCTCTTCTGAAAACTATCCATATATCAATGGCAATTCATTCGTTGAAGCTTCTAATGAGATCGACGACGACTTTAAAAGGCCAATGAAACAACTCAAGGCCAGCAGTTGGAACTCTTGCACCACAGAAAATCATATCCCACCACCGCCCAACCCTTCTTCTTCCTCTTCTTCCCATATAATCTCCTTCGACAACTCGAATTCGTCGCCGGCGCCGCAATTCTATGACGTGAAACCCAAAACTGGACAGGTTTCAAGGTCAAGGACTCCAATACATGCTCAAGATCATGTGATTGCGGAACGAAAACGTCGTGAGAAGCTTAGCCAGAGTTTCATTTCTCTTCAAGCACTTATTCCTGGCCTCAAAAAGGTACACCGGCTTTCATTAATTCTAGTGTTCTGTGAACCAAGATTTCTAGTTTTAAAGTAATTAAGAAACATGTGTTTTTATGCAGACCGACAAGGCTTCGGTTCTTGGGGACGCTATCAAATACTTGAAACAACTTCAAGATCGAGTTGATGTGCTTGAGAAACAGGTTGCTAATAAAACAATGGAGTCAGTGATGTTTGTAAGGAAAACCCAGATTTA
Organism: Hibiscus mutabilis; assembly: GCA_019671005.1. Classification (NCBI taxonomy): domain Eukaryota; kingdom Viridiplantae; phylum Streptophyta; class Magnoliopsida; order Malvales; family Malvaceae; genus Hibiscus; species Hibiscus mutabilis. The sequence continues at coordinate 41,673,092 of CM033731.1, forward strand.
TGCAGATGAGGAGAATTTCCCCGAGATAGAAGCAAGAGTTTCGGACAAGGATGTGCTGATTAGGATCCTTTGCAAGAACAACAAAGGGTGCATACCAAACATCATAAACGAGGTCGAAAAGCTTCATCTCCTTGTGCTCAATACCAGTGTCTTGCCCTTTGGACAAGACACTCTTGACATAACCATTGTTGCTCAGGTAATATTTTATTTTGCTTATAACAATGGTAAGTGCTAGTATTATTTACAAATCTCGATCACTTAATTTCATGGTTATTACTGCAGATGGAAGCTGAGTTTTCGATGACAGTAAAGGATCTTGTGAAAAGCCTACGGCTAGCCTTGCTCAAGTTCATCACTTGATGAACTTGCAACGCCATGTTCACGTTGAGAGAAGAAGATTACAAGCATAAATGATTGGTATTGGTGAGAGGAAATGCCTGTAACCGTTGTGTAACGACAGATGAGGATCTTGTTAAAATGTTCCGTTACACGACACTTTTTAGATTTTGAAGCACTTAAAAGGACATCACACCACCATAGATTGTAACCTGCTACCGTCTTTTCTATTATTTTTACTCTCGATTCCATGTTCTATTTTTAATAAATTTAATAATTCTTATTTATCTTATAATTATTTAGTTTTGTACATCTTATCGTATTTGCATTATTTTTACTCTTGATTCCATGTTTTATTTCTAATTTATATAATTATATAAATTTTCTTTAACTGACACGTCATATCTCTGTTAGATTTTAACGACTGATGGTCAAAATATGACCAATTAAATAATTTGATGGTCAAATTCAAATTCTCCGCTTTTTAGTTGGGTAGTCAAAATAGGACAGACCCAATAATTAAGTGGTTACCCAAGTAGTTTATCCTAATTTTAATTATTATTTTGTATATTCTGAAAATTCGTTGACCAAAACAATAAGAAAATCCTAATTGAAGGAGTATTAGTGTACTTTAGCCTTAATATGCAGTATGAAATGGTTTTGAAGAACCATGATAATTAAGCAACATTTTAGGCGACATTTAGCAAATAATGGATCGTCGAGGTAGATGAAACTAAACCAACCCTAACACCGACCGAGTAGACCGCATCTCGAAAGGCCTGACGTCCCAAAAACTAAGGAAAACCTGCTGTTGCTGTTCGAAAATTTCTAAGAACCTTCGCAATAAAACACTGAAGTCAAAGTCGGGAAACTCCGGGTAAGAAGGAATAGATGTACAATTGCAACGACTTTTGAGCCAAAATCATCGTCCGCAGTGTAATTATTGGGTCGTACGACTATGAGCTGAAGAATAGTTGACGAAATTAATGCAAACTACCATTAATTGATATTCCCTTTTCACACCTCCACCGTACAATGCTTCTACTTATCCAATAAATTTGGAGTTTCTGACTCCACCCAAAATGTTTGCTGCTGATTTATTCAGATATTTATTAGAAATTTTATTACCTAAATTATTCAAGAAAATTTTTAAAGTGTCATGTACTGATATATATATAACGAACTATATGTATTGATATGCATTATTATTTATATTAATAATTTTTGAAATCATAGAATATAGAGTGTGATTAACTTTTTTTTGAGAATAAAATATGTTGAAACATCTTTTGTGTTACTTTTTTGAGGTTTTTTAATTAAATTATTTTAAGAACTTTTAAATAAACTATTATTTTAATAAAAGTTTATTATTTTTTAATTAAAAATAAAAAGTGATACAAAAAGTGCTTTAATATTTTTTACTCTCAAAAAAGAATAATCACGCCTTAAGTTAGGTCCTCATGATTTCAAAATTAATAAAATAATTAATGGTACATATCAGTGTATATGGTTAATGGTACATATCGGTATATAGCGTTTACTCTAGACTTGTCAATTATTTATAGAAATAATACTCATTTTTTAATATACTGATGTGATTACATAGTAGTATTTGTTTATACTCATTCTTAACCCTTTAAAAACGCACACACACCTTTACACATAAGTGCTCGAACTCATATCTCCTAATATGAACATAATGCTATTTTCCAGTGGAACTACTCATTAAATTTAGAAATAATATTCATTTGTTAAGTGTACTTGTCACGTAATGAAAAAAACTTCTAACATTTTGCTGATATAATTGAAATTCATACAACCAATGTTGCACTGATATGGATACAAATACGGGTAGCGGGACGAGAAGCAATAATCTTTAAAATTCCAGAGTACGGGTACTTTAAGGGTAAGACAAATATAAAATAAATTTTATATTCTAAAGAAATGTAGAAACAAAATTTCATAAATAAAATCATTTGAGCATGACATCATACATATTTAAATGCTTATAGTTGAATCATGTGAGCAAGATAAAGTCAAAAGAAACAAAAAAAACCAGATAAAGTGTTGGAGAATAGAAGAATAAAAAAATAGAGAGATAAAATACCGATTGAAGTACCCGGTACGAAGACATATCGAGTATGTGGTACGGTACTAGATTAAAGTACCTATGCTTCAAAGCATACATCATAACGTGAGTGTAGATAAATTCTCATTCCTATCCCACTTCATTGTCCTCCCTAAATAATTTATTTTTATTGCAATATTTTGAAAAGAAAATTCTTGAGCCACCCCTTCAAGGTAAAGGACATGCCTTATATATATCATTTTTATCTTCAAACTTAACCTAATTAAATCTTGTTTTATTGTAACTTATTTCGTAAAACTTGGGACGTTGATTTTATAAAAGTTGAATTAATTAAATATGAATAATGTAAACATTTTTCTATTCCCCGAGAGAATGTTGCTATTCAAAAGTCATTGAATTATTTAGCACAAAAAAATTGACTAATTAATTCGAAAGTCTTGATTTAATAGACTCTTCGATTCCATCTCCATGCAAATCGATTAAAAGATAAGCTTTTATATGTAAAAGATCATTGAAAATAATAATAAAAAAGAGCCAAAATTGACTACTTGCTCAAGAAGATTTGAAAATGAAAGCTTTTTATTTCTTATTTGTTTTGTTTGATGAAACTACGACAGTTCTTCAAGCAGTCAAGAAAAAATAAAAATGAACAACTTTAAAATTTATATTTATTTCAAAAAGTATTATGTACATTATTTTTTTAAAATTCAGAATTTTATCTATAATATATGTGTTAGTGTTGATATTCAGGCTGTCTCGATCCAAACCGGTGAACACAGCATCAAAAAGTTGTTAATTTGGATGGAACCCTTTGCAGATAAAATGGTTCCAAGCACAAAACTTTAGTTTTCATTTCACTTAATCAATTAATTATGCCGTGATTATTGCATCCAAAACGGCCCTTGAAGTATTCTCTGCTGCAAAATGGGTTGGTAAAGCTTTGCGGGTTGCAGCAGTTCGAATCATCAGGCCTATGGTGCTAGTTTGTTTTGATGTTTGATTGTATCACTCCTGACTTATATGTACTCTTTTACTCCAACGAGGTTTAGGGTGGTCTTTAATGAGGCATATAAGTTGGGTTGGTTTTTTTTATCATTAATAAAATCAGTCTTGCCGAGCAAAAAAAAAAAAACATTCCTTCAGCCTATTGAAATGAATCAACTTCAGCAATGCCATTGTTGGACATATATATTTTGAATCCATGAGTCAATCAATTATGCTTCATAATCGGATTGAACTGCAGAAGAAACCAGCATTAACACATCGAAATTGTTGCGAATTTAATAATGTTTTGAATAAAAATATAATATGAAGACTGTAATTTTTTTTAGCATTGCAGCTATTATACTGTAATCCTATCTTCCAGCCACAACTATCATGTGGCAGAGGCCACCACGAGGATGGTGTTGGCTTAATACTAATGGTGTTGTTGCATCAACTACTGGTATGAGTATTGTTGGAGGAGTCATATTCCGTTAATTTTTAACGGTGATTGATATTATTTAAATAATTAACTGGTTTGATTGATAAAATTGAAAGATTGGTGGCCAAAATAGAATCGAGACAATAGTTTAGCGGTCATGGTGTAGTTTGCCTATTTTTTAGTGTGTAACGGTGTGTTGCGTTAGTGGTATGCAACGGTGTACATTACCCATTCTAGAATTTTCTTATATAAAACACGGTTATAGAGATCTTTAATACACTAAAATAACATGTATTTTTGATATATTATTAATTTGACATTTAAAAATAAAAATATTTTTAGATAAATCATCATAATAATAATCATTTTAGATAAAAATTAAAGAATTTTTTAATCAAGTAAAATACTCTTTATATAAAAAACTATTCTTTAGATAAATCATAATACAAAATGATTATTTTAGATAAAAATCTATGTAAAAAAATAATTTTTACATCCCAATTAAAAGAAATAACTTATCAATTAAAAATTATAATGTTGTTCATACCAATTAAGAAACTATAAAATAAAAAAGAAAGAGATATAAGTGATAATAAAAAACCCTTTAATACACCGTGTTAAAAATCTAGAGTTAAGGAAAAGAGAGATGCTCTTTGAAATTTCCCCTCTTTCATGTATGTTATAGGTTCAATGTATATTTTAGCTCTTAAACTATATTATATTTTCATTTTGGTCCCTAGGGCACATTTAGAAAGTCACTGTTCAATTGGATTTGGGGTGTAATTATATAGTTGTAGTTTGTTTGGACAATCACTATAAATTGTGGGTCTAGATGAAATTGGTGTAATTGGAGGCCACCAATTACACTCTTCGATTTTTAAGGGAAGGATGAGAATTAGTGTAACTACGCACACATGACATGGGGTGTTCATGTGTCTTAAAATTAACTATATATATTTAAAAAATAATAAAAATACTTGAATATTATAAAAAATCACCCTGAATTTTGATCCCCTACAGTAATATTATTGAGAGAGAATAACTAGGATAATATTATAGGTGCAACGATTATAGTTAGTGGGCAGTTAAGTTGAGAATTCATGTCTCTTGTATTAAAGAATATTTTAATGAATTTCTTTCTGAATAAGGCTGCGTAGAAATAGTGTCCTTAATTTGGGTAAACAACTTTCTTTTATTTTAATTTACGTTTCTGTTTTAGTAGTTCACACAATTACAACTGACTTAAACAATTAATGTCTCACAAAAGTTACATGAACGATTTTTTTTTTATTGTAGATTTCCCGCAATATGAATGCCATTTGCCTAAGTTTCAGAAAGAATTCAGTGAAGTCTTCACTTTGCGGTCGAAACTCTCACATACGTGATACGACGGACAAAATCCTCTGCTTAGTGCTCTTTTTGTGCCTAATACTAAAAATTCAAATCATAAGACTTAACCCTAAATTTTAAATCTTAAACCTTAACTCTTACATCCTAAAAAATGCATCATACATCAAATACTCTAAACCCTAATCTTAAACTCTAAATTTATTTTTTTTCAACGACAGGACATAAGTAGAGACACTAAAAAGGGACAGACGATTTATACTCGTGATATGACATGCATTTTCTCAATGAAGCTGAAATGATAAACATATGTAGTCATAAACCCTGATTTTTTTCACTTCTTTTGAACTACTATTTTTTTGAGGTTTTCTTTTGAACTACTAATTTGGTAGCAATTGGTAGAACTTTCATTGACAGGGAGGTTTGAGCTGCTAATTGTTTCATTATAAACGTGATTTTATAGGAAGCTCCATGTTAGAATGTACTTGCATTCAACTAAACTATTGAATATTGATGCTCGTAAGTTGAAACTTTTGAGTATTATTTATGGGATTTTGAAACTATGTTACTTAGATTCAAAAATGTAAAAAATGGGTGTTTACTTTTTTAAATATATATTAAAAAAGTACGACTTTCAAAAGCGAAAAAGAGACATGTTTTTTTCAAATAAAGAATAGTGACTGCAATAACTCTTTTCTCTTAAGGCTGTGAAGATTCTTGATAATAGTTTGAGGCAGGTTATGAATACCACTCAATGGAGATGCAACTTTTGAGTCTGAATTCATCGGATAACAAACCCTACTCATAAAAAATAACTGCTAATAATAGCTTTTGGAAACTTGGATTAGCCAACTATTTTGAAATGAAATTAGGTTTTGGCTTATGAGATATTATGTGGTGGTCACTCATCACATCTTTCGATCATAAGATTATAAGTTCGGTCTTTATTAAAATAATTAAATACTCCTACATTTTATAACTAACTATTTATTTTTTAGTAAAAGTACTCATGGCAAGAGAAACAGTAGATACCTTAATTCATACAAAATCAAATAAAAGGTTTAAAGACATAAAATTAATAAGTTTAATACAATAGAAATACATGATAAAATCAACCTAAATTAACTATTAATGTATAAGATTTATATAAAAAATAATACAGATCAATAATATCTTGGATTAAAAAACATAAATGTAGACATCACAACACATGGTTTTCATCCCAGAAAACAAAAAAAGTCAAAATACCTAATAATTACATTGATCAAAATTACTCTTAAAAGTTTTAATAATGAGATTGCTGATTTGGTTTCTAATTAAGTTATCCCAATGCTAAACTTTTTTTTTATTTTTTTATTATAGATTATTGAAATTGAAGACCATCGATTCCACAAAGAATTCAATTCATGAAAAAATAGGAGCAGACAAAGGAAATTGGCATTTGCAGGCTCAGATACTTTATTGCTTGAAATCATCGCATCGAGTAATGAAACCATGCAATTTTCTTTTCTTCTTCTACATTAATATGGAGGTCCCCTTATTCTTTTTTTCCCTTTAAATCACGTCTATTAATGATAATACATATACAAATGCATACTCATTAACTTTTGGTGATGAGCAATTCATTAGGCCCAGTTTACAATACGACAAATCAATTAATGGTCGCGACTGCATGCTACAATCATGAAAAAAAAAACATAAAAATTAGGGTTGTTGACACTAAATGATGAGACACCAGACAAGGAAGGTAAATACGACAGACTAAGATAATTGTGGTAGATTCGAACAATTTATCCTTTGTAGGTTTGGGGTGAAAAGTCGCGGTTAATACGGTAATTAGAGTTGGAGATGGGAAGAGAGGATGGGAGAGAAGAGGGGGCATCATGCCCCCAAGTCATGATGTGTTCTCAGACTGTCATCTATCTTCGGTTATATGAGTATTTATAGCCCTTTGGTACTATTGGTGATTGGATGGGGCCAGACCTAGTGACAGCCTATGAATATGTTGACAGAGAAAGCTTAATATCCAAGTATTAAACTTTGCATGTGGTTACGTTGGCGCGGTGTAGTAGAACCTGATAGTGTCTATTTCAAAGATCGTGCGGGCCTCCAGTAAGGAATGTCTCCGAGGGCCATCCCCGAAGTTGTCGAGTGTGGCGGTGCTGGGGGTTATTCTTGGATGCGGAGATACTGGATGTAACAGTTGTCCCTTTCATTCGAATGAATGCCATAAAATGATATGAAATGAAATGTCTCAAGAAGGTTATCCTTGTAACCGTTTGAATGTGAAAAGGCGACTGCATTAATTTAGGCAGTCATGATGATTTGATTTGCGACTGCGAGAGAAAAAACATGTATCTTCTGTGATTGACATTAGCTCAAAGTGCCAATTGGGGATAGGGATGGCAAAAAAAACCCGAATTTTATGGGTTTTAACCCGACCCGATTTGATAGGGTCAATTTTTTTTAAATAATTTTTTGAGTTTTAGGTTGGGTTTAAATAAAAAATTGTCGGAGTTAGGGCGGAGTCGAGTTTAGGGGTAAAAATCCCCGACCCGACCCAACCCGATAGCCATAGTATAGATTATCTTTAATACCCCTCTATATATTTTAAATGTTAAGAAATATTATTTTCTCTTTAGTCTTTACTTCATCCACAAATTCTCTGCGAAGACTGATTCCCATTCCTCAACCCTAAGGTCCTGCTGCCCTCTTCTTCTTCATTCTAAATCTGAAGGTTGCATAAGCTTATTAGGAAATTCTTTTCATTTTCTTCATCTTCTTCTATTTTTTCTTCAACTCAAACAATTTTTTTTAAAACTGATTTTTTTTACTTGACTCTGACATTTTCTTCTTCATCTATAGATTTTCTGCAATTTTCATTCTCCAATCTTAAGATCGCGCTGCCCTCTTGTTCTTCATTCTAGTTTAGAAGGTTGAAGAAGCTCGTCAGGTAAATTTTCTTACTTTTCTTCTTTGTCTTGTTATTCCTTCTTCAATCCTATAACAGGAAAGTTGAGTTATATCCGTTATTGCTCTGCATCAAAATAGACAAGCTTTGGTTAAAGTGGGAAAAAGACATTGAGTTGAACAAAAAGATTTATGATATTTCTTTATTGGCATCGGCATTGTGTTAAATATATTAATTAAATTAAACAAAAATTAAGGTGTGAGACATTAACAAAAGGGTTCTAAAAACTGATTAGGAACCAAATGTCCAAATCTTCTCATGAGGGCGCTTTCTGAAAACTGAAATGTGGCAATTGTTTTGTAATGATGTTGTAACATACTTATTGCAAAATCCTGTGGTTCATTCTCTTTTTTTCTTTCTTGTACTAAGCTTTATGCTCAAGATATTTGTACTTACTGGCTTGTGCGCAACGCACTAAGATATTTCTTGATGTTTTAGTACCATTAACAGATTTTAGGTTCTATAATGAACTCTTAAATGCCATTTTAGTATTTATTTCACTTTTGTTGTGCTGCGTTCTTTTTCATTTTTTATGCTTTACACTTTTTAAGTATTTATAGTGAATTGTCTTTATACAGGGTAAAAGTCTAATTCAATGAAAAAAATCTGTTTCGTTAACATCTCCATATTTAAACTCTCATCAATTACAACATGAGGGCAGTCCGGTTGCAAGCTTCGAGAGAAACATAAATCCTTCTTTAAGTCAACCTAATGCTTCAGGGGCGACAAGTTCTAGGGGGAACATAAATCCCTCGTCAAGTGACTATAACCCATCAAAATTAAAGTTTGCAGTATGGGAGCATTTTAAGAAGTAAGAGATCAATAATAAACGAAAGATGGTATGCAGTTATTTTTAAAGGAAGCTTGGTGGCGATTCTAAAAATGGGACAAGTCACTTGTGTGATCATTTAGCAAGATACAACAGGAGAGGCCATTTAGCAAGATACAACAGGAGAGGCCAAGTGGACATTCGACAACAAGTTTTAATACCTAATCAGAAGAAATTGGATGGAAAATTAGCATTATAAGCCTTCTCATTTAATCAAGATACCTCATGGAAATCGCTTGCCAAGATGATTGTTATGCATGAGTATCCATTATCAGCAGTGGATCATGCAGAGTTCAGAGAATATTCTGTAAGCATACAACCTTTGTTTGAAATGCCTACGCGCAACACTATAATAAAGCGTGATATATTGAACATGTTCGAAGAGAGAAAGGTCAATATAATGTCTAACTTGGAGGTTAACGGAGGTCGAATAACCCTCACAACCGATATATGGACCATTGATCACAAAAACAAATGATACATGACCGTTACCACTCACTACATAGATAACTCTTGGGTTTTACAAAAGCGCATCATAAAGTTTGAATATGTGCCAGCTCTATATGCTGCCCAAGTCATTACTTATAGTTTGATGAAGTGTTTTTTAGACTAGAATATTAATAAAAAGCTTTCATCTATCACAATTGATAATTGTAGTGTGAATGATGGTGTTATTGAAATTTTGGTTGGTGAATTAGGAAGCAATACACTAATGCTTAAGGGGGCTTTCTTCTATATGTGGTGTTGTGCGCACATATTAAACTTAATTGTGAGTGATGGATTGAGTGAGATTAGAGATAGTATAGAAAGAATTCGACATAATGTCATTTTTTTGAGTGCTACTCTAAAAATGTGAAATTTTTTTGGAGAGGCAACACAACAATTGCACATTTCAACTACAAAAAAGTTGTTCACTGATGTTAAAAGACGATGGAATTCAACATATTTGATGCTTCAAACAGCTCTATCTGACAAGGATGTATTTTCTCGTTATGTGCAATTACATGATGATCCTTTATACAAGCACTTGCCAACAGAAGATGATTGTGTTTTTGCAGAGATCATTTGTGAGAAGTTTAAGGTATTTTATGACATCACTAAAAAACTTTGTGAACAAAATACACAATTGTAAATCTTTATTTTCAAGTATTTGCTCGATCAAGGTGGCATTAAATGGATGGATTAAGCATAGTAATGACAAAGCGCATGTTGGACAACTTTGAGAAGTATTGGAGTGATGTGAATGGTATTATGGGTATTGCCACACTTTTAGACCAAAGGTACAAAACAAATCTGTTGGTGTATTATTTTCGGGATATATATGGGGTTGTTGTTGAGTATGAAGTTGAAAAAATTGTCTAACTATGTCTGGATTTGGTCAAAGAGTATGAAGCAAATATGATGTCATCAGATACTGAACCTTAATCCTTCAACACATCTCTAGATAGTGCAGTAGTTGATTCGAAAAATTTAGTGGATTTTGATGCTTTTGTTTCTTCCTTGAAACAAAAGAAATTCAAAGTCTTATCCGAGTTGGATTGCTACTTGGAGGAATATATCATTCCTAGAAAGTCAGACTTTGACATATTGAACTGGTGGAAAATAATCGGGCCTCAATTTTTTGTATTGCAAGCTATCATAAGAGATATTTACGCTATACCGATATCTAATATTGCTTCAAAGTCTAACTTTAGTACTGGAGAAAGATTAGTGAATGTGCAACGTATTAGACTCCACCCATCAACTGTAGAAGCTTTGGCATGTTGCCAAATTGGTTATTGGTCGAAAAAGGTACAACAATACTTATCATTTATTTTTATTATCTTTATTCTTATGTTGTAGATATTATTTTTCTTATTAGATTTTATTTTCATTTCTCTTACTTTAGAATCAAATTGAAAGGAAACATCATCCTTCTATGAAGATGTTGATGAAATCGAGGCATCGATCAATATATGATAACGATAAGTCGGTAATGAATGATTTCACATTTATTATTCTTATTATGTTATTGTTCATATTTATACGAATGACATTGTTCATCTATACTAATTCAATAATTTTTTTTATAGAACTTGTGTGGTTAAAGAAGCTTGAAGAAATTCAAGTCGAAGACAAAGAAAGATTTTCTTCATTTGGATGTTTATGCTTATGTCTCGGTTTATCATTTGTGTGGTTGTTGGTGTTGATGAATTTAGTTTAACTTTACTATGGACTTATGCTTTTAATTACCTTGTGTTCGAACTTGTTTTATGTGTTTAGGTTTGTGTTTGAACTTTTATTATGTGTTTAGACTTGTTTGAACTTGTTTTATGTGTTTAAACTTGTTTTATGCTCTATGACATTGAACTTCTCTCTGTCATTTGGTATCTGTGTGATATGAGTTTGTTGTTTTTGTTCTCAATTCCACTCTTCTTATTTTACTGTCTTTGCCTCTATTGTTAATTCCTTTTACCTCCCACCACTATTGTTGCTTTCATATACATATAAATTTGGTAAGATACATTAGTTTGCTATTTTTTGCCTTCCACGTTCCTTGATTTAGATTCATAGATTTATTAGGTAAAATTTTATTATCTACCTTTTTTATGCATTGTAGTTATTGTGGATGTGGCATTCAAGTACTGAAAAACACTCCTTGATGATTGAATGATTTTTTCATGCCATTTGATGTACGAAGAAGTACAGAGGTACAAAATCATGGAATGCAATTTTAAATATTTTGAATGGTTAATGAATATTTGACATTTAATCAAACAATTTAAATAATTTTCTTTCGGGTCTTTAATCCATAAAACAGGTCAGAGTCGGGACGGGTACTTTTCTTTTACGTGTCAGAGTGGGTCAGGGTTGGGGATTTATTTGTAATTTTTGGTTCGGGGTCAGAGCGGTTGAAACCCTGCCCTGCCCTGCCCCGTTGTCATCCCTAATTAGAGATCTTTGGGTAAACATACTTTTCGATTATAACAAGGCCAGTGTGTCGTATGGATTATACTATTTTGATTTTGTTGTTGAATTTTGAAGCTTTTCTCACTAGTTTCAAACTTGTTCTGCAATATGTTGTGGATAATGTTGAGAAGAATCAAGAGCATGGAGAGGAGGATTGTTGAGAGTTGTTCGAAATTGGCAAACATGGGCTCTTTCAAAGAAAAAGCAGGCTTGAATCAAGCGAGAAGGTTGTTGTGATGCGGTGACCTTCTATAGGAAAATTATGAGTTCGAGTTTGAAAATTCCAAGGGAATCCATTGTTCGAGTGACTTCTACCATTCTATTGATGATCGATCGTGGTTCTACTTGCTGCTTTATTGCTTGGAGGTAGGATTCATCTTCCGTTACATCCCTTTATAGCTAAGATCATTGACAGACTACGGGATTGCTCTAGATCAACTAATGGGGGCATCCTGGTTGATCTTGATAGGCTATTTCCTTGTATGTAAGAAAAAAAATTGGACGTCGTTCGTCACCATTTTTAAGACTATTTTTCCTTTGAATGGGGTTGGTTAAAATACTTGTGACGACCTTTTAGCTTTAAGTGAAAGCTATAGAGAGAGATGTGAAAGAGCCTATCAAGGGGTGGTTTGGTAAGCCGAAGTTGGTGCTAGACCATACCAGATACTTTAAGGTAATAAGGAAACTGCCCAAAGGCTTCAATTTTTCATTGCAGTGGACGAAACTTGAGAAAGATGCTAGGACCTCTATCCTTGGAATAACGGTCCCAATGGTTCGAATCCCAGGGACATGCCTTCAGAATATGAGTTTTCTCTCAATGTGCTCAATTATCGAAGAATCTGGCCTTATGGAGGCGATGATAACTTGGATGAAGTGTTGTTGAGGAATGTGGTGGAGCTTGACATTTTGTTGTTAAACTCGGTTTGTCCCTAGAGGCTCTAGTCTTCTTCAGAGTCTACGAGCAAGTTTGCGAGGAATTTTGGACCACCTTTATATGCCACAGAGAGCGAATCTCCAGGAAGAAATTCGAGGAGATCCTTCGAAGATGCCTGGCTTGAATCAAAGGACCCACTTAGTGTTGATGTTGTAATCACTAATTTGTTCAGGTTTTTATTTTATTTATTTATTTTTATTTATATACTATTATTATTATAATTATGTTAGATAAATTATATTAAAAATCCAAAAATATATATTAATTAAATAAAAACTCAATTTTAGAACATAACACTCTATTATTACATAAAACCCAAAAAATATATATTGCAATGTGGCTCGTTTTAAGCCCAACTACTAATTAAACCTAACCCTATTTTAAATTACATTAGAATCCTAATGGCTTATTTTTTCCTTGCGCAGCTAGGTGCCCATCATTAGATCAAAACTGATCTGACGGTCGAGGATGAACCAGAGCAAGAGACGGCTGTCCTGTACCAATGCGCGAGTGGACTCTATAGCCCGACCCTTCTACTTTCTCACGCACCCAGATTACGAACCTTCATCTCCACGACGTTGACAACCAAGATCAAACCCCCATGCCACGTCGATATGGTCTCCCTCCTCTCTGGAAGCCACATCATCACATGCCAAAGAAACACAATGGCAGGCATATCAGAGACAAACCAACAATTATAGAACTACAGATGAATACATACAAAAAGAATATGAATCAACTAATAAGGTTTTTTTATTTTATTTTGTAATGATTTCGGATATATAAACCGAAACAACAATTGTAATCAGATTCAAAAATTTCAATAATCAATACAAGCAAAAGCCAGTTTCAGAGGTATTCGTTTTTGGATATTTTGAATAAGAAAAATGGCATTACGATTTTACCTCTTACCGTTTCATTTTCTTATCGGTCTGAGGGATTTTTTTCGATGAAAGAAGGGTCTCTTGGTGATAAACCCTTCGACTTCGTTGATCGTGCGGGGTGAGCGAATAAGAAAGCAAGATTTCAAAAGAAGGGTGGGGTTTTCGTTTTTATAAAAAAGGACCAGTTTTTCTTTCGTATCTATATTTTTTAAAAAAAGGAGTTCGATTTTGTTTTCTAAAGAATCGAGGCTGGATATGGTTTTTAAGAAAAATGGAGCTTTTGAGATTTTTTTAATGTTTGTCGGTGCCGAAGAGTGGCGGCAGATACGATAGAGCCACTGTCGGGATCTAGGCTTGGCGGGGGTCCATGGTGGTTTTTGGGCTAGTGTTCTTGTGTTCGTGATGAACACGAAGAACATTAAGCCGTGTTCATCATTTTGGCTTGTTTGATCTGAAATATTGAAAAAGGATTTTTTGGTGTTTATAATAAGAGAAACTAAAGGTTTTTGGGATATTTTAAAAAAATGGGAAAAGAGTCTGATTTCAGTATGAAAGTTGGGTTTTATTCCGTTTTTAAAATATAAAAAATGGTTTAATCCCTTTATAAACCCTTCCGCATTTTCAAAATAACCCTTGAAGCCATTCCGTCTTTTGAAATCATGTCCATGATTCCTGGCCTTTTCATTTGATTTCAATTTCATCCATTTCCCAGATTAAATCTAATTCTGGGTGGTTAAATCTCTCTTTTGGTCCTTCTGGTTTTATTTAGCATTTTAATTCAATTCTTTATAAATGGTTTATTCTCTTTTTAACCCCTGTTTTTTCAGTTTGTTTGGTGTTTACTCCCTTGTTTGCATGCATATTTAACTTCCAGCACTGTTGTTATATTTCTTTAATTTCAGTCCTTTATTATGCTTATATGTGTCAAGTGTTTTTATTTGTTCTTTTTTAGCGTTTTATTTCGTGCATACGTGTTGTTCGTTCTTTTATATCTAGTTTAGTTTAATTAATTTAAAATATGCATTTGGCTTAATGGGGTGTATGTTTAATTTAATTAAACTAAATTTAAGTTCAATCTCTAAATTAGGTTAAAAGCCCCATAGTTAGATTCTAGTCGAATTAATTAAATTAAAACACGTCATTGACTTAATGTGATATATTTTAATTTAATTAAATTCATTCTCTTAATTATATTTGTAATTTCCCAATTTTTGCTTAGTGACTAAAATATAATTTTTAAAAGTTTAGGGGTTAAAGTGTAAATTTTGAAAAAGTTTAAGGACCAAAATGTAATTTTAAAAATTATGTAATTTAATCCCGTAAATGAATAGTTCACCCCCAAGAGTTGTATTTCTGTGTTACCCGAATTTTTCATACAAGGCTTATATTATTTGAATTTGGATCGAATAAAATTGTTAAGCGTGCTTAGGCCAGGGAAATATTAGGATGAGTGACCTCAGAGAAGGTCCTATAAAAGTGTTTTTGATCGATATTTTGGACTCAGTAAGAGTAGAGAAAATTCACATGGATTATCGATAAAGGAATTCTAAGAGAAATTTTATTCTAAGAATATTTTTGATAATTATCGGAATAATAGACTAAGTTAGGAAAATTCAGTCTAAGCCCTTGGAAAATGAAGTTTTTTATGGGATAATAGAGTTTATTTCTCGAATATAGAAATATAGAATTTTTGGAATAAATCCAATAGCTCGGAGAAGGTAAAATCACAGTAGAAGTATTTTATGGATATCGGTATATCAGATCAAATTGAAATTTTAAAGACATTTCCAAAGATTATAGAAAATTCATAAAATATTATTTTATGAATATTTTATTAATGTTGGAGGGATTCTAACTAGATTTAGTTAGAATATGATGGAGTGGTTATAAAGCTCAAATAAAGAAAATTTAGAAATCGCGTTGAATGAAATTCGAATAATTGGATCGAATAAATATCATAAATTAAAATTTATGATATTTTGGGAAGGAGGCTGGTTAGAATGGAACCAATTTGGTTCAATTTTTACGGAATGGCAATTTTAAGTCATGTAAGTAAATAAAGTCTAGTTGGAGGGCAAATTGGTATTTTCCATATATGACATTTTTGAAATATTTTGAAACTTTGAGGGAAATTTTGAAAGGTCAAATACACGTGGATTTAATCATAGCCATTAATTTTTGATGAGATTGAATCTTGGCCATTTGATTAAAAGGGCAAATTAGTAAATTCACTAGTTAAATGAATTTAAAATTCATTTAAACTTTACACATGGATTAAATAGAATAAAAGATGAATAAAAAATCATCTTCATCAGCCAAGGGGCTGTTCGAAACAAGAAAGAAAGGGGGAGAAAGGAAATTTTTCAATTTTCAAGTCCAAAATTGAAGAATCAAGACAAGTTTCAAGCAAAATTAATTTAGGTAAATTGTTCTACACTTGATTCTCTTCATTTTGATAGTAATATTGCATGATAAAAGTTAATTTTAGTTCATGTTATTGATGAAGATCATCATGGAATTTGAAGTCTATGATGGAAATTAGAGTTGTATTTAGTAGAATTGATGTTGTAAACATAGAATCAAGCTTGAATTTGGATTAATTCCATGTCCAAGGTTATAAACCCTAACCCTAAGATTTGGGGATTTTGGTTATGGAGTTAAATTGAGGATGAAATTGAATAGATTATGATGTTGAGAGCTTGAATTTGATGTTAGATTAAATAATTTTCCCAATTGAAATTATATGGACCATTTCGAAAAGATTGAGAAAAATTAGGGGAAATTATTAGAAAATTTATTTTAGCATTGGAATTATTGAATTATGGTGAAAGTATCTTGAATTGGTGATTAGGGACCAAAATGAAAATTTTGAAAAGTTAGAGGACCATTTGGGCATTTTGAAGAAATTAGGATCTAAATTGTCAAAAAATTATTTGATGTTGGAAATGGGTATAAAATAATATTTTAAGCCTAAATTGACAATTTAGGACCAAAATTGTATATTTGGAAAATTTTGGTGACCTATTCGGCAACTTCAAAAAGTTAAAAGGGGGATTTTAAAAATATTAGATTAATGAGGGATTAAAGAGTAATTATTGAAAATGTGATCAAATTGGCTTGAAATGATGAAAAAGGACCATTTTGGCAAGAAAGGGAAAATATAGGATTATTTTGGAAATTTATTGTTTTGATAGTGGCTTAGATGAAAATGAGCTAGAACTGAAGATTCAAGCATGTTATGAAAGTTGAAGGATTGAAATGACAAGAAAAGGAAAATTTTAAGGACTTTTTCAAAAATAAAGAATTTAGTGAAGGACCAAGTTGAATAAAGCTGAAAGTTGAAGGAAAATTTCAAGAATGTTAGAAAATAGATGAATAGTTTATTTGTACATGAATTTATGTACAAAAGTGAAGTAGTGACTAAAATGTAATTTTTATAAAGTTTGAGGATAAAAAGGTAATAATCCAAAATTAGTAAATGATTATGGAAATTGTTCAAATTAGGCTTGAACAATTGTTTAATGTTCAAAATGGTCACTAAGGACCTAGGGGCCAATTCGACAACTTTGAAGAATATTGGGGAAATTTTCAAAAAAACTATATTCGAATAGTTATGTTTAAGAATCAAGTTAGCAATGTTAGATTTAAGTTTAGCGCAAGAGAAATGATGAAAATGTTCGATTGGTCTTATACAGTTCTAAAAGAGATCAAAGGAGAACCAGTGATAAAAAGAAAGATAAGAACCTCGAGTAAGCTTAGTGAGGCATACTATTACATGGCCCAGGTGAGTGCATTTCTAAATGTTTTCATTTCATTGAAAATGACATTGCATTTCTCTATAATACATGATATGATACATTGCTCAACATGGCAAGGTTGAAGGAATACCAGGTACGAATTATTGTGTGCATAAATGATGATGCATTATGCATACATGAAATATGGATAATGACGACATTAAAATGAAACAAGATACACCCTGGGGTGCAAATGGCACTAGCGAGGTGTTTTAATATAAGGAGCAAAGAACATCCTTATATGAGGAGCAAAGAGCGTCCTCCCAAGTACGTACTCTACATGGCACTACGGTGCAGATAGGCTACGAGGTTTTCATGGGCCTCTAGCCAGACACGATGATAATAATAACAAGATGATTACATGGTAGATCATGAGCATGCAAATGACTGCATGACCATACATGATTCATAAGACAGAAATGATACATGATACAGAGATGTTACATGATTACATGATACATGAAAAAGATGTTACATGATTTCATGATATATGTTACATGACTGAGAAGCACATGACATACGAGATAGAAATGTTACATGATACATGACAGAAATATTACATGTTATATGATAGAATACATGTTATTCAAATAATGGCATAATGAAGTATGACCATGATAAAGTACACGATATGTAAATGATTACATGTTGAAAGCATGTCCATGATAGAGAATATATTATGCAATAATAACATGATTTATATGATAGTTATGATACATGACATATGTACATTATGATATACTTACCATGTTATAGAGAAAAGGAAATGCACTTTTATATATGCCATACTGTATTACATTATTTCATGTTCCTGAAATAAATAAGTTTAACTGCCTCACTAAGTTCGTACTTAGCGTGTGTCTTATGTCGCACGTAGGTTCTCTGGAATTGCCTAGCGAAGAGGAGCTGAACGTTTGGAAAAATTAAGTTACTACAGTAAGTCACAGTAAGTACATCCTTATCGTAAATTGATATCTAGTGGGCATGTAAATATTTTATAGTTAAACTGTTTTAAAGTATACATTTACTAGTTAAAGATATGCTTTTGTGATGAATAAGTTTAGAAATATAGTTTGTTAATAGTAGCAATAAATTTTGGTACAATTAAACATAGTTTAACCCTAATCGTGTAGAAGTTTTAAAATCAAGAAATGGTCTAGGCAACACACATAGTTTTCACCCTGAGTTATATTTTTATTTCAATAACTCAATTATAAGTTTTGTAAACCAATTTAGGGTTAAAACTAGCTGTATCTAGACGACATAGTTTTTAATTTAAAACCGAGGAATGGTTAAACTAAAAGCTGAATTTTGGTAAAAAAAATTACAAGTCAAGATATTTTCCAACAATTTTGTAACATCTTTAATGTATATTCGGCCTACGAGTATACGTTAAGGGTGTTACAATATTAGAATATGAAACTACTTAATTTAGATTATAACTTTAAAAAGTCTTAATTATTAATTTGATTCTTTTTAAGTAGTTTCCTTGACTT
Source organism: Hibiscus mutabilis (assembly GCA_019671005.1). Lineage (NCBI taxonomy): Eukaryota > Viridiplantae > Streptophyta > Magnoliopsida > Malvales > Malvaceae > Hibiscus > Hibiscus mutabilis. The sequence continues at coordinate 41,692,147 of CM033731.1, forward strand.
AATGGGATACAATTTAAAATTAATCAAATTAATTATTAAGATTCAAGATAATTTCATAAAATATTAGGTTTTAAATTTCTAGGTTTTAAATTATTTAGGATTAATATTAGAATAACTTAGATAATGGTTTGACGCCATCTGCACGTAGTGATTTCACCCTGATTTTATCTTGAATCGATAAAAAATATTAAACTATTACAAGTCAAGGGGAAGTCGCCACTTGCAGATAACGTCTTCCCTCAAGTCGCCATTTGCAGGTGGCGACTTCACCCTGCACTGTAGAATTTGCCGTAGATTCCAAAATATCCTCGAAGGTATTTTATTTTCCCAAATATTCAATCCATTTGGATTATTTGCCCAAAGCTGCCTAATAAAGATATATAAATAATGATCTATATTTGATTTATTAACTGCTTAATTCAAATCAGATTATGTAAATGTCTATTACGAGACAAATTTTTTAAACCAATTTGTTTCATTTACAATATTTGAATTTAAATCTTTGACATTTTTTAAACAACTCTTTTTTAAGACCAATTAATAGTTTATTTATACATATATAATTTGATACATATTTTGCTTGATGTAATTATACATATAAAGTTATAGTTCAAATGTACATATTAAATATTGATTTTGTTTTAGTTATGAAAATTTAAATAATTCTAGCTATTGAGCAAGCACATTTGGCCTGTTGGCCAAATTGCTCATCTTCGGTTCTTCATATTCCTTCAGGTTATGAGTTCTAGATTCACTACATGCACTCTTTTTCTTTTTTTAGAGTTCCTCTTTCCCTCTAGGTAGGATTATGATTATAATTAATATTTGTCAAAAAAATAATTCCAACTATTATCTCCCTTATTTTTTTGTTGTCCTTTTTGTCCTTTTTATATTTTTTATGGCGACAACACCAACCTTAAATTGATCGTCAACTGTTGATTTTTTTTCTTTTTTTCTCGTTCTTCCCCATATCTTAATATACTTCATGTTATTTTATCTTGTTTATTTAGTCTTTTATTTTTTTCGTATGGAATGATATATGTTTTTTTGTCTATTCTTGTGACATGTTCTTATTTTTTTGTTTTCTTTTCTCATGGTTGGATTTGAGATCGCCTCTTCGGATGACTTTTACTTATCTTGTTGATCTATCTTTACTTTAGACCTTCGAACTGAATATTGATAGACACTCGTAATCACTGAAGACATGTCGCGATTAAGTTATGGTATTATCAGTTTGTCAACGAGCCACCATTCTTATATGCATTGTTTATGTTTGTGTTGATGATCTTTATCCCTCATCATCGATAATGGTGCCCTAATTTATTTTTAAATGGTTAATTTACGCACTGCAATAGTTTTAGGAGAAATGTCCTAACTAGCTATTATTATTTATGAAAAAAAAATTTATATGTTTATTTTTTATATAATCACTGGTATCTAATTTATTTGTTGACTAATCTGGATCGGATATTATAGAGTCTCATTATAAGACGATCCTCCCAACCCAATTTGCTTCATTCACAGCGTTACAACTCGAGCTCTTGATCTTGCTTAAGAAATCTAGTGTCTCATCCCATTAGACACTAGACCAACTTGTTGTTGATAAATTCATTTGTTTATGTTCCTACTAAATTAATATATTTTTTATATACGCAATATATAAATATCAATTAATGTTGTGTCAACAATAATATTAGTAGTTAATAATTAAATCAAGTGAAAATTTCATGTATAAAATTACACAAAAAATAATTTTTTAATTGAAATTCGCTAGTTTTGTCGAACGAGAATTATCTAAAATTACAATGAAAGTTTACGACTTAGTAAACAAAAACATATAATCCTAACATATTCCTATCACTATTGAAACAAAGAAACTAGCGTCTGGAGATCATAACAGGACCATACAAGAAAAAGGTAAAAACTCAACCTAAAGACTCGAAACAAAATACAAATACAAACATCAACAAACAACATAAAAATGCATACTACAATGAAGCATGTTGGCAACACGGTCATTACCACAACTCAATCATGAACAAGAAATGGTGATTGTGAGCGTGTATCCAAATTCAGTTCAAGGGTCCGAAATTGGGAGATCAATAGGATAATCAAAAGAGTGTCATCTTGATCAATCGCGACGACTTCAAATCCAACCATGATAGAAAATCAAATAAAAAGTACGACCAAACGACCGATAAAAAAGAAAAGTGTGCGAATCGACAGAGAAAAACGTACCAAAAGGTAGAGTAAATTGTACCACAATAGCTGAATTATTTATTAAAAATAAAAAACAAAAGAAAAATACGACAACCGATGAAAAATAGAAAAATAAAAAAATAATGTATCTCAACGATCGACGACCAGTATTAAAACTAATATTATCTCTGGTAACTAAAGAATAAAAAAACAAAGGAAGGAGACGAGGATACTATGCTGCTAGAGTTTCAGAGTTAAAAATACAAAAAAAAATTGTGTCACGTTTCAACAAATTTCATTTATAATTTTAAGATTTATCCCTGCATTGATGATATAATTTAATTTTATAATTTTATGATATAAATTATTAATTTCACTAGTATTTTTTCTTTGATCAAACACTAGTAATTAGAATTACATATTTTTTTAAATATATTTGAAGAGGATTATATAAACCATATTAATAATTAAAATCTCTAATTTAAGAGTATTTCGGATGATAAAGGCAATACACTGGGTTTCTAAAAGAACATCACGTTTTCTTTTTCTAATCTTACAGAACATCAATTTTTCGTGTCTCTCCATTGTCTGTTGGTTGTTGGGTCAAAATTGACAAAACTTTCATTACTTTGACCATTTCCCACGGCAAAATTATTACCGAGAATCATATCCCGTATTCGATGGGTTAATATTTTAAAGTTATAATAACCTTAATATTTATTTGATACAAACAATAATATTAATGTTAGTATAATTATGATGATTAAATTTCTATTCAAAAAAATATGATGATTAAATTTATAATAAATGTTCATGACTGAATATAAATTGTTTTTTGATTAACGATTGAATATAAAAACTAAATCATTTAGTTAACAAATGTTAGAGTAAGTGGTTAAGCTTCACATTAACATATCTTTCTCTTTTTAGTCTTGGGTTCAATATCCAACATCAACATTTCTTCTTTCCTTCTCCTCTTGTAAGTATTGTTAAAAAAATTAAATCAGTCGCGAATGTGATCACTTTTTATAAATATGTTATTTAAAAATTATAAAATTTTATCTCAGGCTAGGTTAGATATGGATTTAAATCGACCCTTGGGTGAACTCATGGACCAACTTATTTAGATATCATTAAGAAAAATAAAAATTAAAAAATTTTCCTCAAGCGATCGAGTATGAATTTTAATAAGCATGTAAGTGATCGTAAAACACTTATTTTGTATACATTTATTTTAAAAAATAAAAACAAGAGTAAGCATATTTGACCGGTTGGCTAAGCTGCTCATCTTTATTCTCTCATATTCTCTCAGGTTATGAGTTTTAGGCCCACTATAAACACTTTTCTTCCTTCTTTTAAAGTCCTCTTTCATCTTCTCTCTAGGTAGGATTAAGATTTATCAAAAAATAAAAAATAAAAACAAGTACTAAAATCATTTTAACTTTGATTCTATATATCAGGTCCAATTCGAATTCTATATACATATATTTTTTAATTTTTTTTCTAGTAAATACTATAAATTTCAATTGACTTGCGACATTAAGATCGGAATAACATGAAATATCAGTGAAAAAGATGAACGGTGAAATAAAGATAAGATAAAAAGGAAAACACAAAGAGAGAGAATTTTATTAATTGATTACAGAGAAAATTACAAAAGCGGTTATCTCAAAAATGAATTTAGGCCTGTCATTTATAGCCCAATACCAATCGTCTGGATTTGACTAACAAACTGGTCATAACAGATTTTAACAAACTATACAACAGTTTATATTCTCTTATATTTTCTTGATTTCTTCTTCTTGTAGAAGAACTGAGCAATCTACAACACCAAAGGGTGTACGCATTCTATCAAATGATGCTGGAGGAAGAGGCTTTGTAAGAATGTCTGCCACTTACTTAGAAGAAAGAATAAAATTTACAATCAGCTGTTCTACAAGAACTCTTTCACGAACAAAGTGGATGTCAATTTCAACATGCTTGACACAGGAATGATGTGTAGGATTTACTGTTATCGACATTGTGGATGTATTTTCACACCAAACTATTGGTGTTTGATGAAGATCAACACCAATTTCTTTGAGAAGATGTTCCTCTGAAACAGAATTAGCCAAGCTTTTATACTCAGCTTCAGAAGTGGATCTAGAAACCACACTCTGCTTCTTTGAACACCAAGCTACAGGCTTGCCTCCAAAATATACACAGTACCCAGTTGTAGATCTCATGTCTTCAACTGAAGTAGCCCAGTCCGCATCAGAATAGCAGACCAGATTAAAAACACCAATAGGTTTATCATATAAGGCATAATTAAGAATTCCTTTAAGGTATCGAAGTATTCTTTTAACTGTCTTCCAATGATTATCACGAGGGCCATTCATATACCGACTAATTTTATTAACAACAGAAGTTATATTAGGGTGTGTTAAACAAACATATTGTAACCCACCAACAATGCTTCGATAAAGATGCATATCAACAAAGGTTTCTCCATCATCTATGTGCAATCTAGGAGAAACTATTATGGGTGTAGGAGCTGAATTGCAATTCTGCATGTTTATTTTTTCAAGAAACTCAGAGATATACCTCTTCTAATTTAAGGTTAACTCATTGGACTTATGTTGGATTTCTATACTAAGAAAAAACTCGAGTAGTCGTAAATTTTTTAGCATAAACTCAGAATTAATGAGCTCAACCATCTTTGCCACATCAGACTCTTTTCTACCAGTAATAATTATGTCATTGACATAAACCATCAACAAAAGGCTATTAACATTCGAATTCTTAATGAACAAAGAGGTATCAACCTTTGAATATTCAAATTCCAGCTTCTCTATCAAAAACCTTCTCAAGGTATTAAACCAAGCTCTAGGTGCTTGTGGAAGTCCATAGAGAGCCTTCTGTAGCGATGTTTTTTTCTCGCTAAAATAATGTGCTTTTTGTTTTTTGTTTGGAAAAATATTTTCTTCCGCGTGGGATTTTATAAAACCCATATTTTATTTAAAAATTGGAGTCGCCACCGGCCACTTAGGTAGGCCGGACACCATAAAAAACCAGAGATTTAAAATTGATGGGTTCAGGAGTCGGTTACGGATGGGAAGGATTAGCACCCTCACACCGCCCAAAATTGGTACTTTAATAATTACCGCTTTATTAATATTAAACTTTCCGGATTAAAGTGACGATTAGATTAAAATTCGGTTATAAATGCGAGTAGATTTTAAAGGCTCCGTTATTCGAGAGTAAACGCCCAACCACTATCACTACGCCTGATATTGGCCCCGTTTACTCTCGAATAAAATGGTACCGCATTGACAAAATATATGTCCGTTATGCAAACTTAAAAAACATGGCAAATATAAATAAATACACTGTGACAAAAATATGAATAAATACTAACATAATAAATACTAATATAACATGAATAAAATATTAATCTAAAAACATACATACATAACTATTAATTTAACACATAAATAAAAACAAATCTAACACAAATAAAATATTAATATAAAACATAAATTTAAAAATATTAATCTAACTTATAAATAAAAACATATCTAACATAAATAAAATACTAATCTAAAACATACATACATAAATATTAATCTAACTTATAAATAAAAACATATCTAACATAAATAAAATACTAGTCTAAAACATAAATTTAAAGCATACTAATCTGAAACATAGATAAACATACAAATTAAAAACACAATTTTAAATTAACTACTACTTCATTAAAATATAAAAATTACAACATAAATAAAAAGGAAAGAAAATATACCTAACTAGGAGTTCAATGACGAACCCCGATCGGACCCCACCGAGATCTACCACGACCTCTCCAAAAATATTAACTAGATCGGATCCAAAATAGGACCTCGATCGAATCGACTAGGACCGAAGACACTACCCCGATCCTGGGCTAGCCGGGAGCCTAAGCTCCCTTATTTGGCCAGCCCCTGCCGATTGCCTTTGGCTTCAATTGCTGCCATTTCTTGCTGCAATTGCTTCTTCAATTGCCTTTGCCTCAATTGCCATTCAATTTCCAATTCCATGGCCTATTTATAGGCAAAGTCAAGGGATGGGGGGAACACGTGGAAATTGAAGGGTATGGGAGCATGTGGCAGGGCATGGGGCGATATGCCCTCTTTTTTTTTGAATTTTGTATATATTTTTTGGAATAGTGTAAATGGTTCGAATATAATTTGGGGCCCGGACAAAAAATGGGTATTACAGCTGCCCCCTCTTTGCTCATTGCTGTGTGACAGGAATAGAGCAAAGACAAAAGAATAACCATTTTTGTCCGGTCTGGCTGAACTTCTCCTCTTTTGATGCGTGTCTTCTTTCTTTGGTAGATCTTTTTTCTCTTTGATGCATGTCTTCTTTCTTGTCTTGATTGATCCACCTTGTCACTTTTGGGGAAGCAAAACCTTCAAAATGGGGTTGAGGAAGCAAAATGAGAGCAACTCACTACATTATTGATAATAAGCTAATACCGAAAGAGAGTTCGACCCAGCTGCAACACCGACGAAGAGACAGGGTCTACAAAATTCGATCTAGCTGCAACACTGACGAGGAGGCAAGACCGATAGGTGAAAGTTCTGATGTCTGATCCAGCTACAACTCTGACGAAGAGGCAAGATCAAAAAACTGACAAATTTTCTCTCTTTTTTTCTCTCTCTTTTTTGTTTCTTCTTTCTCTGTTTTTGTTTTTTTTCATATTTTTTCTTTTTCTTTTTTCTCTTTTTCTCTTTTTTTTGATTTTTCTTTTTTTTTTTCTGAATTTTTTTCTTAAAACTTGAAAGTTGGTAAATTTTGACCAAGCTACAACACCGATGAAGATGCATGGTCTAAAGTTAGTGATGTTGATCCAGCTACAACACCGACGAAGAGGCAGGATCAAGAGTTAGTGAATTTGGTCTAGCTACAACACCAACGAAGAGGCAAGACCGGAAGTTAGTGAATTTGGTTCAGCTACAATACCGACGAAGAGGCAGAACCGAAAGTTAGATTTGACCAAGCTACAACACCGATGAAGAGGCAAGGTCTGGGGATTTGATCCAGCTACGACACCGACGAAGAGGCAGGATCGGATAGTTGTTCTCTTTCTTTCTTTTTTTTTGTGATCAAGCTACGACTCTGACGAAGAGGCATGATCAGAATTTGGTTGAAAGCTCATTTTTTTCATTTTCATTTTTTTCATTTTTCTTCTTTTTTCTTGATTTTTTCTTTTTTCTTCTTTTTTCTTCTCTTTTTCCTTTTTCCTTTTTCCTTTTTCTTTTTTCTTTTTTCTTTTTTCTTTTTATTTTTTCTTCTTTTTTTTGATTTTTTGATTTTTTTATTTGTTTTCTAGCTACAACATTAATAAAGAAAACCTGAAAATTAGTAAAGTTGGATCTATCAACTGAGAAACAAAAATATTAACTGGAATCCTACTACACCATCAGCGGATAAGTAGGACAGCAGCAACTGGGACCTAGCCACTCCATCAGCAGAGGACTGGATCGGATAATGATGACCTAGAACCGGCTACACCATCAGCGGAGAGCAGGATCTGAGGGCGACGGGAGCTTGGACCCGGTCACTCCATCAGCGGAGGACTGGATTGGACAATGACGACCAGGAAACGGCTACACCATCATCGGAGAGCAGGATCAGAGGACGACGAGAGCTTGGACCCGGTCACTCTATCAGCGGAGGACCAGATTGGACAATGACGACCTGGAACGGGCTACACCATCAGCGGAGAGCAGGATCTGAGGGCGACGGGAGCTTGGACCCGGCCACTCCATCAGCGGAGGACCATATTGGACAATGACGACCTGGAACCGGCTACACCATCAGCGGAGAGCAGGATCTGAGGGCGAAGGGAGCTTGGACCCGGCCACTCCATCAGCGGAGGACTGGATTGGACAATGACGACCTGGAACCGGCTACACCATCAGCGGAGAGCAGGATCTGAGGGCGACGGGAGCTTGGACCTGGCCACTCCATCAACGGAGGACCAGATTGGACAATGACGACCTGGAACCGGCTACACCATCAGCGAAGAGCAGGATCTGAGGGCGACGAGAGCTTGGACCTAGCAACTCCATCAAGGGAGAGCAAGATTTGATAATGACAACCTAAAATCGGCTGCACCATCAGCGGAGAGCAGGATCAGAGGACGACGATAGCTTGTACCTAGCCACTCCATCAGCGGAGGACTGGTTCGGGCGATGAAAGTTGATAAATTCATTTTGATTTTCATTTCATTCATTTTTTCTTTATTTTTTTCTTTTTTATTTTTTCGACTTTTCAATTTTTTTGAATTCTTTTTTTTATTTTTCTTTTTTCAATTTTTTTAATTCTCTTTTTTTTGATAATTTTTCTTTTTTCTTGAACTGTACAAGGAAGTAAGACTCGAAAATAGGTCTGGTTGCACCGTCAGCAGAGAAACAAGACCTAAATAGAAATTTGATCTGCTTGGGGAAGGTTTGGATCTGTTGCACCATCAACGGAGAAACGAGATCTTCAGGATGTCTATATTGTTGCACCATCAGCGGTAAAGCAGAATCTGGAAATTGTTGGCCTATCAACAATGACGCAGGCAAGATCTGGAAAAGGCTACTTCTGCTGCTCTACTGGCGGAAAGGTATGACCTAAAAATGAATAAAAAACATTAATCAGTAAATGTTCACAAAATTTGTCACTGTTACCTTTTATTGATGTTTCAGCATCCTCTTTGTGTTTGGTCTCCTCCAAGACTAAAGTTGGATGTCGTGTTGTTGCCCCCACGGCTGAGGATGTTCGGTCTCTTTTTGAACCTTTTTGTAAGCAAAAATGCATAAATTTTATGCCTAAATGCATGTGTCTATTCTAAATGCAAGGTGACTTTAGTGTATGCACTGAACATAGATGTGTGACATATGCAAAATGCAAGATGAATGCAACTAAATGCATGAATGTGATATGATTTTTTTTCGATCCTCAAAGGGATGCCCCTGACTCCTCACTGGTCCCGTCAGGATCTTGGTTTTTTTGTATGTGACGGTGCCCCAACCTCAACTTGGGTTCGATCAGTCATCTGGGTGCATGCCCCAACATTTTATTAATTCATATGCCATCGTCTGAAATTGCTCTTGAATTTGACACTTTGAGTGCTGATTCTGTTGCCCCTTAAGTTGGGTTCATAAATTGTGTGTTGGTTCATGGCAGCTCATTATTATTATTATTATTATGGATTAGGTGCAGTTTTGCAAACTGTGGTCAAGGATGCAAGAGTTTGACTCGACAATGAAGGTTGGACCTTGGCAAAGAATGCCCCCGGACTGAGGCCTTGTTATAGGCATAATGTTTGTAAAAGATGTGGGGGTGCTTTTGGACATGCCCCAAGACCAAACTTTTGTAAGGTGCTAGATCGACCATCTTTGTTGTATTTAATGAGGCAACCCGAGGATTAGTTTTATTATTCTGAAAATGAATGCATGCAAAATGTGTCCTAATTCAATGCAATGCACAATTAAAATTGTGATGATGTTGTGCGATGATGTAGGTGAAATTAATGCGATGAGAATAAAATGAAACGAGTTAGTACCAAATAAAATGATTAATATAACAAAAATAGAGTAATAAAAACTGTACATAAACAAGAAACAAGGCACCATAGCCTAAATAGGGTGACCACTAATTGGGCAGAGTTTCACATGGCTTTAAAGGGTTGGCTCCTACGGCTCACTATATGCAGTTTTGGTGCTAAGAGGTACCCGAATTGTCCTCGCTGTCCTCTACTAAGAGTAGCAAGGCCCCCGGTCATCACCCATTATAGGCTCCTTTCAACCGGGTTCAACTCAGGGGGACCCATTCGCTTATACCCATACGAAGGAACGATATCCTCACGAAAGTATAAGGTACTCGAGCCCCGAAGGTACTTGCTAGGCCCATACGGGAGAACGATATCTCCACGAAAGCATTAGCGTTTTCCCCCCACTTAAAAACGGGTTTATATGCCATATTTTAAATGCGTTAAAATGAACGTGCAATTATAACCGAATGTTAGTTTAATAGTCAATTTAATCCAGAATTTCCAATATTAAGAAAGCGGTATTTATTTGAAAAAGCTCGACTCTCATTTGTTCTTGAAAAAACAAAAATGTCCCTAGTGGAGTCGCCATCTGTAGCGATGTTTTTTTCTCGCTAAAAAAATGTGCTTTTTGTTTTTTGTTTGAAAAAATATTTTCTTCCGCGTGGGATTTTATAAAACCCATATTTTATTTAAAAATTGGAGTCGCCACCGGCCACTTAGGTAGGCCGGACACCATAAAAAACCAGAGATTTAAAATTGATGGGCTCGGGAGTCGGTTACGGATGGGAAGGATTAGCACCCTCACACCGCCCAAAATTGGTACTTTAATAATTACCGCTTTATTAATATTAAACTTTTCGGATTAAAGTGACGATTAGATTAAAATTCGGTTATAAATGCGAGTAGATTTTAAAGGCTCCGTTATTCGAGAGTAAACGCCCAACCACTATCACTACGCCTGATATTGGCCCCGTTTACTCTCGAATAAAATGGTACCGCATTGACAAAATATATGTCCGTTATGCAAACTTAAAAAACATGGCAAATATAAATAAATACACTGTGACAAAAATATGAATAAATACTAACATAATAAATACTAATATAACATGAATAAAATATTAATCTAAAAACATACATACATAACTATTAATTTAACACATAAATAAAAACAAATCTAACACAAATAAAATATTAATATAAAACATAAATTTAAAAATATTAATCTAACTTATAAATAAAAACATATCTAACATAAATAAAATACTAATCTAAAACATACATACATAAATATTAATCTAACTTATAAATAAAAACATATCTAACATAAATAAAATACTAGTCTAAAACATAAATTTAAAGCATACTAATCTGAAACATAGATAAACATACAAATTAAAAACACAATTTTAAATTAACTACTACTTCATTAAAATATAAAAATTACAACATAAATAAAAAGGAAAGAAAATATACCTAACTAGGAGTTCGAATGACGAACCCCGACTGGACCCCACCGAGATCTACCACGACCTCTCCAAAAATATTAACTAGATCGGATCCAAAATAGGACCCCGATCGAATCGACTAGGACCGAAGACACTACCCCGATCCTGGGCTAGCCGGGAGCCTAAGCTCCCTTATTTGGCCAGCCCCTGCCGATTGCCTTTGGCTTCAATTGCTGCCATTTCTTGCTGCAATTGCTTCTTCAATTGCCTTTGCCTCAATTGCCATTCAATTTCCAATTCCATGGCCTATTTATAGGCAAAGTCAAGGGATGGGGGGAACACGTGGAAATTGAAGGGTATGGGAGCATGTGGCAGGGCATGGGGCGACATGCCCTCTTTTTTGCCCTCTTTTTTTTTTGAATTTTGTATATATTTTTTGGAATAGTGTAAATGGTTCGAATATAATTTGGGGCCCGGACAAAAAATGGGTATTACACCTTCTTCAATCGATATACAAGCTCTTCACCATTTGGCCCTTGCTTTTCAAATCCTAGAGGTTGACTCATATAGATTTCCTCAATCAACTCACCATTTAAAAATGCATTATTTATGTTAATTTGTCATATTGACCATCTCCCATGAACATCAATTGCTAAAATAGTCCTTATAGTGACAGGTTGAACCACAAGACTAAAGGTTTCTCAAAAATCACTTCCTATGATTTGAGAGTAGCCCTTGACTACAAGCATGACTTTAAACCTATCAACCGTTTTATCAGGTTTCCTCTTGATTTTGAACAATCACTTGCATCCTATTGGTTTTTTAGAGGGAGACAAGCGCTGTAAATCTCATGTGTCGTTCTTTATTAGAGCATCATATTCAGCAACCACTGCATTTTTTTCGTTCTGATTGCTGAATTGCTTTAAACACAGTGGATGGCTCTGCACTTTCTCTTTCAAGCAAATAAGCCTTAGGCTTGAAAATTCTAGATTTGCCTCTAATTTTCATTGAATGGGCACTATGAACACGAACTGTGAGAGATGGATTGGTAGAAATAGCATGATTAATGGAAGATAGTAATGAAACTTGAAGTGGAATTGTGGAGGTGGAAGTAGTATGAACAATGGGAGATGGTGGCAAAACTTAAAGTGAAATTATGAAGGTGAAAGTAACATGAACAATGGGAGATGATGATGGAGTTTGAAGTGGAGTTGTAAAGGTGAAAATATCATTATTAGTGGGAGATGGTGGTGAAACTTGAAGTAGAGTTGTGGAGGTGAAAGTAGCATGAACAATGGGAGATGAAGAAAAACCAGTTATAGAACCAAGAGAAGATGTTGCAGCATAGTAAACTATATTATAAGGAGCAGCAGGTGTAGAAAAGTTTGAAACATTAGCCTGAACATCAAAATTTTTTTTTGGTGTTGGAAGGAAACCTTGAAGTGTCACTGTTATTCTTATAGCTAATGTTAAACCTAAAATAACATTTGTCAGCTATGTGTCCCATCTTCCCACAAATTTGACATTGGGGGCCTATTGTAGAAGTTCTTACCCCTAACTCTACCTCGATTATTATAATAAACACTAGTGTTTTCATTTTACAAATTAGAAAAAACACTGTAACTAGTGAACTGATAAAAAACCTAAGTAGTATAAGCAGACTTAGTAGCTAAATTATGAACAGGGCTCACAGTAGGAAGAGACTGATGTTGTTGTATAGCAACATGGGCAGAGGCATTAATACTTTTCAACATATTAACCTATCAAACATCAGCATCAAGAAGGATTGTACTAACAAAAATAAGATTAGAAGAATTGGGACTAGCTGTGATAACAGTGATAACCGAATTATACTTAGGAGGCAGACCATTCAAGATAGCAGTTATATGTTCTTTTCCAAAATTAGCTAGATTGTCACACACATATTTAATTTTAATCAAGAACTCAGACATGCTAAGATCACCCTTCTTTTGTGAATGCAAGAGTCTCCTATAGGACATCAATTTAGAGGTTATCTTCCTACTATAAAGGCGATGCAATGAATTCCAGATATCAGATGAAATATGCAAACCAATCAGATGAGTCAAAACTAACTCACTTACCGTAGAAAGAAGCCAAGTATCCAATGCCCATCTTGTTCTTCAAAAATTTCAAAAGCAGGGTTAATACGAATAACATTGTTCTGAGTTATATACTTAGGAGGAGTCTGAACATTGCTTTTAATGAATCTAAGAAGCCTATGAGTTTTTATGGTTAAAAAGACTTGTTGATTCCACATGAGATAGTTATGTTCATCCAGAGTTACATTAATCTTCTTAGTAGAAAATAATTTAGCACCTGAGGTAGTTCCTATAGTAGCAACAATAGAGTTTTCAGGTAACTGAGATCCTAAATTGACAATATTCACATTCTCAGTAGAACCTAAATTGGTGACATTCACATTCTCAGTACTAACATGATGTATATTTTCAGAAGGAGCACCAATGGAAGGAACACCAATATCATTTGATCCCATGATATCACAATGTGATCACCAAACACACACAACAAAATAAAGCAGCAGGAATGAAAGATAGGTGATATAATCAGAGAGCAAACAGATTTGATACTGAGAAGAATCACAAACAAATCCAAACAAATCTCTACAATAAAATATGCATCATTCGATATAAGCGCAAGAGACAAAGATGTAGCGATGTCCTTTTCTTTCGCTAAAAAAACGATGGTTTCGAAGGTGTTTGTGATTTTTCGGATATAAAATGTTTATTCCGTGGGGTTTTAAAAACCGCATTTTATTTAAAAATTGGAGTCGCCACCGGCCACTTAGGTAGGCCGAACACCATAAAACCAGAGATTAAAAAAAAATTGAGTTCGGGAGTCGGTTACGGATGGGGAAGGATTAGCACCCCCACACCGCCCACCGCCCAAAATTGGTACTTTAATAATTACCGCTTTATTAATATTAGATTTTCCGGATTAAAGTGACGATTATTTCAAAATTCGGTTATAGTTGCGAATAAATTTTAAAGGCCCTGTTATTCAAGAGTAAACGCCCAACCACTATCACTATGCCTGATACTGGCCCCGTTTACGCTCGGATAAAAGGGTACCGCATTGACAATTTATATATCATTATGCAACCTTAGTGAGCAAAATATAAACATGACAAATAATTTAAATACAATACAAATAAACATTAACATAATAGAATACTAATCTAACATAAATAAAACACGTAATTAAAACATACATATACATATCAATCTTAATAGTAGATAAAACAAATTTAACATGTCACAATAACAAGGCATGAATAATACATGTGTGGACAAAAACACATATTTCAAGAAGACATACATATTAGCAATAAAACACATTTCAACATATATAACAATATATTATACATAAACAGAAAATATACTAACACGTAACCTAAAAGCCAAGAGAACATACAATACGTACTAAAATACAAAACATATTGTGTACGAGCCAACTAAAACATAATATGCGTGATACGAATAACCGAACAAATACATAAAGATACATAATCATCATAAACTTAACACACATATACATGCAAACATAAAATATAAAGCATATACGAGGGATATATGATAAAACAAAAGGCTACATCAACATACACAATTATAATAAACTAACATGAATATTTACATTGAAACAGGACTGAAATGAAAAGAAATAAACATCAGTAGCATAAATTAAAAGACAATAACATGCGATTTAGGGACGAAATTGCAAACTAGACAGAACCTAAAAGGATCAAAACTGTAATTGGACCAAGGGGCAGACCCGAAGTGAAAAATCCAAAAACGCGGGATGGTTAAAGGGGTAATTTTACCATTTAAAAACTGATTCGATGTAATTTAGGGACTGGATTGCAAGATTTTGAAATACAAGGGGGACCAGAGTTGTAAATATCCCCTGCGGCGAGACAAAAACGAAAATATTGAAAGCGCGGGGGGATTTATTTCCGAATTTACCCGTTTCACAAAATAATAACACCTATAAAACCCCCTTTTTTGGGCCGGAATCAAATTTTCCTCATTTCATTCATTTTCAGTTTTTATAACCAGCCAAACCTCTCCCTTTTCTCTCAACCATCATCTGATGAACCCAGAAACCGGTGGCCGACCACCATCTTCTCCGCCGCTGTTAGCCGGCGCCAGCGAGCCCAAAAAACACACCAAAATGAACCTTGCCTTACCCTCAACACGAATCCTAACTTGGATTTGGAGAAAAAGCCTCTATTTGTCCTAGATCTAAGAAATACGAAACGAAAACCCCTTTTTTTGTATTCAACCCAAAACGAAGCCAAAAATGGGCTCCCACTCCCTTCAGTTCACCATATTCGGACTGGGAAGGCCGAAGAGGCTTGTCACTGGTAAAGGGGAGACCCACAGACGACGAGGGTAACAACTCTAAACCCTTTTTTTGTTATCACTACGTATTTTTGTATGCATGCAACAAAGTAAGAAAAGAGAAGAGTATTACCACTAAAGACTGGTTGTTTTTTTTTGTATTTTTTTTCTTTTCGATTACAACTTGGCTGCTTTACAATTGCTTGTTTCATACATATATGCCTATCTCTTTGGTTTGGTAACAAGTGATATAATATCTATTTTCAGATTTGGACTGATACTGACATAATCTTTCTTTTTTGTGTTCTGATATGTCTGAACACGGTGGTTGGAGACCGGCATGGTGGAAGCATGGTGGCGGTATGGGGAGTTGTCATCGGCCAGAGGCGTTCTCGGCCGTTGGATCAGATCTGATCTAACGGTCGGGCTGGCTTGAAGGATGAACGGCCCAGATGAAACCTCGATCGGTGAGACGGCTCCAGATCGTGCCACGTGGGGCTCAGCAGTCGAGGGGTTATAGCGCGTGGGGCTCACGCACGCGTGGGATATCGAAGAGTCCGCGTGTGGACCACACGTGCGCGTGGCACTCGAACCGTCCAGACGTGTAGTGCACGCGGCTGACTAGATATTTTGTCCCTGCTTGATCGTGGCCGTTGGATCAGATCTTGATCCAACGGCCCATAGTTATCTGCACAAAAATAATTAGAATTAAATAGGGCTTTGGGTTTGGGCCAACCGGGCCTTGTAATAATATTAATAATTTCAGACCTGTAATGGACTTGGACTGGCAATTTATTTATTTGGGGTTTAATATGTTTTTTTTGGATTTCATTTTATATTAGCCCAATAATAATAACATCAATATTAGTCATAACAACAATTAATAATAATACACATACAACAATACATACGTATGTACCTATGCAAACATTAATTAACATACTAGCATACGTACATATACAATCATACACATAATTAACATAACATCTACACACATTATCCGTAAAAACAAATACGCTCGTACTAAATATAGATACATGCGTGACACACATACCCCGTATTGCTTATTAATACGTATACATACATAGTTTATAACATACATGCACACACTACACACTTTACATATATTAATAACACTCATGCACATAATAAACATATAGCATAACATAATACAATGTATACATGCAACGCTAATATACTAATATGTATTTACAGACCAGATAAAAATGAGTGATTATAGTTGCCCCTCTTTGCTTGTTCTCGTGGAACGGGAACAAAGCAAAGATTCATAAGCACTTATTTTTATCGGACTTCCCTATTTGTAGCTTTGGAAACATGTGTTCTTCTGGAACTCTCCGCTCTTCCTTAGCTGAATCTTCAGGCTCGTAAGTTCTTCCTATATAGAGCTTCGTCACCTTCCGATCTTGGAGCTACAGGCTCTTCCTATATAGAACCCTTCGCTCTGAAGCCTCGAGTTATGAGTCACTTCTATATAGAACTTTTCACTTCGAGACAGTAAAGCTTGGAGTCCTTCCTATATAGAACTCTTCGCCTTCAACGCTGGTTTCTCCTATATAAAACCTTTTGCGTCGCTGATGGATTCTTCCGACTGGGAGTTCCTCCCATATAGAACTGCTAGTCTTCGAACCCTGGAGCCGTCAGTCCTTCCTATATAGAACTTTTGGCATCTGAAATCTCAGAGCTACAGGTTCTTCCTATATAGAACCTTTCACTCTAAGACAGTAAAGCTCAGAGCCCTTCCTATATAGAACTTTTCGCTTTCGACACAACAGGTTTTCCCTATATAAAACCTTGTGTATCATGGGTGAATTCCTTCGACTAGGAGTTCTTCCTATATAGAACTGCTAGTCTTCACCCTGGAGCTGTCGGTCCTTCCTATATAGAACTTTTGGCTTCTGAAATCTTGGAGCTACGGATTCTTCCTATATAGAATCTTTTACTCTAAGACAGTGAAGCTTGGAGCCCTTCCTATATAAGACTCTTCGCTTTCAACACCACAGGTTTTCCCTATATAAAACCTTGTGTGTCCTGGGTGAATTCCTTCGACTGAGAGTTCTTCCTATATAGAATTGCTAATCTTCACCCTGGAGCCGTTAGTCCTTCCTATATAGAACTTTCAGCTTCTAAAGCCTCGGAGCGGAGGATTCTTCCTATATAGAACCCCTCTCTGTAGGCGCTTGGAAACATATGCCTTTTATATGTAGAACCACTGTCTTCACATTTGGGATTCACACCACGATGGCCACCGATGTCTCTTTGAATCCACAGATACCTGTCTAAGATAAAACAAAATGCTATGACAAATAAATTGACATGCTCCTAATCCTAGTGATGTCTGACTATTTCATGATGCATGAGTGTCAATATCTTGGTGGGCTTGTTTTGGTCCTTATTCGAACTCGTTGTTCACTTTCTCCTTTTTCACGGGCGTCGATACCCCACTTCACTGTCAGGTTCAACCATTCCAACCTTTCTTTTTCCATTTACGACTTGGAGTTCTAAAGTGCCCTTTCGGGTTTTCGCTTTAGAGAGTTTTTTTTGAGGGGTACCCTTCTGGGTTTTCACCCGAGAGATCTCTCTTGTTATCTCTCATGCTTTCTTTGAATAAGCAGGACGTACGCCATTGGTCATCCTATCCGGTTGTTTGAAGCTTTCCGCCTTCCCTATCAATAGCCGTTATGTAGGGAGCTAAAGGGCGAAGTTAACATCATTTTCTTTAATCACCTGCATTTTTAAGGTTAGATCACAGTAATGCTCAGAAATCTCTTGTTTTTACTATAAGCCTATGTTAACTTATTTGCCTGAAATTAACAAGAAGGTAAGGAATGGATGCTCAAAAACACGATTTTATTACGATTAAGGGCTTGGGATATCTTAAAAGAGGTATGACACACATGAGAAAGAAGAAAAGTTAAGTATGAAATACAAGATTCCTTATTATCTTCGATATGAATGATACATGATCCTGTCAACCGGCGCGTAGAATTTTTTTGCCTGAAGCTCCCTCTTCATGATGCTCATGGGGATACCCTCCTCTTCGGATATTCAGTTTTTCAATTTACTCGAGCCGCCCCTTTACGGGTTTTCAACTCAGGTCCTCCCTCTGCTTCAAGACGCCCTGTTTCGGGTTTTCGCCCTGAGCTCTCCATTTTTGTTCTTTTTTTTTTTATTTTTTTTCAAAGATAGTATTTCTTAACAGCATCAGAATTTACAAGATTTTTCAGCTCGTCTCCATCCATTTCTGTTAGGATTAGGGCCCCTCTTGAGAATGCCTTTTTTACCACGTACGACCCTTCCCAGTTGGGCATCCACTTTCCTCGAGAATCATTCTGAATCGGGAGGATTTTCTTGAGCACTAGATCCCCTTCTTTGAATTCTCTTGGGCGCACCTTTTTGTTGTATGCCTGCATCATCCGCTTTTGGTACATCTGACCATGACAAATGGCTTTTAGTCTCTTTTCATCAATGAGATTTAGCTGGTCGAGTCTGGTCTGCACCCATTCGGCTTCTTTCAATTTTACTTCATTTAAGACCCGGAGAGACGGGATCTCTACCTCGATGGGGAGTACTGCTTCGGTACCGTACACCAAGGAGCAGGGTGTTGCCCCCGTTGATGTGCGAATGGACGTCCTATAGGCGAAAAGAGCAAATGGCAACTTCTCATGCCAATCCCTGTAGGTATCCGTCGTATTTGCTATGATCCTCTTTATGTTCTTGTTTGCTGTTTCCGCTGCTCTATTCATTTTAGGACGATAGACTGTGGAATTATGGTGTGATATCTTGAATTGAGTGCACACGTCCGTCATCATTTTGTTATTCAGATTGGAAGCGTTGTCGGTGATGACCCTTTCTGGCAATCCGTATCGACAAATAATCTCCTTCTTTAAGAACTTACATACTGTAGTCCTTGTGATGTTGGCGTAGGACGTTGTCTCTACCCATTTAGTGAAATAGTCTATGGCGACCAAAATGAAACGGTGTCCATTGGAAGCTTTCGGATGAATCTGCCCGATGACGTCCATGCCCCACGCTGCAAAAGGCCCCAGAGAATTCATGGTGTGTAAAGGCGATGGGGGTGCGTGAATCTTGTCAGCGTAAATTTGGCATTTCTGGCATTTCCTGGAGTAATCGTTGCAATCTCCCTCTATGGTCAACCAGAAATAACCATATCTCATAATTTTCTGGGCTATAGACAGCCCGTTGGCGTGTGTTCCACAGAGCCCGTCATGTACTTCGGCTAAAATCTCCTTCGCCTCCCGGGCATCCACACATCTCAGCAATGTCTAATCATGACTTCTCCTATATAGGATTTCCCCATCTAAGACATATCTTGTTGCCATTTTTCTGAGTGTCTTTCTGTCATTGTCATTTGCCCATTCTGGATACTTTCGAAGTTTGACATATTGCAAGATGTCATAGTACCATGGGTTTCCATCAATCTCTTCCTGTACATTACAACAATGAACAGGCCTTTCAAACGTCTGCATCTCAATGGGCTTCATTTCTGCCCCGATGTTTGTTTTGAACATGGATGCCAAGGTTGCCAAGGCGTCTGCCATCTGATTTTCTTCTCGGGGCAGGTAATTGAAGCTGACCTTTTCGAACTCTTTGGTGAGCTTTTGGATCAATTCATAATATTTGACCAACTTCGGGTTCCTGGTTTCCCATTCCCCGCGTAATTGGTAAATTACTAAGGATGAATCTCCGAATACTCGAAGTTCCTTAACCTTTCTCTCAATAGCTGAGTTCAGTCCCATAACGCAAGCTTCGTATTCAGCTATATTGTTAGTGCAGAAGAATTCCAATCTACTGGTGAAAGGATAATAGACGTCCTCAGGAGAAATTAGCATTGCTCCTATCCCATGTCCGAGGGCGTTAGAGGCTCCATCGAAGTAAAGCTTCCATGATTTATCATCTGAAACCTCTTCCTCAGTTGTAATGCACATCAAGTCTTCGTCTGGGAAATTAAAGTTCAATGCCTCATAGTCGTCCGAAGCACGACTAGCTAGGAAATCTGCTACAGCACTCCACTTTACGGCTTTCTGGTTAACGTATACAATATCGAATTTAGATAAGAGCATCTGCCATCGGACCATCCTTCCTGTTAATGCTGGTGCTTCCATTAAGAACTTAAATGGGTCTAGCTTGGATATCAACCAAGTAGTATGGTACAGCATATACTGTCTAAGCCGCTTGGTGGCCCAAACTAGAGCACAACACAGCTTCTGCACTGGCGGGTACCGCGTTTCGCAATCATTGAATTTCCTGCTTAGGTAATAGATGGCTTGCTCCCTTTTTCTTGACTCATCGTGTTGCCCCAATACGCATCCCATTGAAATCTCAAAAACTGTCAGGTAGAGAATTAATGGTCGATCTGGTACTGGTGCGACTAAAATTGGAGCATTTGTCAGGTACTTTTTTATCTTTTCTAGGGCTCTTTGACATTCCTCATCCCACACACCAGGATTATTCTTTCTAAGAAGTCTAAAGACCGGGTCACATCGGTCGGTTAATTGGGAAATGAAACGAGAGATATAATTCAACCTCCCCAGGAAACCACAAACCTCCTTCTGGGTGTGGGGTGGTGAGAGATCCTGGATGGCTTTCACTTTATCTGGATCGATCTCAATCCCTCTTCTGCTTACCACGAACCCTAGGAGTTTTGCAGAAGTAACGGCGAAGGTACACTTGGCAGGATTGAGCCTCAGCTGGTACTTCCGTAGTCTTTGGAATAGTTTTCTCAAGTTCTGTAGGTGCTCTTCCTCTGTTCGGGATTTGGCAATCATGTCATCCACGTATACTTCTATTTCTTTGTGCATCATGTTATGGAAAAGAGTCACCATTGCTCTTTGGTATGTTGCCCCTGCGTTCTTTAGCCCAAACGGCATCACCCGATAACAAAAAGTGCCCCACATGGTTATGAACGTAGTTTTCTCCATGTCGTTAGAGTCCATCTTTATCTGATTGTACCCTGAGAAGCCGTCCATGAATGAAAACCATGAGTGTCCTGCAGTGTTGTCAACCAGCGTGTCAATATGTGGTAAGGGGAAGTTGTCTTTAGGGCTAGCTCGATTTAGATCCCTATAATCTACACACATACAAACTTTCCCGTCCTTTTTTGATACCGGTACAATGTTTGCCACCCATTCGGGGTATTTGGCTACCTCCAAGAACCCAGCATCAAACTGTTTTCTTACTTCCTCTCGGATTTTTAACAACATATCTGGTCTCATTCTCTGAAGTTTTTGCTGTATTGGTTTGCACTCCGATTTTGTTGGCAATTTGTGCACCACTATGTCGGTATTCAACCCTAGCATATCTTGATAAGTCCAGGCGAAGACATCCTTGAATTCCTGAAGTAGGGTTATCAGTTCATGCTTGGTTTTTGAGGAAATCATCGTTCCTACTTTTATTTCTTTTCTCTCTTCTTCAGTCCCCAAGTTTACAACTTCTGTTTCTTCTTGGTGGGGCATGATCTACCTTTCTTCGTTGGCCACCATTCTCTTTAACTCTTCCGGGACCTCACATTCTATCTCATCATATCCTTCCTCAATTCCCTCTGAGACCTCAGGGTATTCAAAATTCACTCCAGGATTGGATCCGGTATCATTCATATCGTCAATCATGAGCGACCTGAATTAAATGAGAATGAATTGTATTGGGAAGGAGACGGCTTTATATGAAGGGAATGAACATGAAGAATGCATGAATGAAATAAATGAAACTTTGGTCATTCAGAAAAGTGGGATATTTTCATTTCAATCAAAAAGTTAACATAGGTGCCCCATACAAGAGATCCCCATTGTTTACGGGCAACAACAAAAGGTTGATTCGGAGCATTACTCTGATCTATTCCTAAAAACCACAGGTAGATCAATGCAGCTCCAGTTATCGAGTGTTTCCCCGGGACGGCAGGGGCGGATGTTGGTCAACATTTTGCTGCCTTGGTCTTTTCCAGCTATCATGTTGATGTACATCCCTTCAAATGATTCATTGAGTATCTCCTCCTGGTTGAGTACGTCATTTTCCTTCATTGCCTCTTCAACCTCTTGGCCTGGCTGGTAGAATCCTCCGGAGATAAAAGTGGTTTTTAAACTAGGAAATGACATTGGTCTCCACGGAATGTCTTCTCCTTTAGATCTGGCTTTTCTTTGCTCTTCCTTTCTCTTGTATTCCTCTTTTCTCTGTTGGACACTTGGTTGGTAACCCAGCCCAAAACGATCCTTCTTGGTTATCATATTCTTGGCTCTTAGGTTTCCTTGTAATTTTTTCCCCAGCCCCTTTCCTACTTTGGCTCCTCTGCCCAAAGTTTCTGCGACGGTCATCTTGGTACAATTAGATAACCTGGGATAGGGGATCCGACTTCCTTCCGAAACAAACGTGGCATTCACTAGTTCTAATGCTCAGAACGAGCATTCTACAGCATCTTCATCATTTTGAATGTAGGGGGCGTCCGATGTCACGTAAGCAACAATTTCCTGCTCGGCCTCTACTGTGACCAATTTGCCTTCGACTACAAATTTTAATTTTTGATGCAATTATGGGGGGACAACTCCTGCGGAGTGGATCTATGGTCTTCCCAATAAGCAGCTGTAAGATGGTTTTATGTCTATCACCACAAAATCGATCACATATTCAGTCGGCCTGATCAATAGGGGCACTTCAATTTTCCCTATTGTTCCTCTTTGCGTACCATCAAAGGCTCTTACCGAATTGTGGCAGAGCTTTAGGTGAGAACCATCTATTGGTAGTTTTTGCAGGGTCACCATAGGCAAGACGTTCAATGCTGACCCGTTGTCAATCAGTACGCCAGGTACTACATACCCTTTGCAGTGGGTTGTGATGTTAAGGGCTTTGGTGGACCCCATTCCTCCCTCAGGGATCTCATCATCACTGAATGTTATATGGTTATAGGCAGTGATATGCCCCACTATCCTGTCCAGATTTGTCACAGAAATATCCTGGGGCACAAAAGTTTGATTTAGTACTTTTAATAGCGTATCCCAGTGCTTTTCTGAACTCAAGAGTAGTTCCAGTACTGTGATCCTGGCCGGTTGCTTTCGTAGTTGTTCCACTACGTTGTACTCGCTATGTCTCAAGAACTTCAGAAATTCTTTGGCTTGGGCCTCAGTTACCGGCTCATTCATCTTTGGGGGAGGTTCTTCTCCAAATATCTGCGTGGGGCTAACTGCTGTATTCTTCCCCTTATCTTTTTCAGCTGCTTTCAAAGCCTCAGAGGAATAACATCTGCCGCTCCTTGTGAAATGGCCTGCCTCACCAACGTTTACATTGCTCTGGCTTTGTTGGTCTTTTAGCGTAGGCTCTTTTACTTGACCATGTTCTAGTTTTTCTGGCGTGGCCACATTTACAGCATAATTCCAGGGGGTTTGCCGCATATCCTTGAATGAGAATGGGGATGGTGCTGAAATGATGATCCTAGGACTTACCTTATTGGTTTCTCCTTGGGAGGCACCTGCATTCCATGGCCTGGGAGAGATGATAAAAGGTCTATCCTTCCCGTATTTAGATATGGGGCTATCCGTCATATGTACGTCCGACCCTTTCTTCCCTATGGGCTCCTCGAAGAATTCTATTTGCTTTTCATTCATTAATTGCTGTACCAATCTCTTGAACTCATCGCACTCTTGGATGTCATGTCCTCCATTCTGGTGGAATTCGCAATACACTCCACATCCCTTCTGCCTTGTTATCATGCCTTTGTCGATCACACGGGCCATGCATAACTGTTGAAATACCCACCGTAAAAGAGATTTGATTTCTGACACATCATCCTTAATCCTCCTGGTAAAGTATTCTTCAATAACATTTACTCCTCTGCTCCCATGATTAGGTAGCGGGTTAGTAGCTACACTTGGTTCTTCAAACTTCAATATCCTAGAATCGATTAAATTCTGCACAAGTTTTCGAAGGCAAGGCAGTTCTCAGTGGGATGTCTAGGGGTACCGCCGTGATAGTTGCAATGCGCGTTCGGATTATACCAAGAAGGGAAGGGCGGATTGACAGGAGTAACGATGTATGGACGGACCAGGTCTGCTTCATACAACTGGGAATAAAGTTTCGAGTACGAAACAGATAGGGGAGTGAAAGTTCTCCTCTCTTTCTCTTTTCTGGAGATTCTATCCTCTCTTTGATTTGAGTTTTGTGTTTTTCCCACAAGTGCTTGTGGCTGTGAGACTGTGAAGTTCTTCGGGGTGGTATAAGTGTTGGTGGCGTTTACTTCGTTCCTATTGCTATATTTCTGAGACCCTTCCCCGCCATCAATTCTACCACTCTTAATTGCCAATTCAAGGGACTCCCCAGTCCTGATTAAGTCAGCAAAGCACTGCGTTATGTTATTAATGAGGCGATCAAAGAGTGCCCCTTTCAGAGTATTAACAAATAACGGCGTAATTTCATGTTCCGGGAGGGGTGGCTGAATTTGGGCGGCCACTTCCCGCCACCTTTACGTGTATTGCCGTAGACTTTCGTTGGACTTCTGCCCCATATTTTCCAACATAGTTCTACTGGGAGTCATATCTGTTACATGATTATATTGGTCAGTAAATGCTCTTGACAGATCCTTCCATGTCTTAACATTTGCCTTGCTCAACTGGGTGTACCACCGTAACGCCGCTCCAGTTAGGCTGTCCTGGAAACAATGGATCAGTAGCTTTTCGTCCTTAAGGTAGGCCGCCATCTTTCGACAGTACATTGTTATGTGTGCGGAAGGACACGTGGTTCCATCGTATTTGTCAAACTCTGGCATTTTAAATTTTGGCGGTAGGACAAGATCAGACACCAGACTTAAGTTGCTAGCGTCATTTCCTGATTCTTCCATAAATTGTAACGTTTTAAATTTTTCTTCCATGAGGCGAAACCTCTCCTACCACTTTTTCTCTACCTCGGTCCTGATTCTTTCAACCATGTTCAGGTCTGGCACCTCCTCTTCATAGAGTGCTTCAGCGTCGATGGGTTGAGTTTCAGGTACCCCTATTTGAAAATTAGACGACATTCCTGCAAGGTCGATATACACCTTTCTAGCCGGGTTTGGTGCAGTTGGTTGAACCTTGTAGTGAACTGGGGTACCCTCTGGTTCTTGAACGGTTTCTCCTTCCACTCTTTTTCCAAGACTCTTAGCCAACAATGCGGTTATGTCGGATACTATAGATGCTTGCGACTGCGCAATCTGGTCACTGAGGCTTCTTTGAGTCTCTTCAAGCCTAGCCTTGAGCTCTTTTTGTCCTTTTTCTAAACTGATTATCTTGTCTTCCATGAGCTTGCTTTGTAATCGGGTAAGGTATGGGTGATGAATCATTGCGGGTTAGCTTCTATTTTCACACACACACTCTGAAACAATATTCACAACATTAATATGGTTGTAAGAAAGATAAATGCATGTATAATGATGCGAATGTCATGATGCAAATGCGAGAATGTATGCAGATAAGGTACTGTTTCCGCTGGTAATCACCCTTTTGAACTACTTCCACAGGAATTAAAGGGTCTAAATTACAACAAAGTTCGTATTACAAAATGAAGATTCCTATTACAAAAGAGCTAAATACAACACAAAGCCCTATAGATAAGCCCTAGCTCTATCTCCCAATTTTCCAATTGCCCTGAGCAACTTGAGGAACCTGAGAGCTTCTTCCATTTCCGGGACTATGAAAGGTCGGAGTGTTTCGGCCT
This sequence comes from Hibiscus mutabilis, assembly GCA_019671005.1. NCBI lineage: Eukaryota > Viridiplantae > Streptophyta > Magnoliopsida > Malvales > Malvaceae > Hibiscus > Hibiscus mutabilis. The sequence goes on from CM033731.1 coordinate 41,718,450, forward strand.
CGATAGCCAAATCATTCACATGCCTGGCGACTCGCTGTATGTCTACCATCAAGTTTGCGTAATACTGGTCCCTATCCTGTACCATCCGGGCAGCGTCACGCAGTCTCTTTTGCCAATAGGTGTCGCCTCCGGCTGCAGCCTCCTCGAACACACTAATTCTTTCCTTGTAATCCTCAACAGTTGCTTCGAGGGGACTTAATTCGTGCTCGTAACATGCTTACTTCGCGCTCTCTTTCTTGTAGCTCGGTGAAACCATTTCTCTGGCAGTACATTCGAAGGGAGTGTTCAACTTTCGCCATCTTTCCTTTTAATTCGCCATTCTGACTTTGGCTTTGCTCCAGACTTTGAATAGTGTCATCGTACAATTTTTGCATCTCTAACAGTCTATTTCGACTACTCATGGACTTTCTTTTCCATACGGCGACGTTTTCCTTCTCATGATTGACTGCTTGTTTTCCCTTGCTGATTTCTTGCCTGAGTCTTTCCTTTTCTTGGTCAATGACCTTCTTGGAGGACCGTTTTTCTCCCTCCATAGCCAACCGACAGCTTTCTATCTCTTTCTCGATCGCTCTCTTGTTTATTTCTCGTTATTCTCCCACCAAACGGATGCCATTCATTCATTCTCTCTCCACAGCTATGAATTGAATCCGGCCGGCCCTCTGTATCTTTGCTTGTAGTAGAAGGGCATCTTTTTGATAAAGAGCATTCTTGTCGCTCAAATCTGCATTTAATTTCTTCAACCGCGTAATGATCCCGTCCCGTTCATCAACCTCTAAGCTTGCCTTATAGAGCTCGCTCGCATGTTGAGTCTGTTGGATGTCCATTTTCTTTTTAATTTCTTCGAGTTCATTCCTTAAGATGTCAGCTTCAGATGGTACCACCCTTGTAAGCTCTTCGAGTGACACTGCTGGTCCTTGATCAGATTCGGGAATCATATCGTTTACCCTCAAACGTCTCCAAAGATCGTAGTCTGGGGTGGTCATGTACTCGGTGTCTCCTTCCACCCTAATCCGGTAACAATGGTCCCAAGCCCTCATGATAGTCTGAACTTTCTCTTTGAACTCCCCTTTGAAAAGAAATTCAGTTCGGCTTAACCCGGCGGTGTTGGGAATGAACTGTCATGATCAAATTGTCGGGACACCGTAGCGAGCAGAGCACAAGCAATCCCTCCATGTAGTCCCAACATCATCAGCCAATTGAAGTCACCACAACTATATAAAAAGTAATTAACTCTCTTGAGCCACAAGACCCTCCATACTATGTCCTCGCCTTGGATATTCTGAAGAAACGGCCCATTTTCTTGTTTTCAAGTCCTCTCGCCACTTTTTTTGTTAGGTATTCCCGTAAAGGCGAAAAATCTTGAAGGATATTCTGGCGAGAACCCTCGCTTGTCTTCCACATGTGGCTCAATCCATACCAGAATAGTTGTGCGCATCCTCGAAAATGCCCTTCTTCGTGCTTCCGACCGGCATTTAGAGAAATAAAGGTCTCGCCAAAATAGCTAGTAATTCGGTTTGCTCGCCGCTTTATCCGCTCAAACAAATCTAGAATGGCCACATCAATGTTTCCCGAACTTGGGAAGATCACCAATCCATATTTTCCCAAGGCAAGCATGTCTAACTTTTTCTCCTCATTCGGATGTGCGGTAGGATGTCTCGAATGTTTTCCCATGCAAATCTTGTACTATCTCCTCGAAGTCGGATCAAGCCATTGACCCAATCGCCGCTATTCGGTAAAGGTTTTGAGCTTGGAAGTGTAATTCTGATTCCTCGGAGGTTTTGCGTAGATCCAATCTTCCCGAACATTTTTATGATTAAGAAGAGCGGTGTATTCTTCTCTTCAGGGCATCATGTCCTGTCCATTGAAGGTGAAACAAAAAAAGGCGGATTCCGTAACTAAAAATGGCTCGGAGTAGGGCTGGTTGACCGGATGTACATCAATTGTGCAATGTCACCATAACTATCACGGAACCTTTCTTGTAATCTCTCGTCCCATTCTTCCCGAGATACTTTGAAGATCTCCTAAATTGTTCTCGAAGAAGACTCACATAGGTGTACCCGGCTATCACGCGTTCACTTGGTAAAAACCATCCTCTTGGGCCTTCCGGCTGACTTCGACCAATGTCTAATGACAAGTTGAGTTCCTCTTTTCTAAGACACCTTTTTCCATGGTGAAAGACTTTCTGATCGGGTAAACCACTTGATCCAGTACCTTTATGTAATGCGAATGTAATAATGCATGAAAAAAATAGCAAAAAAAAAGGGAAACAAGTCAGTACCGGATATAATTAATAAATACACAAATAAAAGGACCGCATGGCTAAAACACCTAAGGTTATCCGCATGGCTCTAAAGGGGTGGGTTTCTATATATTCTCTACATGAAGTGTTGGTGCTAAGAGGTACCCAAATTGTCCTTGCTGTCCTCTACTAAGAGTAGCAAGGCCCCCGATCATCACCCATTATAGGCTCATTTCAACCGGGTTCAATTCAGGGGGACCCATTCGCTTATGCCTGCACGAAGGAACGATATCCTTACGAAAGCATAAGGTGCTCGAGCCCCGAAGGTACTTTCTAGGCCTACACGGGAGAACAATATCTCCACGAAAGCATTAGCGTTTTCCCCCACTTAAAAGACGGGTTTATATGCCAAATTTTAAATGCGTTAAAATAAACGCGCAGTTACAACCGAATATTAATTTAATAGTCACTTTAATCCGGAACTTCTAATATTATTAAAGCGGTAATCATTTGAAAAAGCTTGACTCTCTTTATTTTGTTAAAAACAAAAAATAGTCCCCAGCGGAGTCGCCATCTGTAGCGATGTCCTTTTCTTTCGCTAAAAAAACGATGGTTTCGAAGGTGTTTGTGATTTTTCAGATATAAAATGTTTATTCCGTGGGGTTTTAAAAACCGCATTTTATTTAAAAATTGGAGTCGCCACCAGCCACTTAGGTAGGCCGGACACCATAAAACCAGAGATTCAAAAAAATTTGAGTTCGGGAGTCGGTTACGGATGGGGAAGGATTAGCACCCCCACACCGCCCAAAATTGGTACTTTAATAATTACTGCTTTATTAATATTAGATTTTCCGAATTAAAGTGACGATCTTTTTAAAATTCGGTTATAATTGCGAATAAATTTTAAAGGCCCCGTTATCCGAGAGTAAACGCCCAACCACTATCACTACGCCTGATACTGGCCCCGTTTACGCTCGGATAAAAGGGCACCGCATTGACAATTTATATATCATTATGCAACCTTAGTGAGCAAAATATAAACATGACAAATAATTTAAATACAATACAAATAAACATTAACATAATAGAATACTAATCTAACATAAATAAAATACGTAATTAAAACATACATATACATATCAATCTTAATAGTAGATAAAACAAATTTAACATGTCATAATAACAAGGCATGAATAAATACATGTGTGGACAAAAACACATATTTCAAGAAGACATACATATTAGCAATAAAACACATTTCAACATATATAACAATATATTATACATAAACAGAAAATATACTAACACGTAACCTAAAAGCCAAGAGAACATACAATACGTACTAAAATACAAAACATGTTGTGTACGAGCCAACTAAAACATAATATGCGTGATACGAATAACCGAACAAATGCATAAAGATACATAATCATCATAAACTTAACACACATATACATGCAAACATAAAATATAAAGCATATACGAGGGATATATGATAAAACAAAAGGCTACATCAACATACACAATTATAATAAACTAACATGAATATTTACATTGAAACATGACTGAAATGAAAAGAAATAAACATCAGTGGCAGAAATTAAAAGACAATAACATGCGATTTAGGGACGAAATTGCAAACTAGACAGAACCTAAAAGGATCAAAACTGTAATTGGACCAAGGGGCAGACCCGAAGTGAAAAATCCAAAAACGCGGGATGGTTAAAGGGGTAATTTTACCATTTAAAAACTGATTCGATGTAATTTAGGGACTGGATTGCAAGATTTTGAAATACAAGGGGGACCAGAGTTGTAAATATCCCCTACGATGAGACAAAAATGAAAATATTGAAAACGCGGGGGGATTTATTTCCGAATTTACCCATTTCAAAAAATAATAACACCTATAAACCCCCTTTTTTTGGCCGGAATCAAATTTTCCTCATTTCATTCATTTTTAGTTTTTATAACCAGCCAAACCTCTCCCTTTTCTCTCAACCATCCTCTGATGAACCCAGAAACCGGCGGCCGACCGTCGTCTTCTCCGCCGCCGTTAGCCGGCGCCGGCGAGCCCAAAAAACATACCAAAATGAACCTTGCCTTACCCTCAACACGAATCCTAACTTGGATTTGGAGAAGAAGCCTCTATTCGTCCCAGATCTAAGAAATACGAAACGAAAAAACCATTTTTTTTGTATTCAACCCAAAACGAAGCCAAAAAGGGGCTCCCACTCCCTTCAGTTCACTATATTCGGCCTGGGAAGGCCGAAGAGGCTTGTCACTGGTAAAGGGGAGACCCACAGACGACGAGGGTAACAACTCTAAACCCTTTTTTTGTTATCACTACGTATTTTTGTATGCATGCAACAAAGTATGAAAAGAGAAGAGTATTACCACTGAAGACTTGTTGTTTTTTTTGTATTTTTTTTTCTTTTCGATTACAGCTTGGTTGCTTTACAATTGCTTGTTTCATACATATATGCCTATCTCTTTGGTTTGGTAACAAGTGATATAATATCTATTTTCAGATCTGGACTGATACTGACATAATCTTTCTTTTTTGTGTTCTGATATGTCTGAACGCGGTGGTTGGAGACTGGCATGGTGGAAGCATGGTGGCGGTATGGGGAGTTGTCATCGGCCAGAGGCGTTCTTGGCCGTGGGATCAGATCTGATCTAACGGTCGGGCTGGCTTAAAGGATGAACGGCCCAGATGAAACCTCGATCGGTGAGACGGCTCCAGATCGTGCCACGTGGGGCTCAGCAGTCGAGGGGTTATAGCGCCTGGGGCTCACGCACGCGTGGGATATCGAAGAGTCCGCGCGTGGGCCGCACGCGCGCGTGGCACTCGAACCGTCCAGACGTGTAGTGCACGCGGCTGGCTAGATATTTTGTCCCTGCTTGATCGTGGCCGTTGGATCAGATCTTGATCCAACGACCCATAGTTATCTGCACAAAAATAATTAGAATTAAATAGGGCTTTGGGTTTGGGCCAACCGGGCCTTGTAATAATATTAATAATTTCAGACCTGTAATGGACTTGGACTGGCAATTTATTTATTTGGGGTTTAATATGTTCTTTTTTTTTGGATTTCATTTTATATTAGCCCAATAATAATAACATCAATATTAGTCATAACAACAATTAATAATAATACACATACAACAATACATACGTATGTACCTATGGAAACATTAATTAACATAATAGCATACGTACATATACAATCATACACATAATTAACATAACATCTACACACATTATCCGTAAAAACAAATACGCTCGTACTAAACATAGATACATGCGTGACACACATACCCCGTATTGCTTATTAATACGTATACATACATAGTTTATAACATACATGCACACACTACACACTTTACATATATTAATAACACTCTTGCACATAATAAACATATAGCATAACATAATACAATATATACATGCAACGCTAATATACTAATAATTATACTAATATGTATTTACAGACCAGATAAAAATGAGTGATTACAAAAGAGAGAAAACAAAACCAGATAGATCTCACCGGACAAAGCTGAGAACAGGAAGATTCAAAACCCCCCTATAGAGATGATTTGGAAGAAGTCGTGAGGCAATTCAAAGATAAAAACACGAATCGACGCCACAATCAGAGAAAGTGAACAAGAAAATGATCAAACGATAGTTACACCGAACAAATCAATAGCTCTGATACCATATCAGATTTTGATGTTCAAAATAACATGAAATATAAGTGAAGAAGAATAACGGAGAAATAAAGGTCAGAGAAAAGGGAAAACACAAAGAGAGAGAATTTTAATAATTGATTATAAAGAAAAATACAAAAGCGATTATCTCAAAATTAAATCTGGGCCTGTCATTTATAGCCCAATACCAACCGTCTGGATTTGACTAATAGACTAACAAATAGGGCTTAACAGATTGTAACAAACTATACAACAATTTATATTCTCTTATATATCTAATTCAAAATTTATTGGCTGATAATGACTCTCTTTGGGTTGCATATGTCCATGCGTTTGTAATTAAATTTAAGGGTGCTAATTTTTGGACAGTGGGAGAGCGATACTCAATGAGCTAAAGCTTACAAAAGCTTTTCAATATAAGATCTGCGACAACCCCTTTCTTTGCTTATTTGAGTGATTTGAAAAAGTTGAAAACAAACTTTATTTGGTCTAAAATACGTACTAAACATTCAAAGCTTATCTGACATCATTTGATCTAGTTTTCGTAACGTATAGCAAAGCATTTTGTAATTATCTGTATGACTATGTTTGGTAGACTATCTACCAAGGACAAAATGTTGCTAATCAAATTTTTGTGAATGGTGTGTATCTTTCGTGTGATGTTGCTTTAGAGATTTGTGAGAATTTATTCTTTGTTTGTCCCTTGTCAAAGGACTTGTGAGAGTCGATTCTTGGTTTGTGTGGCATGCGTCGCAATGTCTTGGTGTGGGAGCAAGATGTGACTTGGGCATCCAATGTTTTGCGAGGTAAATCTTTATTAATTTTCATTATTAAAAATTGTTATGAATGCTTGCATTTTTCTTATTCAGGAGAAACATAATCATCGACAATTTAGGAGGTAAATTCGCACAATGACGAAGGTTTTAGATATAGTGAAAATAATTGTTAGGATCAAGACTAGTAATAGAAAAATTGATGTGTCGAATTCTACTAATTTACAACTTTATACAACTTGAGGTATATTTGAATAGCTAAAGATACATACATAGATCTTAGTTTGTAGTGGTTTATTAACTGTAGAACCTTGTTGGATAATCAACTTTATGCCAAGTTGAGCAAGTGTGAGTTTTGGATTAAAGAAGTAGTCTTTCTTGGTTATGTTGTTTCGACGGAAGGTATCCAAATGGATCCGTAAAAGATCGAGGCAATTGTGAATTGGAAGCAACCTAGGTCAGTGACGGAGGTCCGTAGTTTCTTGTGGTTAATAGGTTATTATCGTCTCTTTGTAGATGGGTTCTCAAGGGTTTTTGCTTTATTGAACAAGTTGTTACAAAAGGATGTGTGTTTCAAATAGACGGAAGCTAGACAACAAGATTTTAAGAAGTTGAAGGAAGCTTTGACGCAAGCTCTGACCGTGATTCAACCTGAGTTAGGAAAAGAGTTTGTGGTTTATAGCGACACATCCTATGTTGGTTTAGGGTGTGTATTGATACAAGACGGGAAAATTGTAGCTTATGCATCTAGGCAGTTAAAGGTGCACGAGCATAATTATCCTACGCATGATTTAGAGCTTGTTGCGATGGTGTTTACGTTAAAGATCTGAAGGCATTATCTATATGGTGAGAAGTGTATTGTGCACACGGATCATAAGAGTTTGAAGTATTTGATATCGTAAAAGGAGTTGAACCTTAGGTAACGTAGATGGTTAAAGTTGCTCAAGGATTATGATTTGATAATCGAGTATCATCCGGGCAAGGCGAATGTTGTGGTCAATGCTTTGATTAGAAAAGTGGTTGTTGAGTTGAGGGTTATGTTTGCGGGGTTGAGTGAGACGCGTGATGAGGGTTTGCTGGCTAAGTTACAAGTGAAGCCATCTTTGTCGCAGTTGATTAAGGAAAAACAACCTTATGATGAGGTATTGGTACCACATGTTAAAGATATCATGGATAAAAATCCAACGTATTTTCACTTTAATGATGATGGGGTGTTATGTTTCAAAGATCGGATAGTGGTGCCTAGTGATGATGAGTTGAGGCGAACTATTTTGACCGAGACTCATGTTAGTCATTTTTATATGCATCCTGGTAGTACCAAGATGTATATAGGTCTAAAGGAAAATTACTATTGGGTGGGTTTGAAAAAGGATGTAGCTGATTTTGTTGCTAGATGTATGGTGTGTCAGCGTGTTAAGGCTGAGCATTAGTTTCCTTTCGGGTTGTTGCAACCGTTGAGGATTCTGGAGTGGAAATGAAAGAGGATCACCATGGATTTTGTGTTGGGGTTACCTTTGATATCAACTAAAAATGATTCAATTTAGGTGATTGTTGTTCAGTTTACGAAGTGTGCACATTTTCTGCTAGTGCATACGGCTCATGCCTTGGATAAGTTCACGGATCTTTATGTTGCTAAAAATGTGAGGTTGCACGGAGTGTCCAAGTTGATAGTTTCAAATAAGGATACACGGTTTACATCAAGGTTTTGAGAGTGTTTGCATTGAGCTTTGGGTACTCGCTTGAATTTTAGTACTCCGTATCATCCTCAGATGGATGGTCAGTCTGAACGTATGATTCAGATCTTAAAGGATATGTTGAGGTGTTGTATCATTGAGTTCCAAGGAACTTAGGAATGACAGTTGCCTTTGGTGAAGTTTGCGTACAATAATAGTTATTAGGCAAGTATAAAAACGGTACCGTATAAGGCCTTGTATGGTAGGAAGTGCCATACACCTTTGTGTCAGGCTGAGGCTAGGGAAAAATATGTTTTCATGCCTGATGTGTTGAAAGATATGGATTAAAGGGTGAAGCTTATTTGTAATCATTTGAAAGCTGCCTCTGATAAGCAGAAATCCTACGCAAATTTGAAGCGTAAGGAAGTTGAGTACGCAGTTGGTGAAAATGTTTTCTTGAAAGTTTCACCTTGGAAGAAGGTGTTGCGCTTTGGACGCAAAGGAAAGTTAAGTCTGAAGTTTGTAGACCATATGAGGTGTTGGAAAGCGTATGTAACACCTGTTGAAAAAAAGAAAAGAAAAAAAGATTGATCAATGTTGAATGAAAAAGAAGGAAAATAATGAAATTTGCAGCCAAAGGGGTTTGAACCCATGACCTTGGATACATTGGGAAGAAGGGGTAACCAATTGAGCTAAAGCTCATATCTGATATGGTTTACTCAAATTAAATTAAAACCATTTTTAGCCCAGCATATTAAAAATAATTAAAAACCAAATTTGATTCTTCAGGAAACCATTTTGTTCGAGCCAATTATCCTAAATTTCTCCCAAAATCCTCCCCGTTCTACCCATCCAACCACTGTCTGACCTCCCTTATCGCTGCACCGTGCTTCTCACCGCCCCGCCTATCCGAACCGCCTCTCTTCTCCGACCAAAACCCCCTTATCCACACGCCAAACCACCATTCAAATCACCGGCAATCGAAGCTAAAAGCTTCGTCAGTCTTAGGGTTTAGAAACCCTTCATTCATTGTTCTTTTTCGGCCAGCTTGACCGCCCGTTCACCGTACCACCACCATCCTCGAGTTCCTCAGGCCGAGCTGAACGGAACCTAGCCTTGGGTTGTCCGTTCGTCGGCGTTTTGATCCTTGTCCGAGCTTTGTCAGAATCATCTTGAATTGGTAAGTTTTTCTTCTTCTTGTTTCCGGTAAAAATATTGGTTTATAGGTTGTTGTTTTGGTAAATCTGAAAAATAGTGTTTTGGGCCATTTTGGCAGCGCGTGAAGTACACGTGCCGCCCAGGTGATTTCTGGCCGCCTGAGACGGTGGTCCTGTCGAACCGACCTTGAATCGACATTGAATCGGTCCTACTGTGAACCAGTTCTGAACTAAACCGACCAGTCAGACTCGATCTGACCTAATCCGACCGACCCGTCGGCTGAGTCAATTCAATAAGTCAACCCAACCGAGTCAACCCGGTGAGTCAACCCAACTGAGTTAACTTAGTGAGTCTACTTGCCCTAGTTAAAACTGTTGACTGCAAACGTCAGCATTGATCGTTGACCGATGATGTCAGCATGACGTTAGTGTTGACTTTGACTATTGACGTCAGCGTTGACTTTGACCCAAAAAGTTAAATTTTTCAAAAACCCCTATTTTATGTTTTTCGACGTTCTAAGTCTATTTTTGAAGCTCGTTTCATGAAATTCTAACCCGAAAGCTTCTGAAATTAACTTTAAACACGATTATGCATAAGTTCTTAAATTGTTTATGAGTAAAGTTCAGATTAAGGATTCTGCCTTGATATATTATTTTGTTAAAGGTACCCGAGACTCATATGATCGTTCGTTAGCTCAGCCTAGTTTCGCCCGACCCACTCATCAGCGCACCCCCATAGTTACTCGTTTGACCTTGAACTCAATAAATTAAATTAAGTAGAATTTAAATTTTCTCTGTTGTAACCTTGTACCGTAATATTTTAGGATCCAGCACCGCTGCAGATCGTGGTGAGGCAGGTGCCCAGTAGACCTTCTTGATCAGCTTTTTGAGGTGTGTTCTGTGTGTGCTATATTACCGTTTTAAATTAATTGTTAAAAATGATTTCTCTGAATATATATATATATATATATATATATATATATATATATATATATATATATATATATAATACTGAATGGCTTTCTGATCTGAACATGAATATTTTTCTGATATAAAAGCATGCTATCTTATCTGTGAAAGTATACCCTATGCCTGATCTGAGCTTGAGATATCTGATTTATATTTTATTCAGTTGTATGCATATCTACAAATTAATTTCTGATGACTCTGTATATTAATTTACTTGGGGTACACTGTAGGGATATGATTTAAAGTGTCTGCAGGTACAACCTTAATCCAGCTATAAATCCTTATGTTAAGCTTCTATGCTCAATGGGCTTAGGGTAAGACTTTTTGGGCCTAAGGCATAACCTTAGGTAGACTCCTATGCCTGCGGGCCTAGGGTAAGACCTTTTGGGTGCAGTTCATGGGGGACTATACATCGGTGTTCGGTTGGAGGGTAGCTAGGTGTGGAATAAAAACTTGAATGGAATATTATATGATTTACTGAAATGTTTTGCACTTATCTGTAATATATTATATGTTTATCTGCACTTATTGGGACACATTGAGCTCCCCACCTCACACCCTTAAACTTTTCCTTTCATATACCATTAGATAGGCTCTCTGGATCTGGAACTTGGAGGATCGACACATTTTGTACTCGATTTTTATTGTAATATTTCCATCTTCCAGACTGTCTCACTTACAGTGACATAGCCTATATTTTGTTATTGTTCGACTTATTATGTTATTCCATGGAGATTAGGTTGTAGTATCACTTAATATGGTTTATTTTGGATAACTAAATTGACATATGGTTAAACTAACCGTTATTTTAATATTTTAAACTTTTTGAACGTTTAAACTTTTATGTGAAAAAGTCTTCAGGTAAAAATGCGATCTCCTAGAATTGGACTTTACGCATAGGCCAGTCTAGGGGATTACATTTAGTTGGTATCATAGCATTTGGTTTTATAAACCTCAGACATTGAATGGGTTCTAAATAAAGTAATTTTATAAAATGTTTTACAAATATCTTTTGAAAGGGGCCATGTCACCAAGTTTTTATATGTTCAATTATGTGTGATACTCCAGTGCCAGTTTTGATCTTAGATTTTCTTACTTCTGTGTAGTGAGCCGAGACCATCTGATGAGCATTAGAAGAGGGCGTCGACCTGTCCATGGGCGAGGACACTCTTCTAGATTTTCTGACCTGATTGAGCATATATGTTAAGTGTTCAAAAGTACTATTTTTATTACCCTTTTTAGTCATATTATTGTTAGACTTAGGCTCATATTAGTTGCATAATTATTCATTCATGCATTAATTCATGTTTCTTTCCACCGTTGAGCTTGATTACACAACTTGGTGATTTTTGTGGAAAAAGATATTGCTTTGGTGTGTTTTTGTGTGTGTGTAGAATCACTTGCCTAAACAAGGCTAGAACGAGTTGCTAGGGAAGTGCATGAAGGAGATGCCGATGCAATTGCCAAGGCAATGCATGAAGGAGATGCAGAGCTAGTTGCCAGGGCAATTGTCGATAAGTGATAAGATGATATGGCAGTCGAAATTGATGACTAGATAAGCCCAAGATGACGTTGAGAAAAGTTAAATCCCAAAGGAGTTTGATTTCCATGAAGAGGTCAAAGAGAAATTAAATCCCAAAAAGATAGGAGAAGATCTAGAAGGAATTTAAATATAGTAAAGAATTATATTATTTTAAAGTATTTAATTCCAACTTAACTTCCTCCTCAAGAAGGACTTTGACCTAGCCATCTCCTATTTAAAAGAGACCAAGCCGTCAAACTCAAAGAGAGCAAGGGAGAGAGAGTTCGATTGGGAGAAATCTTGGAGGGAATTCGACTGAGAGAGAGTTCGACTAGGGGCTGATCGATTTCTTCTTCTTTGCTTCCATTAGATTCATGGTTTGGGGATTATTCTTTGTATATCTTTTGAACCCAACCATGAACTAACTTGATTGGTTGAGGTTATTGTGTTTTGTTGTTGTGAGAAACAATTGGATTTTGTTTAGGTAATAAGAGTTTGCACTTTCAATTCAAAGTTTGTTTATTCTTGGTTCTTAACATTGGTTGCGAGCGAATTGGGAGAGGATCTCAGAATTCAATCATACATTTATCTAATATCGGGAGAGTTAGATTCAACTAATTTGGCTTAGGGATAAGTTACAAATTTCAACGGCTAAGAGGAGCACAAGATTGGTTGTTGTTCACCCTTGATTCACGTAGGGATGTATTATCAAGACGTGTGCAATTAACAGTATTTCGCATTAGGGATAACGAGGAATCATTGAAGAACGCTTCACCAAACTTTAGAAGTGAATGCTCAATTGCCCAGGCAATAGACCCATTCTTAATTGCCCAGGCAATCGCGAGAGCATTTCCCAGGCAATCTGATCAGACAACGCGGAGGAATTGCCCTGGCAACCGACCAGGCAACACGGCAGAATTGCCCTGGCAATCAACCAGAAAATTGCAACCAAATTGCCCTGGTAGTAGACTAGGCAATCGTAACAGAATTGCCCTGGCAATCCGGCTGCTACTCAATCACCACGACGAACCATTCGATCATCACTCCATAACTCACAATAACCTGGCCTACTCTCTCTCATTTGTTTACATCTTTATTTTATTTACTTGTTCTTTTACTTTACTCGTTAAAATGAACTCCTACTATCAATTGTGTTTTTACTTTTACAGTGCGATAACTAAAACAAAGTGGCCCAAACCAATCCCTGTGCAGATGATACTCGATACTCATATCACTTTATTACTTGCGACATGTATACTTGCACTCTTTGCGTAGCACTCAATACGCGCAACAATATGCCTAGGGATCTTCCAGATCCTATAGACTCCCAGCCTCTGTGAATCCGCCTGCCCTTAGAGGTTCTACAACTCCTTTAGATCCGTCGTATTCCTCTGGTATAGAAATGACGACTCCGGTTAGAGGGCACCTGCATCCAATTCTGAGCCAGCGACAGTGGTAACAGATGAGACTCTCAGCAGGCAATTTTATAGTTGATCCAGGGTGTAGCCGGAGCAGTTGGCGTAGTACTTGAGGTTCCCGTCTCTCAGACCCTGATCTCTAGTTAGGCAAAGACTTTTGAAGGCCCTTCTGATGGAGCCCCGACTGAAGCTGAGGAGTGGCTTTATGATATCGAGAGACAGATGGATGAGTTGGGTTTTGAGCCACCCAAGAGATATTTAGGGGCCGTTTCTCTGCTGTATGGTAATGTCCGTACGTGGTGGGAGTCTGTAGTGAGTAGTTTTCTTGCTACTCAGTTAACTTGGGATTTCTTCAAAGAACTCTTCAAGAGTCGTTTTATCGGGGAATGTTATCTGAGGTAGATGAGAGAGCGGTTCAGGACTCTAACACAGGGGGATATGACAATATCAAAATATGAGATAGAGTTTTTGGATAAGCTGAGATTTGGAGCTAGCTTAGTACCTATTGAGAGAGAAAAGTGCCGTAAGTTTACCCTTGGTCTCTGGTATGATTTGTGTGTGCGAGTTATTGGCCATCTTGATGAGAATTTTGGTAAGGTGGTTGAGAGGGCAAAAGATTTAGAAGAGGTTGAGCTTTTAGCCATTGATGGTTATAGAGTCAATCGAGATCGACCTAAGAGGTCTTCTGGTATAAATTATTATGTACGTACTGGTAAGAAGGCTCATTTCACCGCTCCTCAGAAGAGTAATACCAGTTTTAGGCCTGCAGCCCCTCCACCCCCAGCTGCTAGTCGAGGTGGATCATCAGATTTCTCTCAGGCGCCATTATGTGAGCATTGTGGTAAATGGCCTCGGGGAGAGTGTAGGAAGATGGCGGATACTTGTTTCCGTTGCGAATTTGGAGATCATTTCCTGAAGAGTTGCCCAGTTCTACCTTCTGGGTATCAGGCACCGACCCAGACTCCTTCTCGTTCTCAGGCTTCTGTCCAGACTCCGGCTAGGGGTTGTAACCAGAGTAAACCTTCTGGGTCTACTACCAAGTCAGATAGTAGAGCTCGACCGAATCAGAGCGGGGGACCGATATTATTTGAGGCTAGGCAGCCAGCTCTTGTGTATGCTGCTAGACATCGGGATGACAGAGACGAGCCAAATGTTATTGCAGGTACATTTACCATTTATTCTATACCATACTTTACATTTCTCGATAATGGTTCCACCCACTCTTATATTTCAAAATCTGTATCTCGAGACCTTCAGGTTCTGATTGAAGCCACAAAAAACGTTGTCATAGTTATGAGCCTAGTGGGTCAATCAGTGATTGTAGATAAGGTATTTAAGCATTGTCCCCTTGAGGTTCAAGGAGAAATATTTTTTGGTCGACCTTATGGAACTTCTGTTAGAGGATTTTGGTCTAATTTTAGATATAGACTGGTTGTCTGAACATCGGGTTAGCCTGGATTATGAAACAAAGAAGGCCATTTTGAAGACTTCTGTTGGGCGGTCAGTGGTGTTAATTGGTGAACGTCGGGGTTACCTGTCCAATGTGGTATATGCTTTAACCGCTGATAAGATGATCCGGAAAGGATATGAGACCTTCATTGCTTGCTTCTTGAATACAAAGGGTTCTTTGGCTAAGATTGAGGAAATTCGCACATTTAATGAGTTTCCTGATGTATTTCCCGAGGAGTTGCATGGTTTAGCCCCTAATACAGATGTTGAGTTTGAGATCGAAACTTATCTGGGATCTGCACATGTATCTATGGCTCCTTACCGTATGGCACCTAAGGAGCTTAAAGAGTTAAAAGTTCAGTTGCAATAGTTGCTTGATCGAGGTTTCATTCGACCTAGCTCGTCACCTTGGGGAGCTCCGGTTCTCTTTGTTAAGAAGGAAGATGGTTCACTCTGGTTATGCATTGATTATCGAAAATTGAACAAGTTGACAGTAAAGAATAAATATCGGCTGCCTAGGATTGATAATTTGTTTGATCAACTTCGTGGAGCCTCAGTTTTCTCAAAGATTGATCTTTGATCTGGGTACTACTAGTTGAAGATAAAAGGTTTTGATGTAGCTAAGACAACCATTCGTACCAGATACAACCATTATGAGTTTTTTGCGATGCCGTTTGGTCTGACAAATGCACCGGCCGCTTTTATGAACATGATGAACCATGTGTTTTGGCCATATATAGATCAGTTTGTGGTGGTATTCATCGATGATATTCTGGTCTATTCTCGGACAGATGAATAACATGTTAAGCATCTGAGGATTGTTTTGCAGAATTTGAGAGAGCATCGTCTGCATGCCAAGTTTAGCAAATGTGAATTTTGGCTTAGGGAAGTGACGTTTCTGGGGCATGTTGTGTCCGCTAAAGGCATTCAGGTGGATCCAAGTAAAATAGAGGTTATCACCAGTTGGAAGCAACCTAAGAATGGCTTAAAGTTTCGTAGCTTCTTGGGTTTAGCCGGGTACTCTCGACGTTTTGTCGAGGGTTTCTCTATTATTGCTGCCCCTTTGACTAAGCTATTGAGGAAGAATG
The DNA here is from genome assembly GCA_019671005.1 of Hibiscus mutabilis. Lineage (NCBI taxonomy): Eukaryota > Viridiplantae > Streptophyta > Magnoliopsida > Malvales > Malvaceae > Hibiscus > Hibiscus mutabilis. The sequence goes on from CM033731.1 coordinate 41,734,446, forward strand.
TTCCTTTTGTTTGGTCTGATGCTCAGCATGAGAGCTTTGAGAAATTGAAGACAACTTTGACTCAAGCTCCGGTTTTGACACAACCCGAACCTGGAAAGGATTTCTTAGTCTATAGTGATGCTTCGCACTCTGGACATGGTTGTGTTCTGATGCAGGGTGGGAAAGTGGTTGCTTATGCATCACGACAGTTGAGGCCGCATGAGTGTAATTATCATACCCATGATCTTGAGTTAGCTGTTGTGGTTTTTGCTTTGAAAATTTAGAGGCACTATCTTTACGGAGAAAAATGCTATATCTATACCGATCACAAGAGCTTGAAGTATCTCCTTACCCAGAAAGAGTTGAATCTGTGACAGCGTCATTGGCTTGAGCTTCTTAAGGATTATGATTGTGAGATAGAATATCATTCAGGAAAAACTAATGTGGTTATTGATGCCTTGAGTCGTAAGGCCATTCCAGACTTGAGATCTCTGTTTTCTAGGATGAGCATCTATGATGATGGTAGTTTATTGGCTGAATTACAGGTTAAGCCGACCTTGGCTGAGGAGATCAAGGCCAAACAGCTTCTGGACAGTTCATTATTTCTTGTCATATAACGGATTGAGCATGGATCTACATCAGTTTATGCTTTTGATTAGGATGGGGTTCTGTGCTTCAAGGGTCATTATTGTGTGCCCGACAACTCCGAATTGAAGCGGGCTATTCTCAGTGAGGCTCATAGTAGCCCTTATGCTATGCATCCCAGTGGTGATAAGATGTACCAGAACTTGAAACAGAGGTATCATAGGAGGGCATGAAAAAGGATATTTCTGATTATGTGTCAAGGTGCCTAACTTGCCAGCGGGTTAAGGTAGAACATCAATATTCGTCTGGTCTTTTGCAGCCCATTAAGATTCTGGAGTGAAAATGGGAACGTATCACGATGGACTTTGTTACCGGTTTACCTTTGACTCTTTCTAAAAATGATTCTATTTGGGTGATTGTTGACCGACTTAGTAAGTTTGTACATTTTATTATTGTCCGTGTTAACTACTCTATGGACAAGTTGGCTAGATTGTATATCTCTGAGATTGTCAGATTGCACGGTGTACCTTTGTCCATCATCTCCGATCGAGACCCGAGGTTTACCTCCTGATTTTGGCAGGCCTTGCAGGAAGCCTTAGGTACACGTCTGAACTTTAATACTTCTTTTTATCCACAGACAGATGGTCAATCAGAGAGGGTAATCCAAATTCTGGAGGATATGTTGCGAGGATGTGTGATTGATTTCCGTGGTTGTTGGGAAGATTTCTTGCCCTTAGCCGAGTTTGCTTATAATAATAGTTACCAGGGGAGCATCCGTATGAGGCTTTGTATGGTCATAAGTGCCGTACCCCTATCTGTTGGATCGAGTTATATGATGGGAAGACTTTGGGTCCAGAGTTAGTCCAAGAGACTGAGGAGACCGTCAGATTGATACGTGATCGCCTGAGAAAGGCCTTTGATAGACAAAAGTCATATGTTGATCGGAGAAGGAAAGATATCGACTTTGATGTTGGTGATCAGGTCTTTTTAAAAGTATCTCCGTATAAGAAAGTTATGAGATTTAGGCGTAAAGGCAAGCTGAGTCCAAGGTTTATCGGGCCATATCGTATTGTGAAAAGAGTTGGACCAGTTGCCTATAAGCTTGAGTTGCCTCCCTAGCTTAATCGTATATATGACATATTTCACGTATCTATGTTGAGGAAATACCACCCAGATCCGAGTCATGTTATTTAGGTTCAAGATGTTGATCTGAGACCAGATTTATTGTATGAGGAGGAGCCTGTGCAGATTTTAGATTTTGATGATAGAGTCTTGAGGAATATGCGTATCCTTATGGTTAAGGTCCAGTGAAGTAATCGTAGTCCTGCAGAGGCCACATGTGAGACTGAGGAATCTATGAGAGAGTTTTCGCATCTGTTCAAGTCAGGTAAATTTCGAGGACGAAATTTCTTTTAAGGGGGAGAGTTGTAACACCTGTTGAAAAAAAAGAAAAAAAGATTGATCAATGTTGAATGAAAAATGAGGAGAATAATGAAATTTACAGCCAAGGGGGTTTGAACCCGTGACCTTGACTGCATTGGGAAGGAGGGGTAACCAATTGAGCTAAAGCTCATATCTGATATGGTTTACTCAAATTAAATTAAAACCATTTTCAGTCCAGCATATTAAAAATAATTAAAAACCAAATCTGACTCTTCAGGAAACCATTTTGCTCGAACCATTTATCCCAAATTTCTCCCAAAATCTTCCCCACCTACCCATTCAGCCACTGCCCGACCTTTCTCACCGCCGCACCGTGCTTTTCACCGCCCGCCTATCCGAACTGCCTCTCTTCTTCGACCAAAACCCCCTTATCCATAAGCCAAACCACCCTTCCAATCACCGAAAATCTAAGTCGGAAGCTTCGTCAGTCTTAGGGTTTAGAAACCCTTCGTTCATTATTCTTTTTCGGCCAGCTTGACCGCCCGTTCACCGCACCACCACCATCCTCGAGTTCCTCAGGCCGAGCTGAACGAAACCTAGCCTTGGGTTGTTCGTTCATTGGCGTTTCTATCCTTATTGGAGCTTCGTCAGAATCATCTCAAGTTGATAGGTTTTGGTAAGTTTTGTCTCTTTTTCGGCAAAAATATTGGTTTGTAGGTTGTTGTTTTGGTAAATATGGAAAAATAGAGCGTTTTGGGCAATTTTGGCCGCGCGTGAAGTACACGCGCCGTCCAGGCGATTTTTGGCCGCCTGAGACGGTGGTCTGGTCGATCCGGCCTTGAACCGACATTGAACCAGTCCTGCTATGAACCGGTTTTGAACCAAATTGACCCATCAGACCCGATCTGACCCGACCCGTCAGACCCGATTCGACCTGACCCGTCAGACCCGACCTGTTGACCGAGTCAACCTGATCGAGTCAACCCAGTGAGTCAATTTGACCGAATCAACTCAGTAAGTCTACTCGCCCGAGTCAAAACTGTTGACTGCTTACGTCAACATTGACCGTTGACTGATGACATTAGCATGACGTCAGCGTTAACTTTGACTGCTGACGTCAGCATTGACTTTGACCCCAAAAGTCAAATTTTCTGAAAACACCTATTCTATGTTTTTGACGTCCTGAGTCCATTTTTGAAGCTCATTTCGCGAAATTCTAGCCCGAAAGCCTCTGAAATCAACTTTAAACATGATCATGTATAAGTTCTTAAATTATTTTAAATTATGAGTAAAGTTCAGATTAAGGATTCTGACTAGATATATTATTTTGATAAAGGTACCCGAGACTCGTATGGTCGTTCGTCAGCTCAGCCTAGTTCCGCCCGATCCGCTCATTAGCGCCCCCATAGTTACTCGTATACCCTATGCTTGATCTGAACTTGAGATATCTGATTTATATTTTATTCAGTTGCATGCATATCTGCAAATTAATTTCTGATGACTCTGTATATTGATTTACTTGGGTACACTGTTGGGATATGATTTGAAGTGTCTGCGGGTACAGCCCTGATCCAGCTGGTAAATCCTTCTATTAAGCTCCTATGCCCAATGGGCTTAGGGTTAGACTTTCTGGGCCTAAGGCATAACCTTAGGTAGGCTCCTAGGCCTGCGGGCCTAGGGTAAGAGCTTCTGGGTACAGTTCATGGGGGATTGTACATCGGTGTTCGGTTGGAGGGTAGCTAGGTCTGAAATAAAAACTTGAATAGAATATTATATGATTTACTGAAATGTTTTGCACTTATCTGTAATATATTATATATTTATCTGCACTTATGAGGCTCACACCGAGCTCCCCAGCTCACACCCTTAAAATTTTCCTTTCAGATACCATTGGATAGGCTCTCCGGATCTGGCACTTGGAGGATCGACATATTTTGTACTCGATTTTTTTGTAATATTTCCATCTTCCAGACTGTCTCACTTACGGTGATATGAGCCTATATGTTGTTATTGTTCGACTTATTATGGTATTCCATGGAGATTATGTTGTAGTATCACTTAATATGGTTTATTTGGATAACTAAATTGACTTATGGTTAAACTAACTGTTATTTTAATATTTTAAACTCTTTGAACATTTAAACTTTTACGTGAAAAAGTTTTCGATAAGAAATGTGATCTCCTAGAATTGGACTTTACGCATAGGCCAGTCTAGAGGGTTACAATGTAGGTCATGTGGCTTATCGGTTAAGTTTGCCTCTTGAGTTAGAGAAGATTCATGATGTGTTTCATGTATCCATATTGCAGAGGCATCCTTCGGATTCGTCGCATGTGATGCCAGTGGAGGATGTTGAGTTGCAACCAGATTTATCCTATGATGAGGAACTGATGAAGATCCTTGACTCTAGTAGTAAAGCTCTTCATGGCAAGAGAATTGAGCTTGTTAATGTGTTGTGGCGACATCACGGTGTTGAGGAGGCCACGTGGGAGAGTAAGTCGGGCATGAAAGAACAATTTTCGCATCTGTTTCCATCAGGTAAATTTAAAGGATGACATTTCTTAAGAAGGGGGAGCTGTAACTCCCCGGTTTTGGGCCTAGAAGTTTTCTAGGTTGATTAGACGGTCCGATAGACTGAATTAAAGGATTCGAGTCGATTTCGGGATTAATTTGAAATAAATATTTTTGATTGAGGGAAAATATGGAAAAATATCCTAAAATAATTATTTAATATGTAGATTATTTTGGTAAAATCAATTTTTGAAAATGGAGTTTTAAAATTTGACATTTTGGCTAGTGACCAAAATGTAAAAAATGTAAAATTATATTTAGTGACTGTTTTGTGAAAGGGTCAAAACTTAGAATCTTTAAGGAGCTATTTGGCCAAAGTTTAATATCAGACTTTTCTACTTAATTGGTTATTTTAAAAAGGTTTTAAAGGGGTATAAATAGGCTTGGAGAATTAATTTTATAATTAATTTCTAAAAAAAACTTTACGTAATTAACTTTTCTCTAAAAGATTTTCTCTCAGGTAAATTCTTGATTTCTTCAATCGTTTGATTTCAAATAAGTTTCCTATGATTTCCTATCAAAACCCTATTGTTTTAATATTATTTTCTCATGTAAATCAATCCAATTAAGGGAAAAGTCGGCATTAGAGGTAAGCTTCGCTCTTCTCCTCTAATGAATGGTTCTTTTCTGAAATTCCTAAGCTAATGATCCCTTATAAATGTTTTCTAATGAGTTTTAATGATTTAATTATGGAAAATTGGTTAAATCAAGGTTTAATTGATAAGATTGATTGATTTTCGTATTGGATCTGTTTTGCTATGTTCTTGATTAGATTAGAACATGAATTTGATGTTTTATAATGTTAATAAGTTGATTTTAACATTGAATTCCCGAAACTAGGTGAATCTATAAATTTCTAGATTGTTAGTTATGAGTGTTTGACGAGTTGTGGATGTTTAATGAATGTTGGAGGTATAAGGGTGATGTAAATGTGTTTTTGGATGTTAATTAATGATAATTGTTGGATTAAACCATTAGGTCTTGGCTGGGTTAAGTTTGGAAGGTGTTTGATGTTGTTATTTGTTGTTGTAGAGGGAAATTGGTTAGGATTTGATGAGGATTTGTGTGAATTGATGTTACTGGGTTGTTGAATGCGTTTTGATGCATTGAATCCTCTGTTTTTGTGTGGTTAATGCAGGGGAGGTTGATCCTTAAGCTTGAGGTAATGCTTCGGAAGCCTTAGAGGCTTGAATTTGCATCAACGATCAAAGTTTTGCGTTGGTTTACAACTTTTCAAAGGTTTGAAAGTTGTGTTTGGGAGTTTAGACTAAGCTTGAAACACTAGTCTAAGCTCGGACGTAAGTGAAGGATGATTTCTCCCTCGTTCTCCGTTTGGCAATTGGTTTTGATACACTTGTTTTGATGATTTGATTTCTCACTGTTAAATGCATGATTTGAGCATGGTTTAATGCTGGAAAATGGTTATATAATGATGATGCATTTGGAAGTAATGCATGTTTTGAACATTGGTTAACGCATGGTTGAATGTATTGGATAAATAGTTTTATTGATGTATATGAAAACAATGAGTTAATGAAATGAATTATATTGGCAAGTGATGTGGTTTAAAATGTTATCAGGTATAGTTGGCTGGCCATAAGATTGATAGTGCACTATAAAAAGTTGCCTTGTATATTGAGAGGTTTATGTGTACCAAAAACTCCATCCAAGTACCCTAACGGTAGAGAGATTATACGGTACCAAAAACTCCTATTAGTGGATTATACATCTAGTCGATGAGTGGTGTTGATGGGTTTATGTGTATCAAAAACTCCATCATGGGTGCCACAACGGTAGAGGGGTTTATGGTACTGCAAACTCCCGTTGGTGGACTTTGGATGATTCCAGTTGAGATTGTATGAAGTGTTGATAAGTCACTTGTTGAATCCGTGTATTCGATGTAATATTTTGTAAAGTGGAACTTTGTTGATGATCACTTGTAAGCAAATATAATTGATGTTGTATCATGCAATAGATTTTGTTGTATAATGTTGGTTTATACATGTTTTACTCTTTAAGCATTGCATTTGGTAGTTATGCATGAGAAAGCTTAAATTGAGTGTAGCAAATGGGATTTTGTTGTTAATCCATGATACATGTTGCATATGGTTTAATATGCATGTTTTGGAAATGTTAAGTGCATGGTTTTGAAAGGCATGATGATGTTGACGATGTTTTGAAAGATGTTTTAAAAGTGGTTTTCAAAGGGGATTGTTAATGGTTTTAAATGCATTGATGGTTGTTTGTTTTAGAGCACTCCTCACTAAGCCTAGTGTGCTTACACTCTCTTTTTCCATCAATTCACAGAATTAAAGGTTGGGAGGCAGTGGGAAAGCAAGGAGGAATTGAAAGACTTGATATTCGAAAGTATGGTTTTGATTTAGACTCGTAGTAATGAAGGCAATATGGTTAATTGTCATTTGGGATGGTTGTTTTGTTAAACTCCTTGTTTGTGCAAGTTTTAAATGTTGTTTTGGACATGAATGAGGATTTATATGCTTGTGAATGGTTTAGAACTATGTTTTGAATGTTGAGTAGGAAGCATGCCTATAGATGTTATGGATATGTGAGCTAGGCTTAATTGGGTAGTTTAAATTGCTTGTATGATTGCGTTAAGTATGCCTTTGATGACTTATGATGTTTAGGTAAGGTTTGGTAGTATTTAGAATAAGCCAAAGTGTCATATGTTGGACCTAGTGGTCATTACAGGCCTTTGTGTACCGGTACGGGTCCCTTGGTTTTGGTATTCAGGGTCTGGGAAAGCTCAGAGCAACAAAAATTTATAAAGGGTACCGGTATTCCTAGCAACCATATCGGTACACCTAAAAAATTATACATTGGGTTTGGTACATGAGTTTCTGTACCGGTAAGCCCTTTAGCTACTAGAATTTGGTTTTTGAAAATAAATCTTAAGGGATTGGTACAGGGGTAGAACCGTATCAATACGGGTTTGCTCGACATACCGTATCGATACAGGGTTTTTAGTATCAAAATGTAGAGTTATTATGTTAGTTGAATCGTATTGATACGATTATATTCGTATCGATACACAGTGTATTTTTTTAGGTTTCTGTCTGCTGAAGTTTGAAATAATGCATTTTAGTCCCTGAATGTTATGTATGCAATTCTGTGAGTTCAAATGATTTTTTAAGCTAGAATTTGTCATGGGAGCATGGAATTGATTAATGAAGGATTGGTAACTTGGAATTCAATGAGGTCCTTATAATTTGTGAAAATTATGTTTTGGTCCCCAAAGTGCATGTTTGAGCAATTGAACCCTGTTTTGAAATCTAATCGCAATGTTAACGTATTCGGTGATGCATGTTCACCTTAGGATCTAATCGATGCTTTTAGACAAGATAAAAAGAAAAATAGACCCGGTTTAGGTTAATTAGTTCAGGTTTGCTTTGGCAAGCCTAATGTAGCCCTTGAGCCCGATTTCGGCTAGACCGGTTAAGAGGGTTACAGCTGCATTAAAATCACAGCTGAGGGGGTGGAACCATTTTCTGAAGGCCTGCCTAATGCCAACCACCCATAATAAGATGGTGTCGAATGACATGATGGCATTGCTTTACTCCATCATGACTGAGAGGAGATTAATGTCGACGTCTTATCATCGATGAGACCTACAAGTGTGCTGGCCGCAATTATAGTAGCTTGATTTTCTCTTCCATCATTTCACCATCTGCATTCAGCATAAGGTGCCCATTCTCGACTCTGACAATGTCCAGTAATGTAAGGGAACTATCACTCTTACTCTTTGGGGGTAGTTGATTGCCATGGAGGCAAGACTGTAACACCTCGAAATCCGGTCTAGTCGGAATTAGGTTCCGATGATCGGAAATTTTGTACCGGAATGGTCCAATCAATGTATTGACTCCATTATTGTACTCAATTATATTGTGTTGAACCTCAATTGATCATATCAATGATCTTGGAAATTTTGAAAGAATTGGAAGTCTTTTAGTGACTAAATTGTGAAAATTGAAAGTTTGGGGGTAAAAATGCAAACTTTGGAAAGTTGGGTCGTAATTTTACCTTTTTGAGGTGTGAGTCACCTCCTTGCTTGTCCTAAATCACGTGAAGGTGGCTGAATTTATGTCTTCAAGGATGACATATTATGCTAGAAAGAAATTTGGAAAGCATATAAACTTTTAATATTATAAAAAGGTTTCCTCCCAAGCTAGGAAACCATCTACTTGGTTGCTTGGGAGGCAACCATTAATTGAGATGGAAAATCGACATAAGAGGAAGAGAGGGGGGATGTAAGTTGCTAAAAAATTTTAACCGAGACAAACTTCATCCCTTTTCATCATTTCCACCAAACAAATTAAGCTAGCACCACCATTGTCATCTTCTTCCCTAAGCTCAAGCAAGCACCTCACTTCATTCCTTGGAGTTTCTTTGATTTCAAACCACAAAATTAAATCTCTTGGATTGATGAGTTAAACCCCTCAAACAATTTGTTTGTAACACCCTTAACGTATACTCATAAATCGAATATACATTAGAGATGTTACGGAGCCGCTTAAAGAAATCTCGACTTATAAATTTATTTTTTTACAAGTATTTACAAATTTTAGTATGTAAATCTAACCCTTTCTCAGTTTTCTTGAAAACACAACCTATGTGCAGTTAGCTAGTTTCAACCCTGAATTAATTATTTTAAAACATATTTGGCAATTATTAAAACAACAGTTCAATTCAGGGTGAAAACTAGGTTCACTATCTAGGCCCTTTCTTGACTTTAAAATCTTTACGCGATTACCAATTATTCTTATTAGCAAAGTAATTATCCTTTCTACCGTAACTTTATTCTGTTACAATGCTAATGCCTTATTTTGCTTTATCCATATACGATTCATCATCAAAACTAATTACTTATCTATCATTTAGTCTAATTTAATGCATCATACTCTACTAGCAATTAAATAATTACATGCCCACTAGAGATTATCATAAGCTAGAATATCTTACTGATATTTTGTAGATTGAAGCTTGATCAACATGCTTGACTCCTCTTCAAATACTCCATCTTAATCTACGTGTGAAACAAACACACGCTAAGTACGAACTTAGTGAGGCAAAACTTATGAATCAAAGTAAGGTACTTTAATTTTAATAAAAATTGCATAATAAATAAAATACTGAATATAACATATAAGAATTTAAAATCGTATAGAATGACTTATCGAAGTCGTTCCACTATCATGTAACCTGTAAAAATCAACATCTCATATACATATATAAGGCAATGGCATGTCAAATCAAATATCCAGTAAATCACTTGTTTTCATTTGAATAACATCACTTCCACTTTTCACTTTCCTTTAGATCAGTTGTACTTGTTACTTTTTATTCAATTCGTAGCCCAATGTAATGTAATTAAGAATGCATGGTATGCGAGTCACTATTGAGTATGAACATGTGCGGCATCAACTAATATGTTGTGCCATAATAAATCACTGTATCACTTTATAATTGCTGTAGACTTATACAACATCACTGTATCATTAGGTCATAGCTGTAGAAACACAGCATCACTGTTTTACTTTAAAACTGTTGTACACTTATACAACATCACTGTATCACTAGGTCATAGCTGTAGAACACAGCATCACTGTATCATTATATCACTATACTCCACCTCATTGGCATGCCAATTATACCAAGAATCTCAATAACCATACAATGGGCTTTTAACCAATTCACTATTATGATCTCTTCACTTATTCAATAATATCAATAAATAAAGACATGTCACTATAACATATATAAGAAAAATACTTTGGGTAGTTCATACCCGAAATCATTTATAATTCATTTCAAAGCCATTTAATATGTATATAATTTTCGATTCAAATTCTTTTTCTTTTCAATACTCGAGGTTGACTTATCGCAAGTCTTCCTCATATCATAATAAAAATAAGTAAAATAAAATAAAAAAATAGGGATGGACTCACCTGGGCCATTTATTAGCTTGCCTCACTAAGCTCTACTCGATCCTTTCATTCATAATACCTCGACCCTTCTTTTGATCCAAATCAAACTTTATTGATCATATAAATACGAATAACATTCGTTAGATTCAAATCTAACAATACTTCAAACATGCTATCGAATCTAGTTATTCGAATATAAGAAATTTCCAAAAGTTTTTCCTTCCTCCCTTATACTGTCCAAAACCCATTTTTGGTCTTTAATGACCATTTATAACTTCCATTAACCCTTTTCAAGCTTACTAATTAACCTTAGATACAAAATGTATCAATTCTCATTTTCTAGCAGATTACAGAACCTTCAAAGAAATATTTCTATAAAATATTCTAAAACTTGGAATTCGATTCCGTTTGTTCTGAAAGAAACTAGATTCAGTAAGCTTTTCAACCATATAAATTAATAGCCCAAATTCAACTTGTACGATTTATGGCGAATTTTCAAAGTCAATTACAATGTTGGAATCGGAACAAACTGGTGCTCTATTTTTTGACATTTCGTCACTTAAAAATTCATATCTTTTCACCCGGAACTCGAAATCAGTTTTTGTTTGTTGGAAGTAAAACTAGACTAAAAAATCTTTACATTGGTATAAAATTCACCTTCTAACCATTTTTTTTAGAATTTATGGTTAATTTTCAAACTTACTGCCAAAACCAGTCTTTTACATAGCTTTCCTTAATAAACTTCTAATTTATACTAACTTCTTCTTATTTTTCTTCTTGTCAATTTAGTCCCATCACTTGCTTCAAACCACTAATGTATCACTTTCTTCCTCAAATAAATATTCAAAATAATTCCCTTTAATTTTCCTTCTTTATCTAATGGTCACTAATAATGCAAAGGTAAGGATCCAATTATCTTAACTTTGCAAATTAGTCCTCAATTCAACATTACCACCTTAATTCCATCATTACAACTAAAATTCAGATTTAGTCCTTATCCAAAACCTCATTTCCAAATTTGTCACTTAACTTTGACAAATTGTCAAAATGGTCACTAATTCAATTTAACATCGGTTTAGCATTCTAACATCAATTTCACATCTCCAACATCATTAATAACATAAATACACACAAAATCCATAAAAAACAGATTTGGTCATGTAACTTTTAAGATTGTCGAATTGGTCCCTATCAAATTAACTTAAGGCCTTGCTTCCAAACAACAAATCAAGCTTACAAAATCATTAATTCAACATCACAAACCTTAAATTAAACTTGAATCCATAAACCCTAATAATCTTCATAATAATTTAAACATGTATAACTTAAATCCCAACTCAATATCATGATTTTAACATCATACTAACTTGATTTCAACTTGAATTCAATCATGGAATCATAAAATCTCAAAAGCCCCAATTGATCCATAAACCCTAATTTCTTTCTCATATAAATTATCATAAATCAAGCATGAATTCCATGAATTATTGATATAAAAAAATAGAGCTTGAAGAGTAGAACAACTTTGTAGTTGAAGATGTTACTTGAAAACTGAGTTTCGGGGTTTGAATCAAGCTTTAAAAAATTTTCTCTTTCTTTCCCTAGCTCTCACGTTTATGGCTTGTTCATCTTTTCACCATTATTTTACACATATATCTATTAAATGAATATTAAATTCATTTAATAGTGAAATTACAATTTTGCCATTTTTATCCAATGATTGAGATTGATTTTATTATCAATCAAGGGCCAATGTTTAATCATCCATTTCCTCTTTCCAAAATTGCGCTTATAACTTTTTAAATATTTCAAAATTGCCATTGGGGCTAAATGACCAATTTGCCCTCTAACTAGTTTTTATTTACTAGTTTGCCATTCTTGTAAAAATTCAACTAAGTCTAGTTGGAATCCAATCAAATATAATAAAATATTCATAAAATAGTATTTTATGACTTTTCCATGGCTTTTGAATCATCCTCTGAAATTTTAGTTCGATCTAATTTCTCGATATTCATAAAATACTTCTACTGCGATTTTACCTTTTCTGAGCTATTGGATTTATTCCAAAAATTCTATATTTCCATATTCAGGAAATAAACTCTATTATCCCATAAAACTTCCTTTTCCAAGGACTTAGACTGAATTTTCTTAACCCAATCTATTTTCCCGATACTTATAAAAAATCTTCATAGAATAAAATTCCTCTTAGAATTCCTTTATCAATAATCCATACGAATTTTCTCTACTCTTACTGAGTCCAAAATATCAATCAGAAATACTTTTATGGGACCTTCCTGAAGGTCACCCATCCTTGCATTTCTCTGTCTTAAGCACGCTTAACAATTTCATTCGATCCAAATTCGGTACCTTTTTTCTACATCTTAATTCTTAAAACTGATATCAAGGTACCTATTTCGATCTGATTTACTCCTATACTGAATAAAATTACTTGTTGGGGAAATTTACACTTTAGTCCCTACACTTTTCCAAAGTTTATACTTTAACCCCAAAACCTTCAAAAATTACATTTTGGTCACTAGCCAAAATTTGGGATATTAAATTGTTGATTCTATGGATATTTGAAGCTTAATTTCCAAGATTAGGTCTTGAAATTTGAAGTTGAACCCATGTATTATACGTTTAATTCCATGGAATTAATGTTGTCTACAAGCTTTATTAAGCTTGAACATTGATTTTGAATCAATAGTTTTGATCCTAACTGTTTCTCCTAAATTATTCCTAGCTCAAGTGTTAGAGGAAGTTCCATCATCTCTATCGAAGTCTAGGAACAAAGGAATCGTTATCTGAGAGTGTTGAAAGCTTCAGATTTGAGGTAAGAGTAGTCGGAGTCTCGGGATTAGGCTAGGTGCCTCTCCCGGTTTCATTTTCATTGAGTATGATATAGCTAACATTGGATTTTTAAGGTCATTACATTGAACCCCTTTTAAGGGTGAGTTGGTAAGCTATGATAAGCTTCCTCATCGAATTATTAATCGTTGACATCATTCATCGAACATGGGACATTGTTATTGAACCATCGGATATTGATCATAGACTTTGAACTATTGAATATTGATCATTTACATCTAAGCATGGAATATGAACATTGGCATAGCATTGGAAAGATCATTGTCATCATTGACCACTGGACATTAAGTATTGAAATATTGTCATTGATATTGATCATTGTCACCGAATTATTGAACTTATTGATATTGTCACCGGATTAATGAAATGGACCGATGGGTCAATTTAATGTCATTGAAATCATTCAACTTATTGTCATTGATATTATGTTGAATATTGGCTTAAATCATTGGACCTTGGATTCAAGTGGACTTTGGATACAATTGGAATGCCATAGGATTTATGAGCTCATTGGTACGGGTGGACTACGGTCCTTGGGCTACGACCTTTATATTGGTGAGGCGGAGGGATGTTGTGTTGGTCAATTAACAAGGCGGGGGGACTAGACCATTATTGATTTAGCGAGGCGTAGGAATTCGCGTATCCACTATCTTGATCAATCCAAGGGTTATAAATGAATTAGATGAATTATTGATATTGAACATTGACATGTAGTCATTGTCTAATGTACCATTGTTATTGAACATGAATATATTTCCATTGGATTATTGATAAAGCATGCATTTGAATGCACATTGATTTTTGACATTATTTATGACTAACTCACTAGGCAAAGTATGCCTAATGCATTCAACTTCATGCATTTTCAGGTTAAGCAGAGTGGTCGAGAGATCGGACAACTTTATCGAAGTTTTTGGCAAGTCTTTCAAAGGTTAAAGTAATGTATACTTCCCTTACATACTCCTAGAATGGTGGCATAGTTGTTGTAACAGTCACTTATATGTATTTTGATGTGTGTATTCCATGCATGTTATGAGAATGCTTAAAAATGCCTAAAATGACTTTTAGTAAATGCTAAGTTTGGTGAAAATTGTCTTAAGTGGATAAAAAGGTGAAAACATAGCAAATGGATTCGAACGGCTATGAAATTTTGCATGCTGAAAGAAATATGTATTAATAACTTGCTGGTAAAATTTCATAGCATTTTGACATTGTTTGATAGGTTAAATTGGATTAAAACTAGAGTAAATCTATCATTTTAGTGCAGGGCGTACCGATACGGGCGATGGCGTATCGATACAGACATGCATGTTTAGGCATAGTCAACACTGGTCAAAAGAGCCTATCGAAACGTCAAAGGGCGTATCGATACAGAAAGTCAACACTAGAATCTGGAAAATAATTACATCAGTACGGTCCTTAAGGCGTATCGAAATGGTCAACCCTGGTTAACCCGTACCGGTACGGTTCCTTAACTATACCGATACGAACCTTGCTTATTAAATTTCTGAGGATTTTTAAATGCTTGGTGTATCGCTACGGGTGGTCACCGTTTCGATACGAGCCCATTGATTTGTAACGAATTTAACAGTCTAGACATAGGCATACCAATACGGCCTCTCGAGTTTCGGTACGGGTTCTGGTAAGTTAGGTAGTAATTCTGGAAATTTGTAAGACTATCACTAAATATTGAATGGTTTAATTGGGCTGGTAAATGAACTTTGATTTGTATAAAAATTTACAGACATGTTGTTTAAGGATTAAATTCCATTTTAGAAAGCTTAATTTCTAAAATGGACCTATAATTATTGGGATTACAGATTAGTCCCTAGAACTTGTAAAAGTTTAAAATTAGTCCTAGTTGGATAACACAGCTCGTATTAGATTAATTGAACCTGTTGATATTGTTTGATAACGCTAATTTACCGAATGCTGATTAATAATTACCGCACCGATCACTATATTGTTTTTCGATAACGCCTTCCGACCTGAATTTCTATTAGGCTGGGAAAGAGGTGTTACATTTGTGGTATCGAGCCAGGTTTAGTCGATTCTAAGACTAAACTACTATCTATCGTATTTTTATTAAGCCACCTAGGAGTTATTATTGTATTTTGTGACTTGCCGGCTAATTCGATCTCTTTCTTATAGATGTCTGACTCTGTTGAAGCTCATATAGATGAACATGTCACCGACTCCTATACTCACGGTGAGGAAATTAGATGTGGAGATCCTCCACCGCAGCAGGACCCTCCGGCACAAAACCTTGAGCCAGAGGCAGTGGCTGCTCAGACTGAGTGTTACCGGAACATGGCTGACATGTTCAAGCAGTTTATGTCATCGATGAGAGCTGAGCATGTTGTGCAACTCGCTGCACCGGCCGTCCAGTACGTGCGTGTAACACCCTTTTTCCAGTATCCATCGCTGAATACGAGTTAAAGATGTCACATTACACTTGTAAAGAAATTCCCACTTCAAAAATCGGTAAAAAATTTGTTTCTTTGAAACATAGACAATTTATCCTTTAATTTTGAAAATACTTAATCATGTAAAATTTAAACTTAATATTTTCACATTCGATTTTGAATCTAGATTCAGGCAGCAACTTAACAATTTGATCCACTTGCATATAATTAATAAAACTGCCTAATTTAAAATCATTTAGATTCTGAATAAAATACGATTCATATCAGAACAGGCTTCACGTTTTAATATACATGCCCACTAGTAAAAATCAAACAACATAATAATTATATTACTGATGCTGATGTACCTATTTTTGATAGATGATGTTCGCTAATGCTCTTTACTCCTAACGCTTCTCTTTTCTTACACGTGAAACAATCACACGCTAAGTATAACTTAGTGGGGCATTATAATAAGTCATAAAATTAAATAATGGGTAACTGAAAACATGGTTAAGCAAGTTCATATCAAATCTTTCTTATACTTTAAAACCAATAAAGGCATCGTATATAAAAAATGGTGATCATTAAGTATTCATTTGTATAAGTAGCCCAAGAATTGTATAAAGAGAAACTAAAGTATGCGAGATTTGTACTCCTTGAGTACTGGTCACCGAAGTGACGATAACATATAAAACACATAAAGTGCCAATACCATATGAAACACATAAGTGCCAATATCATATAGACGTATTAATGTCGATATCATATAAACACATAAGTGCCAATAACATATAGATCCGAAGATCAGTGTGCAGTTACACGTAGTCCTTGACTACTGGAACTCTAATGGCATGCCACTATACTGTCATTCCCTATCATAAACTTGGGCAATAAATCCATTTCATATAACTTTGTAATTTATCATATAGACGTAAAAATGTCGATAAAACATATGATCCATTTCATATAGATCAAGATCGGTGTGTAGCTACACGTAGTCCTTGACTACTGGACCTCTAATGGCATGCCACTATACTGGCATATAATTAATAAAACTGCCTAATTTAAAATCATTTAGATTCTGAATAAAATACGATTCATATCAGAACAGGCTTCACGTTTTAATATACATGCCCACTAGTAAAAATCAAACAACATAATAATTATATTACTGATGCTGATGTACCTATTTTTGATAGATGATGTTCGCTAATGCTCTTTACTCCTAACGCTTCTCTTTTCTTACACGTGAAACAATCACACGCTAAGTATAACTTAGTGGGGCATTATAATAAGTCATAAAATTAAATAATGGGTAACTGAAAACATGGTTAAGCAAGTTCATATCAAATCTTTCTTATACTTTAAAACCAATAAAGGCATCGTATATAAAAATGGTGATCATTAAGTATTCATTTGTATAAGTAGCCCAAGAATTGTATAAAGAGAAACTAAAGTATGCGAGATTTGTACTCCTTGAGTACTGGTCACCGAAGTGACGATAACATATAAAACACATAAAGTGCCAATACCATATGAAACACATAAGTGCCAATATCATATAGACGTATTAATGTCGATATCATATAAACACATAAGTGCCAATAACATATAGATCCGAAGATCAGTGTGCAGTTACACGTAGTCCTTGACTACTGGAACTCTAATGGCATGCCACTATACTGTCATTCCCTATCATAAACTTGGGCAATAAATCCATTTCATATAACTTTGTAATTTATCATATAGACGTAAAAATGTCGATAAAACATATGATCCATTTCATATAGATCGAAGATCGGTGTGTAGCTACACGTAGTCCTTGACTACTGGACCTCTAATGGCATGCCACTATACTGTCACTCTCTATCATAAACTTGGGCAATAAATCCATTTCATATAACTTTGTAATTTATCATATAGACGTAAAAATGTCAAATAAAACACATGATCCATATGTCATCCGTATTCTATAATAAATTGTCAAAACAATATAACAGGACAGTTCATAGCCCAATATATACTAACCTTTTTCCTTTGCTTGTAAAACATTGTATAGCTTGTACAAAAACCATGTTGTCATTTTAAATAAATTCATATAAATAAATTCTTTTTCCTTTGCTTGTAAAACATTGTATAGCTTGTACAAAAACCATGTTGTCATTTTAAATGAATTCATATAAATAAATTTTGCAAAATTTATCAAAATACATTTAAAACATATAAATGCACTCACCTGGGCCATTTATTATCTTGCCTCACTAAGCTTACTCGATCCTTTTCCTCATAGCATCTCGAACCCTCTTTTGATTTGAATCAACTTCATTAATCACATAAATACGAATGACATTCGTTAGATTCAAATCTAACAATACTTTAAACATGCTATCGAATCTAGTCAT
Organism: Hibiscus mutabilis; assembly: GCA_019671005.1. Taxonomy (NCBI): domain Eukaryota; kingdom Viridiplantae; phylum Streptophyta; class Magnoliopsida; order Malvales; family Malvaceae; genus Hibiscus; species Hibiscus mutabilis. Next base: position 41,752,582 of record CM033731.1, read on the forward strand.
TCGAATATAAGAAATTTCCAAAAGTTTTTCCTTCTTTCCTTATACTGTCAAAAACCCATTTTTGGTCTTTAATGACCATTTCGAACTTCAAATAATTCTTCCGAGCTCGCTAACTAACTTTAGATACAAAATATCTAAATTTCCATTTTCTGGCAGCTTGTACTACCTTCAAAGATTTATTTCTATAAAATGATCTAAAACTTGGAATTCGGTTTCGTTTGTTCTGAAAGAAACTAGGTTCAATAAGCTTTTCATCCATATAAATTAATAGTCCCAATTCAACTTGTACAATTTATGGCGAATTTTCAAAGTCGATTACAGTTCTGAAATTCGGAATAGACTGGTGCTCTGTTTTCTGACATTTCATCAGTTAAAAATTCATATCTTTTTAACTCAAAACTCAAAATCAGTTTCCATTTGTTGAAAACGAAACTAGATGAACAGATCTTTACATCAATATAAAATTCACCATCTAACCATTTTTGTAGAATTTATGGTGAATTTTCGAACTTACTGCAAAAATCCAGTTTTCCTACACAACTTCCATGAATAACTTCAAAATTTATACTAATTTCCCATAATCTTACTTTGCTATTTGTCAATTTAGTCCAATTACTTGCTTAAAACCACCAAATTATCACCTTCTTCATCAAATAATTATTCACAATAATTTCCTCTAATTTTCCTTCTTTGCCGAAATAGTCACTAAAATGCAAATGTAAGGATTCAAACTTCTCAACTTTGCAAATTAGTCCTCAAATCAACATTACTACTTGAATTCTATTATTTCAACTAAAAAACAAATTTAGTCCTCATCCAAAATCTTATTTCTGAATTGGTCACTTAACTTTGACAAATTGTCAAAATGATCACTACTTTAATTCAACATCGGTTTAGCATTCTTACTTCAATTTCACATCTCCAACATCATTAATAACATAAATACACTTCAAAATCATAAAAACTCAGATTGGTCCTTTAACTTTCAGAATTGACAAAATGGTCCCTATACTTTAAATTTAGGGTTTTGCATTCAAACAACAAATAAAGCTTACTAAATCATTTATCTAACATCACAAACCCTAAATCAAACTTGAATCCATAAACCTTAATCATCTTCATACAAACCAAAATATGTAGGGTTTAAATCCCAACTCGAAAACATGATTTTATCATCATAACAACTTGTTTCCAACTTAAATTTCATCATGGAATCATAAAATTCCAAAAGGCCCAAACTTTTTCCATAAACCCTAATTTCTTCTCATGCAAAATTCTCATCAATCAAGCATGTTTTCCATGAATTATTAACATCAAGAGATAGAGCTTGAACGGTATAATAACTTTGTAGTTGAAGAGATTACCTGAAAGTCGAGTTTCGGGGCTTGAATCGAGCTTGGAAAATTTTCTCCCTTTAGTCTGAAATATTTCAAGAAAGATGAACAAATTTGGTTCATATTTTACTTATTTAATCCAGATGTTAAAATTAAAGGAATTTAAAATTCATTTAATTAGTGAAATTACTAATTTACCTTTTTAATCCAAAGGCCAATATTTAATCTTATCAAAAATCAATGGCCATGATCAAATCCAAGTGTTATTCACCTTTAAAAATTTCCCTCAATGTTTCAAAATATTTCAAAAATGCCATCCATGGCAAATGTCCAATTTGCCCTCCAACTAGTCTTTATTTACAACAAGTCTTGAAAATTATCATTCCATTAAAATTGAACCAATTTGGTTCCAATCAACCATCCTCCTTCATAAATATCTTAGATATTTATTTATGACATTTTATTTGATCCAAATATTCGAATCTTACTCAATACGATTTCCAAATTTTCTTCCTACGAACTTTAAAGCTTTATAGCCACTCTATCATAGTCTAACTAAATCTAGTTAGAATCCATCCAACAATAAAATATTCATAAAATGATATTTTATAAATTTCCCATAATCTTTGGAACTGTCTTCAAAATTTCAATTCGATCCGATTTCCCTAAATTCGTAAAATACTTCTACTACGATTTTAGCTTTTCTGAACTATCAGATTTATTCCAAAAATTTCATATTTCCATATTCGGGAAATAAACATTATCATCTCATAAAAACTTCCTTCCTTAATGACTTAGACTGAATTTTCTTAACTCAGTCTATTATCCCGATAATTATCGAAAATCTTCAAAACGTAAAATTTCTCTTAGAAATCCTTTATCGTAAATCCATACGAATATTCTTTACTCTTAATGAGTCCAAAATATTGATCAGAAACTCTTTTATAGGACCTTCCCAAAGGTCACCCATCCTTGTATTTCTCTGGCTTGAACACGCTTAACAATTTCATTCCATCCAAATTCGGGACCTTTTTCTGCATCTTAATTCCTAAAACTGATATCAAGGTACCTATTTCGACCCGATTCACTCTTATACTGAATAAAATCACTTGTTGGGGAAATTTACACTTTAGTCCCCAAACTTTTCCCAACTTTATACTTTAACCCCTAAACTTTCAAAATTTACATTTTGGTCGCTAGCTAAAATTTTGGATATTACAATTCCTCCCCTCTTAAAGAAAATTCGTCCTCGAATTTTCAACGTACCTGATTCGAATAATTTTGGATATTGCTCTTTTATCTTTTTCTCAGTTTCCCAAGTTACATTTTCAACTTTATGATTTCTCCAAAGAATTTTAACCAAAGAGATTTTTTATTCCTTAACTCTCTAACTCCATATGCAAAAAAAAATGTCATTGGTACTTCTTCATATATCGAGTCAGATTATAGCTCAATTTCCTTTGAAGTAATAACCTGCATTGCAGTCCTCGGTTGACTTCCACCTGAATCTCATACTTAAGGTGGAATAACCGTAGATTTTTCAATCTGAGTAGACTTCCTAGCCTACTCTTCTGGACAGCCCATCATAAACTATTCACATCTGCACTTTTCGGTTGATATCATATCAACTCAGTAGCGGTACTATCTACATGGTGTTTGCCTACCAAATTCGAGTATGTTCCCTTAACAGGGATACAGCTCCTTCTAACTTTTCCACATCAGAACAACTCAACTCTTTCTCATAATCTTAACATCATTAAACCATAAGTCGGCAGTCTTTGGACTACTTTTACTATGAAATTCAGGATTTCCCAAATCCTGCACAGATACTCCTTATTGTGTGAGTGTTCTTTCTTGTTCCAATTAATCCAAAAGGTTATGGTTAACCTTATTATTACCACTATTAGTTCTTTCTAGAACCTCTCATTTAACAGTTTATCTCAATCTTCTTGACTCAAATATCAATTATAACTTATCTCATTTCATATTAGTAAGGAGCGACATCAATCAAATCATATAAACATTAGATCAGTAATATTATATCCTAGTGGCATGTATAAACTTTTTAACATAAAATCAGTTCTGTTTAAGCCTAGAACCGGCTAAACTTGTAGCTCTGATACCAATAAATGTAACACCCCTTTTCCCGTATCCATCACTGAATACGAGTTAGAGATGTCACATTACACTTGTAAAGAAATTTCCACTTCAAAAATCGGTAAAAATTTTGTTTCTTTAAAACATAGACAATTTATCCTTTAATTTTGAAAATACTTAATCATGTAAAATTTAAACTTAATATTTTCACATTCGATTTTGAATCTAGATTCAGGCAGCAACTTAACAATTTGATCTATTTGCATATAAATAATCAAACTGCCTAATTTAAAATCATTTAGATTCTGAATAAAATACGATTCATATCAGAGCAGACTTCACATTTTATTATACATGTCGACTAGTAAAAATCAAACAACATAAAAATTATATCACTGATGTTGATGTACCTATTATTGATAGATGATGTTCGCTAATGCTCCTTACTCCTAACGCTTCTTTTTTCCTACGTATGAAACAATCACATGCTAAGTATAACATAGTGAGGCATTATAATAAGTCATAAAATTAAATAATGGGTAAATGAAAACATGGTTAAGCAAGTTCATATCAAATCTTTCTTATACTTTAAAACCAATAAAGGCATCGTATATAAAAAAATGGTGATCATTAAGTATTTCATTCGTATAAGTAGCCCAAGAATTGTATAAAGAGAAACTGAAGTATGGGAGATCTGTACTCCTTGAGTACTGGTCACCGAAGTAACGATAACATATAAAACACATAAAGTGTCAATACCATATGAAACACATAAGTGCCAATATCATATAGACGTATTAATGTCGATATCATATAAACACATAAGTGCCAATAACATATAGATCTGAAGATCAGTGTGTAGCTACACGTAATCCTTGACTACTGGACCTCTAATGGCATGCCGCTATACTGTCACTCTCTATCATAAACTTGGGCAATAAATTCATTTCATATAACTTTGTAATTTATCATATAGACGTAAAAATGTCAATAAAACATATGATCCATATATCATCCTTATCCAATAATAAATTGTCAAAACAATATAATAGGACAGTTCATACCCCAATATATACTAACATTTTTCCTTTGCTTGTAAAACATTGTATAGCTTGTACAAAAACCATGTTTTCATTTTAAATAAATTCATATAAATAATTTTTGCAAAATTTATCAAAAAACATTTAAAACATATAAATGCACTCACTTGAGCCATTTATTATCTTGCCTCACTAAGCTTACTCGATCCTTTTCCTCATAGCATCTCGAACCCTCTTTTGATTCGGATCAACTTCATTGATCACATAAATACGAATGACATTCGTTAGATTCAAATCTAACAATACTTTAAACTTGCTATCGAATCTAGTCATTCGAATATACAAAATTTCCAAAAGTTTTTCCTTCTTTCCTTATACTGTCCAAAACCCATTTTTGGTCTTTAATGACCATTTTGAACTTCAAATAATTATTCTGAGCTCGCTAACTAACTTTAGATACAAAATATCTAAATTTCCATTTTTTTCCAGCTTGTACTACCTTCAAAGATTTATTTCTATAAAATGATCTAAAACTTGGAATTCGATTCTGTTTGTTCTGAAATAAACTAGGTTCAATAACCTTTTCATCCATATAAATTAATAGTCCCGATTCAACTTGTACGATTTATGGCGAATTTTCAAAGTCGATTACAGTGCTGAAATTTGGAATAGACTGGTGCTCTATTTTCTGGCCTTTCATCACTTAAAAATTCATATCTTTTAACTCGAAATCAGTTTCCGTTAGTTGGAAACGAAACTAGATGAACAAATCTTTACATCGGCATAAAATTCACCATCTAACCATTTTTGTAGAATTTATGGTAACTTTTTGAACTTACTGCCAAAATCCAGTTTTCCTACACAACTTCCATGAATAACTTCAAACTTTATACTAATTTCTTCTTACTATGCTATTTGTCAATTTAGTTCAATTACTTGCTTAAAACCACCAAATTATCACCTTCTTCATCAAATAATTGTTCACAATAATTTCCTCTAATTTTCCTTCTCTGCCGAAATAGTCACTAAAATACAAAGGTAAGGATTCAAACTTCTTAACTTTGCAAATTAGTCCTCAAATCAACATTACTACTTGAATTATATTATTTCAACTAAAAATCAGATTTAGTCCTCATCCAAAATCGTATTTCTGAATTGGTCACTTAACTTTGACAAATTGTCAAAATGATCACTACTTTAATTCAACATCGGTTTAGCATTCTTACTTCAATTTCACATCTCCAACATCATTAATAGCATAAATACACTTCAAAATCATAAAAATTCAGATTGGTCCTTTAACTTTTAGAATTGACGAAATGGTACCTATACTTTAAATTTAGGGTTTTGCTTTTAAACAACAAATCAAGCTTACTAGATCATTTATCTAACATCACAAACCCTAAATCAAACTTGAATCCATAAACCCTAATCATCTTCATACAAACTAAAATATGTAGGGTTTAAATCCCAACCCAAAAACATGATTTTATCATCATAACAACTTGTTTCCAACTTAAATTTCATCATGGAATCATAAAATTCCAAAAGGATCAAACTTTTTCCATAAACCCTAATTTCTTCTCATGAAAAATTCTCATCAACCAAGCATGTTTTCCATGAATTATTAGCATCAAGAGATAGAGCTTGAACAGTAGAATAACTTTGTAGTTGAACAGATTACCTGAAAGTCGAGTTTTGGTGCTTGAATCGAGCTTGGAAAATTTTCTCCCTTTTTTTCTCCCTTTAGTCCGAAATATTTCAAGAAAGATGAACAAATTTGGTTCATCTTTTACTTATTTAATCCACATGTTAAAATTAAATGAATTTAAAATTCATTTAATTAGTGAAATTACTAATTTACCCTTTTAATCCAAAGGCCAAGATTTAATCTTATCAAAAATCAATGTCCATGATCAAATCCAAGTGTTATTCACCTTTAAAAATTGCCCTCAATGTTTTAAAATATTTCAAAAATGCCATCTATAGCAAATGTCCAATTCGCCCTCCAACTAGTCTTTATTTACAACAAGTATTGAAAATTGCCATTCCATTAAAATTTAACCAATTTGGTTCCATTAAAACCATCCTCCTTCATAAATACCTTAGATATTTATTTATGACATTTTATTTGATCCAAATTTTCGAATCTTACTCAATACGATTTCCAAATTTTCTTCCTACAAACTTTAAAGCTTTATAGCCACTCTATCATAGTCTAACTAAATCTAGTTAGAATCCATCCAATAATAAAATATTAATAAAATAATATTTTATAAATTTCCCATAATCTTTTGATCTGTCTTCAAAATTTCAATTCGATCTGATTTCCCGATATTCGTAAAATACTTCTACTGCGATTTTACCTTTTCTGAACTATTAGATTTATTCCAAAAATTTCATATTTCCATATCGGGAAATAAACATTATCATCTCATAAAAACTTCCTTCCTTAATGACTTAGACTAAATTTTCTTAACTCAGTCTTTTATCCCGATAATTACCGAAAATATTCAAAAAGTAAAATTTCTCTTAGAAATCCTTTATCGTAAATCCATACGAATATTTTTTACTCTTAATGAGTCCAAAATGTCGATCAGAAACACTTTTATGGGACCTTTCCGAAGGTCACCATCCTTGTATTTTTCTGGCTTGAGCACGCTTAACAATTTCATTCCATCCAAATTCGGGACCTTTTTCTGCATCTTAATTCTTAAAACCGATATCAATGTACCTATTTTGATCCGATTCACTATTATACTGAATAAAATCACTTGTTGGGGAAATTTACACTTTAGTCCCCAAGCTTTTCCAAAGTTTATACTTTATCCCCTAAACTTTCAAAATTTACATTTTAGTCACTAGATAAAATTTGGGATATTATAGTGCGAGCCCCTATTGACAAGCTATCTTAGCTACGGGCTTACACCTTCACTGGTGAGAATGATGACAATCCTAAAGTTGCTGAATACTGGTTGGATAACACACTGCGAATCCTAAACAAGCAGCTTCAGTGCTTAGACGAACACAAGCTGGAATACGCTCTCGCATTGTTGGCCGACGAGGCACTTTAGTGGTGGGAGACTACTATTCTCACAGCACCGAAAGAAACTATAAATTGGGGTTCTTTCTTTGAGAATTCCACAATAGATACATCAGCGAGTACTATCTCGCAGAGAGGCGCAACACCTTCCTCCATCTTAAGCAAGGTGGACGACCTGTAGAGCAATACATTAATGACTTTTGTAAGAACCGCCGATACGTAGCTGAATTCCTCAAGAAGGAAGAAGACAAGTGCAGAATGTTTATTGCTGGACTCAATGACGAGTTGTGCACTATGTTCACAGCATTGAGCATCACAAATTTTCAAGACCTGGTGAATCGGGTCAAAGCAACCGAAGCTATTCAGAAATCCTAGAGGTTTGGAGGATCTAGCAGATCTGAGAAGAGGCAATATGATGATTATTGTCCTCTGAAACCTAATAAGAAATGAAAGTACCGAGGGCCGAAGCAGAATGTTTACCCTCAACCTTCTCGATCTGGTAATATTGCTAAGCCGCAGACGATGACTTATTCGTTTGCCAAGACTGCTTCAGTTGAGAGTACTGGAGGTTCTGAACGAATCGTAAATCATTCGGTATGCAATTATTGTCAGAACAAGCATCATGCGGGGCAATGTCGCAAGCAGTCTGGAGCTTGCTATTTTTGTACTGAGCAGGGCCATTTTATCCCAGACTGTCCATTGAATACCAGTAAACCTGTTGCCACATCAGCTGCTACAGCATCACCGGCTTAGTCTTACCAAGGAAAGAGATCGAGGTAGGGTTCATCGGGAGCTACGGGATCACCCAATGGCTCAGTTAAAGCATCAAGCGACCCATTTTATCCGAGACTGCCCATTGAATACCAGTAAACCTGTTGCCACATCAGTTGCTATAGCATCATCGGCTCAGTTTTACTGAGGAAATAGATCGAGACAGGGTTCATCGGGAGCTGCGGGATGACCTAGTGGCTCAACTAAAGCATCAGACAGACAAGGTTCCAAGGCCCCTGCCCAGATGTACCATGTAAGGAGCCGTGAGGAGGAGGATGATCTTGATATCATTGCAGGTACCTTTGAGTTGTACTCTCATTCTATATATGCATTGATTGATCTTGGCTCCACATATTCTTTCATTAGTTCGGTGCTAGCAAATAAGCATAAGATATCTTTTGAACCCATAGTATCTAAGGTCTCCGTAACCAATCCTTTGGGTGACTGTGTCACCGTAAGTTTGGTATATAAAAACTGTCCCTTGATGATCCAAGGGATTCCTTTTTTGCCCAACCTATTGGCTTTACCGATTCATAAATTCGATGTTATATTGGGACTAGATTGGCTCAGTGAGCATCAAGCTTGGGTTGATTGCTATAAAAAGAAGCTATACCTCTGAGACATTGTCAAGAAAAGCGTCACCCTGATGAGTTCGAGAAACCCGTCTTTGTATGGGTTGACCTTGAAGACCAAGGATGAACCTCAGCTGCTCAATATTGACACCGTATGTGAGTTACCTGATGTTTTCCCTGATAAACTTCTGGGTTTACCTTTAAACCGTGAGGTAGAATTTGGCATCGAAGTGCAACTTGGAACGGCCCCAGTTTCCATTGCACCTTATCGTATAACCACTGTAGAGCTTAAAGAGTTGAAGGTTCAGATTCAAGATCTTCTTGATAAAGGCTTTATTCGACCGAGTTCTTCACATTGGTGAGCTCTGGTCCTCTTTGTGAAGAAGAATGACGGATCCATGAGGCTATGTATCGACTACCGGCAATTGAACAAAGTGACCATCAAAAACAAGTATCCCCTGCCAAGAATTGATGACCGGTTCGATCAGCTTAAAGATGCTATAGTGTTTTACAAGATCGATCTAAGGTCAGGGTACTATCAAATGAGAGTTAAAGAATGTGATGTACCCAAAACTACCTTCCGTACCAGGTATAGGTATTATGAATTCTTGGTGATGCCATTTGGGCTAACCAATGCTCCGACAACCTTTATGGATTTGATGAACCGGGTTTTTAGACCCTACTTGGATAAGTTTATGGTGGTGTTCATTGATGACATACTGATCTATTCCAAGAACGCTGTAGAGCATCGTGACCATCTTCGTATTGTGTTACAAACCCTTTGGGAGAATCAATTATTTGCTAAGTTCTCTAAGTGTGAGTTCTGGCTCACTGAAGTAGCCTTTCTCGGGCATATTGTATCAGCTTCGGGTATCCAAGTGGATCCGAAAAAATCCAAGCTATCTTAGATTAGAGGCCACTGAAGAATATTGGAGAAATAAGAAGCTTCCTTGGACTAGCTGGCTATTACAGGAGATTCGTGAAGGGATTCTCCATGATATCAGCTCTATTGACAAAGTTATTGAGAAAAAATGATCCTTTTGTTTGGACCGAAGAACAACAAAGAAGCTTCTATCAGTTAAAGTAAGTCTTGACTCATGCACTAGTCCTAACCCAAACCGAGTCTGGCAAAGACTACACAATTTATAGTGATACATCGCATCTCGGGTTAGGATGTGTTCTTATGCAAGAAGGCAAGGTCATAGCTTATGCATCTCAACGACTTAAGCCACATGAGTTGAATTACCCTACTCATGATTTAGAATTGGCTGCAGTTGTCTTCGTATTGAAAATTTGGAGGCATTATCTCTACGGGGTAAAATGCTACCTCTTCACCGACCATAAGAGTCTCAAGTATCTTCTGACTCAAACTGAGTTAAATCTTCGGCAACAGAGATGGATGAAACTCCTTAAAGACTATGACCTAGTTAGTGATTATCACCCGGGCAAGGCCAGCATTATAGCTGATGCTCACAGCCGTAAACCTCAGCCTAGTAAGTATTGGCATTGACCATCGAACCCTACATTGTTATTATATCAAACTTATTGAATGCTCATTGCTTAGTAGCCCCTCATTCTATTAATGCACACTTCCATCTTCGAAAGCACCATTGTCTCGTAGCTGAACTCCAGGTTCAGTCTACCATCCTATCAAGAATCAAGGCTCTTCAGGATCGAGATCCTCAGTTACAGTCTATTGTTTCCAAGATGCAGAGTGGAGATGAACCTGACTTCAGAATTAATTTTGAAGGTCTCTTATGCTATCATGATCGGATAAAAGAACCCCACTCAAGTTCTTTCTCAGTACACCCAGTTTTCGTTAAGATGTATAAAGATCTCCGGGAACTCTATTGGTGGCCAGGCATGAAACAAGCCATAGTTGATTTTGCGTTTAAGTGTCTTACGTGCCAGCATGTCAAAGCTGAGAATAGTACACCTACCAGCCTATTGCAACCGATTGATCTACCGCAATAGAAGTGGGAGAAGATAACCATAGACTTCTTTTATGGTTTGCCTTTAACTCTCACCAAACATGATACTATATGGGTCATTGTGGACCGTTTCACCAAGTAAGCTCACTTCTTACCGGTTAGAATGGACTACGGTCTTCTAAAACTAGCTGACTTGTACGTTAAGAAATTTGTGAGGCTTTATAGAGTACCAAAAAGTATCATCTCTAATCGAGACCCACGATTTGCTTCTCGATTTTGAAGATCGTTGTAGGGAGCTCTGGGCACCAGAGTAAACCTTAGTACTGCATTCCACCCTCAGTCTGACGGCCAGTCAGAAAGGGTAATTCAGGTAAATATTAAAACCTCCTTCCATCGAATCCGTACAAACAAACCTTGTTATTGAAATCTTCCATTTTAGATTCTGGAAGACAAGCTTCGAGCATGTATCATCAATTTCGATGGATCTTGGGAGAAATTCCTATCCCTTATCGAGTTTGCCTACAACAATAGTTACCAAGCTTCCATCGGGATGGCACTTTTTGAGGCGTTGTATGGAAGGCGTTTCAGAACTCCTCTATGTTGGTCTGAACTCGGTGAAGGCAAGATATTTCAGGAAATCGAATAATGGGTTACCATCATCCATGATCACCCACTTGAGAACCGAAAGAGTTAATGAAGAAACAATACCTGTATTTTTTTTGTTCGGATGAAAATTTGAGGACGAATTTTTCGTAAGGGGGGAGAGTTGTAACATCTCGAAATCCGGTCTAGCCAAAATTAGGTTTCGGTGATCAGAAATTTTGTACTGGAATGGTCCAATCAATGTATTGACTCCTTTATTGTACTCAATTATGTGGTATTAAACCTTAATTGAGCATAATCAATGATCTTGGACCTTTTTGAAAGAATTAGAAGTCTTTTAGTGACTAAATTGTGAAAATTGAAAGTTTGGGGGTAAAAGTGCAAACTTTAGAAAGTTGAGGGACTACTTTTGTAATTTTACCTTTTTGAGGTGTGAGTCACCTCCTTGCTTGGCCTAAATCACGTGAAGGTGGCTGAATTTATGTCTTAAAAGATGACATATTATGCTAGAAAGAAATTTGGAAAGCATATAAAATTTTAACATTATAAAAAGGTTTCTTCTGAAGCTAGGAAACCATCTAATTGGTTGCTTGGGAGGCAACCATTAATTGAGATGGAAAATCGGCATAAGAGGAAGAGAGGGGGATGTAATTTGCTTAAAAATTTTAACCAAGACAAACTTCATCCTTTTTCATCATTTCCACCAAACAAATTAAGCTAGCACCACCATTGTCATCTTCTTCCCTAAGCTCAAGCAAGCACCTTATTTCAACCCTTGGAGTTTCTTTGATTTCAAACCACCAAATTAAAGCTCTTGGATTGGTGAGTTAAACCCCTCAAACAATTTGTTTATTCGATGGATATTTGAAGTTTAATTTCCAAGATTAGGTCTTGAAAGTTGAAGTTGAACCCATGTATTATAAGTTTAATTCCATTGAACTAATGTTGTCTACAAGCTTTATTAAGCTTGAACATTGATTTTGAATCAATAGTTTTGATCCTAGCTATTTATCCTAAATTATGCCTAGCTCAAGTGTTAGAGGAAGTTCCATCATCTCCATCGAAGGATAGGAACAAAAGAATCGTTATCCGAGAGCCCTGAAAGCTTCAGATTTGAGGTGAGTGTAGTCGAAGTCTCGGGATTAGGCTAGGTGTCTCTCCCGATTTCATTTTCATTGAGTATGATATATCTAACATTGGATTTTTAAGGTCATTGCATTGAACCCCTTTTAAGGGTGAGTTGGTAAGCTACGGTAAGCTTCCTCATCGAATTATTGATCGTTGCCATCATTCATCAAACATGGGACATTGTTATTGAACCATCGGATATTGATCATAGACTTTGAACTATTAAATATTGATCATTTACATCTAAGTATGGAATATGAACATTGGCATAGCATTGGAAAGATTATTGTCATCATTGACCACTGGACATTAAGTATTGAAATATTGTCATTGATATTGATCATTGTCACCGAATTATTGAACTTATTGATATTGTCACTAGATTATTGAAATGGACCTAAGGGTAAATTTATTGTCATTGAAATCATTGAACTTATTGTCATTGATATTATGTTGAATATTGGCTTAAATTATTGGACTTTGGATTCGAGTGGACTTTGGTTACAATTGGCATGCTATAGGATTTATGAGCTCATTGGTATGGGTAGACTACGGTCCTTGGGCTACGGCCTTTATATTGGCGAGGCGGAGGGATGTTGTGCTGGTCAATTAGCGAGGCGGAGGGATGTTGTGTTGGTCAATTGGTGAGGTGGAGGGACTAGACCATTATTGATTTGGCAAGGTATAGGAATCCGCGTATCCACTATCTTGATCAATCCAAGGGTTATAAATGAATTAAATGAATTATTGATATTGAACTTTGACATGTAGTTATTGGCTAATGTAGCATTGTTATTGAACATGAATATATTGCCATCGGATTATTGATAAAACATGTATTTGAATGCACATTGATTTTTGACATTATTTACGACTACCTCACTAGGCAAAGTATGCCTAATGTATTCATCTTCATGCATTTTCAGGTTAAGCAAAGTGGTCGAGAGATCGGACAACTTTATTGAAGTTTTTGACAAGTCTTTCAAAGGTTAAAGTAATGTATACTTCCCTTACATACTCCTAGAATGGTGGCATAGTTGTTGTAACAGTCACTTATATGTATTTTGATGTGTGTATGCCATGCATGTTATGAGAATGCTTAAAAAGGCCTAAAATGACTTTTAGTAAATGATAAGTTTGGTGAAAATTGTCTTAAGTGGCTAAAAAGGTGAAAACGTAGCAAATGGATTCGAATGACTATGAAATTTTGCATGCTAAAAGAAATATGTATTAACAACTTGCTGTAAAAATTTCATTGCATTTGGACATTGTTTGATAGGTTAAATTGGATTAAAACCAGAGAAAATTTGTCATTTTAGTGCAGGGCGTATCGATACGGGTGATGGCGTATCGATACGGACATGTTTGGGCATAGTCAAAACCGGTCAAAGGGGCCGTATCGAAACGTCAAAGGGCGCATCGATACACAAAGTCAACACTTGAATCTAGGAAATTAATTACATCGGTATGGTCCTTAGGGCGTATCGAAACGATCAACCCTGGTCAACTCGTACCGTTATAGTTCCTGAACTGTACCGATACGAACCTTGCTCATTAAGTTTCTGAGGATTATTAAATGTTTGGCATATCGATATGGGTGGTCACTTTTTTGATACGAGCTCATTGATTTGTAACGACTTTAGCGGTCTGTACATAGGCGTACCGATACGGCCTCTCAAGTATCGGTACGGGTTCTGGTAAGTTAGGTAGTAATTCTGGAAATTTGTAAGACGATCACTAAATATTGAATGGTTTAATTGGGCTGGTAAATGAACTCTGATTTGTATAAAAATTTACAGACATGTTGTTTAAGGATTGAATTCCATTGTAGAAAGCTTGATTTCTGAAATGGACCTATAATTATTGGGATTACAGATTAGTCCCTAGAACTTGTAAAAGTTTAAAATTGGATAATCACGGCTCGTATTGGATTAATTGAACCTGTTGATATTGTTTGATAATGCTAATTTACTGAATGCTAATTAATAATTATCACACCGATCACTGTATTGTTTTTTGATAACGCCTTCCGACCTGAATTTCTATCAGGCCGGGAATGGGGTGTTACAAAGATAGAACGGCAAGAGAAAAATTGTCCAGCCTACGTCTACTGCCAAAATGCCCAAGGTTGAACCTTCCAGGAAAATTCCAGCTAATGTGATGGCATTGCTCTCCCAGATCTATCAACGCAGGAATTCCTTCTTTAGAAGTTCTAAAAGGCCGAGGAGCAAAACTTGGTACTCTGGCAATATGTTAGGGCTAGAAATCGTGCCCTGAAGACGACCCTTAAGGGCATGTCCACCAATCCTTTGCCACCATATCCAGAGTTCCCCACTGAGTTTCATGCACTAAAAGAAATGCCAGCCAGTCCTTAGTCTGCCCATACTCTAGTCCAGCAATCTGATACCACTATACATACATCACCTACCCATAAAGATTCTGCCAAAATCGTGACCCAACAGGATGATGCTGAGTCTGATGATGACATGTTTGCCAAGACTAATTTGCCACCAATAGCTCTAGCTCTTGCCACATCTGAGTCGGTAAGGGAATTGAAGAGGTTCTGCAAGAAGTGAAGGCTTCTATTGCTGCCCCGAAGCCATAACTAAAAAGAAAGAAGTCGGTGGCACCAAATCAAGAGAGCTTCATCAAAAGGAAGACCTACGTCTCTCGTCCAGAACATTCCTTAGAGGAGTCCTCATGCCCTTAACTCCTTAGTTTCATATTTTTCATTTTCCTCATGCGTTGCATTTGTATATATGTGTTCTCATGCATTAAGGACAATGCATACCTTTGGTTTGGGGGTATGGGTTGCCTCATATTTATTGCCATGACATTTATTTCATTCATGTTTATGTTTATTTTTGCATTCTATTATTGCCATGTCGATTAGGTAGAACCATGCATACCAGACCATTAAATTTTTTTTTGCCAATGTTTAATTTTGAACTGATAATTTTGCCAAACACATTACTAGCATAGTGAGATTTTGTTCTAGTATTTCCCCTGTTCAATGATAAAGTTAGAATCTCTAGTTTAGCATAAGCCAGTAGACTTAGTAATGACAAGTTGCTTGGTAACTGATCTCTAACTTAGGAAAATTGAGTTTCACTAAAACACGTAGTATACATCTAGTTCCCAGATAAACTTAGGATTTTTGAAACTGAACTCAGAACGAAAATAAAATATATGCCAAGGTTAAAATAAAGAGTAAGGCAACAATGTTTTGCTAGAGGCAAGAAAAATTTTAGAACACTCCTCTGCCCTAGAGACAATAAGTAATGTGGGGCTTCGTGGTTTGCTCCTTCTTAGTTCTCAAACCAAAAAAATCTTTAGGGTATGAGTGTAATGGGTAATGTTGCGCGTAATAAGTGCTACGCAATTGAGCAAGTATACACGTTGCAAGTTATAGTATAAAAGATATCGTCTCCACAGGGATTGGTGCCACTTCAAGAATCTAGTCTCTTCCACTGTAAAAAGTAAAAACACAAATAAAAGATTATAGGAGTTTAACTAATAACTAAACTAGAAGGCAATAAAGTACAAGAACAAATGATATCAAATGAGAGAGATAGGCCAGGTTATCGTGAGTTGAGATGTGATAGCCGATTGGATCGTCTTGGTAAAAGAGTGCACGGGTAACTCAGTTGCCGTGGCAACTTGCACAACGGGGTTGTCTTGGCAACTAATCGATGGTTGCCTGGGCGACTAGTTGGGCAACTACTTGGGCGTCTGGGCAGCAACCTTCAAGGTTCGGCAGAGCGTTCTTCAATGGTTTCTTCTTATCCCTAAGTCGAAACTCTAGCTACTTGTGGATGCCTTGATAATACATCCCTGCATGAATCAAGCGTGAACAACAACCAATCTTGCGCTCCTCTTAGCCATTGAAATCCTTGACTTATTCCTAAGCCGGATTAATCTTCACCATCAATAGATTGAATAAATATCATATTGATTTGCTTCTCGAATCTAACTCTCCCAATATTAGATAAATAGATGAAGTTACGAGATTCTCTCCCAATTCACTCGCAAACAAGAATAAGAACCAAGAATGAATAAACCTTGAATAGAAAAGTAACTCTTATTACCTAAACAAAATCCAATAGTTTATCACAACAACAAAACACAATAACCATATCCAAATAGATTTAGTTCATGGCTAGGTTCCAAAGAAACACAAGATAAATAATCCCTAGCATGAACCCAATCGAACAAGAAAGAAAAAGATGAAGAATGAGGCTTGTCGAAATCCTCCTTGCCCTAGATGCTTGTCAAAAATTCTCTCCTCTTGCCCTCCTTGGAGTTGTCAAAATTCCCCTCACTTTGCTCCCTTTGGAGTTTGACGATATGGCCTCTTATTTATAGGGCTAGGTCAAAGTCCTTCTTTGAGGAGGAAGTTAAGTTGGAATTAAATTATCTTTAAAGAATATAATTCTTTATTATAATTATATTCCTACTAGAACTTATCCTATCTTCTTGGAATTTAATCATTCTTTAATCTCTTCATGGAAATCAAATTCCTTTGGGATTGGGCTTTGCTCCACTTCATCTTGGGCTTGTCTAGTCATCAATTTCGACTACCATATCACCTTTTCTCTTTGTCGACAATTGCCCTGGCAACTGGCTCGGCATCTCCTTCATGCATTGCCTTGGCAACTAGCTCAACATCTCATTCATGCATTGCCCTGGCAACTAGCTCTAGCCTTGCTTTGGCAAGTGATCCTGCACATACACACAAAACACACCAAAGCAGTATATTTTACCACAAAAACTACCAAGTTATGTAATCAAGCTCAACGATGGAAGGAAACATGGATTAATGCATGAATGGCTAATTATGCAACTAATATGAGCCTAAGTCTAACAATAATATGAGTAAAAAGGGTAAGAAAAAATATTACTTTTGAACACTTATCACACCCCCGAACTCAAATTATTGCTTGTCGACAAGCAATGCAAACTCATAATTACCTGCCAAGACTTCAATTTTCACAAACTTAGCTTTGAACTTGATTTCAATTCTAAGAACCGGGGCACAAAGTATGATTGGCTTTTCATTTTTTGAAAAACTTAGGAGTTACTCAGAATCAAACTATAATGCTTGTGAGTGTGTGCGGAGTTGTGTGCAAGTTGATTTTTCGGATTCTATGCAAACAAGAGGTTTTCAAATTACTTCATTGGGTTCTTTTTAACATGTTTTAACTAGAGCCAGTTTTAGGCACCTCTAGTGTTTTGTTTTTAGTTTTATTCGTCTAGAGCCAGTTTCGGGCACCTCTAGCGAAAAATTGTTTTTAGCACATATGATAAGTGTTCAAAAGTACTATTTTCTTACCCTTTTTACTCATATTATTGTTAGACTTAGGCCCATATTAGTTGCATAATTAGCCATTCATGCATTAATCCATGTTTCCTTCCATCGTTGAGCTTGGTTACATAACTTGGTAGTTTTTGTGGGAAAAGATGCTGCTTTGGTGTGTTTTGTGTGTATGTGCAGGATCACTTGCCAAAGCAAGGCTAGAGCTAGTTGCCAGGGCAATACATGAAGGATATGCCGAGCTAGTTGCCAGGGCAATACATGAAGGAGACGCCGAGCCAGTTGCCATGGCAATTGTCGACAAGAGCAAAGGTGATATGGTAGTCGAAATTGATGACTAGACAAGCCCCAGATGACGTGGAGCAAAGCCTAAACCCAAAGGAATTTGATTTCCATGCAGAGATTAAGGAAGAATTAAATTCCAAGAAGATAGGAGAAGTTCTAGTAGGAATATAATTATAATAAAGAATTATATTCTTTAAAGATAATTTAATTCCAACTTAACTTCCTCCTCAAAGAAGGACTTTGGCCTAGCCCTATAAATAAGATGGAGATTTCGACAAAATAGAGAGAGCAAGAGAGGGGAATAGAGACAACTCCAAGGAGGGCAAGAGGAGAGAATTTTCGACAAGCATCTAGGGCAAGGAGGATTTCGACAAGCCTCCTTCTTTATCTTTTCTTTCTTGTTCGATTGGGTTCATGCTAGGGATTAATTATCTTGTGTTTCTTTGGAACCTAGCCATGAACTAAATCTATTTGGCTATGGTTATTTTGTTTTGTGGTTGTGAGAAACTATTGGATTTTGTTTAGGTAATAAGAGTTTGCACTTTTCTATTCAAGGTTTATTCATTCTTGGTTCTTATTCTTGTTTGCGAGTGAATTGGGAGAGGATCTCGTGATTTCATCTATTTATCTAATATCGGGAGAGTTAGATTCAAGAAACGAATGAATATGATCTTTATTCAATCTATTGATGGTGAAGATTAATCCGGCTTAGGAATAAGTTAAGGATTTCAACGGCTAAGATGAGCGCAAGATTGGTTGTTGTTCACCCTTGATTCACGCAGGGATGTATTATCAAGGCATGCACAAGTAGCTAGAGTTTCGACTTAGGGATGAGAAGAAACCATTGAAGAACGCTCTGCCGAACCTTGAAGGTTGCTACTGAGACGCCCAAGTAGTTGCCCAACTAGTTGCCCAGGCAACCATTGATTAGTTACCAAGGCAACCCCATTGTGCAAGTTGCCACGACAACTGAGTTGCCCGTGCACTCTTTTACCAAGACGATCCAATCGGCTATCACGCCTCAACTCATGATAACCTGGCCTATCTCCCTCTCATTCGATCTCATCTTTTCATTCACTTTATTGCTTTCTAGATTAGTTATTAGTTAAACTCCTATAATCCTTTATTTGTGTTTTTACTTTTTACAGTGCAAGAGACTAGATTCTTGAAGTGGCACCAATCCCTGTGGAGAATATATCTTTTATACTATAACTTGCAACGTGTATACTTGCACAATTGCGTAGCACTTATTATGCGCAACAAGTTTTTGGTGCCGTTGCCGGGGATTGGCAATATCGACTTTGTTTTTATTTTCTTGCACTTTCTTTTTACTTTTCTTGTTTAAAATTCAAAGGGCTAACAAACTTTGGTTTTGCATTGGTATATGACCAGGGCTAGACCGACTTCACCAGAATATCCCTTTGATCCAGAAATCGAACGAACCTTACAAAGACTTAGACGAAGGATAACAGTAGCAATGGCTAATCAAGACGGCAATATGAATCAAGATGTTCCAGCAGGAGGAGTGATTCTTGCACGAAACAGAACTATTCGAGACTATCTTGAAGAAGATCTTGATGGACTTGATCCAGGAGTTGTCGCACCTGAAATTGAAGCCGACCACTTTGAGTTAAAACCGGTAATGTTTAATATGATCAACACAATTGGTCAATTTGGCGGCTCAGCAACTGAAGATGCACGGCAACATCTTAAATCTTTCCTCGAGATTCGCAACTCGTTCAAAATACACGGAGTCACCCCCGATGTCTTACGATTAAGATTATTCCCCTATTCACTAAGGGATAGGGCGAAAGAATGGTTGAATAGCATTCCTGCCGGATCAATAGCATCTTGGACCGATCTTTGTTGTGATTTCCTTGCTCGATTTAATCCTACAAATTTGACTGATAAGCTTCGTAATGACATTACTTTTTTTCGGCAGACAGATGATGAATCCATGTACGAGGCTCGGGAGCGATATAGAGAATATCTACATAAATGCCCCCTACACGGATTCCCGGTGTGGACTCAAGTAACAATGTTTTACAACGCCGTGAATACACCAACAAGGATGATGCTAGATGCCTCGGCAAACGGCATCAGGATTCCAACAGAATATGCCACGGCAACAGTTGCCGCAGCAACAACCGACAACATCTAGTTCTTTGGAAATTTCTCTAAATGCTTTTATGATGAAAACTGAATCTTATATGGCTGAGAATAGTAATTTCATAAAAAGAACTGATGCTTTTATTAACAGGACTGAAATGAGATTGCAAAACCAAGAGGCGACAATCAAATCATTGGAAAATAAAGTCAGACAGTTTGCTCAAAATCTGAATACTAGACCGCAAGGAGGTTTACCTAGCGATACTGAAGTCGCAAGAGGAACTGGCCATGAGCAATGTAAGGCGATCACCACTAGAAGTGGCCAACAACTTAGATAGGCTCAAGCCCGCTCATCAAACAAAACTCCACAAAAAGATCAAGACGAACCTAGCGGCAAAGCCTCAGATGCTGAACCAGGAATTACCGCGACAACCGGCAATAAGCATGCCTCGGCAACCGACGATAAAGACGCCTCGGCAACTTGCGATAAGCATGCCTCGGCAACCCCAATTGATAACGCCTCGGTAACTCCAGTTGTCCCGGCAATGTCGTCAATCAGGTTTCAAACCAATGAAAGGATCGAAGATATCCGACTTCCACCACCATTCCCACAAAGGTTGAAGCGACAAAAGCAAGAATACCAATTCAAGAAGTTTCTTGATATCCTAAAGCAAGTCCACATCAACTTGCCATTGGTGGAAGCAATTGAACAAATGCCAAACTATGCCAAGTTTCTTAAAGATATTGTGTCCAAGAGAACAAGGCTAGGAGAGTTTGAAACAATTGCCGCAACAGAGGGATGCATGGCAATGTTACACAATCGTATACCACCCAAGTTGAAGGATCCCGGAAGTTTCACAATACCCTGTTCTATTGGAAATCACTATGTCGGGAAAGCATTATGCAACCTTGGGGCTAGCATAAACTTGATGCCTAAATCGGTTTTCCAGAAACTAGGAATCGGGAAGGCAAGACCTACAACAGTTATGCTACAGCTAGCCGACAGATCCTATGTGCATCCAGAGGGAAAATTGAGGACATACTGGTAAAAGTTGATAAATTTATTTTTCCCGCTGACTTTATTATTTTGGATTGTGAAGCAGATGAGCATGCACCCATCATTCTCGGGAGACCATTCCTAGCAATAGGGAGAACCTTGATCGATGTTGAAAAGGGAGAACTCAAAATGAGGGTGAATGACCAGCAAATTAAACTAAATGTGTTCCAAACACTAAGGCAAGCCGATAATCCAGAAGAATGCCAACTTCTTCATGCCACGACAGAGTTTAACTATATTGCTAAACAAGAGGAACCTGAGGAGTATGAAGAACCGATCAATGGGGAACAACAAGAAAATGCAAATTGGCTAGTCAATCGACCAGGAAAAGAAGCTGATCAAAATGTCGATGCTACACAAGAAGGCAATAGGGAGGAGGACGCGGATCTAGAGATATGCGATGCATTCCAGGATGAACAAAGTTTAGTTTCCTCGGAAACCATGGATGCGCATGCCTCGGCAACCCTTGACGCCTCGACAACTCTCGATGCCGCAGCATCCCTTGACGCACACGCCTCGGCAACTATGGACGCGCACGCCTCGGCAACTCTTGACGCCGCAACAGCCTTTGATGCGCATGCCTCGGCAATTTTGGGAGCAGTCGTCACAGCAGCACATGCCTCGGCAATACCCTGGTACGTGGATTTAGTTAATTTCCTTGTTTGTGGTATTTTACCTTATGGCATTACTCACCAAGGGAAGAAGCGGTTCCGCCATGATGCGAAGCATTACTTTTGGACGAACCTCTTTTGTTTAAACAATGTGCAGATCAGGTTATACGCCGATGTGTCCCTGAAGAAGAGCAACAGAATGTACTCTGGCAATGCCATTCTTCACCCTATGGAGGATATTTTGGTGGAACTCGTACCGCGGCCAAAGTTTTACAATCCGGTTTGTATTGGCCAACATTGTACAATGATGCCCAAGACTTTTACAAGCAATGTGATCGTTGCCAGAGGACGGGCAATATCTCTAGACGACATGAGATGCCACTCCAGAACATCATCAAGGTGGAATTGTTCGATGTGTGGGGGATCGATTTTATAGGACCTTTCCCATCTTCATTTGAAAACCTCTACATCTTACTTGCCTTTGACTACGTGTCTAAATGGGTTGAGGCAGCTGCAGTTCCCAACAACGATTCCAAGACCGTGCAACGATTCTTGCAGAAAAACATATTTACACAGTTTGGGATGCCAAGAGCAATTATCAGTGACGAAGGCAAGCATTTTGACAACAGACTAATTGCCAAGATGTTGCAACGCTTCGGCATATCATACAAGATTGCCACGGCATATCACCCACAAACCAACGGGCAAGCAGAAATTTCTAACCGGGAATTTAAGGCTATACTCGAGAAAGTTGTAAATCCCTCTAGGAAGGATTGGTCATTAAGACTAGATGACGCACTTTGGGCATATAGCACTGCATTCAAAACACCCTTAGGTATGTCCCCCTTCCGTATTGTCTATGGCAAAACATGCCATATACCGGTGGAAATCAAACACAAGGCATACTGGGCAATCAAGACCGTGAATATGGATTGGGAAAGTGCCAGACAAAAGCGTTTGTTGGACCTCAATGAGATAGAAGAATTCCGTGCACTCGCCTATAACAATGCACGAATCTACAAGGAGAAAACAAAGCAATGGCATGACAAGAAACTATTGCCACGACAATTCATGCCAGGGCAACTAGTTCTCTTATTCAATTCTCGGCTAAAACTCTTCCCGGGAAAGCTGAAATCAAGATGGTCCGGACCATTCGAAGTCGTCAAACCATTCTCCCATGGTGCTGTGATAATCAAGTCTATCTCTGACAACCATGAGTTCAAAGTTAATGGACAAAGATTGAAGCACTGTAATGGTGCCCATGTGGAACATAACAAGGAAGTGGTCAACTTAGGAGATGCATGAGCATGCTCTCCCTTTTGATATTTTTATTTTTATTTTTTATTAATTAATTATTTTATTTTATTTTTTTTGAATTTTTATTTTTTTTATATTTCCGATTATTATTAATTTTCTTTAGGATAGATTTTATTTTAGTTTAAGAATCCTATTACACATCTTTATTTATTTTCTTTATTAGTTTATCTTTAATTTTAATCCTTATTTGATTTGTCTTTGAATTGTAGGAAAAAAAAGTTCAAGATAAAGAGGAATTTTAATCCAAGTAGGAAAACATCTTCAACAAGGAAACTAATGGGCTGAATCTAAGGCTTATATAAAGCCTCCAATTCACCCTAATCACAACCCCTTGTCGTCAACTTCTCCCTCACCCTAAACCCTTTTTCGTTTCCCCCTAATCCCACCCACCTATCTTTTCTATAAAACCCGTCACCCTTAACCTATTCCTACTTTCTATCTTGCAACTTTTTAGTTTCTTTTCTTTTATTTGTTTTTACAAAACTCACAACCAAGATCATCCATGGCATCCAAGATTAAATTTTTAGTTCATCCAAGTTTCTCCAAAGAACCAAGATACAAGAAGTTTGCTACACCGGTGGTTCAAGAAAGATTTCAATCCAAGTTTGAAAGCCGGAAGATTCATGGAGAACAAGGCTTTGAATACTCCAACTCTCATCAAGATTTCAGCCTTGAAACATTCATCTTCGAGAGGATTGCACATCAAAAGTGGCAAATCTTTTGCCATCAACCGGAACCGGGTAACATCTCATGGGTAAGAGAATTCTATGCTCACTCACCTAACCCGGATAATCCTTATGTTTTTGTTCGTGACAAGGCCATACTCATAAGTCCCGAAAACGTCAACACCTTTTACGGGCTTTACATTGAGAAGGACGAGCATCAAGCCTTCGTTGATCAAATCACTCCCAAGCAACTCGACAAGGTGCTTCAAGAACTCACTCAACTGGGAACTCATTGGAACGATGGTAAATACAAGGGCACGGTAAATCGCCTTTAGCTTAAACCAGAGGCAAAACTCTGGAATAAGTTTGTTAAAACTTCTTTAATGCCCACCACACACAATACTACCGCTGATATACCACGTCTTTTGCTCATACATTCTATTTTACATAATCGCATCATTAACATTGGAAAAATTATTTGTGATGAGATTTTTGTATGTAGCTCAAAAGATAAGGGTTCTCTTTTCTTCCCTTGCTTAATTTCTTGCTTAATTTCTAATCTTTGCAAGGAGATGCATGTCCCAAGTGAGTCCACCGATGAAAAGGCCCTACCAAAGTCCGGTTGGAATCAAGCACTAATCCGAAAGCTAATGGGAGAGGCACCGGGAAATTCTTCAAGGCCTCCAATTTCCACGACAACTCTTGCCGCCCCGGCAATCCATAATGCCCAAGCACCTAACGCCCAGGCAACTTGGCCATAAACCTCGGGACACTTTTGCACCCATTGGCGAGCCACCTAAGGCAAATTGAAGACCGGCAACTGATGTTCATGCGGTACATGAAGGAGCACAATAATGCCATCACCCAAGTCATCCTAGAAAAGTGCCCGGACAGTCGCGTGTCGTTCCTGATCTTTCCTGTCGAAATCCTTGCCCCGACAACCAATGAAGCAGTCGCCACGGCAACCGCAACAGATGACGCCGCGACAACCTACATCATGCACGTACAAGCTGATGCCACGACAACCAACCCTAAAGATGCCACAGCAACCAAAGCTAAAGATATCCCGGCAACCACTGCAAAAGCCAAAGGTAAAGCACCTATGCCGAATCAACTCCTACGGAATCATTTTCGGATTTTTTAGATTTGGATGAGTCCTCCATTGCACCAACAAAGACCGCACCAATTGAATCCTCCAAGCGAAAAGCCAATGACATTGATGAAGAAGACGATGAGGACAACCCCGTACGAGGATCGATTCCACCACCGGCAACAAGAAAACAACTATCGCGTTCAAGCAAGAGAATCAAGACACCGACCAAAAGGAAACTAATCATCTATGATGACGAACTCTCGGAGTAAGTCCTCGTATGCATTTTATTTTTTTGTTATTTTTATTCTTCTTTAATGCATGCATTGAGGACAATGCCTCACTCGAGTTTGGGGGGGATTGTTATTAGTAGTTACCATGTTTAGGATACATAAATTGCTTGTCATGCCTTTAATTGGAACAAAAATTGCTTAGATTTGATGAATACCCGATGATGACTTTGCCAATACACTTAATTGATAGAATTTTTATTCTAGGATAACCATGGAAAAACTTAGAATTTTACTATGATACTAATTTTGATAAAACACTGTTGTGGTTTGATTGATTTAAGGAATTCTAGTGAACTTAGGTTGATAATTAACAAATTGGGGGATTAGGATAAAAATTGGATGAATGCTAGAGGTTCCCGAAATTGGCTCTAGCATATGCTAAAAAAATCACTAGAGGTGCCCGAAACTGGCTCTAGTATGTGTTAAAAAAATTATAGCTAGAGGTGCCCGAAACCGGCTCTAGTCAAAGAAAACTAAAAACAAAACACTAGAGGTGCCCAAAACTGGCTCTAGTTAAAACATGTTAAAAAGAACCCAATAAAGTAATTTGAAAACCTATTGTTTGCATAGAATCTGAAAAATCAACTTGCACACAACTCCGCACACACTCACAAGCATTATAGTTTGATTCCGAGTAATTCCTATTTTTTCTGAAAAAATAAAAAGCCAATCATACTTTGTGCTCCGGTTCAGAGAATTGAAATCAAGTTCAAAGCTAAGTTTGTAAAAATTGAAGTCATGGCAGGTAATTATGAGTTTGCATTGCTTGAGGACAAGCAATAGTTCGAGTTTGGGGGTGTGATAAGTGTTTAAAAGTACTATTTTCTTACCCTTTTTACTCATATTATTGTTAGACTTAGGCCCATATTAGTTGCATTATTAGCCATTCATGCATTAATCCATGTTTCCTACCATCGTTGAGCTTGATTACATAACTTGGTAGTTTTTATGGGAAAAGATGCTGCTTTGGTGTGTTTTGTGTGTGTGTGCAGGATCACTTGCCAAAGCAAGGCTAGAGCTAGTTGCCAGGGCAATACATGAAGGACATGCCGAGCTAGTTGCCAGGGCAATACATGAAGGAGACGCCGAGCCAGTTGCCATGGCAATTGTCGACAAGAGCAAAGGTGATATGGTAGTCGAAATTGATGACTAGACAAGCCTAAGATGACGTGGAGCAAAGCCCAAACCCAAAGGAATTTGATTTCCATGTAGAGATTAAAGAAGAGTTAAATTCCAAGAAGATAGGAGAAGTTCTAGTAGGAATATAATTATAATAAAGAATTATATTCTTTAAAGATAATTTAATTCCAACTTAACTTCCTCATCAAAGAAGGACTTTGGCCTAGCCCTATAAATAAGATAGAGATTTCGACAAAATAGAGAGAGCAAGAGGGGGAATTTTGACAACTCCAAGGAGGGCAAGAGGAGAGAATTTTTGACAAGAATCTAGGGCAAGGAGGATTTTGACAAGCCTCCTTCTTCATATTTTCTTTCTTGTTCGATTGGGTTCATGCTAGGGATTAATTATCTTGTGTTTCTTTGGAACCTATCCATGAACTAAATTTATTTGGCTATGGTTATTGTGTTTTGTGGATGTGAGAAACTATTGGATTTTGTTTAGGTAATAAGAGTTTGCACTTTTCTATTCAAGGTTTATTCATTCTTGGTTCTTATTCTTGTTTGCGAGTGAATTGGGAGAGGATCTCGTGATTTCATCTATTTATCTAATATCGGGAGAGTTAGATTCAAGAAACGAATGAATATGATCTTTATTCAATCTATTGATGGTGAAGATTAATCTGGCTTAGGAATAAGTTAAGGATTTCAACGGCTAAGAGGAGCGCAAGATTGGTTGTTGTTCACCCTTGATTCACGCAGGGATGTATTATCAAGGCATGCACAAGTAGCTAGAGTTTCGACTTAGGGATAATAAGAAACCATTGAAGAACGCTCTGCCGAACCTTGAAGGTTGCTGCCCAGACGCCCAAGTAGTTGCCCAACTAGTTGCCCAGGCAACCATCGATTAGTTGCCAAGGCAACCCCGTTGTGCAAGTTGCCACGGCAACTGAGTTGCCCGTGCACTCTTTTACCAAGACGATCCAATCGGCTATCATACCTCAACTCACGATAACCTGGCCTATCTCTCTCTCATTCGATCTCATCTTTTCATTCACTTTATTGCTTTCTAGATTAGTTATTAGTTAAACTCCTATAATCCTTTATTTGTGTTTTTACTTTTTACAGTGCAAGAGACTAGATTCTTGAAGTGGCACCAATCCCTGTGGAGACGATATCTTTTATACTATAACTTGCAACGTGTATACTTGCACAATTGCATAGCACTTATTACGCGCAACAACATACTAGAGCCAGTTTCGGGCAACTTTAGCACAAAAATGTTTTTAGCACATGCTAGAGCCAATTTCGGGCACCTCTAGCATTCATCCAATTTTTATTCTAATCCCCCAATTTGTTAATTATCAACCTAAGTTCACTAGAATTCCTTAAATCAATCAAACCACAACAGTGTTTCATCAAATTTAGCATCATAGTAAAATTCTAAGTTTTTCCATGGTTATCCTAGAATAAAAATTCTATCAATTAAGTGCATTGGCAAAGTCATCATCGGATATTCATCAAATCTAAGCAATTCTTGTTCCAACTAAAGGCATGGCAAGCAATTTATGTATCCTAAATGTAATATTTAAGACGAATGTAACTAAACATTGTAACTACTAATAGCAATCCTAACTAAACATGGTAACTACTAACAACAATCCCCCCCAAACTCGAGTGAGGCATTGTCCTCAATGCATGCATTAAAGAAAAATAAAAATAACGAAAAATAAAATGCATACGAGGACTTACTCCGAGAGTTCGTCAACGTAGATGATTATTTTCCTTTTGGTCGGTGCCTTGATTCTCTTGCTTAAACGCGATGGTTGTTTTCTTATTGCCGGTGGTGGAATCGATCCTCGTACGGGGTTTTCCTCATCGTCCTCTTCATCAGTGTCATTGGCTTTTCGCTTGGAGGATTCAATTGGTGCGGTCTTTGTTGGTGCAATGGAGGACTCGTCCGAATCTGAAAAATCAGAAAATGATTCCGTAGGAGTTGATTCGGACATAGGTGCTTTACCTTTGGCTTTTGCAGTGGTTGCGGGGATGTCTTTAGCTTTGGTTGCCGTGGCATCAGCTTGTGCAGACACGATGTAGGTTGCCGCGGCATCATCTATTGCGGTTGCCGTGGCGACTGCTTCATTGGTTGTCGGGGCAAGGATCTCGACATGAAAGGTTGGGAATGGCACGCGATTGTCCGGGTACTTTTCTAGGATGACTTGGGTGATGGCCTTGTTGTGCTCCTTCATGTACCGCATGAACATTAGTTGCCGGTCTTCAATTTGCCTTAGGTGGTTTGCCAATGTTTGCAAGAGTGCTTCAAAGTGTCCCGGGGTTGATGGCTGAGTTGCCCGGGCGTTAGGTGCTTGGGTATTAGGGATTGCCAGGGCGGTAGGAGTTACCGCGGCAATTGGAATCCTTGAAGCTTTTCCCAGTATCTCTCCCATTAGCTTTCGGATTTGTGCTTGATTCCAACAGGACTTTGGTAGGGCCTTTTCATCGGTGGACTCACTTGGGACATGCATCTCCTTGCAAAGATTAGAAATTAAGCAAGGTAAGAAAAGAGAACCCTTATCTTTTGAGCTACATACAAAAATCTCATCACAAATAATTTTTCCAATGTTAATGATGTGAATATGCAAAATAGAATGTATGAGCAAAAGACGCGGTATATCAACGGTAGTATTATGTGTGGTGGGCATTAAAGAAGTTTTAACAAACTTATTCCATAGTTTTGCCTCGGGTTTAAGCCGAAGGCAATTTACTGTGCCCTTGTATTTACCATTGTTCCAATGAGTTCCCGGTTGAGTGAGTTCTTAAAGCACCTTGTCGAGTTACTTGGGAGTGATTTGATCAACGAAGGCTTGATGTTCGTCCTTCTCAATGTAAAGCCCGTAAAAGGTGTTGACGTTTTTGGGACTTATGAGTATGGCCTTGTCACGAACAAAAACATAAGGATTATCCGGGTTAGGTAAGTGAGCATAGAATTCTCTTACCCATGAGATGTTACCCAGTCCCGGTTGATGGCAAAAGATTTGCCACTTTTGATGTGCAATCCTCTCGAAGATGAATGGTTCAAGGCCGAAATCTTGATGAGAGTTCGAGTATTCAAAGCCTTGTTCTTCATGAATCTTCCGGCTTTCAAACTTGGAGTGAAATCTTTCTTGAACCACCGGTGTAGCAAACTTCTTGTATCTTGGTTCTTTGGAGGAACTTGGATGAACTAAAAATTTAATTTTGGATGCCATGGATGATCTTGGTTGTGAGTTTTGTAAAAACAAATAAAAGAAAAGAAAAGAAACTAAAAAGTTGCAAGATAAAAAGTAGGAATAGGTTAAGGGTAATGGGTTTTATAGAAAAGATAGGTGGTAAATATGGTGGGTGGAATTAGAGGAAAGTGAAAAAAGGGTTTTGGTTTAGGGAGAGGGTGACGGCAAGGGGGGTTTGATTAGGGTAAATTGGAGGCTTTATATAAGCCTTAGATTCAGCCCATTAGTTTCCTTGTTGAAGATGTTTTCCTTCTTGGATTAAAATTCCTCTTTATCTTGAACTTTTTTCCTACAATTCAAAGACAAATCAAATAAGGATTAAAATTAAAGATAAACTAATAAAAGAAAATAAATAAAGATGTGTAATGGGATTCTTAAACTTAAAAAGATAAATAAAAAGAATCTATCCTAAAGAATAATAATAATCGGAAATAAAAAAATAAAAAAAATAGTTCGAAAAATAAAATAAAAATAAAAATTAATCAAAAATAATAATAAAAATAATAAAAATAATAAAAATAAAATATCAAAGGGAGAGCATGCTCATACATCTCCTAAGTTGACCACTTCTTTGTTACGTTCCATATGGGCACCATTGTAGTGCTTCAATCTGTCCATTAACTTTGAATTCATGGTTGTCAGAGATGGACTTGATTATCACAGCACCATGGGAGAATGGTTTGACAACTTCGAATGGTCCGGACCATCTTGATTTCAGCTTTCCCGGGAAAAGTTTTAGCCGAGAATTGAATAAGAGACTAGTTGCCCTGGCATGAATTATCGCGGCAATAGTTTCTTGTCATGCCATTGCTTTGTTTTCTCCTTGTAGATTCGTGCATTGTTATAGGCGAGTGCACGGAATTCTTCTATCTCATTGAGGTCTAACAAACGCTTTTTTTCGGCACTTTCCCAATCCATATTCACGGTCTTGATTGCCCAGTATGCCTTGTGTTCGATTTCCACCGGTAGATGGCATGTTTTGCCATAGACAAGTTGGAAGGGAGACATACCTAAGGGTGTTTTGAATGCAGTGCGATATGCCCAAAGTGCGTCATCTAGTCTTAATGACCAATCCTTCCTAGAGGGATTTACAACTTTCTCGAGTATACCCTTCAATTCCTGGTTGGAAATTTCTGCTTGCCCGTTGGTTTGTGGGCGATATGTCATGGTGATTCTGTGTGATATGCTGAAGCGTTGCAACATCTTGGCAATTAGTCTGTTGTCAAAATGCTTGCCTTCGTCACTGATAATTGCTCTCGGCATCCCAAACCGTGTAAATATGTTTTTCTGCAATAATCGTTGCACGGTCTTGGAATCGTTGTTGGGAACTGCAGGTGCCTCCACCCATTTAGACACGTAGTCGACGACAAGTAGAATGTAGAGGTTTCCGAATGAAGATGGGAAAGGTCCCATAAAATCGATCCCCTATACATCAAACAATCCCACCTCGATGATGTTTTGAAGCGGCATCTCATGTCGTCTAGAGATATTGCCCGTTCTCTGGCAACGATCACATTGCTTGTAAAAGTCTTGGGCATCTTTGTACAATGTTGGCCAATACAAACCGGATTGCAAAACTTTGGCTGCGGTATAAGTTCCTCCAAAATGTCCTCCATAGGGTGAAGAATGTCATTGCCGAAGTACTTTCTGTTGCTCTTCTTCAGGGACACATCGGCGTATAACCTGATCTGTACATTGTTTAAACAAAAGAGGCTCGTCCCAAAAGTAATGCTTCGCATCATGGCGGAACCGCTTCTTCCCTTGGTGAGTAATGCCATAAGGTAAAATACCACAAACAAGGAAATTAACTAAATACGCGTACCAGGGTATTGCCGAGGTATGTGCTGCCATGGCGACTGCTCCTAAAATTGCCGAGGCGTGCGCATCAAAGGCTGCTGTGGCATCGAGAGTTGCCAAGGCGTGCGAGTCCATAGTTGCCGAGGCGTGCGCGTCCATGGTTGCCGAGGCGTCGAGGGTTGCCGAGGCATGCGTGTCCATGGTCACCGAGGCAACTAAAATTTGTTCATCCGGGAATGCATCGCATATCTCTAGATCTGCGTCCTCCTCACTATTGCCTTCTTGTGTAGCATCAACATTTTGATCAGCTTTTTTTCCTGGTCGATTGACTAGCCAATATGCCTTTTCTTGTTATTCCTCCTTGACCGGTTCTTCATACTCCTCAGGTTCCTCTTGTTCGGCAATATAGTTGTCGAGGCAACTAAATTCCTCGTCGGAGTTAAACTCTGTCGTGGCATGAAGAATGTGGCATTTTTCTGGATCATCGGCATGCCTTAGTGTTTGGAACACATTTAGTTTAACTTGTTGGTCATTTACCCTCATTGTGAGTTCTCCCGAGAATGAGGGGTGCATGCTCATCTTCTTCACAATCCAAAATAATAAAGTCAGCGGGAAAAATAAATTTATCAACTTTTACTAGTATGTCCTCGATTTTTCCCTTTGGATGCACATAGGATCTGTCGGCTAGTTGTAGCATAACTGTTGTAGGTCTTGCCTTCCCGATTCCTAGTTTCTGGAAAACTGATTTAGGCATCAAGTTTATGCTAGCCCCAAGGTCGCATAATGCTTTCCCGGCATAGTGGTTTCCAATGGAACAGGGTATTGTGAAACTTCTGAGATCCTTCAACTTAGGTGGCATACGATTGTGCAACATTGCCATGCATCCCTCTGTTGCGGTAACTGTTTCAAACTCTCCTAGCCTTGTTCTCTTGGACACAATGTCTTTAAGAAACTTGGCATAGTTTGGCATTTGTTCAATTGAATCCACCAATGGCAAGTTGATGTGGACTTGCTTTAGGATATCAAGAAACTTCTTGAATTGGTATTCTTGCTTTTGTCGTTTCAACCTTTGTGGGAATGGTGGTGGAAGTCGGATATCTTCGATCCTTTCATTAGTTTGAAACCTGATTGACGGCATTGCTGGGACAATTGGAGTTGCCGAGGCGTTATCAACTGGGGTTGCCGAGGCATGCTTATCGCAAGTTGCCGAGGCATCTTTATAGTCGGTTGCCGAGGCATGCTTATTGCCGGTTGCCGTGGCAATTCCTGGTTCAGCATCTGAGGCTTTGCCGCTAGGTTCGTCTTGATCTTTTTGTGGAGTTTTGTTTGATGAGCGGGTTTGATCCTCTCTAAGTTGTTGGCCACTTCTAGTGGTGATTGCCTTACATTGCTCATGGCTAGTTCCTCTTGCGACTTCAGTATCGCTAGGTAAACCTCCTTGCGGTCTAGTATTCAGATTTTGAGCAAACTGTCTGACTTCAGTTCTTTTTATGAAATTACTATTCTCAGCCATATAAGATTCAGTTTTCATCATAAAAGCATTTAAAGAATTTTCCAAAGAACTAGATGTTGTCGGTTGTTGCTGCGGCAACTGTTGCCGTGATATATTCTGCTGGAATCTCGATGCTTGTGCATTCTGATTGTTCTGGTTTAAAGCATTGTTGGGATTACTCCATGAAAAATTTGGGTGTTTCTTCCAAGCTGGATTGTATGTATTGGAAATCACATTGTTGTTCCGATTGCAATTTCCCACATAGAAGCTGGATTCCGGATTCTGCATACATTCAGAAGAATCATGGTTATCACCACATAACTCACAAAAAGAATCCATTACCTTGACCTCATGTGTGTTGTTTGGTTTTTTCATGTTCTGTACCATCTTGGTTAAAGTGGCCAATTGTGCCGAAATTGAATCTGATGATCCTAGTTCATGTATTGTGGCTTGGCGTCTAACTCCTCCTCTTCTAGTAGAGGGGAATTGATAATCATTCTTGGCCAGCCTGTTTAGAATTTGCATTGCTTCCTCTGGTGACTTATCTAGGAATATGCTGTTTGCCGAGGCATCTAGCATCATCCTTGTTGGTGTATTCACGGCATTGTAAAACATTATTACTTGAGTCCACACCGGGAATCCGTGTAGGGGGCATTTGTGTAGAAGTTCTCTATATCGCTCCCAAGCCTCGTACATGGATTCATCATCTGCCTGCCGAAAAGAAGTAATGTCGTTACGAAGCTTATCAGTCAAATTTGCAAGATTAAACCGAGCAAGAAAATCACGACAAAGATCGGTCCAAGATGCTATTGATCCAGCATGAATGCTATTCAGCCATGCTTTCGCCCTATCCTTCAGTGAATAGGGGAATAATCTTAATCATAAGACATCGGGGGTGACTACGTGTATTTTGAACGAGTTGCAAATCTCGAGGAAAGATTTCAGATGTTGCCTTGCATCTTCAATTGCTGAGCCGCCAAATTGACCAATTGTGTTGATCATATTAAACATTATCGGTTTCAACTCAAAGTGGTCAGTTTCAATTTCAGGTGCGACAACTCCTGGATTAAGTCCATCAAGATCTTCTTCAAGATAGTCTCGAATAGTTCTGTTTCGTGCAAGAATCACTCCTCCTCCTGCTGGAACATCTTGATTCATATTGTCGTCTTGATTAGCCATTGCTAATCTTATCTTTTGTCTAAGTCTTTGTAAGGTTCGTTCGATTTCTGGATCAAAGGGATATTCTGGTGTAGTCGGTCTCGCCCTAGTCATATACCAATGCAAAACCAAAGTTTGTTAGACCCTTTTAATCTTAAACAAGAAAAGTAAAAAAAAGTGCAAGAAAATAAAAACAAAGTCGTTATTGCCAATCCCCGGCAACGGCGCCAAAAACTTGTTGCGTGTAATAAGTGCTACGCAATTGTGCAAGTATACACGTTGCAAGTTATAGTATAAAAGATATTTTCTCCACAGGGATTGGTGCCACTTCAAGAATCTAGTCTCTTGCACTGTAAAAAGTAAAAACACAAATAGAAGATTATAGGAGTTTAACTAATAACTAAACTAGAAGGCAATAAAGTAAAAGAATAAATGAGATCAAATGAGAGAGATAGGCCAGGTTATCGTGAGTTGAGGTGTGATAGCCGATTGGATCGTCTTGGTAAAAGAGTGCACGGGCAACTCAGTTATCGTGGCAACTTGCACAACGGGGTTGCCTTAGCAACTAATCGATGGTTGCCTGGGCGACTAGTTGGGCAACTACTTGGGCGTCTGGGCAGCAACCTTTAAGGTTCGGCAGAGCGTTCTTCAATGGTTTCTTCTTATCCCTAAGTCAAAACTCTAGCTACTTGTGCATGCCTTGATAATACATCCCTGCGTGAATCAAGGGTGAACAACAACCAATCTTGCGCTCCTCTTAGCCGTTGAAATCCTTGACTTATTCCTAAGCCGGATTAATCTTCACCATCAATAGATTGAATAAAGATCATATTCATTCGTTTCTTGAATCCAACAATCCTGATATTAGATAAATAGATGAAGTTACGAGATCCTCTCCCAATTCACTCACAAACAAGAATAAGAACCAAGAATGAATAAACCTTGAATAGAAAAGTGCAAACTCTTATTACCTAAACAAAATCCAATAGTTTATCACAACCACAAAACACAATAACCATAGCCAAATAGATTTAGTTCATGGCTAGGTTCCAAAGAAACACAAGATAAATAATCCCCTAGCATGAACCCAATCGAACAAGAAAGAAAAAGATGAAAAAGGAGGCTTGTCGAAATCCTCCTTGCCCTAGATGCTTGTCAAAAATTCTCTCATCTTGCCCTCCTTGGAGTTGTCAAAATTCCCCTCACTTTGCTCCCTTTGGAGTTTGACGATATGGCCTCTTATTTATATGGCTAGGTCAAAGTCCTTCTTTGAGGAGGAAGTTAAGTTGGAATTAAATTATCTTTAAAGAATATAATTCTTTATTATAATTATATTCCTACTAGAACTTCTCTTATCTTCTTGGAATTTAATTCTTCTTTAATCTCTTCATGGAAATCAAATTCCTTTGGGATTGGGCTTTGCTCCACGTCATCTTGGGCTTGTCTAGTCATCAAATTTGACTACCATATCACCTTTGCTCTTTGTCGACAATTGCCCTGGCAACTGGCTCGGCGTCTCCTTCATGCATTACCCTGGCAACTAGCTCGACATCTCCTTCATGCATTGCCCTGGCAACTAGCTCTAGCCTTGCTTTGGCAAGTGATCCTGCACATACACACAAAACACACCAAAGCAGCATCTTTTCCCACAAAAACTACCAAGTTATGTAATCAAGCTCAACGATGGAAGGAAACATGGATTAATGCATGAATGGCTAATTATGCAACTAATATGAGCCTAAGTCTAACAATAATATGACTAAAAAGGGTAAGAAAAATAGTACTTTTGAACACTTATCAGGTAAGCTTAGTGATGTAGTCTAGATTAACGTAGGGTTTCGTGGTTTACTCCCTCTTAGTTCTCACGCCAGACAGCATTATGACGCGAACCTAAATATAATGCCAAAAGAAAGAAAAGAAAATCAACCCTTGGTGAATAAAATCTAAAAAAAAAGAAAAAAAAAAGAGAAAGTTCTGAATTTGGGTAGTAAAAATGGACTAAGGAAATTAAGGGATACTTGATGCAAACTGCCTGCACTTCATACACACTTTATAACCCCATGTTAGAGTTATTTTTTCTTCACTTGAAATTGCTGATCTATTGGTATTACTACTCTGAGATGTCTGAGAACAGAACTAGGGCCAGATTTTGCTTGCTAGCTTGTGTTGCTAATCAGAAAAATATTGTTGAGGCACTTTACTTTACTTTTCTTTACTTTTGAACTTTGTAGTTTTCCATTACATGAGGACAAGCAATGAGCTAGGTTTGGGGAGTGTTAACTCCTCAAAACTTGTACTTTTCATGCTTATATTTCCATGTTTTAGCTTGAATTTAGGTACATATTTAGACATTTTGCCATTAGTTTAATGTATTTGCATCTAGGAGTTAAAGAATGTATAGATTATGTTACCAAAGTGAAAGGGTATTTTCTTGTTATGGTGTACATGTCTGGTAGGAATAGAGTAGGTGCAAGCAAGAAAGAAATGTTGAGCGTAGTTGGAAAAATGTAGGAAAAAATATCAAGGTCAATTGGCAAAAGAAAGAAGTCTGATGCCCGATTAAATAGTCATGAGTCAGAGCCAGGTCAGCCCTAATTCAAAGAAAAGATAATGTACCGAGAACGGTGGTAAAAAACTATCAAAACCCTAACCCTAATTAGGGTTTCCATGAACGCCTATATAAAGGAGTCTAAAGAATGAGAAAGGGAGTACTGCGCCACAGGGTAGAGAGAGAGAGAGAGACAAATCAAGGTTCAACCAGGCAGCTTTGGCGAGAGCTCTAGATCCATTGAAGGGCTGCATTGACAGATCTCATTCTTTAGTCCATTTCTCTTAAAAATATTTTTTATTTTGATGATGGTGTTTAAAAATGATTATGTGTTGTTGGGTTCCCCAGACATGAACTAATCTTTTAAGTTGGCTAGGGGTGTTTGAGATGAACGCTTAGTTTTTAGGTTTTTAATAATTGAATGTCGTGGCATTATTGTCTATTTCGCATGTGCTTTCATTTCATATATTTTATGATATACGATAGTTGGCATTGAATGCTCATTATCACCTAATATCTTAACAAACTTAGGAGATAAGGATTAATTACGAAATACTAAAGAGAGAAGCTTTGACAGAAGATGTTCAAGTAGATGAGCTTACTTTTGAAGTGAATCTACCCCTTACGAGTAAAGATTAAATCTTCATCAAGTTAATCGTTTGAAAACTCGCTATAGACATATAGGTGTTAAAAACAATCAACGTAGGGTATTGCCATTGACAGAGGTAATGCTAGCATAAACTCTGCTCAGCAATAAAACCAAGGCTTAACTATACTAATTACTGTCATCGCTAGCGTGAAATCCAAACATCCCTTGCCAAGCCCATCAATCATCTTGACACAAGTGTTTGCCAATTCACTCAAATCTTTGTTTCATTTTCCTTTAATCATTTTCTTAACCAATTTCGAAAATAATTGTTATCGTATTTGTTTCAATTCACAAGTATTTATCGTGGCATTTAATTCATGGACAATCCATGTAGATACGATACTTAACTCACTACTATATTACTTGTTGATCATGTATAATTGCACGCAAAAAGACATATTCTTGGCATTATTTACTTGCATTATTTCACTGAATCATCACTCTTTTTCCAAGCATTAGTCGGTCGACACTTATTCTTTCTGAGAAAACCATATTTAAAAACCTTTTTTTTTGAAAACTCTTGCCCCTTAAACCAATTCACCCTACACGGTTCCGAGAAGAACCAAATGGCTTATTACCGGCATGGAGAAGACCAAACGGTGATAAAAGGAAGCTGACAACCATGAAGGTAAAATCCTAGCTCTAATCTCTATTTCTATTTTTTATGTTTCGAAATGCAAAGAAGGAGGAAAATACCCCTGGAAAGATTGTTCTTTTTTGTTCTTTGTGTTGATTCTCTAAAAATTTCCCGTGTGATTACAATTGTTTGGGTTTCATTTTATACCAAAAAAATATTTGACTGATTAAAAAAACTAGAAACATATATCTAAAAAAATTATTGGTTGTTGTCTTTTATGAAATTCCTCTGAAAAATGCCCTTGTTTGTATCCAAGCCCCTCTCTGCCATTGTTTGATAATGTTTTTGGTTTTGCATGTGTTGTTGTTGCTGGAGGAGGGGGACCAGATCATACGAGGGGCTGGTGTGGCTTGTTTGTTGCGATTTGAAGGGTTGTGAGGAGTTGGAGGGTTGTCACATGGAAAGCACTCGCGGTGGGAATGGAAGAGCCTTGGTCAGGCTTGATCCTGGACCTTTAGATCTAATAGCCATTAACCGGTTGCGCATAGAAATAAAGAGGATTAGGGCAGACTTAGATTAGGGTTTAGATTTGGGTCCCTAAAGGGCTATGTGTAATATATATGTATTGGGTTATATATTTAAATGTATGGACTGGTGATATATAATGAATATTTTAGATTGTTTTTAATTTAAATTGGGTTGTCCATTTATTTAGTTAGTATTAGTATATATATGTATATATATATGATTTTATGACACAATAATAATAATGGGTCAAAAATTTCAGATAAAATTAGTGTCTACAACATGCAAAAGCTAAGAAAAATGGTATGCAAAATAGGTTATCTACACAATCATCAAAGCTCGAGTAAATGGGTGACAGTGGATGATAAAATCCGAGTATGTATGCTTCATAATCATTTGCTACCGAGCTCTCGCCCACATGATTATCTACCGAGCTCCCGCCCACTACTGGTTATACATATGTGGTTGGAGAAGTATCAGCATACATATCGGATGTATCAGATTCACTTTGATATTTATCCACTAGACTCTGAGGTAATTCCGTTGCACTCTTAGATGATTCAGCACGACCACTATATTTTTTATATCTTCGGCATTTTTCTCATTCTTCCAGAGTAATCAAGTACGATTTTCTATTATTACGATAGTAGATCATGTACTTTGAATTATCCTAGTCCAAATCATCAGCTTGAATTTGAGTGGGATATGGCAACAATAATTTTTTTTTGTTCCATATATCAACGTACTCGACATGTATGATTTCTCAATGCTAGATACCATTGTCGCGAAAGTCAAAACGGTGTAGCAAATCATGATTCGGTGAAATGGGCGGAACGGGCTGGTGGAAGCCAAACTACCTCAGCACCTTATCTCTGTACTGGAACTCCACAAAAGCAAAGTGGATCATTGGTATAACCATACACCAGAGATTGAAATCCACCATCAATTCACTCGCTACATTTATGAGTGCACCGGTGTATGGCATCCAAATAAATTGCAAAAATTATATATGATTATAATACATCAGAGTAATTAATTACTTAAAAATAACATGTAAAAGTGACATGATTTTGATATCTCATTTTGGCAATACAAATCAATCATATATCTAAACAGTCTAAGTTTGTTGTGTGCCAACCTCGTGTGAATTTTTTTCGCATTCCATCTGCATACACATCCAAATAACATTCCTTTGATTATTTTTTAGACAAAATAAAAAATATTTAAAAAATTAGTAAATTTAAAATTCAAATCAAAGTCAAAATATTACCTACTAATAAGAGGAAAATTCCTCAAACTTCGAGTAACCGGTGTAAAAAAATAATAGTCGTTCTCACGCCCAAGCTTGCCATAACAACAAACATTCACCAACACCCTGCACCTTCTTACCATTATCTAATTGAACGGCCTTGCACAACTCACGATACAAGAACGCCAATATTGTTGATCCTCAACTATACATAGCAGCTTCTGAAGCCGATGAAAGAAATGGTAGATACCGTGTGTGAACAAGATTGCCGGATTTATCTGACATTAATATCCCCCAAATGAGCTATAAAATATATGCTCGGCTTGCACTACTAATCTCTTTCGGTGTATTATCACAAGTGGGCTTAAATTCTCTCTGCAACCAACTCATTTCGATACGAGACCATTTCACATCGATTCCAGATGGAACCTTATTGAGGTATTCAAAGAAAAGAGTTACAGGTGAATCCCCAGTATGCTTAACCAATAGGCTCCCGTTTATCGAGAACCCGATTAGCATGACCACATCTTCGAGCGTAATGGTGCATTCTCCACACAGCATGTGAAATGTATGTGTTTTCGGTCTCCAGCGCTCAATTAGTGCGGTAATTAAACTAGGAACCAACCTGTAGCCACGAATAAATGTGGCATGATAAAATCCCGCACGTTGCAACTATAGAATCATATCACTGTGTGGGTCATTATTCTCTATGCTTCGATATGTTTAAAGGTTTCATCCGTAGTCTGCATTAATAAATATTTAAATAATTGATTAATTTTCTAATAAATAAATTATTTTTAAAAAAATTGTACCATATCATCAACCACAACACTAGTGCTGTGTTGATTCTATAATCTCAACAGAGGATCTTGATCGACCATCCTTCTAACAAAGCTACATATATGCCAAGTAAAAAATTATTAGTAATAAAAATATCATTAAATCTAATCGTAATACTACTATTTTACAATATTAATAAACAAAAAAATATTCATAATCAAACAAAGAAGAAGGCAACTTACTAGTTTACAATTTGATGTTAAGAAAATTTTACCAAATTTGCTTGAAATCTTACTTCCTTCTACTTCTTTTTGGCTCCAAATTTTTATAATTTACATGCATAACATCAAAATTCTATCATTAATCAATACTAAATAAAATTTATTAATTGTAACAACAACATACAAAATCCAAGTGCAATATTCTACTAATTTATCCTAAAAATAACTAAATTAAATTAATTAATTGTAAACAACAACATATAAATTAAAATGTAAATAATTATATTTATAAATTATATTATTAAATAAACCAACTTGCTAGTTTAAATTTTGATGATACAAACAATAATTCTACCAAGTTTGCTCTAAAATCTTCCTCCTCTTTTTTTGCTCTACTATTTATTAATCAATCGTCATTAATTTTCAAAATCACATAAACAACTATTTTACATGCAATAAATTAAAAACACATACTAACAACAACAACTTACTAATAAATTAAAATACTAAAAACATATACTAACAGCAACTTACTAATATATTAAAATACTAAAAAAAAGTTAAAATACATAATATATTAATCATTAATACTAATTAAAAAAACTAAAATCAAATAATTTTCTTACAAAATATTTATAACATAACATACAATTTAAAAATTAAAAAAATAAATGAAATACTATTACTAAATTTAAAAATAAAACCTCAAACTTCCTTCTTCTTTATTTAATCTCCTCACAAATTTTCTTCTATAATTTTTTACCTTCAACATTCTATTTAACACAAAAATATTTAAACTTCAAACATTAAAATTATATTAATCATCAATAATGAGTTTAAAAATTAAAAATTAAATTATTTTCTTACTATAATATATATAATTGTCAAAAGTAAAAAATAAAACTATTGAAACTAAATATAAAAACAAAATATATAATTTTAAAAAATTACTATATTTTCTCCAAATTTTTTGCTTTATTCTTCTTCTTTACTTAATCTCTTCACAAATTTTCTTCTACAATTCCTTACCTTCAACTCCTATTTAACAATTAAAAATTCAAACCTCAACTACTCAACCCACCAAACTACCATCCAATCAATATAAATCAACCTCATTCTCAAAAAATGCATGCATGCACTTTTCTTTCACCACTGCCATGCCATGCATGTCGTGCCACCCCAGCCTGCCATCCGCACCTGCCGCCCCTACCACCTTTGATCATGTTGAAGATGGAATACAAAACATCCGACTTCATTTTTTTAAAGACGAAACCCTTTCAATTCGTCCTCATATTTTATTTTTGGGTATACAATAATTTTTTTTTCCACAACAATATTGAGCCAATTTTGCCACATGACATCTATACTAATGAAGAAGAAAGTGCCACAAAATACAAATTCAAAGCCCTTGAATGCAATTTCCATGGAATCAATGTTAGAGTAATTCAAAATAATCTTTATCTTCAGGTCTAAATATGTAAGAGATGTATGGATAACCAGAGATGGATTAAGGTGTGCTAGAGGAGGCAGCCGTCCTCCTAAAATTTTAAAATTTGCATATGATGTAATAAAAACAATGTATTTTTATTAAAAATTTAAATTCGACCCCTAAAATTTTATAAATTCGCGTCACCACAAAGTTTTACGTCCGTCCGTGGAAATAACTCTTTCAAAATGAACATTAAGGGAATGTTTCAATTCACATATCTAAATTCCAAATTACTCACTACTGCGTTTAAAAGTATGAAATTGAAAGACGATGAATCTAGGCAAAACTATAAATTTATTTATTTAAAAACAAAAATATCATAAAACACGAAATTTGATCCCTTTGAGAAAATAGTTTATTTTTTTAAAAAATAGAAAATAGAATAGCAAATTTAAATCTCAGTATAAGTATATGCACTTTTTTTATTTTGACCTAAACTTTTTTTAATTAAAATTGAGCTTCAATCTTTCTCTTCTAGTTAAATTATTATTTTTTTGAACAATTTTTATTTAAGAGGAGAGGAAGAAAAATTTTACTCCTAATGAGTCTTAAACTCTAACCTAGAGGAAGGGAAAGATGTCAACTGAGAGGTATAACCATATGTTCTAGAAATTGTTGACTTCTAGTTAAATTATTGTATTTGAGAACTAAATTTATCATTATATTAGTAAATAAATATTATTTGATTTTCCATATAACATATGCTGAGAGGAGACCAAAGTTTACTAGTTGATGAAATTAAATGAAGTATAAATGCCTTGAATAAAAAGGTCAACGCCCGTAGCTAATGTGTTGCCCTGCCTGCCCGATTGCCTATACTAAAAGTACAAAAACCGGTCTACGAGTAATGCCAAATTCTTCATACTCTACATTAATATTACAACTACAAAATCATTATGTTGAAACCAAAATACATAACATATCTAATCATTCACATGGAACACTCCCATCCTTCCATCTTTAATGTTTTCGTGCCTACTACAATCTTTAGAAAATAAATTATAGAGATTCACAACACCAATTCATGTATCCAAATTTGGATGTATAGATTCAGTTTTTAAATACTTTTTATATTATTGTATTAATGTTTTGCCATGTCAATTTATGTATTTCTACTTACCTATTATCTATAGATAGATAAATAGATGGATAGAAAAATTAATACGTCAATTGTGCCCTATAACACCATATCTATTAATTTGGTCTTAATTTAAAATAATCTAATAAATTTAAGTTTTTACATTTAAAATTTTCAAACCCAACAAGTGGTCCCGACGGAAAAGATGGTGATATTTACCCTAGGAGACCCGAGTTCAAATTGTTTTGTCTGCAAGGTGTATGTATTTTGTCAAATGGTTAAGAGTATGTATAAACATGTACTATCTTGTAATTACCTTAAGACTATTCAAAAAAATATTCATTACTAAAGTGATTGTGTCTACTAGCCAGTGACATTAAGGTCATAATAAGTCTTTTTTGTAGTCCGACAGCTGTCCAATAGTGAAGTGACTGTATTTGTGTATGTCGACCTGTCATATATGTTGACTAACGGACCGATGTACAATAGCATGGAGTGTGGTAAGTGGTCGGAAGGTTTACCAGAATGGTGCAATGTCGAAAATTTTAAATCTAAAGAGTTAATTTTATTTAATTGATTTGAATTATGATCAAATTAATATAACGCATAAGTTTTAGAGACTAAATTTGTTATAATACCAAGCACTTGGTTTCAATTTTAAAGAAAAAGTGACTTGTTTGTTATAAAATTTTAATTGTGAACACGTTTATTCTTAAACTTGTAATTGAATGACTAATTTGTTACCTTTAGAATAAAAATGAATATATATGATTTCTCTAAAAAAATAGTTTTTTTCTCCATAGCCGCCGCAAGCTTTTCTTTTCTCCTTCTTGCTTAACCGGTACCGGTAACGGCAACCAATTTTAGTACTGATTGTCGACCATTGGTGTTTATTATTTTTCTTGCTCTTTCATGTTTTTATTTTCTCAATTTTAATAAAAATATCTGCTCTGCCTTTGTGGCGCGCTTTTCATTATCTTTTGTGGTTCGTTTTATCTGTTGTTTGGCACGATTTTAGTATACCTTAGCGGTCGCTTGGTTCTCGTATAGAGATCCTTACGGCGCTAGCTTTTCTAATTTGATTCTGTCGGTGGTCATAGAAAAGATTTATCCCTCTCGTTTGATGGTTTGTTAGTCGATGAAATCAAAACTGTGTAGTAGAGTAATCTGTCTGATAGTTTGGTTCACTCACAACTCTTTTTTCATCCCGTAAAACGTCTCGTTTGGCTAAAGAAAATGAGATTCATGGAGGTTTCTTGATTTTGATGGTATACTAGAAGTGTTTGCTTTTCTTTGCACCTTTGTATGAGATTTTTAGTGGACTAGCTCATTTTTTTCTTTTTGATACATTGTATTTATAAATATCTTT
Organism: Hibiscus mutabilis; assembly: GCA_019671005.1. Lineage (NCBI taxonomy): Eukaryota > Viridiplantae > Streptophyta > Magnoliopsida > Malvales > Malvaceae > Hibiscus > Hibiscus mutabilis. Next base: position 41,797,159 of record CM033731.1, read on the forward strand.
CATGAGATTTAATGAAATCTAGATGTATTATTCAAAAAAAGAAGAAAAAAAAAAGAAAAGTGACCAGTTTGTTTTTAAACATATAATTAAGTGACTTAATTATTACTTTAAAAAGAAAAATAACATTTATTACTAAACCTACAATTAAAATGACCTCTATGCATTTTACCCCATTAATATTATTAGTAATTTTTTAATATTTTTATCCAATGATTGGAATATTTTGGAATAAAATGGAAGTAGTTGGCTTAGATTTAGTAGGATGTGATCACTTAATTTATAGACCATTGAATTAAAGTCACTTCTCCCTCTCTAATTATCTCTTTTAATTTCAACACACTTTAACTTTGTCCCTCCCAAATGTAATTATTTTGAATGGATAAAAACAACAAAAATCCAAATTTAAAAATAAATGAAAACCTTTTCATCTTCTTCTTCACTCATCTTCTTTCCCTTCCCTCCATTTCCTCCCAAATCCATTTCAGGGAGAGAAAAGAAAAGAAGAAACAATGAGGTGGCTCCTCCTCCTCCTCCTCCTCTTCTATCTTCTCCGCCATATTTCCCATTCCTCCGCCGCGCGAGCCGTCTCGGAATTTCGGGCACTTCTGGCCGTTAAATCCTCCATTACCGACGACCCTCAATCTTATCTCTCAAACTGGAATGAAACGACTCCTCTTTGTTCATTTACCGGGGTCACGTGCGATTTTGTCGGTCGCCACGTGATTGCTATCGACCTAAGTTACTTCAACCTGTCCGGAACTCTTTCGCCGTCGTTTTCCCACCTCCGTTTCCTCCAAAACTTTTCCGTTGCGGCCAACCAAATTTATGGTCCGATTCCGACGGAACTGGCGGACCTCTATTCTCTCCGTTACCTCAACCTCTCCAACAATGTTTTCAATGGTTCTTTTCCGACCCAACTTTCCCAACTCAAAAGCCTCCAAGTCCTTGATTTGTACAACAACAACATGACGGGAGACTTGCCGGTTTCCGCCACGGAGCTTCCTAATTTGCGCCACTTGCATTTGGGGGGGAACTTCTTCAGCGGTCAGATCCCGTCGAGCTACGGCCGTTGGGAGCATCTTGAGTATCTAGCTGTTTCAGGTAACGAACTCGGCGGTAGAATCCCACCGGAAATCGGTAACTTAAAAAAGTTGCAGCAGTTGTACATTGGTTACTACAACACTTTTGAAGGAGGTTTGCCGCCGGAGATCGGGAACCTGTCGGAACTGGTTCGTTTTGACGCTGCTAATTGCATGTTATCCGGCGAAATACCACCGGAAATCGGCAAGTTGCAGAAGCTCGATACGTTGTTTCTCCAAGTCAATGCACTCTCTGGTTCTTTAACTCCCGAGCTGGGAACCTTGAAAAGCTTGAAATCCATGGATTTATCGAACAATATGCTGGCTGGTGAGATTCCAGAGAGTTTCGCCGACCTCAAAAACTTGAATCTTCTTAATCTTTTCAGAAACAAGCTTCACGGAAAGATTCCTGAGTTCGTTGGTGAGTTGCCCGAGTTGGAGGTTTTACAGTTATGGGAAAATAACTTCACGGGAAGTATCCCTCAGAAACTGGGAAGTAATAGAAAGCTTCAGCTTCTCGACCTTTCTTCGAATAAGTTAACGGGGACTTTGCCACCGGATATGTGTTCAGGCAACACTTTGCATACGTTGATCACTCTGGGGAATTTCTTGTTCGGTTCAATCCCGGAATCGTTGGGAAAATGTGAGTCGCTCAGTCGGATTCGAATGGGGCAAAATTTTCTCAACGGGTCAATTCCTAAAGGCCTTTTCGGGTTACCCAAGCTTACTCAAGTTGAGCTGCAAGGTAACTATTTAACTGGGGAGTTTCCTGTTGCTGATTCGTCCATTTCGGTGAATCTTGGGCAAATTATTTTATCAAACAATCAGCTTTCGGGGCCATTACCGGCTAGTGTCGGTAACTTTTCAGGCGTTCAAAAGCTTCTTCTTGATGGAAACAAGTTTTCAGGTCGAATCCCACCCGAGATTGGCAACTTACAGCAACTTTCAAAGATGGATTTTAGTCATAACGAGTTCTCAGGCCCGGTTGCTCCGGAAATTAGTAAATGCAAGCTGTTAACGTTTCTTGATCTTAGTCGAAACAAGCTTTCCGGTGAAATTCCAACTGAAATTACAGGTATGAGGATATTAAACTACCTGAATCTGTCAAGAAATCATCTAATTGGTAGCATTCCTTCATCAATATCCACCATGCAAAGTTTAACTTCTGTTGATTTCTCATATAACAATCTTTCTGGTTTGGTTCTGAGCACTGGTCAGTTTAGCTACTTCAACTACACTTCATTTTTAGGGAACTCTGAACTTTGTGGCCCTTATTTGGGGCCTTGTAAAGATGGGGTTGCTAAAGGAACTCATCAAGGTCATGTTAAAGGTGGACTCTCTGCTTCCTTGAAGCTTTTGCTCGTCATTGGGTTACTTGTTTGCTCGATCTTGTTTGCAGTCGCTGCTATAATCAAAGCAAGATCCTTGAAAAAAGCGAGCGACTCTCGGGCTTGGAAGTTAACTGCTTTCCAGCGCTTGGATTTCACCTGTGATGATGTTTTGGACTCCCTGAAAGAGGATAACATTATTGGCAAAGGAGGTGCCGGGATTGTTTACAAGGGAGTTATGCCTAATGGTAATCAGGTTGCTGTTAAGAGGCTACCGGCAATGAGCAGAGGGTCTTCTCATGATCATGGATTCAATGCTGAAATACAGACACTGGGCAAGATCAGGCACAGACACATTGTGAGATTGCTGGGATTTTGCTCAAACCACGAGACGAATCTTTTGGTGTACGAGTATATGCCCAATGGAAGTTTGGGAGAGGTTCTTCATGGGAAGAAAGGGGGTCATTTGCATTGGGATACCAGATACAAGATTGCTGTTGACGCTGCTAAGGGGCTTTGCTACCTTCATCATGATTGTTCCCCTTTGATAGTCCATCGAGATGTGAAATCAAACAACATCTTACTCGACTCAGATTTTGAAGCACATGTTGCTGATTTTGGACTTGCCAAATTTCTGCAAGATTCGGGCACATCTGAATGCATGTCTGCTATAGCTGGATCATACGGATATATTGCTCCAGGTATTCTCAACCTTTGTACTTAATGAAATATGATTTCTGCAAGAATCTGATGTTTTCTCAAGCGAACTGTTTTGATTCCTGTTATGATTTGGTTAATATCGTGCATCGATATAGATACCTACAAATTTCCTGCGTGTTTTGATCTGTCTTGGTGAATCTTGTTTATTAAAAGTTTTCTTCTTTTAAATCAGCATAGGCAACTTTGAAAGCACATCAATTTTAGCTAAGTTTGACTGAATAAAACTCCTACCAACAATTGAGAAGTAATGATTCATTAAAGTTAATGTTACTTGACTGAGAATTTCATTGTCCTGTTTTTTTGCAGAGTATGCCTACACGCTGAAGGTGGATGAGAAGAGTGATGTGTATAGCTTTGGTGTAGTTCTTCTAGAACTTGTTAGTGGCAGGAAACCAGTTGGTGAATTCGGAGATGGTGTGGACATTGTTCAATGGGTTCGAAAAATGACAGATTCAATCAAGGAAGGAGCTCTCAAGATCCTCGACCCAAGACTCCCATCAGTTCCCCTCCATGAGGTGATGCACGTATTCTACGTCGCGATGCTCTGCGTAGAAGAACAGGCCGTTGAGAGACCAACAATGCGGGAAGTGGTTCAGATTCTAACTGAAGTCCCGAGACCACCAAACTCAAAGCAAGGAGACTCCGCGATAACAGAGTCCTCACGTTTGCCAGCCTCAACTTTAGAGTCTCCTGATAATGCCACAACAAAGAACCCAACACCTCAATCACCCACGCCTGATCTTCTTAGCATCTAAAGCCCCTTTTTATGTTTTTGGATAGATTGGCTTGTGCTCTAAATTTCACGGATTGTGCTAGTTTATTACTGTGTTCTTTTATATATCTTTTAGGGGGGGGGGGGGAGTTTGCTTTATGAATTTTCTTGCTTACTACGGTAGGATTGGTGGGGTGGGTACATTTTTCCTTGTAATGTCTTCATCAAGATGTACTGGCTGTCCATGCCACTGCTTCACCCTTCTGTGCTTATCTGGTTATTATTGCAGAGGTTCTTGTGTAAACATCAAAGGGTTTCAAAGAGTCTTTATGAGAAAGTAGAGTAAAATGTTGAACTTGAAAGGGACTCCATTGGGGGGTAAACAGAAAGATGTGATTAGGTTCATAAATAGTAATCATAATTGGATTTGAGAGGCAGTGAAGCGTAAACACAGATGAAGTGGCTCTCAAATACCGAGGTCAGGAACCAATATAGGCTAACCTCTGGTGTTGACAGAGAACTCACTGAAAACTGGGTTGGTTTACTGAGTCAAACTCTCGCCATTAATAGGGGTTCGGTGTAGTAGGGGGACCAGGACCGTGAGGGCTTACATTGTGTATTCGGCCTTGGGTTTTGGGGGCAAAAGCAAATGGTGGGTTTTCTGAGTTGGACCCCATTTGCGACTTCTGCCACATGCCAAGCAACTTGTACTCGCATGCAATTTTTAGTTTGTTGATTGTTTTCTAATTAGCAAGATTGTCGTTTTGGTTGTTGGATTTTGAATTTGGGAGAGTTTTACTTTTTATAGACCATATTAGATAATTTGTTTTTTTTTTTTACAAGATATCGGCTTTTATTAAACAAACAGACAACATTACAGAAAATATTGGAAGGACGAATCCAAACATGTTGAGCATAGCAGAATGTAGCTCCTGTGCTGATGTGGCGTATCTGAGTGTACGTGGCATAACTAATTGGAAGCAGTTAGTCTGTTAGGGTTTGTTAATAAGCCTTTGGTAGCAGATCAGCTCTATATAAAGAAACGAAAACCCTTGTAAAAGATATATCAGTTTCATTCTATCTTCTTGAATAAAAGGGTTACATTCTTTTAGTGAGTTGTAAGTTTCTCTCTTTTCTTTGCACAAAGCTCATTAAAACCCAGAACAAAATAGAGGATACTGGAAAGACAAAATCAAACCCAAATGAACAACACCCCCAACAACAAACAAAACCCACAGATATCAGGAGAATAAAGAAAAACACAAGACGCAAAAGAGAAAAGCAGAACAACACATAACACAGAACAAGACTAGGGAAGATCAGAAGCTTCCAAACAGCACATGTAGCCAGTAACATCTTGTATGCCTGCATGACAATTCGGGTGGCACTGAGGATGACTCGTGAGGAGGAATACAGCGAGAAAGCCATCGACGAACATCGCGTCTGGATCGAAGAGTTGTTGATATCAGATGAGCGGAGATGAAAAAGGGAACCGGAGATCCTTGTCGATGGAATCCTTCAGCAGAAACAAACAGCCCCCACCATAAAAACAACAACAACAAAACAAACAAACATGACCGAATTAATTAAGCCCAAATTCGTGCAAAGTTCTTACATAGTCTGTAATTGATGACAACTTCTCAAACTTAAAAACTAAATTCAAATTTGTTTAAAATTATCATCAACTACCGACAACTTCATCACACATTATAACAAAAGTTATAATTCTTGAAATAACTTTTTACTTTGCTTGTTTTTTTTTTTCGTTCTATTCGTATCTTTTTTCCCCTAATTGAGCTAAGGACAAGAAAATGAAATGTGACAAGGTGGAAAAAGAAAACAAAATGTGTTCTATTTTTCTTCTGAATGCTTGAATGGGACTTCACTTCCATGTTTGATGTCTTTTTTTTTTGGTGGTGGGGGGGGGGGGGGGATGATTTAATGTCTTTATTTTCTTACATTGATCCCCTTATAATGATGGGTTTTAATCCCTCAGGCATTCATCCATCAAGTAAGTTGTAAGAAAAAGCACACAAACAGATTTAAAATTTTATTATTACGTTCCAACTTTGTTATGATATGCTCAGAATCTTAGATGCTTGACCAAGACTGACATAACTCCATTGTCTTTGCAAACTCATTCAGCTTTCATTCCTTGTATGTGACTATGGATATGTGGTCCACTAAAGCGAGGCAAATGTATGTACTCTTCATTTAATGAATTCAATGGCTAAATGAGGGTAGAAAAACAAGACAAACTCCACAGGTAAAGGGCTTGGATTCGTAAGTTGCTACCACTCATCAACTTCGCTTATGAACCATCCACAAGACATGGGTGGTACTGGTGCATGGAGATAGAAAAAAAATGCCGCAAGAATTGGGCTTTTTATCACTAATTCTTCCAGCAAGTTTAGCAACAAAGTTGAACACGAGTAATGATAAGTGTGGGACTGGGCACCAACCTTATCCCAAACTCCACTCATTAAATTGTTTATTACTCCTAGTATAACATTTTCAAACCTGCTCCCTCCGCGCTTGTCAAAAGTAGAAAAGAATTTTTAATGCTCAATTCATTGCATAAAATAACATTATAATGTTATCTGAGGAGTATAATTATGGGAAAAAGGCATCAGAAACTTTGGACATAGAATTTTGAAGGGGAATGAATTTAATAGAACTCTTGCAATCATGTACATATATAGTATTTGGGTTTTGAAATGCAGCATAGTATATAAAAAAGGCCTTAGAGGAGTAATAATATAAAGTAGAAGGGGGTAGGGAAAGCATAGGAATAATGTAAAAGTAGCATGGAACTGCTATCTATACTATGGTCTATAGTCTATACCCCGAAAGCAGATCCATTTCTGCACCCACACACGTTTTCACATTAAAGATTGTGTCTATTCATTCCATCCACTCAAACTGGGGATAGTTTCAGGAGAGTTGGTTTTTGGCCCAATTATGTTACAGGATTTTAAAGTTTATGGACAACAAATGCTCCAAAAGATTAAACAATATGATCAAGAGACACTCGTGTCACAAACCATTATCCTCTTTTCAAATGACGCATCTAATTTACAAATCTTTTTTTCTCTATTTATTACATGAATTTTAACATATGCTCCCATTTGCCATGTTGGTTCACATCTAGAAAAGGGTATTGGTAAAACAAAACAAATGCTTTCCTTTCTTATTCCTTAAAGCTTCAGTTTATCAGAGAAATGGAATATAGATAGTGTTTCTTAGGGGAAACCAAGTTATCAGCTACCCCTGTTTATTTGTTCACAAATGAAATCCCCTTTTGAATGCTGACTGCAAGTTCCTTCTTTGCCTTCTCCAACCCAACCCTGTTGATCAATCATTTCGATTTTCATGGCGACATTTTAAATGGAAAAATTGGGATATGAGATACTTGATTTAAATTCAAAACATATCTAACAAAGATGGTTACTGCTACAGACCTCTCATACTCGTTGAGTGGGCCGATAGGGTGTATTTCCTCAACTCCGGAACGACCCAGTCTTACCTTGGATGCGAAGAAGGGTAATTCAGTTACCTACAAAAGGAAATGTATTAGTTGTTACCAACCTAGAGCAAGAAAATAGGGAAAAGGGAAGGGAAGGGGGAGGGGGAGGGGGAGGGGAGAAACAGATAGAGATGTTCATGCATAGGTGGACCCGTATAACATACATGAGACACCACATATGCACATTCTACTATTCCGGCATCTCCTCTTAAGCCTCGGAGACATGCATCAGCAAATTTAACAGCAGCGTACGCCTGCACTTCCATTTACAAAGTAAATGCGCTTGGTGGTTGACAGAAAGTGATAGGGAATACACACACATATATATTGAGCATATATAACCAACCATTGATAGTGTTGCAGATCCAGAACCAGCCTTTGCCTGCAAGAAATTGCACATAATGGGTCACTCACCAGACTTCGAGTATATATACATCACAATGGGAACAGAACGCCAGAATAAATAAGTTTCCAGAACACAGAAAATGATAACACATGCCAACATGAAGTAACTTAAGTGGATAACTTGAGCAAAACTGTCAAATGAGTGGCACACGAAGTACAAATGTGGCGTGCTCAACTTTTTGTCTTAACCTTGATTCAAAATCCACTGATGTGGTAAAGAATATAATCACTGCTAATAGTAAGTTACAAATCCACAAAGAAAAATAGAAATGCAAAGCTCTCGATTCACCTTTATTGTTAAAAGCTCAGCCATGGATTAGATGACAAGGCTAGGTTTATTTGTAGGACTACCTAAAATATTTTAAGGCAGCTGGCTGCATTATATCAAATAACACTTGATCCCCCGCATCATCTTTTTACCAGTTAATTTCAAAACAATTATTCTTTAATCACTAAAGAATGCCTTAATTCATAAATCCTGTACAGTTACTTTCTCAGAGCATTTTGTTTCAGTTGATCCATGTTATAGCAAAGAAGAGTCTCTTCTACCCCATAACCTGTCCTTTGCTCAACCACAGGACGCGTATAAATCAAGTTACTGGATAACAATTAACAAGATAGAAAATGCACAGGCTCCAACAAAACTGGCCTATGGAATGCTAACTAGCAGGTATGTTACATACTTGGATTCAGTAACTTTTAGATCACCAAGGCATTTCAATCCATTTGAGTTTTCAGTCATACGAAAAAATATTGTTTACCTCAACGACTTCCGTACCACCATTCTGAATACGATCTGTCAGATAATCAATTTCTTTGGGGGTGAAAGCTGGCCTTTTACCATGGTGAAATGAGCAAGCAGAGTATTTACCATGGTGAAATCCGACAAGGCATCTTACTTATCATTTTTGTGCTTATTTGTAAAGATAATTCCCACTTTATCTCTTATTTGAAATTCAAATGTTGTAGATAGGATAAGCTCTCATCTGGACCATTGATTGTACCGAGCTCTCACTATAAAAGGAGGCTCAACCCAGGTCATTTCATCATTCATTCATCACTTACTTCAGTTTGTAAGCTTTTACCCAGAGTAATACAACTCAGTATTCACTCACTTTCTCTTGTTCTTTTGCCATCGCCTTTCTTTTGTTTCGTAGCGGTTTCTAAGTATTCCTACTTAGGAGTTTTTCAGGTGACTTAGCCCAGTTTTCAACCGAGAAAGCAGCTAAGGTCGCGCAGTTGTCTAGCAGAAGACTAGCCCTGTGTCAATATGCTCAGAATCTTAGATGCTTCACCAAGAGTGACATAACTCCATTGTCTTTGCAAACTCATTCAACTTTCATTCCTTGTATGTGACTATGGATATGTGGTCCACTAAAGCGAGGCAAATGTATGTACTCTTCATTTAATGAATTCAATGGCTAAATGAGGGTAGAAAAACAAGGAAAACTCCACAGATAAAGGGCTTGGATTCGTAAGTTGCTACCACTCATCAACTTCGCTTATGAACCATCAACAAGACATGGGTGGTACTGGTGCATGGAGATAGAAAAAAATGCCGTAAGAATTGGGCTTTTTATCACTAATTCTTCCAGCAAGTTTAGCAACAAAGTTGAACACGAGTAATGATAAGTGTGGGACTGGGCACCAACCTTATCCCAAACTCCACTCATTAAATTGTTTATTACTCATAGTATAACATTTTCAAACCTGCTCCCTCCGCGCTTGTCAAAAGTAGAAAAGAATTTGGGCTTGCCAAATGGCCCAAGAATGCTAGCCTTTTACCATGGTGAAATGAGCAAGCAGAGTATTTACCATGGTGAAATCCGATAAGGCATCTTACTTATCATTTTTGTGCTTATTTGTAAAGATAATTCTCACTTTATCTCTTATTTGAAATTCAAATGTTGTAGATAGGATAAGCTCTCATCTGGACCATTGATCTATTGTAATCTTGACCGTTGATTGTACTGAGCTCTCACTATAAAAGGAGGCTCAACCCAGGTCATTTCATCATTCATTCATCACTTACTTCAGTTTGTAAGGTTTTACCCAGAGTAATACAACTTAGTACTCACTCACTTTCTCTTGTTCTTTTGTTATCGCCTTTCTTTTGTTTCGCAGCGGTTTCTAAGTATTCATACTTAGGAGTTTTTCAGGTGACTTAGCCCAGTTTTTGACCGAGAAAACAACTAAGGCCACGCGGTTGTTTAGCAGAAGACTAGCCCCGTGTCAAGTGGTATCAGAGTGAGGTTTTGCTGAGAAGTTGCTAATTCGAGATGGCACGTGATGGAGAGAACACTGCAGTGAAGAAGGGTGCAGAGGCCACAGCTGACAAATCCAAGAGAGGTTCGTTGAAAGACATGATCACATCGATCTAGGGAAAGGTTACCAAGCTTGAAGAATCCATGGCGGAGGCCAAGGCGACGTTGAAACCGTTGGAGTCGATGGACGTTGAGAAGATGAGTTCGTTGGATTTCGTAAAGCTCGAGTCCTTGGAGGGAATTCAAGATTATGTTCAGGAGGCTCTTAATGGGATGGATGTGAAGATGTCTAAGCGCGGCGATGCCTTAGAGGCCATGGTGGTTGCTCTAAGGGATGAGGTTGAGGAGCTCAAGGCAAAAACTTCCAAGTCTGAGAAAGATAAACTGAAGAAGGAAGTGAAGCTGCTCAAGACCGAGTTGCTTGTGCTGAAAGCTGCGATTGCGAACAGTGTGACTGTTGCAACGCCTAGAACCTCGAGAGATATCCTCAAACCAGAAAAGTTTAAGGGGATGAGGTCCGCCCAAGAAGTGGAGAATTTCCTTTGGGGAATAGAGCAATACTTCAAAGCCATGTGCATCGTGGAAGAAGCTAAGAAGGTAAGCATTGCAAGTATTTACTTAATTGATCTTGCACAAACGTGGTGGCGACGTAGTTGCGAAGATGTGAAGCGTGGGAACACTGCCATCGAGACTTGGAAGGAGTTCCAAGAAGAGTTCAAGGAACAGTTCTATCCTCCGTATGCTGGAGACAAGGCACGGTCAAAGTTGAGGCGACTCAGGCAAGAAGATGTCAAGTCTTTGAGGGACCATGTCTGAAAGTTCGGGAGTTGAGTTTGCAAGCCCCGAGTTTGAGTGAAGAGGATGGGTTTTTCACCTTCATGGATAGGTTGCAACCATGGCGAAGATGGAGTTGCAGCGACGGGGAGTGACCAAGCTCTCTGCTGCTAAGTCCATCATTGAGATTGAGCGTAAGAAACCTGACTCCTCTAAACCGAAACTGAAGCACAAAGGTCATGGTAGAGACAAGGAGAAGTCAAGTCGATCTGACAAAGATTCGAGTGGCGGGAGTAAGCATTCGAATAAGAAACATACAGATTCGACGGGTAAGTAGCATGGCAAGTGCTTTCATTGCCACAAAGAAGGGCATATTGCCAGGGATTGTCCCCAAAAGAGCAGAATCGCTGCCGTCAAGGAGACATCTGATGGAGAGACTAGCGAGGCTCTGAAGCTTGGCTCCATCATTAGTACAATGGAGGTCAAGAAGGGTCAAAAGAAGAAGGGGTTGATGTTCGTCGACATCACTATTGCTGGCCAGAAGTTGAGTGCACTAGTTGACACCGGTGCCTTTGAACTGTTCATGTCCGAGCAAACTACCGAGAAACTTGGCCTTACTGTCGAGAAGTCTAGTAGATCCATCAAGACAGTGAATGCCAAGGAAGTACCGATTGCGGGAGTCACAAAGGTAGTTCAACTTGACATTGGAGGTTGGACCGGTAAGGAAGTCGTCAAGGTAATCCCACTCGATGACTTTGATTTTGTGTTTGGGTTAAGTTTTCTAGATCGAATCAATGCTTTCTTGGCAGCCTTTTGTGGATTGTGTCAGTATTCTAGGAGTCCAATGAGGTGGGATGCTTGGTAGAATTTGAAGATATGATGCCCGGGGAGTTGCCAAAGAAGTTGCCTCCAAAGAGGGATGTTGATCACAAGATTTTCATGTTCGGATGCGGAGCCCCCGCTCGAGCCTCTTCTTGGGCCCGCCTTGGTTAGAGGAGATGCGATGAGAACGATCTCCTAGATGCGGTTACATCCGCCCATCAAAGGCACCCTATGAGTCTTGGTAGAATTTGAAGATGGGTCCCTGCGGATGTGCATCGACGACTTGCCTTTGAATAAGCTCACATTGAAGAACAAGTATCTGATTCTTCTCATTGCAAACTTGTTTGACCAGCTTGGTGGTGCAAGGTGGTTCACCAAGTTAGACTTGCGATCGAGCTTACCAAGTCGAGAATAGCCGAGGGTGATGAGTTGAAGACGATCTCTTAGACGAGGTATGATTCTTTCGAGCATCTTGTGATGTCTTTCGGCCTCATGAATGCTCCAAACCACTTCTGCACTGATGAACAAGGTGCTATAACCGTTCTTGGACAAGTTTGTTGTAGTCTACCTCGATGACATCGTTATCTACAACAAGTCATTGGAGGAGCATGTTGAACACTTGCGAGAGGTGTTCAAAGTCTTGCGGGAAAATGAATTGTATGTCAAGAAGGAGAAGTGCAAGAGGGACATCCGGTTGCATATGAAAGGCGGAAGCTCAATGAGACCGAACAGAGATACACGGTCCATGAGAAGGAGATGACGACGGTGGTGCATTGTCTACGCACATGGAGACACTATATGCTTGGGTCCAAGTTCGTGGTGTACACAGACAATGTTGCCAATAGTTACTTCTTGAATCACAAGAAGTTATCCTCGAAGCAAGCTCGTTGGCAAGAGTTTCTTGCCGAGTTTGATGTTACTTTGGAGCACAAACCATGGAAGGTGAATTTCGTGGCTGATGCCCTAAACCGGAGGTATACCATGGATTTTGCGAGTTTGCCAGAGGGACCGATGCTGGAGCGCATCAAGGAGGGATTGACACATGACCCAACGGCCAAGTCATTGATTGAACTTGCCAAGGAGGGCAAAACCCAGAGGTTTTGGCTAGAGGGAGGCTTGTTGTTTGTTCGTGGATTTTGCCTCTTTGTGCCTCAATTTGATGGAATCCGAAAGGAGCTCATGAAGGAATGCCATGATTCTAAGTGGGCGGGACATCCGGGGATACACCGGACATTGGCCTTGATGGCGGAGCACTATTATTGGCCACACATGGGCAGTGATGTCGAAGCCTATGTGAAGACTTACCTTGTGTGACAGCAAGACAAGATCAAGCAGAAGAGTCCAGCGGGGTTGTTGCAGCCTTTGCCAATTCCGGAGAAACCATGGGTAAGTGTTTCCGTGGATTTTATAGTCGGTTTGCCAGTTGTTGACGAAAAGTCTAGTATTATGGTGGTCGTAGACAGATTTTCCAAGTATGCGACATTTATCCCAGCACCCAAGGTGTGTCTAGCCGAGGAGGCAGCTAGGCTTTTTCTCAAGCACGTGGTGAAGTACTGGGTGTTCCACAATCAATTATCAGTGGTCGAGACACGAGGTTCACGGGGAGGTTCTAGATAGAGTTGTTCAAGTTGTTGGGCTCAAACTTGAACTTCTCGACGAGTGTCCACCCGCAGACCGATGGGCAAACTGAGAGAGTGAATGCACTCGTTGAGATCTACTTGAGGCACTATGTGAGTGCTAATCAGCGTGACTGGCCGAAACTGTTAGATGTGATCCAGTTCTCTTACAACTTGCAGTGCAGCGATGTGACAAACCAGAGTCCGTTCGAGATTGTAACCAGGCAGCAGCCGCTTACACCGAACGAGGTTGTGACTGGGTACCAGGGGCCGAGTCCAACAGCCTATCATTTTGCCAAGGAGTGGCATGAGCTTTATGACTTAGCCCGTGCATGCTTGCGCAAGGTGGGAAAATGGACCAAGAAGTGGGCAGATCGAAAGCGTCGTGATGTGTACTTTGAGGTTGGTGATCTGGTCCTTGCCAAACTGACTTCGATCTTGTGCAACCCAAATCACAAGGGGCTTGTGCGACGACATGAGGGGCTGTTCAAAGTTGTGAAGTGGGTAGGCACCATGGCCTATCGACTAGAGTTGCCGCCGACCATTCGAGCTCATCCGGTGTTTCATGTGAGTTTGTTGAAGGCATATCACCACGATGAGGATGATCCAGATCAGGGCAAATCACACCGAGTGCCAGTCGGAGTAAAGGTCTCATACGAGAAAGAGGTAGAACCGATCCATTCAGAGAGAGCCGTTCGTCAACTGGGAAATCGACCAAGGCATGAGTACCTTGTTCAATGGAAGGGTCTTCCCGAGTGCAAGATGAGTTGGGAACCCACCGATGCCTTATGGAAATTCCAGAAGCAAATCGACCAGTACCATTCTAGCCACGCGACGAGGGCGTCACTAGAACTAGTGGGGGAGAATGTCATGGACCGCAAGCCCGCGACCGAGACAAGTGCAACCATGGCAGCCGAAGCCTATCTCTACAGCATTTTGGGCTTGCCAAATGGCCCAAGAAAGCTGGCCTTTTACCATGGTGAAATGAGCAAGCAAAGTATTTACCATGGTGAAATCCGATAAGGCATCTTACTTATCATTTTTGTGTTTATTTGTAAAGATAATTAACACTTTATCTCTTATTTGAAATTCAAATGTTGTAGATAGGATAAGCTCTCATCTGGACCATTGATCCATTGTAATCTTGACCGTTGATTGTACTGAGCTCTCACTATAAAAGGAGGCTCAACCCAGGTCATTTCATCATTCATTCATCACTTACTTCAGTTTGTAAGCTTTTACCCAGAGTAATACAACTCAGTATTCACTCACTTTCTCTTAAGCCTCGGAGACATGCATCAGCAAATTTAACAGCAGCGTACGCCTGCACTTCCATTTACAAAGTAAATGCGCTTGGTGGTTGACAGAAAGTGATAGGGAATACACACACATATATATTGAGCATATATAACCAACCATTGATAGTGTTGCAGATCCAGAACCAGCCTTTGCCTGCAAGAAATTGCACATAATGGGTCACTCACCAGACTTCGAGTATATATACATCACAATGGGAACAGAACGCCAGAATAAATAAGTTTCCAGAACACAGAAAATGATAACACATGCCAACATGAAGTAACTTAAGTGGATAACTTGAGCAAAACTGTCAAATGAGTGGCACACGAAGTACAAATGTGGCGTGCTCAACTTTTTGTCTTAACCTTGATTCAAAATCCACTGATGTGGTAAAGAATATAATCACTGCTAATAGTAAGTTACAAATCCATAAAGAAAAATAGAAATGCAAATCTCTCGATTCACCTTTATTGTTAAAAGCTCAGCCATGGATTAGATGACAAGGCTAGGTTTATTTGTAGGACTACCTAAAATATTTTAAGGCAGCTGGCTGCATTATATCAAATAACACTTGATCCCCGGCATCATCTTTTTACCAGTTAATTTCAAAACAATTATTCTTTAATCACTAAAGAATGCCTTAATTCATAAATCCTGTAGAGTTACTTTCTCAGAGCATTTTGTTTCAGTTGATCCATGTTATAGCAAAGAAGAGTCTCTTCTACCCCATAACCTGTCCTTTGCTCAACCACAGGACGCATATAAATCAAGTTACTGGATAACAATTAACAAGATAGAAAATGCACAGGCTCCAACAAAACTGGCCTATGGAATGCTAACTAGCAGGTATGTTATATACTTGGATTCAGTAACTTTTAGATCACCAAGGCATTTCAATCCATTTGAGTTTTCAGTCATACGAAAAAATATGGTTTACCTCAACGACCTCCGTACCATCATTCTGAATACGATCTGTCAGATAATCAATTTCTTTGGGGGTGAAAGAGCATGGGAGTTTAACCTGTATAAGGGGAATAGTGATTGTTACTTAGGATGTCGTTATTGTTGGATAATGCTCAAGTCAAGTATCCCACATGAGGTGGGAAAGTACTTTGAGCTTGGTTTATATAGAGGTCTTAATAGCCTTTCTTGTTGAGATTAGTAGACAAGGCCTTGCACACGCGCCGCCGTCGTCGTTCGGCCAGTTTGTGTCGAAGACACGTTTGTGTGCTTTTTTATTTTTTTTTATAGAGAATTCAGAAGAATTTTTACAGTATTCTATATTGAACTCAATGGTTTCAAAATAAATTAAACGTTCATAAACGTTGCAATTATTTGAATTAAAAGATGTGCGCACATTATCTACAAGAATGAATATAGACATGTTTCGGTTCCAGATTCGTTATGAACCTAGGCATCCAGATTCATACATAACTGCAGCTGTTTCCAAACGTTTTTATGCTTTTATTGAAAACGTTTTTAAGGCTTAAATAACAAATTAAAATCTAATTTAATGTTGTTTTTATGTCTTTCTTTCATACAATCATTGAGTTCTTTCTGAGCTTTGGAAAATAAGAGCAGTACCACCGGATTTCACTCCGAAATTTAGGTGTACAAATTGTTTGAGCGACCGTGCTAATCTCGGGGGACAATCCGCCTATAGTAGCAACTATACCAGTTGGGGCGAATCTGTTTCTAAAGCAGTGGATTCTATCCACGACATGGTTATTTAATCTTTTTTGTTATTTTATATAATTCTATCCTGTCAGTGCTAACGCAATATTTTACAGTACATTTTCCAACAATTTAGAAACAGATTCTTTACTGTTAGAACATGGATATGTTAGCAACGCAATCGAATAACCTAAATGATAGTTTGGGTTAAATTCGGCATAATCCGTATTCTCCACGTATTGCTGGTAACGTTCAAATTATTAGTGCTATTAAAAGATAGTCATTGATAGCCTTTTTACGTTACCATGAAATGGACTCTAAAAGGTATACTTTTATGTTTTTCATGATAACTTTCTTATATCTATAGAAAAGCATGAAACATAGTGATTTAAGAAAATGGAAACTACCGTTTGATACATTTTGTGGTAATGTAACGGTATTAAATATGGTAATACAAATTAATGATGTTGTTGCCTGTTGAAAACTGCGGAAGATAGTTTTATGCTTTATACTAAATGCATGGTTAATACCATTTAGTAGAAAGGAAAAGAATAATTCGTGTAACTGTTGTTTTAATTCTTTCCTTTAAATTGGTATTAAACACATTTTGCCATGTAATTTAGTAATTGAAATTATGTTTGATATAACATATTCTTGTATGATTATGATGTGGTGAAAACACAATGCAAGTGGCAATATCATACATTTAAATTTCGAGAATAATGGATGTCGTGGTAAAGCATGGTGGTAAAATAAAGGTTATGTGCAGTCTTTAAAATAACCTTTTATTTAATGTGTTTTATATACTTAGCTTTAAAACACAACGTGATATATGAATGATATTAATCATGTGATGTAGCATGTTACCCTGAGGTTGTGGTTCTTTTAAATGTTACCTTTTCTAATAGTTGGCTTGTGGGGTAAAATTATTTTACTCCTGATAACTAAGGGAATAAATATATTGTAACCCTTTGTCATACTAAAATTTCTTTTGAGAAATTTATTAAGGAACCAGGACAGTTGTAAATTTTGGAGAAATACGAAGCTAATGATGCTGGAAGGGAAAATCTCCAACATCCTAATCAAGGAACTATGGTTCTACCTACGAGGTCAGCTTATTTAGACTATTGTCTATTAATTTGTGCTTTAAGCTAGTCTGTAAACTCAGTAAGCAAGTTTTGACTAGATTGTACTCTAAGGCTAGATGACCTTTTCTGAGTAGAAAAAAACATCATGTGTATGATTAATAAAATACTTTTATAAAGTAAAAATATTAAAGCATAATTTTTGAAGAGACAAAAATAAAGAAAATTTTTCATTAGTGGCTAATTGGAAAGAAAATGCATGTCTAGAATTGGTTTAATGAAAGACTTGGTATTTAAGCGTGCTTCATGCACCACCTCTCTTTTAAACCTACATGGTGCATTACTATTCCAATGTATAAAAGACTATGACTAAATAAACACTTTCTAACTTAGCGTAGAAGTTAGAATAACAAATAAATAATCTTTCTAAGAAAGGCTTCTTTAAGTCATAGTAGATGAAAATTTACAGTCTCTTTAAAATAAAGAGAATTTAATTGGTGCTTCTCAAAGGGGTTTTGTAGCCATTAATTTGAGAATCCTTCTCTGCATAATAGGATTAAGAAGGAAGAAAAATTGTCTTTACAGGGAATATTGAAATCTCCTTGTAAAATTCTCTTTAGAGGAAAGCTAAAATATCTTTAAAATGTCATTACTCTAGTATGATTGAGTAAAATAAGAAATGCAGACTTTGACATATAAAGAATAAATAAAAATATTTGTGGTATTAGGGCATGTGAATTAAAACTAATCTAGAAGATTAATAGCTTTAACAAAATATGAGTTTTTGTTAGAAGCTAAGCATACTAAACCTTCTTGAAGACGGTTTTCTAAACTTAGATCCGAACTCCTTTATACATTCTGATCTAGCGAACTTTAGAAACTGTGAGGATAAGGAAGGAAAACACTGTTACATTACCTTTGTAGTTGTGTTTCTGGATAGACAAAGGTTTATCTCCTTGGACTAAATGTGAAGCTGAGAACTTTTTTCTTAAAGACAGAAGTTGAATCTCAGCTAGATAGGAGAATAAAACGTGATAAAGGTAATAGATATGGTCTAATTTTCTTAAAGAGGTGTGTGAGAATAATGGCATAATTTGGAAAAAAAACCTCCGTTTAATTTTTTCTGTATAAAATTATTATGAAGGAAAAAATAAAAACTTTAAGAAGAGATAATAAATTCTTAAGTTTTAAGAAGAAATTCATTCTCGGTTAAATCAAGTACCTCGTAAAATTAGACTATACTTCATATGAACTTTGTAATATATTTGCATTACCTGAAAGTGTGGGGGTATCTGGAAAAAGTGGTTTAACCTGTTTTTAATGAAACCTCTATTGAACCTAAAATCATTGTTGCAGTGTTTGTAGGGTATGCTACATACAGTGTCATTTTGGTTCATGTCTTTACATGATTTCTCAAATTTGTGAATCTAGGATTGCTGTGAGGACTTTTTCCTCTAAAGAAACCTAGATTAAGAGTTGTAACACACCAAGAGAATCATGCCTTTTCTTCTAGTACTCCTGCCAAGAATACTCTAGATTTTGAATTAGAGCCTAGAAGAAATAAAAGATAAAAGGTAGCTGCTACCTTTAGACTAGATTTTATAAAAACTTCCTTTATTACAGAAATAAGTGATTTAGACACCATATCTAAACCTATAGCTCAATCTTTCCTAATCGAAGAGGATTCTAAAACCTATGGTGAAGCTATAATGTTCAAATTGTTGCTAGTTTATGATAAACTAGAATTAATAAAGTCTAAATCGCACTTGAAAGAGATTAATGTAATGTTAGGAGTTAAGGGTATCTTAAAAATAGTAAAGGATTTTTCTTTTAAAGAAAAATTCTCTATTTTGAGAAGGTGTTAAAGAAATTATACAGTGTTGATGTTATCCTTGTTTAAAACTCCTTATGATTCTAGATTACATCTCTTTAAATAAATGAAGTAGTGTTTTCATGGTTGAAATGCTAAGAAAGCCTTATAAACTATACTCAGCCTGATATTGTCTATGCAACGAGTAGATTAAGTAGATATACTTATAATTCTAGAGAAGAGCATTGGATTACACTCAAAATGCTTATTGTAATATCCTAAAGGTTTTATAGATTGGCAACTCGAGTTTGTTGGTTTTCTTTCTGTTTAGAGGGATTTTGTGACGCCAACGAAGTTATTGATAATGATGAAGTAAGCTCAACGAATGGGTATATCTTATCTTAAATGGTGAAGCTATTTTTAGAAGTCTATAAACAGACATGTATCGCTCAGTAAGAATTTATCGCTCTTAACCTTGCTAGGCAAGAAGTCGAGTGGCTTAGAAATCTATTAGCAGAAATTTCTTTGTGGGGAAAATCGACCCCTCCTGTGTCCTTATTGTGAGATTCACAAGCAGCGATATGTGTGGCGAAGAGCCAAGCTTACAATGGTAAGAAGAGACACATTCGCATAAGACATGAATCAGTGAGACACTTAATAAGGAACGGAGTACTCTCTTTAGAGTATGTGAAGTCGAAAAGGAACCTTGCTGATCCACTTACAAAAGGATTAAGTCGAAAACTAGTTCTAGATTCGTCGAGGGGGATAGGTCTAAAGCCCATTGGTTGAGGAATTCATGGTGGATACCCAACTTAGTTATCTAAGTTCAATGTGGTCAAACAAAACCATGAAGATTACTCATAGTGTACATTTATTACTACCTATCCCTATGACAAATAATGTACATGCCCAGGTTGAGTTTAACTAAACTTAATAAATTCATAGCCCAGGTTTTGGGTGGCCTTAGTGAGAAAGATTTGATAATTTACCGATTTTGGTTGAATAACTACTCTTAATAAGTTCATAGCCAGTGTTGAGTGGGTAGTCCTATCGTGAAGGACTAAATGAACTTGCCGCTAGATAGGATGAGTTATATAACTCTTAATGAATTCAATCCCAAGAGTTTGGGTTGTTCTATTGAGAAGAACTTATTGAATTCAAATATTAAAGAGGTTGAGTTTTTATTCTTAATGAATTCTTATCCCAGAGTTTAGGTGGTTTATTTTATAAATGAACTTGAAGAATTCACCTATTTATTAGAGAGGATGAGCTTGATGGAAAGGCTCTTAATTATTTCATAGCTCTTATTTGAGTGGTTTATAATGTGATAAACCTGATGAAATAACCTATGTAAGTGAGAAGGATTAGCCACCTTCTATGAAAAACATTGGGTTGTTTTTCTAATACACTTACTAGAATCCTGAGGTCAAATGGCTATACTTGTTAACATCTGTATATTTATACATTTGTATATTTTTTGATACATCAAGGATTTCGATGGATGAAGGGGTTAGTTGTGTGTTATGAGTTCACCCCTATCTTAGAAAGTTCTAGATTCGTTCACTTATCTAAGAGAAGAATTACTCATTCCACTATGTACTAGTTCCAGATACGTTCACTAGTGCTTAAGCAACTAATCTCGCTATTGCTCTTCTCATGTTTTTAAACTCATTTTTTCTTATCACTTAGTTTTAAAATATTCTTTCGCATTTGTGGGGGATTGTTGGATAATGCTCAAGTCAAGTACCCCACATTGGGTGGGAAAGTACCTTGAGCTTGGTTTATATAGAGGTCTTAATAGCCTCCCTTGTTGAAGATTAGTAGACAAGGCCCTGCACGAGCGCGCCGCCGCCGCCGTCCGGCTGGTTCGTGTTCGTGTTAACACGTGTCGAAGACACGTCCGCGTGCGTTCTGTCTTTTTATAGAAATTTCAAAAGAATTTTTACAGTATTCTATATTGAACTCAATGGTTTCAAAATAAATTAAACGTTCATAAACGTTGCAATTATTTGAATTAAAAGCTGTGCGCACATTATCTACATGAATGAATGTGTCTAGATTCATACATAACTGCAGCTGTTTTCAGATGTTTTTATGATTTTATTGAAAACGTTTTAAGGCTTAAATAACAAATTAAAATCTAATTTAATGTTGTTTTTATGTCTTTCATTTGGACGATTTTAGCCCTGTATTTTTCACTATAAATAGAGCATTTTTTGCTCTTTTCTAATTCATCCAAAAAGTGAAAAACACTTCAAAAGTT
Source organism: Hibiscus mutabilis (assembly GCA_019671005.1). Classification (NCBI taxonomy): domain Eukaryota; kingdom Viridiplantae; phylum Streptophyta; class Magnoliopsida; order Malvales; family Malvaceae; genus Hibiscus; species Hibiscus mutabilis. The sequence continues at coordinate 41,818,536 of CM033731.1, forward strand.
TTCTTTCTTTCTTTCGTACAATCATTGAGTTCTTTCTGAGCTTTGGAATAGAAGAGCAGTACCGCCGGATTCCACTCCAAAATTTGGGTTTACAAATTGTCGGAGCGACCGTGCTAACCTTGGGGGACAATCTGCCTATAGTAGCAACTACACCAGTTGGGGCGAATCTGTTTCTAAGGCAGTGGATTCCATCCCCGACACGGTTGTTTAATCTTTTTTGTTATTTTATATTATTCAATCCTGTCAGTGCTAACGCTATGTTTTACAGTACATTTTCCAACAGTTATATTTCAAATTAGCGAGAAAGTAAATGTTTGGAAACAAGTTCTTTGAACCTGGGATAGGAGAGGTAAAATAGTAATAGGGGAAATAGTTAGTAGTGAATACCGGGACATAACATCAATGACAGCTAGGCTGCAAACGTTTAGGTTTATCATAGATAGACCATGTTTTCTGCTATATGCCTATGCCATATGAATTATGAAAGAAGGCTATCCAACATTGTCTAACAAAATCAGCATTGACTAATCAACAATGGCAAAATCTGTAGTAACCAAGAAAGTAAAGGAAATAACAATCTAGAGCTGGCTAATCAACAACAAAGAAGAACAAATCAATATGACAAAATTCATATTTAATTTACCACAAAAATATTTGCTCTGACAACATCAAGCATTGTGACTCCTAGAAGTCGCTTCGGATCAAAGGAGCCAGCTTTCTTAAAAACTGTAGAATTGACAGGATTACTAATCAAATTGACGATAGCTTTCGGACAACACTTTGCAATTCCTTCACAAAGAGTCTTAACAATTCCAGCATTGATGTTGAAAAGATCATCTCTTGTCATTCCAGGTTTCCTAGGAACTCCAGCTGGAATAATTACAAGGTCCAGTCCTATTAGAGCCTCCTCCAATTGTTGTTGCCCCAGAAATCCACGTACCTAAAGATTAAAAAAAATTGCTAAAATTCTTAGAAGGCCTTGATGAAGTTCTATCAGTAAACAGCAAAGCAAAATCAAGTATAAACTTGGGATGATTTACTATTGATTTCAATTTTCAAGCCTTGGTTTTTGTTCTTCTCTGTCTTATGTTCTTAACTACATTGATCACAGTTATCTCCTAATTCCCAATCGAAACAACGAATTCAATGTAGCAATTCCAGTATAGCAACACAAATAAAAACAAAATTTATCGATTTGAAAAGCGAAAATAAGAAAGATATTTATATGTAAGGGAAACATTAAAATTAATAATAACATAAAGCATACCACAGCTCCAGTGTCCATGTGGCTAATATCAGCAGTAACACCAGGGGTATTAACCACATCATAAAGATGAAGAACAGAGACCAAAGGGTTCATCTTCATCAACATTGCTAACGGCTGTCCTATTCCTCCGACAACTCCCAAAATGGCCACCTTGAACCCAGCTGACCCACCTTTGGCTCGGCAGTCGCCTCGCTCCAAACCCAAAGGACCCTCCGTCTGGGAATTATTGGAAGGGTTGAGATGGGCTGCGATCGTTGCAATACGTTGGTTGACTTGAGAATTGTTAGCCTCCATGGATGTCTACTTAGTTTGGTGTGTTAGAAGGGGAGATGGGATTTTGGAGGTTTCTTTGTGATTTACAAAAGAAACAATGGATTGGGAAAGCTGGAAGACGAAGGGAGATAGGATGGTGGACGTGAGAGGATTGTTTGTTTGTTTGTTTTATTGCAGAATTGAAGAATTGGGAAGCGTGGAAACGGATCTTTTCTCAACTGGAGATGCTACCGATTACTTGGAAAATTCTGTTAAAAGCCTCTGCCTCGTACCAATCTCTTCACCGCCCAAATTCCAATGTACCATCCTTCTTTCTTTCTTTCTTTTTTTTTTTGCTTAAATATACGACTTAAACTAGGCACGTTATCTCTGGCAAGTTCTAACTTCTAAATTTCTCACTAGAATACGAGGTATGGCTCTCGGAAAGAATATCCCCAACTCTAGTCCTCCCGTTTCCCCCTATTCCTTCTCCAATTCTCAATTTCCGATGGTGTCTTGCTCGATAGTAGTCTCGGTAATGTGAACTTTCCGACCGAGAGACATCGTCTGTCTCCATTAAAATTTTTGGTCTGGTTTTAGGAGCTAGGTGGTCGTGAGTTGATTATGGGGCGAGATTTTGGATTTTCTCTGTTTGGCGCTCGGAAGAGATCCGATGGAACGAGATGAGCTCTGCTCTAGTGGTTTCATCTGGTCCTTTGATCGTGGGGTGGAGACCGGGCTGGCTCAACGGTTTGGCTCTCGCCGAATACTAGTTGTGCCGATTTACGTGACCATTGTTTTTCCTAGGAGGTTGGTTCTGTGCGCCTAAGTTTCGGCCACTAAATGCTCTCGACGAGGACGCAAGGCAAAGCCAACAAGCTCCCTGGCCCGCGCAAGTCAAGTTAATGATGTTGAAGGTTTGGCCTGTGGAAACCACACTCGAATAGATATATTTTTCTTTAGCAGTCTCCTGGGTGCAATCTTTCAACCCGATAAATATTCGATTCAAATACGAAAGGATCCCAGAGTTTTGTTATGGTTGTGGAAGACTTGGCCATGCTGAAAGAGATTGCTGGTTCGATCCAATGTTGTTCAAAAGAGCAGGGATGTACGGTCCTTGGACGCGAGCTTCATCGTCATGGGTCAAGAATAGTGATGAAAATTTTTCAAAGAAATCTAGTAACAGCTCAAGCTCGTTAATGGTTGCTTTACAACCTGACGAAGAAACTGAAAATGTTTTAGTTTCAAAGGAAGGAGAGAGCCAAGCTAATCGAACGAACAAGATGAAAGATGGTACGGTTAATGTGAAGTCTCAATCTCAACCTGTGGAGCCTAGCTTTCTCATGGATAAAGATTTTGAAGTTGATTGTGTGAAGAAGGAAAAAGGTAAGATGGCTATGCATATTTTCGGGAAAAGGGGAATTATGCCAGTGTTCAACAGATATTCCTCGTACAAATTGAAGGAAAGTGAAACAAGTAGGAAGGTCAACTCCAAAAGCATGGTAGTGGTCCACAACCATCTCTGTGCAGGTACATGTGCTGTAAACGAGAGCCAGACACCTTGTGATATTGATCCTAGGATTCCAACTCTTACCAACGCTTGTACTGATGAAGATATTTTAAACGAGCCTTCTTTCCCTTATCCTTTACTGGAGGATCTACAATTATTAACAACCTTGAAAGAATATCACGAGGCCAAGCTTTTGGCTCAAGAAAGCTAGCCATCATTCAGAAGGCAGCTAGGAGTAAGCACTCGCTCGAGTTTTCTAGGGTGGTTTTTGAGGAGAATGTGGTTATCAAGTTGGGAGTTGATCCATATGGTATGGATTTAGCAAAAATTTCATTTCTCTCGGTTGCTCCTGATTTCTCCATTATTGATGCTACCATCTTAGAATGGTACCGGAATAATTGAATGTTGTTGATGGCGGATGGTTCCTCATCGAACCATCCGTAGAACCCATGATCGCCATTACTGCTTCAGTCCAAGGTGGGGGAAAGGCCCAATGGATGGTTGTACGTGAATTTCCTTCCCTAGTGATCACCTTATCTACCACTTTTCAGTGCTCGAAGAAAGATGATCATTGGTGCTTCAGACAGTTCTATGGTGGATTTGCCTTTTCACCTATTGTGATTATAGACTTCTCTTGGTTCATTGTAACCGAATTTGAGGACGTGATTCAAACCATGGTGGATAGGGATTCTTAGATTGTTCTGTTGATGACAAGACCATCTCGCAATGGCCTCAATCCGTTTCAATGTTTTCCTTCAAGCTATGGGATGTTTTCATCTACTTCCCTTTGCTCGTTCTTGGTTTTATGTTTTATGTTTTATGTTTTTAGGATTTACTGATTTTTGGTCAATGGTGGTTGTTGGACGTGTTTGCTGACCGTGTTTGGTCTGTTAGGTTTTGCAGCTTTCCTTTTGATGTCCCCATGGAGTTGTGGGAAAATTGTTAGGTCATGTGGGACGTGTTTGGTCTTGTTTGTTTGAAGGGCCGAATTTCAATAAATATTCCGTTTATAGAGGCGGATTTCAGCAAGACATTTTGTTTATAAAGGCAGATTTCAGCAAGATGCTCTGTTTGAAGGGGCGAATTTTAGCAAAAGTTACGTTTACAGAGGCGAACTTCAGCAAAAATATTTGATTGTTTGCACAGGAAAAGAAGTGCATTACGATCTTAAATCCTTCGAGTCATTCAGGCATAACGTTAAGTCCTTTGGGTTGACACCTTCGGAAATGATGAGAACTTTTTTAAGGTTGTCAAAATAAGATGGTGTAGCATGTTATTAGAAGACATCAAGCTTTTGGGCCGACCGTTCAAAAAAACAAAAAAAAAGAAAGAGAAAGAAGAAAGAATGGAAATGAAAAATGAAAAAAATAAGAAAAAGAAAAAGAAAAAAGAAAAAAGAAAAAAGAACAAGAAAGAGAAAAAAGGGAAGACAAAAAAATAGGAGAACAAAAAAAGAAAAAGAAAAAATCTATGCTACTTGATCGAAAGGCCAGATAGATCAACAACGGGCAGATGAGGAAGATGCTTGGTTTAATCAGTCACATACATTCCAAGCACAGAAGAAATTAATCAACAGAGAAAGAGAAACAAGAGATAAGATCCTATATGATCTTCAGATAGAAAGATCAAGTGTAATACTCCAAATTTTGCTTAGTGACTAAAACGTAAAGAATCAAAAGTTATTGGTTTTAGTTCAGTGACTTAAACGTAAAATTTTAAAGTTTGGCGACCAAAATGGAAAGTTGGGAAAAGTTTAGGGACTAATATGGTAATTTTACCAATAAGTAATTTTAGTTGTGAACCGGATCGAATTAAGTACCTTGATGTCGGTTTTTAGAATTTAGATGGAGAAAAAGTACTGAAATTTGATCGAATAAAATGGTTAAGTGTGCTTAGGCTAGAGAAATTTTAGGATGGGTGACCTCTGGGAAGGTTCAGATAGATATTTTGGACTCTGAATAAGTAGAAACGATTCGTATGAAAATTTTGTTAAATCATTTTAAAGAGAATTTTATCCGATAGAGATTTCAGATAATTATCGGTATTTTTGGATCGAGTCTAAATTTCAGAGTTAGACTCCATAAATATAGGAGATTAATTATGACAATATTATTTATTTATGGAATTTAGAAATACGAGATTATGGATTGGGAATTGATAATACGATTGATGGAAAAAACGTATTAGGTGATTTTCGAATAATTGGATCGAACAAAAAAATCAATTTAGTTCTAAATTAGTTCCAATGTGATTTTTTTATAATGGTCGGTTAGAAAGGAACTAAATTAGTTCCAATGTGATGGAGTGACATTTTGTAAGAAGACTTGTAAATATCAGTTTAGTTGGAGGACAAATTTGTAAAATGGATTAAAATGAATTTTAAATACATTTTAATTAAAACAAGTGGCATTATATGATAAAATAAGATGGACATATGTATTAATATAACTTTGAACAAAAAAATTGTTCATAAAAACTCTACTTGGCCGTGGAATAGAAAGAAAGAAAAGAGAGAAGAAAAACCAACTTTCAAGCTTTATTTGAGATAGTTGCAAGAAGAATTAAGATAACAAGCAAGCTCGTGATCGAAACAAGTTGAAAAACAAAGAAGAAGTTTCATAATAAATACGTTTTGGTACAAGTGACTGGTGAGGCTTATAAAGTGAGTGCATTTATATGTTTTAAATGTATTTTGATAAATTTTGCAAATTTCATTTATATGAATTTATTTAAAATGACAACATGGTTTTTGTACAAGCTATACGATGTTTTACAAGCAAAGGAAAAAGGTTAGTATATATTGGGGTATGAACTGCCCTATTATATTATTTTGACAATTTATTATTGAATAAGGATGATATATGAATCATATGCTCTATCGACATTTTTTTATGTCTATATGATAAATTACAAAGTTATATGAAATGGATTTATTGCCCAAGTTTATGATAGAGAGTGACAGTATAGTGGCATGCCATTAGAGGTCCAGTAGTCAAGGACTACGTGTAGCTGCACACCGATCTTTGGATCTATATGTTATTGGTACTTATGTGTTTATATGATAACGACATTAATATGTCTATATGATATTGACACTTATGTGTTTCATATGGTATTGACACTTTATGTATTTTATATGTTATTGTCACTTCGGTGACCAGTACTCAATGAGTACAGATCTCACATACTTCAGTTTCTCTTTATATCATACTTGGGCTTATTGAAAGTTGAGATATATGAATATCACCATTTCTTATATATGACGGTTTTACCTTATATAAAATATTTGATTTGAATTTGTTTAACCATGTTTTCATCTATTTTAATATTTAATTTTATGACTACTTATAATGCCTCACTAAGTTATAATTACCGTGTGTATTTTGTTTGTGCACACGTAGGTTGAATACTCGGTTCGCAAGCAGGAATGTTTTGGGCATCACCTCGCAAATGAGGAAATAATACAGGTTATCTTAGTAACGTTTTGACATCCTACATCATGTTTGAGTAGTGGCATGTATATTATTAAATATGTTTATTTTGTGTAAAAGAGACTAAAACCACTCTTTAGTATTTATGTGTATAGCTAAAATATGGTCTAGCATTACTAGTATGTGGAATGAAATGACTTATAAGTAGTTTGAGAACTTAAAATGGAATTAGATCGAAGCTGTCCCGAAACTCTGTTTTAGGCAGTGAGTTTGAAAAATTGTCATAAATTCCATAGGTTGAATTAGAAAATGAAGTTTATACGGATGAACTACAAATTGAGTCTAGTTTATTTTAAAACAAACGGTGACTATTTTCGAGTTTTGTGTGAAAAGTTGTGAATTTTTATTCGATGCAAGGTCAAAATTTTCAGACAGCAGGTCTGCACTGTAGTGCATATTTAACGAATTGTCTACACTTATGTGCCATGAGTTAAGACCTCTAATTGATATGAATTGATAGCTTGATGAATATAGTTTACTAGGAATTTTTCCAAATGAAGTTTTAAAGCTTAAAAAAATTTATAATTTTTTTAAAGAAATGACTGTGCGAGCTGCCAGTTTTGTTTCAAATAGTGAAAATTGTTTAAACTTGTTTTGTAACACTATCGACTTATTTTTTGTAACAAATACGGGAAAAGAGTTACATTTATTGGTATCAGATCTACAAGTTTAGCTGGTTATGGATTTAAATTGAGTGTGTTATGAGTTAAAAAATGTGTACATGCCACTAGGATGTCATAAGTTACTAATTATGACATTTGTATAGTGATGTTCATGCTTACAAATGTTAAATGTTATGATGAGTACATATGTTTGAGGGTGAAGGTTCACGTCAGGCGACCCATTTAGGGGGTCAAAATGTTGCTGAGGTTAGACAAGAAGCTAGTTTTGCTCCGCCTTTAGCACAGCCTGTTGAGAATGTACCGGTTCAACCAGGAATGCCGGTACAAGATCAGGGAAACTTCCTACAAGCTTTGGAAATGATACTTAATCGGCCTCCCCGAATTTTTATTGCTAAAGAGCTAAAGGATCTGCAAGCACCAGATTTTGTTGACGGAGATCCTATTGATGCGGACAATTGGCTTAATGATCTAAAGATTATGCTCGAAGGGTTACACTGTGATGATCAAAGAAAGTTAGAGCGAGCTGTGTCTTTATTAAAGGGACAGGCTCGTATATGGTGGTCAAATATAATCACTTGTCCTCAAGAAGAGATCACCTGGGACTTTTTCCTCCATGAATTCCGCAATAAATATATTGCAGATATGTTTATTCGAGAAATGAGGAGTCAATTTCTGAATCTTAAGCAAGACGATCGAACAGTATACAAATATGAATGTGAATTCAACAAACTAAGCCGGTTTGCCTCAGAGTTGATCCCTACAGAGAAGAACGTAGCCTCAGCTTCATTGAAAGTTTGGATCCGGATTATAAAGAGGTGCTGATAGCTATGGAAATCACTAGATTCCAAGATGCTGTCAACCTAGCGAAAGGGATGGAAAAAGTTCGACAAGAAAAGTTGGCAGCTCAGAATGTTTAGTCGCATAAAAGGAATTATGGAGAATCTTATGATACATCATCTTCCAAGATAAATAAGAGTTTATATCAGGATAATCGTACAGAAGCTAATACATCTGGACAAAGAATTGAGTACAAGGAGTCCAAAGGTTCACAGGTCTCTGCTACAAAGTTAGGAGGTTCAAAGAAATACCAAAACTCACCTCCGTGTAATCATTGTGGTAAACTTCATTATGGACGATGTCGATTGATTACATGAGCTTGCTTTGGCTGTGGTGCTACTGATCATTTTCTTCAAGATTGCCCGAAGAATGATAGTAGATTATAAAAGTTGAAGAAATCGGTTGCTCAGAATCAAAAAGGGAGATATCAGGGTAATTCAAGATCTGCTAAGATCACTCAACCGAGAATATCTGAAGCTGTTTCTAACAAGGAACACATGACTCCAGCAAGAGTCTACCATCTTCGAATGGAGGATGACAAAGATGCATTTGATACTGTTACAAGTACGTTTTGAAAATTCGAGGACGAATTTTCTTAAGGGGGAGAATTGTAATACCATATATTTTACTTAGTGACTAAAACGTAAAGAATCAAAAGTTAGTGGTTTTAGTTCAGTGACTTAAACGTAAAATTTTAAAGCTTGGTGACCAAAGTGAAAAGTTGGAAACGTTTAGGGACCAATATGATAATTTTCCCAATAAGTAATTTCATGCAGTATAAGTGTGAACCGGATCGAATTAAGTACCTTGATGTCGGTTTTTAGAATTTAGATGGAGAAAAAGGTACTGAAATTTGATCGAATAAAATGGTTAAGCGTGCTTAGGCCAGAGAAATTTTAGGATGGGTGACCTCTGGGAAGGTTCAGATAGATATTTTGGACTCCGAATAAGTAGAAACGATTCGTATAAAAATTTTGTTAAAGGATTTTAAAGATAATTTTATCCAATAGAGATTTCAGATAATTATCGGTATTTTTGGATCGAGTCTAAATTTCAGAGTTAGAGTCCATAAATATAGGAGATTAATTATGACAATATTATTTATTTATGGAATTTAGAAATAGGAGATTATGGATTGGGAATTGATAATACGATTGATGGAAAAATTGTATTAGGTGATTTTTGGATAATTGGATCGAATAAAAAAACAATTTAGTTCTAAATTAGTTCCAACGTGATTTTTTATAATGGTCGGTTAGAAAGGAACTAAATTAGTTCCAATGTGATGGAGTGACATTTTGAAAGAAGACTTGTAAATATCAATTTAGTTGGAGGAAAAATTTGTAAAAGGGATTAAAATGAATTTTAAATTCATTTTAATTAAAACAAGTGGCATTATATGATTAAATAAGATTGACATATGTATTAGTATAACTAAATATTGAACAAAAAAAGTGTTCATAAAAACTCTACTTGGCCGTGGGATAGAAAGAAAGAAAAGAGAGAAGAAAAACCAACTTTCAAGCTTTATTTGAGATAGTTGCAAGAAGAATTAAGATAGCAAGCAAGCTCGTGATTGAAACAAGTTGAAAAACAAAGAAGAAGTTTCAGAATAAATACGTTTTGGTACAAGTGACTGGTGAGGCTTATAAGGTGAGTGCATTTATATGTTTTAAATGTATTTTGATAAATTTTTCAAATTTCATTTATATGAATTTATTTAAAATGACAACATGGTTTTTATACAAGCTATGCGATGTTTTACAAGCAAAGGAAAAAATGTTAGTATATATTGGTGTATGGACTGCCCTATGATATTGTTTTGACAATTTATTATTGAATAAGGATGATATATGAATCATATGTTCTATCGACATTCTTTTATGTCTATATGATAAATTACAAAGTTATATGAAATGGATTTATTGCCCAAGTTTATGATAGAGAGTGACAGTAAAGTGGCATGCCATTAGAGGTCAGTAGTCAAGGACTATGGTTAGATGCACACGATCTTCAGATCTATATGTTATTGGAACTTATCTATTTATATGATATCGACACTAATATGTCTATATGATATTGACACTTATGTGTTTCATATGGTATTGGCACTTTATGTGTTTTATATGTTATTGTCACTTCGGTGACCAGTACTCAAGGAGTACAGATCTCGCATACTTCAGTTTCTCTTTATACCATACTTGGGCTTATTGAAAGTTGAGATATATGAATATCACCATTTCTTATATATGGTGGTTTTACCTTATATAAAATATTTGATTTGAATTTGCTTAATCATGTTTTCATCTATTTCAATATTTAATTTTATGACTACTTATAATGCCTCACTAAGTTATACTTACCGTGTGTATTTTGTCTGTGCACACGTAGGTTGAATACTCGGTTCGCAAGCAGGAATGTTTTGGGCATCACCTCGCAGACGAGGAAATAATACAGGTTATCTTAGTAACGCTTTGACATCCTACATCATGTTTGAGTAGTGGCATGTATATTATTAAATATGTTTATTTTTTGTAAAAGAGATTTAAAACTACTCTTTAGTATGTATATGTATAGCTAAAATATGGTCTAGCATTACTAGTATGTGGAATGAAATGACTTATAAGTAGTTGGAGAACTTAAAATGGAATTAGATCGAAGTTGTCCTGAAACTCTGTTTTAGGCAGTGAGTTTGAAAATTTTCCATAAATTCCATAGGTTGAATTAGAAAATGAAATTTATATGGATGAACTACAAATTGATTCTAGTTTATTTTAAAACAAACGGTGACTATTTTCGAGTTTTGTGCGAAAAGTTGTGAATTTTTATTCGATGCAAGGTCAGAATTTTTAGACAGTGGGTATGTACTGTAGTGCATATTTAACGAATTTTCTGCACTTATGTGTCGTGAGTTAAGACCTCTAATTTATATGAATTGATACATTGATGAATCTAGTTTAATAGGAATTTTTCCAAATGAAGTTTTGAAGTTTACAAAAATTTATAATTTTTTTAAAGAAATGACAGTGCGAGCTGCCAGTTTTGTTTCAAATAGTGAAAATTGTTTAAACTTGTTTTGTAACATCATCGACTCGTGTTTGGTAACAAATACGGGAAAATGGTGTTACATCAAGACACCTTAAACAGAAAAGCAATGATATTAAAGAACTCGGTGCTTCAAGCGAGAAATTGGAAATATTTCATGTTATTTCAGATTGAATTCGAATTAATTGATGATGTTTCTTTTCGCAGGATTAATTGTTCCCCCAGAAGAGAGGTGAATCAACATTTATAGTAAAGAATTCAGAGTTCCCAATGAGAAGAACTCGCCCATCAAAGAATTCAGAGTTCATAATAAGAACTCGCCAAGAAAGGTTAATGAGCTCCTAATGAGAAGATTTCGTTTGCTAAGGAATGAAGAGAGTTCCTAATGAGAAGAACTCACTTATTCGTGCCTTTATAGAGAGGTGGACTAGCAAAATTGAATAACTCCTAATGAGAATAGTTTGCCATAGAGTTCTTAATGAGAAAAACTCTCCCAACAAATAATCAAGAACTCCTAATGAGAAGAGTTCACCACAGAGTTCCTAATGAGAAGAACTTGTCCGGTAAATAAAGAAGAGCTCCTAATGAGAAGATTATACCTTTTTGAAGAATGAGAAAGTTTCTAATGATAAGAGCTTACTTATTCAACGCCTTTACAAAGAAGTGGAGTTTACATTTCCAAAAGAATAAGGAGTTCATAATAAGAGGAACTCGCTTGTTTGACACCTTTGTAGAGAGGTGGATTGTTTGACAGAGGGATGAAGAATTTCTTAATAAGAAGAACAACTTCAAAACTCAAGAGATAAAGAATGTCAAGAGCAATTTCGGACCTTGGAAGATGAAGAATTTCATAATAAGAATAACAACATCAGATTCCATATTTTGGCAGAAGGTTGAAGAATTTTGAAATGAGAATAATAGCTTTAAGCTTCGGTAGTTTAGAGGATGACCAGTGGATTCAGACAAAATCTATGTCTTTTTAGTCTTTTCCCACTTCTTGTTATACAACAATGAGCAAAGAGGGGTATCTGTAACACCCGAATTTTATCCGAGTACTTGAATATATATAAATAAGGCCAAATAAATAATAAATAAATAAAATCAGCCCATTACATAAATAAATGTCCATTCAAATAAAATAGTGTCCATTTATATAATAAAACCCAATGTCTATATTACAAAGCCCATTACAAAAAGCCCAAGTTCTGATCCTAATACTCTTTTCCCTCCTAATTTTCGGTTATAAAAGGTCAAATAAACACATATCCAATATTTCCCGCTCAAAATCCTCCATGTGGCAGCCCCTAATTGATCCAAACCCTTAGCCATAGATTATGGTTTTCTTTCCCCATTAGCTAGATCCAGTTGGCATATTTGACGTCAGCAACGACGTTATTTTCCGCTACCTAGAAATAGTGAAGAGAGAGAAATTGTCAAGGCATTAATGAGATACTGTTACCTCTCCAAAAGTACTATTTTTATTGACAATTTTATAATGCTTTTGCTTGTTTTTAGGTACATTTAGTTGTATTAGGATGTTAAAACCATGCATTTACATAAGGAGTTTAGAATTTTGTCTATGCCAGTGTGAAAGGTTGTTTTGTTGGCAATTTTGCAGGTTTGGCATAGTATTTGGCCCAGAAAAGTAACACAGGAAGGAATGCCAGAGAGAATGCCGAGTGTTGTTGGCACATATGGACCAACAATGCCAAGCACTAGTTGGGAGGGAAGTGAACTTGATGCCATGCCAAGAAGTTGTTGGACCCCCAAAAAATAGGACAAGATAAGGCTTCGAAAAGATAGCAATTGGATCAATCTCCGAGAAAATAGCGGATAAGATGGTGCCAAGACTGGTCGGTAGATTCATGCCAAGCTTGGATGCCAAGGCAGCGTCTGCAGTATGATGTCAGCCCTAGCCTGACTAGTTCTCATTCAAACTTGGATAAGATGATTATCCCTTATCCCTTGAGCATTTGAAATTCGAAAATTGGAGAGCTTATCATATCCCTTCCTTGCACGCCTATTTAAACACCAACCAATCAAGCATTCGAAGAAGTTTTTTTTAGAGTTTTCCAGGTGATCAAGTGAGGAGTTAGAGTGAGAGATGATTGACAACCAACTGCACCTCGAAAGGGTGGTTTAACCAGCCTGGCCGAGAGCCTGGATCTTGAAGGGCTGCATCGAGAGACCCTTTCTCGCCCATTTTCGCTTTCAAGTTGTTTTATCTTGTTTTTAATGATGATGTACTTTGAAAACATTTATGGTTTTTTAGTTAAATCACTCACCATGAACTAATCTAATAAGTTGGTGGGGGATGTTTGTGTTAAATGTTGTTTTATGTTTTAGTTTTTGATAATAAATCTGCTTTGGCAGTGTTTTATCTATTCGGCATACTTTAATGTTTTCTAAATATTATGCCAAGCGAGAGCTGGCACTGTTGGCCTATTGCCCCTCAATATCTTAACAGACTTGGGGTGACAATGATTAAGTTGTTGAATAGTAAGGAGAGAAGCTTCAAGAGAAGTCGTTCAAGTAGATGAACTTACTTCGGGAGTGAAATCTACCCCTTAGGAGTATAGATTGGATCTTAATCAAATTGGTTTATTTAAAAGGAACCACTATAGAGATATAGGGTTTTTACATGATCAATTTAGGGCATTGACCATCGAGAGATGTTTTTCTAATTTTGAATCTGCTCGACAAACAATGCCAAGACAAGTTATTATTAAAGGCTGGCACGGCATAAATAACGTGAAAACCAGGCATTCCCTGCCAATGCTCATCATTCATTAAAACACCTTCCTTGCCAACGTCTTTACATTAATTTTATTTCTTTTCTAATCAATTATTTCTAAAACCAACTTCAAAACAAAACAACTTTTTCTCAAGGCAAGTAACAATCAAGGCAATCAAATTCCAAGTCAATCTCTATGGGATCGATACTCAGCTTCACTGCTGTATTACTTGCAGACCGTGTATACTTGCATGCAAAAGACTCATCTTGGCACTTTTTATACTTTTCTAATACATATCTTCTGCCCCCTTTTGCTAGTATTCACTTAGAGAGTCTATAAGTTTTTGCCGTTGTTGCCGAGGATTACAACGAAATTGACTGTTTTTAAATTTTTACTTGTCTTTCTTTTATTTTTATTTTTATCTTTTGTTTTTATCGGTGTATGACTAGAAGCCACCCTGTGGTGGACGAGTTACCATACGATCCGAAAATTGAGAAAACCTTGCGGAGGTTAAAAAGAAGATTTCGAGAGATGAATTAAAGTAATAGAAGAAATGGTATGGTGAACAATGAAGGAAATCCACTTAACAATAGGATGCCACCACCACCTGGTGTCCTAATTATTGATGAAGAGAGACCTATTAGGGAACATTCGGCACCAACTATTGACAATTTGATGCCAAGACTTGTTGGAATAGAGGTAGACGCTGTCAATTTTGAACTTAAGCATGTAATGATTCAAAATCTATCGAATGTAGGTCAGTTTGATGGAGCACTTACTGGAGATCCGAGGCAACATCTGAAGCATTTTATGGAGATTTTCTGGTTATTTTAACAAACTTGAGTACCTGAAGATACCGTAAAGCTGAAGTTATTCACTTTTCCTTGAGAGATGTAGCTAAGGCTTTGCTCAATTCCTTGCCACTTGGCTCAGTTACTTCATGGGCAGACCTATGCCAGAAGTTCTTGACAAGATTCCAGCCGCCAGCACTCACTACTAAACTGCGAGGTGAGATCATTACATTCAGGCAGGTTGAGGATGAGACCTTATATGATGCCTAGGAAAGATGTAAAGATCTATTGAGGAGGTGTCCTATGCATCGATTCCTAAATTGGACCCAAATACAAAGCTTTTACAATGGATTGAATGCACAAATGAGGACTATTGTTGATGCATCAGCAACCATTTCGTTGCTTGACAAGAAGTATAACGAGGCTGCTGACATATTTGGGAGGATTGCAATCAATAATTTTGAATATCTTGTTGCTAGACTTGGGACCGGAACTAAAACCAGTGGGAAATTTTAGGTTGATGAACTAACGTCCATCCATGTTGAGATTTCCAACCTCACCAGCATGGTGAGAACGTTAAAAAAGAACAATGAGTCCCAAGAAGTTAAAGCGTTAGACCCATTATGTACAATTTGTAGAGAGAACCATCATGTGGATGAATGCTCTGCCAACCCTGAATCGGTAAATTTTGTTGGCAATATTAATTATTACTATAATCCTAACTCTAATACTTATAATGCAGGTTGGAGACAACACCTTAACTTAGCATGGGGAAATCAATGAGGTAACTAGTACAATGCCCTACGCCAGAATACCAGAGGCAGAATAACAATGCCATTCCAGCTTTCAACAACAATGGCATGCCAGCATTCTATCAGAATGCCATCCCACAGAAAGCTCAAAACAATTTTCAGCAAGGGTAGAGACTCAACCAATGAGGCACTCTCATAGAGTACATGGAGAGGAATGATGCCACGGTCTAGAGTTTGGCAGCATCAATGAGAAACATGGAAGTCCAGCTTGGGAAGATTACCAGTGCACTCAGCAATCGACCTCAAAGAGCATTGCCAAGTGACACAAAAGATGCTCGGCACAAAAATAATGAGCAATGCAAAGCTATAACTCTTCAGAGTTGTAAGTAGTATGAGATGTAGAAGGTTGTTAAGAAGCCAAGTAATTTCCAAATTGAGAAGCCAGTGCCAGCTGATAACCCCAGAAAAGCAGACAAAGAGGAAACAAAAATAGATGATGCTAGAACCAATGCCAAACAACATACTGATGCCAAACAGCGTACCAATGCCAAACAGACTAATGGTAGCACTATCTTGGCAAAGCCAATAGAGCCGGTATATGTTTATCTGCCACTACCATTTCTAGCAAGACTTTAAAAGCATAAGCAATACCAGCGATCCAAGTGCTTCTTGGAAGTTCTTAAGCAGTTACAAATCAACATTCCATTGGTAGAAGCCCTTGAGCAAATGCCCAACTATGTCAAATTCATGAAGGACATTCTATCCAAAAAGAGAAAGTTGGGAGACTTTAAAACTGTTGCTCTGACCGAGGGATGCAGTGCCATGATCCTAAATCGATTGCCACCAAAGCTGAAAGATCTAGAAGTTTCACTATTCCCTGCACCATTGGCAACAAATTCATGGGCAAGACACTGTTTGACTTAGGAACCAGCATCAACTTGATGCCAATGTCAGTTTTTAGGAAGCTTGGCATAGAAGCAAGACCTATCACAGTGACACTTTAGCTGGCAGACCAATCTTATGCACATCCCAAGGGTAAGATTAAGGATGTGTTGGTAAAGGTAGACAAATTTATTTTTCCAGCTAACTTTATCATTTTGGATTATGAGGCTGATGTTAATGTCCCGATTATTTTGGGTAGACCTTTCCTTGCCACGGGTAAGGCTTTGATTGATGTTCATAAAGGGGAACTAACAATGCGCATGAATGAACAACATGTTGCATTTAATGTGTTTCAAGCTTTGAAATGTACAGATGATCTCGATGAATGCCAAGTAGAGGAGATGATAGAGTCCATTTACACTTTGTACATGGCACAGTTATGCCAGCAACTTAGATGGCATAGCTGAACTGTTTGAGGAACTTGAAGAATCAGTCTTGGAGGCTGAGGATACAAGTTATTTTAAGCCACTACAGTTGGCCGGCAGAGAGATCAAGGTACCTAAACCATCAATTGAAGAGCCACCAGAGTTGGAGAGGTAAACACTCAACTCTGCCAGTGATCATTGCCACTGATCTCACAGATGATCAAGAGGAAAGATTGATGGCAATATTACGGAATTATAAGCAAGCATTAGGTTGGACTATGGCAGACATCTGAGGTATTATCCCAACCATTTGCATGCACAAGATTATCTTGGAGGAGTACCATGGCAAGACCATTGAAGGCTAAACCTGAGCATGAAAGAGGTAGTGAAAAAAGATATCATAAAATGGCTTGATGCTGGGATCATTTATCCCATTTTTGATAGCTCTTGGGTTAGCCCGGTGCAATGTGTGCCAAAAAAGAGTGGTATGACCGTGGTACAAAATAACAAAGCTAAATTGATTCCCTCTAGAATCACAAGATAGAGAGTGTGCATGGACTATGGAGGCTGAACAATGCTACAAGGAATGACCATTTCCCATTATCATTCATCGACCAGATGCTATACAGATTGGCAGGTAAAGCTTTTTAATATTTTTTGAATGGTTATTCAGGTTATAATCAGATTGTCATCGCCCCTGATGATCAAGAGAAAACCACGTTCATGTATCCATATGGGACGTTTGCATTTAAAAAGATGTCATTCGGCCTATGCAATGCACCGACAACGTTTCAACATTGCATGATGTCTATTTTTTCTGATATGATAGAGCACAACATGGAAGTATTCATGGATGATTTCTCAGTGTTTGGCAAAATGTTTGAGAAATGTCTCCAGAGTTTGGAGCAAGTCTTGAAGAGATGCATAGAGATAAACCTAGTGTTGAACTGGGAAAATGCCACTTCATGGTGAAGGAGGGTATTGTTCTCGGGCACAAGGTAACCGAGAGAGGTTTGGAAGTTGATCAAGCAAAAATTGAGGTAATTAAACAATTTTCGCCTCCAACAAGTGTCAAAGATATAAGAAGTTTTTTAGGAAATGCCTATTTTTACCGGCGTTTTATTAAAGACTTTTCAAAATTTGCCAAACCTTTATGCTTGTTATTACAACATAATGCCACTATTGCATTTGACGATTCTTTTTTAAGAGCATTTTAGGAACTTAAACAGAAGTTGATCAATGCCCCTATAGTTGTGGCACCGGACTGGAAAGAGCCCTTCGAGCTCATGTGCAATGCCAGCGACTATGCCGTTATAGCAGTCTTAGGACAAATGCATGGTAAGGTTTTTCATGCCATCTACTATGCAGTCGAACCTTGAATGGAGCACAACTGAACTACTCTACGACCGAGAAAGAGTTTCTCGTGTTGTATTTGCTTTTGACAAATTTAGATCTTATTAAATTGGTAACAAAGTTGTGGTTTTTACAGATCATTCGGCATTGAAGTATATCTTGGCAAAGAAGGATGCCAAGCCCAGACTAATTCGAAGGATGCTTCTGCTTTAAGAATTCAATCTTGAGATTCGAGAAAAAAAGGGTAGTGAAAACTTAGTAGCTGACCACCTCTCACGTTTAGAGCATCACCTTAAAGATGGTAAGACCAATTTTATAAAAGACGAATTTTATTACGAGTATTTACTTGTTATTGATGTCATGCCATGGTATGCGGACATTGTCAACTACTTGGTAAGCAACATTCTACCACCAGACTTGGCATACAAAGCCAAGAAAAGGTTCTTGCGAGAAGTTAGTCAATACTATTGGGACGAGCCAATATTGTTCAAACAGTGTACCAACCAAGTGATCTGCCGGTGTGTGTCCGAGGATGAGCAGCATAACATATTGCATTTGTGCCATACCGTACCGTATGGAGGTCACTTTGCTGGGATAAAGACTGCTGCCAAGGTACTGCGGTCAGGATTCTTTTGGCCCACACTATATAAAGATGCCAAGAGTATATCATGGCGTATGACCGATGCCAACAGACATGGAATATCTCTGACAGACACCAACTACCGCTCCAAAACATTATGCTTGTAGACTTATTTGATGTATGGGGGATAGACTTTATGGGTCCTTTTCTACTTCATTTGGTAATGTATATATTCTTGTGGCCGTTGACTATGTATCTAAATGGGTAGAAGTTGTTTCCCTACCAACAAATGATGCCAAGGCCATTGACAAGTTCTTGCATAAGCTCATTTTCCTAGATTTGGTGCCCCTAGAGTGATTATTCATGATGAAGGCACCCATTTTAAATATAATATAATCTCTAGAACTTTGTACAGGTATGGTATACAACATAGAATTTCCACCGCATATCATCCACAAATAAACGGGCAAGCCGAGATTTCAAACAATGAGATTAAAAACATTCTAGAGAAGACTCTTAATCTATTAAGGAAAGACTAGTCCTTAAGACTAGATGAGTCATGTGGGCTTACAGGACTGCCTTTAAAACTCTTTTGAGTACTTCACCGTTTAGACTTGTTTTCGAAAAACCATGTCATCTGCTAGTAGAGCTTGAACATAAAGCTTATTGGGCCATCAGAACACTTGACATGGCATGGAGAGTTGTTAGAGAAAATAGGTTACTAGACCTAAATGAGTTGGACAAATTCATAACACAAGCCTATGAGAATGCCAGGATCTACAAGGAGAAGGCAAAACTCTGGCATGACAGTATGATAATGCCAAGATAGTTTGAGGTAGGGTAACGTGTGTTGTTATTCAACTCACGGCGTAAATTGTTTCCAGGGAAACTCAGATCAAGATGGATGGGCCCTTTTGAAATTGTAAAGCCCTATGCCCATGGAGCTATGGACATTAAGAACTTGAAGTCGGGAGAAATTTTTAAGGTGAATGGCCAACGTTTAAAGTACTACATGGAAGGTGATCAGAATAATGCCAATGAGGTGATCCTCTTGGCAGAGGTAACGTGAAAACATCACCAGGTTTGAACTTTTGTAAATATTAGGTTAGTTGTTTTTCTTTGTTTTTAGGTTTCAAGATTTTTAGTAGTTTTCTTTCTTTTAAATTTTCCTTTTTATTCTTTTACTGTGTTGAAAGGTTTTCTTTGATTTTATGCAGAATCAGTATGCCAGGAACAATGTCAGGATTAATGCCAAAGGGAGACTTGGCATGAGCCGATGCCACAAGGTGAATTATGTGTGCCAAGCATAGTGCCAAAGTAGTTAGGCATACGGCGGGTTGAACAAAAAAATTGGAAAGAGGAGGTAAACCTAGCTTGATCGAACCATTAAATAAGAAAGAGTATTTTTTTCCTTTAAACTTAAACCCTAGCCGCCCAAAAATTAGGTTAAACTTTAAATTTAACCTAATCACCTTATCACTTCAAATTCTTACCTAATCTTATCACTTACAACCTTATCACTTCACTCTCATCACTTTATCCCCTTTAAAATCAAATCTTTTTATTTTCCATCATTATCCCTATTTACTCACCCTATTAAAACACCCAACCGTTTCACTTTTCACTTTCTTACCCTAGCTGATTTTTAAAGAACCAAATCTCTCTCACTTTTTCACTTTTTCTTTTCATCAAGCAAGAACCAAAATCCATATCGTTTCTTCCTATTCATCCATGTTCAAAACCGTTCTAAATTCTTCAACATTTTCAATCGCTTCTTCCTCTACCCCTTTCAATCGATTTTTCAATGAAAAGATTCAAAAAAAGTTTGTAACTAACTTTGCTTCGAGATATTTTTGCTATGAAAAACACTTTGATTTCAAAACAGAGACAAACAGTGGCTTCCCTCCAGAAGTCATGATAATGGTTAGCCTGCACAAATAGAATCTATTTTGCCAGCAAAAAGGGGAGATCTATGCCACCATTGTTCAAGAATTATATGCGCATTTTATGGCCAAGGATTTGCCCGTCTTGATGATTCGAGGTAAGTGTGTACGTTTTGATGAAAGGTATATTAACATTATGTTTGAGTTGGACGGTGCAGGGGGTGAACATTTTGAGTATGTCGATTCAATGAATGCTTCCAAGAGAAAGAGGCTGCTAGCAGTCTTGCGTGAGCCCAGCACGACATATACAATGTCATTAAAGGGGCACCGTACAGTAAAGCGGTTGGCATTGAAGCCCCAATTGAGGGGATAGAATAACTTTGTAAATGCAAATCTGATGACAACATCCCACAATGAGACTGTGTTAGAAGATAGGCTGGTCCTATTGCACTCCATCGTTATAGGGCACAAGATTAATGTTGGCAAGCTCATTATTGAGGAAACTTATAAATGTGCAGCAAAAAGTAATGGCAGTTTGTTCTTTCCTTTGTTAATTTCTAACATTTGCATGCTCCATGGTGTGCCAAGCTTGATACAGATAAAGGACAAACGATCAAGGGAACAAAAATCACAGCTACTATATAGAGAAACCTCATTGCTACCGAGCCAAAGGACAAGGGCAAGGCAAAAGTGCCCGAGCCAGAGCCAAAGCCAAAGGTGTCAAAGGTAATGCCAGATGCCATTCCAAACAGTTCACTAGTAGTGCTGTCACAAATTTACCATCGCCAGGAGATCATTCTTCGAAAGTTAGAGAAAGCTTAGAAACTTAATGTTAAACTAAGACATTACATACAAGCTAGAGATGTTGTAATCAATGAGGCTTTTAAGAAAATATTCCCTGATTTTGTGCCAGAATTTCTAGATTTCCCTACCGAGCCCTCTGCCAGCGATGATGCCATGCCAGCCAGCCAGTCAGTCCATACCCATCCGATGCCACAGTCCCATGGTCTTCAGTCCAAGTCGAGTATGCCAGTTCTGATTCCTCGTCCGAATCCAAGGAAACCAAAGCCAAGTCTACTAAAGCCAAGTCACCAGTGAAACCTGCTATACATACGCCATCTGATGCCACCGATGCACCTGTCACGTCAGAACCTACCAAGAAAGTGGAGAAAGTTGGAGTCTCCATCGCCGCTTCAAAACTGAGCATGAAAGGAAGAAAACGAATGGCCCCTGATCGTAGAACATTTATGGAAAGAAAGACCTGTGTCACACGAAAAGAAGTCTCTGAATGGGAGTCATCTTCTTCCTAAACTCTTTTACATTTCATTACATTGCATTTACATGAGCATGCATTTTATTTTGTTTTTTTGTTTTTTTTGTTTCATGCATTGAGGACAATGCATATATTGGTTTGGGGGTGTGTATTTCTTCACATTTATGCCATGCATTTCATATTTAGTTTCTATTGCTATGCCATTTGCCATGCCATCTAGGATAGATGCATATCGAACCACAAAAAAAAGAAAATTTTGCCTCGGATTAATTTTGAAAAATGTTAACACTTGTTAGGCAAGTTTAATTTGATCTAGCTGTCTGTCTAATGAGGAAATTTTAATTTTTGGTTGTCATGCCATGCCAGTAGAGTAGTATGTCAGTTAGCTTGGCAATTGATCCCTAATTTAGGGAATTGAACTTACACTTAACACGTAGTATGTATATAGTCCCTTAGCAAACTTGAACTTTTTGAAACTATGCTTAGATTAAAAAATGTCAGGGTAAAATAAACTAATAAGGCAGCAAAGTTCTGCCAGGGCAATAAAAAATAAACTCTCCTTTACCTAGGGATAATAAGTTACTTGGAGCTTCGTGGTTTGCTTCCTCTTAGTTCTCAAGTCCAAAACCTTAGGGTATGAGTTGAAGAGAAAGCCTAGTGATGTCTAGATTAAGGTGGGGATTCGTGGTATGCTCCCTCTTATCTCTCACGCTAAATAGTATCACGAAGCAAGCTTAAATGAATGCCAACAGAAGCCCTTGGCAAAGAAAAAAAGAATGAAAAAAACTGAGTTTAGGTAGTAAATTTGTCTAAAGGAGTGAAAGGATACTTGATGCATATTTCCTGCACATCATGCACTCTTCATGATCTGAAACTAGATTAATATTGTTGTACTTGAATTACTACCTACTTGACATTATTGCACTAAGATACTAAGGACAGAAATAGAGCCAAAATTTGCTTGTCAGTACTTGTTGGCATTCTAACCAAAATTTTGTCGAGGTAACATTTTCACAGTTTTTTTTATTTTGATTGCATTACTTGAGAACAAGCAATGAGTTAGGTTTGGGGGTGTGTTACCTCTCCAAAAGTACTATTTTTAATGTCAATCTTACAATGCTTTTGCTTGTTTTTAGGTACATTTAGTTACATTAGGATGTTAAAACTATGCATTTACATAAGGAGTTTAGAATTATGTCTATGCCAGTGTGAAGGGTTGTTTTGTTGGCAATTTTGCAGGTTTGGCATAGTATTTGGCCCAGAAAAGCAACACAAGAAGGAATGCCAAAGAGAATGCCGAGTGCTGTTGGCACAGATAGACCAACAATGCCAAGCACTGGCTGGCAAGGAAGTGAACTTGATGTCATGCCAAGAAGCTGTTGGACCCCGAAAAAATAGGACAAGATCAGACTCCGAAAAGATAGCAATTAGATCAATCTCTGAGAAAATAGCGGATAAGATGGTGCCAATACTGGTTGGCAGATTCATGCCAAGCTTAGATTCCAAGGCAGCATCGGCAGTATGATGTCAGCCCTAGCCTGATCAGCTCTCATTCAAACTCGGATAAGATGGTTATCCCTTATCCCTTGAGCATTTGAAATTTGAAAATTGGAGAGCTTATCTTATCCCTTCCTTGCACGCCTATTTAAACACCAACCAAGCAAGCATTCGAAGAAGACTTTTTTGGAGTTTTTTTGGGTGATCGAGTGAGGAGTTGGAGTAAGAAACGATTGAAAACCGGCTGCACATCGGAAGGGTGGTCCGACCAGCTTGCCTGAGAGCCTGGATCTTGAAGGGTTGCATCGAGAGACCTCTTCTCGCCCATTTTCTCTTTCAAGTTGTTTTATCTTGTTTTTAATGATGATGTACTTTGAAAACGTTTATGTTTTTTTGGTTAAATCCCTCACCATGAACTAATCTAATAAGTTGATGGGGATGTTTACGTTAAACGCTGTTTTATGTTTTAGTTTTTAATAATAAATTTGCCTTGGTAATGTTTTATCTATTCAGCATAATTTAATATTTTCTAAATAATATGCCAAGCGAGAGCTGGCACTGTTGGCCTATTGCCCCTCGATATCTTAATAGACTCGGGGTGGCAACGATTAAGTTGTTGAATACTAAGGACAGAAGCTTCGAGAGAAGTCATTCAAGTAGATGAACTTACTTCGGGAGTTAAATCTACCTCT
Source organism: Hibiscus mutabilis (assembly GCA_019671005.1). NCBI lineage: Eukaryota > Viridiplantae > Streptophyta > Magnoliopsida > Malvales > Malvaceae > Hibiscus > Hibiscus mutabilis. The sequence goes on from CM033731.1 coordinate 41,842,424, forward strand.
TAGGAGTATAGATTGGATCTTAATCAAATTGGTTTATTTAAAAGCAAGCACTATAGAGATATAGAGGTTTTTACATGATCAATTTAGGGCAATAACCATCGAGAGAGACTTTACTAATTTAAATCTGCTCGGCAAGCAATGCCAAGACAGGTTGTTACTAAAGGTTGCCACGGCATGAATAGCGTGAAAACCAGGCATTCCCTGCCAACGCTCATCATTCATTAAAGCACCTTCCTTGCCAACGTCTTTATTTTACTTTTATTTCTTTTCTAGTCAATTATTTTGAAAACCAACTTCAAAACAAAACAACTTTTTCTCAAGGCAAGTAACAATCAAGGCAATCAAATTCCAAGTAAATCTCTATAGGATCGATACTCAACTTAACTGTTGTATTACTTGCAAACCGTGTATACTTGCGCGCAAAAGACTCATCTTGGCACTGTTTTATACTTTTCTAATACATATCTTCTGCCCTTTTTTGCCAGCATTCACTTAGAGAGTCTACAGATACCATAATTGCTTTATTAAAAATAATAATAAATAAATAAAAAAGAAGAGAGAAAAAGGGCAATTTGGGAACTTCATCGTTTTTAGAATTCAAACTATTTAGAGTTAGAGCCGAAACGTCACCGGGAGCCCATTCGCCACTATTCATCACCGTGGTTACATCGCCGTTGATAGGTATGTTTTCGATCTCCTTTTCGTTTACCTACAAAGTAAGTAGATGTTAGATTTAAAATGAAAAAAAAAACTAAGAACATAAAAATATAAAATGAGGATGGGGATTGGAGTTTTATCTTGTGGCGGCCAGAGTAGATCGGTGCGACGGAGTTGAAGAGTGAAATGGTTAGGGTTGCTAGATTTAGGTTTAGATCGGAGAAGATTGGGTGTTTTTGATGAAACGGGTTAGACTTAGGGCATTTAGATTTAAATTTGAGAATTTTGGAGTATTTTTGGTTTGAATAGAGGGTGGCTGAAAGGTAGCCAGCATTTGCCTTGCTAGTGGCCGGAGCACGACGAAAGAGGATTGAAGGGCAGAGGGTGCGGTATTTCATTACCGGTTTTCTTCGAAGAACATGAGGAGCACCATGACAAAACCATGGTGTTTGATCTGTTTAGGCTTATATTTATTGGTTTAAAGGTGTTTATAGCAGAGAAATTACAGAAAATGTGAGGGAAGAGAAAGAAAGGCTCGGGTGAAAATGAAATAAATAGGAAGTTTTTTTTCTTCCAAAAATGACATTATAAAGCCCTCACGAAACAGTGCCATTTTGGCACCGGGTTATGGGCACACCCGCGAATGGTTATTCGTGTTGGGAGAGGATTCGCGCCTAACTTTGGCCCTTTTATGGTTTTTTGCCCTCAATTTTGTTTCCCTTTCATTTAGGTCCCCAATTCCCTTTAAATTGACCCTGAAGTTTTGTAATGCATGCAATTTAGTCTCTTTCCCCCTTTAATCGAACCCCACAGTTTGTATTTCTTTCCAATTGAGTCTCTTAGGCTTTGTAATTAGGCATTAAGGCTTTGTAATCTTTTCATTTTAGCCACCATTTTAATAAAATTAGTTTCAGTTTTTTATTGTTTTCAATTTAACCATTTATTTAATTGTTTTATTTAATTAAATGCAATTAAATTATATGATTGATGCATGTTTTAAAATAGCATGTAGCATTATTTGCTAGATAATTAAATTACTTAGTTTAAATTAATTGCTAGAGCCTTTATTTTTTAGGTTCTTTAATTAGGAATTAATAATTAAATTAGGAAGATCATTGTAGAAATGGAATGCATATTAAATAGAAACTTTGGGGCCCAAATTTGGATGGTGTTCCATTGCTTACAATGGGGTGTTACCTCAACATTGGCCTTAAAGAGGTATATTTAATATACATTTCCATTTATAATTAAATAATGACTTAGTTAGTTTAATTAGAGCGTTAATTAGGACTATAACTTTAAATAATTAGAATAACAAATAATTAGTGAATATTATGTAGGAATTTAGGGGTTCTGAGATGGATGGTATTCAAGCAATTGTTACTGTCTCATAAATGCCTTTAAATTTAATAATATTCATAGTCTAAATAACTTAACGAGGTGCTTTTAATATAATATTCAGATAAAAATGAATTTCCTTATAAAAAGGATATCTCCATTTGGAATTTAAATTCATTTAATAATTAAGGAACTAATTAAATTCAAATAATTATTTGAAATTCCAAAATGCCACGTAAAATAAAGGTACCGATAACGGGCGTTCGTGAGGGGTCCTAATCCTTCTCCACACGTAATCGACACATGAACCCAATTTTTAAGAAACGAATCTCTGGTTTGTTTGACGGTGTCCAGTCTACCTCAAAGTGATCGGTGGCGACTCTAATTGTTTTTCAAAATGAAATAAAAGGTAAGTTTAAGTAAAAATGGATTAATTGATTTTCCAAAATTAAAATAAAAATGGTTTAATATCTAATATGAAACTTTAAGTTTTCAAAATCAAATGAATTAAAAAAGGGTCAAAACCCTAATTTTACAAAAAAATCAATCGTTAGGCTATTTTTACACTCGATTTCAAAAATGGCAGCGACACTTACCATCAGTTAAGAGTCAAAAATTGAGTTCTTCAGAGCTATTGTGATGCTTCGATGTTCCTTTATAGAAAGTATATAGATGACCGTGAATCTTGTAAAAGATTTGTGAGTGCACAACTTCGATAGGATTTTGTTGAGTGGGGATATATTCTTGCTAAGTATTGTTTGATATTTATGCAAAAGTGGGATCCAGATAGAAAGTATGCTTAGATTGTTTGTGGGTTAGGTTGTACGACACTACGGTGTGTACTACTACCTTTTGACACGAGATTTGAGGTTTATGATGAACCCTTATCTCTTGGTGGAATTTCATTTGATGACATATCCTAGTGAGGGTACAGATGACATTTTTTCCAGATACGTTATAGTTTTGAGTGCAGGACTCTTGTGTGAACCGAGTTTGTGGGAGTTGCATTAGTTATCATTTTGATGTAAAGCTTGTTGATATCTAAGGTCAACCTTGAGACATGTAGAGACGTTTTTTTTTTATTTTAAAAGTCTTGCACTGAGCAAGCAATGATATTGACATAGGATTCCATTAGAGTTAGAGTCTCATTTAGGGAGTCACTACGAGAGGAATTATTTTATTCTAGATGCAACAGCTGTTTAACCTCTTGTTCTTTTAGATCATTGGAGTTGTGAAAAAATTTTGTTGTGCAACAACCTTTTGAGTTCTGCAACATAAGTTAAGTTTCTTTGATGACGTATTTGTGTAACGCTTTTGACGGGGTATCGTTGGGTTTTGCTTGTCGTCTGTAATTTATTGTGCGGGGATATATTCCTTCCAAGAGAAAAAATCAGTTGACATTAGGTTTGCACCTCTTTGAGAATGTCGAAGAGTTGTAAGCGTTTGAGCATCTTCTTTGATTTATGGGTACAAATTTTGAGTACAAAATTTCTTCTAAGGATGAGAGAGTTGTAACGACCAAATTTTTGGGTTGATCTTGCGGATCTTGGTTTTGGGTCGAATGTTTTAATCTGAGTGTAAAATAAAGGAAATATGGCTTTGAGAAGATGATTCTTTTGAATTAAAGTGGGTAAAATAAGTGAAAATCAGATTTTATCTTTACCCTCTCTCTCATCTTTTCTCCTTTATCTTTTCTTTCGTATTTTTCTTTTCTTCCACAAGCTTTCATGTCTGGTCTACAGCCATCAGAGTGTCTATGTTCGACACCTCCTACACCATTACGTTTACCTTACCGAGATGAGTCAGCCGATGATCACGGTATCACTATCGAAGCCGTCGTCGGAGGGGTGAGAGAGAGAGAAAAAGTTTTGAGGTTTCGTGTTGAGGAGGTTTGAGTGCTCAAAACCAAAAACCGTTGCCACCATCAATCTTAGGAGGTGCCAAAATGTTAGACTGGAGCTTGCCAGCCAATTTTTGCCGGCGCACACGCCACACGCGCTGCTGCCTACGCGTGGGCATGCTCCAGCAGCGGTTGGAGCTACCAGCTGCCAAGTCGGCCAGTCTAGACTGGGTCTACTCGAGCCAAGCCACCGTTGATCTCGAGTCGAGCTGTCGTTGACCCCAAGCAGAGCTGAGTCGACTGAGCTGCTGACCAAGTTGTTAACCAAGCCGTTGACCTTTTTTGAAAGACCCTACTCAGGGGTTTCTCGACGTTCTAATTATGTTGGCACAGTCTGTTTCATCAAATTCGTACCTTATAAATTATTTTTATGCATTTGACCAAGCTGTTGACCGTATTGATCGAGCCATTGACCTTTTTTGAGGGGATCCTACCTGAGGGTTTCTCGATGTTCTAATTCTACTGGCACAGTCCGTTTTGCTAAATTTGAACTCGATAAGTTGTTTTTATGCATTTGATCTTGTGGATTAGTTAGTGAATGAGGTTAACTAATATTTTTGGTATTTGTATTATTATGAGGACTATTCAGGTTCGAATATCAAATCAAAAGGAGCGTTTGAGGAGCTAGAGTAAGGATTTACCGCTTTGGCTTAAAGTGTAATGCCCCAGTTTTAGGGCTTAGCCGTTTGGTGGTTTATTAGACGGTCCGGTAGACTGGAGTAAAGATTCGAGTCGCTTTCAGTATCGTATATTTTTTGTGTTGGAAAAATTATAAAAAAATGCTTTAAAATCATTATTAATTAATTATTTAATAATGGTGATATCCATTTTGTAAAACGAGTTTTGGAAGATGGACATTTTTGTTAGTGACCAAAATAAAAGTTTTGAAAACTGTGATTTCCTAGTGACTAAAATGAAAAGGGTCAAATACTTAGAATCTTTAAGGAGCTATTTTACCAATTGGTTTCAGAAGGTTTCTCTCTTAATTGAAGATATTTTAACATGTTTTTTAATTATTAATTAAAGAGGATTTTTGTTAAAAGTTAGTTAATACTTTCCAAAACAAAAATTACGTCATTTTCACTCAACTTTTTCCCTCCATTCTCTCCTCGGCCAAACACTCAGGTTTTCATCAAAATTCCAGAGGTGAGGTGGTTTTTAACTTGATTTTATTGTTTCAAATTGTTTTATAAAGATTGTTTATACAAAATCTTACAATAATCTTGTGTTTTCTTAGTTTTTCACAAATCAATTGAGGGAGAAACTTCACAATAGCGGTAAGGTCTGAGATCTCCTCTATTGTATAGTTCTTTACTGAAATTACCAAGCATTTGATCCTTGTTTTTGTGTTTCTAATCTATTTTTGATGATTTTCTAATATTTAATTGAGTTATTTGGGGGAAATGAGTTAATTCACGGATTGGATCTAATTTCCAGTAATTAAGGATGCTTTGATTTATATTTTGGATGTTTAATAATGTTGATAAGTGATTTTTATCAATGGAATCCCGAAACTTAAGAATCTATATTTGTTTAGGTTGTTAGTTTTGAGGTTTTGTGGTGTTTCTATGGTTGTAAGGTTTCTGGAGGTGGTAGGTTGTTTTGGATGTGTTTTGATGTTGAAAGTAATGTTAGATTGATAGATGTTGGCTGGGTTGTGAATCGAAGTGTTTTAGTTATGTTTTCGGTTGTTGTGGAGGGTTAATTGTTAAGGTTTTGTGGAAATCTGAGAAGGATTGTGGTTGTTGTGTTTAGAATGCATTATGATGCATTAATTCTCTATTGTTTTGTGGTAAAAATAGGGGAGGTTGATCTGAAAGTGATTGGAGAAGCGTTAGAGGTTTTGGATACTTGATTTTGTGTCGGCAAATCGACGTTTCGCATATCCGTGAGTGAAAACGTGGTTTAAAGCATTTTGATATTTTGGGAATAGAGTTTTGGGAGTTAAGGTAGAGCTTGAAACGCTTACCTAAACTCGGAAGTAAGTATAAAGTGGTTTTACTCTCTCGGTCGTGCTTGTTCGAATGATTTTATGCACTTGGTTTAGTGTTCATGTACCTACTATTTAAGCATGTTTTAAAGTATTCGATATACTGTTTTTAAGTATGTTTTGCTGAAGGTTGCACATGGTAAGTGATCCCTGTAAAGTATGGTTTATACTTGTGTTTTAAAGCATGGTTGTTGCTTTGGAAATGGCATGGTTTAATGCTTGTTAAAAATAGTGAGGTAAATGTTATTTGGTTAATTATATTGGCAAGTGATATGGTTTTAAAATTGTTATCGGATATAGTTGGATGGCCATAGGATTGAATGCACTGCAAATAAGTTGCCTTGGATGTTGAGGGGTTTATACGGCCTACTGAATACTCCATCCAAGTACCCTAACAGTTGAGGGGTTATACAGTACCGAAAACTCTCGTTAGTGGGTTAAGAATCTAACCGATGAAAAGGGTCGGTGTCCCTGCGGGTTGAAAGCGTATCCGGTTGTTAATGTACCACGATTGTGATTGTATCACTATTCCGGTTAAGATGGCTTGAAGTGTTGGGTTAACACTTATTGAATATGTGTATCCGATGAACTCTTTTGTTATTGGACTTGTTTAATGATCACTTGTAAGCCAATATAATTGTTAATGTATCATTGAAATGTTTTATGTTGTATAATGTGATTTATACATGTTTCTCCTTGAGCTTTGCATTTGGTAGTAATACATGGGAAGGCTTAAGTAGAGGGTTCGCAATGTGACTTGCTTTTGATTAATGATACAAGTAGCATATGGTTTAATATGCTGGTTTTAATGATGTAAAGTGCATGTTTTAAAAAGGGCATGATGTTTAAAAGGATGATAAAAAAGTAAATAGTTTTAAATGCATTGATGGTGTTTTGTTATGAGCATTCCCCACTAAGCCATGTGTGCTTACGCTCTCTTGTCCATCAATGCAGAGAATTAAAGTCCCGGGAGGCAGCAAGAAGCAAGGGGATCTTGGCAAGACTTGCTTCCAAAGTATGTTAGAGACTAGACTATAATGAATAAGGGCAATAGGGTACTTGTTGTGTTTTGGGAGATGTTTTTTGGAACTCCCTGTTTGAGCATGTTTCATTAGTTGTTCTTAAGTTGTAAATGGCCTTAAACGTTTGGTTTTGGTGCTAGTTTATCTTTTGATATGTTGGTTGGTTGCATAATAGGGAGCATGCCTATAGATCATCTTGTGACTCATGATGCTAAGTTGTGATGTTGATCTTGTGAAGCCTGAATGCTTGTAATATGCTTGGTATGTTGGTGTTGTGTTATAAGCATGTGGGAATGGTTTGGGAATGCTTTTGGGGTGAAAACCCATCAAATCAAGACATTATAGGTCCAGGTGTACTGATACGCTAGGGATCGTATCGGTACATCTAGACACCATTCGGCATGGGGGATCAGTACGAGTATGTGTGTACCGATATGCCTAGGAAATTTTATCCTAGAGTACCTATACAGATAAAAGAGTATCGGAACATTTTCTAGCCTATGGAATTTCACTTTTTCAACCCAAACCCGTGTACCGATACTCACGTAAGCGTACCGGTATGGATGTTGAAAATTTAAAAGTTAGGTAAGTTGGTTGTTATGCGTATTGGTACGGGACATGGTGTATCGGTACGGTGCATTTTATGCGTATCAGTATGGTAACACCATTATCGATACTCGAGGCCGATTTCTGTTAATGTGAGCTGGGCAGTTTTGCTTTCTTTGTATTTTAGACCCTAAATCATGCCAATGCAATTGTATGTGATAGAATGATCAGATTGAGTTGATATTTGAAATGAAAGTTTGGAACCTGACTAATTAAAAGTTGGTAACTTAAAAGTGAGCTTTAATCCTATAATTGCAATTTGGTCCCTAAATTACAAATATGATCAATCGGATGTCAAATTGATGCCCGATTGAATTGGGGTTGCACATGATGTCTGCATGAACATGTAGGGTTAATAATTGGCATCTAGATAAGATAATAAAAAAAATGGATTGGGTTTTGTTGTATCTCTTCGATTTGCTACGACAAACCTAATGTAGCCTTCTTGGTTCGGTTGGCCGTCTAGGCCGGGTCAAGGGGTTACATTTGGTGGTATCAGAACCAGGTTTGGCTTGTTTGGGAGGTTGTTGTGTTGTTGCCATGTTTGATATGTACGGTGATTGTTGTATGTACGTTGGTTGATATGGACGGTGATTGATATATTAATGTTGGTTGTTGTATGCTATATTTGGGGAAGTTTTAGGGGTACCCATTGCTTTATTATTATAGTCTGGAAAGTTTTGATTTTTGAAATGGAAGTTTTGGATCCTTGCTTGAGGCTGGCCTGACTGTTTTTGTTTTGAAATGATTATCATGACTTAGACATATTTTAGCACAATGGGACCAATGAGAGAGTTTCGATTGGGTACGATTGTTGCTACCACTGGGCAGGATGCTGATGGAGAAATTGTACCTCCTGGGGGTTGCCACCACCCTACCTAATTCACCGGAGGGAGTTGAGCAAGTGCCACATGCGCCGGCTGGGCCAGGGATGGTGATATGGCACCGTTGATACAGGCTATGACCGGTGCCTTTCAGGCAGCTTTTGAAAAGTTGAAGGTAGCCTTGATGCAAGCTCCAGTCTTGGTTCAACCAGAATCGGGGAAGGAGTTCGTTGTTTATAGTGATGCATCGTATGTTGGGCTTGGTTGTGTGTTGATGCAGAAGGGTAAGGTAGTGGCATATGCATCTAGCCAGTTAAAGGTGCATGAACGTAACTACCCTACTCACGATCTTGAGCTTGTCGCGGTTGTGTTTGTCTTGAAGATCTTGAGGTATTACCTTTATGGTGAGAAATGTGTGGTTTATACGGATCATAAGAGTTTGAAATATCTGATGTCATAGAAGGAGCTAAATTTTAGGCAACGTAGATGGTTGGAGTTGCTTAAGGATTATAATCTGACCATTGAGTATCATCCGGGGAAAGCCAATAATGTGGCGGATGCTTTGAGCTAAAAAGCGGTTGTAGAGTTGAAAGCCATGTTTGCTCGGTTGAGTGTGACGAATGATAGAGGTTTGTTGGCCGAGTTACAGGTGAAGCCGTCCTTGTCGCAGATGATTAAGGAGAAGCAACCCTATGATGGGAGTTTGGTACCTCGTGCGGAAGATATCAGGGATGGAAAACCTACGGATTTTCATTTCAACGATGATGGGGTGTTGTGTTTCAAAGGTCGAATAGTGGTGCTTGAGGATGAAGAGTTGAGGCATACTATTTTGACTAAGAAACATGCTAGTCCTTTCTCTATGCATCCCGGTAATACTAAAATGTATCGAGGGTTGAAAGAGAAGTAATATTGGGTTGGACTGAAAAGGGATGTGGCTAATTTCGTTGCTCGGTGTATGGTTTGTCAGGGGGTAAAAGCTGAGCATTAGTTTTCTTCCGGTTTGTTGCACCCGTTGAGGATACCAGAATGGAAGTGGGAAAGAATCACCATGGATTTCGTGTCTGGGCTGCCTTTGATGCCAACCAAAAAGGATTATATTCAGGTGTTTGTGGATCGGTTTACGAAGTGTGCGCATTTTGTGCAGTGCATACTAGTATACCTTGGACAAGTTGGTTGAACTGTACATCTCTGAGATTGTGCATTTACACGGAGTGCCCAAATCTATAGTTTTGGATAGGGATCCGCGGTTTACAGCAAGGTTTTGGGTGAGTCTGCATCGTGCTTTGGGAACACGGTTAAATTTTAGTACCTCGTATCATCCTCAAACGGATGGCCAGTCGGAGTGCGTGATTCAGGTTCTCGAGGATATGATGAGGTGTCGTGTTATTAAATACCAGGGAACGTAGGAAAAGCAATTGTCGTTGGTGGATTTTGTTTACAATAACAGTTATCATGCTAGCATACAGATGGCACCTTATGAGGCATTGTATGGTAGGAAATGTTGTACGCCCGTGTGTTGGGCAGAAGCGGGGAAGGTTTGTGTCGATGCCTAATGTTTTGAAAGGCACAACTGAAAAGGTAAAGTTGACGTGTGAGCTCTTGAAAGCAACTACAGATCGCCAAAAATCCTATGCGGATTTGAAGCGTAGGGATATAGAGTACGCTGTGGGTGATAAAGTGTTTTTGAAAGTGTCACCCTGGAAAAAAATGTTGTGTTTTGGGCGGAAAGGGAAGCTTAGCCTGAGGTTTATTGGACCATACGAGGTTATTGAGCGTGTGGGTCCTGTTGCGTATTGTTTGAGGCTACCTCCGGAGTTGGGAAAGATTCATGATGTGTTCCACGTTTCGGTGTTGCGGAGGTATAGGTCGGATCCATCGCATGTCATGTCAGTGGAGGATATTGAGTTAAGACTGGACCTATCTTACAATGAAGAACCAGTAGAGGTTATTGATACCAGCAGTAAGCTGCTACGTGGCAAAATAGTCGAGCTGGTTAAGGTGTTGTGGAAGCACCGCGGTGTTAAGGAGGCCACGTGGGAACACATGTCGGATATAGTGAAACAGTTTCCGCACCTGTTTCCTCCAGGTAAATTTTGGGGACGAAATTTCTTAAGTGGGGAAGAGTTGTAACGCCCCGGTTTTAGGGCTTAACGGTTTGGTGGTTTATTAGATGGTCCAGTAGACTAGAGTAGAGATTCGAGTCAGTTTCGGGATCGTATATTTTTGGTGTTGGAAAAATTATGGAAAAATGCTCTAAAATCATTATTAATTATGTATTTAATAATGGTGATATCTATTTTGTAAAAAAAGTTTTGGAAGATGGACATTTTTGTTAGTGACCAAAATGAAAGTTTTGAAAACTGTGATTTCTAGTAACTAAAATGAAAAGGGTCAAATACTTAGAAGCTTTAAGGAGATATTTTACCAATTGGTTTATGAAGGTTTCTCTCTTAATTGAAGATATTTTAACATGTGTTTTAATTATTAATTAAAGAGGATTTTTGTTAAAAGCTAGTTATTACTTTCCAAAACAAAAATCACGTCATTTTCTCTCAATTTTTTCCCTCCATTCTCTCCTCAGCCAAACACTCAGGTTTTCATCAAATTTCCAGAGGTGAGGTGGTTTTTAACTTGATTTTATTGCTTCAAATTGTTTTATAAAGATTGTTTATACAAAATCTTACAATAATCTTGTGTTTTCTTAGCTTTTCACAAATCAATTGAGGGAGAAACTTCACAATAGGGGTAAGGTCCGAGATCTCCTCTATTGTATGGTTCTTTACTGAAATTCCCAAGCATTTGATCCTTGTTTTGTGTTTCTAATCTGATTTTGATGATTTTCTAACGTTTAATTGAGTTATTTGGGGAAAATGAGTTAATTCACGGATTGGATCTAATTTCCAGTAATTAAGGATGCTTTGATTTATATTTTGGATATTTAATAATGTTGATAAGTGATTTTTATCAATGGAATCCAAAAACTTAAGAATCTCTATTTGTTTAGGTTGTTAGTTTTGAGGTTTTGTGGTGTTTCTATGGTTGTAAGGTTGTTGGAGGTGGTAGGTTGTTTTGGATCTATTTTTAGATGTGTTTTGATGTTGAAAGTGATGTTAGATTGATAGATGTTAGCTGGGTTGTGAATCGAAGTGTTTTGGTTATGTTTTCGGTTGTTGTGAAGGGTTAATTGTGAAGGTTTTGTGGAAATTCGAGAAGGATTCTGGTTGCTGTGTTTAGAATGCATTATGATGCATTAATCCTCTGTTGTTTTGTGGTAAAAATAGGGGAGGTTGATCCGTAAGTGATTTGAGAAGCATTGGAGGTTTTGAATACTTGATTTTGCGTTGGCGAATCAAGGTTTTGCGTATCGGTAAGTGAAAATGTGGTTTAAAGCATTTTTGATGTTTTGGGAACAGAGTTTTGGGAGTTAAGGTAGAGCTTGAAATGCTTACCTAGAATCGAGAGTAAGTATAAAGTGGTTTTACTCTCTCGGTCATGCTTGTTCGAATGATTTTATGCACTTGGTTTAGTGTTCATGTACCTACTGTTTAAGCATGTTTTAAAGTATTCGATATACTATTTTTAAGCATGTTTTGCTGAAGGATGCACATGGTAAGTGATCCTTATAAAGTATGGTTTATACATGTGTTTTAAAGCATGGTTGTTGCTTTGAAAATGGCATGGTTTAATGTTTGTTAAAAATAGTGAGGTAAATGTTATCTGGTTAATTATATTGGCAAGTGATATGGTTTTAAAATTGTTATCGGATATAGTTGGCCGGCCATAGGATTGATGCACTGTAAATAAGTCACCTTGGATGTTGAGGGGTTTATACGGCATACCGAGTACTCCATCCAAGTACCCTAACAGTTAAGGGGTTATATGGTACTGAAAACTCCCGTTAGTGGGTTAAGCATCTAGCCGATGAAAAGGGTTGGTGTCCCCGTGGATTGAAAGTGTACTCGGTTGTTAATGTACCGCGATTGTGACTATATCGCTATTCCGGTTGAGATGGCTTGAAGTGTTGGGTTAACACTTGTTGAATCCGTATATCTAATGAACTCTTTTGTTATTGGACTTGTTTAATGATCACTTGTAAGCCAATATAATTGTTAATGTATCATTGAAATGTTTTATGTTGTGTAATATGATTTATACATGTTTCTCCTTGAGCTTTGCATTTGGTAGTAATGCATGGGAAGGCTTAAGTAGAGGATTAGCAATGTGACTTATTGTTGATTAATGATACAAGTAGCATATTTTTTAATATGCTAGTTTTAATGATGTAAAGTGCATGTTTTAAAAATGGCATGATGTTTAAAAAGATGATGAAAAGTAAATGGTTTTAAATGCATTGATGGTGTTTTGTTCTGAGCATTCCTCACTAAGCCATGTGTGCTTACGCTCGCTTGTCCATCAATGCAGAGAATTAAAGTCCCGGGAGGCAGCAAGAATCAAGGGGATCTTGGCAAGACTTGCTTCCAAAGTATGTTAGAGACTAGACTATAATGAATAAGGGCAATAGGGTACTTGTTGTGTTTTGGGAGATGTTTTGTGGAACTCCATGTTTGAGCATGTTTCATTAGTTGTCCTTAAGTTGTAAATTGCCTTAAACATTTGGTTTTGGTGCTGGTTTATCTTTTGATATGTTGGTTGGTTACATAATAGAGAGCATGCCTATAGATCATCTTTTGACTCATGATGCTATGTTGCGATGTTGATCTTGTGAAGCCCGAATGCTTGTAATATGCTTGGTATGTTGGTGTTGTGTTATAAGCATGTGGGAATGGTTTGGGAATGCTTTTGGGATGAAAAACCAACAAATCAAAACATTATAGGTCCAGGCGTACCGATACCTTGGTAACCATATCGGTACGTCTAGACACCATTTGGAATGGAGGATCCATACACGTATGTGTGTACCGGTACGCCTAGGCAATTTTAGCCTGACATACTGATACGGGTAGGAGAGTATCGGTACACGTTCTAGCCTTTGGAATTTCACTTTTTCAACCCAAACCTGTGTACGTAAGCGTACCGGTACGGATGTTGAAAATTTAAAAGTTAGGTAAGTTTGTTGTTATGCGTATCGGTACGGGACGTGGTGTATCGGTACGGTGCATTTTATGCATATCGGTACGATAACACTAGTACCGATACTTGAGGCCGATTTCTATTAATGTCAGCTGGGCAGTTTTACTTTTTTGTATTTTAGTCCCTGAATCATACCAATGCAATTGTATGTGATAGAATGATCGGATTGAGTCGATATTTGAAATGAAAGTTTAGAACTTGACTAATTTAAAGTTGGTAACTTAAAAGTGAGCTTTAATCCTGAAATTTCATGTAATTGCAATTTGGTCTCTAAATTGCAAATGTGATCAATTAGATGTGAAATTGATGCCCGTTTGAGTTCAAGTTGCACCTGATGTCTGCATGAGCATGTAGGGTTAATAATTGGCATCTAGATAAGATAATAAAAAATGGACCGGGTTATGTTGTATCTCTTTGGTTTGCTACGACAAACCTAATGTAGCCTTCTTGGTTCGGTTGGGTCTCTAGGTCGGGTCAATGGGGTTACATAAAGTTAGTACACCTCAAACTCCTATTGTTTCATGAGCATCATAAATGTGATTGTTTTGCGTGTTTGTATCTGCGAAATAGGTAGACGATGAATATGCATGTTTGGAGACTAATAGTATGAAACTTGATATCTATGAGATGCATGATGATGTTATGAATATGATGAGACTCATTGAGGCTTTAGAGACCGTGTAGGGTCATTTGAGATGCTCGTACAATTACTTGATGATTGTTTGATTGATTGATAATCGTGATGCCTTGTATGCTTGTTCGAATAAATTGGCGTGATTTGATAGGAATTATGTTTAAGAGATAAATACTCGATTAATTGATTATAAAGTCGATAATTAATATTAATTGATTGAATCTGTCAGTAAAAAAAACCCTAATGACTTATATAAGCTTTAGGGAGCGAGTAAGGCCTCGTGAATCTTGAATTATGCTAATGTGTTTTAAGCTAGTGATTAAGGTATCAGTATAGACTTCAACTATACTGGTACGCTATATAACGATGTATTGATACAGATTGACCCATATCGGTACTCGGGAAATTGAGAATTTCAATAAGCAGTTTTAGTATCAGTACGCGTGTGAGTTCCGATACCCGAGGGTACCGTATCGATACTCGTATTCGAGTACCAGTACCTGATACACTAAATAATCTATAAATGAAAATTAAGGATGGAAATTGATATGTACATTAATAACTAAATTACGCCTTGATAAATGAGATAACATGGATTAATAGAGACAATAAATGAGATTAATTATATACTTGTCTATAATTTATTAACAACTCAGTAGTGTAAAATAAATGATGTGATGACAATTAGCAACGATATGAAGATCATTGCGATCATTTTGCTTGTATGCCAGGTAGGCATTTGATTGGTTGAGTCATTTGATTGATGGGATTCAGATACCTAGTGAAAGAGTGTTGCAACACCATGGTTAGAGATAATGGATGAAAGTTACCGATGTTGCATGACCCAGGCCTCATTCGAAAATACTCAGTGGGTAATTCTGAGTATGGGTGTATATTTTGATGCTAGGTGACCCAGTCTCACCCATAGTGTAGATGTTCGAGGGGGATTCTGAGCATGGGTGTATGTTCTGATGCTATGTGACTCTACCTCACCCAGGGTGTATATTCTGATACTGTGTAACCCGGCCTCACCCATAGAGTGTATGTTACCGATGATGTGTGATTCGGGCCTCACTCTAGAGTTGTTGTTGTTTGACATGTATGTTTTTGCCTAGATGATCTGATGAGATCACAGGTATGGTTGGGCCTTGTTAGCCATGTTTGATGATTGCTATGATGTTAACATGTGTTTAGGCGACTAGTGGTAGCGCCACATGTTTATTTATATCTCTTTATTGCTTGTACTAGCTTGCATGCTTATGTTTATGATTAGCATGAAGTATAGTAGAGTAGATGTGTACCACTGAGCTTTGTAAGCTCATCTCTTGGAATCGTTGTTTCTGCAAGTAGGTTGATCGTCGGATCATAAGATCGATGAGCACTATCAGTACGAAATTCCAACATGTGGTGATTTCTAGAGTACGATACTTGTGTTTAGTGGGCTGCGTATTCATAGGACCTTACGTGGTGGAGTCTATAATTCTTATTTTGCAATTTGTATTAATCAAATCGAATATTCAATGTTTTAATCCAATTGGAGCTCCTTTGTAACGTTTTGATTCCTTATCTATATTTTCAACTATTGGTTTTATAATGTTTTAGGGGAAATACTTTGTTAGGATAAACCCAGTTTGGGAAATTTTATGGTAACAGATTTGGGCTTAAGGCTCAAATGTGACATTCGGGTTTAGGGTGTTACAGAACTGTTGGAACATTTAATACACTGGGTATCGGTACACGATACATACGTATCGGTATGCACCCTTAAGTATCAGTACAGTTCAAGCTGTATCGGTACTCAGTTTGGCTACTGGAATTTGTCAAAACTTGGGGATAAAGAGGCGTATCGATACATGGGCAACCGTACCGGTACGAGCTCTTCTAGGTATCGGTACGCGTAAGTCTGTACCGGTACTCAGAGCTTTTTTTTACTTTTGAGTCATTTTGAAAGTATTTGGGCATGTCAAAAACCCTTTAAAAACCTTTCAAACATATTTTTCAAGTTAATGGACTTATAAAATATTTTTGTAAATTAGTTTAAGTCCAAAAACATTTTTAATTTATATCAAAATTAAATATCTCAACAAAAATGTTGTACCCAAAATTCTAACATTTTTATCCTCCAATTAAGGACCTCTTAAATTTTTTCAAATTATAAATTAAATATCTCATTTTAATAAATTGTAAATTGCTCTTTAAATCAAATTCTAGGTTTAAAGTGGATCGCATTTGTAATTTTGATAGAGACATAAATCAAGGGCCGCAAACAAGAGTTCGTCCATTTGGTTGAATTGACCCATGTGTTTCAGGGTTTGCACCATTATTTTTTGACACACAAATCATATACTATATATACAGAACTCTATGTTTCAGTCAGAACCAAACTCAAACGTTAGGATTATAGAAAATATTACCAAAATATATAAAATGTTATCGAACAAATCTAAATTATTATAAGAATATACATAAAAATTGATAGTATATACCTTTTTTTACTAAAATTATAGTATATACCTAAAATTATAGAATATTGTAATAATTTATACATATCCGGATAAAAATCCCTCATGTTGGCGAGCGGTAATGCCAAGCCCATCGGTCTCCAAGACAGCCCCATCAAAATTAACAATAACAAACCCATTACTTGGGGCCCACCCATTCACACAAGTGCTTTACCTAGGTAAGAATCTAAAGATTTCAACCAAAATAAAATATAAAACGATCTTTTAGTATAAAAATGAAGACAAAAAACTGATATTTTTTAAAAAGAACTTAATTATATCTTAAATTGATTTAAAATATAAAATAATATTTTAAAATAATATAATATGTTCATCCAACTTATTGTAGCTTGAAATTCGAATAATTTTAAATTCTATTTACCTATTAAATGTAACGGTTCAAAATTTCAAGTATAACAAAATGCACGTCATGTTTTTAACTAATGTCACATTTATAATTTTTTTTGAATATATTAGTGTGATTATATAATAGTATATATTCATATTTTTTAACACTTTGATAACGCACACATTTTGTACTTTTATAATTAAATTTACACCACATAATTAATGGTATTGTTAATATATTACACGAATATCCATTTTGTTGATTTCAAAGATATAATAAAAGAGCTATACAGTTGTCAACAATCTCTAGAGCAAGTAGTTAAAAACTCTCAGTTGACACATTTCTCCTACCCCTAGATTGTGAGTTTTAAAGCAAAATTCTCCTTCACCTCCCCTAAAAATTGTTATATATAGATACAGTTATTTTAGCTACACTATAATTAACAACTAAACAAATGCAAATTTATGTGTCGGCATTTCCGATCCCCAAACTCAAACAGTTCGCATAAGAAAAAGAGGGCTTCTAGAAAAGGAAATATCATTTTCAAGTTGCAATTAATAATTTTAATTATAAATTTGAGAAATTTTTGTGAAGAATGATGATGGCTTCCTTTGAATAAAGAGAACCATTGACATCTAAGCCACAGCACTTGAATATCCTTGTCATTTTCATTGCCAAAGAGGAAAACTTGGTTGTCTTCGTGTTGCGAGAGTTGGCTTTTCTATACTAACATTATAAAAAGATAATTACAAAAATGGTCACTAAACTTTTGAGATACTTGCATTTTGATCACTGGACTTTTAATATGTGAAATGCGATCACTAAATTTTTAATTCGCTTTCATACAGATACAACCACCACTTTCAGCTTCCGTTAAGAAATGCAGACATGGTATGTTAGAGTTGTCTTCTTCCCCCCAAAAGTCCTTGAGACTTAGGTGAAATGATGGTGAAGCTCTTGAGTATGGTGAGTGTTGAGCTTAATGGAGACGACAACCGAAAGGATACTAGACGGTGATGGTGTAGGCGAAATAAGGCCGATGGTTGTCATTAGTTTGAGAAACTTGAGGGGTTTTTGGGAAGAAGATGGCTCTAACGTGTCACAACAACATTTCTCAATGACAACTGGCGATGGTAACCATAATCTCCCTAAAAATTTAGTGTCTATTTATATAGTTTACCCAAAAACTATAATTTTATTTGTAAAATTTAAAAACTCAATAAAATGGTTCAAATATTAACTTTTTAAGTAACATATAATTAGTACGATTAGATTAAATAGAATTGCAGTTTCATTTGTCCAAATCTATCTATACCCCGAATGAAAATCTAATCATTGTTTAATCTAATCTTAATCATATTAATTAGCATAAAAACAAAATAAGAATGTTTGTTAATCCTCAAGGGCAAGCAATTTTCTAAAAAAGAAATTTAAAAATGCAAAAAGGCAAGAACATCATAATGAAAACTGAGAAACAATGTCATTTTACTTGAAATTCAAGGAAATAATTAAATGTAGAATATACTAAATAAAAGTTATAAATTGCTTTGGGCAGGTTTGCAGTTTGCTTCATCTCATCCCAAAAATGTGTCCACAAACAAAAGGACACAATATACAAAAACAAACTAATTTAATGAAGGATTTAAAAACAACCATGGTTAGAATAAGTAGTTGAACAATTAATTTTTTTCAGTTTAATGTCATAAAAATAAAAAATGTAAAATAAAGAAAATATAAAATTCAAAAAAAAATAAAAAGATATATTTACAAATAACCAATAAAGAAAATGAACTAAAACATAATAGAAAACCAGAATTATTTTGTTAAAAACCCAAAATAAAAAAAAAGATTTTACATAATTTTCCAGTTCAACATATATGATACAGCAGTTGAATTAATCGATCTTCGATTCAATAGGTTGAATTAACTAATTCATTCTATTTTTTATCATAAAATTAATTAAAATAAGTATCAAATAATAAAATTAATATTATTATTATTCTTTGAATGATTTATAAACAAAATATATATTTTTTAAACCTACATTATTAAAACATTTTTTTGCCCACAATATTGTATATCTGATTCTAGTAATTGTAATACTACTCACTAGATTCGGTTTGTTGCCCAATCATAATTTTATGTTTTCCAAGTCACTCCAATTAGATATCCACTGGGGAAAAAAAAGAAAAACCAAGCTAAAAAGTTAGAATTGATGAACCCATTTGGATTTATTTCGGTAAAACTTACATCTTGGGGTATGGTGTAAAACTTTATAAACGTTAGAAATCCGAATTTTAAAAGGTTGAATTTATATTTTTTTCAATAATTACATGCATTATTTAAACAAAACCTGTTATGGATTCCAAATTTCATAAATTTTGATCTGAAAATTTTTGCATGCCTTTGCAGGTCAGCTTTGATGTTCGATAAAAACATTTTTTCTTACCGATATTTTTTCATTTTTATTCTTATTAAAAAATAAAATTCAAGATGAACGAATTATTAGATACATAAACAAGACAAAATAAAATGAAGGGTAAACTACGTCATCGCACGCGAACCATTAAAAGTCCTCTACGTCATCGCACACGAACCATTAAAATTCATTCATGTCATTGATTTTAATGGTTCAATGGTATGATTGAAGTCTAAACTAAAGTTTAATATTAAAATATTATTAATTTTTATTTTTTTTAAAGGATGTATCGATTTTTAATTTGGTAATGTAATCGATATTAAACTTAAAATTTAGTGGGGTAGGTTATAGTTTATCCTAAAATAAAATAGTTGGCAAAGACAATGAGAAAGAGTTTGATATGTCTTGTCAGACAAAAAAACAGACCAAAGGGTAATTTGAAAAGGGTGTTTCACCGGCCACCTAAAGCCAACAATCCGCAAAATCAATTGCTTCGGCTTGGGCTTAAACAAAAAAGTTCACTCCCCCGCATGCATGAAAAATGGACTTATTCTGCCTCTTTCATTCGTCTTCCTCCCCGTTCAAGGCGGCTGGGTCCCTCTTTCCTTTGTCCTCTCCCAATCTTCAAACTTCTTCGCACCTGTGTTTTTCTTTCGAGGCACAACTTTCCTTTGGTGGGGTTGGGGGAGAGACTGAAATGGAAAAGTTTCAGAAAATGGCTCCAGATGACAAGCAATTCTCAGCTTTCTCAACCACCCATTTCTCTATAGTGACGACTGGTGAGACCAGATTGCCCTTCCATTTGTAATCCCAACTTATTGTATAACTCTCTTCTCTTTTTCTCTGTCTATCTCAGTACAATCACAAGTTTAAAACAACATTGCTTCATAGAATTAGATAAAGGGAATAGGCAGACAGGATGGAGCCAGGCAATTGTGTAAAAGTTATGGTTTTCAGTGCTTAGTTTCCAAGAAAAAGGAAATGCAACACACGAGTCCTTTGAAGCACGTATTTATATATATGAAGAAGAAGAAGAAACCATCTTTTCTCATGCTATTATTACATGTGAGGATTCATCATGGTGGTGATGTTGCATTTTTCAATCGACTGTATTTTATTTTCATACGTATAATGATATGAAAGACCCTTTCTCTAAATCTTGCTGTCTGATTTTTCTGAAGTTATTTTCTGTTCATTTTTCTGATTATACTTGCTAATTTTCCCTAGATTATTTTCTTCCCAACTTTTGCTTGTTCCTGTCGTGTGCAAAAAATATGATAATCAAGTTCAAGCCTTCAAACTGCAGAGTTAAGCCGAGCTTGAAACTAACATGAGATGAAGCGTTTTGATTATACCGAATCGTATCTCGAATTACATGAAAGGATAGCGAAAAAGAACAGTAAGTGTTCATATTCTTGTCTTATCTTCTCCACCCGGAAAGGTTATTTAACTAAGACTGCAGCTTTTGTTGACGTTTCCAACTCTTTTCTTTATGTCATTATATTGTCATATCTATGGTTTTTGGATATATTTTGAGGCATTTTTCTACTTATTTTTTGCACAAGTAGTTCATTATAAGTAGCTTTATGCAATGTATGTCCCCTTTCTAATTAATTCAGCACATGATTTATTAAAATGCCACAAATATATGTGAAAATGTTTCCTATCGTTTTTTATTTCTTTGGAATTTAAAATTCTTTGCTGTCCTTTGGATGCTGCACGTCTCCGTAGGCATGTTTAATTTATGTGTAATAATAATACTGGATAGTATCAAACTTGGTTCGCATGTGAATTGTGATGTACACTACTACTGAGCCATTATATTTAATTTCTTTTTCATGCATGTGGGATTTTTGAAGCACATATGTATAATATAAATTAATTCGAAAAACTTAGCATCAGCACTTCTAAGGAAAAACTGTTCTTATTGTCGAAGTAATAGTTGCACCACTGTCTTTTAAGTTGAGATGTTGAAGATGCACTATGCCCTAAAATAAATAACAATTTTAATTTGAAATGTATAGAGTATAGTCAATGTTTGAATTCTACAAGTTCACCAAATGGGGCATGTTCTCCAAAGTCCAAACCCATTATCCTCCAACAAATTGAAGGCATAAAAATTCCTTTTGTTTTGTCTGCATTAATCTATTTATATTGTTCACGAATTATGTTATCTAGGTTGAGAATATATATATCAATTTGTGTATTAGATTAATTAATGATTTTAAATGAAGTACTCTAGTGTTAACGATGGTATATAAGTGATCTGGAAGAAAAAACAACTTAGTTGATGTATTATTTTTTAAATATAAAGGGTGACCAAAATGTAACTTTACCTATAATTTAGTGACTCAAGTGTAATCTTTAATAATTGGGTGACCCAAATGTAACTTGTAATAATTGAATAACTCAAATATAATCTTACCCCTAATTGAGTGACCTCCGTTGTAGTTTACTATATATATATATATATATATATATTTGTGATATGCATATTCGTCTTACTGTCTATGTTCAAGGTGCGAGGCTTCTCCTTCCAACAATGTTGTCTCTAATATTTGAACTCGCATCCTCTCCTTAGAAGTGTAATGTACCTTACCAATGCCCTCAACACTCGTTGATTTTTTGCATATATATTAATATGCGTTTAATATGAATATATACAATTTCTCAATATATATACCCAAAGTTGATTAAATTTAGTTTATATGAGTTTTCTATTTCCCTTCCTTGGAGGGAGCTATAAAACAAGGCAAAGCAATGAAATGAGATCATACACACATACTTAATAACCTTAGTCATAAATTAGTTTTAACTTTCTTTGGCAATTGATAGACTAATTATATGAGGTTTGACGTCTCATATGTTAACAATAATTCAGTTCATTATCTCCTACCAATAGACTAATTTACTTTCGCACATTTGCTCACAGCATCAACATACAAATACAATGGATCAAGAATCTGTCTCAATGCTAACGTATCATTACTGCTCTTTGACTTGGAGGTTTTATTTATTTATTGTTGGGAATTTCCATGTACTTGAAGTATACAGTTGAAACACGGTGTATTTTGACCGACTGATGCAATCTAATAAGCTTACCTATTATATAAGGTTTAATCGTCAAATAAATATTTAAATTATAGTATTTTTTCAGATAAATACTTAAATTATATTTTGAGCCAAATAGGTGTATAATGTTAGCCATTTATTTTGCCCAAATTATAGTTTAGGCATTCATATGAAAAATAAATATAGTTTGAACACTTATTTGACTGCTAAGCCGTGATATAAATGGATTGTGATAATCACTTGCCAGACTGACATAATCTCTACTTAATATGAGATCGAGGTTGTTAATCACATGATGAGCTAGACTTAATTTATGTTTTTTTAATATATAATTGAGACACAAATGAGTTAGTTCAGCCAACCAAGTTTTGTCCGTTTGGAATGTTATGTAAAAGGGAAATTGCTTGCAAACAGAGAAATATGATAAAAAGCTATATTAGATCATTTGACACAAGAAAATAACACCATTATTGATTCAATTTTGAGTACGGACGTGGCCAAACTCGTTAATTCTTTAATTAGTAGGAATACAACTCGATCATCAGGAACCAAAGACAAAAGAATATTGATAAATTTATAATCAACATCTGACTTTTATATTAAAATACATGTCTCCAATTATCGATTGATTTAATAGTATGAACGATTAGGTCTCTTAAGTAATGTTAGAGTTCTAAAGGTTCGAATATTGTATTATAAATAGAGAAAACTGAATTGGAAGAACTATTTCCATAATGAACATCTACAATGTCCGATCTTATTTAGTCAACCAATAAATCGTATAACGATGATTATACAAGAAACAACATCAAATGTGAACAAAAATCTGAATAACATCGAAATTTAACACAAGCACTCGGGGGAGGATGATTTTTCAACTAGCTATGCTTAGCTTCTGCTCCAAACAACCGAGTCTTCACGGTGATGACCGCATAGTGAGGTGCAACGTCTTTAATTATCTCTACTCTTAATTAATCGTCTTTATAGATCCCACATATCAAGGCCCCATGCTTCCCCAAACCGGAAACCAAATCATAATGCGCTTGATGCCTCATCGGGAGATTACATATATTCTCTGCTTAGTCAAACGCCAAGATCCAGTCTTGAGGCATATGTTTAAAACCCTCGGGCCTTAAAGAATGCTTTGGAAACACAATTTAGCAACCATTCTAACACTTCCCCAGTCCCCTCCATTATTCTTCAATTTCACTATCTTCATAGACGAGTCAAGATTTAGGGTTGAGGGCAAAACATAAATATTTGAAAGTTGATGGCAAATTCATAAATAATATCTTTTTTTTAAAAAGTTATATATACGAACAAAGGTAAAAAAAAATTAAGGGCGAGGGACAATTAAAAAAATTATAACCTAAGTAGTTCCGCCCCTTACTGTCTTTGTGGCATCTCTATACTCAAAGGATCAAATTAAAATGTTTAAGGGTCTAATTCCAAAATTTCCGCCACTCTATGCTATATAAATAATTAGACATGCATGCTTGTGTAGGGTATTTTGGGTTTTCTAATCTTTTAAACTCAAATTATTTCGAAATCACGTTCTAGTCATTTTGATTTTTTAATAAAATGTATATCATTTTTTATTTTGTATTATTTGTAGTCATTTCTGCATAATATTTAATTATTAAGAATTCAATATAATATTCTAATTAATATTTATAACAATTGATTAGAATGTATATTCTTTTTTAATAGAATGTATAATTTATATTGTGCATGTATCTAATATCGTACACATGAACTTTGACCAGATGTGTGATATTATATATGAACTATAATTTTGTACAATTGTATGATGTATCCATCAGTTAATTTTATTGATTTAACTACCAGTGTCTAATTCATTGACCGGTTAATTTAATCATGTATTATAGAGGCCCGTTATAGGGGCAACCCTCTAAAGTCAATTTGTTTCATTCACAATATCAGAATTTGAACCCTTAACCTTATTAAGAGATTTAATGCCTCATTGCACTAGACCAATTGTGTAACACCCTTGACCCGGATGTCACATTTGGGCCCTAAGCCCAAAACCGTTACTATAAAATTTTTCGCTTTCAAGCCCAAAACATGATAAGTATAATAAAATATAAGTATGTACATTTCAAAACAGAGTTAAAATCCAAATATTTTAAAACAGTATCAATGGAGCTCCAATTACAAATACTTAAAACATTCGACTTGACTACTTAGTACAAAATAAGAGTTACAATTTACATATAGGGTCCTACGAAATACATAGCCCAACACATCTAGCAATTGTACTCAACAACTAAAGTAGATGCTGAAATCCAAGCCTTGATAGTGCTTCTTCCAGCCTCAAGGCAACCTACTTACATGCGAACGAAAAAACGATTCTGAACGTTGAGCTAACAAAGCTCAGTGGATACACAACCACTCAACCATGCTTCATGCAAATCATAAATAAAGCAATGCAACATGTAACCCCCTCGACCCGGCCTAGACGCATGACCAAACCAAACGAGCTATATTAGGTTTGCCAAAGCAAACCAGAGAATGATTACGAAAACCGGTCCATTTTTTTCTTTTATTTTGTCTAGATGCATATTATTAATCCTAAGTGATCATACTTATAGCGGATGAAGTTACAAAGGAAACGGACCTCGAAAAGGAACCAATTACATACAATACATTTTAGGGATTAAAACGTAAAACTAGTAAGTTAAAGGACCATTACTGAAATTAGGGCTACCAATCCTCAATTAGTCAGATTACATGTTTGTATGTCAATTCCCAGCTCAATCCGACCATCCAAACTCAAGCAATTGCATTCACAACAAACATGGACCAAAATGAATAAATCAGAAACCTTCTAAACATCCAAATAACTGAATTAACTGCAGCCCGTATCGGTACACGTACAGGTGTTTCAGTACGCCTTGGCTAATTTATAAACCTCAGATTCCAGTAACTCAAAAATCTTACCGATACGGCTACGAGTACCGGTACACCTTGCCAATTTGTTGTTACCTGTACCGAAACATTGCCTCGCGTATCAAAATGCTAAGCCTAAAATGGCTTACCCGTATCAAAACATTACCTCGCATATCGAAATGCTAAGACTAAAATGGCCTAGCTGTACCAATACGAGAGGAAGCGTTCAGATACGCCTGGACCTGAAACGTCCACTTTTGCTAGTTTTTCAATCGAATCTAGATGCATTTAAGTCTTATCAACT
Organism: Hibiscus mutabilis; assembly: GCA_019671005.1. Classification (NCBI taxonomy): domain Eukaryota; kingdom Viridiplantae; phylum Streptophyta; class Magnoliopsida; order Malvales; family Malvaceae; genus Hibiscus; species Hibiscus mutabilis. Next base: position 41,868,041 of record CM033731.1, read on the forward strand.
CATATTCATGCATACAACCAATCATCGAGTCATATTCCATCAATTGCACTAAGATTTAGCAACCACAACAAAACATATGCTTCCAAAAGATCAATCTATAAGCATGCTCCCTAAACCACTTTACCAAACATACCAAAACACTCAATTGGCATTTACCAGCATATAAAACATACCAACATATCTTTGGCATCAAAATCAACATGCTATAATCATCAAAGCATGGCATTCAACCAAAGCTAACTAAATGCATACCTAAGCAACCACCTAGCATTAACCATAAGCAATGATTAACAACATGCTTATCAACATCATTCAACTCCAAAACATAGCATTAACCATGCTCAAAAACCAGGAAAGAACATAATTTACAAATCCCAAAAACTTGGCGAACACATTGCCTTATTAACCAAAAACTTAAACCGAGTTCATACTCAAAAGTAGTCTTTGCTCTTGGATCACTTTAAACCTTGCCTTTGTTACCCCCAAACATCAATGCTCTGTATCATTAGGAAAAAGAGAGCGTAGGCACACATGCTTAGTGAGGATGCTTATAAAACAATGATGCATTTAAAATCATTTGAAAACTAAACACTTGTTTTCAAACCATGCTTATGACCAAAGCATTTTTATTGATTCCAAATCAAAACATGCATATTGACCATATGCAAAAACATTTACAAATCACATGCTTAAATCCCAAAGCATTAAATCATCTCATGCTTAAATCCCAAAGCATTATAAAGTAGGTTCAATACATGAACTTCAATATATTGGCAATTATAGTGACCCCGAATAGTCAACCACTATCCTTGATTAGCCGACCGCTAACCATTGGTTTACCGACCGTTAACCTTACATATTGGATACATAGATCTCCCATGATGACCGACCGCCATCAAAACCATACCATGCCGACCGCATGATATGACACCCTTGCCGACCGCAAGATTAACATCAACAAGGGGAAACGATCGCTCAACCCAAGTGATAACATCATAGTCCGAGTACCCGACAGCTATACCTCAAGGACCTCTAACCACGTTTGATTTTAAATATATTATAGTGCACTTTATCCTATGGCATGCTAACTATATCCGAATGTTTTCTCATCATGTCACATAGCCAATATATCATTTACAAAACTATTTACTCAATATCTTACAATGCATTATACAAAATCACCACATATGCAAGCCACATTGCCAAAGCAATGCCACATTCCCGACCGGAATGAAAACCAATGCTCACTAGCATTTCATATACTTTTAAACCACTGCATATGTACTCAAAATCATGCATTTACAATAAGTAAAACAAACCATGTTTACGACCAAAACATGAATTACATATGCTCATATCCGAATCGATATTAAAGAGCAAAAGAGAGAAACTTACTTTCGAGCTTAGGTAAGTGTTTCAAGCTTAACCTAAACTCTCAAAAACACTTTCAAACCTTTGAAAGATTTTTTAATCCGTTTCCACTCACCGATTACACCTCGCCTTGCTCGTCAATACTAATCGAGCTCCCAACAAGCAATGATCCACCTCAAGCTACTTCGCCTTGATTATCCCCTATTTTGGCCACACAAAACCAGAGGAAACATGCATCAAAATACATCCAAACCACTGCCTCAAATCAATTACCCGCAACTCACAAGTTTCCCACTCAAAAACTATCTGAAACTTATCGAACACCTTCTGATCTTAACCCAGCCACAATATAACGATTCGATACATCAAAACTCAACAATTAACATCTAATAACACTTTAGCAACATCCTTTTACTTCCAGCAATGATTAAACTCCATTAACATCACAAAACCCTTAACTAACAACCTTTAACATTAGAGATTCAACTAGTTTTGGGATTACAATGTTAAAACCAAATTATTAACATTATTAAACATCAAAATCATGATCTAATATGATCAAGAACCCAGCAAAACAGATCAAATTCGAAAATCTATTAATTTCATCAATCAAAATACAATTAAACCAATTTTCCTTAACTAAACTATCAAAACACATTAGAAAACAATTGTAAAGGATCAATAACTTGAGAATTTCAGTAAATAACCTTTCATTAGAGGAGAAGAATGAACATTACCTCTAATGGATGCTTTCCCCCTTAATTGGATGGATTTGCATGAGAAAACAAAGTTAAAATAATAAGGTTTTGTTTGTAAACAATTGAGAATCCAATTGAAATCAAAAGATTTAAGAAAAATAAAGATTTACCTGAAGATTTAGAAGAAGAAGAAGAAGAAGATGGTGTTTGGCTGGAGAGATTTTGAGATAAAAGATTTTGAGAAAAAGTTAGTTACGTAACTTTTGTTTTAAAGAATTAATTATCAAATTAATTCTCCAAAACCTATTTATATTTTCCTAAACACTTTTAAAAATATCCAATTAAGGGATAAAGTATGAGATTAGACTTTTGGGAAATTAGCTCCTTAAAGATTCAAAGTTTTGACCCTTTTACAAAACAATCACTAAAAACAGTTTTTAAAGTTTACATTTTGGTCACTAGTCCCATAATGTCCGATTTCCAAAAATCATTTTCCAAAATTGTTTCCACCAAAACCATTAACATATTAAATAATGATTTTAGAACATTTTCCCATATTTTTATCACCTTCAAAAATATTTAATCCGATTTAATCCTAAAACCGACTCGAATCTCTTATATCGGTCTATCGGACCCTTAAAACAAACCCCAAAATATCTAGACCCAAAACAAGGGCATTACACAACATGAATGATATCATGGCAAGATAACGGTGGTGCTACCATAATCGCCTAAACACATAGCATCATGAATGTATGATCTCACACACATCATATACATATACCTCATAAGTTCACACAACATCACACAGATAAAACCAATAATATTAAGTGAGGCCCCCGTCCACACATCACGAGATCCTACACTACGAGTAAGGCTCGCGTCCATAAAGTATCGGAATCCTATACTTGTAGGGATGAGGCATGCGTCCACAGAGCATCAGGATCCTACATTCATGCTCGGAATCTCTCATCAAACATCTTCAAATGAGGCTAGCATCCACACAACATCGGGATCCTATATTCAAGAGTCTTCAAGGTGTTGCAACATACTTTTTGGGGTATTCAAATCCCAACAACAAGAGATGACTCAACTATCTAGACAACCCATCAGCGCACAGCAAGGGCTTTAGCCACCACACAGCATCGATCGATCCACCAAGGATCCCTATGGGTTTTTACTTCATACAATTTATCCAATATTTACTGAATCATTAGCCATTTTATTTCACATACAGGGTTTAAATCTCCGTTTCTTAGTTTTAATATTCATTTTATACCTTAAGAGACCCTTTGGGCCCTTTACCTCGAATTGTAAAACCTCCGAATGCAAACTTAATTTTCTTGTGTAGATTACCCAGCGAGTATCGATACTCCTATATGGGTATTGGTAAGCCTCTCTATGTATCGATACTCCTCTACGAGTACCGATACTCAATTTAGGTTTGAAAGATTTGGTGCCCCAAGCTGTACCGATACGTTAACCTCTATATTATTACTCTACATCGGTACGTGATCCACCCAGTACCAATTCTTACCCGTATCGGTACTTCTACCTTTGCTTACCGGTACGCGAAAGCCTTCTTCAGGCAATGAAACAATAGTACCAATACTCCCCCTAGCGTATCAGTATGCAAAAATGCTATTGGAATTTCCAATAAGCAATGGGTACCGATACGCGTACGACAGCACCGGTATGCTCCTCACAACCTGTCCCTTTTATAACATATGTGTACCGGTACTAGACATCCAATACCGGTATGCGAGTCTAGAATTTTCAAAGTATGGGTTTGGATTTCACCTAGAAATCCCACTTAACCTATATGGTTAAGCCCCAAATCAATCCTACAAGTTATGGTGAAGATATTAGGTGAGTTACTACCAATTTTAAGCCATAACAACACCAAATCCACATTTCACCATTAAAGATCGACCAAGTATATCAAGCCATAAACATCCAAATCATGCATCAAACCCTATTTTTATGATTTCCAGGAAACTATAGGAGTTAGTAGTGTACTAACCTTGATTCCAAAGCTGAGAATGAAGCTTCCTAGCCACAGCTTTACACCTTACTCTTCCTTTGATCCTTGAAAGAGTTTCTGACCTCTTTCACTACAAGAGATGTTACCAAACGTGTTACAACATCGTTAGGGGATTAAGGGAGTCAAAACACATATCTTAACGAGAATGAAGCTCCTAAAACAACCCATTCTCGTTCTCCCCCATCAACCCCCACCAAAATACCCTTCTCTACCAAAACTAACCATTATTACCTTGTTTGATAGATCTCTGAAAGCTGAACATCTTTCCCTCAAACAACAATATGGGATTCACTCGCAAAATCCCAAAGATTAAGCCTTGAACTAAAAGATTTGGGTGGGAGAGATGAAGATATGAGGAAGAAGAGATAAATGGGAACCAAATCAAGTCACCTCTTACAAGACGGGTAGAAAATTAATTCCTCTTTCCCCTTCTTTTTCATCCTAAGAGTGAATTTACACTCTTGCCCCTTCAACTCCCAATCCTTTAAACCCAACCTCAACCCCAACACTTAATGCTAGCCCAAAAATCTCCTATAAGCCTGAATAACACGACCTAAATACGAGGCCCATGTCTCGGTTAAACCCGACCCTCAGATTTTGAAATCCGGGTTGCTACAAATTGGCTATTTGTATTATAAGTTACTTTTTTGTTGTCCTCCCGGTTCTAAGGCTACGCCCTGACTACTCCGGACGACCCGTGTCGCACACTTGGTTTTGGTGGGTGAGTCTTCCAGCGTGAATTTTCTGCATACTTGGCCTCGAACTTGAGACATGCTTAAGCGATATCAAGTTACTTACCACTTGGAGCAATCCCCGTTGGTTATATAAGTTACTTTTTAATTCTTTATTATAATATCTAATCTTAATTGAGCAAACATATTTGGCCGATTGGTCAAGCTGCTTATCTTTGTTCCTTCATATTTCCTTAGGTTATGGGTTCTAGACCCACTAAGAGCACTTATCTTCATTCTCCTTTCTCTAGGTAAGATTAAGATTAGATTTAAGATTTATAAAATAAATCTAATATTAACTAGAATTAGATTTGGTAGGAAATCATGAGAAAATGTAATATTTATTTAGCTACTTCAATTGTAATATGTAATTATTAGATAGTAACCGTTTCTATAAAATTTCAAGTTTCCATAAAAAGTGATATTTATCAGCTACATCAATCGTATATTTCGAAGTTGGTATAATTATAAATTATTAAATAGTATTAATACAAGAAAAAAGATTAATTATTAGATGAGTTTTTAAACAAATTATCATAAAATAATATAATTTTGAATTTGAATTAAAAAATAAGTAAAAATTTAATTAAAAAATAATACACATTCAAAATTAAGTAGTAAAAATATTCATTCTCAATAGTGACTAAGAATTACATATTTTCCATTTCAAACCCTTCATTTCTCGAATTTAATAAGAGGTGTCGTTTTCAATACCAAGAAAAGCCTTGAACAGCTGTGTAGTTTCCAACGTTGCTTTCCATGTGAACGTATTTGAGAAATTTCTAAAATCGTAATCTCACTTTTTGAACTTGTTTACCTCGTATTTCTCGCCATTTTCATGCAGCAGTTTCCTTCCCCAACCGTTACTGATGAATCTCCACTCACAAAACCCCGTCTCAAGCCCATGCTTTCTTTCCGGTGTTTTTTCCTTTTGCTTCGAAATGAGAAACTCTAATTTCAAAACTTTCATCTTCTTCGTTTTCTTGTTTTCTCTTGATCTTCCGTCGGTGTTTTCGTTTGATGGAGACTCTCAAATCTTGATTCGGGTTAAGGATTCTCAGCTTGTCGACCCGGATGGAAATCTCCGCGACTGGGTTTCGTCGAAGCCCGGTCAAAGCCCCTGTAATTGGACCGGCATTACCTGCGAAACTCAGAACCAAACTGTTGTTTCGATTGATCTTTCTGGGCTGGGAATCTCCGGTGGTTTTCCGTTCGGGTTTTGTCTAATCCGGACCCTGCGTTCTCTCTCCCTTGCTGGGAATACCCTCAACGGTTCACTTTCTTCTCAGGCTCTCTCACCCTGTTCTCATCTCCGGGAGATTGATCTCTCAGAGAACTTGTTCATCGGAGAGTTACCGGATTTCTCGTCGGATAACTTGGAAGTTCTTAAACTTTTTAACAACAACTTCACCGGCGATATTCCCCTTAGCTTCGTACGGATTCAGTCTCTCAAAGTTCTATCGCTTTACGGGAACTTACTCAACGGTGATATTCCTTCTTTTTTAGGTAATCTGACTGAGTTAACCCACTTTGATCTCGGTTACAATCCTTATAAACCATGTATTTTGCCGAGCGAGCTTGGGAACTTGTCGAAACTAGAAGGTTTATGGTTAGCAAACTCGAGTCTCGTCGGAGAAATTTCAGTTTCGTTTGGAAATCTAGTTTCTTTGAAGAATCTCGATTTATCTAACAATTTTTTGAGTGGTAAAATTCCAGAAAGTTTATCAATGTTAAAGAATTTGGAGCAGCTTGAACTTTTCCAGAACTATCTAACAGGGGAATTGCCTGAGAGTTTAGCTAACATGACAGCTCTGCGTGAGTTCGACGTGTCACAAAACTGTTTCTCCGGTAAATTACCGGCGAAAGTTGCTGCATTGTCTCTCGAGTCACTGAATCTCAACGACAACTATTTCACTGGAGAAATTCCGGAAGTTTTAGCTTCCAATCGATATCTTTCGCAGTTAAAGCTGTTTAACAACAGTTTCACCGGAGAATTACCATCCAACCTCGGTAAATTTTCTCCCTTATAAGATTTCGATGTCTCGATGAACAACTTTACTGGGGAATTACCGCCATTTCTTTGTTATAGAAAGAATCTTCGACGCATTGTTGTTCTAAAGAATCAGTTCTCGGGGAACATACCAGAATCCTACGGCGACCGTCGCTCGTTGAATTATGTTCGGATGGCTGATAATTCACTTTCTGGTTACGTGCCAGAAAAATTCTGGGGTCTCCCTTTAATTCAGTTCCTTGAATTAGAAAACAATCATTTCGAAGGTTCGACTTCTCCTTTAATCTCATCCCTTCAGCAGCTGGACTCTCTTCGGATTTCCGCTAATAATTTTTCCGGCAGGATTCCCAACGAAATCTGTCGGTTGGTTAATTTGACACGGATTAGTCTTGGCCGAAATAGATTTTCTGGTGAACTGCCGTATTGCATCACTGATTTGAACTTGCTAAAGCTTGATTTGCATGATAATGAAATACTGGGAAGATACCAAGCTCTGTGAGTTTGTGGACCGAGTTGACCGAGTTGAACTTGGCGAGAAACCGATTCACCGGTGAAATTCCACCTGCCCTTGGTGGCTTGCCGGCTTTAACTTACCTTGATTTGTCCAACAATTTACTGAGCGGTGAAATTCCAGAGGATTTGACGAAGCTGAGGTTAAACCAATTTAACCTTTCATGGAATAATTTGAACGGTAAAGTGCCATCGGGTTTTGACCATGAGTATTTCATTTCGGGTTTATTGGGTAATCCGGATCTTTGTAGCCCGAATCTGAAACCATTCCCTACATGCCCGAAAAGCGGACCCTCCATCTCTTACGTTGTGGCTATTCTAGCGACTTGTTTTCTCCTTTTGATCGGGTTGCTCATACGGTTTTTTAGAACCCGCTCCAAGTTCGGAAGCAAAGACCGACGTCCATATACAGTCACCGCATTCCAACGAGTTGAGTTTACGGAGGAGGATATTTTCCCGTTTTTAAAGGATGAGAAAATAATTGGAACGGGTGGTTCGGGTCGAGTATATAAGGTTGAACTTAAAACGGGTCAAACCGTGGCCGTCAAGAGACTATGGGAAGTTAAACCTGAGATGGATACGGTTTTTAAATCCGAAGCCGAGATATTGGGTCGGATCCGACATGGTAACATCGTGAAACTGATAATGTGTTGCAGCAGTGAAGAGTTGATGATTCTGGTTTACGAATACATGGAGAACGGGAGTTTGGGGGACGTGTTGCATGGGAACAAGAGCGCGAGTTTACTGGATTGGCCCAAGCGGTTCACGATAGCAATCGGCGCCGCTCAGGGGCTGGCTTATTTGCACCACGACTGCGTGCCGGCTATCCTGCACCGGGACGTGAAGAGTAACAATATTTTGCTGGACGAGGAGATGCGACCACGCGTTGCGGATTTTGGGTTGGCTAAAACGTTGCGCATGGAAGCCGGGAACGGTGACACGGCCATGTCACGCGTCGCTGGAACCCATGGCTATATTGCCCCAGGTCAGACAGTCCCCAATCTTTCCATTTTTCATTTCTAATAATTTTCTTCAAATCAATAACATGTAAGAAAATTTTGATGCGTCACAGAATATGGATACACGCTTAAAGTGACGGAAAAGAGTGACGTGTATTCCTTTGGCGTGGTGCTGCTAGAATTGATTACCGGAAAAAGGCCAAACGATCCTTCATTTGGTGAGAACAAAGATATAGTTAGGTGGGTGACCGAGGTTGTTCTGTCATCGCCGTCGTCGTCTCCAGAAGGAGTAGACGACGGCTGCAAAATGCTAGTCGAGATTGTTGATCCAAGGATGAACCCTTCACAATCTGATTTCAAGGAGATTGAGAAAGTTTTGAATGTGGCTTTTACATGTACTTCCTCCTTCCCCATTAACAGGCCATCCATGAGAAAGGTAGTTGAATTGCTCAAGGACCAAAGGTGTACTCATTTGGCACCTCCATAACTTAGTTTGTACCAGATTCCCCCCCCCCCCCTGCAATTATGCCAAAGTAGTTTGCTAACATGGCGACTTGGTTTTTACATTTTGAGTAGTTTGGTTTATATATATTTTTAAGTTCTGAAATATATAAAATTTGCAGATTTAAAATCCGAGATTCCGTTTAGTTGATTTATTTATATATTTTAAAGAGTTATTAATATTTTTGTTCCAGTGATAACCAATTTTTTAAAATAAATTTAATCTTTTTGAATATGATGATGTGTACATTATAGTATCTGTTCAGTTTTTTAGCCCTTTTAATGATGTACATACACCATGTATACATAGTACTCGAACTCTGGTCTCCTAGATAATAACGCACCCACTTCAAAGAATAAAAAGTAGGGTAAAATATAGTATGCTCATTTGACACTTCACATTAAATTTCTTTCTTCCTCCATTTTCTTCTTTTCTTGCTTTGTTTTCCCTCCAATTGAACCTAAAAGTTCACATATGTTGTCTAATACATATTTGTATCTGATATTAAACATGTAACGTAGGTTCAAAGTAAACTTACATTAAAACTATTAGCTTCTTTTTCCTCATCCAATCCGAGAAATTACAAAGCTCTCCGACCATTGTCCATTGTTGTCGCTGCAACAATCCAAATCGACTCTCATTCCATTCAAATCCAAAGAAGAAAAGAATGATGAATTTATAAAAGTGAATTTTACCAACCTTTACAAGGAGTAATTTGAAATAGCCTTTCAATTACTTTTCGATCAACGAGGCTATCATCGAGTGACGAGGACATGAACTTCTTCTGAATCAAGTTGACAGGTCGTAGCCGTCGATCTGTTTCGCCCTCCTCAGCCAAGTAATGGAGTCGTTCACCGCCATCTCAAGGAGGACACAAACTCGAAAAGTTTCTTTTGAAAAAGAAGAAAAAATCGACCTGTAACTTTAATAAACAAGGTTACCCATTGATCTATGCCTTGTATTTTATACCTATAATGTTTGTATTTGAATTTCAATTTCTTAATTTATTAATACTTTTTTTTTTAATTTTTCTCTCTCAAATCAAATCTTTCTCTCTCTAAGAAATGGTCGAATGCATATTTGTTCCTTGGCAGTATGAGGAAAAACAGAGCTAGAAAAGAAGAAAATGGAGAAAGAAAATTAACGTGACATGCTAGCATTTTTAACGGAAATTAACAAGAAGGACCAAAATAAAAATAGACTAAAAGTTAAGTGACTTTAATGAAAATTTTAAAAGCTTAACGACCAAAATAGAAATACCCTAAAAATTTAATGAGTATCTGTATACTTCACCATAAAAAGTAAATTTATCCAACTATTAAGTATATTAAATGAAATGTTTCACCTTAGATAATTTCTTTGTATTCAAGTTAAAAGACGATGTTTCTTTAATTGAAAATGGCTCCAGAAAGAAATAAATTTCAAGTTGCATAAACATGAATTCCCCTATTGATATTTATTAGAGATGGCAGGTGTCTATTTTTAGATAAAAGCATGAATGCTTAGTGTCACGGGGCTAGATTTTGACTCTAGCTGATCCGTGCGGCCTTAGACACCTTCGACGTAAATCAGTCGATTCCTACGCCTAAGTCAGCCTTCAACCAGCCTTGTGAGTACTCCTGCTCGACAACGGCTTCGACAAGCACTCCAGGTTTCGATGGATCTTGTCACGGACACCACTTGTGTCGCGGGCTAGACCTTTGCCAGACGAATCGTGCCGGACCTTAGTCGCTTTCTCGGTTGAAACGTCTGCTAAGTCACCCTGAAGTACCTTGTCACGGTCTTAGGTGAAGTTCTCTCGACAAACACCTAACTCAGCCAGGATTCTCGCTCCGGAAGATCAAACACTCCTCGAAGCCCTCGAACGAAAGATCGTTCTAAGCGAAAGCTAATCGAAGAACAACGGAAAGAGATTGGCAGCTAGAACAACGAAGAACACTCAAGAACAACAAAGAACAATAAAGAACACTCAGAGAGTTTTAGAGTAAATGCTTCTTGTATTACTCAAAGTGAAGTGGTTTGAATATGAGATGATTTACAAGTGAGGATGGAGCCTCTATTTATAGTTGAACTCCCCTACATCCAACGGCTCAGTTTAAATTACATCGACGGTCGAGATTGATCTTATCTTATCACATCTCAATTTCAAATCTCTAATTATCACAAACATTATCTACACATTATATTAAAATAAATGGATAATGCTTTGCCCAAATTACCCTCCTGAATCCTCCATGGATTTGGCTAAGTCTTGTGGGCTTGCGGGCTTTCTAGCATTCTCCAAGTGCCGGGCCAAGTGTGATGGTCTTGGCAAGCCCGTTCCACCGCGCAAACCCTATTTGGCTGATTCTTGCGCCAATGCCTCGGTCCCAAAGGTTTGGTCCACGCCTTCCTCCAAGTACTGGGCCAAGTCTAATGATCTTGGCAAGCTCGTTACGCCGCGCAAGCCCTCTTTGGCTGGTTCTTGCGCTAATGCCTCGGTCCCAAAGGTATGGTCCTCGCCATTCTCCGAGTGCTGGGCCACATTTGGCAAGCCCGTTGCATTGCGCACAACCTCCTTATTTGTTGCTCGCGTTAATGTCTCGATCCGAAAAGTTTGGTCTGTGACATTAGCTTACAAGCTAAGGCCTAAGGGTGCATAAATTACGAACCTCATGACAACAACATTTGATCTGTTAATGTAAATGGCCTTACATTTTCACTTTTTTATTTACTTTTTGGTTAATAGATTAATTTTTGACAATAATAACCGGCTGGGTCATTTTATTGAAAAAATAAAATAAAAAAGTCTGACAATAAAAAGCACGTGCCACAAGCCATAAATACGGATAGACAAAAAAACCAAAAAACTGAAAAAGCTTAAACAAAACGAAGAAGACAAACGAGCAAAGATCCAATCCAGTGAAAATCCAAAGAATCATCTTCGAAGTACTGAAGCAATTTGTAGAGAAAAAGTGCCAAACTTGGAGGAGGAGGAAAAACATTCATAGAGCAAGGAAAACCAAGAACTTCAAAGGGCCAATTAGGGCAAAATTTTCAAGGTGTGTCGCACCACCGACGGTCTGCAGCAGCTAGTGAGAGAGCAACAAAGGAAACTTCTTAGACCCAAAATTGTTCGACAGCATCAGGAATTAACACCTTAGAGATGGCATGTGCAACCCTGTTACCCGATCGAGGAATGAAGTTGAAACGACAGTCTCTCAAACGGTAAATCTGATGCTTAGCCTTCCATATAGATAAGTCGTCTTGCCCAGATTTCAATTTTTTAATTACCGCCAAAGAGTCACTCTCAATTACTGATTTGGTGAAACCCATAACCGCCACTAATTCGATTGCATGTACAGCGATAAGGGTCTCTACCGCGAAGCTGGAAGGGATATGATTCGTCTTCCGGCAGCAAGCACCCATCATTTGTCCTTGAGAGTCTCTGTAACAACACCAGAACTCGCTTCATTAGTGGCTCGGGAGTAACTCGCATCGAAATTTGCTTTAACATAGTCATTGGGAGGAGGGTACCCGTGCGCCAAAACGTCTGAGGAATGCCCCTTAAATCGTGTTGAGACTGATGAAAACTCCAAGCAATAAGACTTGATAAAGATAACAACTTCCTCTTTTCTCTGCACAATATTTTTATGAATGTGTTTATTTTTAGCATACCAAAGCGCCCAAATTGTAACAAGAATCTCGGTATTCATGTGAGCCCCTGTATTCTTGAATAACCAATGTAGCCAATCATTAAACTATAATAAACTAACATTTAGAGGCCATGAGTAACCCAATAAGGACCAGACTGATTTTGCTAAGCCACACTCACGAATCACATGATTGACATCTTCAAATTTATTAATGCACCATAAACAGTAAGGATCACTCGCAACTCGCTTGTTAAACAGATTATGTCTGGTAGGTACAAGATTTTTTGAGAACTTCCATACTGTATCCTTACTTTCTCAGGTGTAATGACCCGTTTACATCCAGACCCGACCCAAAACCCAAACCAAACCCGGTTCAGACCCGAACCCGACCCGGATCCAAATCCATTAACCCGGCCCAAAAACTAAAAAACTCTAAATAATCCTAATCTGCCGCGCCGCCAGTGTTGCCGCCGTTCATCCTCGCCGCTGGCCGCCTTCTCCGGTAACCCACCATGAACCAAATTAACCCAAAACCCTAAATTTATCCAAACCAAATAAACCAAAATAAAACATCCCTAATCTGACAACTTAAACCAAACCCTGCCACCTCTCCCATACTTGCACCATACCACCAGATCTGTTGGACCATGCCCTGCTACCCTTAAATCCGGCTCTCCCATCACCCTATATGCATCAGATTAAAATATGTAAGGGTTAGTATAGATTTGGATATAAAAAACGAATCAAAAAGCTTGTAAAATGGGTACTTTTTTAGTTCGAATATCAGAGAGAAAGAGGGTTTTTTTGAGAAAAAATTTGTAAGGATAATCATTTTGAAAACAAGTAATTTTAAAGGTAAAAAAAATAATATCTGTTGAATATTTTTTTAGTTTTAAATCCTTTTTTTGTTTTATTCGAATCACATAAAAAAGGAAGGAGAAAGATTAGGGGTTTACCTGGCCGGCCGAGTGTCGCCGTGAGGCTGCGGCGTTGAAAATGAAGAACGGTCGCCGCCCTGGTTCGAGTGTTGAGAGGAAAGGAATGAGGGTTTTTAGGTTTAGGTTAGATATTAAGTTTTTTTATAGGTTTTGAATGATATAATCACCCTTCTTATGTTTGAAACTGATCAGGCAAAACGGCGTCGTTTCGCCATACCCCGACCCTCGCGTTTTTTGGTTAAGGGGCAAATTACGCGCGTAGTCCCTCCCTCTTCTCCCCGTTTTCACTTTTGTCATAGAATAATCCCGCCTCTAGCCCCTGTGTTTGTTATGCGCTTTTAATCTTGCCCATTTGTGCTTTATTTGTGTCCTTTATTTTGCATTTTGTTTCGGTTTAGTCACTGAAATGTAGGCTTTAATTTCCAGCATGATATTTCTGTTAGTTTATATTTAAGCCCATATATTTTGCATATGTTTTAATTTAGTCCATTAATATGCATCATTTATGCCATGTAATTTAATATTGTTGCATTTTAGCCCTTAATTTTCATATTCATGTTGTTTTATGTATATTAGTGTAAACCATGCATTATTATTATTATTATTTGTTAGATTCGTTTTATTTATGTGATTGATATTTATGTATTTATGTTAGATTAGTGTTTTATTATATTAGCATTTATTTATATTTTTATCACATGTATTTATTTATATTTGCCATGTTTTTTAAGTTTGCATAACAAATATATATTTTGTCAATGCGGTGCCCTTTTATCCGAGCGTAAATGGGGCCAGTATCAGGCGTAGTGATAGTGGTTGAGGGTTTATTCTCGGATAACGGGGCCTTTAAAATTTACTCGCACATATAACGAATTTTAAATTAATCGTCACTTTAATCCGGAAAGTTTAATATTAATAAAACGATAATTATTAAAGTACCAATTTTGGGCGGTGTGGGGGTGCTAATCCTTCCCCATCCGTAACCGACTCCCGAACCCATCAATTTTAAATCTCTGGTTTTTACGGTGTCCGGTCCACCTTGAGTAGCCGGTGGCGACTCCATTTTCAAATAAAACACGAGTTCTATAAAACTCCCGCGGAAGACAATATTTTCAAAGTAAAACAAAATATAAAATAAAATACATATTTTTAGCGAGAGGGACATCGCTACAGTTGGCGACTCCGCTGGGGAAATTTTTGTTTTTCAAAAACAAATGAGAGTCGAGCTTTTTTCAAATAATTACCGCTTTATTAATGTTGCGCGTAATAAGTGCTACGCAATTGTGCAAGTATACACGTCGCAAGTTATAGTATAAAAGATATCGTCTCCACAGGGATTGGTGCTACTTCAAGAATCTAGTCTCTTGCACTGTAAAAAGTAAAAACACAAATAAAAGATTATAGAAGTTTAACTAATCTAGAAAGCAAATAAGTAAAAGAAAAGATGAATTCAATTGAGAGAGATAGGCTAGGTTATCGTGAGTTGAGGTGTGATATCTGATTGGATTGTCTTGGTAAAAGAGTGTACGGGCAACTCAGTTGCCGTGGCAACTTGCACGACGGGGTTGCCTTGGCAACTAATTGATGGTTGCCTGGGCGACTAGTTGGGCAACTACTTGGGCGACTGGGCAGCAACTTCAAGGTTCGGCGGAGCGTTCTTCAATGGTTTCTTCTTATCCCTAAGTCGAAACTCTAGCTACTTGTGCATGCCTTGATAATACATCCCTGCGTGAATCAAGGGTGAACAACAACCAATCTTACGCTCCTCTTAGCCGTTGAAATCCTTAACTTATTCCTAAGCCGGATTAATCTTCACCATCATTGGATTGCATAAAGATCATATTCATTCGTTTCTTGAATCTAACTCTCCCGATATTAGATAAATGGATGAAATCACGAGATCCTCTCCCAATTCACTCGCAAGCAATAATAAGAACCAAGAATGAATAAACCTTGAAATAGAAAAGTGCAAACTCTTATTGCCTAAACAAAAACCAATAGTTTCTCACAACCACAAAATACAATAACCATAGCCAAGTAAATTTAGTTCATGGCTAGGTTCCAAAGAAACACAAGATAAACAATCCCTAGCATGAACCCAATCGAACAAGGAAGAAAAGCTGAAGCTTGTCGAAAATTCCCCTTTGCTTCCTCTCTTGGTCTTGTCGAAATTCCCTCTTGCTCTCCCTATTCAAGTTGTCGAAATCTCCTTGCTATTTATAGGGCTAGGCCAAAGTCCTTCTTTGAGGAGGAGTTTGAGTTGGAATTAAATTATCTTTAAAGAATATAATTCTTTATTATAATTTTATTTCTATTAGAACTTCTCCTATCTTCTTGGAATTTAATTCTTCTTTAATCTCTGCATGGCAATCAAATTCCTTTGGGCTTGGGCCTTGCTCCATGTCATCTTGGGCTTGTAAAGTCATTAATTTCGACATCCCTATTGCATTTTGTCTTTGTCGACAAATGCCATGGCAACTGGCTTGGTGTCTCCTTCATGCATTGCCCTGGCAACTAGCTCGGCATATCCTTCATGCATTGCCCTGGCAACTAGCTCGGCATTGCTTTGGCAAGTGATCGTGCACATACACATACAAAGCACACCAAAGCAGCATCTTTTCCACAAAAACTACCAAGTTATGTAATCAAGCTCAACGATGGAAGGAAACATGGATTAATGCATGAATAGCTAATTATGCAACTAATATGAGCCTAAGTCTAACAATAATATGAGTAAAAAGGGTAAGAAAAATAGTACTTTTGAACACTTATCACACCCCCAAACTCGAACTATTGCTTGTCCTCAAGCAATGCAAACTCATAATTACCTGCCAAGACTTCAATTTTCACAAACTTAGCTTTGAACTTGATTTCAATTCTCTGAACCGGGGCACAAAGTATGATTATAATTTTATTTTTCAGAAAACTGAGGAGTTACTCGGAATCAAACTATAATGCTTGTGAGTGTGTGCGGAGTTGTGTGCAAGTTGATTTTTCGGACCCTATGCAAACAATAGGTTTTCAAATTACTTTATTGGGTTCTTTTTAACATGTTTTAACTAGAGCCAATTTCGGGCACCTCTAGTGTTTTATTTTTAGTTTTCTTAAGTTAATTTAATCGACTAGAGCCGGTTTCGGGCACCTCTAGTTAATTTTTTTTAACCTATACTAGAGCCAGTTTCGGGCACCTCTAGTGATCCTAAGTTTTAGCACATGCTAGAGCCAATTTCGGGCACCTCTAACATTCATCCAATTTTTATTCTAATCCCCCAATTTGTTAATTATCAACCTAAGTTTACTAGAATTCCTTAAATCAATCAAACCACAACAGTGTTTCATCAAATTTAGCATCATAGTAAAATTCTAAGTTTTTCCATGGTTATCCTAGAATAAAGATTCTATCAATTAAGTGCATTGGCAAAGTCATCATCGAATATTCATCAAATCTAAGCAATTCTTGTTCTAATTAAAGGCATGACAAGCAATTTATGTATCCTAAATGTAATACTTAAGATTAATGTAACTAAACATGGTAATTACTAATAACAATCCCCCCCAAACTCGAGTGAGGCATTTTCCTCAATGCATGCATAAAAATAACGAAAAATAAAAATAAAAATGCATACAAGGACTTACTCCGAGAGTTCGTCATCGTAGATGATTAGTTTCCTTCTAGTTGGCGTCTTGATTTTCTTGCTTGAACGCGATGGTTGTTTTCTTGTTGCCTGTGATGGAATCGATCCTCGTACGGGGTTGTCTTCATTATCCTCTTCATCAATGTCAATGGCTTTTCGCTTGGAGGATTCAATTGGTGCGGTCTTTATTGGTTCAATGGAGGACTCGTCCGAATCTGAAAAATCAGAAAATGATTCTGTAGGAGTTGATTCGGGCATAGGTGCTTTACCTTTGGCTTTTGCAGTGGTTGCCGGGGCATCGTCAGGGTTGGTTGTCGTGGTGTCAGCTTCCTTGGTTGCCGTGGCGACTGCTTCATTGGTTGCCGGGGCAAGAATCTCGGCGGGAAAGATTAGGAACGACACACGATTGTCCGGGTACTTTTCTAGGATGACTTGGGTGATGGCATTGTTGTGCTCCTTCATGTACCGCATGAACATTAGTTGCCGATCTTCAATTTGCCTTAGGCGGCTTGCCAATGGCTGCAAAAGTGCTTCAAAGTGCCCCGGGATTAATGGCCGAGTTGCCCTGGCGTTAGGTGCTTGGGCATTAGGGATTTCCACGGCGGCAGGGGTTACCATGGCAATTGGAGGCCTTGAAGAATCTCCCGGTGCCTCTCCCATTAGCTTCCGGATTAGTGTTATATTCCAACCAGACTTGGGTAGGGCCTTTTCATCGGTGGACTCACTCGGGATATGCATTTCCTTGCAAAGATTAGAAATTAAGCAAGGGAAGAAAAGATAACCCTTATCTTTTGAGCGTCGTTCCAATGAGTTCCCGGTTGAGTGAGTTCTTGAAGCACCTTGTCGAGTTGCTTGGGATTGATTTGGTCAACGAAGGCTTGATGCTCGTCCTTCTCAATGTAAAGTCCGTAAAAGGTGTTGATGCTTTCGGGACTTATAAGACTTATAAGTATGGCCTTGTCACGAACAAAAACATAAGGATTATCCGGGTTAGGTGAGTGAGCATAGAATTCTCTTACCCATGAGATGTTACCCGGTTCCGGTTGATGGCAAAAGATTTGCCACTTTTGATGTGCAATCCTCTTGAAGATGAATGGTTCAAGGCTGAAATCTTGATGAGAGTTGGAGTATTCAAAGCCTTGTTCTTCATGAATCTTCCGGCTTTCAAACTTGGATTGAAATCTTTCTTGAACCGCCGGTGTAGCAAACTTCTTGTATCTTGGTTCTTTGGAGGAACTTGGATGAACTAAAAGTTTAATCTTTGATGCCATGTATGATCTTGGTTGTGAGTAAAAATAAAGAAAAGAAAAGAAAAGAAACTAAAGAGTTGCAAGATATAAAGTAGGAATAGGTTAAGGGTGATGGGTTTTATAGAAAAGATAGGTGGTTGGGATTGGGGGAAATCGAAAAAGGGTTTAGGGTTTGGTAAGAATTTTCGACAAAGGGGTTTTGGTTAGGATGAATTGGAGGCTTTATATAAGCCTTAGATTCAGCCCATTAGTTTCCTTGTTGAAGATGTTTTCCTACTTGGTTTAGAATTCCTTCTTTATCTTGAACTTCCTTTCCTACAATTCAAAAACAAATCAAATAAGGATTAAAATTAAAGATAAACTAATAAAGAAAATAAATAAAGATGTGTAATAGGATTCTAAAACTTGAATAAAAAAAATCTATCCTAAAACTACTAATAATCGAGAAAAAAATAAAAAAAAATCAGAAAAAATAAAATACTTAAATAGTCGAAAAAATAAAAATAAAAATAAAAAATAAAAATAACAATAAAACTATAAAAAGGGAGAGCATGCTCATGCATCTCCTAAATTGACCACTTCCTTGTTACGTTCCACATGGGCACCATTGTAGTGCTTCAATCTTTGTCCATTAACTTTGAATTCATGGTTGTCAGAGATGGACTTGATTATCACGACACCATGAGAGAATGGTTTGACGACTTCAAATGGTCCTGACCATCTTGATTTCAGCTTTCCCGGGAAAAGTTTTAGCCGAGAATTGAATAGGAGAACTAGTTGCCCTGGCGTGAACTGCCGTGGCAATAGTTTCTTGTCATGCCATCGCTTTGTTTTCTCCTTGTAGATTCGTGCATTGTTATAGGCTAGTGCACGAAATTCTTCTATCACATTGAGATCCATCAAGCGCTTTTGTCCGGCACTTTCCCAATCCATATTCACGGTCTTGATTGCCCAGTACGCCTTGTGCTCGATTTCCACCGGTAGATGACATGTTTTACCATAGACAAGCCGGAAGGGGGACATACCTAATGGTGTTTTGAATGCAGTCGCGATATGCCCAAAGTCGTCATCTAGTCTTAATGACCAATCCTTCCTTGAGGGATTTACAACTTTCTCGAGTATTCCCTTCAACTCCCGGTTGGAAATTTCTGCTTGCCCGTTGGTTTGTGGGTGATATGCCGTGGCGATCTTGTGTGATATGCCGAAGCGTTGCAACATCTTGGCAATTAGTCCATTGTCAAAATGCTTGCCCCGCACATCGATAATTGCTCTCGGCATCCCAAACCGTAAAATATGTTTTTCTGCAGGAATCGTTGCACGGTCTTGGAATCGTCGTTGGGAACTGCAGCTGCCTCTACCCATTTAGACACATAGTCGATGGCAAGTAAGATGTAGAGGTTGCCGAATGAAGATGGGAAAGGTCCCATAAAGTCGATCCCCCATACATCGAACAGTTCCACCTCGATGATGTTCTGGAGTGGCATCTCATGTCGTCTAGAGATATTGCCCGTCCTCTGGCAACGATCACATTGCCTGTAAAAGTCTTGGGCATCTTTGTACAATGTTGGCCAATACAAACCGGATTGCAAGACTTTGGTCACGGTACGAGTTCCTCCAAAATGTCCTCCATAGGGTGAAGAATGGCATTGCCGGAGTACATTCTGTTGCTCTTCTTCAGGGACACTTCGGCGTATAACCTGATCTGCACATTGTTTAAACAGAAGAGGCTCGTCCCAAAAGTAATGCTTAGCATCATGGCGGAACCGTTTCTTCCCTTGGTGTGTAATGCCATAAGGAAAAATACCACAAACAAGGAAGTTAACTAAATCTGCGTACCAGGGTATTGCCGAGTCATGTGCTGCTGTGGCGACTGCTCCCAAGATTGCTGAGGCGTGCGCGTCAAAGACTGCTGTGGCGTCGAGAGTTGTCGAGGCATGTGCATCCATAGTTGCCGAGGCGTCGAGGGTTGCCGAGGCGTCAAGGGTTGCCGAGGCGTCGAGGGTTGCCGAGGCAACTAAAATTTGTTCATCCGGGAATGCATCACATATCTCAAGATTCGCGTCCTCCTCCTTATTGCGTTCCAAACGTGATAAGTGATCGGCCACTTGATTTTCTGTTCCTTTCCTGTCCTTAATTTCAATATCAAATTCTTGTAAAAGTAATATCCAACGAATCAAACGAGGTTTAGCATCCTTTTTAGCAAATAAGTATTTGATTGCCGAATGGTCCGTATGAACAATTACTTTGTACCAATTAAGTAGGATTGGAACTTGTCAAATGCGAAAACTACAGCTAGTAACTCTTTCTCCGTTGTTGTGTAATTCACTTGAGCACCATTAAGAGTTTTACTAGCGTAGTATATCACATGGAAGGTCTTACCTGTGCGTTGGCCTAGGACTGCTCCTACCGCGAAATCACTTGCATCACACATGAGCTCAAAAGGTAGCGTCCAATCTGGTGGAACGACAATGGGTGCCGAGGCAAGCTTTTTCTTTAAGGTTTCGAATGCTTGGGTGCAAGAATCATCAAAATCGAAGACTTTATCCTGTTCAAGCAGATTACACAAGGGTTTAGTGATTTTAGAAAAATTATGAATGAACCTCCTGTAAAAACCTACATGTCCGAGAAAACTTCGAATTCCTTTAACTGAACTTGGTGGGGGTAATCTCTCGATCACGTCCACCTTGGCTTTGTCAACTTCAATTCCCTTGGATGAAATCTTGTGGCCGAGCACTATTCTTTCATCTACCATAAAGTGGCATTTCTCCCAATTGAGGACTAAATCCGTTTCTTTGCATCTTGCTAACACCCTCTCTAAATTGCCGAGGCAGCCGTCGAAGTCATTACCAAAAATCGAAAAATCATCCATGAAGATCTCAAGAAAGTCTTCGACCATGTCTGAAAAGAGTGCCATCATGCATCTTTGGAAGGTTGCCGGGGCGTTACACAATCCGAACGGCATCCTTCAGAAGGCATAAGTACCGTATGGGCATGTGAAGGTTGTCTTTTCTTGATCTTCTTGTGCTATGGCAATCTGATTGTAACCTGAATAACCATCAAGAAAATAATAAAAGGGTTTACCTGCAAGACGGTCAAGCATTTGATCAATAAAGGGTAATGGGAAGTGATCTTTCCTAGTGGCTATGTTTAGCTTTCGATAGTCCATACAAACCCTCCAATCGGTCACAGTCCTGGTTGGGATAAGTTCATTATTTTTATTGCTTACCACTGTTATACCTCCCTTTTTCGGTACGCATTGTACCGGACTTACCCACGTACTATCAGAGATAGGGTATATAATGCCGGCATCAAGCCACTTGATGATTTCTTTCATTACAACCCCTTTCATGGCATGATTCAGTCTCCTCTGGGCCTCAATTGAAGGTTTGTGATCATCTTCCAACAAGATCTTGTGCATGCACACCGCCGGGCTAATTCCCTTCAGGTCGGCAATTGTCCACCCTATTGCCTTTTTGTGTAGCTTCAACATCTTGATCAGCTTCTTTTCCTGCTCAGGCTGTAACTTAGAAGAAATAATTACAGGCAAAGTATTATCGGTCCCTAAGTATACATATTTTAGTTGCTCTGGCAATTGTTTCAACTCAAGAATTGGTGGTTATTCAATAGAGGGTTTTTCGAGCTTACCTTCCTTACCTGAGTAGTCCAGTGGTTCAAAGTATGTACCTTGTCGGTTGTCTAGCCAATTTTCCACTTCTGGTTGTTCCTCATCGACCGGTTCTTCATACTCCTCATGTTTCTCTTGGTCGGCAATGTAGTTGCCGAGGCAACTAAATTCCTCATCGAAGTTAAACTCTGCCGTGGCATGAAGTAGTTGGCATTCTTCTGGATCATCGGCATGCCTTAGTGTTTGGAACACATTTAGTTTAACTTGCTGGTCATTCACCCTCATTGTGAGTTCTCCCTTTTCAACATCAATTAAGGTTCTCCCTGTTGCTAGGAATGGTCTCCCGAGAATGATGGGTGCATGCTCATCTGCTTCACAATCCAAAACAATAAAGTCAGCGGGAAAAATAAATTTATCGACTTTTACCAGTATGTCTTCGATTTTTCCCTTTGATGCACATAGGATCTGTCGGCTAGCTGCAGCATGATGATTGTAGGTCTTGCCTTCCCGATTCCTAGTTTTTGGAAAACCGATTTAGGCATCAAGTTTATGCTAGCCCCTAGGTCGCATAATGCTTTCCCGACATAGTGATTTCCAATAGAACAGGGTATTGTGAAACTTCCGGGATCCTTCAACTTAGGTGGCATATGATTGTGCAACATTGCCATGCATCCCTCTGTCGCGGCAACTGTTTCAAACTCTCCTAGCCTTGTTCTTTTGGACACAATGTCTTTAAAGAACTTGGCATAGTTGGGCATTTGTTCAATTGCTTCCACCAATGGCAAGTTAATGTGGACTTGCTTTAGGATATCAAGAAACTTCTTGAATTGGTATTCTTGCTTTTGTCGCTTCAACCTTTGTGGGAATGGTGGTGGAAGTCGGATATCTTCGATCCTTTCATTGGTTTGAAATCTGATTGACGGCATTGCCAGGACATCTGGAGTTGCCGATGCGTTATCAACTGGGGTTGCCGAGGTATGTTTATCACAAGATGCCGAGGCGTCGTCGGTTGCCGAGGCATGCTTATTGCTGGTTGCCGCGACAATTCCTGGTTCGGCATCTGAGACTTTGGTGCTAGGTTCGTCTTGATCTTTTTGTGGAGTTTTGTTTGACGAGCGGGTTTGAACCTCTCTAAGTTGTTGGCCACTTCTGGTGGTGATCGCCTTACATTGCTCATGGCCAGTTCCTCTTGCGACTTCAGTATCGCTAGGTAAACCTCCTTGTGGTCTAGTGTTCAGATTTTGAGCAAACTGTCCGACTTGATTTTCCAATGATTTGATTGCCGCCTCTTGGTTTTGCAATCTCATCTCGGTCCTGTTAATAAAAGCATCAGTTCTTTTTATGAAATTACTATTCTCAGCCATATAAGATTCAGTTTTCATCATAAAAGCATTTAGATAATTTTCCAAAGAACTAGATGTTGTCGGTTGTTGCTGCGGCATCTGTTGCCGTGGCATATTCTGCTGGAATCCCGATGCTTGTGCATTCTGATTTTTCTGGTTTAGAGCATTGTTGGGATTACTCCATGAAAAATTCGGGTGCTTCTTCCAAGCTGGATTGTATGTATTTGACATCACGTTATTGCTCCGATTGTAATTCCCCACATAGAAGCTGGATTCCGGATTCTGCATACATTCAGAATAATTATGGTTATCACCACATAACTCACAAAAAGAATCCATTACCTTGACTTCATGTGTGTTGTTTGGTTTTTGCATGTTCTGGACCATCTTGGTTAAAGCGGCCAATTGTGCTGAAATTGAATCTGATGATCCTAGTTCATGTATTGTGGCTTGGCATCTAACTCCTCTCTTCTAGTAGATGGGAATTGATAATCATTCTTGGCCAGCCTGTTTAAAATTTGCATTGCTTCCTCCGGCGACTTATCTAAGAGTATGCCGTTTTCCGAGGCATCTAGCATCATCCTTGTTGGCGTATTCACGGCGTTGTAAAACATTGTTACTTGAGTCCACACTGGGAATCCGTGTAAAGGGCATTTGTGTAGAAGTTCTCTATATCGCTCCCAAGCCTCGTACATGGATTCATCATCTGCCTGCCGAAAAGAAGTAATGTCGTTACGAAGCTTATCAGTCAAATTTGTAGGATTAAATCTAGCAAGGAAATCACGACAAAGATCAGTCCAAGATGCTATGGATCCGGCACGAATGCTATTCAACCATGCTTTCGCCGTATCCCTCAGTGAATAGGGGAATAATCTTAATCGTAGGACATCGGGGGTGACTCCGTGTATCTTGAACGAGTTGCAAATCTCGAGGAAAGATTTCAGATGTTGTCGTGCATCTTCAGTTGCTGAGCCGCCAAATTGACCTATTGTGTTGATCATATTAAACATTACCGGTTTCAACTCAAAGTGGTCAGCTTCAATTTCGGGTGCGACAACTCCTGGGTTAAGTCCATCAAGATCTTCTTCAAGATAGTCTCGGATAGTTCTGTTTCGTGCAAGAATCACTCCTCCTCCTCCGAGAGTTCGTCATCGTAGATGATTAGTTTCCTTCTAGTTGGCGTCTTGATTTTCTTGCTTGAACGCGATGGTTGTTTTCTTGTTGCCGGTGGTGGAATCGATCCTCGTACGGGGTTGTCCTCATCATCCTCTTCATCAATGTCAATAGCTTTTCGCTTGGAGGATTCAATTGGTGCGGTCTTTATTGGTTCAATCGAGGACTCGTCCGAATCTGAAAAATCAGAAAATGATTCCGTAGGAGTTGATTCGGGCATAGGTGCTTTACCTTTGGCTTTTGCAGTGGTTGCCGGGGCATCGTCAGGGTTGGTTGTCGTGGCGTCAGCTTCCTTGGTTGTCGTGGCGACTGCTTCATTGGTTGCCGGTGCAAGAATCTCGGCATGAAAGATTGGGAACGGCACACGATTGTCTGGGTACTTTTCTAGGATGACTTGGGTGATGGCATTGTTGTGCTCCTTCATGTACCGCATGAACATTAGTTGCCGATCTTCAATTTGCCTTAGGCGGCTTGCCAATGGGTGCAAAAGTGCTTCAAAGTGTCCCGGGATTAATGGCCGAGTTGCCCTGGCGTTAGGTGCTTGGGCATTAGGGATTTCCGCGGCGGCAGGGGTTGCCGTGGCAATTGGAGGCCTTGAAGAATCTCCCGGTGCCTCTCCCATTAGCTTCCGGATTAGTGTTATATTCCAACCAGACTTGGGTAGGGCCTTTTCATCGGTGGACTCACTCGGGACATGCATCTCCTTGCAAAGATTAGAAATTAAGCAAGGGAAGAAAAGATAACCCTTATCTTTTGAGCGTCGTTCCAATGAGTTCCCGGTTGAGTGAGTTCTTGAAGCACCTTGTCGAGTTGCTTGGGATTGATTTGGTCAACGAAGGCTTGATGCTCGTCCTTCTCAATGTAAAGTCCGTAAAAGGTGTTGATGCTTTCGGGACTTATAAGTATGGCCTTGTCACGAACAAAAACATAAGGATTATCCAGGTTAGGTGAGTGAGCATAGAATTCTCTTACCCATGAGATGTTACCCGGTTCCGGTTGATGGCAAAAGATTTGCCACTTTTGATGTGCAATCCTCTTGAAGATGAATGGTTGAAATCTTGATGAGAGTTGGAGTATTCAAAGCCTTGTTCTTCATGAATCTTCCGGCTTTCAAACTTGGATTGAAATCTTTCTTGAACCGCCGGTGTAGCAAACTTCTTGTATCTTGGTTCTTTGGAGGAACTTGGATGAACTAAAAGTTTAATCTTGGATGCCATGTATGATCTTGGTTGTGAGTAAAAACAAAGAAAAGAAAAGAAAAGAAACTAAAAAGTTGCAAGATATAAAGTAGGAATAGGTTAAGGGTGATGGGTTTTATAGAAAAGATAGGTGGTTGGGATTGGGGGAAATCGAAAAAGGGTTTAGGGTTTGGTAGGAATTTTCGACAAAGGGGTTTTGGTTAGGATGAATTGGAGGCTTTATATAAGCCTTAGATTCAGCCCATTAGTTTCCTTGTTGAACATGTTTTCCTACTTGGTTTAGAATTCCTTCTTTATCTTGAACTTCCTTTCCTACAATTCAAAAACAAATCAAATAAGGATTAAAATTAAAGATAAACTAATAAAGAAAATAAATAAAGATGTGTAATAGGATTCTTAAACTTGAATAAAAAAAATCTATCCTAAAACTACTAATAATCGAGAAAAAAAATAAAAAAAAATAAAAATAAAATCGGAAAAAATAAAATACTTAAATAGTCGAAAAAATAAAAATAAAAATAAAAAATAAAAATAACAATAAAACTATAAAAAGGGAGAGCATGCTCATGCATCTCCTAAATTGACCACTTCCTTGTTACGTTCCACATGGGCACCATTGTAGTGCTTCAATCTTTGTCCATTAACTTTGAATTCATGGTTGTCAGAGATGGACTTGATTATCACGGCACCATGAGAGAATGGTTTGACGACTTCAAATGGTCCTGACCATCTTGATTTCAGCTTTCCCGGGAAAAGTTTTAGCCGAGAATTGAATAGGAGAACTAGTTGCCCTGGCGTGAATTGTCGTGGCAATAGTTTCTTGTCATGCCATCGCTTTGTTTTCTCCTTGTAGATTCGTGCATTGTTATAGGCTAGTGCACGAAATTCTTCTATCTCATTGAGATCCATCAAGCGCTTTTGTCCGCACTTTTCCCAATCCATATTCACGGTCTTGATTGCCCAAGACGCCTTGTGCTCGATTTCCACCGTAGATGACATGTTTTACCATAGACAAGCCGGAAGGGGACATACCTAATGGTGTTTTGAATGCAAAGTCATGATATGCCCAAAGTCGTCATCTAGTCTTAATGACCAATCCTTCCTTGAGGGATTTACAACTTTCTCGAGTATTCCCTTCAACTCCCGGTTGGAAATTTCTGCTTGCCCATTGGTTTGTGGGTGATATGCCGTGGCGATCTTGTGTGATATGCCGAAGCGTTGCAACATCTTGGCAATTAGTCTGTTGTCAAAATGCTTGCCCCCGTCACTGATAGTTGCTCTCGGCATCCTAAACCGTGTAAATATGTTTTTCTGCAGGAATCATTGCACGGTCTTGGAATCGTCGTTGGGAACTGCAGCTGCCTCTACCCATTTAGACACATAGTCGACGACAAGTAAGATGTAGAGGTTGCCGAATGAAGATGGGAAAGGTCCCATAAAGTCGATCCCCCATTAATCGAACAGTTCCACCTCGATGATGTTCTGGAGTGGCATCTCATGTCGTCTAGAGATATTGCCCGTCCTCTGGCAACGATCACATTGCTTGTAAAAGTCTTGGGCATCTTTGTACAATGTTGGCCAATACAAACCGGATTGCAAGACTTTGGTCGCGGTACGAGTTCCTCCAAATTGTCCTCCATAGGGTGAAGAATGGCATTGCCGGAGTACATTTTGTTGCTCTTCTTCAGGGACACATCGGCGTATAACCTGATCTGCACATTGTTTAAACAGAAGAGGCTCGTCCCAAAAGTAATGCTTAGCATCATGGCGGAACCGCTTCTTCCCTTGGTGAGTAATGCCATAAGGAAAAATACCACAAACAAGGAAGCTAACTAAATCCGCGTACCAGGGTATTGCCGAGGCATGTGCTGCTGTGGCGACTGCTCCCAAGATTGCTGAGGCGTGCGTGTCAAAGACTGCTATGGCGTCGAGAGTTGTCGAGGCATGTGCATCCATGGTTGCGGAGGCGTCGATGGTTGCCGAGGCGTCGAGGGTTGCCGAGGCAACTAAAATTTGTTCATCCAGGAATGCATCACATATCTCAAGATTCGCGTCCTCCTCCTTATTGCGTTCCAAACGTGATAAGTGATCAGCCACTTGATTTTCTGTTCCTTTCATGTCCTTAATTTCAATATCAAATTCTTGTAAAAGTAATATCCAACGAATCAAACGAGGTTTAGCATCCTTTTTAGCAAATAAGTATTTGATTGCCGAATGGTCCGTATGAACAATTACCTTTGTACCAATTAAGTAGGATCGGAACTTGTCAAATGCGAAAACTACAGCTAGTAACTCTTTCTCCGTTGTTGTGTAATTCACTTGAGCAACATTAAGAGTTTTACTAGCGTAGTATATCACATGGAAGGTCTTACCTGTGCGTTGGCCTAGGACTGCTCCTACCATAAAATCACTTGCATCACACATGAGCTCAAAAGGTAGCGTCCAATCTGGTGGAACGACAATGGGTGCCGAGGCAAGCTTTTTCTTTAGGGTTTCGAATGCTTGGGTGCAAGAATCATCAAAATCGAAGACTTTATCCTGTTCAAGCAGATTACACAAGGGTTTAGTGATTTTAGAAAAATTATGAATGAACCTCCTGTAAAAACCTGCATGTCCGAGAAAACTTTGAATTCCTTTAACCGAACTTGGTGGGGGTAATCTCTCGATCACGTCTACCTTGGCTTTGTCAACTTCAATTCCCTTGGATGAAATCTTGTGGCCGAGCACTATTCCTTCATCTACCATAAAGTGGCATTTCTCCCAATTGAGGACTAAATTCGTTTCTTCGCATCTTGCTAACACCCTCTCTAAATTGCCGAGACAGCCGTCGAAGTCATTACCAAAAACCGAAAAATCATCCATGAAGATCTCAAGGAAGTCTTCGACCATGTCTGAAAAGAGTGCCATCATGCATTGGAAGGTTGCCGGGGCGTTACACAATCCGAACGGCATCCTTCGGAAGGCATAAGTACCGTATGGGCATGTGAAGGTTGTCTTTTCTTGATCTTCTGGTGCTATGGCAATCTGATTGTAACCTGAATAACCATCAAGAAAACAATAAAAGGGTTTACCTGCAAGACGGTCAAGCATTTGATCAATAAAGGGTAATGGGAAGTGATCTTTCCTAGTGGCTTTGTTTAGCTTTTGATAGTCCATACAAACCCCTCCAACCGGTCACACCCTGGTTGGGATAAGTTCATTATTTTCATTGCTTACCACTTGTTATACCTCCCTTTTTCGCACGCATTGTACCGACTTACCCACGCACTATCGTCGGATAGGGTATATAATGCCGGCGTCAAGCCACTTGATGATTTCTTTCATTACAACCCCTTTCATGGCATGATTCAGTCTCCTCTGGGCCTTAATTGAAGGTTTGTGATCATCTTCCAACAAGATCTTGTGCATGCACACCGCCGGCTAATTCCTTTCAGTCGGCAAATTTCCACCCTATTGCCTTTTTGTGTAGCTTCAACATCTTGATCAGCTTCTTTTCCTGCTCAGGCTGTAACTTAGAAGAAATAATTACAGGCAAAGTATTATCGGTCCCTAAGTATACATATTTTAGTTGCTCTAGCAATTGTTTCAACTCAAGAATTGGTGGTTGTTCAATAGAGGGTTTTTCGAGCTTACCTTCCTTACCTGAGTAGTCCAGTGGTTCAAAGTATGTACCTGGTCGATTGACTAGCCAATTTGCCTCTTCTGGTTGTTCCTCATCGACCGGTTCTTCATACTCCTCATGTTTCTCTTGGTCGGCAATGTAGTTGCCGAGGCAACTAAATTCCTCATCGAAGTTAAACTCTGCCATGGCATGAAGTAGTTGGCATTCTTCTGGATCATCGGCATGCCTTAGTGTCTGGAACACATTTAGTTTAACTTGCTGGTCATTCACCATCATTGTTAGTGCTCCCTTTTCAGCATCAATCAAGGTTCTCCCTGTTGCTAGGAATGGTCTCCCGAGAATGATGGGTGCATGCTCATCTGTTTCACAATCCAAAACAATAAAGTCAGCGGGAAAAATAAATTTATCGACTTTTACCAGTATGCCTTCGATTTTTCCCTCTGGATGCACATAGGATCTGTCGGCTAGCTGCAGCATGACTGTTGTAGGTCTTGCCTTCCCGATTCCTAGTTTTTGGAAAACTGATTTAGGCATCAAGTTTATGCTAGCCCCTAGGTCGCATAATGCTTTCCCGACATAGTGATTTCCAATAGAACAGGGTATTGTGAAACTTCCGGGATCCTTCAACTTAGGTGGCATACGATTGTGCAACATTGCCATGCATCCCTCTGTCGCGGCAACTGTTTCAAACTCTCATAGCCTTGTTCTTTTGGACACAATGTCTTTAAGGAACTTGGCATAGTTGGGCATTTGTTCAATTGCTTCCACCAATGGCAAGTTGATGTGGACTTGCTTTAGGATATCAAGAAACTTCTTGAATTGGTATTCTTGCTTTTGTCGCTTCAACCTTTGTGGGAATGGTGGTGGAAGTCGGATATCTTCGATCCTTTCATTGGTTTGAAATCTGATTGACGGCATTGCCGGGACATCTGGAGTTACCGATGCATTATCAACTGGGGTTGCCGAGGTATGTTTATCACAAGATGCCGAGGCGTCGTCGGTTGCCGAGGCATGCTTATTGCCGGTTGCCGCGACAATTCCTGGTTCGGCATCTGAGACTTTGCCGCTAGATTCGTCTTGATCTTTTTGTGGAGTTTTGTTTGACGAGCGGGTTTGAACCTCTCTAAGTTGTTGGCCACTTCTGGTGGTGATCGTCTTACATTTCTCATGGCCAGTTCCTCTTGCGACTTCAGTATCGCTAGGTAAACCTCCTTGTGGTCTAGTGTTCAGATTTTGAGCAAACTGTCCGACTTGATTTTCCAATGATTTGATTGCCGCCTCTTGGTTTTGCAATCTCATCTCGGTCCTGTTAATAAAAGCATCAGTTCTTTTTAAGAAATTACTATTCTCAGCCATATAAGATTCAGTTTTCATCATAAAAGCATTTAGAGAATTTTCCAAAGAACTAGATGTTGTCGGTTGTTGCCGCGGCATCATTGCCGTGGCATATTCTCTTTGGAATCCCGATGCTTGTGCATTCTGATTGTTCGGTTTAGAGCATTGTTGGGATTACTCCATGAAAAATTCGGTGCTTCTTCCAAGCTGGATTGTATGTATTTGACATCATGTTATTGTCTCGATTGTAATTCCCCACATAGAAGCCGGATTCGGATTCTGCATACATTCGTAAGAATTATGGTTATCACCACATAACTCACAAAAAGAATCCATTACCTTGACTTCATGTGTGTTGTTTGGTTTTTGCATGTTCGGACCATCTTGGTTAAAGCGCCAATTGTGCGAAAATTGAATCTGATGATCCTAGTTCATGTATTGTGGCTTGGCGCCTAACTCCTCCTCTTCTAGTAGATGGGAATTGATAATCATTCTTGGCCAGCCTGTTTAAAATTTGCATTGCTTCCTCCGGTGACTTATCTAAGAGTATGCCGTTTGCCGAGGCATCTAGCATCATCCTTGTTGGCGTATTCACGGCGTTGTAAAACATTGTTACTTGAGTCAACACCGGAATCCGTGTAAAGGGCATTTGTGTAGAAGTTCTCTATATCGCTCCCAAGCCTCGTACATGGATTCATCATCCGCTGCCGAAAAAAAGTAATGTCGTTCTGGCTTATCACCAAATTTGTAAGATAAATCTAGCAAGGAAATCACGACAAAGATCAGTCCAAGATGCTATGGATCCGGCAGAATGCTATTCAACCATGCTTTCGCCTATCCCTCGGTGAATAGGGAATAATCTTAATCGTAGGACATCGGGGTGACTCCGTGTATCTTGAACGAGTTGCAAATCTCGAGGAAAGATTTCAGATGTTGTCGTGCATCTTCGATTCTTTGAGCCGCCAAATTGACCTATTGTGTTGATCATATTAAACATTACCGGTTCAACTCAAAGTGGTCGGCTTCAATTTGGTGCGCGACAACTCCTCGGGTTAAGTCCATCAAGATCTTCTTCAAGATAGTCTCGGATAGTTCTGCTTTCGTGCAAGAATCACTCCTCCTCCCGCCGAACATCTTGATTCATATTGCCGTCTTGATTTGCCATTGCTTCTCTTATCCTTCGTCTAAGTCTTTGTAAGGTTCGTTCGATTTACGGATCAAAGGGATATTACGGTGAAGTCGGTCTCGCCCTGGTCATATACCAATGCAAAACCAAAGCTTGTTAGCCCTTTGAATTTTAAACAAGAAAAATAAAAAGAAAGTGCAAGAAAGTAAAAACAAAGTCGCTATTGCCAATCCCCGGCAACGGCGCCAATAACTTGTTGCGCGTAATAAGTGCTACGCAATTGTGCAAGTATACACGTCGCAAGTTATAGTATAAAAGATATCGTCTCCACTGGGATTGGTGCTACTTCAAGAATCTAGTCTCTTGCACTGTAAAAAGTAAAAACACAAATAAAAGATTATAGAAGTTTAACTAATCTAGAAAGCAAATAAGTAAAAGAAAAGATGAATTCAATTGAGAGAGATAGGCTAGGTTATCGTGAGTTGAGGTGTGATAGCCGATTGGATTGTCTTGGTAAAAGAGTGCACGGGCAACTCAGTTGTCGTGGCAACTTGCACGACGGGTTGCCTTGGCAACTAATTGATGGTTGCCTGGGCGACTAGTTGGGCAACTACTTGAGCGACTGGGCAGCAACTTCAAGGTTCGGCAGAGCATTCTTCAATGGTTTCTTCTTATCCCTAAGTCGAAACTCTAGCTACTTGTGCATGCCTTGATAATACATCCCTGCGTGAATCAAGGGTGAACAACAACCAATCTTACGCTCCTCTTAGCCATTGAAATCCTTAACTTATTCCTAAGCCGGATTAATCTTCACCATCATTGGATTGCATAAAGATCATATTCATTCGTTTCTTGAATCTAACTCTCCCGATATTAGATAAATGGATGAAATCACGAGATCCTCTCCCAATTCACTCGCAAGCAATAATAAGAACCAAGAATGAATAAACCTTGAAATAGAAAAGTGCAAACTCTTATTACCTAAACAAAAACCAATAGTTTCTCACAACCACAAAACACAATAACCATAGCCAAGTAAATTTAGTTCATGGCTAGGTTCCAAAGAAACACAAGATAAACAATCTCTAGCATGAACCCAATCGAACAAGGAAGAAAAGCTGAAGCTTGTCGAAAATTCCCCTTTGCTTCCTCTCTTGGTCTTGTCAAAATTCCCTATTGCTCTCCCTATTCAAGTTGTCGAAATCTCCTTGCTATTTAGAGGGCTAGGCCAAAGTCCTTCTTTGAGGAGGAGTTTGAGTTGGAATTAAATTATCTTTAAAGAATATAATTCTTTATTATAATTTTATTCCTATTAGAACTTCTCCTATCTTCTTGGAATTTAATTCTTCTTTAATCTCTGCATGGCAATCAAATTCCTTTGGGCTTGGGCCTTGCTCCATGTCATCTTGGGCTTGTAAAGTCATTAATTTCGACATCCCTATTGCATTTTGTCTTTGTCGACAAATGCCATGGCAACTGGCTCGGCGTCTCCTTCATGCATTGCCCTGGCAACTAGCTCGGCATCTCCTTCATGCATTGCCCTGGCAACTAGCTCGGCATTGCTTTGGCAAGTGATCCTGCACATACACACACAAAGCACACCAAAGCAGCATCTTTTCCACAAAAACTACCAAGTTATGTAATCAAGCTCAACGATGGAAGGAAACATGGATTAATGCATGAATAGCTAATTATGCAACTAATATGAGCCTAAGTCTAACAATAATATGAGTAAAAAGGGTAAGAAAAATAGTACTTTTGAACACTTATCAATTAATATCGAAAATTCCGGATTAAAGTGACTATTAAACTAACATTCGGTTATAATTGCGAGTTTGTTTTAACGCATTTAAAATATGGCATATAAACCTGTTTTTTTAAGTGGGGGAAACGCTAATGCTTTCATGGAGATATCGTTCTCCCGTATGGGCCTAGCAAGTACCTTCGGGGCTCGAGTACCTTATACTTTTGTGAGGATATCGTTCCTTCGTATGGGTATAAGTGAATGTGCCCCCTGAGTTGAACCCGGTTGAAAGGAGCCTATAATAGGTGATGATCGGGGGCCTTGCTGCTCTTAGTAGAGGACAACAAGGACAATTCGGGTACCTCTTAGCACCAAAACTGCATATAATGAGCCGTAAGAGCCAACCCTTTAGAGCCATGTGAAACTCTGCCCGATTGGTGGTCACCCTATTTAGGCTCTAGTGCCTTATTTCTTGTTCATAAACAGTTTTAATTGCTTTATTTTGTTTACCATTTGTTTTATTTTATTTGGTACTAACTCGTTTCATTTTATTCTCATTGCATTGATTTCATCTGCATCATTGCACAATATCATCACAATCTTGATTTTGCATTGCATCAATTTAGGACACATTTTGCATGGATATACATTCGTTTTTAAAATAAGAAAATTGACTCTAGGGGTGCCCTATGACAATGATACTGGATAAAGTAGAAGATCAATCAGCTCAGCATCCATATGGAACCCGGTACAAAACAAAGATGTCGAAAGATGAAAGATTGAAAAAAATTGAGCAAGATCAGAAAGAATTGCAAGCGAACATAGCCAAGGAGGTTAAGGAACAGTTGGCGAGAGTCCAACAGGATATGAGGGAACAACTTGCAAAGTCACAACAAGACATGCTGGGCCAAATGGCACAAATGCTGGGATTAAAGCCTCCCGAGCTTGGAGAGGCCTCTGTTGTAAATCCCACTACAAATCCTAAACCCACTGTTGGGGACGAGGATCTTATGTACCCTCCGGGGTTCACGCCCGTTCAAACCAGGATACAACCAGAAACTCAACTCCAGGTGATCATTTCTCGGGGAAAGTCTCATCCACATCAGGCCGGTACTTCTATCCCTATAAATCAGCCATCTACATCAGAAGTTAAGCCCGGGGGCAATCAAGCTAAAATTTTTATCTCAGAAAAGGATTATCTGTTTGAGACCGAGAGGCCGAAGGTAGAAGCTTCAAAGGAAATCGAAGATCGATATAAAAGTCTCGAAGAGAAGCTAGAGGCTATGGGAGTAGAGGATACCTTCAGTGGGTTTGAGGCCAGTGAACTCAGCCTTGTCCTAGATTTGGTGTTACCCCCGAAATTTAAGGTCCCAGAATTTGAAAAGTATGACAAAACCAGCTGCCCTCGCACTCACCTCACTATGTTCTGTCGGAGGATGACTGGATACGACCGAGACGACAAGCTGTTAATTCACTACTTTCAGGACAGTCTGTCAGGATCTGTTGCCCGATGGTATAATCAGTTGAGCCGTCATCAGATTAAGTCATGGAAAGACTTGGCAAAAGCGTTCATAGAATAGTACCGACATGTCAGTGATATAGTGCCAGACCATTGGACCCTACAACATATGAAACAGAAATCAAATGAAAGCTTCAGGCAGTATGCCCAACGTTGGAGAGATGTGGCAGCTCAAGTCCAACCCCCACTCAACGAAAGAGAAACGGTGGTCATGTTTGTCCAGACTTTGGAGGGTCTAGTCTTGGGTCGCTTTATAGGCAACGCGACTACCAACTTTGCTGACCATGTGTTATCCGGGGAGCTCATTGAGAATGCCGTCAAGACTGGCAAAATTGATGATGAAGGTAGTTCATCCCAGAAAAAGCCCTACCATGCAAAGAAAGATCATGAAGTAAACTCCGTGGGAGTTTATAATGCCAGTTATTCTAAGCCTATCACAGTTGTGCAACCTAAGGCCATGCCAAGTGCTCACGGGTCCTCAAGCCAAGGCTCTGGTCAGAGGAAGAACACTGAAAACGTAGAATTTACTCCACTACCAGTTTCTTATGGAGAATTGTACAAGCAGTTGTATGATGTCCACATGGTGGCACCTTTCTACCGAGATCTGGTACAACTGTTGCGTGTGATAAGTGCTACGCAATTGTGCAAGTATACACGTCGCAAGTAATAAAGTGATATGAGTATCGAGTATCGTCTCCACAGGGATTGGTTTGGGCCACTTTGCTTAAGTTACTGCACTGAAAATAAAAACACAATTGATAATAGAGGTTTTAATTAACGAGAAAAGTAAAAGCAATAAACTAAAAGAATAGATGAAAGAAAAAGAGAGAATAGGCCAGGTTATCGTGAGTTGAGGTGTGATAGCCGATTGGATCGTCTTGGTAAAAGAGTGCAAGGGCAACTCGGTTGCCGTGGCAACTTGCTGCAAGGGGTTGCCTTGGCAACTAATCGATGGTTGTCCGGGCAACTAGCTGGGCAACTACTTGGGCGTCCGGGCAGCAACTTCAAGGTTCGGGAGCGTTCTTCAATGGTTTCTTCTTATCCTAAGTCGAAACTCTAGCTACTTGTGCATGCCTTGATAATACATCCTGCGTGAATCAAGGGTGAACAACAACCAATCTTGGCTCTCCTCTTAGCCGTTGAAATCCTTAACTTATTCCTAAGCCGGATTAATCTTCACCATCAATAGATTGAATAAAGACCATACTCATTCGTTTCTTGAATCTAACTCTCCCGATATTAGATAAATAGATGAAGTTACGAGATCCTCTCCCAATTCATTCGCAAACAAGAATAAAAGCCAAGAATGAGTAAACCTTGAATAGAAAAGTGCAAACTCTTATTACCTAAACAAAATCCAATTGTTTCCCACAACAACAAAACACAATAACCCCAACCGATCAAGTTAGTTCATGGTTGGGTTCAAAAGATATACAAAGAATAATCCCCAAACCATGAATCTAATGGAAGCAAAGAAGAAGAAGAAGTCGAAATTTCCCCTAATGCTCTCTTGTCGAAATTTCTCTATTTTTCTCTCTTTGGATTGTCGAAATCTCCTTGCTATTTATAGGGCTAGGCCAAAGTCCTTCTTTGAGGAGGAGTTTGAGTTGGAATTAAATTATCTTTAAAGAATATAATTCTTTATTATAATTGTATTCCTACTAGAACTTCTCCTATCTTCTTGGAATTTAATTCTTATTTAATCTCTGCATGGAAATCAAATTCCTTTGGGTTTGGGCTTTGCTCCACGTCATCTTGGGCTTGTCTAGTCATCAATTTCGACATCCCTATTGCATCTTCTCTTTGTCGACAATTGCCATGGCAACTGGCTCGGCGTCTCCTTCATGCATTGCCCTGGCAACTAGCTCGGCATATCCTTCATGCATTGCCCTGGCAACTAGCTCGGCATTGCTTTGGCAAGTGATCCTGCACATACACACACAAAAAACACACCAAAGCAGCATCTTTTTCCACAAAAATCACCAAGTTATGTAATCAAGCTCAACAATGGAAAGAAACATGAATTAATGCATGAATAACTAATTATGCAACTAATATGAGCTTAAGTCTAACAATAATATGAGTAAAAAGGGTAATAAAAATAGTACTTTTGAACACTTATCAGCCCCCAAACTCGAACTATTGCTTGTCCTCAAGCAATGCAAACTAACAATTACACCTTAAGACTTTAATCATCAAAGACATGCTTCAAACTTGAATTCAAACCTCGGAACCGTGTCACAAAGTATGATCACCTTTTAATTTTTTTGGATAGCACAAAAATTACCCTGAACCAAACTATAGTGCTCGTGACAATGTGTGTGCGTAGTTGTGAACAAGTTGATTTTCAAGATTCTATGTGATCTACAGGCTTTTATTAATTTAATTATCGGGGCATTTATTTTTATTTTCACTAGAGCCAATTTCGGGCACCTCTAGCAAAGTAAGCAATTCCTCATTTTATTTTAGTCGACTAGAGCCAATTCCGGGCACCTCTATCGATTCTTTAATGTGCATTAACTACTAGAGCCAGTTTCGGGCACCTCTAGCAAGAAAGTGCATTTACTACTAGAGCCAGTTTTTGGGTACCTCTAGCAAGAAATTAACTTTTAATTTTCAATTTTAAATTTACCCAAATTTTAAGCAACCTAAGTTCACTAAGTTTCTTTGAATCAACAACCCACAACCGTGTAAAAAAAATTCAGCATCATAGTAAAACTCTAAGTTCTTTTCATGCAATCCTAAAATTAAAGGTTATTTCAATTAAGTGCAGTGGCAAAAATTCATCATTGGATATTCAACAAGTCTTAAGCAATTAAATCCAATTAAAGGCATGGCAAGTAACATATGCAACCTATATGTGATTGCTAAAGATGAATGCAACTAAACATGAAACTAACTAGAAACCAACACCCCCAAACTCGAGAGAAAGCATTGTCCTCAATGCATGTAAGAGTGAAACAAAATTTAAAAGTAACTAAATGAAATGAGTTAGTCGAAGAGGTCGTCACCTCGGTGATAAGTTTCCTTCGTGCCGTTTGCTTGATTCATTTTTTCAGATCGGTGGTTGAATGCTGGTGCCATGTGAATAGCATTGCTTTGATTTGATCCATGTTTGCCGATCTGAGGTTCACTTGCATGGGCATCGATAGTTGTCGAAGCCATTGTTGTTGCACAGGCATTGCCGATTTACATTGTGGTTCTTGTGGCAAGTAGTCGGCAAAGTGAATTTCCTTAGCATGGTGGTTGTGAGTCTTGTTGTGAAAAAGAAAACCTGGAAACTAAAGATAATGAAGAAAAATAAAATATATCCTAAAAAAAGAGAAAAAAAATAACCAAAAATAATAGAACAAAATAGTTTAAAAAATAAAAATAAATGTATCAGTAGTTGCCATGGCGTCGAGGGTTGCCGAGGCATGCACATCCATGGTTTTCGAGGCGTCAGGGGTTGCTGAGGCGTGCCCGTCCATGGTTGCCGAGGCGTGCGTATCAGGAGT
This sequence comes from Hibiscus mutabilis, assembly GCA_019671005.1. NCBI lineage: Eukaryota > Viridiplantae > Streptophyta > Magnoliopsida > Malvales > Malvaceae > Hibiscus > Hibiscus mutabilis. The sequence goes on from CM033731.1 coordinate 41,906,508, forward strand.
TGCTGTGGTGTTGAAGGTTGCTGAGGCGTACGTATCAGGAGTTGCTGCGGTGTTGAAGGTTGCCGAGGCATGCGCATCCATGGTTGCCGAGGCATCAAGGGTTCCTGCGGTACTGAAGGTTGCCGTTTTCGATACTTCTTATAGTCCATCTGCACCCTCCATCGGGTGATAATATTGCCCAAAAAGAGTTTGGCCAATGTGCTTGCCACTACTCCCTTTTTATGTTACCATGGTGGATGTGTCTTTCTTCTTTGTTAAACTTGTAGTCCATGTATACTCTCCACCTTGCTACTATTCACGAAGGCACAAATATATTAATAGGAAAAATTATATCCATTCTCAACCATTCAATTACCTCATTCTTGTCGACTTCTATCATGGTTGGATGTAGCCTTTGTTGTCGTGGCAATTCTTTGCTCAAGCCAATTGCCGTGGCAATCGATTGTCAAATTTTGCTTTAAGTCAAGGGAAGAATCAATTTTTTGAAGAGCTTTATGAATCCAAACACCTTTTTCTTTTGGCCTCTCAAACATCTCCATCAGTAGAGATTTCGATGGCTTCAAATCTACCAACCTCGGTTCCTCAAGACATACCTGCAATGGACGAGGTGAGTTTTTAAAGAATTCAAAATGTTCATCTATTACCTGCTCATATTCCATTGGCAAAGTATTATCATCTCGTTGATCTTGCATGTGGTCGTTTAATTGTCGTGGCAATTGTAGATGAGAGCAATCTACAGATTCCTTCTTCAACATCAACGTTGTAACCTTCTGGGCATCAGGTTCCTCAGAATTTGCTGTAGTATTGTTGTTCTCAGCTTCACCGAGTGTTTTCGTAGCATTGCTCTGTTTAGGCTCATCAATTATTGCCGAGGCAATTTGTTGTTCAAGCTCATCATGTGTTGGGCAGTCTCTCTCATTGGCATCCTTTTGACTTTGAGGTTCTAGTTGTTCCTCACACATCAGAGAGATTTCTTTGCATTGCTCCTTATCCTCTTGCCTTATGACGTCAGTATCCCTAGGAATGAATTGTTGGTGCATGTTATCCATGACATATGTGGATCTTCCCAATTGATCTTCTGAATCCCCTAAGGTTGCATCCCATTGAGTTATCCTCGTATCCATAGATTTTGATAGCTCTCGAATCTCTTCAATTGATCCGTCAAGTCTAGCCAATGAAGCTAGTAACGTTTCCTCCAAGGAATTGGAATGCTCTTGAAAAGGACTACATTGCCATGGCATATCTGTTGCTGCGGCAAAATTGTTATGGTAAAAAAAATTTTGAGCTTTTTGATCATACCATGAAGAATTTTGCTGCTGGTTCCCTCTATGGTCCTCCATGTAGTTATATGCACCGAAAATGTGAGGGCAATTTTCAAACACATGATGTTCTCCACACATAGCACAAGATTTTTCCACGGTATAAGTTCTTTGGGCTTTTCTCGGTTGGTATAGGTAATCATCAAAGGGTGCAAGAAACTCTTGATTGGATTGATTCATATCTTCCAACATCATCTCTCGAATAGATTGGCTTTTATTTCCCGACATGTTGGCGTCCCTTAACTTGTAGCGCACCTAATTTTTTTTTTTGATAAAACAAACAAAAAGAAAAGTTAGTAAAACTAATAGAAAAAATGTAATAACAAAAACAACTAACACCAATTGTCAATCCCCGGCAACGGCGCCAAAAACTTGTTGCGTGTGATAAGTGCTACGCAATTGTGCAAGTATACACGTCGCAAGTAATAAAGTGATATGAGTATCGAGTATCGTCTCCACAGGGATTGGTTTGGGCCACTTTGCTTAAGTTACTGCACTGAAAATAAAAACACAATTGATAATAGAGGTTTTAATTAACGAGAAAAGTAAAAGCAATAAACTAAAAGAATAGATGAAAGAAAAAGAGAGAATAGGCCAGGTTATCGTGAGTTGAGGTGTGATAGCCGATTGGATCGTCTTGGTAAAAGAGTGCAAGGGCAACTCAGTTGCCGTGGCAACTTGCACAGCGGGGTTGCCTTGGCAACTAATCGATGGTTGTCTGGGCAACTAGCTGGGCAACTACTTGGGCGTCTGGGCAGCAACTTCAAGGTTCGGCAGAGCGTTCTTCAATGGTTTCTTCTTATCCCTAAGTCGAAACTCTAGCTACTTGTGCATGCCTTGATAATACATCCCTGCGTGAATCAAGGGTGAACAACAACCAATCTTGCGCTCCTCTTAGCCGTTGAAATCCTTAACTTATTCCTAAGCCGGATTAATCTTCACCATCAATAAATTGAATAAAGACCATACTCATTCGTTTCTTGAATCTAACTCTCCCGATATTAGATAAATAGATGAAGTTACGAGATCCTCTCCCAATTCATTCGCAAACAAGAATAAAAGCCAAGAATGAGTAAACCTTGAATAGAAAAGTGCAAACTCTTATTACCTAAACAAAATCCAATTGTTTCCCACAACAACAAAACACAATAACCCCAACCGATCAAGTTAGTTCATGGTTGGGTTCAAAAGATATACAAAGAATAATCCCCAAACCATGAATCTAATGGAAGCAAAGAAGAAGAAGAAGTCGAAATTTCCCCTAATGCTCTCTTGTCGAAATTTCTCTATTTTTCTCTCTTTGGATTGTCGAAATCTCCTTGCTATTTATAGGGCTAGGCCAAAGTCCTTCTTTGAGGAGGAGTTTGAGTTGGAATTAAATTATCTTTAAAGAATATAATTCTTTATTATAATTGTATTCCTACTAGAACTTCTCCTATCTTCTTGGAATTTAATTCTTATTTAATCTCTGCATGGAAATCAAATTCCTTTGGGTTTGGGCTTTGCTCCACGTCATCTTGGGCTTGTCTAGTCATCAATTTCGACATCCCTATTGCATCTTCTCTTTGTCGACAATTGCCATGGCAACTGGCTCGGCGTCTCCTTCATGCATTGCCCTGGCAACTAGCTCGGCATATCCTTCATGCATTGCCCTGGCAACTAGCTCGGCATTGCTTTGGCAAGTGATCCTGCACATACACACACAAAAACACACCAAAGCAGCATCTTTTTCCACAAAAATCACCAAGTTATGTAATCAAGCTCAACAGTGGAAAGAAACATGAATTAATGCATGAATAACTAATTATGCAACTAATATGAGCTTAAGTCTAACAATAATATGAGTAAAAAGGGTAATAAAAATAGTACTTTTGAACACTTATCAACAACCTCCCTTCCCGAAATAGTATGATCCCAATGCAAAATGCGATTATCACGCGGGACAGGTTGGCCATACCATTGAAAATTGCTTTGGTTTCAAAAAGTTGGTGGAAAAATTCATTAAGCTTGGGGTGGTAAGCTTTGATAACTCAATAAGAACGGCTACAAGCAAAGACCCTTTACCGAAGCATGAAGATGCCAATTGAGGGTGTGTTGAGGGTTTTTTGAACTGGACCATATTTTAATCCAACTTAAGTATTGTATTGTCTTGACCATAGTAGGTCCCCTTGTAGTTTTTATCACTTTCAGAGTAATACTTTTTGTAAACCAACCTCACCGACTTAAGTACGATGGTGGTGAGGGTATTTTGTAAGGGATCAAAACTACAAGTAGCAATGCAAACATCTTTTGTTTGTATCTGAGTCTTGAATATCCAAAATACACCACACTAAAGTTTCAAATTTGCTACAAGAGCAGTATCAGATGGTTCATGTAATGAACAAAATTTTGGGGCATCTACTCAGATGAAAGCTGATCGAACCTAGGACAAAGTCGGGGCACCACCGCATGAAAAACCAAGATCCTGACGGGACCAGTAAGGAGTTAGGGGCATCCTTTTGAGGATAAAAAATCATGTCACATTCATGCATGTAGTTGCATTTATCTTGCATAGAATCATTTTTGCATACGTCATGCATTTAGATTAAGTGCATACACTAAAATAACCATGCATTTAGGGCAAACACATGCATTTAGACATAAAATTAGATATATTCATGCAATCTTGCTTGTACATAACAGGTCTACGAAAAAGACCGAGTACCCTCAACATGGGGGCAATGACAATAGGGCCAACCCTAGTCTTGAAGGAGACCAAACACGAAGAAGATGCTGAAACACCCAAAATAAAATGTATCAGCGACAAAATCTTTGACAATTACTAACCAATGTTTTTTCTTTTGCAAGATCTCATTCCTCCGACGATGGTGTGACGGACGCCAACATTCCAGATCTTACCCTCTGCCGACGAAAGCAGAGCAATTTTTTCCAGACATAGTCTCGCTGTCAATAGCACAACAATTCAACATCTTGTAAATCATGCCTCCGTCAGTGGTGGTACGCCAACTTAATCTAGATCTTGCCTCCGTCGGTGGTGTTGTAGATCAGATTTTTCATTCGGTCTTGTCTCTCTGTCAGTGGTGTAGCAGGTCTCACATTTTGCTGATCTAGTCCATCCGTTAGTGGTAGCAGATCAGAAAGCTATCCGATCCTGCCTCTTCGTTGGTGTCGTAGCTGAATCAAATCTTCAGACCTTGCCTCTTCGTCGGTGTTGTAGCTTGGTCAAATATAACTCTCCGATCCTGCCTCTTCGTCGGTGTCGCAGCTGGATCAAATCTTTAGATCTTGCCTCTTTGTCAGTGTTGTAGCTTGGTCAAATTTAACTTCCGGTTCTGCCTCCTCGTCGGTATTGTAGCTGAACCAAATTCACTAACTTCCGGTCTTGCCTCTTCGTCGGTGTTGTAGCTAGACCAAATTCACTAACTCTGGATCCTGCCTCTTCGTCGGTGTCGTAGCTAGATCAACATCACAAACTTTAGACCATGCCTCTTCGTCGGTGTTGTAGCTTGGTCAAAATTTACTAATTTTTAAATTTTATCAATGTTGTTTCTGGAAAATATAAAGAAAAAAGAAAAGAAAAACGAAAATTCAAAAAAAGAGGAAAAAGAAAATCAAAATGAGCTTTCAATCCTTCGATCCTGCCTCTTCGTCAGAGTTGTAACTGGATCAGATATCAGAACTTTCATCCACCAATCTTGACTCTTCATCAGAGTTGTAGCTGGATCAAATCTTCAGACCTTGCCTCTTCGTCGGCGTCGCAGCTGGATCAAATCTTTAGATCTTGCCTCTTTGTCAGTGTTGTAGCTTGGTCAAATTTAACTTCCGGTTCTACCTCATCGTCGGTATTGTAGCTGAACCAAATTCACTAACTTTTGGTCTTGCCTCTTCGTCGGTGTTGTAGCTAGACCGAATTCACTAACTCTGGATCCGGCCTCTTCGTCGGTGTTATAGCTGGATCAACATCACAAACTTTAGACCATGCCTCTTCGTCGGTGTTGTAGCTTGGTCAAAATTTACTAATTTTTAAATTTTATCAATGTTGTTTCTTGAAAAAATGAAGAAAAAAGAAAAAAAAGAAAAATGGAAATTCAAAAAAGAGAAAAAAGAAAAAATGAAAAGAAAGAAAATCAAAATGAGCTTTCAATCATTCAATCCTGCATCTTCGTCAGAGTTGTAGCTGGATCAAATCTTCAGACCTTGCCTCTTCGTTGGTGTTGTAGCTTGGTCAAACTTAACTTTCGGTTTTGCCTCTTCGTCGGTGTTGTAGCTGAACCTAATTCACAAACTTCCGATCTTGCCTCTTCGTCGGTGTTGTAGCTAGACCAAATTCACTAACTCTTGATCATGCCTCTTTGTCGGTGTCGTAGCTGGATCAACATTACTAACTTTAGACCATGCCTCTTCGCCGGTGTTGTAGCTTGGTCAAAATTTACCAACTTTCAAGTTTTATCAACGTTGATCTAAAAAAAAGAGGAAAAAAAAAGAAAAAGAGAGAGAAAAAAATGGAGGAAAAAAAGAAAAAAAAGAGAGCAAAAAAAAAGGAGCAAAAAAAAGAAAAAGAAGTTTTCAATTTTCTGATACTGCCTCTTCGTCAGAATTGTAGCTGGATTAGGCATTGGAACTTTCATCCATCGGTCTTGCCTCCTCGTCAGTGTCGCAGATGGATCGAATTTTGTAGACCCTGCCTCTTCGTCGGTGTTGCAGCTGGGTCAAATTTTCTTTAGGTATTAGCTTATTATCAATAATGTAGCAAGTTGGACTCATTTTGCTTCCCCAACAAACAACCCCTCATTTTGAAGGTTTTGCTTCCCCAATAGTGACAAAGTGTATCAACCAAGACAAGAAAGAAGACCTGCATCAAAGAGAAAGAAGATCTACTGAAGAAAGAATACATACGTCAAGAAAAGAAGCTCAGCCGGACCAGACAAAACGAGTCATTTTTAGTCTTTGCTCTATCGTCGTTACACAATAATGAGGAAAAAAGGGCAACTGTAATGACCTATTTACAACCAGACCCGACCGAAAACCCAAACCAAACCCAGTTCAGACCCGACCCGGATCCAAACCCATTAACCCGGCCCAAAAACTAAAAAACCCTAAATAATCCTAATCTACCGCCCTGCCAGTGTTGCCGCCGTTCATCCTCGCCGCCGGCCGCCTTCTCCGATAACCCACCATAAACCAAATTAACCTGAAACCTTAAATTTATCCAAACCAAATCAACCAAAATAAAATATCCCTAATCTGACAACTTAAACCAAACCCTGCTACCCCTCCCATACTTGCACCATACCACCAGATCTGTTGAACCATGCCCTGCTACCCTTAAATCCGGCTCTCCCATCACCCTATCTGCATCAGATTAAAATATGTAAGGGTTAGTATAGATTTGAATATAAAAACCGAATCAAAAAACTTGTAAATGGGGTCTTTTTTTAGTTCGAATATCAGAGAGAAAGAGGGTTTTTTTGAGAAAAAATTTGTAAGGAGAATCATTTTGAAAACAAGAAATTTTAAAGGTAAAAAAATAATATATGTTGAATATTTTTTTAGTTTTTAATCCTTTTTTGTTTTATTCGAATCACATAAAAAAGGAAGGAGAAATATTAGGGGCTTACCTGGCCGACCGAGTGTCGCCGTGAGGCTGCCGGTGAACGACGTTGAAAATAAAGAACGGTCGCCGCCCTGGTTCGAGTGTTGAGAGGAAAGGAATGAGGTTTTTTAGGTTTAGGTTAGATATTAGGTTTTTTTATCGTTTTGAATGATATAATCACCCTTCTTATGTTTGAAACGGATAAGGCAAAACAACGTCGTTTCGCCATACCCCGACCCGCACGGTGACCCGAATCCGGGAAGGATCCTCGTTTTTTGGTTAAGGGGCAAATTATGCGCGTAGTCGCTCCCTCTTCTCCCCGTTTTCACTTCTGTCATGGAATAATCCCGCCTCTAGCTCCTGTATTTGTTATGCGCTTTTAATCTTGCCCATTTGTGCTTTATTTGTGTCCTTTATTTTGCATTTTGTTTTGGTTTAGTCACTAAAATGTAGGCTTTAATTTCCAACATGATATTTCTGTTAGTTTATATTTAAGCCCATATATTTTGCATATGTTTTAATTTAGTCCATTAATATGCATCATTTATGCCGTGTAATTTAATATTGTTGCGTTTTAGCCCTTAATTTTCATATTCATGTTGTTTTATGTATATTAGTGTAAACCATGCATTATTATTATTATTTGTTAGATTCATTTTATTTATGTGATTGATATTTGTGTATTTATTTTAGATTAGTGTTTTATTATGTTAGCATTTATTTATATTTTTATCGCAATGTATTTATTTATATTTGCCATGTTTTTTAAGTTTGCATAACGAATATATATTTTGTCAATGCGGTGCCCTTTTATCCGAGAGTAAATGGGGCCAGTATCAGGCGTAGTGATAGTGGTTGGGCGTTTATTCTCGGATAACGACGCCTTTAAAATTTACTCGCACATATAACCGAATTTTAAATTAATCGTCACTTTAATCCGGAAAGTTTAATATTAATAAAACGGTAATTATTAAAGTACCAATTTTGGGCGGTGTGGGGGTGTTAATCCTTCCCCATCCGTAACCGACTCCCGAACCCATCAATTTTAAATCTCTGGTTTTTACGGTGTCCGGTCCACCTTGAGTGGCCGGTGGCGACTCAATTTTCAAATAAAACACGGGTTCTATAAAACTCCCGCGGAAGACAATATTTTCAAAGTAAAACAAAATATAAAATAAAATACATATTTTTAGCGAGAGGGACATCGCTACAACTAGGAGTTCGAATGACAAACCCCTACTGAACCCCACCGAGATCTACCACGACCTCTCCAAAAAATAACTAGACCGGATCTAAAATAGGACCCCCGATCGAACCGGTTAAGACCGAGGGGACTGCCCCTTGGCCCTAGGCTAGCCGAGAGCACTGCTCTCTTTATGGCCAGCCCCATTTTGCCGATTCATTGCTGCTTCTTCCCCCTGCCTCATATTTATAGGCAAAGGGGGTGGTTTAAGGGGCGACGTGGACCACCCTCATCCACTGCTTTTTTTTACACTTTAATTATTTATTATTTTTTATTATTTTTTAAATTAATAATATTATTATTATTATAGTAATACTAAAAGTACTAAAAATCCGGGCAAAAATAAGTGATTACATTAAGGCAGTCGGTACTCCAAATAGCCTTGTAGAGGGGTTTATGTGTCTCATTAACTTCAGGCATAAGTAGCCTATAACCACTCCGGACGAGTAGAATCCTGAGTGTTATGCTACCCAAACTAGCTTATCTTCCCAAGCAAAATATGAAACAGTGATACTTAAGATCAGCTGGGCCTCATCGGCATTAAAAATACTATTAATTAGCTCTGAATTCCACTCTATTGTGTTGTCTTGAAATAGATCTGACACCTATGTCACAGTACTGTTCGGGGGGAGACAACTTTCCTAGGTTGAGAGACGGGCAACCAGAAGTCATTCCATACTGAGATGGAGGAGCCTGTACCAACTTTCCACCGTAGGCCCATCTGAAGAAGACCTTTGGCACTCCAAATACTGCGCCAGTTCATTGAAGGTTGTGAACCCATGCGAGAGTGTAGGAAATCAGTTGTAACAAAGTACTTGGCACGGAGAATTCTTTCAACTAAACTATGAGGGTTGGTGATCAGACGCCAACCCTGCTTTGCTAAGAGTGCTATATTGAACTTAGAGAGATCTCTAAAACCAATACCCCCGTCATCTTTAAAATTACTTAGTTGTTCTCACGTGCACCAGTGTATTCCCCGTTTCTGAAGATTTTTGCCACCAAAACCGAGCCATGATAGCCTCAAACTCTTTGCAAATAAAATTGGGCAACAAAAAACAACTCATGACAAAAATGGAGACTGCCTGAAGAACACTTTTAATGAAAACCTCCTTACATCCTAGAGATAGAACTCTAGGATTCTAGGACATAGACAGAGCCCTCATTTTGTCCCGTAAGGCCGCAAAAGCTTGGCCTTTATTGCGACCCACAATCGTAGGTAAGCTTAAGTATTTTTTCTGGATTCGAAGTGTTTTTCACCCCAAAACTCGTTTAACAACATCCATATGAAAATCTAAAACATTACAACTGAAGAACACTTTTAATGAAAACCTCCTTACATCCTAGAGATAGAACTCTAGGATTCTAGGACATAGACCGAGCCCTCATTTTGTCCCGTAAGGCCGCAAAAGCTTGGCCTTTATTGCGACCCACAATCGTAGGTAAGCTTAAGTATTTTTTCTGGATTCGAAGTGTTTTTCACCCCAAAACTCGTTTAACAACATCCATATGAAAATCTAAAACATTACAACTGAAGAAAATACTAGACTTGTCCAAATTAATTTTCTGACCCGAGCAAACATAATACTCCTCAAGGATTTCTTTGAACTCGGATGCTTCACTTGCAATAGCCTCGCCAAACAACAAACTATCGTCTGCAAAGAACAAATGGGTGAGTAATGGAACATAACGATTAGTTTTAACACCCTTAATTCGACCACTAGCTACTGCTTAGCATAGTAAAGACGAGAAACCTTCAGCACAAATAAGACAGAGATAAAAACTCAAGGGGTCACCTTAACGGAGGCCACGAGAAGGTAGGAAAGCTTCACCCACCACCCCGTTAACCACCACTAAATATGAAACTAAAGAAATACACTACATAAAAAGAAAGTCCACCAACGATTAAAACCCATCTTCAATAGGACAACTTCTACAAAAGGTCACTCAACACGGTCGTACGCTTTGCTCATGTATAGTTTGAGGGCAAAATAGCCATGGTTCCCCGATCATTTCATCTGAAAATGAATATAGAACCTCATAAGCAGCAATAATATTGTCTAAAATGAGTCGTCCAGGAACAAAAGCACTCTGTGTTTCATTGATGCAAAGATGAAGAACTTCCTAGAAATGCAAAATAATCATTTTAGACACAATTTTGAATAGCAAGTTGCACAAAATAATAGGTCTAAAATGTGCCATTGATCTCGGATCTGATATCTTCGGGATTAAGATGATATGGCTCCGATTTATCACCTATATAGGGCTCTCACCCTCTATTAGGCCAATACAAAACTGTGCAACATCCTGGCTTACGACATGCCGGAATCTTTGGAAAAAATAGCACCCAAACCATCTTTACTTCCTGCCTTCATTGGACTCATAAATTTTATCGCGGTCTAAATTCTTCAACTATAAATTTACGGCAAAGTGAGGTGTTTATTTCTGTTGTTATACATAATTGAATACCGTTGAGGATGTTAGAGGCATCTGTTGGTCCAGACTCCAGAGGACGTAAACAGGGTCAAAAAATAATCTTTGGCAATTAGTTCTAAATTGATTGGGACTCATGTCGAACGCCCGTAACATCTTCCAGAAAAGAAATTTTATTGTCGTTTGAGTGAAGTGGCACAATGATGAAAGAAAGTATTTTTATCTCTGTTTTTTAACCATTTTTCGTGTGCCCTCTGTTCCTGATACAATTCTGCTTTATCATATTCCATATTGAGTGCCAGTTTTAAATCGACAATCTCACCTAAAACCTAGTCTGAAAGGTCCGAAGCCATTAAAACTTTAAGCTTTTTGTTGTAGAGAATTCAGAGAAACCCGATTTTCTCTCTTCAGTTTCCCATAATTTATGCACTTCAGCTTCATAAGAGTCTTCCAACAGCCAGACTGGCTCAAACCTGAAATGCCACTGTCAAAAAACTTGTATTGCGATCCTCGGTATTTAATATCAAAGGGCAGTGGTCGGAGAAAGTATGAATCATATGGGATAAAGTAAAATCCGAGAAGAGATTCCACCATGTAGTGTTTACCACACCTCTATCCAACGTATTGTAATATTCTGAGTCTCTACAGAACTTTTTGACCAGGTATACCATCAGCCACTATAACCAATGTCATTAAGTACATTACGGAAGCCTTCCATTTGTCTCTCATCACGTATAAGTCTATCCTATTTTTCAAAAGAGAAAAGATTTCGTTAAAATCTCCTATAACCAACAAAGGCAGATCAGGTTGATTATTGAGACTACGAAGAAGGTCTCATGTACTATTTCGCCATTGTTCCTTTAGGGCTCCATAAAAATCGGTGCAACGCTATTCTTTACCATCAGAATCTTTAATTAAACCGTTAATATACCGTTCGGAGGCTGACCTTATAGATACCCTATAGTCAGATTTCCATGCAAGAGATAAACCCCCACTTCGACCCTGAGAGCTAACATCAAAACCACCTTGAAAACCACAAAAACACTAATCTTTTTCCATGCATGAAGCCTACATTTTAGTTTCAACCAAAAAAACTACAGATACATTAGCATCACCGTCCGAGGTTTGCCTAAACCCCGGACATTCCAATTTAGGAGCTTCATTGCTTTTCGGCTGGCCTGATAAGGCAAGCGTGCCGATATAGAAAGAGTGGCTTCAGTCGAATCCGGTTGACCAGAAACTCCAGAAAAAATAACTTACGTATGCTGTCTTTTAGAACCATCAGGTAGGACCATTATATCATCTTCATGATCGGAGCCCATATCCTCATCAAAATCATATAAACTTCCGGTCCCATCTTTCGCTTGATTAATGAGGCCCAATTGATGACTTAGCCCAGAGACATGATCCCCAGTGTTAACTACCCTGCTATCACGTGGAGAAATCAGAGAGATTTATCATTTTAGCCAAATTAGATCCCAAAAAATTTGCAGGGGTATTCTCCGAGATAACAGGGTCTGATTTAGCCATGCCTGTAAACATCCCTGAAATTAAGGGATTTGAAAAACTGAGATTTCTGCCCACCAGATCTACTTCATCACGTAACCAAGGACTGGTCGGAGGTTCACCACTCCTTGCCAGAGCACGCAGCGAGATATCCCAATCCAATGGCAGATCTTGTTTATCCTGCAGGACACGAACATGACAGAAACCCTCTCCATGTTTGATCTTTTCATACTGGAATCGAACATAAACATTTTATTCATTTATCACTGCAATCTTCTTTTTCCTCTTCAAGGGTTTACGAATATCCAATTTAACATGTAAACGCATTATAAGTCTGTAGCCCAAAGACACATGCTCTGTGTCATAATCCAGAAAAAAAAAACCCTAGGAATTTGCCCAGTTGCTTAGCAACAGCCGCCGACATAAATCCCAGAGGGACATCTAGGACAAGTACCTAGAAACTTACATGAAACAGAGGCACATCCAGTGGTTCCTCTCTTGGATTCAATTTATGCATAATCAAAAGATGGTTGTTGAAATACCAAGGCCCATATCTATCAATTATGTCCATATCGATTTTGTTGTAAAGACGAAAAAGATACCTCCTTTCACCCAGATCGGAGATGGCTATACCCTTAATCGGACGCCAAACATTAGCCAATGTAGTCCGCATGGATTGAAAATGGATCACACTGGTTGTGGAAAAGAACCTACAAAACAATTGACAAAAAAATGGTGGGGGCTTGGCTCACAGAATTAGATTCTAATAACTCATCTTTGTATTCCCCGATAGAAAGTTTCGCAAAATTTTCTTCCACTTCTGCCATGATAGCCGTCTAAACGAAACAGGAAGCAAGGGGCAAACTATAAAAGACAATGTTAAACAAAAAGCAAAAAAACGTGCTACAAGAGCATAGTACAAGCCCCAAGGTCGAGAAAGTACGTACAACAAGGTAGAGATTATTATATTAATTAAAATTAAGTATTAAAGATCATCATTATGGAATAACTATTTAAATCAATTTTTAAGATTTAAATAGTTATTTTTGTTTAAAGAATTTAGTGTTCATCTAATTCGAATAACTAAATACTAATAATTGATTTTTTTGTATTCGTTTGAAAAGGCAGGATAAGAACATCTTTTTACTTTTGATTTATACTTATATAATTTTATATATAACTAGTTTTTTTATTGTGCACATGTTATATATTTACCCTTTATATTTTAATTTGAGAATTGTTGATGAGTAAAAATGAGATAATGGTTTTTAGGTGGTTCAGCCCTTTTGGTTTAAGCGGAGAGTCGCGGTTAAAAATGATTATGCGGAGAGAAGAGGCGAAGATGATTTATCGTTCTATTCTCCTCTTTTTTAGATCTCACCTCACAATTATATCAGTGGTGGAGTTTTGACAAGAGTATCGAGTCTAGGATTGTAAGATGTGATAATTGAGGCTATGTATCCATGGCTGCCAATCAATACAGTTAGATGTCGGGTTAAGTAGACTCGACAACTATCTTGTCAAGAGTGTTGTAGCTTCTGATCGTGAGTACTCGGTACTCTGTGTCTGGATGGATGAACGCAAAGGAGTGTTGTACAAAGAAGACGTTGCAGAGGTGTTAATAGCGGAGAGGGAAAAAGATATAACACTTGTCTCTTTTAGTCGATAGAATGTCATGAAGTTACATGAGTAGAAACTTGTAAAAGAAGTTTGACCGGTGACCGTTAAATTTTCTTAAAAAATGAGATATTAATTTAGAGGGGACGTTATACGGTGGCGGAACTTGAAGTAAAAGTTTGAGGGGGCCAATTTAAATTTTAAAAAATTTGGAGGCTTAAGCAAAAATTTTCAAAAAAATTGAGGGTTTAACTAAAATTTTTAATAATTTTGAGCAACTTAACAAAAAAATTTAAAAAAAAGGGAATTTAATTAAAAATATTTAAAATTTTAAAGTTTAATATGAATTTTTAAAAATCTTGAGGGGTCAAATTAAAAATTTTAAATACTTTAGAGACAAAATTTAAATTTTTCAAAATTTTGGGAACCCTGTCCCCTCTAGTCCATTGAAGGATACACCCCTGACGTTATAAAGTGACATAATTTAAGACATGTAATGAGGGCTAGGTTGATTACTCAAACTTCGAGTTTCAACTGGTATCTGGGTGCAAAGTTGTAGTGGTGGAAAACGATTTCATTTACTTTGGATTGTCTTTCCATGCTATATTATGGACTTATATGGTTCTTTCTCAATGAAATGATCTTCAAGGGTAAAACATTTGATATCTCTCAGTTATTTGACTTGGCATTGATAAGTTGGTGAGAAATAAGATAAGAGAAAAAAATACTAATACGAAAAAGAGGGTACAATTACACTTTGCTTAGTAAATTTAATTTTATTTAGAATAATTCTCAAATGGTGTTACGATATCAATATCTGCGACGTCGGAAGGCGTGGATGGCGCTGCTAACGACTAATTTGTGCAGTTATTTTTCTATCTATGTCTGATTACTGCTCTCGAGCCTTCTGATTTTCCTTGCCCTGGATGCTGGTTCTAGCTGATTATTTTGGCCTTTGTATTTGAATGTTTTCTTATTGCCCCCGGAGGGTCGTGATATTGGTATATCCATTGTTTGAACGTGCCTCTTCGGCCTACTACTGGTAATGTATGGCAGGGGAGGAGCATTAGCAAGGTCCAAGGGGTCTTGCAACTCAAGAATATAAAAATTTCATAATAAGTTTTCTGAAAATTTTAATTTGGTCCCTTAATTTTAAAATTTTTATTTTTTGAATATTTTAAATTAAATTCTCTAAAATTTTAATTTGGTCCCTTCATTTTTTTGGTTTAATGACAATTTAAGTTCCTATAAATTTAAATATTAGATAAATTAGGCCTTGATCCTCAATTTTGAGTTTAAATACATAATACATCTTTATGTTTTTAAAATTCAATAATTTGACCCTGGCTTCATCCCTGATGTATGGGGTGTTTACTTTCCTGCACTGAGCATTGTTTTTGTTGCGTGATTTCGTCCATTTGATGACCCTTTCTGGTGATGTTAGTTTCCCCTTCCTGTGCTGTTTGATGCTTCTATGTTCTACATAAGGGCCCCGAAATGATGTTCTGTTGTGTTTGGCGGTTGACAAATGTTTGTAATTCGGACTATGTATTGTGTGTAAATATGTTTAATAATACTTTTGGTGTACTCTTTTCCTTCTTACGCTGTCCGGGTTATGACTCGACATGACTTGGTTAATTGTACATACGTTAGAAGTACTGGATTTTCTTGGCCTTACACTACATTGAAGTCAAAAAATATTTTTTTAGTATTAGTAATTTTTTTCAAACAATAAAATAGACTTTTGAACCAAATTCCGATAAATGGAATGTCCCGGCCTGGGTGTCGATGTGGGAGTTGGCAGTAGAAATGGATATTGGAAATACTGAAAGAGAGTATGGAACTACATGAGAATGATTCGAGAGTTGAGATTACCTATCAGAAAAGGAGGATAATTAGTAAGAAAATGATTAGAGAGTTAAACACTGCCCATGAAAGAGAAGAATATTGGTAAAGATTGTGACAAATCACTGAAGACTGGAGAGCTTGCTTTCTCAATGGAAGAGACTAAATTTTCACTATTTAATGTTAGATGGAAGGTGTTTCCATAAGCAACAATGATGTTACCAAGAAATCCTATAATCATAGGACAATCCAACCGGAAGTTCAGATTATAAACATAAGGTTAAGGGTCTGCTTTTTCATATAGATTTTAGGTCTCAGGGAACTATCAGATTTTATTGCTTTGCCAACCTCACTGGTCCTTGTAGGTTGAGCAACAATTTCATGGACTCAAAATGATGATGTAAGAAGCAACTAGACACGTTTGCAGTAATAACTTTCCTTGTTAAACAAAAGGCCATCATAAAGACATTATGTTGACTCAAAACCTGACTTCCATTTTTGCTGGAAAGTAGAACACAATTTAGACAAATGCTTATGTGGCTTATGGAAATTTGGAGTGCTAATCATTAGAAGTAGAGCTATAAGTACAAAACAAACACTTTCGGTACTAATATCACAGCAAAGCACAAGTAGCCAGGAACTCACAATTGCCTTTTCATCTTAGGAAGAATAAAACAAAACTTTGATGGCAATAATAGTCATATAGTGAACAACAGAACATCATATTCATTCTGCAGCTACATTCTCACCATCATTTCCCCCAGTTTTGGTACCTGGAAAAGTCCTAAAATTATCACTTGCATTGTTGTCCTTGTGGATCTGTGAAGCATTATTGTTCTCTTTCTCGTCTGAATTCACATTGTTGTTGGTGTGGCTTTGAGCAGAATTTTTGTTTTCTTTCTGACCTGCATTTTCATTATTGTAGGTCTGAGCCGTATTAGCCTCATCCTGACTTGTGGTTTCCTGGTTGTTTGCGTCTCCCTGAACAGCACCATTGTTCTCATTATGGCTTGCATTGTCATTGGTGTTGTCATCATTGTTTAAGTTCTGGGAAGCATTATTCTCATTCTGACCTGCATTTTCTTTGCCGGTAATGCTCTGAGAAGCATTGTTCTCATTCTTACCGGCATTCCCGTTGGTGGTGTCGATTTGAACAGCATTGGTGTTCTCATTCTGACTTGCATTCTCACTGTTGTTGTTGTAGTTCTGGGAAGCATTGTTCTCATTCATACCTGCATGCTCGTTGTTGGTGTCAATTTGAACAGAACTGTTCTCATTCTGACTTACACTCTCACTGTTATTGCTGTTGTAGTTCTGAGAAGCATTATTCTCATTCTGACCTGCATTTTCTTTGTTGGTATTGATCTGAAAAGCATTGTTATTCTCATTCTGATTTGTATTCTCATTGTTGTTGTTGCTCTGGGAAGCATTATTCTCATCCTGACCAGCATTCTGGTTGCCTGTAATGCTCCGAGCAGCATTGTTCTCATTTTGCCCAGCATTCTCATTGTTATTTCTCAGAACAGTATCGTCGTTTTCATTCTGACTTGCTTTCTCATTGTTGCTCTGGGAAGCATTATTCTCATTCTGACCTGCATTCTCGTTGTTGTTGTTGTTCTGAGCAGCATTTTCATTTAAATTTGACATGTTATTTTCCTTGTCAGTAACATCTTCATCTGCATTCACAATGTCGTTAGTGTTGCTCTGATTCCCAGTGCTGCTGTCTCTTCCATTTACATTTGCGTCATTGTTTGTATCGCCACCACTCTCATTCTCATTCTGACCTGCACCAGCATTATCATTAGTGTTCGAGGATGTAGCCTTCTCTTCGGCAATTGAAGAATCAGAAAAACGAACTTCTTCATTCTGGCCAGCATTTGAATTATCAGTTGTGTTTAATGAAAGAAGTATTTCCCGTGTACCCTCTACTCCAGAATTATTGTTGGATTCGTCAGTCTGAACTCCATCATTTTGGCTTGTAACTGAAGATGAAGAATTACTGTCCGATCCTGTCCAAGCATCAGATTTCTCAGTCTGCCCATTTGATTCAACAGATTCAGAGTTACTGGTAGAGCTTGCAGAACCTCCATTAGCTCCATTCACGTGTTCAGTCAAAGTAGCAATTGCATTTAAATCTAACGGCCCTCCATTGCCACCTGAGTCGGATTTATCCAATTGCTGATCATTTTCATTCCGAGTTGAATCGGATGTTGCCTCCGTACCATTCTGGTGCTCATTTGAGTTTGTATCCGTCACTGAAGCCTCAATGCTCTCATTACCACTCTCTTGATTGTGTTCAGTCGTTTCATTATCCTGCACGTTTGACTCGTTATGATGGACATTGGCTGCTTCACTGCTATTCGATCCATTCTCCTGGTCAAATTCATTTTTACCATTGTTTTCCAATTGCTCCGACTCATTGGAAATTTCTGAACCACCTGTTTCATTCTCAACTGATACATGTTGAGCATCATGGATTGCCTTGCTTGAAGCATCATCCCCCTTGTAATGTTCTTCTCTTGCTTCTTCATTGTTCCTGTCAACACCAACACGAACCCGATCATCTGATGTACTTAAATTTTCTATCTCACCTCCACTCTTCTCAGTCTCTTTCTCGCCGCTTTCCGTTGTATTACTCTCTTCCCCAATATGTTTATTTTCCTTCTCTCGACTCTCCTCGGTGTTTTCTTTCTCCTCAAGTCCCTTACTTTCCCAGTCCTCCGTACTGACTTCACTCACCTTGTTTTCACTGTCCTCTTTACTCTCTTCTAACCCCTTATCTTCACTAACATTCTCTTTAGTCTCTTCACTCTCCAGGTCTCTGCTTTCCTTCTCTTCAATCTCAGTGTTCCGACTTTCTTCGTTTTCCTTCTCTCCATCTATAGAATTTTGTGTGTGCTCGCTTTCCTCTTCCGCCTTCGCATCTTCGTGCTCACCCATCACATCATCATCTCCATTCCCTCTTCCTTCAGTTTCAGTTTCAGTTTCCTCAAGCTTGTTATCTTCTTCTCCAATCTTGCTTCCTTCCTCGTCTTCGTCCTTGACCCGCACATCCTTAATGATCGTCTCCTCTGCTTGAGGAAGGTCCTTTCTCCCCAACTTTATGGCTTCCTTCGCCGATTTCTCGAACTCGGCTTTCTTCTCACTCGAGTGCCTAACTTGGTAAAGCAGCCAAATGCAAATAGCAACAAGAAGACATATTTGTAGAGCATGCTTTACCTTCAACCCTTTGGATCTTTGATTCCTATAAGCTGAAACCCTGAACATGGTGCACTTCCTTCGACAAAACATGCCCGAAAAACACCACAAAACATCAATTTTCTTTTGTAATTAGATACACTCATACAGAACATAAACGCAGACAGAAAGAAAACGAAAACTCAAGCAGACAATGTTTCAATTGTTAAAATGTAATACATGCAAAGAAAATCCAGATCATCCCATGAACTAAAGCTCAAATGGTAGTTTACCATGAACAAAAAATATATTCAATTCAAATTTCCAAAAGAGAATATGGTCGAACACACTAATAATAACTATTACAACTGATCCAATCCAATGAAAAAGACAATAAATAATGAATAAACAAGAGGAAGGATGACAAAATTCGGAAAATATATCAATGGCAATTGGTACACCATTCAAACAAGAGAAATCCAACGTTCTTACAGCTTTAACCAAGACATGAAATTTAACTCTTATGCCTTTTTAAGGCTAAAAAAAGGACACGCAAATATGTTATGAAGAGATAACAAAGGAAAAGATGAATAAGAATGCAGGATCAAAATTGTATTAAAAAACCGAAACAAATCAACCACTTGAATTTTAAAAGTAAACCCAGTTTTAAAACTCGAAAATTAAAATGAAAAGCTCGGATAGAGACTTACCTTGAATCCAAAATGATCAGGAGGAAACGAACAATGGAAAGCTTTTTCTGAAAAATAGCTATATTTTCCAGGAATTTGGATGAAATGCAAAGAGAAAAAGAAAACTTGAATTCAAGATTGTATAATCTATGGAGTGGGTGACAAAATGAGAATTGGATCTCGAAATGGAAAAGCCAGAGGGTTTGGAACACAAAAATGGTGGCATTCCTACGTGCTCCTTAAAAGGGGCATTCCAATTTCCATCCATCTTGGCAAACTCTCTCTTTGTCTTCACACTCTTAATGGCGCGTGTCGTTACTTGATTTTGTATACTACGCCGTTTTTAGTTAAATCGCTTTCGATTTGCGCTGTAAGGTATTATTCCGGTTATGATCCCTCTAATATACATACGTTTGTGACTTAATCCATATTTTTTAATTCGGCATAATTTGATCCCATGCTTTTATTGTAAAAATAGAATTTAACCTTAATTTTCTTGTATCTCACAATTCTTTAATTTCATTAAATTGCATCACTAAACTTTTGTTGTTAATATATTGATCATTTATGTTTACTTCGTTAAAATGATTTAACATAAAAGTTGTCTTATTATCTATACATGACATTGTTTTCCACTTGGGCAGATGTAGAATAGAAATTGGGGTGTAATTGACCCCACTTGATTTGTTAGGATATAAAGTTTTCAAGAGGTAATATAGGATTTTTCATAAGGAATATTATATTTAACCCCACTTAATTTGTTAGGGTATAGGGTCAACAATACTTAATGGTATGAATATTTTGACCCCACTATATAAAAATCCTGGCTCCGCCACTTGGAAAACCATGGGCGGATGTAGAATAGAAATTGAGGGTGCAATTGAACTCACTTAGTTTGTTGGGATATGGAGTTTTCAAGGGGTAATATAGAAAATTTCATAGGAAATATTATATTTGACCACACTTAATTTGTTGGGGGTATGAGGTCAACAATACTTAATGTAGTGGTATGAATATTTTGACCCCACGGCGACGAGGACGGAAGAAGTTTTATCACCCAAGCTCAAATGGGGATGGAGACGAGGATTGCTATATCTAAACCATAACGTATAAATAATTGTGGGGATCTTCGAAAAATATTCGTAAGGATTTCCGATATTTAAAAAATTAAATATATAATTAACTCTCGTTTACCTATATACTTACCTATCTTATTATCAATATTTCAGTTTATCAAGATATTTTATGTCTTTTGTTTAATTCTTATTAAGTTTGGGTGACCTCTATAGTATTTTACACTTTTTTGTTAATTAAGAGTATATAATCTATTTATCCCCTATTTTTTCTGTTCATGTTACCCAAAAACCCAGTTTCCCTTCAACTATATGTTTAAGCGTATTGAATATATAACTTGTAAATTGAAATCAACCATATATTTTGATTAGTAAAGTAGTAAAATTTGTTTAACTTTATGGGGATGGAAATTACTAGAAACCCGTGAAGATCCGATGGGTATGGTGATGGGGACGAAAAAAATCACCGAAATATATAATGGGCATTACTCGAAATTATAACCACAAGTGTTGGGGACGGATTGAAGAATGCAAAACCGTCACCGCACCGACCGATCCTCATCCCTATTTTTGACCTACATGGAAAGTCAAGTTAAATTGACTTAAAACGTTTTTTTTGAAGGAGAACCATTTATTTATTAGCCATAAATGGCATCTACAGTTACAACCAATTGAATACAAGTAGGACACTCAAAGTAAAAATACTGACTGATTTGCGAGTCATAAATCCATGCTGCTAGGTGATGAGCAGCAGAGTTTATTGATCGTGGAGTGTATTCAACTGTTATCTGTTGATGCTGGCATAGCAGGTTCCTTGCCTCGTTGAGTTGGTGTGCTATCGGTGATAGTCCAGGTGTAGCACTATTCAGTTGATTAATTATATTTGCCGCATCCCCTTCGATTAGTACAGACTTCCTGTCGCGATCTAGAGCCAGTAAAATCGCTTCATAACAGGCATGTGCTTCAACTCGAGGGGCCTCGGAAGCAGTGGAAAAGAATTTGGAACATCCAGCTAGAACCATACCATTATTGTCTCTAGCAAGAATGCCAGTGGCTGCAGCTTTATCGATTGGGTTGAAGGCAGCATCAAAATTAATTTTGACGATGTTAGGCTTCCTCCATTTAACAGAAGATGTATGAATGTGATTACTCCGATTAATTGATTGTTTGTGCTGCCTGGAAGTTGTCATGAAGAGTGTTTGCATTCATGATCGTTAACCATGGGGAGGGAACCTGATCATTATGAACCTGTTGGTCGTCGATTCCATATGTTCCATAGCAAAACCACCATTCCTGTAAACTCTGAAAGGTTCAAAATTGTTGCCGAGTGTTCCAACCATTCCCTGCATGTGATAGATTGGTCCCAAAGCAAACGACCGTGCAACCCATACATGGACAGCATGTCTTTTGTACTTTGACAGTCTCAGAGTGCATGCAGTACTGTTTCTGTGTCGAGGTTGCACATTGGGCATAATCCATTCGGTGAGAATCCCGCTTGCATCAAACGAGATCCAACTGGAAGAGCAATGTGAGCAGCCCTCCATATGAAAATTTTTTATTTTTGGAAGCGTTGGTAATTTGGACAAAGTGAGCCAGATGGTGGATGGCGTTGTGTCCGTATGATTTCGGCGCATGAGCCACATATATGCTGATCGTACTGAGTAGTTTCCAGATGAATAGTTTGACCATATGAGAGAGTCATGTTGTATCGGTTCAATGGGGCAGTCAAGGATCATCCGAGCATCAATAGGATTGAAAAGATTTTGAACTTTGGCCATGTCCCATCTGTTGATATCAGCAACCATGAGTTCACCACACTTTATGGGATTGTCGGGGCTATCGAGATAGTTGGTAGTGAATTGGATTGGTGAAGAATTTCCCCATTGATCCTGCAGCATAGAATCCCGGCTATTTATTCCAACGACCCAATGGAATCCTGATTTGAGTTCCTGCAACTCCTCATATATCGATCTCCAAGCATATGAAGGTCGTGTGCCCAAAGTAGCATCCAGGATTGAATTACCATGAAAATATTTGGCAGTAAGGACTTTAGAAACAAGAGAATCCGGATCGCGAATCAATCGCCATACCTGTTTGCCCAACAGTGCGAGATTAAATAGATGAAAATCACGGAATGCCATACCTCTTGCTCGTTTGGCTTGACAAATTTCCTGCCATGCAATCATCAGCCACCCTCGTTCATTCATGCGCCCTGACCACCAATAATCTCTTATAAGTCGGACTAGTTGGGAAATAAGGTTTTCCGGCAGCATATAACAAGTCATCACGTAAGTTGGAAGTGCCTGTGCAACCGCTTTGATGAATACTTCACGGCCACCAAATGATAGGAGGTTTTTGGTCCAACTCGGACATGTTTAGTATCCTTGTCTAGTAGGAATTCGAGCTTTGCGAATCTGTTTCTACCAATAAGCAATGGCATCCCCAAATACATGCCAGGATCTTCAACTTCCTCAATGTTTACAGTATCCAGAATTATGCTACGTGAGGCTTGTGTTGTAGACGGGCTGAAGAAAATATAAGATTTAGCAAAGTTAATATTTTGTCCGGATGATTTGTCAATGCCATAGAGGTCAAGAATTTCTTTGACCCGAGAAGCTTCAGCTACTGAATTATTGATGAAAAGCATACTATCATCATCGTAAAATAGGTGATTGATCCGAGGGCCATAGCGGCTGGCTCGTAAACCACGTAATCTACCTGCCCGCTGTTACGATTGGAGTGTTGCCGAGAGGCCTTCCATACATAATAGAAAGAGGAAAGAGGAGAGTGGATCCCCTTAGCGTAAGCTACACTGAGGGTGGATGACATCCGAGAGTGACCCATTAAGTGGAACCTGGTATGAAACTGTACTGACACACTTCATTATTAGTTTCACCCATCGATGATCAAACCCCATCTTTACCGTAACACCTTGTAAGAATAGCAATTCGACTTTGTCATATGCCTTTTCGATATCAAGCTTCAATGCTGTACATTTATTTCGATTGCTGCTGTTGCCAGTCAAATAATGCATAATGTCACGGGCCGCGAGTTAAGGTCCAAGCCATTGGCGCAGCAAGCTGCACAAGAGGTTCAAAGGCACACTTTGGGCTTGAAGAGACCACTAGATTGGCCCGATCCATGAGAAGATCCAAGAAGACTTATCTATCCACACCTATGTGAACACTCCATGTGAACATGAGATATTCTTTCTATAGTTAGCTAAGGAATATTCCTGACATTATGCCTTGTGGTTGGTAGAGTTGTATCTAGGCTGCCGATATAAATTTGTAAAAACCGTCGGATTTGGGAGAACTCAACTATAAATAGATGCCTCCCCACCTCACTTATAATCATCTATATTTTCATCTATTATTGACTAACAGAGAGCATTCACTCTAAAATCCTCTGGGTTGTTCTTGCTTCTGTAATACCCACATATATATAATAAATAAATAAATAATATAAATAAATCCAAAAAATAATATAAATAGTAGTTCAAATAAAAATAATCCATATAGTCCAAATGGACAATATTACATATAAAATCCTATTATAAAACCCAAATTACAATATATTAAAACCCAAAGCCCATTATATTTTTCTCCTATTTTATAACTCAACTCGGGCAAAATAGGCCCAACAAACACATTTGTGTTTCTTTCTCCCCCAATTGGCCACGTGTCACTCAACCATTGGTCCGTTCAAGCTTCACGCGGATTGAAACTCTCTGGGAAAGGAAAATAGGGCGGAGATGGATCGAGGTGATAAATGTTGAAGAATATGGTTAGGGTTCATGGTTTTTTAGGGAGTTTAATCTTGGAAAACATGAAAATAAGGGAGTTTTAAGGTTTATATAGATTGAACGAGGGAAATAGGATGAACATGAGATGAATTTAGAAAGAATAAGGGAGCTTGATCTTTCGGAAACAAGAAATGGGAAGGGTTTGATGTTTGTAGTGGATCAAATGGAGAATTTTGGATGAACTTGAGGAAGAATATGGGTGAACTAGAGAAGTTTGTTTTTTGTGGGAAATAAGTGTTAGAGTTGAGAGGATTTTGATGAGTATGGAAAAGAAGAGAGAAGGAACAAGTTGCAAATAACCGTTCCAACTCGGTTATGGGGTTTATATACCCTGAGTCAAACAGTGCCGTTGTGGCATCGGGTTGACCCAAGATCGCATGTAGTTATCCGGGTCGGATAAGGGTCCGAGTCTTTTTTTAAAAATGAATATTAACTCATTTAGTCCCTAAAGTTTTGAAATGTAATTCATTTTAGTCACTATATGTAATAAAAATCAAGTTTTAAAGTTTTTATTCCTTTCAATTTATTCCTTTTTAGCTTTAATTATTTAATTTAATTGTTTTAAATTATTTGTATGATGCATTTTTTTAAATTGAGCTTATAGAATTATTGATTAGACAATTTAATCACTTATTTTAGCTAATTGTTAGGGCCTTAGATTTTAGGTTCCCTTATTAAAATAAATAATAAATTAGGAAGATCATTGTAGAAATTAAATGCATATTAAATAGAAACTTTAGGGCCCAAATTTGGATGGTGTTCCATTGCTTGCAATGAGGTGTTATCTCAACATTGGCCTTAAAGAGGTATATTTAATATACATTTTCACTTATAATTAAATAATGACTTAGCTAGTTTAATTAGAGCCTTAATTAGGTTAGCACTTTAATTAATTAGAATGACAAATTAATTAGGAGTATTATTAATTTAATGGCTTTAATATATGAACGGTGCTCAAGCAATTGACATTTTCTCATGAAAGTCTTTAAATTAAATAATACTCATAGTTTAAATAATCTTAATTAATTAGAGCCCTTTAAGCTTGTACTTAAAATGAACAAGACAATAACAAATCATGCATTTAAATCTTTTATGTTGGAAATTCATTTTTGAATATGAATAGAGGTGCCACTTAATGATGTGCTTTTAATCTCATATTCAGACAAAATCAATTTCCTTATAAAAGGATATCTCTATTTGGAATTTAAATTCATTTAATAATTAAGGATCAAATTAAATTCAAATAATTATTCTAAATGCCAAAATGCCACGTAAAATTAAGGTACCGATAACGGTGCTAATCCTTCCCCACACGTAACCGACTCCTCAACCCAATTTTTAAGAAATTAATCTCTGGTTTGTTTGACGGTGTTCGGTCTACCTCAAAGTGATCGGTGGTGACTCCAATTGTTTTTGTAAAAGGAAATAAAAAGGTAAGTTTAATTAAAAATAGATTAAAAAAGGGTTAAAACCTTAATTTTACAAGAGTCAATCGTCATGCTATTTTTACACTCGATTTCAAAAAATGGTCGAGGCAACTTGGTGACTCCGGTGGGGAAATTTTTAAAAGAACTGAGAGTCATGCCTAATTATTTTACGTGGCATTTTAGGATGATAATTTGAATTTAATTTTTTAAGTAATTATTGGATGGATTTTTAGAATGAATGGAGATAGCTTTTTCTTGTGTGATATAAATTGTCATTCATGCATAAGCCTTCTACTCGTGCTTTCCACTCTTAAGTGGGAGTGAGGCATGATCCTACGTGAGTTATCCAGCTCCGTGATCAAAATTTTGTCCTCTTTCTAGTATAACAACCTTATATACCGTGAGGTTACGCCTCCGCTATAAGGGGTTGTATACTCCCGAACTGATGTCTTGCTGTCGTGGTAGACAGTAACGACAGTTCAGGTACCCAAAGTCTAGAACGAAAACCACATGCTGTAATCTAGAAACCTACTCCATTCGAGCCAGACATGGACCTAGGGCAGGGTGTTACTGATTTAAATACGCTTCTTTGGTTATTCTTGTAACCCCTTAAATTTAGGGAAAATTTTAAGGTGTTACAACTCTCTATCCCTTAAAGAAATTTCATCCTCAAAATTTTTAGACTTAACAATAGATCCCCAAACTATCTGACACATACTTATGCATTCTCATTCTTAATTCATTATCCAACAAATCAAAGATACGAATTAGATACATCAAAAATGTACCTACTATGTCCTTAGATGAATTCTCGTAACTATCATGAGCTCTAGTCGTACACACTAAACTTATTCGTCTAATCATAGATCTAGCTGATCTATTACTCCTAGAATGTCTACATCTTCTAGCATTACCAAAGGCATCTGACTTAATTTGCCCTCTACCTCCATGAGATGTTGCATGAATGAAACGATAGGTGGACGTGAATAATCTCTTATGTAGTGATCTTAGAAACCACACTTAAAACACACTCGTTTCCTCTATATGTACCCTCCGTTATGCTTCTTATTACAAAAATTACATATAAAAATTGAGCGAAGAACTTTTAAACTACCCACGTTGCCAATCGAAACTGTCAATACTGCAGGTCTAACACTCCGATAAATCTGAAAAGCAAACTCATCTCAAGCCCTCTTTCCAGATGGGTTGACAAAGCTTGATTGAACAGATGTGTCTGGTCACTTCCCGACTTAATCAATATTCCGATGTTCCTCCCCTTTCATGAGTGCATATATCCTCTCAATAGTCCTAGCTCGACCAACCAGATCGCTAAACACCTTATCCTAATGCATAGTAATATCTTTTCGGATCGATAGGTAAAGTCCGTAAAAAAACCAATCACATTTATATTTCTTAGTCGTAACTAACACAAGAACATATTTGATCAACCTCAAAATTCTATCACATAGTCGATAATTGTCATTTTGTTCTATTTCAAATTCATAAAATCATCTCGACACTTCAGTAATCAATCCTCATTATCATATATCTCATTATGTTTTTCTGTCTAAACAATATAAGGCAGATGATCACTATCAGAAGCAATGGTACGACCTCAACCAAACGCAACACAAGAACATTCTACGCAGTGGCATAGTAACTATTTTAGAAGGTAATAACCTAGGACAAGATTCAATACTGGAGTCTCAGATTTAAAACACGTTGAAAATAAATCGTAAAAATCAAGCGAAACCATAACAAATTTTTCAAAAAATTTCCATTTATCCCAAAATATTTCATATGCATGCAGAAGTCAAAACCGTTTTGAAAACAACTATTGTGAGCCTCATAGTATGAGGGTTGAACTTGGCTCTGATACCACTAAATGTAACTCCCTAAATTTAGGAAAAATTTTAGGGTGTTACAATTCTTTATGTTTTTCATGTTTACATTTAATTTAAGCTTTTGTTTTCAATATTATTGCAAAATACTACATGTTTTTTTCCTGTATGGCATTACGATTGTATTCATAAGGGTGTCGAGTTTAAAGTTAATTGAATAGGAAATGTCTCATATGGCTGAAGGGTCTGATAGACAGTGAGAGGATAACACTAGAGTATGGTCATGGTCGGAAGAAACCCAGTTCATAAAAGGGGACAGTATCTGAGGAGATTATGTGTCACGAACCAAGAGCATCGCGAAAATGAATTCAGGTCAGAATAGTTGTTTGCCGGAGCTTAAAATGATGCGGGAACAGTGGGATGAAACCTTGAAGAAAGCTTTTCAGATAGAATTCGGGGATATAGTGATGTTATTGGACGTCCCGATAGATCGAGAGCTAATTAGGGCTATGACACAATATTGGAACCCGGAATACAACTGTTTCACGTTTGGAGAGGTAGATATGACACCTACATTAAAGGAGTATGAGGTTTTGATACATTGCCTAAGATTTGATAAGAATAACATTTATATGAGGCCTCCTAACAATTCAACCTTCAGAAGAAAATTGAAAGTAATTACCTGAAAGAATGAAATTTGGTTCAACGGGAAGTTAAAACAAAAAGGGAACGACAAGGTGACCAATGATAATGAACGCATACATTGGAAAGTTATTCAAGATTTGATTCTAGCAAGTGATGAGCTGGAAAGGAAGAGAAGCTTGTACGCTCTATGTATCTACGGAGGACTTCGGATTATATAGACCCGTCAACTCTAGGGTTGTTTGAGCACTTAGGGAACACGGTAAACTTCGTACCAGCTATCTTGGCAGAGAAAAATAGAACGTTGATTGCTTGTCAAAGAGTAGGGAATATAAGATTCTAGGGCTATGCTCGACAGCCTATTGCTCGTTGTTAGTGTCTTGATAATTTGGATAAGACAGTTCATTCCTGCTACTGCTGGTATAGAAGAGTTCGAATATATGCACAAGACAGATGGCTATAAGGTAAAAATGAAGGATGTTGCAACAACGTGGAAGACACCGAGAAGAGTAAAGTTTCAAGATGGGTCAGAAGTTATGCCAAACTATATAGAATAGAAAGCTCGAAGGGTTAAGGATGACACTCTACAGAAGATTTAGGGTAATACTGGTTTAACTAATGAACGTGTAAAATATGCACCATCAATAGTGAAAAAATTGAAACATGACCACGAGAAGGAATTGAAAGGGTATGAAAGGCGAATTGAGAAGTTGAAACAAATGCTTTCCATAGCAACATTAGAAATAGATGTACAGAAAGGCAAGAAAAAAGAACTTTGTAAACAGAATCGAAAAGTTAGTCAGGAATTGAAGGATTTGAAGAAAATTCATTCTGAATGTAAAACGCCACTAAAAGGAGGCACGAGCAAGGTGATTAGTAATTTATTTGAACAATTAGATAGGGTTGTAAGGGAAAAGAATGATTACAAGAAAATGTACGATGACAATGTGAAATTATCAAAGAAAAAGATACAAGACTTAAGGGAATTGTATAACCACGCCAAAAAGAAGCTAGAAGGAAAAGAGGCACAAAATTTTGAGTTGTTAACTCAGAATTCGGAATTGCTAGTACAGAATAAAGAATTAATATCCCAGGTATCGCAAATGGAGCAAGTTCTCATAGGGCATTACAATGAAAGAAGGGATACTGTGGAAGAGGAGAATGAATGGCTGAAGAAAAATGTTGTTGAATTAGAAAGAACGGTTCCAGACTTGAAAGAAAAGCTTGTAAGTTTCAAAGGAGCACTGTATCAAGAAAGCAGTGTATGAAAACATAAGTACGAAGTAGCTCAACGTACAGTTCAAGATTAGAATAATGAACTGGCTATTTTTAAGGGTCGTGCAAGGAGCATTGCTCAGTATGTGCAGATATTGTCAAATGATGCTACCAAATTGCTATAACGCCCTGACATCTATCTAGAGCTTGAAGAAATGGCCATCCGTTTACTGAATGAGATAGTCAACTTAAGAGTTAGAGCCAATAGTTTTCTATAATTGAAGTTATCTATTTCCTGTATTCAACTTTTCTTAGCTAATGGATGTTTCTCTAAAGATTAACCTTTGAAGTTAATAATTAGCTAATGGATGTTTCTCTAAATATTAACCTTTGAACTTAATACCCCTTTTGCATTTTTGCATTTATACATTCATGCATTCGTACATCAACATATTACATCATTTTCTTGTTAATAAAAGGTTTTTAATAAAGAAAGGTTCTATGGCAGTTTGTTTTTTTAATCACAATCATTCTGCATTCATACAGAACACGCTTACGCTCTAGGACCATGGCTGTTGAAGACATAATTACTAGTCTTGAGAATGAACGTGTTGAGGTGCAGAACATATTTGACAGGATTGAGCAATCAATGAAGGATCATTTTACCCAAACACAGAGGGATATTGTCAGCCATTTGACTGCTTTGCTGAGACCAAAAGAATCTGGAAAGAGCAAGGTACAAGAAGGTACTGCAGACAATGTGAATGACCAAATAGACACTACATCTCATATGAAGGAACATCCTGAAAGACCACCTCCTGTGAAAAAGATCCAGATCAATCTAGTTGGAGCAGCTTCCAACCATCCGGTCTATATTGGAGCAAATTTTGGAAGTGGTGATGAAATCCTAGATTTGAATATGGTCAATGAAGTTGAGAAAATTCATGCTGAAATTGAGAAGAAATGTGAGGAGGGTTGTAAGGCCCTAGAAGATAGATTATTAAAAATGTAAAAAATTAATAGTTAGGGGTCTAGTGCTACTGATTTGAGTTTGGTTGCTGATCTAATTCTCCCACCTAGATTCAAAGTACCAGATTTTGAGAAGTACGATGGAACAACCTACCTGAAGGTATTACTATATATTGTCGCAAGATGGCCGCTTATCTAAAAGATAAAAATTGTTGATTCATTATTTCCAAGACAGTCTGACGAGCTTAGCAGCATGTTGGTACACTCAGTTAAGTCAGGTCAACATTAGGTCATGAAAGGATCTTTCTAGATCTTTCGAGGAATAATATAAGCATGTGACTAAAATGGTCTCTAGCCGGGTCATGTTGCAAGCTATGGAATAGAAACCTAATGAGAGTTTTCGTCAATATGCACAAAGATAGAGGGATTTAGCAACACAAGTATAGCCAGCGTTAATGGAAAATGAAGTCAATCACATGTTTGTAAATACTTTGAGGGGACCATTCTTCGAGCATTTGAGAGGGAATGCTACTCATAATTTTGCTGATATGGTGATGACTGGTGAGTTGATTGAAGCATCTATTAAGAGTGAAAGGTTGGAAAGTGGGGAAAGTTCTCGTAAGAATTTTAAGAGGAAGGACAACGAAGTGAACAATACGAGTGCTTACGAGGCTCCGAAGAATATTACAATCTCATAGTCTGGTGCATCAGAAAGTTCACAGAATTCGAATAGAAAGATTCTCGAGGCTCGATAAATGTCATGATAAACTTTACACCTTTACTAGTGTTATATACAGAGTTATATCCACAATTGTTTGATGTAGATTTGGTGAAACCCTATTAATTGACACCCCTTCAACCTCTATGTCCTCTATGGTATGATCCGAAGGCATATTGTGAGTATCATGCTAGGATCCCAGGACACAAAATTGAGAATTGCATAACATTTAAGAAGTTAGTCCAGAATTTAGTGAATATTGAAGTGTTGAAGTTTGATGAACCTAATATAGCAGCTAATCCATTACTGAACCATAGAGGGTGAGGGGTGAATGCAATAGAGGAAAATGATGAGGCCAAGCAGTTAAAGACCGATGTGTCTGAGATCAGATCTCCTTTGAAATGGGTATTTGAATAGTTATATAATGCTGGAATGATACAAATAAGCATGAAAATTTAGAAAGATGTGGAGTTAGACGTTTATTACAAATATCATTATGAGGATGAACATAAAATTTAGCATTGTTTTGAGTTCAGATGTTTGATTCAAAAAATGATGAATAACAAGG
This sequence comes from Hibiscus mutabilis, assembly GCA_019671005.1. Classification (NCBI taxonomy): domain Eukaryota; kingdom Viridiplantae; phylum Streptophyta; class Magnoliopsida; order Malvales; family Malvaceae; genus Hibiscus; species Hibiscus mutabilis. The sequence goes on from CM033731.1 coordinate 41,938,185, forward strand.
AGATTAAATTCTTTGATATGTGAGAGGAAAGAGTTAGATGTGTGCACTTTTGAAAGTTCTGGGGTTAGATATAGAGTAAACATGCCATTAGTTATTTCTACCAGACCAAAGGTCTGAAGCTCCTCTAGTAATGTAAAGTCGATAATAACTCTTAGAATTGTGATTTCTTCTCCAGCACCGTTTGCATTCAAAGACACCTGAAAGGTTTTATGGAATTATGTTGCTAATATAGCAATACTCGAAGACTCAAAGTTCAGGAGGAGTTAAAATCGCTGGAAGAAATAAAAAAAGTATTAGAAGGAAAGACAGTAGAAAAGTCTGATGCTGAGCCGGTGAATGAATTTGGATACTTCACTAGGAGTGAGAGATGTTATTCTCTAGAAATTTCTAAAGAATCTGAAAAAGGGAAAACAAAGGTTCCAATGGTACCAGCGAGAATATTTAGGGAAAAACCGACCCCAAAAATAAATGAGCCTGTCACCGAAGATCAAGCCCAAGAGTTCTTGAAGTTTTTGAAACATAGTGAGTACAATATTGTTGAACAATTAAAGAGACAACAAGCTAGGATTTCTATCCTCGAGCTATTGTTAAGTTCATAAGGGCACTGTAATACCTTGATTAAGGTGCTTAATCAAACTTTTGTCCCGAATGATATATCGGTACACAAGTTAGACAAGATTGTAAACCACATAACTGCTGATAACTATATCACCATTACTGATGATGAGATCCCGGAGGGAGGAATAGATCTGTCAAGGCTTTAAATATCACAACTCACTGTAAGAGGCATGTTCTTCCAGGAGTATTGATTGACAACAGGTTGGCGTTGAATGTTTTACCGATGGAGACTTTACAAAGATTACCAATCAACGATTCTTATATGAAGACTTACAAGAATACAGTAAAGGCTTTTGATGGAACGACTTGAAAAGTTTTGGGAAAGATTGAGGTACCATTGTTAATTGGACCTATAGTTTACAATGTCGACTTTGTGGTCATGGATATAAAGTTGATTTACAATTGTTTACTGGAAAGGCCCTGGATTTATTCTGCTAGCGCAGTACCATCGTCTTTGTAACAAAAGTTGAAGTTTGTAATTGAAGGAAAGCTAATGAGTATTGGAGCCGAAGAAGACATTATTTCTTTTGTGACCAACGATGTTCTATATATTAAGACAGATAGAAACGCTTTGGAATGTTTGTTTCGAGCTTTGGAATTTATAATGCAACCTTTTTTGCCAAAGAAAAGCTGACACCTTGCTGAGGTTTCGTTCGTGAGACACTCGACAGAGGGGAAAAGACTAAAAAGGGACTTAGAAAAGATCTACAGTGTTATTTGGGCCTTAAGCCTGTCATAATAAAGAAGGAATACTTTGGGCTTGGTTTTAGGCCAAACATTCAACAGAGGAAACAAGATCTGAAAAAGAATGAGGATCGAAGGAGAGCCCGTTTCTTAAGAATTGAGACTACTTGGGAGCCCAGGACCTTTCTATATTTGATAAGCATTTTAAAGTCGCGTAGGTTAGTTAATGTAGAGAAGCAATTGGAGAAAGAAAATTAGGAGACGGCGAGGCTCCAAGAAGAGGAGATCTTCAGTGAAATCGTAGAAAGACTGTGCATCAATGGTATATTTAAGGGATCCCAACCCAGCAAATTTCTATAAGGAATACATCCATGCTTCCCTGGTGAAACACTGAATAACTGGACATCTGAGGATCTTCCCATGGTCTTTAGGAATAAAACAGAGTAAATACCAATAACCACCTCATACTTTTGCCCTCGAGTATGAGGAATTATCTGTAAAGGGTTGTTATTCAAATTTACTTTCAATAAAGATACTTTCGTTGTGATTCTCAAATAGCAAACATGTTTCTTGTTTTTTCTTGCATCATTTCTAAACATATATTATTATTTTCCTTGCAGGTCCCCAACTATTAATTGTATGAATGATTATGAAACTAATCCTAAATTAGATTTTGAGTGGCCAGAGCGTCCAGTAGAAGTCAATAAGGTCGAAGATGAGACAAAATGTGAAATAGATCTTACCTCACAAGAAAGAGATAAAAAGTTTGAATTTAGGCACAGATGAAGTTAAAAAAGAGGTAAAGATTGGTACTACTTTCTCGCCAGGAATAATGTAAGAGTTGGTTGATTTGTTGCGAGAGTTTAAAGATGTATTCTCCTGGTCTTATCAATATATGTCAGGATCGGGTGCATATATAGTGGTACATAAGTTTCCAATAAATCCGGAATGTAAATCGGTTCAACAAAAGCTTAGAAGATTGAGATCGAAAATGGTATTAAAATCAAGAAAGAGGTACAGAAATAGATTGATGTTGGTTTCCTTATGGTGGCGCGATATCCAGAATGGGTGGCTAATATAGTCCCGGTGCCAAAGAAAGATGGAAAAGTACGCATGTGCATTGATTACAGAGATTTGAATAGAGCAAGTCCAAATGATAATTTTTTTGCCCCAAATAGATATTTTGGTTGATAACACATCAGGACATTCATGGTTCTCTTTCGTGGATGGCTTTTTGAGACATAATATGATAAATATGAATCTAAAAGACATGGACAAAACGACATTCATAACCTTTTGGGGTACGTATTGTTACAAAGTAATGTCATTTGGACTAAAGAATGTTGAGGCAACATACCAGCGAGCCATGGTAACTCTTTTCCATGACATGATGCATAAAGAAATTGAAGTGTTTGTGGATGACACGATTGCCAAATCTCAGACTAAAGAAGAACATATTCAAAACCTGAGGAAATTGTTTCAAAGATTGAGAAAGTATCAGTTGAAGCTCAATCCGAATAAATGTACTTTTAGAGTTACATCTAGAAAGCTCCTAGGCTTTGTGGTTAGCAGAAAAAGAATTGAAATTGATCTAGACAAGGTGAAAGCAATTCAGAATCTTCCACCCTCTTGTTTGAAAAAAAGAAGTTCGAGGTTTCTTAGGAAGATTGAATTATATTTCTCGGTTTATTTCTCAATTGACTAGCAAATATGATTTAATCTTCAAATTGCTTCGAAAGAATAATACTGGCGAATGGGATGAAGAATGTTAATAAACACTTGACAAGACAAAGAAATATCTGATAAATACTCTAATTCTAGTAGCACCAATTCCGGAAAGACAACTGATTCTCTACTTGATGGTTTATGAAAATTCGATGGGATGTGTGCTGGGGCAACATGACGATACGAGAAAGAAAGAGCCATATATTACTTGAGCAAAAGGTTTACACAATGTGAAGTACGGTACCCACCAATCCAGAAGTTATGTCGTGCCTTGGTCTGGGTAACTCGTAGACTTAAACAATACATGATATACCACACTACTTGGTTGATATCGCGTCTTGATCCATTGAAGTTCTTGATGGAAGCACCAGCTCTGACTGGAAGATTGGCTCGATAGAAAATGTGTTATCAAAATTTGACATTGTGTATGTAAGATAGAGAGTAATAAAAGGAAGTTCAATAGCCGATTTCTTGGCAAGTCACACTTTGAAAGACTATGAGCCCCTAAATTTTGACTTTCCAGATAAGGATGTGATGAATATCTCCACGGAAGAAAATGGAATTACAGAGAATAAAGCCTGTAAATTGTTCTTTGATGGAGCAGTTAATGCCATGGTGGGATTGGAGCAGTGTTGATTTCCTAGATAATATACACTATCCTTTCACAAGTAAACTGAAATTTTTGTGTACCAACAACATGGCAGAATATGAAGCTTGTGTTATAGGTTTACGAGCTGCTGTTGAAAGGAAAATATTTTTTTTAAAAGTATAGGGAGACTATGCATTAGTGATCTACCTACTCCGTGGAGAATATGAAATAAAGGATGTAAAGTTGATTGAATACTGAAAGTTGATCATTGAGCCGATGAAAGAGTTTGAAGAAATCACTTTCATCTATCTCTCTAGGGAAGATAGTCAAATGGTTGATGCCCTAGCTACACTCGCTTCGTTATTTCTAGCAAACAAACCAGAAGATATGATGCCAATTCAAATGCAGAGTTACAAAACTTATGCTCATTGTTACAGCATAGAATAAGAGGCAGATGGAAATCCATGGTATTATGATATTTTGTAGTACATTAAATTCTAGACTTATCCTAGAGAAACAAATGATAATGATAAAAGGACAATCAGAAGAATGGCTACATGATATGTGCTTGATGGTGAAGCCCTGTATAAAAGGGGCAAAGATCAGATATAGCTAAGATGTGCCAATGCCCGAGAAGCCAGAAGTATCTTGGCAGAAGTACATGACAGAATATGTGGAACACATGCCAATGGCTTTGTATCAATTCCCCACCAGTACCTCTTCATATAATGAATTCACCATGGCATTTTGTTGTCTAGGGCATGGATGTTATTGGTCAAATTCATCCCAAAGCTTCCAATGGACATCGCTTCATTCTTGTGGCTTTTGATTACTTTACCAAGTAGGTGGAAGCATCCTCCTATGCCAACATCACAAGATCAACAGTTTGCAAGTTCCTAAAGAAATAGATTATTTATTGTTATGGATTGGCTAAAAAAGTTATTACTGATAACGCCACTAATTTCAATAATAAGGTAATGGTAGAAGCATGTGAGTAGTTCAAAATTATGCATCATAATTCTGTGGCTTACCGCCCTAAGATGAATAGGACAGTGGAGGTAACAAATAAGAACATTAAGAAAATCATAGCAAATACGGCAGATACTTATAAAGATTGGCATGAGAAGTTGTCATTTGCTTTGTTTGCATACTGAACTTCAGTGTGAACGTCTACTAGGGCAACATCATATTCTTTTGGTTTATATAGTAGAGGCGGTACTTCCAATCGAGGTTGAAATTCCATCTCTTTGAATTTTGTCTGAAGTGAAATTGGATGAAGCATAATGGGTACAAGCTCGATTTGATTAGTTGAATCTTATTGAAGAAAAGACGTTGAAAGCCATATGTTATAGTCAAATGTACCAGAAAAGAATGATGCAGACTTACGATAAGAAATTCTGACCCAGAGAATTCCAAAAGAGTGATCTAGTGCTAAAAAAGATCTTGCCGATACATCGAGATTTTTGTGTGAAATGGATGTCTAATTAGGAGGGGCCCTATGTTGTCAAAAAAGCCTTCTCCGGAAGAGCGTTGACTTTAACTGAAACTGATGGTGAAGAGTTGCACAAGCAGTAAACTCCGATTCAGTTAAAAAATATTACATTTAAAGAATAAAAAGCAAAGTGAAAACCTGAAAAGGGCGCTTCGCAAAATAAAATATCTAAGGTGAAAACCCAAAAGGGCATCAAAGATAAAAAAGAAAAAGAGAAAAAGAGAAAGAAAAAGAAGAAAAAGAAAAAGGGGGTTCAATATGAAAACTCGCAAAGAGCATATTGAAACCAAAGGTGGATCTGAGTTGAAAACCAGCAAAGGGCAGCTCAAATGTGTTGTGATTAGGCATCCAGCAATTAAAACCTCTCGGACACCGGGTATTTTGGGAAAGATTTCACATCTGTAAATATCTCGACAACGTTGAAGTCTACTGGACAAAGGCTTAAGCTCAAGACTATATTTGGTCAAAAGGGTTGCTGAATCCTTCATACTATGGATGCCTAAAGACTTGGCTTTGCTTTTTGATTTTTGTTGTTTCAGTTTGCCATGACTCTTTCAAAATCTATTGTATCCTTACTTATAAGCTTCAATAAAATTCAAGAATTCTCTTCCGAGCTTTCTTTTATTTCTAAATCATCATGAAAGTAGACTAGCATAATTCATGAAAAAATAGATGATTTCTTGGTATTACTATGTTTTGAACGATGCAGATGAGCTTTAGCACTCCAAATTATTGAAGAGGGGTGTATAAAGAAAAGTTTGAGTAGAATGTTATGCCGGCAAAAAAGAGAGATAAAAGAAATGAAGAAATGTCTGAGTCAAGCAGTATCTGAATAAGTCAGAATGATAGACAGTGAAATGAACAGAAAAGAAAATGGGGAAGAACTGAGGTGAAAGCCCAAAAAAGGAAAAAAGAAAAGTAAAAGAAAGGAAAAAGAAGAAAAGAACGAGGTGACCAAAGTGAAAATTCGAAAGGGCGCTTTGAGAAAAGCAATCTAAAGTGAAAACCTAAAAGGGTGGTTTAGAGAACAGGACCAGAAACGCTAAAAGGCGATTTTAAAGGCCAATTCTGGTTGTGAGATGAAGTGTCAGTGCAGACTAAGAATTAGTGAAGAAACATAAATAAGAAAAGCCAGATTGGTCTCCTAAAAAGTGGAAAATGTTTGATTGATCCTCAATATGCCATGGTTCATGCATCATACATAGAAATTAGGGTCATAAACCCTCATCAAAGCATTTTAATTTGTTTTGACAGGAGTTTAGCAAGAATGAAGAATTCCTAATAAGAAGAATTCGTTCCAAAATTCCTAATGAGAAGAACTCGCCCATCAAAGAATGAAGAACTCCTAATGAGAAGAGTTCACCCCATAATTCCTAATGAGAAGAATTCGTCCAGCAAAGAATGAAGAATTCCTAGTGAGAAGAGTTCGTTATAGAGCTCCTAATGAGAATAACTTGCCCGGTAAAGAAGGAAGAGCTCCTAATAAGAAGAGTTTGCCCTTTCAAAGAACGAGGAAGTTCTAATGAGAAGAGCTTGCTTGTTCAACATCTTTACATAGAGGCCAATCAATGTTTTCAAGAAGAATGAAGAGTTCCTAATAAGAAGAACTCACTTGTTCAATACCTTTGTAGAGAGGTAGATCAACATTACCAAGAAGAATGAATGGGTTCCTAATAAGAAGAACTAGTTCAGACTTTGAGGTTAGCCTTAACAAAAGGATCGAAGAGTTCCTGATGAGAAGAACTTGATCAAGCTTTTTAGAGAGGAATAAGAGGAGGTGTATCGGTCATATGATTTGGTTCAAATTCGTGTATTTTCAGTCTTTACCCTATTCCTGTTTCACATTAATGTGCAAAGAAAGGCAACTGTAATACTCGAATTTTGACTGGGTGTTTATATGTATAATAAATAAATAATATAAATAAATCCACAAAAATAAATAAATAGTAGTTCAAATAAAAATAATCCATATAGTCTAAATGTATAATATTATATATAAAATCCTATTATAAAACCCAAATTACAATATTTTAAAACCCAAAGTCCATTACATTTTCCTCCTATTTTATAGCCCAATTCGGGAAAAACAAGGCCAACATACACATTTGTATTTTTTTCTCCCGCCTAATTGGCCACATGTCAATCGACCATTGGTTCGTTCAAGCTTCACGCGGATTAAAGCTCTCTCCCAAGTCAGCTGTCAACAGCTAATACCCCCTGACCTCATCACTTGCATTAGATATAAATAGAGAGAAAAAAGAAATTAATTACGGCAATTATTAGGTAATTATTGCTAAAATTAAAAGAGATAGAAGAAGCTGAGGAGTTATACCTGAGAATCGAAAAGGTCGCCGTGAATTGTAGACGTCGCCTTAGAAAACGATTGGATTATCACCGGAGCTCACCAACATCACCGGAAGGTAGCCTTTTTCCTCTTATTTTATTACCTGCAATTAATAATACAAATATTTAGAGCTAGGTCAAAATATAAAAAATAGAAACATGTAAATAATAGTTATAGCGGTCGGAGTTCGTCTTTAGTTGCTGGTGAGGTCCAGAGAAGCTGTCGGAGTTGAAAATAAGAGAGTAAGGTTACAGGTAGTTAGATTTAAGAGGGAAAGTAGGAAAATTCTGATGAATCGGGCACTAGATTTAGGTTTAGGCTTAAAAATAAGGTGTTTTAGGAGGTTTTAGGTTTCTGGCACGATGGTCGAAAATTTGCTCTACGGCGGAGCACAGTGGCCAGAGCTAGGTAAGGTATGATCGAAAAAACTAGACAGTGGTCAAAAGTTGTAATAGTGGTCGGAGAAGAGAGGAAGATGATTAGCATTGCTGGTCGAAGTTAACCAGCATCGCCTACGGTGGCCGACCAACATACCAAGAAAGGAAAATAGGGAAGAGATGGATCGAGGTGATGAATGTTGAAGAATATGGTTAGGGTTCATGTTTTTTAGGGAGTTTAATCTTTGAAAAAATGAAAAAGATAGAGTTTTAGGGTTTATATAGATTGAACGAGGGAAATAGGATAAACATGGGATGAATTTAGAAAGAATAAGGGTGCTTGATCTTTCGAAAACAAGAAATAGGAAGGGTTTGCTGTTTGTAGTGGATCAAATAGAGAATTTTGGATAAACTTGAGAAAGAACATGAGTGAACTAGAGGAGTTTAATCCGTTCGTAGTTTGTTTTTATGGGAAATAAGTGATGGAGTTGAGAGGATTTTGGTGAGTGTGGGAAATAAGAGAGAGAATGAACAAGTTGCAAATGACCGTTCCAACTCGGTTATGGGGTTTATATACCCTGAGTCAAACGGTGCCATTTTGGCATCGGGTTAACCCAAGATCTACTTGTAGTTATCCGGGCATGATGAGGGTTCGCGTCTTTTTTTAAAAAAAAGAATATTTACTCATTTAGTCCCCAACGTTTTGAAGTGTAATTCATTTTGGTCACTATATGTAATAAAAATCAAAATTTAAAGTTTTAATTCCTTTCAATTTAGTCATTTTTAGCTTTATTTATTTAATTTAATTGTTTTAAATTATTTGTATGACGCGTTTTTTTAAATTGAGCATATAGAATTATTGATTAGACAATTTAATCACTTATTTTAGCTAATTGTTAGAGCCTTAGATTTTAGGTTCCCTAATTAAAATTAAATAATAAATTAGGAAGATCATTGTAGAAATTAAATGTATATTAAATAGAAACTTTGGGGCCCAAATTTGGATGGTGTTTCATTACTTGCAATGGGGCGTTATCTCAACATTGGCCTTAAAGAGGTATATTTAATATACATTTCCAGTTATAATTAAATAATGACTTAGCTAGTTTAATTAGAGCCTTAATTAGGTTAGCACTTTAATTAATTAGAATGACAAATTAATTAGGAGTATTATTAATTTAAGGGCTTTAATATATGGACCGTGCTCAAGCAATTTGTATTTTTTCATGAAAATCTTTAAATTAAATAATATTTATAGTTTAAATAATCTTAATTAATTAGAGCCCTTTAAGCTTGTACTTAAAATGAACAAGACAATAACAAATCATGCATTTAAACCTTTTATGTTGGAAATTTATTTTTGAATATGAATAGAGGTGCCATTTAATGAGGTGCCATTTAATGAGGTGCTTTTAATCTCATATTCGGATAAAATGAATTTCCTTATAAAAGGATATCTCCATTTGGAATTTAAATTCATTTAATAATTAAGGATCAAATTAAATTCAAACAATTATTCGAAATGCCACGTAAAATTAAGGTACCGATAACGGGCATTCGTGAGAGTGCAATCCTTCCCCACACGTAACCTACCCCCGAACTCAATTTTTAAGAAATGAATCTCTGGTTTGTTTGACGGTGTCTGGTCTACCTCAAAGTGATCGGTGGCGACTCCAATTGTTTTTTTAAAATGAAATAAAAGTTAAGTTTAGTTAAAAATGGATTAAAAATAGTTAAAAACCTAATTTTACAAAAGTCAATCGTTAGGCTATTTTTACACTCGATTTCAAAAAATGGTCGCGACAACTTTGGTATTCGCATTCTTTTAGAGTTCTTCGTAGCCATTCTCATAGTTGCTTCTGCTAAGAACGATCTTGCGTTCTTCAGTGCCTTGAAAGTTTGATCTTCCGAAGTGAAGATTCAGGCTTACTTAGTTGTTTATCTTAAGGACTTGACTAAGACTGCACGGTTAGCTGGTTTAGAAGTCTAGCCCCGTGATAGTTGGTATCAGAGAAAGGTTCATGAACCGAGGGTTCGTAAAAGGCACTGTCTGAGATGGCAACAAAGAAATGAGGAAACATTACGACACAGAAGGGTGTGATGACCCAGGCTGTCGAAGAAATGACCCAGAGGCATAGAGACTTTGTGGCATCGTGTAAGAAGATATGGGCCAAGTTCAAAACCACCAAGGTCAAGGGGAAAAGCCTTGTGATTGCCAATGAGAGCCTCAAGATAAAGGACTAGAAGGGGGAGTAGAAAGCATATCAAACAAGATAGACAAAGTGGAGGGACGGAGTGATGCGGTTGAAGATGAGGTGCAGACTTTAATGAAGATGGGTGGGACTTCGCATGGCAAGGAAAAGTAATCGAGGTGGGAGGACAAACCCAAGATGCTAGCTTGACCATGAGAAAAGAAGTCGTTGAAGTGCTTCTATTGTGATAGCCTGCATTGGTCGAGGGATTGTTCGGAGAAAGCTAACCTTTCAACTATCAAGGTAAACGATGGGTCTGTGAGAAGTAAAGTTAGACCTAGCATGATTGTTTCGTTCACAACAGTCAAGCCGAAGGTTGAAAAGTGCAGCATAAGTATTTTCATTTTGAGGGGCCACATAGTTGGCTCGATTGCCCAGATAGAGTCAAGTCAAGGGTTGAGAAAGTGCAACTGAAGTGTTTTCATTGAAAAAAGCCACACCGTTGGCATGAATGCCCATATAGAGTCAAGCAGTCCAAGGTACAAGACAAGCCCGAAGGCTTCAAAGCTTGATTCGTTATGTAAATAGCCATCAATGGGCAAGGTGGAAGGTGCATTGAACTTTATAGAAAAAGAAGTGGCAATGCAAATTGCGGCGTCGAACTTCAAGGGAGAAGAAATGACGATACGATTTAAAGTGAATGCAAAGGAGTTCATCCCAAAAAAGGTATATCTCTAACACAATCTTTGTGTTTTTGGTTTTAATTTGTCCGGTTTGTTGGGTGTAGGTAACAGAAAACCTAACCCATCAGATAGAGAAAGTTCAAAGGAGGTATCTGAACCTTTGTTCGAGGATTAAGGGATCCAATTGGAGGCAAGTCCAAACTGGTAGGAAGGAGTTCTTATGAACAAGATGTGCGAGGTGGTTCGATAAAAGATATTACATGGCGCTGGCTACTGAAGCGAATAGTCCATATGGGTGGACGACCCAGCACGAGTCTGGTACTTTTTATGGGAAGAGTGGTCCTTATGAGGGACAACCAAGCCCGATTCTGAGTTGGGAGAAAGCCAAGGTCCCAAGGAGGTCCAAGAATCGTTTCCAACTTTATTCCGAAGTGGAGACGAGGGCGTCGCCAAGTTTGGTGGGGGAAATGTCACGTGCCACGAGTTAAGGTCCGAGTCATTGGCGCAGTAAGTTGCATAAGAGGTTCAAAGGTATACTTCGGGCTTGAAGATATGACCAGATTGGCCCGATCCGTGGGAAAATCCAAGAAGACTTATCCATCCACACCTATGTGAACACTCCATGTGAACATATGAGGTTCTTTCCATAGTTAGCTAAGAAATATTTTTAGCATTATGCCTTGTGGTTGGTAGAGTTGTATCTAGGCCGTCGATGTAAATCTGTATAGACAGTCAGATTAGGGGAACTCAACTATAAATAGAGGCCTCCCCACCTCACTTGTAATCATCTATCTTTTCATCTATTATTGAGTAATAGAGAGCATTCGCTCTAATATCCTCTGAGTTGTTCTTGCTTCGTTCTTCGTATTCTTTTAGAGTTCTTCGTAGCCATTCTCATAGTTTGCTTCCGCTAAGAACGATATTTCATTTTTTAGTGCCTTGGAAGTTTGATCTTTCGGAGTGAGGATTCAGGCTTACTTAGTTGTTTGTCTTTAGGACTCGATTAAGGCCGCATGGTTAGCTGGTTCAAAAGTCTAGCCCCGTGACAATAAGCTGATGTGCTATAAATATATTATCGGAGATCATTCGGCCAGGTACAAAGGCAATCTGGTTTTCGCTGATACAATATGTCATGAGCGGCCGAAGACGATTGAGGAGCGCATTTGAGATAGTATTATTAGCATTATAGGTGAAAATAATATTGACGGATTTTTTAAAGAACGTATTATTAGCATTATAGGTGAAAATAATACTTTATAAGGAAAAAAATCTATTTTAATTGAAATAGTATCAATATTATTTTATTAAATTAATGGTTTTATAAAATGTAAAATATCAAATTATATTGTATCGAAAAAATTAAATTTCATTTCACGAATGATATTGGTTTGATTTTTTTTTGAATTTTTAAGTCGCTAATTTCTAATTCAGTTTGGTTCTTATTTTTATGCTAATTTTGAGCTTTATTTCGACAAAATGGTTTTGTTTTATGATTTTTTAAAATTATTGATAAAAATTGAAGTCATTTTTATAAACTTTTTTTTGTAAGAGTTATTTTCAAGTAAATGGAAACATTTGATAATTATTATAAATTATTTTAAAATTATCTTTATTATTGAACCTAACAAGTGATAGCAACATTGTTTGAAATGTGTGTTTTTCTTATCAAAGTATTAAGAAAAAATATAAACAAATACCATTTTATAATCACTTTTAAACTATTAAAAAATTATTTTCATTATTTGAGTAAAATACTTGCATGTTAAAAATAAAATCCAATTCAAATTACCATAATTTTTAAAATAATGAACTATTAATCATTTAAATACTATTTCTTTCAATCCATTCAATTTCTCTACTCAGGAATGCCAAAATCAAATTTTAACATAAACTAAAAAAAAAGGTAAACTATGCGGCCGAGATATTTATTTTGATATAACAAAGTAAAAAAAAGTTTGGACTTAAACAAATATTGCAAAAACAATTCAAAGTTCATTTTTGAACCCGTAAAAAGGGAAGAATTCATTGTTAGTGAATTGGAAAATTCTTAGTGTGGATACTAAAGTAGTGGTTGTAGACCTTGGTTAGAAGGTCGAACCACTCTAAAATCCAATGTGTCAAAATGTCTATTTTCTTTTTCGGCTTTTGTTTTCCCAATTTTAAAAGAAACCTCTACACCCTTCATCGGCGCTAATTTTGGTTGAAGAAATCGAGACTTTCACTGTCTTATTTGACCATCCAACTAAAATGAACAATCACACTATAGAACTTTTAAAGTGGTCCTATTTTGACCATCAGCCGTTAAAATTTAACATAGAAGGTGATGTGATAGTTAACAAAAATTTGTATAATTACACAATTTGGTCCATGTTAGTTACATATTATATCAATTTGGTCCTAATTTTAATTTAATTAAATAAAATTAATCAACCAATCGAATGGCGACACATTTCATGACACTTGTCTGATGGTGACATGTATCATCACCCGGGATTTACTCTAATTTTTAATTTATTTTATTTAATATATTTATTTTTCTCCAACGAGGTAGTGACACGTGTTACCGTCTGGTTAAAGGAAAATTAAATGGAAAGGAATGATCTTGGCACAAATTGAACCTAATACCTCTAAGGTAAATACCCAAGCCTACGCCAACCTATTCTTATTGATACAAATCGCACCCTTTTAAATATATCTTAATGCAATAAATGTTAGGGGAAAAAAGAAGTAAAAATGGTTGAGAGGAGACTCGAACTTGAGTCACTTGAGATGTGTAAAAGCGCACAAACCACTAAATCAAATCAAATTATTAAGTTACAAATGAAAATATTTTAAATATATTTAAAGTAAAAATAGATTTATAATATATTTTCAAATTAAATTGAATAATTTTCCATTTATTTTAATAATTATATATATAATATTGAAACGAGTTCTTTAATTCAATTAATAATTTATTATTTTTTAAATATTTTAATTCAATAATTATATATATTATATTAAAAATCTAAAAAAAGTTATATTAAAAATTTTAATATAATTAAAAATTCTATTAAAGAATTTTAAGTATAATTTAAATTTTTTGATATAATTAATATATATAATAATTGAACTAAGATATTTTAATTTTATGTAATTTTAAAATTGTAAAATAATTTTATTTTTTAAAATTTTAATATAATCATCGAATTAAGATATTAAATAAAATTAAAATTGTTAATTAAATTAAAAAACTTAATTCAATATTATATATAATTATTAAAATAAATATAAAAAATATTCAATTTAATTTAAAAATATATAAATTATAAATATATTTTTATATTTTTAACAATAAGCCGACATTCATTGAGAAGCAAAAACATAAATAAACATGAAATGAACAGAGGGGAGAGAGGAAGAAAACTTTCAGAACAAACAAAGCACTAAAAATAACACCATCAGACAATCAAACGGCAGAAAAACACAAGCAGGAAAAGAGACATCACAGGGGGAGGGGCGAACATGAGAGACAACTATTTTCAAAACAGAAAGAAACGAAACAAAAAAAGAGCTAATAAGGTCATCCATCATCTGCATGTCCAATCAAGGGTCACTAGAGCATAAATACGGTAAAGGAGATGCAGCGGGATGTTCTAACAAACAACCATCACGCACAGATCTGAGATTGGCGATGAAAGATAGAAGAGGCAAGGAGCTGGGCCAGAGCTCAACGACAACAGCCTTCAGTCGCTGGGTGAAAGAAGATTGAAATCTTCCGAGAAAATTGAGCCCACACCGAGGTTCACACCAAGACTAGAGAAAGAACGAAGAGAAAGGAGGAAAGATCTCTTCTAAGCTTCCTTTTTCGTGAATCCATCTCTCAAAACAAGCCCAAAACAGAGCTGAAGTCGTCGAAGAAGCACTCAACGAGTAGGTCAAATATGTGCGTCGAAGCACCACGCCGGAAAAGACAAAGGATGTCAGAAAAATTAAAAAGAAAAAATACAACAACAAAAAAAAAACAACAAACAACAAAGAAAAAGGAAGAGGCCAGCCGCTGTAAGAGAGTAGCGGCCGACCACCGAAGGACTTTTAAAAGGTGAAAACTTACAAAGAATGGAGAGAGTTTTTAGTTAAGAGAGCTCTTACTATCTAATTAAATTTTGCCTTAATTATATTTTAAATATATTTAAAATATTATCATTTAACTTAGTGATTTGAATTGATTAAGTTATTTTTATATTTTTATACCTCTCAAGTGACTCAGGTCTGAGTCATTTTTCAATTATTTTTACTTTTTGTTTTTTAATATTTATTTTATTTTATTATAAGATATATATAAAATAGTGCAATATGTATCAATAAAAATAAGTTAGTGAAGTAATAATGGCTTGGGTATTTACATTGGAGGCCCTGAAATTAATTCACGCCAAGGCTATCCCTTTCTCTTTAGTTAGTGTCACCTATTTTTTTGATAATATGCATGTTTGTTTTATAATCTATGTTCGGCATGCGACGCTGTCTCTCTCAGCAATGCGCCTTACCAATGCACCTAACGATTGTTGGTAAAGAAAAATAAATATATTAAATATTACATAAAATAAATTAAAAATTAGAGTAAATTCATTCAATTTGGTGATGACACGTGTTATCATCTGACAAGTGTTATGACATACGTTGTCATCCGATTGATTAATTAATTAAATTAAAATTAAGACCAAATTAATATAATAGCTAACTAACCTAAACCAAATATGTAAGTATACAAATTTTCGTTAACTGCCTCCATTTTTTAGTTGGTTGATCAAAATAAGATAAATCACATAATTGAAGGGTCACACTGGGAATTTACCCTTTAAGAATAAAAAAATAAATAAAGGGTAAAACTTTGATACATATGCTATGTATAAAATTAATTTTATACAAGCATGTGTATTTACATTATAAAAATTTAAATCTCAAATTTCTAACCCTAAACCTTAAACCCTATATACTAAATTCTAAACACTAACCTTAAATTCTAAACTTTACAACTTAAACCCTTAAACCTTAAATCATAAACTAAAACCTTAATCCCTAAAATAAAAAATGTACCAAAGTTTATTCCATAAATAAAAGTGGGTGATCGTAGCTTTGTCAAAACCCTTCTTCATCCACACTTATCTATCTCCTACTTGCAACGCTAGAAACATCAAGGGGAAAACAAGATCCAAGAGAAAAGGAGAAATGGCCACGCCGCTTCTTCGTCAAACCCTAACCAAGACCAAGGCAACCGCCATTATCCGCTGCTTCTCCACCGCGGCCGCTGTTGCTTCTCCTACAGTATACGAGGAACCGACTGGAATCACCATGAAAGGTGTGAAAATCTCGGGCCGTCCGCTTTACCTCGACATGCAAGCAACTACACCCGTGGACCCTAGGGTTTTAGATACGATGCTACCGTTTTATCTCTCCCGTTACGGGAACCCTCACTCTCGCACTCATCTCTACGGCTGGGAATCTGAGACCGCCGTTGAAACAGCCCGCGCACAAGTCGCAGCGCTCATCGGAGCTTCCTCTAAAGAAATCGTCTTTACCTCCGGCGCCACCGAATCGAACAACATCTCAGTCAAAGGAGTTATGCATTTTTATAAAGAAAAGAAGCGCCACGTCATCACGACTCAAACGGAGCACAAATGCGTTTTGGATTCCTGCCGTCATCTTCAACAGGAAGGTTTCGAGGTAACTTATTTGCCTGTTGGGTCTGATGGGCTTATTGATTTGGATAGATTAAGAAAAGAAATCCGGCCGGATACCGGGTTAGTTTCTATTATGGCTGTTAATAATGAAATTGGTGTGGTTCAACCGCTTGAAGAAATTGGTAAAATTTGTAAGGAATTTAATGTCCCTTTTCATACAGATGCTGCACAAGCTTTAGGGAAGATTAAGGTTGATGTAGAGAAATGGAACGTTAGTTTGATGAGTTTAAGTGGTCACAAGATTTATGGTCCTAAAGGAGTTGGGGCATTGTATATGAGAAGGCGGCCACGGATAAGAGTTGAGCCGCAAATGAATGGAGGTGGACAAGAGAGAGGGATAAGGAGTGGGACTGTGCCTACTCCGCTTGTTGTTGGGATGGGAGCCGCATGTGAGTTGGCAATGAAGGAAATGGAGTATGATGATAAGAGGATCAAAGGTTTGCAAGAGAGGTTGTTGAATGGGATTAGGGAGAAGATTGATGGGGTGGTGGTGAATGGGAGTATGGATAGGAGGTATGTTGGGAACTTGAACTTGTCGTTTGCGTATGTTGAAGGGGAGAGTTTGTTGATGGGGTTGAAAGAGGTGGCCGTGTCTAGTGGAAGTGCTTGTACTAGTGCAAGTTTGGAGCCTTCTTATGTGTTGAGAGCACTGGGTGTGGATGAGGATATGGCACATACATCGATTAGGTTCGGGATTGGGAGATTTAATACAGAGGAGGAGATAGATAAGGCAGTTGAGCTTACTGTGAAACAGGTTGAGAAATTAAGGGAAATGAGTCCACTTTATGAGATGGTGAAGGAAGGTATTGATATTAAGCAGATTCAATGGGCGCAGCATTGATCCATCTTTAAATGTAGGTGAGGCTGTTTTGGATATGAATTGCATGTCAAATGAATGTACAGAACTAGAATTGTGTCTTGTCCTTGAGAGCTTTCTTAGTTAATTTATATGATTAGAGAGTAAATCTTGCACTTCCTCTTCAAAATAGGGAGAACCTGTTTTGATAATAGAAACAATAAGACAGGTTCCTGCTTTAGCAGCAAAGTTGTTTAATATGTTCTGTGATAATAATAGTTTGTAGGTAGTTATATGTGATGAATGATGAGTTTGGGTGATCTATTCCTGGTAGTCATTACTTTTAATAATCAACTCTGCTACCAATGAAATGATTGTCAAGTCCCTGATGAAATCAGGCATTGTAAAGTAGCTCATCAGGCATCATTCTGCATTGGATTTATTCAATTGACCATTCTCAAAAGCGCATACTTTTGTGAATATATCGAAAAGGTTTTCTCTGTTTAACACCTTTCGCTTTCCCTCCAAGCTGGTTACTTGTTTTATCTCCTGAATTGTGAGGTAGGTTGGACGAGATTCTTGTAATTACAGTGTCCGCAAATCCTCATTACTGATGAAGTGTCTCAAGGATGAACAGTTATATTAGATTGCACCTTGGTGGCCGTTCTTTCAATGACTGTTATTTTAAATTGCTTAGTCTTAAGGCTCTCAAATCTCCCGAGTTTGGCTTGTTGGAGAAGTTGAAGACACGTGACTTCTCCTTTTATTGTGCAGCAGCCGATGGATGATTTTGCAGAAAATATATGATACGCAGTCGTATACACCGGGACTTGCCTTTTGTTCTGGTGTTGTTATTTAGATTCCTGGCTGAGGAAGTCCTCTTTTCTGAATGTTAGCCATTTGGATTGGAAACTGAGATTTTTATACGAGGAATGGGATTTCTCAAAATGGGCAAGGTTTGAGCCCTTTTTTTAAAGCTCGCATTATGTAAAAACATCATAAAATTTGAGACAAAAACTAGAGGACACCAAGCATGATTTAAAGCAGACATTAAGCCGTTAAACATCATTAACAAAGCTTCTAACATCTCCTTCGACAATGTTGTATGCTTAAGGCAAGCAAAAAAATGCCCTTAATGTTTTATTTAAAAAAAATAAGTTCTTTTGACGTGATATGATAACGCCAAGGACGAAATTAAATAAGCAAGCATTAAATACCAATATATATTTCTAAAGTGAAATTGTAACTTAAGCTTATTTTAAGGGCTTTTAGTTATGCGATTGCTTGAGGGATTAACCAGAAACCACTTGTAAGCCTTAATACCCAAATAGAGCAAGCAATTGGTGAATAACACAGTATTTCCTCATTGTGTTAAGTATTCATGATTCTGCAATTAATCTTTCCCAAGGTCAAATTATTGTTGAGAAAAAAGGAATCCAATTTCAAAATGGGCGGCCCCTCGACATCCATTCTGATGACTGCTGCTGCTGGTGCCTATTCAAATCAACCGGGAATCGTAAGGGTGAGTCGTTTCCTTGCTGCTGTTTATGTATATCGAAAGTACAGTATGTTTTGTCCGTAAGGGGGGATAGAGAAATCTCAATGCATGGAAAAACTTGGGAGGTTTTGGGAATCAGAATCCTTTTTTGCTGCTGTGCTGTGGGGCCTCAAAGTGGCCTGTCTTCACAGGTTTAGGACATAGCCCCCGGCCCCCCACGACTGTTGTGTTGCTCCCAAATTCTTTCCCCTTACGAATGAGTTTGCTGGATAACTCAATTAACGTAGCTGACCCAATTTAATAACATAATACAATGAGGCCAGTACTTAAATCTTTGCTCAGGACTGGACAGAAAACTTGACAATTGATAGAGGGTTGCATTTGGAATCCAGATTAGATGTGCAGCTTAAGACGAAAATCCACTTTGGATCTTAATAATTCCTACAGTTCACAGCTTCAAACTGAAACTGAAGCTCAGGCTTATCATCGTCCATGGTTAAACCAGTCCTTTTCATGCGCTGGTGTAGTTGGAAAATTCAATGTATATTTATTTACAAGTGAAAGAGCTATGCCTATGACCCAACGGCTTTTGGCGGGGCAATTTTAAATCAATATTCTTTTTTATTATTTAATTAGAGAAATGACCCATCCACGATTATTTAAAAAAATGACCCCAAATCGCCCACGTAAGAATACCTCGCGTTCTGCAAAAAGTGTTTATAGACGTCGCTTCCAGTAGAAAGCGAGATTCATCCAACGTGGAACCTCGCGTTTTGCACATATCGAGTTCCGCGAGAAATTGAATTTATCGTCGAACTATATAACACTGAACTCGCTTCCTACAGAAAGCAAGTTCAATGCAATTCGAGACTGGAATACGAGGGTTTATAGGAATGTTCGAGGTATTTTTCCGGGTTGTTAATCAGAAATTTTTTGTAATTTTTAAGTTTAGAGGTGTAATATTGGAAATTATCTTTCACTTGAGGCTAATATTGGAACATACGAGACATTAAAAACAGGGTAAAAATCGCATTGAAAATGGTTCTAATGCTTGGTTTTGTGAATGAAGAACAAGCTAAAATGGCTTGATAGGCATGTTCGAGGGGTTATTCCGTGAAGTTAATCGCAAATTTTGCGTGATTTTTAAGTTTAGAGGCGTAGTATTGGAACTTATCTTTTAGTTGAGGTTAATATTGGCACATACGAGACATTATAAACGAGATAAAAATTGCGTTAAAAATGGTTCTAAAGCTTGGTTTTGGGCATGAAGAACAAGCTAAAATGGTTGGATAAGCATGTTCGAGTGGTTTTTCTAGGATGCTAATCTAAAAATTGACGTAATTTTTAAAGTTAGAAAGAATTTATATTTATCAGAATATTAAATTATTCGAATTGAATCCACATTATTTATATAAAATTTATTTTTTATTTAGTTGAATAAATTATCTCTTATCGATTCAGTTTTGCCATGTCAGACTGAACTCGCTTTCTGCAGAAAGCGAGTTCCCAGGATATTTAAAATTTAAAATTTAAATTTTTTTGATAATTATGAAAAGATGATACATTTTTTATAATAGTACGAAGATAATACATTTTTAAGAAGTATTCATTTTTTCATTTTAAATAAAATTTCAATTTCTTAATTTTGACATTTTCTATTTTTTATTTATTTGATTATAATATTTTTTTATTATTTTATATTTGATTAAAATATTCTTTTAAAATATGAATGGATCTTTTAATAATTAGGATCATTTTAAATACGAAATGATCTTTTAAAATATTTTAAAATTAGGATATTTTAAAATTAATAATTACAATCTTTTCTATAAAATATAAAGATACTATTCTAAGATAATAACTTATTTATATAGAATATTAAATTATTTTTTATTTGAATCAAATCTATATTATTTAGATAGAATTTATATTTTTTATTTATTTGAATAAGTTACGTCTTATCAGATCTGCCATGTTATACTGAACTCGCTTTTTGTAGAAAGCGAGTTCCTTATAAAAAAAGTCTGGCGATAAATTAGTTTGTCGCTTCAATTTCTCGCGGAACTTGCTTCGTGCAAACACGAGGTTGTTTTCCCAAATTTTATAATGGGTGATCTCAAAAGTCCTTCTACGTTGGATGGATCTCGTTTTCTGCAAGAAACAAGTTCTGTAAACATATTTTGCAGAACACGAGATGCTCTTACGTGGAGGATTAAAAGGTCATTTTTTAAATAATCTTCGATGAGGGTCATTCTTCTAATTAAATAATAAAAAAGAATATTAATTTAAAATTGTCGTGCAACAGCGGCAATTTTGGCTAAATATTCCCCTTGGGGAAATAAATTGGAAATATACCCCGTTAAAAATCATTTAGAAAAATACCCCCCATTTGGTCCACGTAATAAAGAATCGCGTTCTGGCATACGCGATTTCAAAAATCGCACTTCAATAGGTGAGACGTTTGGATGATGTGGCACGTCAATTCAGGTGCCAGAATTTAATATTCCAAGATAAAAAGTCACGCCCAACTGGACGCGATTTTCAGGAGAATACGAAACGGAGCGGCACTAATTTATCGCGCTATCTGCGTGGAAGTCTCGGCTGGTCAAGTGCGATCTCTATGTAATGTTGTTGTAAAAACAAGCTTCAATAGGTATGTTTTGGTTAATATTAATTGATATTAGCAAATATAAATTAATTTGTTTTAAAAATCTTACGTCTTAGTACTGAAACATGTTTTTAAAATGGTGTGAAAATCGACACTCATAAGTCATCCTAATCCGTGTCAAAATCGCTTCAAAAAAGCTATATACTCATGTTATTTTTTCATGAAGACCAAGCAGACATGTGTCGGTAAGCATGTTTGAGTGGATTTTATGAGATGTTGGGGGATAATTTTTCCCATTTTCTAACTGTCACATCTTAGTACTAAAATATGTCTTTAAAATGGTGTGAAAATCGACACTCATAAGGCATCCTAATCCGGATCAAAATTGCTCCAAAAAAGCTATCTACCCATGTTATTTTTCATGAAGACCAAGTAGACATGTGTCGGTAGGCATGTTTGAGTGGATTTTATGAGATGTTTGTCACATCCTAAAAATGAACCTAGTCGGAAGTAGGTTTCGTTGATCAGAAATTTTGAATCCGATGTGTTAAATATTGTACAATTGACCCTTGTACCCCTCTTGCTTAATGAAGTTATATTTTGGCCCTATATGATTAAATGAACTTCCTTGCAAGAAATTCAAGCCAAAAATGCAAATTTTGAGCTAGGCATAGTATCGATTCGATCCAACTGCCGATAACTAACTTGCCTGTTTTAGCCTAACCGTACCGATACAACTATAAGCGTACTGATACGGGTTGTTTCACTTAGTATCGATACAGATATACGTGTATCAATGCGTGTTCCTTGTTTTGAATCTGTTCGAAGTCAAATTGAAAATGGAAGTAAGCAAGGTGCTTACTCACCTCTTAGCTTGCCTCCCGACGTGATTTGCCTCAGAAAAGGAGTTGTATGCAGCCATCATTTGCCTTGGAGTATCAAAGAGGTGTGAAATGATAGAATTAATTGTTTAATCTTTCCTTGGTTATGAGGAAAGCTTCCCATTGGTTCAAGGATTAGTGAGAAATGATTAAGGCTGATAAAGGATTTTAAGTTGTGAGAATCAAAGCTTTCTTCATTCTTGAGTTCTCGGTAAGCCAAACTCACTCTTTTGTTTCCAAAATAAGCACACACCTTTATTTTCATCTTCAACCTCAAGCTAAGCAAACACCTCGATTCAATCTTCCACTTTTGGTTGGTTTGAATACTTCATTTGAAAGCTCTTAGTCTGGTGAGTAAAACCCCTATATCGGTTAGTAATTTTATCTGTTGTTGGGGTTTAATTCTAAGATTAGGGTTCTAATGTTCAAATGGAAGCCCATGGATTAAAGAGTTAATTTTGTCATTCCGATGATGTCCATAAGTTTTGGTAAGCTTAAAACATAACTCTGAATCCTTAGATCAAATTCTGATGCAATCCCTAATTTTGTGTCAGCTCAAATATTAGAGAATGATCCCTTGTCACTTTCAAAGGAAGCTAGGCACAACAGAATTGTAATCCAAGAGCCTCGTGGTCAAGGTGAGTGTAGTCGTGTCAAGGGATAGGCAATGAGCCATCCCATTGCATTTGTATTGTGTTTTCTATTACATTTGTAAAAGGCTCAAGTAGAGCAATGCTTGTGTGGATGCCAAGGTGAGCATGGTAAGCCTTTGATAGGGTTGATATTCTATAAGACATTATGTGATAATCGAGACATGTTACATGTGAAATTGATGTGAGTAAGATATGATATGCTAAATTGACACGAACATGTTATGATATGATATGTAATAATGATATGATATGTAATGATATGACATGTTATTCGG
Source organism: Hibiscus mutabilis (assembly GCA_019671005.1). NCBI lineage: Eukaryota > Viridiplantae > Streptophyta > Magnoliopsida > Malvales > Malvaceae > Hibiscus > Hibiscus mutabilis. The sequence continues at coordinate 41,961,320 of CM033731.1, forward strand.
AGCCAAGGCTCAATATGCAATCCGATCCGATATGATATGGCCTAAGGGCACAAAGGTAAGCAATATGATGAAATATGTGTAACCTTGGACATTGTGAGTTTTGGATACAATTGGCATGCCATAGGGTTATTTGAGCTCGTATAAGTAAGGGTAGACTGCGGTCCAGGGCTACGGCCTATATGTGGGGGAAATAAGAATGGATTGTGTAAGAGACTTATCCAGAGCTACGGCTCAAGGCTACGGCCTACTATCCGTTATATGTATATATTGGTGTAAAGGGGAATCCGCGTATCCATTCGTTACGTTATCCAAGGGGTCTAATATGTGTACCATTTATGTTCAAAGTATGAAAAATTGTGATAATTGATTAAGCATATGGCTTTGTGATTAAGGATATGAAAATAAGATAATTAAGCATGTTGTTATGTTAATCATGTTCATAGTATGTATCATATGTTAAACATTATCGTTTATGTATTGATGACTACCTCACTAGCTATGTAAGCCTAACATATGTGTGTCTCATGCATTTCAGGACCTTGAGATCTTTCGAGCTACGATCGTGCAATCTCTCGGTTGTAAGTCACTTCTGCAAGCTATATGTATGTTTACTTTTGTTTCTGAACTCCTAGTAAGGTGGCATAAGGTCCGAATATGTATGTTTGTATAAGTCTAAAAGAGCCTAGAAAATGCATGTGATGAATGGTATGTTTGGAAATGGTTAAAATGACCCTAAAAGTCCTGTTTGGTAAAACCTTAGTAAATAGATTCGAAATGCTCTAAAAGTTGGCATGCGATTATAATTACTATTTTTGGAGTTCTTGGTAAAGTTTGGTAAAATTTGAGTAATGTTTGGTTGGGTAAATCGAATAAAAACCAGTGAAAATTTGTCATTACAAGTCAGTGCGTATCGATACGGGTGATGGCGTATTGATACGGTTAGGCATAATTTGGCTTAATAAACAAGGTGTATCGATACAGATTGGGGCGTATCGATACAGAATTTGGTCACTGGAATTTGGTTGGAAAATGGTATCGATACGGTCGTAGAGCGTATCGAAACGGGGTCAACGTTGTCAACGCCTATCGGCACGGGCTTAGCTGTATCGATACGGGTTGAAATCCTTAAATCTGAAAAAACTAAAATCTGGCTCAGCGTATCGATACGGGCTTAGCTGTGTATCGATACGGTTTGAAATCCTTGAATCTAGAAATTGAAATTAGGATACACGTATCGATACGGTTATAGGGCATATCTATACGGTATTAGTTAATTCTGTTAAAAAAATAAAATTGGAATTTTGGACAGTTTACAAAATGGTCACCAAAGTCATATAGCTCAATCGACTAAGTAAATAATATCCGATAGTAACGAAACTTCACAAAATATTAATTGGTAAGTTCAATTACAAGTTGGTAATAAAGAATTTGGATTTGGATCACTAATTTGTAAAATTTACAATTTGGTTATCATAATCTAAAAAGTTTAAAATTGAACCCAATTCTGACTAAACTAGTAACGAATAAGTCCGATAAAGCTTAATCAAGATCGTTAAGATATTTCAAGTAAGTTCCCAACACTAATTCCGTCTCTGAACTCCAATTATATTTTTTGGTAACGCTTACCGACTTGGTTCTCTACCAGACCGGGAAAGGGGTGTTACAATGTTGGGGATATTTTTTCTCATTTTCTAACGGTCACATCTTGGTATTGAAATAAGTATTTAAAATTGTGTGAAAATTAGCACTCATAAGGCATCTTAATCCGTGTCAACATCGCTTTAAAAATTGTTGTAAACTAACACTTGAAGCTTTGAAGATCATGTATTATATTTCAAAATACTATAGTACACTAACAACTAGAATCAGTTTATTTGAGGGTCATTCCTTAGAGTACATGTGCTCTTGTTGTGTCCCATATTCCTGCATTTAGTGCACCGTTTTGGTCGTTTGGTCGGTTCCCTAAGAAGCCTATCCTAAATAGTATGAATCCTAGTTGACCGTAGATGACCATTTTCTCGCGTGCAGGGAAGGATCTTACAATATCTTAGGCTCAGGGTCAATCATATTTAGATCACGTTCATTTTTTATCGAAGGAAACTTATATCGGTATACCTTGAATATGTTTTCAACTCGGTATACTAAATCAACGAGTGTGTAGGCGTCAAAAGAAATGGATACACATGCGGCAAAAGCGCACACACGGTTATTTGAATGTCTGGAATACTCCGCAGTCGCACGTTCTTTTGCGTAGATTAACCACGTAATTGTTTCTCATTATTCATTCCAACGGTCTCAAATATTCAGAAACTTGAAACACATGTTGGTTACGAGAGAAGCATATCGTGCCCATCGCGTTTGCATGCGCAATGTACATTTGAAGTTTTTCCTCGAGAGTTAAATGAAGTTTATGGCCATCTGCAATATAGTCCATTGCCTATTTTCTAAGGGTTGCAAAAAGGGTAGCTAGTCGGTAATATGTCGTATTGACAACGAAAGTGATCGATAAATGACATGTTCCCTTCAAAGATGAATTGACCGCCTCGGCCAAGTTCATTGTCATGTGACCATATCGGAAACCCCTATCATAACATTGGAGCCATTTCTCCTTTGAGATATCAACAACATAGTCATATCTATCTATATTTCGTACTCTCAACTCTCCCAATAGCTCCTCTACCTCATATACTCGGTGTGCGTTGCCTATTCAGTAAATTGTGGAATAGTTAGCGAGAAATAATAATTAATGTAGTTGTAATTATAATTTTACAGAGTAAATGGCTTACCCATACGAAGAACCATTATACGTTCATCATTATTCTTAAACCATTCATAGTAATTTGTAGCAATGTGTCTTAAGCATAACCAGTGGTGTATATATAGAGGTTCCTAACATGGCCCATACGCGATATTGCTCCCCATATCCTAGTGCCTCTATTTGAAATAACACAGATCCCCCTTCTATTTGTCGTATAAACCAATGTAGGACATGTGTGCACAGGTTTTTAAGAAAAAAGGTCCAATAGGGGATATCTTTTTTTTTCAACGATTGTGAAGTCTAACGAAATGCATTTTTTATTACCGTCTTGAGCAACCGTGAGTAGTAAGATATGTTGGTATTTCCCATACAAGAACGACACGATGATTACAGTAGGACAATACAGTTTCCAGTTCCAAAATGATTTCAGGGTTATATTTCTACATCATCTTTAGCCACGATCACAACTCGCTATATGATTCCTCTTACTGTCCATACATTTGTTTGATTACACGATTTTGAGCATACCATGCTTTATTGTATTTAAATGTGTAAGTATATTACGATTTAATCGCAGCTACACATACCGGTACAGTTACACGTAGACTTGTTTTTACAAGTGAGATGATGGAATCACAAAGCACGTACACATCTAAGGTAGGATGATCTTGACTCAGGTTTCCCACTGAGTATGTATGAGGTTCGTCGTATCTTGTTATCTTTTACAGTTCGTTCGGCCTCTTCAATTTAGATACACAGATCCTCCAATTACATCATTGGTACTTGTATGGACATTCAGCAGTATATTTGTCCACTTTAATTTTTCTCACGGTTTACGTAACTGAACTGCATATGTTGTAGTCCTTAATCTCTGTGAGTTTCTTTGTCTTAAAAACCATTCCAAGTTGCAGTTCACCCTTATTCCGTTTGTTGTACTACTCCAACTGTGGGAATTCTAAAAATTCCAAAGCGTTGAAGCCTTCCATATCTACTATTGTGAAGATGAATGGTGGTTCGTAATAATTTGAGCTACTACCTACTCCACCAAATTAGATCGACACTACATCTTCTTTTGCATCTTCTTCCGTATCTTCTTTCTCATCATCCTCTGTATTTTTCTCCGTATTCATTGGCTCATTGAGATCTGGTGGCAGGGGGAATAAACTCATCTCATCACCATATATCCCTAGCTCCGTTAACGATTTCTATCAAAATTATCTCCTCTAAAATGGAATAGTTGTGCTTTATCCACAACTTGTAAGGTAAAATTGTTTTGTCTATAACCCGAAAATGTGACCGCTCACTAGAACGTTGATGATACATTAGGAATATTAAATTCATAAGTAGTATCACAGGAATGCCTCCCAATGGATGAGAAATCATTCACGTTTGCATGACTAGGAATATAAGTTGAGTACCGTCCGGATGTGAAATCATCGAACGGGTTAAAAGCTTCATGGTATGAGGGATCCATAAATGATGGCGAAGCTACACCGGTACTGTAAGGATCATACATTGTGTGTTCAGTTGGCGGCATGTTTAGGTCAAAGTCGAATCTAGATATACATGAATGCCTCAGCCTTAAAATAGAAGTAAAAGAACACAATACACCCTCATCATTGCCCGTATTTAGTAAGTTAAACCCACGGTGTAAACTTGATGTCGGACTATTAGCATTTGGGTCAAAGTTAAGATTCGCTCGTAGCCAGTTTGGAATCACGTTATGGCCTTCAACATAAGCTTCAGTAAATGTTGCAAAGAGCTCTAGTGGTCATCCCAATGAATAGTTAGTTTGTGTATCTATCATCATATCTACATCAACGTTGTCTCGAACATCTTATATTGAGTAATACAATGGTTCTAACGACGTTGGTAGTCGATACCTCAAGGACTCCAATTCTCTTCCAGAAGCTTGTGGAACCTTGTTTACTATAGCCTCATTCAGTCTTTCATACTTCACTCGCTTCGAAATATTAATCGTAACTGTGTTCGATGACTGAAATATTACGCCAATGTATGCATCTAGTACAATCTAGCCATCGTAGTATACCAAAGCACGTAATCTTCTTGCCATTTGCTAAAAAAAGAATGAAAGCGTTATGACCTCTAGAAATCTCTACCCTCTTTGCAAAACTTCTGCCTTCTAAAATTTTTTTGAACAATATAGGGAATGATATTTTTATATTAGGTTAGGATTTTGAAATAATTGATGAGTTGACTTAACAAAACATGTCTTCCAAGTATGTCAGAGATTCCTGACGTGTCAGGTAAATCGCATCCATCTAAGCGCGATTTACATAATGTTTCAGACGTGGCAGGTAAATCGCGTTCATTTAAGCGAGATTCCTGACTTGTTAGGTATATTGCGTTCACCTAATCACGATTTACCTTTTCATTGAAGATAAGGGTCGGGACTCCATCAATTACTAAATGTTCATAATATGTACCGAATATGATTCGAATATGTTTTGAATAGGTTAATTATTATTCTGTTTTTCAATTACTTAATGTTACTATTTATTGTTCCGAATATGTAAATTTGAGAACTGAAGTGATAGTCTAATTTAAAAAATTAACATTTATCAACATGAAAGTTTATATGTTTCGAATATTTTATTCACTTTTTAAAAGAAATTGTCTCCTTAATATTTTTAAAATTAGTTGGAAGGTTATATTCAAATATAACCAACTTATAAAAATTAAAACTTTATATTAATATATTAAATAAAAATATTAATATATAAATATAATATTCGAATACAATTTAAAAAATAATGATGCCTATTTCCACCGGCACCATAACTCGATGGACGACGAGGTTAATTTGGATTTCGTCGACGAATAAGCGACTCCTCTGGCTCACCATCATCATCATCCGAACCCACACTAACAATACCAGCCATTCTACTTGGCCCACTTGTAAAGGAAAAAGACTGCGGCAGTGTTTCCTGAACAAAACTGGTTCCAAAATCAGTTGTCAACGGTGGTGGAAAAGGGACCACAAGCAGGAAGGATGAATGAATACTAGACGTCCCACTCATAGTCATCGCCGAAAACGGGCTGAAGGGGTCAACCACAACAGGCGTGAAAAAATCTTCGGTCGGACTCGGCATCAGAGGGTGACAGCCAGTAGTCGAATCTGTGTAAAGGGATCGGGTGGTGCAGGTGCTGAGGAGGAAGCAACAGACCTTCTCCTCGAGAATAAAGCACCGCCAGAAGTATTTCGTGGTCTCCTCCCACGTTTAATCGGTGGGTGGCTTTCTTGTCTACGACGAAAGACTTGCTGTCACTCCTGCACCAAAGGGCTGACCATCGTATCGAACATTGCATAGTTACAAAAGGGTTGTCGTTCCTCCATTGACATCCACTGAATGATCCAATATGCGTGTTTCTCCCTCCAATCAACCTATTAAAGAATAAAAAAAAAGATTCTTAGTTTGATGATAAATCTTAAAATTATGTTATAATTAAAAAAATAAATAATTTTTAAATTTTATACCTCAGGCTTTCCTTGTCAAGTGAGCAAATATATCGCGTCTAAATTTTGAGGTTCCATCGGGATTCCTTGGATGCAACCAAACTGCCGTAAAACACAAGCACTGGGATGCCACTCAACAATAGCGTAATATATGAGTGGTACCGTGGCCGTCCAAGCAAGTCGCGTCAACTATGAGAACACCGAGAGGTATTCGTGCATATCAAGATCCGCGTATGGTGTCCACAGAAACTATAAAAAAATTTATTATAACTTTAATTTAAATAAATATGAAAATTAGATAACAAATAAAGTAGAAATTTTTACTTGATTCTAGGAGAAATTCTTAATGTCCTGTTTGTAGGTCATTATATCATGGGAGAGACCAACATGAATTAAATTGCCGCTCCACCTACAAAATAAAATTATTTTTTTAAAATAAAAGTATATAAAAAAAGTAATAATTTTTTTCTTACCTACGACAAAGTGAAAAAACATAGGAACGTGGCTTGCTCAGCTCCGGACGTAAAAACGACATTTTGAACCATGCTTAAGATTGCAGCAACAAAATACAACCTCCAATACTGGCTTTGGTTGGCTGGGTGTTCAAGCACATCTCCCTAAACAACTGTGCCAATGCAGCAGACCCCTAGCTCAAGCTACCGGCTTTTTCTAAATCACGCAAATATCGCAACCACAACATGTGAACTAAATTGCGATATTTGTCAGGCATCAATATATCGCCGATTATTTGTAAAATATAAGCGTGAGCATATGCCTACAATACTAAAAAAATATATTAAACATATTAAATATGTTAAAAATATTGTAAAAATATGTTATAAAGAAATTATTTTTACCTTCTTCAATTCCTCGTTCGCGTCGTCCGATAAGTTTAAAAAATTTTCACGAATCCAACTCAGTTAAAGTTTTCAACCAATCAACCTATTTGGCGCAACCCCTAGCAACTCCAAACACAAGCCATGCCAGTCATCGGTGCCGGTACTTGTAATAGGGTATCCATCAACTGAAAGATCGAGAATATGAGAAACATCTTCCAAAGTGATTGTGGTCTGTCCGCATGGAAGGTGGAATGTGTGTGTGTCTCCGATCTCCACCTCTCTATAAGAGCATTGATTAAATTCGGTTCCAATTTGGCACCTTTAATAATTTTGAAAATGTGATGAAATCTGGCATGCTCGATATATTTTTCTAGAGCCGAGTGCGGTCCGTTCGTTAACCGAGTTATAAAAACTTTAACTCGGCGTTCAACCACATTCTAAAAAAATAAATTATAATAATTAATATAAATTTAAAATAAAATAATAATATGAGAATATACAAATATATATTAATTTAAAATAAACAGATAAAACTTATATATGTTCATCAATAATCGAATACGTGTTTATGATCAAACCGCATCTACCCTGTCATTTATATTGAACAAGAAAAAATGACAAAAAATATTAAAAATATAAAAGAAAAGGGAATGTTTGATTTGTGGCGGGGAAGAATGGCGGGGAGAGGGACAATTTATATGAAAAATCGCTCTGATTCCAATACGACTGCTTAATAGAAATTGCGTTGTGCTGGACGCGATTTTCCTTTTCGAAATTCAAACGACGCAGTCATTTGTTTTGAAATTCAAATCGGTTAAATATTTTTACAAAGAAATCGTGTTGCACCAACCGCGATTTAAGTAATTTAAACCCGCCCAAATTTATCTACGCAGGCAGTGATAAGTAATTTCAATTATATACAATTTTAAGTGCAAAAATCAAGTTTTGTAAAACATAATTTTAATTTTAAATAACATAGAAATCGCTCTTGACCAGCCGAGACTTTCACGCAGATAGTGCGATAAATTCGCGCCGCTCCGTTTCGTATTCTCGTGAAAATCACGTCCAATTGGGCGTGACTTTTTATCCCAGAATATTAAATTTCGACACCTTAATCGACGTGCCACACATCCAAAAGTCCCGCCCATTAAAGTGTGATTTTTTAAATTGTGCCTGCCGGAACGCTATTATTTATTACGTAGATCAAATAGATGATATTTTTCAAATAATATCTGACGGAGTATATTTTTAATTTATTTCCACAAGGGGAATATTTAGCCAAAATTGCCTGCAGCAGCCATGTCGATCCTTTAATTTAGCTGCTGTCATTCAGGAATTTGGTTTCTTGCTTGGGTGTTATTATATAAAAAACCCTTTTAAATAGTTATTTACGTAAATGACCACCAGCCAATGTAATTTAAAAAAATGACCTCCAAATCGGCCACATAAAGGGACCTCGCATTTTGGAAAACGTGAGCTATGACCTCGTATTTTACACATAGCATGGTCCGTCCGGCGTGGACTGACTTTTCATATTGTGTAATTTAAAATTATTGGATACGACCTCGTGTTTTCCAAAACACGAGGTCTCCGAGATATTGAATATATCGTGACAAAAATTAAAGGGACATCGCGTTCTACATAAAGCGAGGTCTTCGTAATCCAGGCTGAAATATAAGGGTGTATAGGCATGTTATCGTGCCATTAGCCCGATAATTTTGGTAATTTTTAAGCTTAGAAACGTATTATTAGAACTTATCTTCCATTTGAGACTGATATTGGCACGTACGAGACATTGCACAATGTATAAAAAGCGCATTGAAAATGGTTTGAACGCTAGTTTTTGTCCAAGAATAAGAAGTTGAAATGGCTTGGTAGGCATGTTGGAGGTGTTTTCCCGGGTTATTATTAGAATAATCTTCGCAATATTTTAGGTTAGAGGCCTAGTATTGGATCTTATCTTTTATTTAAGACTGATATTGGCACAGAATAAACATTGTAAACGATATAAAAATGGCCCTGAAAATGCTTCCAAAGCTTTTTTTGGGGCATGAATAAAAAGGTAAAATGCCTTGAGAATCGTGTTTGATGGGTTTATTTGGGAAGTTAATCGTCGCATTCGCGTAATCCTTAAGCTTAGAGGCGTAGTATCAGAGGTGTATAATTGTAATTAAAAAGAATTGTAATTAAAAAAATAAGAAGTTAAAAATTTTAGTTGTTCAGTAATTGTAATTATAAATTATGGTGCCCAAACTAATTTTTTTTACGTCAAAATGGTTCCAAAGCTTATTTTTGTTAATGAGTTACACGATAAAATTATTAATTTGAAACAAATACATAGAATGAAGAAAATAAATTATTGGTTTAGGCCACGTAAATCCACCCTAAACACGCGTTCAATTGTATCGCTAAACATGCAGACAAAATAAATTACATAGGAATTGATTTAGACGAGAAGTGCCATAGTTTGTCTAGGTTGTATGGCCACCGAGAGATTTGTCGTTGATGTAGACAAATGGCGGCATAGATCGGCCTAGTTGTTGGAGCCTTAAACCTTATTCCGCGATATAGACAGTCGAAGATTAGCTTTATAGATTTCGTGAGTACCCGATAACCATCATCATCTACAATACTAGAGGCTCCAACTACGCTACATGCAGTGGTCTTCATGTAGCCTTCACGATGAAGGCGTACGAAGAAGTTACCAGCAGCCTCGAACGTGTCAAAAAGATGGGAAGATTTTCTGTAACCGTATTATATTCTGGAACTTATTTTTACACCTTCAATAGCAAGATCAACAAAGAGGAGTTATATGATTTGATTTCAATGCACCTTCGCGGGAAACCACTTGATAAATATCTTGTTTGTTGGCGAAAGTACTAGTTGATGAGCTCAACCCTGCAGCACATTACATGCTCCCCTTATCAAACGATAGAGACCTTCGAAAGATATTTAGAAGCTACACTCGTGTCGGGGGTCAGAATATCGAGTTGAATGTAAAATTTGATGAAGATGGTTCTTCATCAAAAAAAGAAGGAATAACTAAACGTAACTTAGGTTGTTAAGTTATTTAGGTTGTTAAGTAGTTAAGTATTTATAATGAAAAATAAGAAATTGTAATTACTAAACCTATAATGTTATCAAGTTACTTTGGTTGCTAAGTTGTTGTTAAGTATTTAAAATGAAAAATGAGAAATTGTAATTATAAACTTATATATATAACATAGATTTTCGATTAAATGATAATGCTGTCATTTTACATAAATCAAAAGAAATTACATAATCATCTTAATAACGCATATGTCCACCTATATCGCACTGCTGTGGACGACGAACCCGGCCCAAATTTCTTCGAACAAGACTACCATCATCATCGTCGTCGTCATCATCATCGTCACCATCATCGTCATCCCTAAATACATTTAGAGTCCCACCACTCGCACTGGGACTGATGTAGAATAGGCTCTACTGCGGTGTCTGAGCAATAATATCGGCTCTGAACGGTGAGGCCAATGGTGGAAACTGATAAACTGGAGGAATAAATACAGAAGGCATTGTCGGATAGTAGACTGGGGGAACCATCATAAGCGGACGAAACGCGTCTATGAAAAAACTTCCGACGGACTCCCCAATTGATAGAACAATGAACTACTACCCATGGTTGAAATGACGAGAAAGTCGAGTGCTGGAATGCAGCTTCTGGCATGGTGTCTCTGGTCGGTAGGCTGACTGGGTAGGTGCCTGCACTATTCCCGATGATGATGCCCTGAGAGCTTTTTTTTTCTCTGGCCACCTCCTCCCGTACGGGTACCACATTGCGTTGGGGGATGTTGCGTCGGCGGACGATTTGGGGGAGGCACTTTTACTTCTCACTCTCGCTCTTTTGGGGATAGTAGATGTGGCTTCCCATTTTGATGGTACCATGGCATATACTCAAAGGTAACGTTATAGTCCCGTATGTGTTCCAAAATATGGGGCCGCCTATCGAAACGGGTCAACCACTGCTGCACCACGCCATGTGATGATGCCCTAATGAACTTCTGTCTTGCCTTGTCGCGTTAACCCATGCAATGCATTCAAATTGGGTGGCTCATCCGGAATCCCTTGTACATAGTTGAATTATCGTAGCATGCGGTCCGCATGATGCCACTCGACTATCTTGTAGTGTATGAGCAGGACCATCAGAATCCAAACGTCCTCACTCTACATTATTTCAGACGGAATGCATCCCTTAATATCAGGATCCTCGTACGGCGTCCACAGGAACTAAAAAAAATATGTACAATTAGTTACATAAACTCGATTTACAAAATTTTATTTTTATATTCAAAAAATGTAATCGATTAAAATTTTTTACCCCATCTATCTTATCGATCAACAGTCGATAGTCCCGCTGGGTGGTCGGTAGTCCCATGTGTGTTAATTGACCCAACCACCTATAATTCAAAAAAAACATTTCTAAGTATTCTAATATTAAAAAACAAAATAACAAAGTAAATATTTAATAGTACCTCTGAACAAGTGGAAATTGGAATGGGGTCGGGTTTCTAGGCGTCGGGCTTAAAAACAATATTTGAAACTATGCCCAAGACTACGGTAACCAAAGACACCCACCAATGACATATTTGTTCAGGTCGACGGTTCTGCATAACTCCCGAAAAAATATATGCCAAGACTGCCCATCCCCAACATTTGTTTTTGGACTCCACAGTATTGTCCATATGAGGATACCACATCAAATGGACCTTGTTTCGGGATTTGTCTGGCATCAACACCCCCTAAAACTCGTAAAATATAGACACGAGAAAACCGCTGCAAAAACATTTTTATCATTATTAAATTATTTTAGATAAAATAAAATTTTACAATAAATAAATAATAATACACAATAAAAATTATACAATCATCGTTACTTCATCAGTGTCCGGGGGTAAGTTCGTCAAATTATTGTCCAAGAAGGTTATTTTGAGTTTCCCACCATCTATATCCTCCGCCGCCGGCCTCAGTCCAAGACGGCCGACCAGTCTGCCTCCACAATACCGGTGATAATCTCGCCATCAACGGGCAGACCGAGATGAAATGCAACATTTTGTAATGTAATAGTTTCCTCACCACAGGGAAGATGAAATGTGTGTGTCTCAGGCCTCCACCTCTCTAGCAACGCATTTATCATCGGTCGGTTCAACTTCGGACCATCAAATAGGTGGGAAACATGGTCAAAATCGAACTGATGCAAATACCCGACAATATCCAAATGTGGTGGTCCCGTATGGTTGATGCAACAAACCAACGTATGTTCATACCCCTTCAAAAATAATTTTAAAAATGATTAACTAATTAAAATAATAATTAAATAATGACCAAATAAATAAAATATTAACATTTTAAAAAATAATTAACTAATTAAAAAAATTACCGCTGGGTTTGAGCGCCAGAAATCAAACACGTGTCTGTCATCCAGCCTCAATAATCTCGACATATTACTGAAAATTCGAAAACTATAAATAAAAATACTAGACAATAGCAATTGCAGAACAAGATAAAAGAACATGATATGATAAAAGTTGAAATATTGAGCCTTATTTATAGGATTCCTCGCATCCCATGCGAAGCGGTGTTCATGGACCTTGCTATCCGTAAAACGCGAGCTCTATTGAAAACACACACAACTTTTCATTCCGAACGGATTCCAACTATTAGACTGGAACTCACTTTCTGTAGATAGCGAGTTCCAAGGGTTTTTAATTTTTCAATACTTATTTGGTGATTCGAATAATATCTTTTAAATACCATATTTTCTTTTAAATTTATTAAATACTATTAAAATTTAAATACCATATTTTGTTTTTAATTTATTAAATACTAATAAAATTTAAATACCATATTTTCTTTTAAATAATATTTTTTTAATATTATATCTTAATCCTAATAAATATGAAATCCATTTAAATTAGGACTTTTTGATTTCAAATATCCTACAATAATTAGAATATTTAATTTAAGAAAATAAATATTTTTATAATTAAGATCTTTCCAAATAATTAAGAATTTTCATCTACTTAAATCATCTTTCAAAAAATTAGGATCATACAAATATTTAGTTCAAATTACTTTTTTATATACGGTTAAACATCATATTTCGAATACTTAGAGTTTTTAAAATAATATAATTACATAAGTAAATAGGCTAAATTATAGATTCGAATAAATATAGTATGTTAATTACGCATTAAAAAATTATTTCAATTAAGTTCGATTTTAATTAAATCATAATTATAATCTTTTAAATACATTTATTAGGGTTTAGGGTTTCAAACGGTCAATGGGACCTCGCTATTTGCAAAGCGCGAGTTTCTTACAGTAATTATCATGATACATTAATGTGCCCCTTTAATTTTTCAAGTACTTTGCGTTTTCCAAAAAACGACTTCTTATTAACTAATTTTAAATTACGTTATCTGAAAAAGTCTATTCACGTTGGATGAAACTCGCTATTTATAGAACACGAGATCATAGTTCACGATGTCCAAAATGTGAGGATGCTTTACGTAGACGATTTGGGGTATTTTTTATATAATATTGTTATATGGTCATTTAAGTAATAAAAATATTAAAAAGGGAATTTTTTTATATATAAAATTGCCGCTTGCAAGCTTAGCTACTGTTTAGTTGATTGATTTAAACAGCGAAAATTCGTATGCTGTACGTCTGGAGCGGAAGTCTTGTCTAATCATTTGTACTTGAAAGATTCTTGAATTTGTATTATATCAAAATAATAATAATAAAGGCCAGAGATAGAAATACGCGGATAAAATATAGGGGTGTAAATAAGTTTAAGCTTGAATGAATGGGATTATATTCTTATTCGTTAGTTTATTTTAAAAGTGTTTATATTCTGTTTATGTTTATTTAAAATTTTAATGTTGTGTTTGTGTTTATTTATTTATCTTTAAGGTAATCGTGTTTGTTTGTTTAGTTTTTACTAACGTGTTCGTTTAAGTATTCAGAACGTCTTTGTGAATGTATTCGTTTAAGTGTTTGTGAACGTGTTCGTTTAAGTATTCACGAACGTGTTCGTTTAAGTGTTCACGAACGTGTTCGTTTAAGTGTTCGCGAACGTGTTCGTTTAAGTGTTTGCGAACGTGTTCGTTTAAGTATTCGTGAACATGTTTGTTTAAGTGTTTACGAACGTGTTTGTTTAAGTATTTGCGAACGTGTTTGTTTAAGTATTTGCGAACGTGTTCATTTAAGTATTCACGAATGTGTTCGTTTAAGTATTTGCGAACGTGTTCATTTAAGTATTCACGAATGTGTTCGTTTATTCATTCACGAACATGTTCGTTTATACGTTAAGAAATATTAACTAAATTAACAATAAATAAATAAATAAAATAAAAGCAACAAACTAAAACTTACAGTTCAACATGAATTAATATAACATCCTTAGCAACAACGAAAAGTAGTATTTAGATACATCCACAAGCATTTTCATACTATAAATGAGCCTATAAACGAGCTCATAAACGAGCCCATAAGCGAGCTTGTTCGTAAACATAAAAGAACCGAACACACATTTATTCGTGTTCATTCGTTTATTAAACGAACATAAAAATTTTACTCATACTCATTTATTTAGTTTAATAAACGAACATAAACGAACGGTTCATCGAACGCTTTATTCATTTACACCCCTATAAAATATCTTCTCATCTCTGAGAATTCATTAATCGATTGATGTACTGGGAACCAAAAATTTATTGAATCTCAACTGGAATTGATGTAATTAATCTCAGGTTATTGAACACCAGGAAACTTAATTAAGGTATTTAGTACTCCCTTTGTCTCACCTAATATGTCTCTTTTGTGTTTTGAAATTGTCTCACTTACAATATCTCATTGAAAAAATTAACAAATTTTATAAGCCACATTTCCCTTTATATCTTTTTTTTTAATTTCTCAACAAAAAAAATTTTAACTTTTTAAAGATAAAATTGTCGTTTCAATTATTTTACATAATCTTTCTTACGTATTCTTATACAAACTTTTTTTTCCTAAAACTGTGTGAAAAGTCAATAGTGAACAAAATAAATGAGACGGAATGAATAATTGTTTCAATGAAGAATTGGATAATTGTTTAAGTTCATATACTGATTATCATGTAGTCGATAAGCTTGGATAATTGGAGCAAGTGGAATCATAAGGTTGGTTTAGTTAGAGTGGCATTATGATGGGACCTAGATCTACGTGCCATGTTATGAGATGATGTGATAGTTGAGATGAGATTTGTTGATCAATGTCAAGCCTACTATTTTAACGGTTGTTGTGACATGTCATCTCATGACTTGTCAATTGTCATGCACGTGTAAACATGTTTGTTTAGTTCATGAACATTTTTATTTAATATGTTTGCAAACAGTCAACCATTTCTAAATTAAGTTGTCAAAGCTCTTAATTAATATTTTTTAAGACGTGGGTTCAAACCGAACATAATTTAGATAATATGTTCATGAATATTAATAGTATATTAGTCCGAACCAGTGAAAACCATTCGAGAGAAAAATCCATGGTCATCCACTGGTTCGTGGCCTGGTTAACAAGAAATTACAGCATATCTTGGAGCAGTCAATGAGAAATGAGGATAGTATGTAATATATGCTGTCTTACAGTGATTTACGTGGTACAAAAATGGGTACTCGACGACCTAAATTTCTGTTTCCGGCGAATAATATTTTCAGGGGTTGAAGATGAAGTTCCCGCATTTGCATTTCCAACTCATGGGCTTGTAGTTTGAGTTATCAACTCCTCTTGCGTAAGCAGCATCAAAGCTCGACCTTGAAATATTCTTGTTCCCACCATTTCTGACTTGTGGATCTATAGGCACTTGAATGGCTTCACAATGCCCGCATGAACTGCATCTTCTCTCGCACCTCGGCGGCCTTGACCCTATCCGCCCTCTCAATGTTTCCTTTTCTTCATCTACTGCCTATCCAACGTAAGAAGAAGAATCATTCTTAGCATTCATCGTACGATCATAGAGAAAACGAAACATAACTTTTTTGTTTACCTTGGAAAAGCTATCAGATTTGGGGTTTGGTCTACCTGAACGGTATGAACAAGTTTGGATTCAGATTTTGTTTTTTTCAAAACTGATTGATTTTGACGAATAAGATGCTTAATTACCTACCTTCAGCTGTGTATCTAACTTGGGTCGAGCTTAGAATCAAGAGAAAAATAAGGGAAAAGTGGGAATGTCTTCGGCAAAGTATGAAACTGTGGCAACGAACCATTTTGATGAAGAGCAAAATAGGCGTTTCAGTGAATGAATGGACAGCTTAATATAAGCGTTGTCTCACACACTGTTGAAATGATGGATCGTAGAAGGACAGACACTTGTAAGTTGTGTAGAGTAAAGAAAAATGAACCAGAAAAGGGAACAACATTATGAAGAACCTCGTTTCTTGAGCCCTTTTCCCAACCAAGATTTTCAAACACAGACAGGTAAGTTAAAACAAGATAAAGAAGCAAACGACAGTAAAAATAGAATCCTTCAAGAAGATAATGGAATTCAAGAGGAAAAAAAAGAACACAACAAAGAACAGCAGAAACGCGGCTTACAGACATTTGTAGGATCATTAGGTCTTATTTTTACCGAACTATGACCCAAGATCCTATATTTTTCAGATTAGCATCATTACAGTAAACACGCCGCACATGTACGGCGATTTTCAAAACAATATTATTTTTTATTCAAACTCACCGTAGGAGCACGACAAGTTTTAATTTTTTTTAATCATACGGTTTAAATCTTGATCATGTGATTAACCTAATCCTAAACTAAACTCGTTGTAGGGGCAAAGAGAGTTTGTAACGACCCGAACAATTGGGCGTTGACCCAAGTTATGGACCATCGTCTTGGAATGGATGATTTGGACCCTTTGGGCCATGTTTGGGCCTTGTTGGATAGAAAATTGGCTATGTGGCCTTGGGAGGTGACCATTTTGTGACAAAGGTGAGAGTGTGAGGTTTTGTATGGTGATTGTTCCCCTTTTTAAAATAAAGTATGCCCACCCTTTATTATATTGTTGTCTTCAATGGGAGGGGTGAGACAAGCTTATCTCACTCTCTCATCTCTATCTTTTTCTTCTCTCTCAAACACAATCTTTCCCCTTTTTCAAGATGGGTTTTCATCTCTAAAAACCAAATCTTTGTCTAGCTAAGTTCTATTTCGGGATTCATGTTTGAAGGCAATATTGATCACCATTCCAAGAGCTTCATGAACAGTATAATATTGTTGTCTTCAATGGGAGGGGTGAGACAAGCTTATCTCACTTTCTCATCTCTATCTTTTTCTTCTCTCCCAAACACAATCTTTCCCCTTTTTCAAGATGGGTTTTCATCTCTAAAAACCAAATCTTTGTCTAGCTAAGTTCTATTTCGGGATTCATGTTTGAAGGCAATATTGATCACCATTCCAAGAGCTTCATGAACAGTATAATCTTGTGGTGAAAAGGTAAGACGCCATGTAACGCCCCAGTTTTGGGCCTAGGAGTTTTTCCTAGTAGTTTAGACGATCCAGTGGACCGAGATTAGAGATTCGAGTCGTATTTGAGATTAAATCGAAATAAATAATTTTGGTGCGAGAAAAATATGGGAAAAGTGTCTAAAAAATCCTTATTTGATATATGGATATTTTTGGTAAAGTCAATTTTGGAAAATGGAATTTAGAAATTGGACATTTTGGCTAGTGACCAAAATGCAAAGATTGAAAACTATTTTTAATGACTATTTTGAAAAAGGGTCAAATCTTAGAATCTTTAAGGAGCTATTTTACCAAAACTTTAATATCAGATTTTCCTCTTATTTAGGATTATTTTTAAAATGTTTTAATTGGGTAATTAAAAGGAGGATTAACCAAAAAAGACTAACAAAAAATAGTTATTTTCTTAAAACCAAAAATTTACGTAACTTTTTCCTCCCAAACTTTTCTCTCAAAGTTCTTCAGCCAAACACTCACTTTTTCATCAAAAATATGAGGTAACAGTCTTGATTTCTTAAATTCTTGTTTCTTAATTGATTCTTCAATCTTGCTTTGCAAAACCTCATTGAATTTCTTTGTTTTCAAGATTAAAACATCCAATTGAGAGGGAAATCACCCATTAGTGGTAAGGTTCGTTCTTCTCCTCTAATGAATGGTTCTTTATTGAAATTCCTAAGTATTTGATCATTGTTTAGTGTTTTCTTGTGGAAATTATTTAAATCAATGTTTAATTAATGAGATTAAGTGATTTCCATTTTGGATATGTTTTGTTGGGTTCTTGATTGGTTATAATTATGATTTTGATGTTTTATAATGTTAATAAATTGGTTTTGACATTGGAATCCCGAAACCATGTGAATCTTTAATTTTCTAGGTTGCTAGTTAAGTGTTTTTGAGGAGTTGTGGTGGTTAATTGAATGCTGGAGATATAAGGATGTTTGAGATGTGTTTTTAGATGTTAATTATTGTTAATTGATAGTTGAGATCCATAGGTTGTGGCTGGGTAAAGTTTATGAGTTGTTTAGTGATGATTTCAGTTTGTATGGAAGGGTAAATGTTGATGATTGGTGAGGATTACTGCAATTTGATGTTGTTGGGTTGTGAATGTATTTTGATATGTTAGAACCTTTTTTTGTGATGGTTAAAAATAGGGGAGGTTGGTCCTAAGCTTGAACGGACATTTCAGAAGCTTTAGAAGCGTGTTTATTGTATCGGCAAGCGAGGCCTTGCGTGTCGGTGAGTGAGAACGTGTTTTCAGCTGTTCAAAGGTTTGAAAATTGTGTTTGGGATTTTAGGCTTGAAATGCTGGTCTAAGCTCGGAAGTAAGTAAAGGATAAATTCTCTCACTCAAACTTGGTTTGGCAATTGACTTCTATGCACTTGTTTTAAAAAGGTTTAAATTACTCACTGTTTATGCATGTTTTGAGCATGGTTTAATGCTGGAAATTGATTATAAAAAGATGATGATGCATCGTGAGGTAATGCGAGTGTTGTTAATGTTTTTTAACATTGTTTAATGCAAGGTTGATTGCATTGTTTTAATATTTTGATGATACATATGAAAACAGTGAGTAAATGATAAATAGATGAATTATATTGGCAAGTGATGTTATGAAAAGGTTTGTAAATGAAATCAGATATAGTTGGTCAGTCATAGGATTTGAGAGTGCACTATAAAAATGTGTTTTGGATGTTGAGGGGTTTATACGGTGTACTGAATACTCTATCCAAGTACCCTAACGATTGAGGGGTTTATTATATCGAAGACTCCCGTTAGTGGTTATACATTTACCGATGAGTGGTGTTGAGGGGTTTATATGGTGTACCGAAAACTCCATCACGGATATCACAACGATAGGGGATTTATATATACCAAAAACTCCCATTGGTGGGCCTTTTAGATACCGGTAGCTTCTATGTTAAGTGTTGGGTGAACACTTGTTAAATCCGTGTATCTGATGTAATGATTTGTAAAGTGGAGTTGTGGGGGAATAATTTGTAAAGTGGTGTTGAGGGTTTTTATGTATCGAAGATTCCATCACGGATATTACAACGGTGGAGAGATTTATGTGTATAGAAAACTCCAGTTTGTGAACCTTGAGATGGATGTGTCATGTTCACTTGTAAGCCAATATAATTGATAATGTGCCATGAAATGGATAATATGAGTTAATGTTAGCTTAACATGTTTTACTCTTTGAGCCTAGCATTGGTAGTATGCTTGAGAAAGCTTAAATTGAGGTTAGCAATTGGTATATTGCTGTTAATTCATGAGATGAATTGTATTTGTGTTAATGTGGAGATTTGGAAATGTTAAGTGCATGTTTTTGTTAAGGAATTATGTTGTATTGACGTTTTAAAAGTATTTTTGGAAAATGGTTTGTGAATAAGATTGTAAATGGTTTCAAATGCATTTATGGTGTTTTGTTTTAGAGCATTCCTCACTAAGCCTGGTGTGCTTACGCTCTCTTTTTCCATCAATACAGAGAATTAGAGGTTGGAGGCAGCGACCAAGCTAAGGGACATCCAAGTACTTGGTTTTGCAAAGTATGAACACGAAATAGACTTGTAGTAATAAAGGCAATGGGGCCATTCAATATTTGGGAGGGTTATTTGCTTGAATCCCTATTTGTACAAGTTTTATATGTTGGTTTGGACTTGTATGAGGTTTAATGTGCTTAAGATACGGATGGTTTTAAGTTTGTAATGTTGAGTAGGAAACATGCCTCTAGAAGTTGTGAATAAATGTGTTAGACTTACTAGGGTTGGTTAAAGTGTTGATATGATGATGTTCAAGCATGATAGTAAGGTTGTATGTTGATTAGTTAAGTGTTATGGCTGTTTAGGATGAGCTATAGTGTCATATGTTGGGCCTAGAGGTCATTACAAGTCTCACCGTACCGGTCTAGATCCTCAAAATTTCGGTACGCGAGGACTTATCACAGCTCAAATTGGGCAAAATAGCCTAGGTGTATCAAAATGCCTGGTCTCCGTATCGATACGCAGTGTAGAAAAATAGTAAAGTTGTCAGTACACGGGTTACCATATTAGAACGGTCTTTGGCTACTGAAATCTAGGTATTTGAAATAAACAAGCTCGTACCAATATGCATGAGGACCATATCAGTACTCCTTTATCTTTTAGCCCTATTTCGATACTGAAACTAACTGTACCAGTACGCAGGCTGTTAATTCTGCTGAGATGCTCTCTGATTTATGTAATCCTGCATTTTGGTTTATGTTTCTTAAGTATGAAATTAAATGAGTTTGGTTGATTATTTTGTTTGTGAAATTCCTTATAAATATTGGAATTTATATTTTAGTCCCTGTAATACTAACTCAAGTAATTGGATGTCGAATTGATGCTCGATTGAGTTGTATCTTGAACCACAATCGGCATGATCACCTCAAGACTTAAATATGCCTTTACGCAAGATAAAAAGAAAAAATAATGGATCGTTTTGATTGGAAGATTTCTCGAGCCTTGGAAGCTGATTTTGGGCTTCACGATCGGTATGTGGGAAGCCCGTACTGATACCATATGTTCTCATCATTGAAAACAAGCAAAAATTAATGGGCATATCTGTATGCCCTAGGTGGGTATCGGTACCCCCTGTTCTTCATGAATTCTAGTAGCTAAATTGTGTATCGGTATGCTTGAGGGCTTATCGGTACTGAAGGTGTATCGGGCGTCTGTGTACCAATACGAGGACAATGATCAACCTTTCCCTATGAGGATCGAGTATCGGTACGCTCAATTTGGGTATCGGTACTCATAGTCGAGTATCAGTACCCATTGGGCAATCTACTTGAAAATTATATTTTGAGTTTGAGGGGCTTATAATTCGATGGCTATGGCCCAAAGGGCTTCTAATGTGATAAAAGAAATAGTAAAACTAAGAAACCAGAATTTAACCCCCATGGATGAGAGTAACATGTAATAACTTGGTTAATGATGATTCGATATAACCTTAATTATTAGAGTCATGCCTTGGGGTATTTGTTGATGGCTTGGCTTGGTGCCACTTACCTCTTGGTGAGGTGTATGAATGCTTGGGGAGTATGTATTATCTTATGTTGTTGTAAAGGAATCCTGATATCCTAGAGTCAGTACTACGGTACTTATATAAGAGGTTGTGTACTTTAGGATGAGTGATCAAGTACATCCAATGTACCTATGGGCTGAGTGATCTTAGTGCGGTTAAAAACCTATATGTGGCTATAGCGATTCGGATAATGTATTAAATTTGATAGGCTGGGTGAGCTTGAGTAACCTGATAGGCTGAGTGACCTCAGGTAAAGACTACTTGTGGCTAATGTGATCCAAGTATGTCTAGGAAGTATCTGTGGCTATGGTGATCCAGATATGATCTATTTAATCTGATAGCTGTGTGAGCATGGTAACCCAACGATTGTGTGAGCACGGGTAAAGTAGGGCTTCGTTGGCCATTATTTAGATGATGTATGGATATGTTATGTATGCTGTGTAAATGCTATAGATGATAGCTTATGCACTCGATGGCTAAGTGATCAGGGAACGGTAAGAATTAACTCGATGGGCTGAGTGAGCTTGAGTAACTCGATAGGCTATGTAACCCCGAGTATGGTAATGTATGTTGGAACTTGTAGACTTAATGATGCCTTGAGATAGGTGATATAAGAACTCTAGCTAGTGTAGGCTAGATGATAACTCATAGATAGTAAGCCTTATCTATGTTCTCTAAACTATATTGATCTAGCATACTTATTTTATGATAATCATGAATTGTGGTAGAGTAGAAATATACCATTGAGCTTTGTTAGCTCGGCGTGCAAATATGTTATTTTTCCATGCGTAGGTTGACTGATCGCCCTTTGGAGGTGCACATCGGCAAGGATCTCCCAGCATCACGTTCGCTTCAGAGTATAATAATTTTCATTTTAGTTGGGCTAATGTATTCATAGGACTTTACTACTGTTGAGACTGTAACTCTATTTGAAATATTACTTTGTTATATGGTATTTTAAACTTAGAGCTCCTATTTTGTAAACTTATTTAAATGCTTATTTAATTATATGGATTTATGAATGTTTAATGTTTTTAATTGATGACTAAACTTATGGCTTTAAATTAAAAATTGGATGGGTAGGTTTGCGGGTGACCCGAATATAGTACTTCAGATCGAGATCGAGATCGGGGTGTTAAAGAGTTCTACCTAGCTTAATGGGATGTCACGGTATTTACGAAAAAAAATTATGGCTTGTTTAGGGTTTTTGCAAATTAGGTTTTTTTAGTTTCATATAAATAGATAGTTTTGTTTAGGGTTAGAACACACAAAAAATCTTCAACCTCTTCTATTCGAGCAAAGCAAGGAGCTTGTCAGGCCGTGAGATTTTCTTAGACCACATCAAAAGAAGCAAGGTCTTACATAATTTGGAAGGTTAAAGGTAATATTTGGTGACTTTTTAGATTATGATTAATTTTTTTGAATATGATTTATTTTTTTGAATTTTTTATATATGAATACTTGTAACGACCCGGGTTTTAGAACTCGAGAGTCGGGTTAACTCGAGGCATGGGCTAATATATTGGGCCCTGAGAGCCTTGTTGGGCTTGAAAGAAAGATTTTGGGCTTGGGTTGTTGGGTTGTTGATGGGCTAAGGTGAAAATAAGAAGGGCAAATGGGTAAAAGCATAATTGAAGGCAAGAGAGCTGATGTGGGACTTTATTTATGCAGAAAATAGAGGGAGTGAGATCATCTTGGTCTCCTTGTTCCCTCTCTCTCATTCCTATCTATCAATCAATCTTCTTCATGTTAAAGGTCAACTCTTTGAAAGTTTAAGTAAGAATCTCGTTTGGGGCAAGAAGGGAAGCTTGTTCAGCTTTGAGAGATCTACCAATCAAGGTAAGGATGGCTAGTTATGGTGGAGATTGAGGTTTTGGTGGGGTTAGCGTGGATGAACATGAATGGTATTTGAAGGCTTCTTCCTTAACTCTAATTCGAGGTTAGTACACTATTAACTCCTATTGTTTCCTGCAACTCATAAAAATAAGCTTTGTGCATATTTTGGTGTTTATGGTTTGATAAGCTTTGGGTTGACCCCTATAATGGTAAAATAGGGATTTGATGTTGCTAAGGCTTAAAATTGGTAAAAACCCACTTAATACCTTCAAAATAACTTGTATGATTGATTTGGGGTTTAACTATGTGAGTTAAATAGGGTTTTGGGTGAAACCCGTACCTAGATTTTAGAAATTGGGCTCGCGTACCGATACTGGGGCTAGGGTACCAGTACACCTTAGTGTAAATGAGGGAAGAATTATGAGGGGAGTACTGGTACGCCTCCTCGTGTATCGGTACCCCTTGCAAGGTAAAGATTCCAAAGATGCCTTCGTGTATCGGTATACAATAGGGCATATCGGTACATACTATTATATTGCCTGGAAAGGCTTTGAGTACCGGTACGGTACGTAGACGCCCTTGTGTTAAATTCCTTCGAATCTAGTGGGGGTATCTGTACTCATTGGGGAGTATCGGTACGCGCTGTCGCTTGCCCAAGAAAGGCTTGGCGTACCGGTACACGTATGTGGGAGTACCGGTACGGGGTGGATTGGTATGGGGCGATCCTAGTATCGATGATGAATACCAGTACGGTACGTAGGGTATCGGTACGGCTTGGGGTTTAATTCTTTCGAACCTAATTTGAGTATCGATACTCAAGGGGGAGTACCGGTACCTATAATGGAGTACCGATACTCACTTTGGAGTATCGATACTCGCTGGGCAATCTGCCCAATGAATTTGAGGTTGCGTTCGAGGGTGCTATAATTTGAGGCAAAGGGTCCTAGGGGTCCGTCAAGGTGTAAAATGAACATTAAAACTGAGAAATGGAGATTTTTAACCCCGAATGAGAATAATGGGCTAATAACGTGGTAAATATCGGGTAAATTGTATGTGATGGAAACTCATAGAGATCCTAGGTGGATCATTGATGGTGTGTGGTAATTTAGGCCCTTGTTGTGTGTGGAATGGGAGCCTATAAGGTTGAGTCTTATCGGATAATAAGATAAATTAATAAGAATGACTAATGTGCACCTTCATAACATACTAATAAATAGATAGGCTCAATAGGGCAGTTTAATAACTGGTAAAAACCATAAGGCTATGGTAAAAATGTTAGAGCTGTGTGCGGTAAGACCCTTGTCGAGGTCTAGAGCTGTGTAGTTACTATGGTCCTTACTGTGTGCTGATGGGATACCTAGATAGTCGATTCATCCCTTGTTGTTGAGATTTGGATACCCTAAGTGTGTTGCAACACCTTAAAGATTTCCGAATATTGGATCCTGATGCTTTGTGGACGCGGACCTCATTCGAAGATGCTTGATGAGAGATCTCGAACATAAATGTAGGATACTGATGCTATGTGGACGCATGCCTTATCCCTCGAGTATAGGATCCCGATGCTTTGTGGATGCGGGCCTTGCTCAGAGTATAGGATCCCGATACTTTATGGACGCGGGCCTTACTCGTAGTGTAGGATCCTGATGCTTTGTGGATGCGGGGCTCACTCAAGTGTAGGATTCTGATGCTTTGTGGACGTGGACCTCACTTAATGTTGTTGGTGTTATCTGTGTGATGCTTGGTAAACGTATGAGGTACTTGTATTAGCTGTGTGCGTGATCATACATTTGTAATGCTATGTGTTTAGGCGGATATGGTAGCGCCATTGTTATCTTACCATGATGTCATTTCTGTTGCATTGCTTTATTTATGACTTGCATGAAGCATGGTTGAGTGGCGGTGTATCCACTGAGCTTTGTTAGCTCAGCGTTCGAAATTGTTATTTCCGTTCGCAGGTTAGTAGGTTTGGTTTGTTTTTGGAGGAGCACCATCAAGGAAAGATTCCGGCGACTCGTCTCTTCAGAGTACAGTACTTAGGTCTTTGGGATTTGTATTCGTAGGAACCTATTGTATATTGTAAATCGTATTTGGATTTTCAAACTATCGAGTCAATGGTTTATAATGTAATTTTAAAAGAAGCTCAATTGTATATGTTTTTAAATATTTATTATGTTTTATTGGGTTGTAATTAAATGGATTTTCATAATGGGTTTGTGGATTAGATTAAACTAAGTCAGAATTTTATGGTAATGGTTTGGGCTTGAGGCCCAAATGTGACATTCAGGTCGAGAGTGTTACATTTAGTGGTATCAGAGCCTAGGTTTAGCCAGTTCTAAGAAAATCCCGGGGTGGTTAGGACTCGAGAATAGGTGTTTAGCGAATACGAGCCCTTGTGTCTAAGTTGTACTTTTTCAATACTGTAATCTGGATGGTGTGCCCTGTGTTCGCGCGTCGCTGGTTACGACATTAAGATAGATTCGATCGCGATCGTGAGTACTGTGATGTTGGCTGATTCTTTTGAGGATGATTTTGAGATCGGAGTTATCTATGACGTAAAGCTTGAGCTTATGAAAGTATGGAGGAGTTAAGGGTGTGCCCTCCTCCCATCGCTTGAGGAGTAATCATAGTTATGTGCCGTAAGTTACCTTAAGGCCTTGGGTTCATGGTGAGAACCTCTAGTGGTGAGATTCTACGTGTTGGTATACGACCCTTGTGGAATGGATAAGAGGGCTTGGTTTTGATTGACTCGTGATAGAGTGTCGATTGGGGGTCTCATCATTCGTAGTAAGTGAGCCTTAATGGTGGGTACCATGTGATGAGGATATAGCTTGCCTGCCAGATATGCATTTTCGTCTAATGTACAAAAGTATATGATGGTTGTGAGGTCTCAGGTATGATCTTAGTAGGTTGAATGCCCTGAGATCTATAGCAAGGTATGCTTGTTACGGTTGTTTATAGTGGTGGTCGGAAGGATATCGTGAGTTTTGCACGAGGTGATGCTTGAAAGATACAACGGAGTTGTCTCCTAAATGAGTAGATATGATCTTGGCCACCAATTTTTGTTCAGTTATGAGCTAGCTTGAGATGAAAAGTGTAGTGTTGGAAGCTTCGAGGTTTCGGGGGAATCAAACCCACAGTAGTGAGAAAGATAACTACCATCTTCTGAATGTGGTTTAGGTCAGTTAGGTTGACGGCACGAGATTGACCAAGGAGAGTTATGAAAGGAGCCATGTTCTTTTAAAGGAATGATCATCATTGTTACGAATCTAATTATAGAAAAAAAGGGTTGAGAAAGGATGACCTGATCGGTCGGATTGATGGTTAAGAAACCCTCAGAAGGATCTGAGGATGATGTGGAATAGGCTTAAGAGAAATCCTGTTTGTATCGTCTTTTTCTTAAAGGTAATGCATGTGAATGGTAGGAGACCGTAGAGTCGGGTCTACAGCCTGCGCTCCCGACATGTGATATCTTTATAGATGAGTTCGGAAGAGATACATCAGTAAGGTACACATAGATGAAGTGAGGAACAGTTTCTGCATCTGGTTCAAGAAGATCGAACGGTGTTTGCTTATGAGCAAGAGTTTTTGCATTGAGTCGTTATGCCATAGAGTTGTCGTCACGAAAGAATTGAGGTGCAAGAGGTTCAGACAAGGCTTGAATATTGACTTTCAGTTGCATGTGACAGCGAGTCCTCTTGGGATATTCTCGAGTTAGCCAATAGTGCAAAGGTACTTGAGTGAGCGACTTCAGAGTTCAGCGTTTGATCAGTTCGAAGATTCTAGAGGTCATGATGTGGAGACCCAGGATACCGTTGATTCCTCTCCCTATCTGCATGAGGGGTTTTGTGCTTCGAGGAGTTCGAAGAGAGTTGCTTCAGATCAGTCACCAAGAGTTAATTCGGGAATCTAGATCGAGGGTTCGTAAAGGCTCTTTGATTCCTACTTTGGAATGGAGCATTGATGGTTTTATTGGAGCATCGTGTCCATCAGTATGTGAGCATTGTGGCCGACATCACCTTGGGGTATGCTTTTTGCTTCGGAGGGTTGCTATCGGTGTAGGACACTATGACATATGGCAAGAGACTGCCCGGTTGTGGATGAGGATACATCAGTTCAGTCTCAGAGGTTGGCTACTTCCCGACATGATTAGAGTTTTGCTAAAGGCAGAGCTAGGGCACCGTCAGGTCATCAAGGTAGAGGTCTTGTGATATCCACTACCAGGGTTGGCACGAGAGGTATTGCGAGGCAGTATGCTGCTCAGATTAGAGTTGACAGCGTTGCGACCGAAGATAAGTCAGTTAATTAATTTTTGTGTTGGTTTTTAGCTATTGTGTTAGCCGATTAGCTTTTTGGTTGTGTAATAGACTGGTTCTTGTGAGGTGCATCTTGGTAAATCTTGGGTTTGTTGTTGCTTTAGATGGTAAAATAGAATTGCATCATTTGCTAGATAAGGTTTTATCGTAGACGGTTGTTGAAAGTGCATGGGTACTATATGATGTGAGTGAGGAGCCAAGGAGTTTTAGATTGCTTGAATCCAATTGTTAGTGTTAGATGAGAAGAACCTTAACATCTCTAGAGTGAATGTTGTGTTCTGTAGTGCTAGCTCAATGAGGGTTATGTATCTTGCAAGATGTTCTTAGCTTGCATGGTAGACACAAGGGTTGAGAGTCCATGGTCTTAGAGTTGTGGGTGTTTTGAGGGCATGAAGGTACTCTTGGTGAACGAGCAATCTTATCGGTTGATTATGGTTTAGAACGACAATAAAGATAAGGTTGAGTTCGTGTTAGTGTTCATCGCCCTATGGTATGGTACTTAACGAACTCTTTGTTGGAGGCACACTTGTGCAAGCGACCGATTGGGTGTCGTTGCCATGTGTTTCACCGAGAATCGTGGCTGCGTGAGAGTAGCGTGTAGGGTGGCTTTGGATGTGTGAGCCGTAGTGCAATAGTGGAAGACTGTTTTCAGTTTCGCGTGAGTTTGGTTACCTTCTTGTGGCCATAGAATGTGAGAGCTTCACGTGTTGTTGTTAGAGTAAGTTACCGTAGAAGAGGGCAAATAAAGGTTGTGATGGACATAGTTGAGGCCTTAAGGGCAAATCGCAATGATAGTTGTTCGACTTATACACATGTTGAGCTAGATCTCGGGGAGTTAAAGGATTGCCCAATCAAGTTTGACCAAAGTTATTATCGGTTAAGACAAACAATGTGGAAGTTATCAGAGTAGCGCAACAAAAACGTGGATCAATAGCTGTGTTGAGGGTAACCGAATGGTTATGGTGCAAATAAATATTTTTAGACAGGCCAGTTAGGGATCTTTGAGAGCATATAGATAGCTCTTCGCGTCTGATTGTTTGGATCGAGTCAAGGGTTTGAATAAGGTGTTTAGACCTTCACAAATAGAATGGTTAGTTTTGGGTTGCTTGTGCGAGTTTATAAGTGGCCGTGGCCATCTCTCGGAACCAAGTAGTTGAATCGTAAGTAGTTTTCGATCTTGGTGAAAGTAAGTTTGGATAAAGTGAAGTTCTAGGTTCTAACTTGGTGGGCCAAGTCTGGAGAAATGAGATTTTAGTTCAAGGTAAATTGATGTCGATAACCGATTGCTAGGGTTTTTCTTGTCCTTTAGTGGTTTAACCGGGATATGGTTGTTAGGCGTGATGCGTTCCTAACAATGTCTTATGAACGTGGTGCAGTGTTTTAGAAGTAGATAAAGTCTAAGTTTAGTTTTGGCTGTCGAATGCTAATAGAAATGTTGGTTAACCGAGATAGAATCCCTTTAAGGTGAGTTCTTTAAGTTGATGTTTGAACAGCGTGGCTCGAGGTTGGTGGTGTTACCATGCTTAGCGGATCGTCATAAGTGTCGTTGGCTATTGAAAAAGAGTCATGAAAATTTCAAGAGAAGTGTTGAGAGCATGTGGTTTAATGCTATGGTTCTGTTTAAGGTAGATTGGGGGACTTTCCCTAATCGAAGTGATCTTGTTTGAATGGTGAGGTGGTTAGGTCTATTTTGGTTACATCTCTCTTGCATCCATCTAAATTTCAAGGACAAAATTTTCTTTAAGGAGGGGAAAGTTGTAACGACCCGGGTTTCAAAACTCGATAGTCGGGTTAACCTGAGGCATGGGCTTCGCGTTTGGGCCTTGATAGCCTTGTTGGGCTTGAAGGAAAGCTTTTGGGCTTGTGTTGTTGGGTTGTTGATGGGCTAAGGTGAAAATAAGAAGGGCAAATGGGTAAAAGCATAATTGAAGGCAATAGAGCTGATGTGGGACTTTATTTCTACAAAAAATAGAGGGAGTGAGATCATATTGGTCCCCTTGTTCCCTCTCTCTCTCATTCCTATCTATCACTCAAACTTCTTCATGTTAAAGGTCAAATCTTTGGGAGTTTAAGTAAGAATCTCGTTTGGGGCAAGAAGGGAAGCTTGTTTAGCTTTGAGAGATCTACCAACCAAGG
Organism: Hibiscus mutabilis; assembly: GCA_019671005.1. Lineage (NCBI taxonomy): Eukaryota > Viridiplantae > Streptophyta > Magnoliopsida > Malvales > Malvaceae > Hibiscus > Hibiscus mutabilis. The sequence continues at coordinate 41,991,262 of CM033731.1, forward strand.
TAAGGATGGCTAGACATGGTGGAGATTGAGGTTTTGGTAGGGTTAGCGTGGATGAACGAGAATGGTCTTTGAAGGCTTCTTCCCCAGCTCTAATTCGAGGTTAGTACACTACTAACTCTTATTGTTTCCTGCAACTCATAAAAATAAGCTGTGTGCATGTTTTGGTGTTTATGGTTTGATAAGCTTTAGGTTGACCCCTTTATTTGATGTTGCTAAGGCTTAAAATTGGTAGAAACCCACTTAATACCTTCACAATAACTTGTAGTATCGATTTGGGGTTTAACTATGGGAGTTAAATAAGGTTTTTGGGTGAAACCCGCACCCAGAGTTCTGAAATTGGGCTCGCGTACCGATATTGGGGCTAGGGTATCGGTACGCCTTAGTGTAAATGGAGGAAAAGTTGTGAGGGAAGTACATGTACGCCTCCTCGTGTATCGGTACCTCTTACAAGGTAAGGATTCTAGAGACGTCTTCGTGTACCGGTACGCAAGGGGGCGTATCGGTACATACTGTTACATTGCCTGAAAAGGCTTTGAGTACCGGTACGGTACGTAGCGTATCATTATGCCCTTGGGTTAAATTCTTTCGAATCTAGTGGGGGTATTGGTACTTATTGTCGAGTATCGGTACGCATTGTTGCTTGCCTAGGAAAGACTTGGCGTACCGGTATGCGTATGTGGGATTACCGATACGGGGTGGATCGGTATGGGGCGATCCTAGCATCGATGATAAGTACCGATACGGTACATAGCGCATCGGTATGGCTTGGGGTTTAATTCTGTCGAACCTAATTGGAGTATCGGTACTCATAGGGGAGTACCGATACCTATAATGGAGTACCGATACTCACCTTGGAGTATCGATACTCGATGGGCAATCTGCCTAATAAATTTGAGGTTGCGTTCGTGGGTGCTATAATTCGAGGCAAAGGGCCCTAGGGGTCTGCAAGATGTAAAATGAACATTAAAACTGAGAAATGGATATTTTTAACCCCGAATGAGAATAATGGGCTAATAACGTGATAAATATCGGGTAAAATGTGTGTGATGGAAACCCATAGGGATCCTGGTGGATCATTGATGGTGTGTGGTAATTTAGGCCATTGTTGTGTGCGGAAGGGGCGCCTATAAGGTTGAGTCTTATCGGATAATAAGATAAATTAATGAGAATAACTAATATGTACCTTCATAACATACTAATAAATAGATAAGCTCAATAAGGCAGTTTAATAACTGGCAAAAATCATAAGGCTATGGTAAAGGTGTTAGAGATGTGTGCGGTAAGACCCTTGTGTCGAGGTCTAGAGTTGTGTGGTTACTAGGGTCCTTGTTGTGTGCTGATGGGACGCCTAGATAGTCAAGTCATCCATTTTGTTGGAATTTGGATACCCTAAGTGTGTTGCAACACCTTGAAGATTCCCGAATGTTGGATCCCGATGCTTTGTGGACGCGGGCCTCATTCGAAGATGCTTGATGAGAGATCCTGAGCATGGATGTAGGATCCCGATGCTATGCGGACGCGGGCCTCATCCCTCGAGTATAGGATCCCGATGCTATATGGACGCGGGCCTTGCTTAGAGTATAGGATCTCGATGCTTTGTGGACACAGGCTTTACTCGTAGTGTAGGATCTCGATGCTTTGTGGATGCGGGCCTCACTCAAGTGTAGGATTCCGATACTTTTTGGACACGGGCCTAACTTAATGTTGTTGGTGTTATCTGTGTGATGCTAGGTAAACGTATGAGGTACTTGTATGAGCTGTGTGCGTGGTCATACATTCGTAATGCTATGTGTTTAGGTGGATATGGTAGCGCCATTGTTATCTTGCCATGATGTCATTTCTGTTGCATTGCTTTATTTATGATTTGCATGAAGCATGGTTGAGTGGCGGTGTATCCACTAAGCTTTGTTAGCTCAGCATTTGAAATTGTTGTTTTCGTTCGCAGGTTAGTAGGTTTGGTTTGTTCTTGGAGGAGAACCATCAAGGAAGGATTCCAGCGACTCGTCTCTTCAGAGTATAGTACTTAGGTCTTTGGGGTTTGTATTCGTAGGAACCTATTGTATATTGTAAATCGTATTTAGATTTTCAAACTATCGAGTCAAGGGTTTATAATGTAATTTTAAAATGATCTTCATTGTATATGTTTTTAAATATTTATTATGTTTTATTGGGTTGTAATTAAATGAATTTCATAATGGATTTGTGGATTAGACTAAACTAGGTCAGAATTTTATGGTAATGGTTTGGGCTTGAGTCCCAAATGTGACATCCGGGTCGAGGGTGTTACAATACTTTTTTAATTCGAATAGTAAATTGTGTTGTAAATATTTTAATAAAAAATAATTCAAAATTCGATTGATTTGTGATGTTTTAGGCGTTTAATTGCGCATAACTATTGTAAAAAAATGGCGTTGTTAAGACTTGAAGATTCTCACATCATGAAAAACATGAATTATTGGTAAGAATTTACGTTTTTTGCAACTTTTAATTTATTGTTTGTAAATGATAAAGTACTATTTTAATTTAAATTTTTTGTTTGTAGAACGAAGAGGCAAAATTTCGACCTCGCTTGATATGGAGCGATCCGCCAAGCCTATATATAAGGGGTTTTTGGAGACAGTCAATTTTAGGTACGCATTAAAGATTCGTGACTTTGATATCGTGCCATAGTTGATTAATAGGTTGGTGAAGCATTGGAGATCGTAGACATATACCTTCTACATGCTATGCGGGGAGTGCACAATCACCCTCGAAGATGTTAATATGTATCTTGGTGTCCCAATTTTGGACAGTCCAATCATTGCTCAGAATATGTATTTTGCTGTTGATTACTGCTTCAAGTATTTGGGGAAGGCACCACCGACGCATGCTGTTGATGGTAAACGTGTGAAGCTGACATAGCTGAAGAATGATTTTTAAGTGGATGAAATTCCACATCGGGAAAAATTGATTGCGTTGCTCGTGCCTATATATTGCTCATTCTCGTTGGTATGCTAATACCGGACAAATCGAGTTCTCACGTGCACACGCAGTACCTCCCATTCTTGGATATTTCATTTGAAATAAGAAGATACAGTTGAGGATTTGTAATATTAGCTTTCCTCTACAGCAAGTTGTGCAAGGCAGCGACCCAAACAGTCGTCAATGACAGATTGGTACACGCTAATATTGGTGGGTCTGCTACAATCACGGGCCTAGTACAGACTTCCATTCCTAACATCTATTTGCGATCTTCTGTCTGAATTTCCACTCGCTTCAAGGTAATAAAGTTCAATCATATAATAATTTTAGATGCTATTAATGGGACGCATGATGTTCGTATTTGTATTGTGCAGATGAAGCCAAACATTCAAGAAGAATGTGTTGTAGATAAAAATAATCATCAAAGTTAGAATAAAGATTGACATGTATTGCGAAGAGCAAGTAATAAAAATTTACTTTTTGTTGCAATTTGCAAATTTAAATTTATTTTGATCCGATATTTTGGTTATGTAAGTATCATTGCAGTTTCGATGGATGTCATATGATGAGGATGATAATATTCGTGAGGTGATTCTAAACGATGCCTACAAAGATGCTGACAATTGGTGTTTGGTAATGTCGTTGTTACATTTTACAATTATTAAGCTATTTTATGGCAATCAAATTCTTAGGCAGTTTGGATACCACCAGCTCGTGCCAGAGGAGCCGGGCAACATGGATGGCATAGAACAAGTGGACTTACAGGGTAAGAGCTAAGAAAATTGGCCAAAAAAATATTCATCATATATAGCTTGGTGGCATAACAGGTCAAGCAGGTTGTCGGATCGTGATCCCATTGGACCGAATAATTTAGATTTCTCAAGTTATGAGTACCATCAGTGGTTTGTGGCAAACAACAAACTAAATTTGACAGCTGAAGTCCAACGACAAGCTTATCTTCTTTTGTTTCAAAACCGACAAGCCCATGGAGTATCGAGTGATTAGTCATCTGGTGTGGGGTCATCTGAAGGCAGATCCGGGGGAAGAAGAGGTAGAGATAGATTTGGAGGCAGAGGTAGACACTTAAAAAACAGAACTAAAACCCGAACAAGAATCTAAACCCGATAGTTGACAAAATTTGTTATGTTTCGTACCCAATAGTTTTGTTTCTTAATTTTAAATATTTATCTTTTAATAAATTTTGAACCCAATGAATGAATTAATGATTTAATAATGATTTGAAATTAAATGGCAAAATTTATTATGTTTGTTAATTTTTTCACGTAATGAACTCTGTTGAGTGTTGCAATCAATCAGATATAGTGAAGTACTATATTTAGAACACTAAGATGGGTTTAGAACACTAAAAAAGATTGGCAACATATTATACATTACTCCCCAAACTTGAATACATATGATTGATTACATGTAAATAATTTGTTATAGTATACAACAGATTAACTCAATACTACATTTTGTGACATAACTGCCCAATTGTTAGATATGTGCAATGTTGTTCATGCAAAACGGGGTCAGTTAACATGGAATATGACATGCAATACCTGTATATGTCATAATAGAAGCATACGAGTGCTTTAACCCAATTATACCCATGCACTTAATGATGAACTTGCATGTTCAACAACATGATACTTGTCTGTCAACTTCTTTGACCTAAACGTCGAACAACCATTAACTCAATATTCCACCTTTAACCCATACATTGATGGGCATCGACCGAGAATTGGTAGATCGAGTTTTTCAAGGGGCTGACACTCTTGTGCAATATCCTTCGATTTAAATAAGTCAACTTGTGCTCCTTCTAATTTTTTCTTCGGTTTTACATCTAAAAAAGATTGACAACATATTATACATTACTCCCCAAACTTGAATACATATGATTGATTACATGTAAATAATTTGTTATAGTATACAACAGATTAACTCAATACTACATTTTGTGACATAACTGCCCAATTGTTAGATATGTGCAGTGTTGTTCATGTAAAACGGGGTCAGTTAACATGGAATATGACATGCAGTACCTATATATGTCATAATATAAGCATACGAGTGCTTTAACCCAATTATACCCATGCGTTTAATGATGAACTTGCATGTTCAACAACATGATACTTGTCTGTCAACTTCTTTGACCTAAACGTCGAACAACCATTAACTCAATATTCCACCTTTAACCCATACATTGATGGGCATCGACCGAGAATTGGTAGATCGAGTTTTTCAAGGGGCTGACACTCTTGTGCAATATCCTTCGATTTAAATAAGTCAACTTGTGCTCCTTCTAATTTTTTCTTTGGTTTTACATCTACAACTTTTGCGCCTGCCCGTGCATTCACGGATGCTGATGAAGGTTACTCATCCCTAGAAGAATCAATTTAAGAGCTCAACCCCGATAATGTTGAAGTTAGGTTATTCATGGAGCCTGAAGATGCTAATGTCGATTTTGCCTCTAAAACTAAAAGTGACACTGATGATAATAATGATGCCCTCAGAAACTTTAATGAAAATCAATTGGGACATGTTGCATGCAGTACTGTCCATACATCGTACGAGCCTCTATCGCACATGCAGAACATTGATATGGCAGCAATGGACGTTCCAGAGCTCCTAACATGCCTGCCGTAGGTTTCGATGGTTCTTACTTTGCCATAAAAAAGACGACTTATGGCGAGGGATATAGTTCAGAACAAGCGACGAAGCAAAAGATGCTGTTAAAAGCAATAACATAGTAATGGTGTGCATTCCAAGGTGATGTACTCAACATCAGAGAAATACGTGTGTAAATGGAAACAAAAAATGGTACAAGGATGTAACTGAAAGGTTCAGGTCTAAAATAAGAAAAAGAAAGACTATGTATGAGAGATCACAGTCTACAATGACCCTCATACTTGTTGTGTCATTAGTTACAGGCAGGATCATCCAAACTTGGATTCAAAACTCATCACCAGAAGCGTCCTAACAATTGTCCAGGCAAGCCCTAAAGTCATTATTTATGCGTTAAGGGCGTATGTTACGACAGTATACGAATACACTTCATCATATAAAAAGCCTTGGAGGTGAAAAACAAGGCAATTATGAATTTGCACGGGGAATGAGATGCTTCTTATAGTGAGCTCCCAGCTTAGATAAATATCATAAAGAAATACAATCGTAGAACGATCAAAGATTTGGAAACTGAACCATACTACAAGGACGACTGCGTGGTTCTTAATGTCTGCCAATTTCAATAACATTTCTGGATATTTCCCAGTGTATTAATGCGTACAAGAACTACAAGCCTGTCATTTAGACCGATGGCACATTCGTGTATGAAAGATACAAGCAAGTTTTACTGTTAGCCGTTGTTCAAGATGGCAATCGTAAAACAATACCCTTAGCGTTTGTACGCGTGACCCAAGAAGATACTGGATCATGCAGGTTTTCCTCAAGAAGCTACGTTAGTACATTATAAAAATGATCGAGTTTGCTTGATTTCAGATCGAGGATGTGAGATAAAGTCAACGATCAAATCTTTGGGTTATCGGTTTCAATCTCCAAACATTGAACACCATTTTTGCATATGCCACATTGCCTCAAACTACCATGGACGATTTAAGAAAGATGATGAACACAGGCTCGTTATACGCATGGGTACATATTAAGATTTGCTGTATTTATCACAACTTTCCCTGTATCTCACTTGTACACTATATCCTGTCTTAGGGTACGAACTAGTTCAACACAAATTTGAACATATGCTTGAAAACTTGCTGCGGAGGGATTCTGATACAAGTACGTTGCAAAAATTCTTAAAGAAAAATGGACCAATAAATACGATGGAGATTTTAGATATGGCCACATGACAACCAACTTAGCTGAGGAAATCAATTCTTCCTTGAAGGGGGTTCAAAATTTTCCAGTGACCGCCATCGTGAAAGCTACGAACTTTTGTTTGGCCAAGCTTTTCACAATCTTGGGGAAAGAAGATTTCGTTATGCAGCAAAAGGGCCGCACAATCCACCCGAAGATACGAGATGAAATTCAAAAAATCATTGTTAAATCCAATGGGTTGTATGCGTTGCTAATGTCGTGTAACGACAACTATTTCTGTGTCTCGGAGATACTATGACCTATGCATGGTTATGACCCAACATTGTACAAGGTGGATCTCGAACACATGTTGTGCAATTGTGGGTACTTTCAAGCACTGAAGACTCCATGCGAGCATGTAACCGCTACATGCTCTACTACCAAGCTCGGTTTCAAGGAATACTTGGCTCTTGTATACTGGCTTCATTCAATATTTAAGGTCTACGAAAAGGAATTACCACCAATCGACAACAAAACATAATGAAATACTGAATAGACATGGCCCACAATTTTACTTGACTAAATTCTGCGAAAGGAAAAAGCATGACGTCCAAGAGCTACAAGGATTCAGAATGATATGGAAGATATGCGTAATCGAGAGCCTATCGGACAACCTAGACTCTGCAGAAATTGTAAACTTTCGGGTCACAAAATGCCAAACTGTCCATCTCTAACATAAATATGTTGTTTTATTTTTATACTATGTACCCATGTTTTAACATAAATCTTAGTATGAAACTTCACTTCACTTCGCTCTAACTTTTCACCACTGCATAATTTACCTAAAGGTTATAATATTGAAATTAAATAATTAAATTAAACTTCTACTTTTTGTTTAAAACATTATACAACTTACTACTTAAAATATTTGTGCATTAAAATACAATTACAAAATTTTAGATACTTTTCAAATTTTAAAAAAATTAATTTTAAATAAAACACTTTTTCAAAACTTTTATCATTTTTTTTAAAATTAAATGTCTCTGACATAATTTATAACCCAAACTTTACAAAACCAAATTCTCCGTGCATACACAGCGAGTTTAATGCATTCAAAACGTCATTATGTTTAGCCCTAGAATGTCGTTACTCCATATAAAACTCGTCGTGCCCCTACGGCGAGTTCGATTTAGGATTAGGTTAATCACATGACTAAAATTTAAATCATATAATTAAAAAAATTTAAAACTCGTCATAGAAGCACGGCGAGTTTGAATAAAAAATAATATTGTTTTGGAACTCGTCGTGCATGTGTGGTGAGTTCACAACGAGTTTACTGTAAGGTGTAGTATGAAAAATATTGGATGTTAGGTCCTAATTTGATAAAAATGGAACCTAATGGTACTACAAATGTCTTTAGGCCCAAAAACGCCACCGAGTTCCCACAACAGAATTTGCAAATTGTCTGTTTTTTAAAACGGCAGGAAAATAGAAGAACACAATCTTAAAAGTTTATATATATTCTCTCATGCCTGGAATATCTCTTGTTTGGAATACTGATAGTTAAATCAGATAGTTTTAGGGTAAGGTACCCTTACGGTGCTGTTAAAATGAGGCAATTTTATATAAATTGTTATGATCTACACAACAAATTTTTACCTAAGGTAAAATCTATGCAAATTATTACCTAGTCGGTATGAATTTACATAGTTACACAAATTCTCACTCAATTAGTAAGAATTTTAGTTTTACCAAAATTTTCATCCAATCCTATATAAATTCTTACTATTTTTGTAAGAATTTAGGTTGACCGCATTCTAGTCGAATTTTAAACGGTTTCTTTTAGACTTTCCCAGTTAAATCACATGCGATGAGCTCATGCGCTGATGCACAATTCGATGTGATTTCCTTTGATTGATCATCTTTTTTCATAATCTTTTTTTCTGGTCCCCCTGGTAAATGATAGTACATACACGTGAATGTTTATTTTCCCTTATTGTTTCTCAGCAACTTCTTTGATTTTTAATATATATATAATTATACGTCATGAATGGCTTTGCATTTGAATTTCAGATTAATTTTACACTGTTTAAAAAAGGGATTGGGTTGGGATTAAATCGTTTTCTTTTTTTCAGTAAAAAAAACGTTTTCTTTTCAAGAATTGAAAAATGTGTTTTATACTGCGAAGGTTCATATGCATCAAGGGCCGATGGTTTAAATTTAAATTTTTGATTCAGGGTGACTTACATAACTAGTCATTGAAAAAAAAAACATTTTTATTATCAACATTAAGTTTGATTATTCGTGGATATTTTATTAAAATCATGTTAGTAACACGTATTACTATTTAATTGGTTGAAAAATAACACTTCCTTTAAATGGTTAGATCAATCTTATGTCTTTAAAAAAAACCCAACTGCTTAACTATTGCATTTGCTTTCTGGTTTAGAATTACATGTTTTTAGATGAAAACTGGAACGAAGAAATTTTAGCTTAAGTCCGATTTTAAAGTTAATTACATTAATTATGTATAAGATTTAGATTAAGTTAGATATGTTCGTCAAGTATGTTTGAGATTATTAAAAATAATATAAAAATAAGAAAATATTTTATTTTTTAAAAAAATTTACCTAAAATTAAATCAAATTCTTAAATAATTATAAAGTCTACACAATTCCAAAATCTCTCCAAATTATTTGTTTGAAACATGTGTTTATCAACTTTTGATAATTCTCAGAGTCGTAACACATATAATTAAACTAATAAATTAGAAAAGCATTCAAAGATAAAAATAATAAGTACTACATAATTTAGAAATATGTTACTTCAACTTAAGCAAAAACTTTTAGGCTTAACTACAAAATAAGTGCCCAAACTATGTTTCTTTTTTGCAATAGGTGCCTAAAGTATTTTTTGGCTGAAATAGGTGCCTAAAGTTTTAGTTTTGGCTGAAATAGGTGCCTAAAGTTTTATTTAAGCTTGTTTTAAAGTCAACTAAGGCACCTACTTTGGCATCTATATCAACCAAAAAATAAAACTTTAGGCACCTATTTCAGCAAAAAAATACTTTAGGCACCCATTTCAGCCAAAAATAAAATTTCAGACACCTATTTCAACTAAAAAAATACTTTAAGCACGTATTGTAAAAAACATACATAATTTAGGCACTTATTTTGTAATTAAGCCAAACTTTTACGTTCCAAGTTCACCTAAGAAAACATGTATCCTCAACCATGAAACAAAAGTGACAATTGGGTCTAGTGATCTACAAGTTGTGGTGCTTTTTTTTTTTGGAGGACTTGGGTTTTGAATCCAGGCTCAACAGTCCAAAGAAAAATAAGTTTTATTTTTTTCAACCAATCAGATTATGATACATGTCATTAAAGAATTAATCATGAATAATTAAAATATTTTTTTTATAATTGAGTAATTAATCATGTAATTTAAATTTATGTAAGATGAACTGGTGTTTGTTTAAGGATGATGTGAGTTAAACGGCACTTTATCCTTAAACAATGTAATAACCAAAGGGTTGGTGTTTGTTGTGCTGGGGCATTAGAACGCGGTTTTTTCAACTGTAAACCACGTTTTTAAAGAATTAGTTCATCTTTTAATTAAATTCCATTAGTGAGCTATAGTCCTCAAAATTAATTAGACCTACAATCAAATTGATTACTCATTTTGATGAAGCTAATAGACCAACTTTCAATGTTATATAGACCAAATTGATTACTCATTTAGAATGAGGCAATATTACGAAGTAAATTTTTTAGTTTTAAATATAAACTTTTAAGTTAATTGAACTTTAATTTAGTCGGTGTCATTACTATTATAATATTTAGAAGTTTGTATGTTCGAGTGTGCGTAAATGCAATTGTTTCTTAGGGATTAGGAAGATTATAGATTGTTTAGACATTGTAATTTACGCATTCAAAAATATCACATTTTTAACTACATACATAATAACTAACTTTATATTCTATATGTAAAATTTTATACATATTACATATATATAATTCCAAATAAAATAATATGTTTATATTAATCTTTACTAACTTAAATTTTTCGATTGAATTAGTGTCAATAATCAATTTAATGCCAACCTGTAACATCAACTCAACTAGAAAATTATCAAAATAACAATATTTACAAAAGTATAATAAATATATCAAATTAAAACTTTTATAAATTGTTAATTTAATTTTTAGTATGTATTTATAAATTGTATCGAAATATAATGTATATTTATAATATTGTATTAAAGTTTAAGTATTATGTGACAAATTTATGATATTTATGTATTAATTTGTAATCAACTCACAAATCAATAATATATTTTATTAAACCAACATTTGTTGTTCTATAGTTGGATTGAAAATACCGGATATTTTGGTGCTTACAAATATATCTAATTTGAGCTTATTCACTTGCTTCTTAATTTGGGATTATATATTACATATTTATTTAAAACTTTTACGAATAATAATTTAAATTATTTTATTCTATTTTATTTTTCATACGTGACATTTATTTAGAAGTTTTTTAAGCCACAATTCAAACTATTCTATTTCATTTAATATAGTACATATATAAGGTCTTAAATATTATTTATTCTTAAAAATGTAGGTATTGTCCACATGCATACACATGTGTCTTAAATAATAATTAAATAATATCTATGAACTATTATGGTCTATATATTTAGTTATTAACTATTAAGAAAAGGGGGAAATTGAAAATTGAAGAATGCTAGGCTATTAATTCGATATATCATTTTTATGATATTGTATATTTCGATAGGAAAAAAGTTTGATACACAAGCTATATAAACTTTAGTTTATATAAGCTTGTTAAATTTAGGGTTTAGGGTGCTGGTTCATAGTTTAGGGGTATATGTTACATGGTTTAAGATTTATGGTTTTGGTTTTAGGGTTTTAGAAATTTAGATTTTAGATTTTGAAGAAGGATTGTGTAATATTTTTTTACACAACTTGTGTATCAAAATATAACATTTTTTGACAAAAAAACCCTTTTGATATTATAATATTCGAATTATCAAAATAATTTATATTTTTTTGGTTGCCCTCTCGGTTTCCCAGGGCTTTGTCCTGACTAATTTAGACTGACCTGCGTCACACTCTTGGCTTTGGTGGATGAGTATCCAAACGGGAATATTTCGCATACATAAGGTCTCGAACTAAAGATTTACTCAAATGATACCATGCTGCTTATCACTTGAACCAACCCGTTGGTAAAATAATTTATATATTTTAAATTATGCTTATCAGTTATTAGTTCGAGTCACGTTTTTTTGCACTAATTACGTGAGGCAACTAATAGAGTTTATCAAATTTATTACTAATAAATTTAATTTTATCAAAACACTTTGTTAATGAATTAATTTAATGATAGACAATTGTTGAAATTTTATGAAATTAGCTTATCTTAAAATTTTAATATTTCATTAATCCTGAAAGGTCAATAAACTTATTTAATATAAATAAAAATTACTTTGAAATTCTTATAATATATATTATATTGATTTTAATTACATTATAAAATTTAAGTTAAGAATAAATACATTGCAAACTCTATCATTTGAAGCACACTTTATCATTTAAGTTAAATACAATATTTCATATAGATTTTAATTAAAGTATAAATTATTTTAAATTAAAATAACAACCAAACCGAAAAAAATTTTAAATATAAGAATTTATTAAATTATTTTGAATTAGAATTAAATTGATAGCTTTTGAGAAATAAAATTATTATTATTTCAAGTCGTGTCACCATCTCTATTAATTATTTAATGGTTAGTGACCAAAATAAAAATGTAATGTTAATGATGACTTTGCAAAAAATGTTTGGTGACTAAATAAAAAATTAATAATTGTTTGGTGACTAATGGCGTAGTTTACCTTTTTATAATTTAAAATATTTAAAATTTTATTTACATTATAAATACTAATATGAAAATAATTTTTATTCCTAAAATTGAAATAATAATAAATGAAACCCGCAAACCGAATCGAGCAAAGCCGAAAACAACAAAAATAGAAGTTCCGTACCATGGAGGCCGCAAGAAAAATCTTGTAAAATTTTATGTTATGATCCATAAAAACTTTCATTAATCGACCCATTAAATGAAGGCACTCACAAAACCGTGTCACAGGTGAAATTAATTTTCAAATTCAATTGAGTTTCTCATATATTTGTAAGTTTCTTCTCTTTTTTCTCTCCTTAAAAATCTTCATATTTTTAACATTTAATCTCATACATTTATTTACACCATCCAATGGCCATGAATTCATATAAAACTAAGTGAATTTTACATGGTATAAGTGGATCATATCCCCATATATATATAGGATTCATTTACATAGTGTAAAAATTTGTAAGTTTTACACTTTTTTGGATCGTTGGATGGGGAAATGGATGGCTGAGGTTAACTCCTTATTTTTTCCCAAGTAACAATCTTCATATATTTTATTATTAATCTCATCCATACGTTTCACCCATCAAACGATCCAAAAAACGTGTAAAACTTAAAAACTTTTATATTATGTAACCGGATCTTATCCATACATACATACATATATATATATATATACACACACACACATAAATCATCCGTCTTTTTTCGGTGTCCCTTTCTATACCTCAATACTAAAAAATTAAATTTCAAGTCCTAACCCTAAATTCTAAAACATAAATTCTAAAAAATACACAGTGCCTCTAATTTTTTAAATTCTAACCATAAACCTAATGTTTTTAGTGTGTGGACATAAATAGGGCACCGAAAAGGGTAGATAATTTCTATTCCTTATTTATGCTAAAAAACACTAAGTTATCATGATATTAACATAAATAGTAAAATGAATCACAAAATATTATTAACAAAATAAACTTACTTTGAGAACCCTTGTAATTCAAATGAAAATGAAAGATCCAGCAAATCTTTGGGGGAAAAGTAGCATAGAAGATAGTATTAAGGAAATAGACAAAATTTGACCATTTTTAGCTGAATTATTGAGATGAGATGTTAAATTCCTTAAACAATATTTGTAGTTTGAATACTAACGTCTCACATTATGAATTGGGTGAATTGAATTAAATTGAAAAAGCCAGTTTTATGATAGACATGTATTATTTGATTCAGATTAGTCTCTCTATATATTGATTAAGGGTGATTATAAAAAAGTAGACCAATCTTGTTTTAACAAGTGTCCATATTCCATAGCCTAAGTCCAATCAAAACTATCCACGTCATGAGAGTTGAGTTCTGCTTGCTGGGTCCCTTGAAATCAACGAAAAACATCAGCAACTAGCTCAAACTCGAAGACTAACGCTTTGTTTTGCATTGTTTTTTAAATTAATTTTTGGAGTTAAAAGTTGATTTAAGATCAAAAGTAATAAAAGATATGTAATTTTTTAGGCTAAAATTGTTTTTCAGGTTAGTTTAAAAAGTGCTTTTTAAAGTTAAAATTAGCTTTTAGCTTTTTCAAAAGCACCTTTTAGTAAAATTACTCATTTATTTCCGTTTATATCACCATTCTTTTTTATATTTTTAAAAAATGTCTAAAATAAACATTTAATCTACTTAAAAGCATTTTTTGACATTAATATTAAACATTTCTATTTTAAACCAAACAATCTAAAAATAATTTTTAAAATCACTTTTCTATAGTATTTTTTAAAAGTAATGACAATCTATCTTAAATTATGAATAAGATACGAATAAGATGAGCTTCCAAAGGCCAAAATAAAAGCAGTTGGGGTTGTACTCGTAAGCCTAATGTCGGTATACACACATGGACCCCTCACTCTTTAATCTTCCACCTATATATACACTTGGCCATTTCATCTCTAAATCAAACTCCATAATAGTTCCTTTTCTTTCTTATAATTAAATTTAAACATCACCATGTCCTTAAATAATGCCTTTCTTTTGCTTTTCTCTTGTATTCTTGCAATTCCCCTCTCATCACCGTCAGTACAGGGACGACCGGCCACTTTTCTCCAAGATTTTAGAATCACTTGGTCGGATTCCCATATTAAGCAGATCGATGGAGGGAGGGCCATCCAGCTTATTCTAGACCGAAATTCAGGTTTCCACTTTTCGTGGGGGTCACTTTTATTATTTTAACCTAAACCCCTTTTTTGTATTGGATTAACTAATCATTTGTTGTTCGAATATTTTTTTTAATCAGGCTGTGGATTTGCTTCCAAAAGTAAGTACTTGTTCGGACGTGTCAGCATGAAAATCAAGCTCATTGCCGGGGATTCTGCCGGAACAGTCACCGCCTTTTACGTAATGTTCATTGCTTTCATTTCTCTATTCTTCAAACACTTTCTTTTTCCAGCTTCTTAATTGGTTTTCATTCGAATTCGGGTTGCAGATGAATTCGGATACGAAAACCGTAAGAGACGAGCTAGATTTCGAGTTCTTGGGAAACCGAACCGGCCAGCCGTATACTGTCCAAACCAACATCTACGCTCATGGAAAGGGTGACAGGGAACAAAGGGTTAACCTTTGGTTTGATCCTGCAGCAGATTTCCATACTTACTCAATTATGTGGAACCATCACCATATTGTGTAAGTTGTAAATGGCCGACACTTGTATGGTAAATTGGCAATGGAATGAGAGGAGGGAAAGCGAAAAAAATATCAATCAAATCAACAAAAGTTAATATCAACTTTTTGTACAAAACCTCCTAAAGAGTTGTAGATAAATACAAGTATTAATTAGTTGGGGTCACTTTAATTAATGATATACAGGTATTAGTTGAGGTAAATTGACCAATGATTATTATTTGGGTGGGTGGTTTTACAGGTTCTACGTTGATGAAGTGCCGATCAGAGTTTACAAGAACAATGAAGCTAAAAATGTCCCATATCCAAAGCTTCAGCCTATGGGAGTGTATTCGACGCTTTGGGAAGCTGATAATTGGGCTACGAGGGGAGGACTCGAGAAAATTGATTGGAGCAAAGCTCCTTTCTTGGCTTATTACAAGGACTTCGACATCGAAGGTTGTGCTGTTCCAGGGCCAGCCAGTTGTGTCTCAAACCCTGGGAACTGGTGGGAGGGCACTGCTTATCAAGCCCTCAGTGCTATGGAAGCTAAAAGATACAGGTGGGTCCGTTTGAACCACATGATCTACGATTACTGCACCGACAAGCCCCGGTACCCGGTTCCTCCGCCGGAGTGCCTAGCCGGCATCTGAAATCCTACCCAAAGTTTCATATCCAACTCAACTGTCCAGAATATTACGTGTATTGCCATATACTTTACATACATGCATGCCTTCCTTGTACAATAATATTTGTAAACTGAAAGGTGGGATGCCCGAAATAGGCAATGTCAATTTCTGTTTGCAGACATGTTTGTGTCTGTATTTATATGGCATTTTGTGCCAATAAAAGTATTTATTAATTCAACATTTATGGTTTATTTCATCATTTTCCAAGGCTTAAAGCAAAAATCTAGTTGGCTTTCAAGAAAGAGGATAGTTGGTTTAGGGTTGATCAGAAGGATGCAAAACAACAAAATAGATTTATTGTGTGAAGAAATGACAGAAAGCTGAGGAGTCATTAGTGTTTGAAAATGTTCGATTTGATTTATGAATTGTCCCCCACATATGTTTGGTGAGCTTCTTTTCACTATAATTAAAATGTATGGTCGTTGTTTGATTCATATTGGTCCCGGGAAATGTATAAAATCAGCTTGTTGATTAAGCATGTGCCATGAATAGAGGATGGGCAATTCATTAAGGTCCTCAAAGATTTTGAAAAAAATCGTCAGACCCCCAAAGTTTTGTAGAAATTCCATTGAAGCCATTAAAGTTTTTGAAAAAAGTCATTACATCTCAATGTAATTTTCAAAAAGCTTGATTAAGTCCCTAAAATTTTGAGAATTCCCATTAATATATGTTTATATGTATACTAAATTCAATGTACACATTCAAAGTAATTCTTATATATGCCTATAATTTAAATTTATGCATTATAATAAAAATTTGAGGGTAAAGTACCAAAATGATAACTAAACTTTGTTTAAAAATTTAAAATGGTAACCAAACTTTCAAAAGTTACAAAATCACAATTAAACTTTATATTTTGTTACAAAAACGATAACTCGGACGTTAAAGGCCGTTAAGTCGGTGACCTGACTGTTATGAAACTTTGTATAATAGCACATTTAGTTATTCATATTTACAAATTCAATTAATTTAGTCCTAATTAAAAAAAACCACTAAATTTTGCCCTTGTTATTTACACTTTCTTTCAATTTAGTCCGAGCAGGTATTGTGATCCGTGTTCTTGAAACAAGCAAAACTTACTTCATTTTTCAGTCTTCTTATTACCCCCATCATATTAACAAATTTGGTATTCTACAGACAATAACCCAAGCATTGGCTACCGCACACGAACATCTTACTAGATCTCTCCTCCAGTAATGTGTTCATGTCAAACTAGATTAAACGACAGCAGCTCGGCTGCATATCTCTGTAATGATACCGTAGTTTAAAATTAAGAATAAACAACAACAATTCAAGTAAATATCTAATTAACTTTTTCCGTTACCAAAAACAAAAACTGGAGTCATTAAAAAGCCTCAAAATTTTTGAAATATCTCTTAAATTTTCTTTTTTTGCTTTGCTTTAATGTAACGTAAGCGTGGGTTACTCCAAATTTTCTCTCTGTTTGCTTCTGTCTCCTCCGCCATCATTGAGTACTTGGTCTCCATTTTTACTTCAAAGAAAGGATGATTAAATGAAAATATCAAATCTTTAATTTACTTGGAAGGAAAAAATTGATTTTTTTCGTAATTTTTTGGTCTCTGAAATGTGCAGATCGGCTACAAGTTCAGCTAAATTTAGAGGAAGGATACTTTGGGTTAGGGTTTTGGTTTTCTTTGAAGATGATGATATCGAGAGGTTTATTCGGGTGGTCACCACCCCACATACAACCGTTGACACCAGTATCGGAGGTTTCGGAGTCATCGGAATCTCCTTCTACTTCATGTTTGAACATTATAACAAGCTAATTTAACTCTAGCTTCCTAACTCTATTTCATTTATAGGCTCTTTTAATTCGAGATAACCCATGCCGATCAGGATTAGGCCAACTCCTGTGGTGACGAGGATGGCCGTAAACAAACCAAATGCATATGGTGTATTATTTGATCTTGGGATCCCATCAACATTAAAATATTTAATATTATTTTACTGAATTAAGGATAAAATTAAAAAATTTAACAATATTTTTCTATTAAAAATATTTAATATTATTTTCAATTAAAAGCATGACCAAATTGAAAGAATATGTAAACAACAAGAGCTAAATTTAGTGATTTTTTTCGAATTGAGACTAAATTAATAGAATGTGTAAATATGGATGATTAACTATGCTATTATAAAAAAATTTATAACAGCCACGCCACCAACTTAACGGCCTTTAACGTCCGAGTTACCGTTTTGTAACAAAACATAAAATTTAATTGTCATTTTGTAACTTTTGAAAGTTTAGTTACCATTTTGAATTTCTAAACAAAGTTTAGTTACTATTTTGGTAATTTACCCAAAATTTAAAAATACATTAGTTATCTATTAATTTCACTATTTGTATTAACAAGCTCTTCAAATTAATTATTATTTTTTACTAGACAATAATTAATTTTATTAAAATATAAAAAGTCTTCAAAGAGGAAAACAAAACCAAAGTCTCTCAAGATATAATCATACTCAACAACTAAGCAAAACATCCGCCCGAGGAAAAAGAACAATGATAATAAAACCTGTTTTTTATAATAAAAAAAATGAGTGTTTAACTTTTTTTAGGTGTTTAATTTTTTAAAGTAAATTTTAATGTTTTATTTCGTAATAATTTTTATACCGTCCGTTAAAAAAATTTGTTATCTTTCATTGGATGAGTTCTTTAAACTTTGATTTTTTTTACCCAACTCATCATTACAAGTAAAACCAGAATGTTATGAGACTAATTTTTGAGAGTTGGAGTCTTGATTTCACTTTTTTCATAAACAAATTTTTACATTCGAAATATTTTGAAATAAATTTTTGGATCTTAGTATTTTCCTGTTTCGAAAAAGGAGATAATGAAGACCCATTGTTCGATATTGATGCGTTAAAAATAGACGAATTCTCAAAATTGAAGTGTTTTGAAACTTAAGAATGTTTGATTTCTACAAATGAACTATTTTTTTGTATTTTATCTTTTGTTTTCTGTTTATTTTGTTAGAAAACCGATGAGTATAAAAGAAGAAGATGATTGAAGGTCACGTGTCACATATTTATTGGGCAAAAAAGTTGATGGCTGACTTAAAAATGATTACAAAATGTGTAATCACTAATTTTTATCTGGGTTGTCAACCCTTTTTATTTTTGTGAATATTTTAAATAATGGGCTTTAGGTATTATACCTTTTATATATATATTATTTATTAATACAAAAAAAAAACAAACAAAAAATATATTATTATTATACTATATTTGTATAAAAAACCCAAAAATATTATAAGCATTATTTCTTTATTATTACTATCTATCTATAATCAAAAACCAAAATATTACTAGTGTATTCGGTTAATATAATTACTAAACTTATTAGTATTAATTTGTTATAAGTATACTTTATGCTTCTATGTCGTTTTGATTTAAAAAGAAAAAGAAAAATATTATTATGGTCATTTGTTTCTAATTAGTATTATATATTATTAATTATTTATTATTATTATTACTATTATTATTTCGGTGTGTTACCATTTTCATTATTATATTATTATTATATTACTATATGATTATTACTATTATCTTTGTTTTTACTTATAAGTTATTATTTGTTATCATATTATTATTATATTATACATTATTACTATTATTATTGTTATCGTATTATTTTATTATTATTTTACTTTTACTATTAAACAAAAATATAAAAACAAATAAAATATTAATTAATAATAAAGCCTAAATGTTTTTTTTACAATCCATTTACATAAATGAAAACCGAATAATAATTATACATTAGCCCTTTTTGGCCCAAAGTAAACTAAACCCTAGAGCCCAGACCTAACCCTAATTACATCTGCCCTTATCCCCGTTGTTTTTTGGCTCAGTCGCTCCTGGGCCGTTAGATCTGGCCCTTGATCTAACGGCCAGGAATGAAGCAGATGAGGCTTCTGGAACCTTCACGCGCCTACACCCTGGCCTTCGTGCTCCTTCATACACGAGTGTCGCATGCGCGACTCTTCAGACTCTCGTGACTCTTCCTCTACCGCGACCATATTTTGCAACCCTCTCTCTCTAGTCCCCATCTCCCTCGTTCAACCACAACACCCACACAACCAAAAACAGAGCAAGCATTAGTAAAAAGCACAAAAAGGCAGATCGAACCAAAATGAGCAAAAATTATAAGGATTCTGGCGGATTTCAGAGAGGATTATAACTAGTTTTTTTATATTCTCTTGCATGTAATTCATTTGGTTATATAAAATCTAAAACCCAACATATTGTAAAGGGGGTTCGAAAGCAATACAAAAAATCAGAGCCTTTGAGGTATCCATTTTTTTCTCATGCATAAAACAAAAATAGCTATCTTAGGTTTTGAGGATTTTACCTTGGGTTTGGGTTTCGATCTGTCGCATAGGTTTCCGCCGGTGATAAGACCACGACCTTCGGGTTCAAAGGGGTGAGCTGGGAATGGAAAGGTTTGGTGTTTTTAGGATTATTTTAGGTTCGACTTTCCTAGATCTAGGCGAGGGGGTGTTTTTCGGAGAATTTAAAGTCGTTATCGAGTTTAGGGTGAAGAGAAGAGCCTTTTGGGGGTGTCTTTTGGTTTTTCGGTGGCGGTGTAGGGCGGCCGGTGGCGGTGGATGCGACGGAGCACCACCGAAAACTGGGAATCAGCGGCGGCGTTCATCCTAGTTTCCAGAAATGAATGAGAGGTTTTTTAGGCTAAAATATTTTTTACCTAAAAAGTCTATTTTATACCAGCCCCTTTTTAAATGGATTTATCACAACATAAACCATTCCATCATTTCGTATTTTCACACGGAGGGGTTTATGCTTTTTTTAAATTACATTATAGGTCCCTAAAACATTTTCAAAATTTTTGATCTTTCCCCAAATCTTAGCCGAATTGTTTTTTTAAAATGGGTTATTCTCCATATGGTCCTTTCGTGTTTTCAAAATCACCCGCCCAAGCCATTCTATCTTTTTTATTCTTTCAGCGGTCCCTATTATTTTTATCCTTTTTAATTTAGTCCTAGTTTTGATTTAATTCGGGTTTGAAAAGGGTAAATACCCTATCAGGTCTTTCCTTTTCCAAAATATTTTCAATTCGATCCCTTCCAGTTTTAAAATCCTCCCTTAGGCCCCTTGCATGCATATTTATTTTTCTGCCCTTGTATTTTATCTCCTTAGCTTTTTGATCTTTCGTATGCTTATTTGTTCATATGTTTGCTTGATAACACTTGTGTTTACTTATTCGAATCGTCGCTTTGTTCGATATTTATGTGGATGTGTTAGTTATGTTACACGTGTATTTTACATTCAAATTTGCTATGTGTTATATATGAATGAATATAAATATTTTACGTTTTGTCTTTTATAAAAAAAGAATAGGTATATAATTTCTAAAAGAATAATAAAATGAAACCTTTTTATTATAAAGTCTATATACATATATGTATATTATAAACTTTTGTGTATATATTATAAGTTTTCTCATTTAAACTTTACTTGTAAGGGTTCCGTTTTATATGTGTATATAATATATATATAGTTTTTATATATGTCACCCTTTTAAATTTAATATATGTATATTATATATGGTATTTATATATTAGTTTCTTGTGTTTTTCTATCTTGGTCCTTGCATTACATGTTCATTTTATGCGTTTAATTTATATGTTTATTTATTGCTCTTTTTATTGATAATGTTGGTATATGTTCGTTTCTTTTTGTTTCCCCTTTTAGTTTTTTAGAATAAACCTTTTAGGTTAGATTAGAGTTTAAGATTTAATTTGATTAATCAAAATTATGTGCTCATTTTATTGAGGCATAATTTAAATTAATTAAATTAAATTTAGGGTTATTTTTTAGAGCCTTAGTTAGACTTGAGGTTTGAACCAATTTAATTAATTTAAATTTTCCCTCGGCTCATTGGGGCAAATATTAAATGCACTAAATTGGTTGGACAACTCTTAATTATTTTTAGGGATAAAATCAACATTTGACTTAGATCACCTAATTCAAATCATAACTAATTAATTTGATTCATTTTAGATAGTTTTCTTGGCTTATTGAGATACTAGTTTAAAATTAATCAAATTAATTATTGTGACTCAAAATAATTCATAAAATGTTAGGATTTTCAAGTTTTTTAGGATTTAATTAATTTAGTGTTAATATTACACTAACCTAGTTAATAATTAGAGCACTAATTAATTTCCAATAATTTGGGCCTTTTAGGTTAAGACTTTAGTGGGCCTAGGTTTAATTTTACGCCTTTCTATGTCATACATTTTAATTGTCATTCATATTACTTTTATTTTAATTGGATATGTTTTTAATTAATTAGCTTAAATTATAAAACAGAGGTATTTATTAATTCTGATATTTTTGTCGTAACAGTCCTGGCTCAATGGATGTTTACCAAATATTCTAATTAATTCTTATCGTCTGAAGGTAATTTAATTTGAGATAAAATTTGGACAAGTCATCACATCATCCTTAACTGCTTGCATCATACATAAAGGTGATGAACGGAGTTCGAACCATAAATTAACACGGCAATCGGGCTTATTCGATGTCGGTTTAATCTATAGTCTGAGGTATCGTCAGCCGTATTAATTAAATGATTAATCAATTCGAACTCATCAATTTTACAAAGCCCGTTTAATTAAAGTTTGTCTTCAACCATGAACCATTTAATTAAATTCAATTTAAATTTCGATAATTTCCATCAATTAAAAGTACCATATATTTTGGTACCGATTTTCAGGAGCGATGGGGTGCTAATCCTTCAACCATGGACCATTTAATTAAATTCATAAATTTTTTTTGGGTTATGCAATTTTTGTTTCTATTTTTGACGTTTTTCTTGGCTTAAATATACATTTAGTACCTAAACTAGAGCCATCTCTCAAGTTGGTACTTAACGAATTTTTGCTCCCAAGATGGAACTTAAATTAGTCACCTTTTCCCAAGTTGACACCTAAAGAATTTTTGCTCCCATTTTAGTACCCAAACTTTAATTCCATCCACGATTTTTATAATTTTATTAACATATTTAGTCCCTAAAACTTATACATTTTATCAATTTGATCCTAATTTGAAACAATTTAATAAATTTGAACTTTTATATTTAAAATATCCATCAATTTAATTATTTTTTATGATACTATTGTCATAACCCGTTTTTGTCCGGGTAACCCGAATCCAAACCCGAGAACCCAACAACCCATTACTCAAACCCATTAACACAATCCACCCAATGTTGGAAATGCCGGTACACCCCATGGCGCAGCAGAAAAATTATCCGACGTATTCCGCCAGTGATCCATGTACGAGGAACGAATTCTGGGTGAAATGGGATGAAACGTTACCTTAAATAAATCTAAAAATCGCAGGGAGTTAAGAGAATCCAATTCTTCTAGCACGATATCGAATCCAAGTCGTCACAACAACGTTCCGACCTCTATGTAGTCAGCCCAAATAAAACGAACAATATTTTACTTCTCTAACTGTTAGAGAGGTTTTTCACAAAAGGCATATCTCGGCTGCTAGACCTTATGCCTTTATATAGCATTCAAAAACCTAATTCAAATTAAATTCAAATTCATTAAATATACAATATATTTAACCGAATATAATTAAATATGTAGAATCTGATTCTACTTTAATTAGGTTTATTTAGAGATATATATATTAATAGTATTTGATAATTACAATAATTATCTAGTATTAAAATATATATAAACAAGATTATCTATAATTACAGTAATTATAATAATTTCGGTTTTTACTTATTACGTGTACAACAAGTTTGTACACATGCTATCTAGTCAATATTTGTTCGTTTCAATCATAGGGTGTGACCCTTGTAGGTTCATGTAATGTTAACAGTAATATCTAGAACAATTCTAATATTACAAGCAATGAGTCACATCTAGCAATGCATCATTGCTACCTAAGTTACAGGAAGTCGTGGTTCGACATAACCTTCATGATTAACTCTTTTCATGTATTACATCATTTTGTCATCATATCTAGATCGGACACAAGTCATGGAATAGTCACACTTGTATAGTCCATCTAATATTTCTTGATATCTTGAGTAGACTATTATAAACGAATAACTATGATATCTCATATCAATTTATTCGAGCATGGCTATTCATTTTCTAGTCTCACTCAATCAAGTGGCCTATGATATTACTCCTATTATGTAGGAGGGACAAATCCTATCTTGATCAACCATATTCCGCTACATAGATTGCGACATATCCAATATTAGTCTTTATAGTGTAGTCAGTTATGACACATGTTTGACCACATCAAATGATGATCTCAAGTTTGAGGATCATACATGTAGTTATCATTAATAGCAATGTTGTGACTATCACAAAATAATCCAAGAAACATGCTCATAGCGGGTCAGTCCAATTTGTCATTCTCTAACACATACTTATGTATTGATTTTTACATCTTCATGTCAATGACATCACTTTGTCATCAATCAACTACATATTAGTCTTAATATATTATTGTTGTCCATGCCCCCAATAATACTCGACTAAGGACATTAAAGAATAATTATATTATTCTAAGGACTTTATTATAATTTAGTTTATTTATAAATGTATAGAATAAGACTAAAAAATAATAATGGCTTTATATTAATAAACATGATAAAAAAGTATGTCTTTCACAACCATCTCATGATTGGTCTTTGGGCATACTCCAACAATCTCCCACTAGCACTAAGACCAATCACTCATGTATCTAATACCAAGAGACTTAGTGTGACGATCATGCTTTTGCTGTGTCTGAGGCTTTGTCAGTGGATCGGCGATATTGTCATCCATTGGTACTCTGCATATTTTTATGTCCCTTCGATCAATGATTTCTCGAATGAGATGGTAACGCCTAAGTATGTGTTTGGATCACTGGTGAGATATGGGTTCATTTGCTTGTGCGATGGCTTCGTTGTTGTCACAACGTAGATCTATAGTATTTAATATGCTAGGCACAACCTCTAGTTCAGATATGAACTTTTTGATCCAAACAGTCTCTTTTGTAGCAACGCTTGCTGCAATATACTCAGCTTTTGTTGTAGAATCTGCTACTGTATCTTGCTTTGAACTTTTCCAGTTTACATCACGTCCATTAAGACAAAACATAAAACCCGATTGCGATCGAGAATTATCCTTATCAGTTTGGAAGGTTACGTTAGTATAACCTTTTATACTTAGCTCTTCCTCACCTCTATACACAAGGAATGTATCCTTAGTTCTTCTTAAATACTTAAGGATGTTTTGACTATAACCCAATGACCTTCATTGGGATCCACTTGTTATTGACTTGTCATACTTAATGCATATGATACATCTGGACGTGTACATAGCATGGAATACATGATAGATCCAATAACCGAAGCATATATAACCTTACTTATGCGCTCTCTTTCTTGAGGCATTGAAGGACACATTTCCTTTGAGAGTGAAATACCATGTCTCATAGGTAAGAATCTTCTTTTAGATTCTTCCATATTGAATCTTTTTAGTACTTTATCTATGTATGTATTTTGACTTAGTCCTAGGATCTATCTCTATAGATCTTGACTCCTAATATGTAGGTTGCTTCACCTAGGTCTTTCATAGAAAAACATTTTCCTAACCAAGTCTTTACAGACTGCAATGTAGGTATGTCATTTCCTATTATTAGTATGTCATCCACATACAATACCAAGAATGTGACAGTGCTCCCACTAGTTTTCTTGAAAACATATGGCTCATCTTCATTTTTAATAAAACCAAATTCTTTGATTGCATCATTAAAACGAAGATTTTAACTTCGAGAAACTTGCTTCAACCCATAAATGGATCTTTGTAGCTTGCATACCTTTTGGGCATCTTTTGGATCGACAAAACCCTCAGGTTGTGTCATGTACACATCCTTATCTAATTTTCCATTAAGGAAAGCAGTTTTGACATCCATTTGCCAGATTTCATAATCATGAAATGCAGCTATTGCAAGCAATATCCGAATGGATTTAAACATAGAAACAAGAGAAAAAGTTTCATCATAGTCTATACCATGAATCTGACGAAATCCCTTAGCGACCAATTGCCCTTTGTATGTTTGTACATTGCCATCCATGTCGGTCTTCCTTTTAAAAACCTATTTACACCCTATGGGCTTTATCTCTTCAGGTGAGTCAACCAAAGTCCATACTTTGTTTTCTCTCATTTTCTTTCCTAAAAATAAATTCTCTTTCGAGGAAGACTCTTGTTCAAGCAACAAACACTTTGTTCTCAGATGGATTGAAGAAATAATATCCTTTAGTTTCTTTAGGATACGCCATAAAATTATTCTTATGAGATTTGGGTTCGAGTTTTGTAGACATCTGATATTTAACATAAACTTCACATCCCCAAATTTTCATAAAAGACATACTAGGACGCTTTTCAGTCCATATCTCATACGGTGTCTTTTGAACCGATTTAGATGGAACACAATTTAGTGTGAAAGCAGCAGTTTCTAGCGCATGTCCCCAAAAAGAAGTTGGAAGATCAGCACAACTCATCATTTATCGAACCATGTCTAACAATGTTTGATTTCTCCTTTCAGAGACTCCATTATGTTGTGGAGTACTAGGAGGTGTAAGTTGTGAGACAATCCCACATTCTTTAAGAAGTTCATCAAACTCTGAGCTTAAGTATTCTCATCCTCGATCTGATCGAAGAGCTTTGACACTTTTTCCTAGTTGGTTTTGTACTTCATTCTTAAATTCCTTGAACTTTTCAAGGGCTTCAGATTTATGATGCATTAGGTAACTGTACCCATAACTACTGAAGTCGTCAGTAAAAGTAATAAAGTATTGAAACCCTCCTCTGGCTTGTGTATTTATTGGTCCACATACATCACTATGTATTAGGCCTAATAAATCATTTGCTCGCTCGTTTTTACCGTCAAACAGTGATTTGGTCATTTTCCCATTAAGCAAGGTTCACATATATTAAATTGTTCAAAAAAGAATCCAAAAATCATCTTTATGAAGTTTTGATATGCATTTCTCACTTATATGACCCAAGTGACAATGCCAGAGATAAGTTTGATTAGAGTCATTTATTTTTTTATCTTTTCGTATTTATGTTATACATAGAATTGTCTTGATCTAAGATATAGAGGCCATATATTAAATGTGTCATACCATAAAAAACATTATTGAGATAAAATGAACAACTATTATTCTTAATAATAATCTCAAAACCAATCTTGTCCAAACAAGAAATTGAAATAATGTTCTTAGTCAAACTAGATACGAAATAACAATCCTCTAAATCTAAAACAAGTCCACTAGGCAATGACAAAGTATATGTTCCTATAGCTAATGCAACAACTCTTGCTCCATTTCCCACGCGTAGGTACACATCTCCTTTTGCCAATTTTCTACTCCTTTTTAGTCCCTATACAGAAGTACAAATGTGAGAACCATAACCAGTATCTAATACCCAAGAAGTAGACGTTGATATATTTATATCAATAACATAAATACCTAATCCAGACTGTCCATTTTCTCTTGCCTTCTTGATGTCCTTAAGATAGACAGGGCAATTTCTCTTCCAATGTCCAGTATTGTTGTAATGGAAACACTTTCCTTCTTTTGCAACTCCTCCTTTGGGTTTCAATGCAATCTTTCCTTTGTTGGGCTTTGGCTTTGCCTTTGTGTTGGGCTTTCCTTTTCTATTATCCTTTCGAACCATCAGAATGGGCTTGCAGCCAACCTTTTTCATGTTGTTCTCTGCTGTTCTTAACAGACCAAGCAACTGGGGCAACGATTTGTTAATTTCATTCATATTGAAATTAAGAACAAATTGATTAAAACTATTCAGCAATGATTGCAGGATAATATCAATAGCCAATTCAACACTTATAGGGAAACCCAATTTTTTCCAAGGTCTCAATATACCCCATCATTTTAAAAACATGAGTTCCTACTGGAGTTCCCTCTATCATCTTGCATCGAAACAAAGCCTTAGAGGTCTCATACATGTCTTGACGAGCTTGCCCCTTATATAATTCCTTGAGATTTTTAACCATCTCACAGGGA
Organism: Hibiscus mutabilis; assembly: GCA_019671005.1. NCBI lineage: Eukaryota > Viridiplantae > Streptophyta > Magnoliopsida > Malvales > Malvaceae > Hibiscus > Hibiscus mutabilis. The sequence continues at coordinate 42,019,397 of CM033731.1, forward strand.
ACCATGTCCTCATGTTGCTTCTGAAGCTCAGGAGTCATGGTTGCAAGCATCAAACACCCGACATCTACCATGTCACTTGAGTATTTTTCAAAGGCTTCCAATTCATCTTTGGATGCATCATCTGCTGGCTTTTTAGGGACAGGTTCTTTGATGATTTGTAATTTTTGTTCTTGCTTGAGGACAATCTTCAAGTTACGAAACCAGTTAAGGAAGTTCAAGCCATTCAATTTGTCATTCTCAAGGACAGATCGCAATGATAATGAGTTTGGGTTTGTCATAATAAATCTACAATGATAAAATATGATTGATAAGTACCTTTTTTATCAAGTTTATAAGGTAATAACATTCCTACTATTAAAAACCCTCAAAATTGAAAAACTTACTAAAAAGTATTTCTAGTGGGTAGGGATCCATATTTCATTTCATCCTAAGTCAGCTTTGGCTTTACTCCTAGAATTCAATTATTTAGGTAAGCAATACTTGCTAATTACATCTCATGTAATTCCTATATTTGGTGAACAACTATTGTTCCTAATCATCTCATGATTATCCAAATCATTAGCCTTTAGGTTTCTAATCTCATTAGGACAACCTAGTTTAACCAATATTACAACCAGTGAATATCACTTGCTTATTCTTCGTGTTTAACCAAGATAGATATAAGTACTTCGCTTTGGCAAAACCTACATAGTATCGATCGAGGTTTTAACGAGGGCAAATATTGGATGGCTATTTTGATTAAATATGGAGGTTTTTTTATATTAATCTCACCATCCAAGTATGATCTAATCAATTACCATCATGCTAAAACATACATTTGTAACACATATATGTAAAGCAGTAAATATAAATGCAATGGTTATTGCCCGTAAAACTAAGGTGGCCCATCCCAAGCCAATGGGAGAACCAAAATAAACTAAATATAGAACTTGCTTCTCAAGCATCTAATCCACCTTTGATCGGCCCATCATTCTGCTCCTGTAATCCATGCTTTCTCCGCAAATATTACAATTTTTAGAAACTCGTTTTACATATGAGAGAGTAAGATAAGAAGAGAATTACAATAGATGAAAGAAAGGCACGACACGCAAGCCATATTTATAAATATAAAAACAAAGTAAATGGGCTATTTGGCTATAACCATGCATTTCAAACACCGTGCATATTATCCAAAACATATACATGTTTTATCTTGTTAATTACAATTACCAAAATAGTTTCTATGACCTTTGTTGCCTACGCGGTCTGCCGAGAAAGTTTTTGATTTTAGCACTTCGATTATTATAGAACCTCACGATTTGATAACTTTTATCAACAGATTCGTGTTTTTGGGATTTTTCAATCCCTAAGGTTTTTCGCACTTGAATAACCATTGTTCCTCTGCTGAAAATGATATGCTATCATAATCGCATGTTCATCATGTTAACAATTAACATACGAACATAAAAACCTTACAACAACAAACATGTGATTAACGTTTAACCATTGATTGTAAAAACTTATTTAAAATAGATTAACATATTAACCGTGACTGGATTCAATTTCTTTGTTTCGCACAAATATCGCATACTCGTCCAAACAGAAAAACAAAACATGCATCCCATACAAAGGCATCATCCAAGTATTTAAGTCCGAATTCATATGGTACAAGTGGCTCTGATATCACTGTTGGGAAATGCCGATACACCTCATGGCGCAGTGGAAAAATTATCTGACGTATTCCGCCAGTGATTCATGTACGAGGAATGAATTCGGGGTGAAAAGGGATGAAACGTTACCTTAAATAAATCTAAAAATCGCAGGGAGTTAGGAGAATCCAATTCTTCTAGCACGATATCGAATCCAAGTCGTCACAATAGCGTTCTGACCTCTACGCAGTCCACCCGAATGAAATGAACAATATTTTACTTCTCTAACTGTTAGAAAGGTTTTTCGCAAAAGGCATATCTCGACTGCCAGACCTTATGCCTTTATATAGCATTCAAAAACCTAATTCTAATTAAATTTGAAATTATTAAATATACAATATATTTAACCGAATATAATTAAATATGTAGAATCTGATTCTACTTTAATTAGGTTTATTTAGAGATATATATTTTAATAGTATTTGATAATTACAATAATTATCTAGTATTAAAATATATATAAACAAGATTATCTATAATTACAGTAATTTTAATAATTTCGATTTTTCTTATTACGTGTACAACAAATTTGTACACATGCTATCTAGTCGATATTTGTTCGTTTCAATCGTAGGGTGTGACCCTTGTAGGTTCATGTAACGTTAGCAGTAATATCTAGAAAATTCTAATATTACAAGCAATGAGTCGCGTCTAGCAATGCACCATTGCTACCTAAGTTACAGGAAGTCGTGGTTCGACATAACCTTTGTGATTAACTCTTTTCATGTATTACATCATTTTGTCCTCATATCTAGATCAGACACAAGTCATGGAATAGTCACACTTGTATAGTCCATATAATATTTCTTGATATCTTGAGTAGACTATTATAAACGAATAACTATGATATCTCATATCAATTTATCCGAGCATGGCCATGCATTTTCTAGTCTCACTCAACCAAGTGGCCTATGATATTACTCCTATTATGTAGGAGGGACAAATCCTATCTTGATCAACCATATTCCGCTATATAGATTGTGACATATCCAATATTAGCCTTTATAGTGTAGTCAGTTACGAAACACGTTTGACCATATCAAAATATGTCACTCACGATGTTGAAATAATGATGATCTCAAGTCTGAGGACCATACATGTAGTTATCACTATGAGCAATATTGTGACTATCACATAATAATCCAAGAAACATGCTCATAGCGGGTCAGTCCAATATGTCGTTCTCTAACACATACTTATGTGTTGATTTTGACATCTTCATGTCAATGACAACACTTTGTCATCAATCAACTACATATTAGTCTTAATATATTATTGTTGTCCATACCCATAATAATACTAGACTAAGGATATTCAAGAATAACTATATTTATCTAAGGACTTTATTATAATTAAGTTTATTTATAAATGCATAGAATAAGACTGAAAAATAATAATGACTTTATATTAATAAACATGATAAAATAAGTATGTCTTTTACAACCATCTCATGATTGGTCTTTGGGCATACTCCAACACCTAAAACCCAATTTGACCCCATTTCCCAAAACCAAAAAAAATAATACCCAAATCCCTTAATACCCATCTGTCGCCACCCCTAACCCTAAAATCCAACCCCACCGAACCCCAAATCAATACCCTAAAATCCTAAATCTCAGAATCCAAAATCAACCCCCCAAATCATCTAACTAAATCCCTAAAATAATAACCAATCAAATCTAACCTAAACCCTATCTTGCCTTCACCATACCCTATTCAACACCCATACCCTGCAAAAGCCCGAAAATTTGGATCTCCCCATACCGAGAGCAGATATGCAACAAGAATGGGGATGTGTTTTTATTATTTTCAATGTACCAAATTGGTTTATAAAACCCGAGAAACATGAATATAAAGGGAGATTTTGGGGAGGAAAAAAAGAGACGGCAGATCTTGGGCACTTTCATTCGAAAAAAATGTAAAAAGGGGATTAAAAAAATTTTGTAAGAGCTTTTTGAATGAATATAAATTCAAAAACAATTTCAGAGCGAAAAAATCTCATCTTTTATTCTCGAATCTTAAAGCAAAATCTTTTTTGTTTATACTTCGGATCGAAGCAGAAAAAGAAAGAAAGGTAAGAAATACCTTATTTTTTCGTGCTTTGGTGTTGCACCGACCCCAAATCCTCTCTTCTCGAGTCTCGAAGCTGTCTGAGGAGGCGGTCATGGCCTCCGATGAACGGCAGGGGCATGGGAGGAACTTGGGAACTTAAGGTTTTATTCTATGGTTTCTTTGAAAGTGATTTAAAAATGTGCAGAGAACATTGGGGAGGTGAATCGGTTTTTAGGGTAAAATAAATGAGGGAAACGTTTTTGTATTGAAGAGGGTTTTAAATGAAAAATCACTACCTTGGTCCCTTCTTTACTTTTGATTTTTTTATGCATCTAAACTTTCCTTTTAGTTTAATATAGCCACTAATCATTGTATTTATGTCATTAATTTCTCGCATCTTATATATTATATCGTATATACACTTTTTCTTTTTTTACTTGTTTCCATGTTATATGTATTATATGTATAGTAACTAGTATATATATTATTGTATTATGCTTTAAATGTTTTCTTTACATGTTAACTAATATATTACTTTGTATATATGGTATAATTTTGAATCATCTTATATTATATATACTAAATTATTTATATATTAAAGTTTCCTAATAATACTAAATGTATAATATGTATCACTACGTATGTATGTTCATATTCGTATAGTAAGATTTTCTGTTTTTATATATATGCATATGTTCTATATATGTGTGTTATACTTAATATAGTATATTTTTATTATACAAAGTATAATATATTGTTACTATATAGTATATTATGTGTTATTACCGTTTGTATATATATATATATTATTCATAATATTTATGTTTTTATACTGTTTATTTATGTATTTATTTTTATTAGAATATCTCATATTAAGGGAATATTTTCCACGTTATTTCGGGAACCGGCTAGGAAGTGGTTGTCCTGACTCATTCGAGCGTCATCTTTCTCGGTTTTTGTAAATAAGGAAATGTTCTCCTTAAATCGTTTTTTTGGATTAAATTTTAAATTAAATTCGAATTTTAATTTTCTTGCAAATGATAACATTTAATCATTGCAGTACCAATTTTGGGCGTTGTTGGGATGCTAATCCTTCCCCACGCGTAACCGACTCCCGAATCCAAATTTTTTAATTTCTAGTGTGTCATCTCGGTCTCCAGGTGTCATCTCTTTTGATACCATTTTCAAATAGTTTTATTTTAAATTTTATTTTATCAAGAAAAAACCTTTATGACAGATGGCGACTCCATTGGGTACTTTTTTAAGAGAATCTGGCCAACATTGATTTTGTGTTATCTTGCAAGAAAATTAAATTTTGATTTAATTTAATTTTTAATCCCTCGGCCTTCATGCATGAGCACTGTACCTTACCTTGTTAAGTGGGAGTGATTACTTCGCTTTGTGGGGTCTTCACCTCCGTATAGTGTTGTAATTCACTTCCAAAATTCGGTCTCGTAGGGTCTTCACCCTCGTATGGTATAAGGGTTGTATTCCCCCGAATCGAAGTACCAGAGACAGTTCGGGTACCATCACTCTAGAATCAAGCCGCATATAGTGAGCCGTAAGAGCCAACCTTTTTAGAGCCATGTGAAACTCTGCCCGTTTAGCGGTCGCTCATTTTAGGCTTTGATGTCATTATTTGTTTTTTATTGTATAGTTTTTTTTATCTATTTTTTACTTTATTTACCGTTCAATTTATTCATTTGATTATTTTTAATCCAAGCTGACCTTTTTTTATTTCATCATATCATGATTAAATTCATTCATTTGGTATTAATTGCATAACACTTTTGTAACATTTTAATTTTTGCATTTTACCAGCATGAAATGCTAATTCACGACTAGTTCTCAGTTTGAAAAAGATTTATCATCGGGAGAAAATCTAGTACCCTAGATATCAATGCAATATTCAAAGTTGTGAATGAATCCCGTGAGTTTGGAAGTGTAGCCACGATAACCATTTTTGAATCAGTATCTTCGCATCTAGGACATGCACCTTGCATTTACATGCATTTATTTTTAAAATTTCTAAATTGGCCCATTTAGGATATCATGTGCCATGAATACTTGATAAAGCGAAAGTCGGACGATCTAGCACTTCGCTTGATCTGAAATTGATGAGTTACCATGAACCAATACAACAAATTTACGAACCCAATTTAGGGGGCAACAAAATCCGCACCCAAAGTTTCAAATTTGCTACAAGAGCTGTTTCAGACGATGACATAAAATGAACAAAATTTTAGGGCATGCACTCAGATGAAAGTTGATTCAAAGAAAGGTGATCGAACCCAAGAAGAGGTTGGGGCACCGCCACAGACGAAATACTAAGAACTTGATTTGACCAGTCAAGAGTCAGAGGCATCCTTTTGAGGGCTAAACTAAAAAATCATGTCAAATTCATGCATTTAGATGCATTCATGAAATCAACTTGCATCATTTTCACATATATTAAAAAACATCATGGATTTAAATTAGGTGCATACACCAAAGACACCACAAATTTACTTTAGATATATACATTAGGCATAAAGTTGAGATGCATTCATTTTTTTGTACATACAAACATGTTCAAAGAAGAGACCGAACATCCTCACCATATGGGGCAAAGACACAATGGTCGATTTTCAGTCTTGAGGGAGGTCGGATACACAAAAGAATTGAAACCTTCAAATAGAGGATATTATCGACAAAAATTTTGAACAATTACTAATTAATGTTTTCTCTCATTTGCAGATCTTGTCTCGCCACCGGTGGTGTCGCAAATCCAAATTTCTTTTCAGATCTCGTCACTCCGTTAGTGGTGTAGCGAACCCCACATTTGCAAATCTTGTCTTGCCACTAGTGGTGTAGAAGATCCAATTTTCTTTTCAGATCACGTCTCTTTGCCAGTGATGTAGTAGATCTTGTATTTTCCAGATCTTGTTTTACCATTGAGGGTGTAGCAGATCAAATTTTGAAGATCTATTTTCTCCGTTGATGGTGCAATAGATCCAAACTTTCTTCTAGATCTCGTTTTGCCATTGATGGTGTAGCATATCAAATTTTTAAAGATATCGTTTTTTCGTTGATGGTGCAACAGATCGAAGTTTTCCTACGGATCTCAACTTTTCGCCAATGTGCAGCAGATCCTGCATTTTCCAAATCTCGTTTTACCGTTGATGGTGTAGCAGATCAAATTTTGAAGATCTTATTTCTCCATTGATGGTGCAATAGATCTATTTTTCCCTTCGAATCTCGTCTCTTTGCTAGTGATGTAGTAGATCTTGCATTTTCTAGATCTCGCTTCTCCGTTGATGGTGCAACAGATAAATTTTTTGTCAAGGTCTTGTTTCTCTGCTGATGGTACAACTAGACCGAATATTTCCCTCAGATCATTTCTTTAGAATTATAGTTAGGTAAAAAAATAAAAATACAAAAAATACAAAAATAAATAAATAAAATCAAAAGAAACAAAAAAGTCAAAAAATCAATTAAAAATAATAAAAATCAAAAAATCAAAAAATAAAAAAAAACAATTAGTTAACCAACTTTTATCATTCGATCATGTCTCTCCGTTGATGGTGTAGATGGGTCTAAGTTGTTATCATTCGTCGATCTTGCTCCTCCGTTGATGGTGTAGTAAGATCCAAGTTGTTGTTATTTCGATCTAGTCGTTCCGTTGATGGTAAGGCTAGTTTCAAGTTGCCAAGTTATCCGATCTTGTTCCTCCGTTAATGGTGTGGCTGGGGTCCAAGTTGCTGAAATCCAATCCTGCTCTTCCGTTGACGGTGTAGTAGGGTTCAAGTTGGTGTTTTGCTTCTTCGTTGATGGCGTGGTAGAATCCAAATTATCATCCGATCATGTCCCTCCGTTGATGGTGTGGCTGGGTCCAAGTTGCTATCCAATCATGCTCCTTTGTTGATGGTGTAGTATGGTTCAAGTTGGTGTTTTGCTTCTCCGTTGATGGCATGGTAGAATCCAAATTATCATCCGATCATGTCCCTTTGTTGATGGTGTGGCTGGATCCAAGTTGTTTTCCAATCATGCTCTTCTGTTGATGGCGTAGTATGGTTCAAGTAGGTGTTCTGCTTCTCCGTTGATGGCGTGGTAGAATCCAAATTATCATCCGATCCTATCCCTCCGTTGATGGTATGGCTAGGTCCAAGTTGCTATCCAATCATGCTCATCCGTTGATGGTGTAGTATAGTTCAAGTTGGTGTCCTGCTTCTCCGTTGATGGCATGGTAGAATCTAAATTATCATCGGATCCTGCCCCTCCGTTGATGGTGTGGCTGGGTCCAAGTTGCTGCTATCTAATCCTACTCCTCCGTTGATGGTGTAGTAGGGTTCGAGTTGGTATTCTGCTTCTATGTTGATGGTATTGTAGAATCCAAATTGTTATCTGATCTTACCCCTCTGTTGATAATATGGTTATATCCAAATTTATTGACTTTCAAGTTCCTTTTTATCAATGTTGTAGATAAAAAATTAAAAAAACAAAAAAATGAAAAAAATAAAAAAAGTAAAAAACAAAAAACAAAGAAAAAAGAAAAAAGAAAAAAGAAGAAAAAATCAAAGTGAGCTTCCAATCCTTCGATCCCGCCTCTTCATTAGAACTTTAACTGGATCAAACATTTGAATCTTCATACATCGATCTGCCTCTTCATTAGTGTTGCAGCTGGATCAAATTTTACAAACTCAGCCTCTTTTTCGGTGTCGCAGCTGGGTCGAATTTTCTTTAGGTATTATCTCGTTATCAATAATGTAGTGAGTCGCACTCATTTTACTTCCCCAACTCTCATTTTGAAGTTTTTGCTTCCCCAAGAATGACAAAATAGATCAATCAAGTCAAGAAAGAAGGCATACATCGAAGAGAAAAAAGATTTACCAAAAAAGAAGACATACGTCAAAAGGAAAGATGATTGGCCAGACCGGACAAAACGGGTCACTCTTAGTCTTTGTTTTATTTTCGTCACACAACAATGAACAAATAGGGGCAACTGTCATAACCCGTTTTTGTCCAGGTAACTCGAGAACCCAACAACCCATTACTCAAACCCATTAACCCAATCCACCCAAAACCCAATCTGACCCCATTTCCCAAAACAAAAAAAACTAATACCCAAATCCCCATTCTTCCGCCAACCCTAACCCTAAAATCCAACCCCACATAATCCCAAATCAATACCCTAAAATCCTAAATCTCAAAAATCCAAAATCAATCCCCAAAATATCTAACTAAATCCCTAAAATAATAACCAATCAAATCTAACCTAAATCCTATCATGCCTTCACCATACCCTATTCAACACCCATACTATGTAAAAGCCCGAAAATCTGGATCTCGCCATACCGAGAGCAAATCTGCAACAAGAAAGGGGATTTATTTTTATTATTTTCAATGTGCCAAATAGGTTTATAAAAATTGAGAAACATGAATGTAAAGGGAGATTTTGGGGAGGAAAAAAAAGAGACAACAGATCTTGGGCATTTTCATTCAAAAAAATTGTAAAAAGGGGATTAAAAAATTTTGTAAGAGCTTTTTGAATGAATAAAAACCGATTTGGTTCGCTCTAAAAATCAGTTTTTATTCATTCAAAAAACTCTTACAAAAATTTTTTAATCCCTTTTTTACAATTTTTTTGAATAAAAGTATCTGAGATCTGTTGTCTCATTTTTTCCTCCCCAAAATCTCCCTTTACATTAATGTTTCTCGGTTTTTATAAACCGGTTTGGTACATTGAAAATAATAAAAATAAATCCCATTTCTTGTTGCATATCTGTTCTCGGAATGGGGAGATTCAGATTTTCGGGCTTTTGCAGCGTATGGGTGTTGAATAGGGTCTGGTGAAGGCATGATAGGGTTTAGGTTAGATTTGATTGGTTATTATTTTAGGGATTCAATTAGGTGATTTTGAGATTGATTTTGGATTTTGAGATTTAGGATTTTAGGGTATTGATTTAGGGTTTTGGGGGGATTGGATTTTATGGTTAGGGTGGTGACAGAATGGGTATTAGGGGATTTGGGTTTTTTATTTTATTTTGGGCAATGGGGTCAAATTGGGTTTTGGGTGGATTGGGTTAATGGGTTGTTGGGGTTCTCAGCTTTGGATCCAGGTTACCAGGACAAAAACGGGTTATGACAACTATCAAATCAAGCAAGCCTAACGGATCAAAACAACAATGTGATAATTACATTTTTCCATAAAACAATATCAAGTTACTGTTAAACTTTTTTATACCAGAAAAGTGATATAACATTTTTAAGAGAAGAACACACAATTTAAGAGAAGAACAAAGATTAAATTGATAAAAATTTTAAATATAGAGAGTTAAATTTATTGAATTATTTTGAATTAGGACCAAAATAATAGAATGTATAAGTTTTGGTATCAACTTGGGGGAAGATGCCAAGTTCAAGTACCAACTTGGGAGCAATTTGTTTAAGTGCCAACTTGGGAGAAGATGCTTAACTTAGGTACCAATTTGGGACCAAAATTTCTTTAGGTACCAATTTGGGAGAAGATGTCTAGTTCATGAACCAAATATATATTTATGCCTTTTTTTCTTCCTCAGACACAAAATTTTCATTTTCCAAAGTTCAAGACTCTCAAATCTCTCAAGATTGAAGGTATGTTATTTTAAGCCATGTAGTTTTTTATTTTTAAATTCTTCATTTATTCAATATATAGAAGTATATTTCAGTTATTATTTAAATGTTGTACGAGATTTCAAGAGTTCAATACCTTTTGTTTATTCTCTTACAATTGTAGCAATACAAATAAGGATATAATAATTAAATATTTAGTGAATTTATGTTTATCTTTTCCTTTTCCAATTTTTGGTTTTGAAGTAGAGATTAAATTAATTGAGAGTAGAAGTAGAAATATGGCTTTATGAATGAATGGTTCTTTACACTAATTTTGTTAAATCAATTTAACAAATGCATTCATTTTTTCCTTGCTTTTTATTGATTAGATATAAATTGGTAATATGCATTAATTGGGTTGTTTCGAATTTGTTGTAGTCTTGTAGGTATTATATATCACATTGCTTTGTATATTGTAATTTGGAGATTTCTGATCCACTAATGTGTCTTTATGGCTAGCATGAATGATATGCTTTCATTTCCTTTGCTATACATGATTGTACTCAATATCTGTGATATTGGAGAAGAAATATTTGTACAAAATTGTCCACATCATGATGACGCTATATAGGTCTGTCTCTATAAGTTGTAACCGAAGACATTATTTTCTTCTTTTTAAACAAACTTTAAATTATACATATTAACCGTATTGACGAATTCAATAGTCAGTGCGAGCAAGTTATTTACATCGTTTTTTTTTCTGATTCACTAATGTTTGCATTAATAACTTATTTATACCATTGTAAATAAGCATTGCTAACTTATTTACACCTAGTCGCTTATGTTTGCAAACATATAAATGATTACGTTCACGAACACTAAACGAACATGTTCGAAAAAGCTAGAAAAACCGAGCCTAAGCACACTAAATAATAAACGAATTAAATTCGAACATGATATTAATATATGTGTTCCCACCCTAAAAAATATTGCTAGATCCGCCACTGGACACATGCACACCTAGGCAAATAGACACAGGGCAGTTCACACAAAAAAAACATCAACACTGCAACAATGGAACAAGTTGGGCATTCAATCAACAAAGATGTGTTTGATGTGAGCAGGTGACATCCACAGATGCATAAAACAACATGGGCGGGGCCAACTACATACATAACCACTGCTTTTAAGTGTATTAACTTGAGAGATTTAATTCCATTTACAGCACCGACAGGCATAATCATGAATCATGATAAGACCCCTTTAAAACTAGGGAGCGTTAGAAAATGAATGAAATGGGAATCAGTGGATCTATTATACGTTTTCTTTTCTTTTTTGTTGAAAGAATCTATTATACGTTCCAGGAATGAATCGAAGCACTTTTGAGCAGAAGTCAATAGGAACAAAAGATAAGGTAATGAATGGGAAAGCCACAAATAATTGTTTCTCACAAGTCACACAGAGTACACTGTACAGACACAGAGGGAGCTAGCAACCTACATTGGTTGCTGTCACTGTGTTGGTCTTTATCTCAATGCTTTTTGATTTCGGGCAAAGGGTAAACCTTTTTATTGCAGAAGCTTGGTGTAGACATCTTTCAAGTAGGTCCCTTCTGATCAGACGTAATGCTGGGTTCGCTGAAGAATAGGTTAGCTGCAGTTGGTCCGGCCTCCACTAAGTGTACTAGTTCGATCGTTAAGATGAGGACGTGAACAACGATGTAGTGGGCCGAGCTTGTTTGCGAGATTGATTATTCGGGAAATAGTAAAATGTGTCAGGGATCCAAGAAATTATGTGGAGCAAAATTAATGGAATCGTATGCCATTCAGAAATGTCGAAACAAATACTTCCTCAAACTGATGTCCCGAGCTGTCCTCATTGGCCATTCTAAATGGAAGGTATGACATCCTGATCAGAGTTAAGCATGAATGGCAAATCTAGCCTTCATTGAAAGAGTTAGGACAATATATATGGTATGCCCCTAAACCATTGGTGGAGGTCCAGGATAGGGCTGAATATGCACTGACATTCACAGTTTCCTTATACATTTACAACACACACATAAGCATAGAGAAACTAAGGTTTATATTCACAATATCAATATTTCCAACAATATAAATATCTTGACCAACATGAAGAGATATGTCTGTTGTCGTGAGGGTTTTATAAAAATCATATCAAATATTTCATCGATTTTTATAATGAGTTATATTTGGATACACAAGCTACAAGTTAAAAAATACATGATCTTTTTCTATTTAAATTGTAAAATCTGTAACCATAAACTATAAAACCTAAACATTATATTCTAAACTCTAAAAATTAAATCATAAGACTTGAACACCTAAACTAAACCCTTAAAGCATAGATTCAACCGTCCTTTATATGTTTTTTAAATCAGGTTTATGTAATCTAAAATTTACAGAATTTGTGTATCAAAATACTTTCCTTTTATAATATAATTTAGATGTCACGAGCATAATTAAAAAGGAAACATGTGATGGTAATGTGTATTAAAAAAATTAAATGTTTAACAAGAAAATTTTGAGTATTTTATAAATAATCTCTAAAATAAGTGGTTAAAAGCTCACAGTTGCACTCCATCTCTCCTAAGTTATGGGTTTAATATCCATTATAAGCAAATTTTCTCTCTCCCTCCCTAATGTTCAGTATTTTAAGTTCACTCATTAAATTGAAAAGTGTATTGTCGTTAAAGTTCAGTATACCAACCCTATAATATATGTTATATGCTCATCAATAACTCTTCTTCTTTTAACCATCATTTTTTGTTAAATTTAAAATATTATGTTCATTAAATTTAAAAGTAGTTTTAGTGATATAAAGCGACTTATTCTCTTTAGTATCGGATTCAAAAAACAATATCTGCATAAGATAAAAAGGAAATATGAATAACATAATATGTTCAAAGAAAAATATCATTACTTATCCAAAAAAAAATATCATTCTTATTTAAAATATTATGGCATAATGCTAAAAATACTCATAATGTTTGATTGAATAGTCATTTTGGTCTCTATTCTTTTTTTAAAGCAATTTGACCCTCAACCTTTCATTTTGGGTTAAAATGCCCTCTCTGTGAATGAAAACTGTCAGTCAACTAACGATAAACAACTTAAAATGCCTTGTCAGAATGACATATTAGAAGAAAAATATTTTATAAAATTATTTTTTAACTGTTGTGTCATTATGTAAAGTCAACATATTTGTCTATATGAAAATACTATTGAGAGATGCACTTCCATGTAAGTTTGTCATGCCATGTCAAGCCATTTATCACCAGTTAACTGACAAAATTCATCCACGACTGAGCTATTTTGACCCAGAATGAAACGTTAAGGGTTAAATTGGTTAAAAAAAATATAGGGCAAAATGACTAATCAGCCAAACATTAGGGGCATTTTTTTTTGCATTATGCCAAATATTATATATATATATATATATACACATGTGGTTATATTTTGATACACAAGTGTCATTACCAATTTTGTCCGGGCCTAAGCCCAACACCGGTTTTAATACCCATTACAACATCAAACCCAAAAAAACAGCAGCCCAAACCCAAATACCCAGTATCCATATAATTAAATACCCAATACCCATTCAATTAAAATAACCAAATACCCAAATTTACAATACTACCCTAAACACCCTAAAAAATAAACCTAATGTCCCACTTGTCCTGCAGTCGCCGTCCCTCACTGCCCAATCACAATGTGCGTGGCCGCCACCGCCCACCTTGCCGGCCAACGCCCAGATCTGCAAAAAAATTAGATAACTTGTCAAATTTTTTTATACATTTGCATGTACCAAAAGGGTTATAAAAACCCATGTAAAATCATATCTATGGGAGAGGTTCGAAACATAGAAAATAAGAGGTTTTTTTGTTCGAATCTAAAAAAAGGGGGATTTTTCGGTTTCCATTCGAATGTAAAAGGGGGATTTTGGAGGTTTCGGATATAAAAAAAGGATTTGAGGGTTCAAAAAAAAAGTTCCATTTTTATTCGAACACAAAAAAACCACCAAAAACACATAAAAAAGTTTGAAGCACGGATTAGAAAATGTAAAAAAAGGTTCATACCTTTATTTTTTTAGATCTACACGCGCAGAATCTTTTTTTTGAAAATCCGACTTCGGACCTCTGAGAAGAGCCGAAAAAGTGTTCGCTTTCTCATTTCCGGCTACCCGAGGCCGGCACACCAAGCCCAAGCCGGGCAGATGAGAGAAAAAGAGAGCCTTTTTTCATGTTTCAAACAATTTTGGTTAACTGCGTTTTTTTTAAATTTGTTAACTTATATATTTAGGGTATAAAAGGATATAATTACATGCTTGCCCTCCGCCTTTATAATTTTTCACCAATGGCTTGCCGCATGGGGTAATTTCATTCTTAGTCCCTAAAGTTTTAAAAGCTTTGCGAATTGGTCACTAAGTCAGTTTTAATCCAGTTTTGAATGGGTAAATTACTCATTTAACTCCTCTGTCTTCTTTTAATTCGCCCCGGAATCCCTTCCCTTTTCATCTTCTTTCAATTTCGTCCTTTTTTCAGTTTTTAAAGTTCCTGTTTTTTCATTTTAGTCATTTCGTTTATTTTATTATTATTATTATTGTTATTATTATTATTACATATATGTATTTTTTATTTCCTACCTGTAGTATATTATGTATATATATTATTTTGTTGTATATATATATATATATATATATATATATTATTTTTATTGTCTTACGATATATTATTATTATACATATTATAATATATATTTTAATATACTTATTATTGTTATTATTATTATTATTTTCAAAGTATAATACTTTAGTATATTTATTATATTATATTACATTTACTTAGTATATTAAAATATGTACATTATTATTATTATTATTATCATTATCATTATTACTATTTTACTATATAATATATGAATATTATATTTTATATGTATATTATATTATTATACCTTTTTTATTTACCTCACTTCGAATATATTTAAAAAAAACTCTTGGCCAATTTAAGGGAATATTTTTCATTTTATTTCGGATAATCGGTTAGGAAGTGACATCCCGACTCATTTAGGTGTCATCCTCCTCGATTTTCATAAATAAAGAAATATTCTCCTTAGACCACTTTTTTGGGATTAAAAATTAAATTAAAAAATCAAATTTTTGTTTTCTTGCAAAGACAACACTAAATCAATGTGATACCAACTTTGGGCGTTATGGGGGTGCTAATCATTCCCCACACATAACCGACTCCCGAACCCAAACGTTTTGAATCTCTGGTTATTTTTTACGGTGTCCGGCCTATCAAAGTGGTCGGTGGCGACTTCATCCATTTTTTATATTACCCATCCGTATTTTCCACCATTTTTCATTTTTTAAAAATTTATGATGTTCTGTTGGGAGCGTTATCCCGGTCTCCAGGTGACGTCTCCTTTGACTCCGTGAAGAACACATTTTTTCTTAAAGTGTCTATTTTTCGTAGAGGGTAAAACCCATGTTACGACAGATGGCGACTCTACTGAGGACTTTTTTTAAAAGAGTTAGGCCAATGTTGATTTTGTGTTGTCTTGCAAGAAATTCAAAAATTCGATTTGATTTAATTTTTAATCCCTTGACATTCATGCATGAGCTTTCTACCCGAGCTCCTCAACCCTTAAGTGGGAGAGATTACTTCATTTCGTGGGGTCTTCACCTTCGTAGTGTTGTAATGTGCTCTTGGAGTAATGGTCCTTATATTTCGTGGGGTTTTCACCCCCGTATGGTATAAGGGTCGTATTCCCCGAATCGATGTCCTCGCGATAGTTTGGGTACCCTTTCCTTTAGATCTGAGCCACATATAATGAGCCGTATGAGCCAACCTTTTAAGCCATGCGAAACTCTGCCTGTTTATCGGTCACCCTTTGTAGGGTTTGGTGCCTTTATTTGTTTTATGTACAGTTTGTTACCCTTTTTACCATTTAATTATTTCATTCGATTATTTTATTTTGAACTGACCTCATTTCTTTTTTGATTGCATCATGTTCAAATCATTTTGCATTAATGGCACGACCCACCATTTTAATTCCCTGTATTTCATTCGCACGAAGTACTGATTCACAGCTAATTCCTAATTTGAAAAATATTTATCATCGGGAGAAAATCTAGTACCCTAGATATCAATGCAACGTTCAAAGTTGCGAACAAATCCGTAAATGTTAAGCCACATGAACTATTTTTGAATCAGTACCTTCGCATCTTGGACATGTACCCTGCATATACATGCGTACATTCACAATTTTAAAATCGATCCCTGGGATGGCCCGTGCCAAATATACCAGATAAAGTGAGAGTTGACTGATCTAACACTTTACCAAGTCTATATAAGAGCCTGGTCCAGAGACATTTTTTGACAATGACCTTCGTGTTCATACAGACACTATGCCTCTACAAGGCCCTACAACCAAGGGCATTTCTAGGTCCGACTAGGGGACAACATAACGCTTTCATCCT
This sequence comes from Hibiscus mutabilis, assembly GCA_019671005.1. Taxonomy (NCBI): domain Eukaryota; kingdom Viridiplantae; phylum Streptophyta; class Magnoliopsida; order Malvales; family Malvaceae; genus Hibiscus; species Hibiscus mutabilis. The sequence continues at coordinate 42,036,214 of CM033731.1, forward strand.
TCAAGAAAAGGCAAAAGTATACTTCAAGCTTCGAATTCGCTTCATTCTAGACAAAGTTCAATGAAAATAATTTTGGGGCATGAACCCTAAAAGATAGAGGAAGATGATCAAAGCCAAAGAAGATTGAGGGCATCTCCGCGAAACAAGTTCAAGAACTCAATCCGACCAACATGAAGTCAAAGACATCCCTTTGAGGGGTAAAAAAAATAATTCACACATTTATTAAGATCATTTGGCATCAAGTGCATAAATCATACATCCATACGAGTTATCATGCATTAAACATGCATTAGGCATAAGATAGGGGCATACATCATAAATTTATTTTTGGCTGAAACACATAAACAGGTCCAAGAAGGAGACCGAAGAACCTCAATCATGGGGGCAACAACATGATGATCAATCTCTAGCCCTAAAAGAAGGCTGAATATGCAGACAAGCTCAAACATCCAGCTCCATGGCAAAATTTTGAACATTTACTAATTAATGTTCTTCTTCATTTTCAGATTTCGCGTTACTGTTGATGGTGCAACAGATTAACATTTTCTCTGGATCTCGACTCTTCACCAGTGATGTAGCAGATCCTACTTTTTCTGGGTATCGCCTCTCTATCAGTGGTGTTGCAAGATTAAATTTTCATCCGAATCTCATCTCTCTGTCAGTGGTGTAGAGGATCCCATTATTTCTGGATCCCGTCTCGCCGTCAGTGGTGTAGCAAATCCAACCCTATCCAGTTCTCGCTTCTTCGTTAGTGTCGCAGCTAGACCAAAATGTTTCCTCAAATATGGTATCTTTCGTGTAGTTGTAGCTCAAAAAAATAAAAAAAGGAAAAAAATTCAAAAATTTTAAAAAAATAAAAAATATAAAAAAATTCAAAAATTCAAAAATATCAAAAATCAAGAAAAATAAAAAAAAATCAAAGCTTCATCCTCCGATCTTACCCCTCCGTTGATGGAGTGGTTAGGTCTAAGTTATCATCATCCGATCTGGTTCCTCCGTTAATGATGTAGTCAGGTCCGAGTTGCTCTCATCCGATCTTGTTCCTCCGTTGATGGCTTAACAAGGTCCAAATTGCAGACATCTAATCCTGCCTCTTGCGTTGATGGAGAGGTTAAGTACAAGTTACAATTGTCCGGTCTAGCCTCTTGCGTTGATGGAGTGGTTGTGTCCAAGTTGTTTTCATTCGGTCTTGTTCCTATGTTGATGGTATAACAAGGTCCAAAATTACAGATATCCAATCTCACATCTTGCATTGATGGAGAGGTTGAGCCCAAGTTACCTGATCTGGTCCCTCTGTTGATGGTGTGGCCGGGTTTATGTTGTAATTCGTTCTTACTCCATCTTTAAGGGCGTAGTAAGGTTCAAGTTACTGTTCATTCCTACTCCTCCGTTGATGGTGTAGTGAGGTTTGAGTTTCTGTTATCCAGATTTTCCTTATCCATTGATGGCATGGTAGAATCCAAGTTATTCGATCTAGTTCCTCCGTTAATGGTGTGGCTAGGTTTAAATTGCCATTCGTTCTTACTCTGCCGTTGAGGGCGTAGTAAGGTCCAAGTTGCGGTTCATTCCTGCACCTCCGTTGATGGTGCAATAAGGTTTCAGTTGATGTTATCCAGATTCTGCTTCTCCGTTGATGGCATGGTAGAATCCAAGTTATTCGATCCGGTTCCTCCATTGATGGTGTGGCTGGGTTCAAGTTGCCATTCGTTCTTACTCTGTCGTTGAGGGCGTAGTAAGGTCTAAGCTGCGGTTCATTCCTGCTCATCCGTTGATGGTGTAGTAAGGTTTGAGTTGCTATTATCCAAATTCTACTCCTCCGTTGATGGTGTGGTAGAGTCTAAGTTACCTGATCATGTCCCTCCGTTGATGGTGTGGCTGGGCTCATGTTGTTGATCGTTCTTACTCCGTCTTTGAGGGCGTAGTAAGGTCTAAGTTGTGATTCATTCCTTCTCCTCTGTTGATGGTGTAGTAAGGTTAGAGTTGCTGTTATCCAGATTATGCTCCTCTATTGATGGTGTGGTAGAGTCTAAGTTACCTGATCCTGCCCCTCCGTTGTTGGTGTGGCTAGGCTCAAGTTATTGATCTTTTTTACTCCGTCTTTGAGGGCGTAGTAAGGTCCAAGTTGCGGTTTATTCCTGCTTATCCGTTAATGGTGTAGTAAGATTTGAGTTGCTAATATCCAGATTCTGCTTCTCCGTTGATGGCATGGTAGAATCTAAGTTACCCGATCTGGTCCTTCCGTTGATGGTGTGGCTGGGTTCAAGTTGGCATTCGTTCATACTCTGCCATTGAGGGCGTAGTAAGGCCCAAATTGCGATTCATCCCTGCTTCTCTGTTGATGGTGTAGTAAGGTTTGAGTTACTGTTATCCAGATTCTGCTTCTCCGTTGATGGCGTGGTAGAATCCAAGTTACCTGATCTTGTCCCTCCGTTGATGGTGTAACCGGGTTCAAGTTGCCATTCGTTCTTACTCTGTCGTTGTGGGGATAATAAGGTCCAAGTTGTCATTCATTCCTGCTCCTCCGTTGATGGTGTAGCAAGGTTTGAGTTGTTGTTATCCAGATTTTGCTTCTCCATTGATAGTGTGGTAGAGTCTAATTTATTCAATCTCGTCCCTCCATTGATGGTGTGGCCAGGCTTAAGTTATTGATCGTTCTTACCCCGTTGTTGAGGGCGTAGTAAGATACAAGTTGTTGTTCATTCCTGCTCCTCCGTTGATGGTGTAGTGAGATTTGAGCTGCTGTTATTCAATTCTACTTCTCTGTTGATGGTGAGGTAGAATCCAAGTTACTGAAATCCAATTTTGTCATTCCGTTGATGGAATGACTGAACAAATATGCCAAATTTCGATCTTGCCTCTTCGTCGGTGTTGTAGCTCGGTCAAATTCAGGTCCTGCCTCTTCGTTGGTGTTGTAGCTAGACTAAAATTTGCTGGTTTCTGATCATGCCTCTTCGTCGGTATTGTAGCTGGATCAACCCTACTGACTTCAGACCTTGCCTCTTCGTCGGTGTTGTAGCTGGATCAACCCTACTGACTTCAGACTCTGCCTCTTCGTCGGTGTTGTAGTTGGGTCAAACCTTTACTAACTTCAGGTCTTGCCTCTTCGTCGGTGTTGTAGCTGGACCAAATTTACTAACTTCCGATCCTGCCTCTTCGTCGGTGTTGTAGCTGGATCAACCCTATTGACTTCAAGACCTTGCCTCTTCGTCAGGTGTTGTAGCTTGGTCGAACCATACCTTTCTATGGTCCTGCTTCTTCGTCAGGTGTTGTAGCTGAGCCAAATTTACTCTTTCAGATCCTATCTCTTCATCAGAGTTGTAGCTGGATCAAACATCATAACCTCCATCTTTCAATCATGCCTCTACGTCAGTGTTGTAGCTGGATCAAACTTTTTTGACAAGCCCCATAGAAATGTCGGCACAACGTGCTTAAACACGGTAAGTTTAAGACAATGGATAATTCAAATGTCCATCAAAAATCTATTTTTACGAATGGTCGAAGGAAAATAAATCTTTTGAAAAAATCCAACGTCATGATTGGTACAAACTGATTGTACCCGGGGGAATAGTACAACTAGCCTAGAGCAAACGACTACCGGTAAAGGCACTCAAAATCGTTGATCCCTGTGCATTTGGAAAAAATGTAAAAGAAGCACCGCATCAAAATTTACCAACTTTCGGTCCTGCCTCCTCGTCAGTGTTGTAGTTAGACCAAGCTTTTATAATTCGACCCTGTGTCTTCGTCAGTGCTGTAGCGGGATCAAGTTTTGCAGACATTGTCTCTTCGCCAGTGTTGCGGCTAGGTTAAATTTTCTCCAGGCATTGCGTCGTCGTCAGAGTCGTAGCAAGCCGAGCTTATTTTGTCTCATCCAATTGATCACCTCGAATTTTTGTCTTCCCCAACGGACCCCCTTTTTGAAGATTTTGTTTTGAAGAGCGATAAAGAAGATCAAGAGAAGCAAAAAAAAAACGATGGCAGGAGAAGGAACCTAGACCCGTCCGTACAAAAATGGTTACTATTTTGTCTTTTCCCTATTCCTGTTACATAGCAATACGCAAATAGGGGCAGTTGTCATAACCAATTTTGTTCGGGCCTAAGCCCAAAATCGGTTTCAATACCCATTACAACATCAAACCCAAAAAAAAATAGCAGCCCAAACCCAAATACCCAGTATCCATATAATTAAATACCCAATACCCATTTAATTAAAATAACCAAATACCTAAATTTACAATACTACCCTAAAAACCTTAAAAAATAAACCTAATGCCCCACTTGTCCTACAGCCGCCGTCCCTCACTGCCGAATCACACCGCGCGTGGCCGCCACGCGCGGCGACCATCGCCCACCTTGCCGGCCACCACCCAGATCTGCAAAAAAATTTCAGATAACTTGTCAGTTTTTTTATACATATGCATGTACCAAAAGGGTTATAAAAACCCATGTAAAATCAAATCTATGGGAGAGGTTCGAAACATAGAAAATAGGAGGGTTTTTTTGTTCGAATCTATAAAAAATGGGGGATTTTTCTATTTTTATTCGAATGTAAAAGGGGGATTTTGGAGGTTTCGGATATAAAAAAGGATTTGAGGGTTCAAAAAAACGTTCTATATATTATTCGAACACAAAAAACCAGCAAAAAACACATAAAAAAATTTCGAAGCAAGGATTCGAAAAGGTAAAAAAGGTTCATACCTTAATTTTTTTAGATGTACACGGGCGGAGTCTCTTTTTTGAAAATCCGACTTTAGACCGCTAAAAAGAGCCGAAAAAGTATTCGCTTTCTCATTTTCGGCGACCCGAGGCAGCGGCCGCCGCCACCGGCACACCAAGCCCAAGCCGGGTAGATGAGAGAAAAAGAGAGCCTTTTTTCATGTTTGAAACAATTTTGGTTAACTGCGTTTTTTTAATCTGTTAACTTATATATTTAGGGTATAAAAGGATATAATTACATGCTTGCCCCCCGCCTTTATAATTTTTCACCAATGGCTTGCCACATGGGGTAATTTCATTCTTAGTCTCTAAAAGTTTTAAAAGCTTTGCGAATTGGTCACTAAGTCAGGTTTAATCCAGTTTTGAATGGGTAAATTACCCATTTAACCCCCTCTGTCTTCTTTTAATTCGCCCCACAATCCCTTCCCTTTTCATTTTCTTTCAATTTCGTCCTTTTTTCAATTTTTAAAGTTTCTGTTTTTTCATTTTAGTCATTTCGTTTATTTATTTCATCATCATCATCATCATTATTATTATTATTATTATTATTACATATATGTATATATTTTTTATTTCCTACCTATAGTATATTATGAATATATATTTTATTATTTTGTATATATATATATATGTATTATTTTTATTGTCTTATGATATATTATTATACATATTATAATATATATTTTAATATGCTTATAGTGTTATTATTATTATTATTATTATTATTTTCAAAGTATAATACATTAGTATATTTATTATATTATATTACATTATACTTAGTATATTAAACATATGTACATTATTATTATTATTATTATTATTATTATTATTATCATTATTACTATTTTACTATATAATATATGAATATTATATTTTATATGTATATTATATTATTATACCTTTTTTATTTACCTCACTTCGAATATATTTAAAAAAACTCCTGGCCAATTTAAGGAATATTTTCCATTTTATTTCGGATAATCGGTTAGGAAGTGACATCCTGACTCATTCAAGTGTCATCCTCCTCGATTTTCGTAAATAAAGAAATGTTCTCCTTAGACCATTTTTTGGGATTAAAAATTAAATTAAAAAATCGAATTTTTGTTTTCTTGCAAAGACAACACTAAATCAACGCGGTACCAACTTTGGGCGTTGTGGGGGTGCTAATCCTTCCTCACACGTAACTGACTCTCGAACCCAAACGTTTTGAATCTCTGGTTATTTTTTACGGTGTCCGACCTACCAAAGTGGTCGGTGGCGACTCCATCCATTTTTTTTATATTTCGCATCCGTATTTTCCACCATTTTTCATTTTTTAAAAAATTACGGTGTTCTGTTGGGAGCGTCATATCGGTCATCGGGTGATGTCTCCTTTGACTCCGTGAATAACAAATTTTTTCTTAAAACGTCTATTTTTCGTAGAGGGTAAAACCCCTGTTACGACAACAAGCTGTGTAAAAAAATTACACAACCCTTCATATTTAAACTATAAATCTAAAACCTAAATTCCTAACCCTAACATCCTAAACTCTAATCCTAAAGTCTAAAGTTAAGGGTTAGGGATTTATGTTAGGGTTTTAGGTTGTAGGGTGTAGAATTTATGATTAAAATTTAGAGTTTAAGGTTTAGGGTTGGGGTTTACGTTTTAGGGTGTTAGGATTAGGAATTTAGGTTTTAGATTTTATAGTTTAAATATGAAGGGTTGTGTAATTTTTTTGGGTAAACTATTGGAATGGTCACTTATGTTTAGGGTTTGTAAACTTTTTGTCACTGATTTTCAAATTCGACCGTTATGGTCACTTACGTTTTCTATCTGTAAACTTATGCTCACTGGGACATTTGTTGCCGTTAAACGTTAACCGAGGCTGATCTGGCACAATAAAAAGAATGATAAATTATCTAGATGGTCCCTAAACTATTACTTCACTCCTATTTTGACCAACGAATAAAAACAATTTGTATAATTACACATTTAATCCTCCACATCACTCATGGTCCCTTCCCACCACATCACTCATGGTCCCTAACCAATAATATAATGCCAACTAAGAATATAATTACATGTCATTAAAATTTTTTACTCACCATTAGTCTATATTCCATGTCACCTCCCCCCGTTCTTTCTACTTACAAAATAATCCTTCCACTGTAAGTCTACAACCAATCACAGATATCATAATACTAATCTTTCTCATTTTTCAGAAATCCAAACAAAAAGTAATTGTTAACGACCAACACCAATCAATCCACTATGGACAATAACGGGATTTCTCCCGACATGAAAGTTAAACAAAGTAAAAAACAAGTTGAATATTTGATCTTTGTATGTGATTCTGGAAATGCAAAACTTCTTGTATTAATTGGCTTCGCAATTGGGGTTTTTTGGCTAGCTGTTTTACAAGTTAAAGTGAGAATCAAAGGTTAAGGAAGATGTTGGTTCAGGTAATTAACTTAAGGGGGGAAATTGGGAATTGAAAACTTTTTTTGTGCAAATTTGAGAAGTCTGAAAAATTTTCCTCAAATCTTCATCTTTTTATTTTAAGGAAAAACGTTTGGGAAATAATGAAAGGTATGAAAACATGAGAACAAGCTATGGTGATAGATTTTTCCCCCATAAAATTTCATAATTCTGGCGATTATTTTTTATTTGGGTTTCGAAAGTTGAAAAAAGAAAAAGAAAATGATTGATTGATTTTTGTAAGCAAGAAGAATGAGGGGAAGGTGACATAGAATATAGACTAATGGTGAGTTGGAAAAAATTTAATGACATGTAAATATATTCTTAGTTGGCATTATATTATTGATTAGGGACCATGAGTGATGTGGAGGACCAAATGTGTAATTATACAAATTATTTTTATTTCCGTGGTCAAAATAGGAGTGAAGTAATTGTTTAGGGACTATCAAGGTAATTTGTCCTTTTTATTGTGCTAGATCAGCCTCCCGTTAACGTTTAACAGCAACAAACGTCTCAGTAACCATAAGTTTACATATCGAAAACGTAAGTGACCATAATGGGTCAAATTTGAAAACCGGTGACTAAAAGTGTACAAATCCTAAACATAAATGACCATTCCAGCAGTTTACCCATTTTTTTATACAACTTATATATTAAAATATAACCCTATATATATATACTATAAAGTCGTAAAGTATGGAGTATGGAGCAATGGCACAAGATTTAAGGGCTGAAAATTTTTGGAGACCACAATCAGACCTCTGTTGAACGAATCTGGCCCATTTGAAAGGAAAGAAACGATCTTGCCGAAACAAAATCCATCAGTATCTCAAAGTATTTCTTTTTCCTAAGGTATTTCAAAATTGGGGAAATAAATTGCAAATCAGTAATTGGGTTTTTTTATTAGTGGGAAATAAAAGTGGCATTCAAAAGGTTTTTATCATCTTAATTATTACTTCTTATCAAGCCCAATGTTTTATTTTTTTGACCAAATCTAATCTAATCTCTTTTGAACTTACTTTTTCACATCTCTCTTTTCCCCATTGCATCTACAATTTCAAAGTTTCGTGTTTAGATTGGGTCAGTAAGTTTGAAAAATTAAACAGTCATAAAAAGTTTCCTGGACCCATAATGACATATCCAAATGGTTATAAACATCAATCAATTACCACCAATCAGTTTAGTTAGTAAGATAGATGGTTAGATCTCTTAAATAAAGTTAGGAGTTTAAATTTTAATATTATAAATTTATATAATATTTAAATATAGATTATATTTAAACCCAAATTAGTTATTTATATTATGACGTAACTAATTAGATCGACCAGTTCAATATTTGTTTTCATATTTTTCAGATGACTTATTGATTTAGTAATAGATTTTTTTGAAGATTTGATTCTACTAAAAAACAAGGAAAATGACGATGAAGTTGCATCCCACTTCCACTTGCAAGATGGTGATGTAATCCGGGTTGTGATTAATCTAAATCCATCCAATTATTTGGTCTTTTGAATTGTCTCATTCCAATTCCCATCGTGTTTACCGAGTTTAATCATTTCAATTCCAAATTTAAAAAATAAAAAACGATGGAAATGGCGTGAATTCCCGATTAGATTAACATAATCATAAAAGGCTTGACCTCATGTTTCACAATCTGCCTTATCAAGTAGTACTCATTATTTTCTATTTACACTTAAAAAAATTCTATTACGCTTGACAAACACAGCTGAACATCATTAATATTAAACATCACTGAAAATTATTAAATTAATTAATAAAAATTAAAAGTTTTATAGACTTAATATATAATTATAAATTATTTAAAATAAAATTTCAATCAAATTGTTTTTCATATATTATATATTTTTAATTTTTTAAATAATTAAATCAAATATCAATATTAGTCAATTTAAAAAATAAAAAACACTAAACTCTAAACCCTAAACTAAAAACTAAAAACCTTAAACTATAACCCCTAAACCTAAAACCCTAAACCTTATCCCTTAACTCCTAAACCTAAAACCCTAAACCCTAAACCTTAAAACCCAAAACCCAAAACCCTAGATTCATACATTGAGTTTATGATTTAGGGTTTTGGGTTTTGGGTTTGGATTTAGGGTTTACAATTTATGGTTTATAGTTTAGGGTTTATAGTTTAGGGTTTTTATTTTTTAAATTGATTAAAGTTGGTATTTGATCTAATTATTTTAAAAAAATCAAAATATAATATATATAAAAAATAATTTAATTAAAATTTTATTTTAAATAATTTATAATTATTTGCTGAATCATTAAAATTTTTAATCTTTATTAATTAATTTAATAGTGTTCAACGATATTTTGATGTTCAACTATATTCGTTGAGCGTATTAGACTAATCCTTACTCTTTACGCTATTTTTTTGTTTTCGTTTAATTTTCTTTCAATGATGAGATTGCTGTCCTTTCATTATAATTATTGTTATAATAGTATAATAATGGTCGGCAGATATATCGTTACAAATAAGGATTGTCTGAAAGTTTAAAGGGTTTTGTACGATTCATTGAAAGGAGTTTTTAATTTTTTTTAAATAGTTATTAATTATTGTGTACATGGTAGATTATCTTTTAAATAAAAAATGAGTCTAATAAAAATTAAAATTCTTAAAATACAATATAATTTACTTTTTCATATGCTTCATTACTAATTCAGAATTAATCTTTTGTTATAATAGTAGGCATAATGTTAAAAGTAGCCCCAAACGTTTGATTTTTTGGTCACTTTAGCCCGTATTCTTTTTTTTTCATGCAAACAACCACCTAGCGTTTTATTTTTGTTCATATTTCACCCTCGTTTGATGAAAACCGTTAGTCAACTAACGGTCAACGCCTGGGGCTGATGTGGCATGTCTCATGGCATAGGGCGCTGATGTGGCATCGTGAATTTTTTTGAAAAAAATAATTATTTTTATATTAATTTCTAACCAATCAGACGCTGCCACATGACACCATCATCTAATGAGGCTACATGGTAAATTGGTTCTAAGGCTTAAAGAATCAAAATTCAAAAGGGTGCTTGGAGGGATTTAAACCTAGGTCACCAGGTTGGAAAAACTAACACACAACCACCAAGCCAACCAACTTTATTATTGTTTTTTCACCACTTATTTTATTTATTCATTATTTTATTTGCTTGAAAGTGAAGAATTATTCATTAAATATTCACCCAAACCCTAAAAAGCTAAACCATAAAACTAAACCATAAACCTAAACCCTAAATATCAAAACCCTAAACCCTAAACCTAAACCCTAAATATCAAAACCATAGACCATAAAAAACTAAACCATAAACCCTAAATATTGAAATACTAAAACCTAAACCCTTAAACCCTAAACTCAAAACCCTAAACCCTAAAATCCACCCTAAACTTGAAAGTGAAGAAATATTCATTAAATATTCACTAATATATCATAAACCCTAAACCCTAAAATCCTAAACCTTAAAAAATAAACCCTAAAAATATAAAACACTAAACCCTAAAATCCTAAACCTTAAACACTAAAAACTAAACCATAAATATCAAAACCATAAACCCTAAAAACTAAACACTAAGCCCTAAATATCAAAACCCTACACCAAAAAATAAACCCTAAAAAATTAATCCATAAACCCTAAATATCAAAATACTAAAAACATAAACCCATAAACCCTAAACTTGAAACCCTAAACTTTAAAATACTAAACTCTAAACCATAAAATCCTAAAACCTAAACCCTAACCACTGACCCCTAAAATTAGGTTTAGAACATTAGGTTTAGGGTTAATGTTTAGAGTTTGAGTTTAGGATTTAGGGTTTAAAGTTTAGTGTTTTATGGTTTTGGGTTTTGGGTTTAGTGTTTAATGTTTTTAGGGTTTTGGTTTAGGGTTTAGTTTTTAAGGTTTAGGATTTTATGGTGTAGCTATGACGGTGCCACATGGCAGCGTCTGATTGGTTAGAAATTAGTATAAAAATAATTATTTTTTTTAAAAAAAATTCATGATGCCACGTCAGCGCCCCATGCCATGCAAACACGCCACGTCAGCCTCAGGTGTTGACCGTTAGTTGACTAACGGTTTTCATCAAACGAGGATGAAATTTGAATAAAAATGAAAAGTTAGGTGGTTGTTTGCACCAAAAAAAGAATAGGGACTAAAATGACCAAAAGGTCAAACGTTGGGGGCTACTTTTGACATTATGCCATAACCGTATAATAATGGTAGGCAGATATATCGTTACAAATAAGGATTGTCTGAAAGTTTTAAGGGTTTTGTACGATTCATTAAAAGGAGTTTTTAACTTTTTTAAAAAATAGTTATTGATTTATTGTGTACATGGTAGATTATTTTTTGAATAAAAAATGAGTCTAACAAGACTCAAAATTCCTGAAATGCAATATAATTTACTTTCTCATAAGCTTCATTACTAATCCAGAATTAATCTTTTATTTTTTCTTGCAAGTATTTACTTAATTCATTTTGGGTCACTTTCTTGAGATTTTGTGCATCCGCTCTTATTGTACATGTTCGGAACCACAGCTGGCTACGAAACAAAACATTAACAATAATTAATAAATAAAAATCATAAAAATAAGACATTATGTTGTAATTAAATTAATTGTCTTAGAAACAATATTACTTTGATCAGTGTAATCGTAAAACTAACGTCACCTCTAAAATCAACACAATACTCTTCTAAATTTGTACACACAAATAAATAAAAATGGAACCACTCAATTGGTATTGTTTTTTTTCCCCCGTAAAGAACCGGCGAAATATGAGAAGAGAAGAGAAGTGAGCTTATGATTTTTAGTGCGAAAAACAGTAGAAAAAAATCTGATGATCTTTTTGAGAAAATATTTTTGGATAAATCAGATGAATAATATCAAAAAAGAAACAAATCACACAATATTATGAGACCGATATTGGGTATAACATTTTTTGGTATTACCAATAATAACAGTCATAACTCCGTGTTGTAATGACTATTTTTTTGTGCCCCTTTTAGTGGGATAAAAATTTTCTGCCGCTTTTTGATATCTTATTGTATGCCTCTAAATACACCCCGTGCACAATACTCTAAACTTTAACCTTAAGATTTAACTTTAAACCTTAATTTTAAATTTATTTTTTTAATAATAAAATATAAGTAGAGACATTGAAAAGGGACAGTCGATTTTTATTCGTTTGGGTGTGGGCAAGGTGAGTGTTGGGGCCATCCAAATGGCATTGATAATATATGAAAACATGGCAATGCCACACACAGTTTCCCCCTCGTGTTTGATGGGGTCAAGCTTGTTGAAACATAAGTTACAAGGGGCCCCTTTTCTTGACTTGTTTTGGAATTCGACTAACATGCACTGCTCCTTCATGTTCTTCATTTTTGGGCTGATAATTGCAATCTTTTCCCATTCTTAATGCAGGAAAAACAAATTGTGTTAGGTTTGAATGATTATGATTGAAGTTCCTCTGCTTCACTTCTTTCACGGGTTATGTAGAACAAAGAAAAACATGAAAAACAACCTTGTTGTTTTGCTATAAACATCATAGGATAACATTCATGGTGTCTGGTTTTTAAGACTGTTAATTAAGGGGAGAACATGTTTACAAATGTTGTAGAATTGTCTACACGGATGGTATTTTCAGAAAGACGACAACTTTTTAATCTGTAATTATCTTCTATAGTGATTTCATGTACATATTTGATATTGATGGAACAAATTATTAAAGAAAATCAGCAAAAAAGGCTTGGTCACCACGTCTTATTTTGTTCTTTTTTTATGTTAGCCTTCACTTTGATGATAGGAGAAATGAGCCCTTCAAACATCCTTATTAAAAAGGGCGAGACCCTAAACAACACCTTATATATATATATATATATGTTAGGATCTACTTATATTGTGTAACACTCAATTATTTTTACACTTTTTTTTTTGGACGGTTGGATGATAGTAATAAATGACTAAGATTATTTTCTTATTTTTTTTTCCAAGTGATAATCTTCACATTTTCTACTGCTAATCTCATTCATCTATTTACCTTCATCCAATGGTCCAAAAAAATTGTAAAACTTTCAAGTTTTACATAGTGTAAGAGGATCCTATCCCTATAAATAAAATACGAGTACAACCATTTAAGTATATAATTAGGTTGAAGGAAAATACTTTGATACATTACACAAGCCTTTTAATTTTAGGGTTTAGGTTAGGGGTTTAGTGTGTAGGGTATAGAATTTAAGGTTTATGGTTAGAATTTATAGTTTAGGGTGCTAGGTTTTGGATTTAGGTTTTAAATTTTATAAAAGAGTTGGGTAAATTTTTTTCACAACTTGTGTATTAAAATATAACCCTTGGGTTGAATCCTGTAAAAAAAATATATAATTAGTTTTTTTATCATATAAATATAATTAGGTTGAAACCTTAATAAACTGATCAGTAAATAGATTGGAAAGAATAACATAATATATTGAGGAGTTCATTAAATCAATCAGAGTTTAGACTCTTTAGTCATACAATTATTACATTTCTTTTAATGGCCAGGAAAACATTCAATCCCATCTCAAAAGACATAAAGAAGCTTGTGTTTTTATTTCATACACAAAGTCTGTGGTATGCTTAATTTATTTGTAATAAAATCTAAAAGACGTTGATTTGTAAAATTTAAAACCTTTCACCAACGGAGGAGGACCCAGTTTGGTTCTGCCGACTACCTTTATCACATTTGCTTTCAAAAGCAAATCTTCAGTGTCTTGAACAAAGCAGCAAAATCACATGTTATCATTGGTTTCGGCTTATCATTTCAAGACTTAATTTAAGTGGGTCTTTTCTATTTGGTGTGTGAAAATAAACCTTCCCCTCCATAAATAGGAATTTGACTAAAACTCACTTATTATTATTATTATTATTATTATTATTATTATTATTATTATTATTATTATTATTATTATTAAACTTTCGTTTTTTACTTTGGTTTTGAACTGCAAGTTGATTCTTCAGTTTGGTTTTGAAATAAAAGTTTATCTTGATGTTTTGGGTGCAGTTTGACATATAATTTTGACTTTAATATAGAAATGTATCTTATTACTTTTGTATAATTTTAAAATTGTGATTAAAATTTTTTATAAATAAAAATATTTAAAGTGTTAAGATTTATATTTTAAATTTTAATTTCATACAAATTCAAATATTAATTAAGTACAAATTTATATTAAAAAAGGTTGGGTGCTAGATTGTAAATCAACATCGAAGTTAGGGGTAAGCTGAAAAAAAAGATCAAGAGTCAAATTGCATATTGAAGTTAAGTCAATAGCCGAAAGATACATTAACTAATGATGTATACACTATTTATAAATTAAATGATGACATGTTTATTATAATATTTTAAAATTAACGTCATTTAAATTTATATGATGTATTGTCATCTAATTTGTTAAAATTTTCAAAAATTATAGATTATTAATATATTATTATTATTGTTGCTGTTATTTTATATAATTTATGTTTTTAAAATCTATTATTATTATTATTATTATTATTATTATTATTATTATTATTATTATTATTATTATACTTTTGAACTTGTTCCTAGTCTCTTAAGTCGGTTCTTTTTCTCGATTTGAAAGCTCTGCAATTATCATTAGTCCAACTTTTTAATCACGGAGGAGTCATGTGTGGCGGCTTAATCAAAACAATAATGATAAGCTAACCTCCTGCCTAACCCTAATCAAGATCTGGTCCTATACATTAACATTATTAATCAAACCAACCACCAAGTCGGTTTACGGTTAAAGTCTACTTGATATAATTCATCAAAAAGCTACTTAACACATCATTTCAATCCCATTTTTTCTTTCGAGTATATCGATTAAATAGAAAAAAAATTCAAATATCTAATCTATCATGCATTGAATCCAGTCGTATCAATTTTGAATAGCAATTTTTTTTTCATTTTAAGATTCGGCTGTTCGGCACTGCTGCCAGATTATTGATTTGGGTTAAGAATTTGTATTTAGAAAAAAGCTAAAATTTTTGGCTTTTCCAAAAGCAGATGTTGGAGTAGATTCGACGGAGAAGCAGGATGAAGAGGCACTAAAAGCATATTCCACTAGCGATCCATGTACGACGAACGAGTTCGGGGTAAAAAATGATGAAATGTTACCTTAATTAAATCTGATAGTCGCAAGGACGTAGGAAAACCTAATTCCTTCGGCACGATATCGAATCCTAGTCGTCACAACATCGTTTCGACCTCTACGCAGTCCACCCGAATGAAACGAACAATATTTTACTTCTCTAACTGTTAGAGAGGTTTTTAGCAGTAGGTATGTCTTTGGCTGCTAGACCTTATGCCTTTATATAGCATTCAAAATTTTAATCATAATTAAATTTGAATTTATTAAATATATAATATATTTAACCGGATATAATTAAATATGTAGAATCCAATTCTACTTCAATTATGTTTCTTTAGAGAGATATATATTTTAATAGTGTTTGATAATTACAATAATTATATAGTATTAAATATATATATATATATATATAAACGAAATTATATAATTACAATAACTATATAATTTCGGTTTTTAGTAAAATCAAATATATATACATATATATATATATATTTATTTTAACTAATTTCATGTACAACAAGTTTGTATAAATGTTATCTAGTCGATATATGTTCGTTTCAATCATAAGATGTGACCCTTGTAGGTTCGTGTAACGTTAGCAATAATATCTAGAACAATTCTAATATTACAAGCAATGAGTGGCATCTAGCAATACATCATTGCTACCTAAGTTACAGGAAGTCTTGGTCCGACATAACCTCTTCGTGATTAACTCTTTTCATGTATTACATCCTTTTATCTTTATATATAGATTGGACACAAGTCATGGAATAGTCACACTTGTATAGTCCATCTAATATTTCTTGATATCTTGAGTAGATTATTATAAACGAATAACTATGATATCTCATATCTTTTTATTCGAGTACATTTCTAGTCTCACTCAATCAAGTGGCCTATGATATTACTCCTATAATGTAGGAGGGACAAATCCTATCCTGATCAACCATATCCCTACATAGATTATGACATATCCAATATCAGTCTTTATAGTGTAGTCAGTTACGACACACGTTTGACTATATCAAAATATGTCACTCACAATGTTGAAATAATGATGATCTCAAGTCCGAGGATCATTTATGTAGTTATCACTATGAGCAATGTTGTGACTGTCACATAATAATCCAAGAAACATGCTCATAGCGGGTCAGTCCAGTATGTTGTTCTCTAGCACATACTTATGTATTGATTTTGACATCTCTATGTCAATGAAAACACTGTCATCAATCAACAACATATTAGTCTTATTTATTATTGTTGTTCATACTCACAATAATACTCGACTAAGGACATTTAAGGATAATCACGTTATTCTAAGGACTTTATTATAATTCAGATTATTTATATATGCTTAGAATAATGACTGAAATAATAATAATGACTTTATATTAATAAACAAGATAAATAATTATGTCTTTTACAATCATCTTATGATTGGCCTTTGGGCATACTCCAACATAAAACAATTAAAAAAATTAGAAAAAAAAATCATAATTCTTTAAATAATAATTCTAGAAAAATGAAAAAGACACAAATTAGGCAATGAATATGAGTTAAAAGAAAAATTATTATATGAACATGTTTCACCTCATTATGTATGGTCTCAACCAAACCAATAAAAACAATCCACTTCAACATTTTCTCTCCATCTTATTATTTTTTCCAATGTTGAATTTTCACTTTTTCTCTGTATAATCATGGTTTGGGTGATTATTTGGAAGTTAATTTTGAGTGGATTGATGACAGGGGAAAAAGGATGAAGTTGATGGTTTTTACTTGTTGAGACTATAAATGATATAATGAAAAAGTCACTTACAATAAATTTTTAAATCAAAATCACATAAAATCAGTTAAACAATCCAAAACGTATCTTAATTAGTCCAATTTTTGAGTTTTGGTTCGTGGATTATTAGTTTGCAAATATACTCTCTATCCCTTGTTAAATATAACTAGTTGGACCTTCGATTTTCAATTCAGCTGGTCGAATCGATTAGTTTAGTCCGATTCTAACATTATTGTTGTTTTATGATGTTTTTAATGTATTCGTTAGTCCATATGATTAATACTATTAGCTATATATTTTCGTTAAATTGCTTACATTAATTTTTTAAAAAACACCCTTAAGTATTCGGTTGACATGTAATTTTTTTATCGAATTAAGTTGTTTTATTTATCAAAAAGAATTAAGTATTCAACTGACATGTAACTTCATAGAAAATTCACGTAAGCACTTTAACAAGAATAGTTAATGGTGTCAATAATTTAGATTAACTAATAACATTATAAATATAAATTAAATTCTGTCAATCGTGAATGAAAAAAAAACTATATTGAGAGTGTCATCTCTATATTGAATCTCTGTAAAATTCAATATAAATTAGTCGGTCAATAAGTAGGATACTGATGATTAAACTATATATATAGACTAAATGGTTAATTTTACCATAATAAAAAGACAAACCATAATTTGACTTGTATTTATTTATTTTTGCTACAGTAAACTGATACGAGGATCTTCACACTCCTGGTTATTTATCTAATTGCGTGTAGAAGGGTCGATTAGAGCCACATCACAGAATTTTCCTGACCACTCTTCAAAAAGATTTGTCCTCGAATTCAAACCGGTAAAAGGACGTGCAACAATGACAATAAAAAAAAAAGTCTTTGTCATAGGTGGAGTGATCCAATTGAGCTTCTCTCAATGGTTCAACAAAATCTTAAAAAAAAAGAACGAAAACTTAACTCGAAAAAATGGTGTTATGGTTAGGTCAAAAAAATTCACTCATTTTCTTCTCTTCTTGTTCTTTTTCATGTCTCTCTGATTTACCTCGTATAATTTTTATCTCACCAAGGTTGGACAATAATTGAACTTTTATATCGGGCCTCTTTTCTCTCGGTCTCTTTTGATAACTCTCCTTTTATATCCCCTCACAAAAAATTCATCAAAGTACAATTATTTTAGAGGGGAAAATGTTTCTAACAGAATGATAGAACAAAAATTAGATGAAGGGTTAGATTTACACTTACTTTCTTTAGAGAGTGGTGATGAGAATGAGTCGAGGGAATTTACTACTACACATGAAAGATCAGAAACATTATCCTCTTGACTGATGATTTCGCTATCATTTTCTTCTTGTTTGGAGGATGATTCTTTTGATTTTTGTGAATCTTCATTGGTGTTTGCTTCTAGATGATTATCATGTGTCAGTTCGTCATTGAAAGAACTAGGTTGGGACTCATCACTGTTAAATTCTGCGTTGATTGGTTCTCGTGGATCATCTCGTCTTGTTCTGATGGTTTCTAAGAACCCATCATTGTATTCCATCCATTGTGTTATTCTTTGAATGATTTCAGCCAAAGATTCAAGAGTTACTGTTTCTTTCTTTTTTTCTTCTTTGGTACTATCTCGAACATGAGTAGAACAAAATCTGGCTTTTATCATAGGATGAATATCCCCTCGAACAAGAGTTTTCTTTCCATAGGAGTTGGCACAAGATTTGGCTTTGATACCAAATGATAAAAGTGCTTTCTGTGGATGTAGAATTTTCAAACAAATTGCTTAGAAGCAATCTTATGAGCTAGATCAATCAAAAATAGTGTGGCAGTTTTCTTGGAATTTCAAGAACACTTGATTTAGTTTTTCTTAAAATTTCAAAAAAATAAAAATTTGAAGAAACAAAAGAAAAATGATATATTAGATGCTGAATAATAAGTATAAAAGTAAAAAAAATTGAAAAAGATAACGAAAAAGATAAGTAAAATAAATCTGAAAAATTTAGGTTTGTTCATGGCTTATGGCGTCAATGGAGTTGAACGTAAAAGATGACCATGGCATGTGAAATTGATAGATGTCTCATAGAATCCTCCTACTGGTAATTGAATAGGCAATCTCTACGATAAGGCACTAACTGACCCTCCTACCCGCAATTAGATAGGTATCTCAGAGTGTGAAGATTCTCCCTCACACAAACTAGTTGAAACGTTGAAGATGACTTCTAATGCACAAGTTTATCGACACTTGCAAATATGTACTCAAAGAATACTTTTAATAAAATCTCAAATCTAATTTTAAATGTTGGTGAAGCCTCCTTTATATAAGCTAAAGACTTGGGTAACAAGTAAAATTCATCTCCTAAAAGTAAGGCCGAAATCAAGGCTTAAAATAAAGAATAAAATTCAAACCTAAACAACTCTAATATTTTAATCTTTTCTTAAATACTAAAGAGTTAAAATGACATAAATAAATAAAGGGAGTGGGTTAAATTGAATTACAAATAATCAATAAAATAATTGAAAATTCGTAATAATTAAAAAATTCCATATTTGGCTCATATCTAGTTTTCTATAGGGATGGCAATAGATCGAACTGTATAGAGTCCAAGTCCAAATTCGATTACAACGGACTCAGATATTTTTTAGATTTGGATTCTAATGTTTTAATCAATTTTTTTCCAGATCGAAATCAGATTAAATTCTCATCCCTAGTGTTGACCCGAATTCGAGGGGTAAATCTGCAAATTTTAGCATCTTTAGGGTATATTGTGTTTCGACCCTCTAATATTTTTTTTTAATTCAAATCAATCCATAATTTTGTGTATTTAATTTATTGCATTTTTAATTTATGCCATTTTATTTTTTTATTTATTCATTTTCGTCCCTTGTTTGTTTACTACATTTAAATTTTTGTGTTTATTTTTTATTCTTTTAATTTGCTTCCTATTTTAATTCATAATTTTAACCTAATATATCTTAACTTTATCTTGCAATTCCACGTCATTTACTATTTATTCACTAATTTCCTTAATTTTTAGTAATTTAATGATATTTACATTTATTTATTTCTCCATTATATTTGTTTTTTGTTTGTTTGTCTAGGATTTTATCTAACTTTTATTTCTTTTTTCATATCTATGTATATATGAATAATTGCATATGATATACGTAGATATATTACACTATATTAAGTTTAGTTAATAGGTATAAAAAACCCCGAAAATCACTTGTAAAAGGGGGGATTTTTTGGTTTTCATTCGAATATAAAGGAGGTTTTTCTTTGGATTCGAAATAATAAAAAAAATAGAGGGATTGGGAGTTAGAAAAAGATTCGAACATATTGTTTTAAGACTCACTCCTATTCGAATAAGGCAAAAAAAGGAAACATATTCAAAAAAGGGTAAAAAGGTTCGTACCTTTCATCTCAGATCTACGTGAATAGGGATTCCGATTCAAAAATCTGACATCGGATTTGAGCTCACCACGTCGAGGAGGTTCGAAAAAGTGCAAACTTTTCTATTTTGGGCCGCCGCCGACGGCGGCGGTCCGTGGCGGCACAGGCGACCAGCCACCAGCTCCGGCTGAGAGGGGGAGAGGATTCTTGTTTTTTTTTTTAGAATTTGGTTCAAATGATATTTTTTCTTCATTTTTAACTTATATACTAGTACTAAAAAGGGGGAAATTACATCATAAATACCTCCTTACCACCGCGTTTTTTGAAATTTGTCTTCCCCATGATTTATTGGCAATACGGGTCCCTAGGCTTTTAAATTTCCTTTTAATTCGGTCACTA
The DNA here is from genome assembly GCA_019671005.1 of Hibiscus mutabilis. Lineage (NCBI taxonomy): Eukaryota > Viridiplantae > Streptophyta > Magnoliopsida > Malvales > Malvaceae > Hibiscus > Hibiscus mutabilis. The sequence continues at coordinate 42,057,100 of CM033731.1, forward strand.
AATTGATTTTACATTAGATTTTTAATAGTAAAATTACACGAAAGTCCCTTCACCCCAAAGATGTTTTCATTTTGAGCATACCGCATGGGTTATTCCCCTTCTAAGTCCTTGTTACTTTTAAATACATTCAATTTTGTCCTTTTTTCCTTTCTTTTATTTTTTTAGTTTCTGTTTTTTTATTTAGTCACTTTTTCAAGTTTATTATTATTATTATCATCATCATTATTATTATTATTATTATTATTATTATTATTATTATTATTATTATTATTATGGTACGTACATATAATGTATATATTATTATTACTTTTATTTTTTTATTATATATGTATTTTTTTATTATCTATATTATATATTTATGTGTATGTTATTATTATCATTATATATATGTTTTATATTTTTATATACCTATTATATATTTATATTTTCTTAACATCATATATATATGGTATTATATATAGTATATTCATTATATTATAGTATATAATATCAATGTATGTAAAGTTTTTTTTATATATATTTGTATGTGTATATCATGATGAATATTATATGCACATTATATTATTCATATATATATATATATATATATATATTTAACCTCATTTCTAGTATTTTTTTAAGATCTCTCGGCCAATTTAAGGAAATATTTTCCACTTCAATTTCGAATATCTGGTTAGGAAGTGACATCCCGACTTATTCAGGTGTTATCCTCATCGGTTTTCGTAAATAAGGAAATGTTCTCCTTAGACCGTTTTTGTTTTTTTGGGGATTAAATTTTAAATTTAAAAATTAAATTTTTGTTTTCTTGCAAAGACAACACTTAATCGACGCGGTACCAATTTTGGGCGTTGTGGGGGGTGCTAATCCTTCCCCATTCGTAACCGACTCCCGAACCCAAACGTTTTGAATCTCTGGTAACCTTTTAATAGTGTCCGGCCTACCAAAGTAGCTGATGGCAACTCCATTCATTTTTTATATTTCCACCATTTTTTCATCCATTTTTTTATATTTCCCATCTGTATTTTCATCGCATTTTTCGCCATCTTCTTTTTTCTTACGGTATTCTGCTAGGAGCGTCATCCCGGTCTCCGGATGACGTCTCTTTTGATATCGTACAAAACTACTTCATTTTTTATTATTTTCGTAGAGGGTAAAACCCCTGTTACGACAGATGGAGACTCCGCTTATGACATTTTTTAAAGAGTCAGGCCAATGTTGATTCTGTGTTGTCTTGTAAGAAATTCATAAATTCGATTTGATTTAATTTTTAACCCCTCAGCATTCATGCATGAGCTTTCTACTCGAGCTCCTCAACCCTTAAGTGGGAGAGATTACTTCATTCTGTGGGGTCTTCACCTCCGTACTGTTGTAATGTGCTCCTAGAATATTGGTCCTTATATTTCGTGGGGTTTTCACCCCCGTATGGTATAAGGGTCGTATTCCCTCGAATTGATGTCCCCGCAACAGTTCGGGTACCCTTTCCTTTAGATCCGAACTGCATATAGTGAGTCGTAAGAGCCAACCTTTTAAGCCATGCGAAACTCTGCCCGTTTATCGGTCACCCTTTTAGGGCTTTGGTGCCTTTATTTTTTTATGTATTGTTTTTATCTATTTTTATTTTTATTTTGTTCATTTGATTATTTTTTTCCCAGACTAACCTCATTTCCTTGTTTTGATAGCATCATATTAATTTCACTCATTTTTCATGACACCATCATTTTAATTTCTTGCATTTCACCGACATAGAGTACTGATTCACGACTGGTTCCTAATCGGGAGAAAATCTAGTACCCTAGATATCAAATGCAACGTTCAAAGTTGTAAATAAATCCCGATAACTCAAAAGTTAGGCCGCGGAAACCATTTTTGAATCAATACTCCACATCTAGAACTTGCATTTTGCATTTACATGCATTTATTTTTCTAAGAATTTAAGGCTAATCCTCAGGCTGCCCTATGACAGTGATACTGGATAAAGCGAAAAGTCAGCCAATTCAGCACCACTACGGAACTCGACACAAGACCAAAATGACAAACGAAGATAGATTGGACCGCATCGAACAAATTCAAAAAGACATGCAAGCAGATCTAGCCAGGAAGTTGGAAGAGTAGCTAGCCAAGGCCCAACAAGACATGGGAGAACAAATTAAAAAATACCAATAGGACATGTTAGGCCAGATAGCGCAAATGGTAGGACGTAAACTCCCTGAGAAAGGAGAGGCTTTTATTACAAATCCTATAGGAAATCCCATTGATGTGGATGAAGGCCCTACATATCCTCCCGGATTCACTCCTTCTCATGTTGATGTTCGACTTGACTCTCAAAAAATACTTTCTCGAGGGAAGTCACCACTCCATCAAGCTGGTACATCATCTCCTATGAATATACCCACCGCATTAGGAGCTAAGCCTGGAGGAAATAAAGCTGAAAACTTCGTATCAGAAATGGACCAGTTGGTCGAATTTGAGAAGCCAAAAATAGAGACGTCAAAGGAGATCGAGGACCGGTGCAAGCGACTTGAGGAAAAGATGGAAGCCATGGAGATAGTAGACACTTTTATTGGATTTGATGCTAATGAACTCAGCCTTGTCCCAGACTTGGTGTTGCCCCCTAAGTTCAAGGTCCCAGAATTCGAGAAATATGATGGGACGAGTTGTCCTCGTGCTTATCTGACCATGTTTTGCTGAAGAATGACGAGATATGGTAGAGATGACAAGTTGTTGATCCACTGCTTCCAGGATAGCCTAATCGGATCCGCCACCAGGTGGTATAATCAACTAAGTCGTCACCAGATAAAATCATGGAAAAACTTGGTCAGGGCTTTTTTGGAGCAGTATCGAAACGTCAGCGATATAGTGCCGGACTGTTGGACTTTGCAACACATGAAGCAAAAGCCTAACGAGAGCTTTAGGCAATATGCACAATGCTGGAGAGACGTCGCAGCACAAGTTCAACCCCTATTTGGTGAGAAGGAAACAGTGGTTATATTTGTCCAAACACTGGAAGGCACAGTTCTAGATTACCTTATAGGAAATGCAACTACAAATTTTGTTGATTTAGTGCTATCTGGTGAGCTTATTGAGAATGCTATTAAAAATGGTAAGATCAACGTCGGTGGAAGCTCGTCCCATAAGAAGTCATCATATGGAAAGAGAGATAATGAAGTAAACTCTTTAGAAGTTTATAATATTGGTCCTTCGAAGCTGATAACGATGATACAACCCAAAGCCATGAATTTTTAAGGATCCTCAAGTCGAGATTCTAGACAAAGAAAGAATCTCAAGAAGATAGAGTTCACTCCATTATTGGTTTTTTATGGAGAAATATACAAGCAATTATTCGACAACCACTTGGTGGCACCCTTTTACCAAGCTCCAGTTCAACCTCCTTTCCCAGGATGGTATAATGCCAACGCAAAATGTGACTACCATGCGGGGCAAGTAGGCCACTCGATCAAGAGTTGCATGGGCTTCAAAAAGCTTGTAGAAAAATTTATTAAGCTTGGGGTGTTAATCTTCGAAGACTCAATTGGGCCAGCCACAAGCAAGGATCCCCTACCGAAGCATGAAGGCGTCTGAATATGTCAATGATACTTTTTTATGAAAAAGACAATGGCCCATGACTAACAGGTCTTAAAATTATAATGTTATGACCATAGTAGGTCCTATTGTAGTTGTTATCTCTTTCGAAGTGATGTTCTTTTGTGTATCTCATTTGCCTAAGCCCAATGGCAGCGAGATCTTTTTGTAAGGGCCAAAACTACAAGGTTCAATGGAAATGCATTTTGTTTACCCTAATTTGATCATACTCGTGCTTAAAATGGCCATGACATAAGGCGCCATGAATTTCAAAGCTCAAACTTGCTACAAAGCTTTTTTAAGGGGCATATACACGAAAATAACTTCACAGGAAGATAATCAAGGAAAATTGGGGCATCTCGGCGAAACAAGTTCGATAACTCAATCTGACCAATAGAGAGTTAGGGGCATCCCTTTGAGGGGCAATTATTCACACATTCATTAAAATCATTTGACGTCAAGTACATGCATCATACGTTCATACGGGTTATCATGCATTAAATGTGCACATTGGACATAAAATAAGGGGCATTCATTTTTTAGCTGGAACATATAAACATGCCCAGAAAGGAGACCGAAGAACCTCAATCACGGGGGCAACAACATGATGATCAACCTCTAGCCCCGAAGAAGACCAAATATACAGAAAAGCTTAAACATCCAGCTCAATGGCAAAATTATGAACATTTACTAATTAATGTTCTTTTTCACTGTCAGGCTCTCGCGCTACCGTTGATGGTGCAACAGATTAAAGTTTTCTCTGGATCTCGACTCTTCGCCAGTGATGTAGCAGATCCTACTTTTTCTCGATCTTGTCTATCTGTCAGTGGTGTAGCGGATCAAAATTTTGTCCAGATATTGTTACTCTGTCGGTGGCGTAGCAGATCAAGTATTTTGTGGGTTATGCCTCCGCCAGTGGTGGTAAACCAACTTAGTTCAGATATTGTCTCTCCGTCAGTGATGCAGTAGATCAAACCCTATCCAGGTCTTGCTTCTTCGTCGGTGTCGCAGTTAGACCAAAATTTTTCCTCGGATATTGTATCTTTTGTGTAGTTGTATCAAAAAGAAAAAATCAAAAAAAATCAAAAGAAAAAAAACAAAAAAAGAAATTTAAAAATTCAAAAAATAAATAAAAAAAGAAAAAAATTAGAAAAATCAAAATCAAGGAAACTAAAAAAAATTAAAGCTTCATCCTCCGATCCTACCCCTCCGTTGATGGAGTAGTTAGGTCCAAGTTATCATCATCCGATCTGGTTCCTCCGTTGATGATGTAGCCAGGTCCAAGTTGCTTTCATTCGGTCTTGTTCCTCCGATAGCGTAACAAGAACCAAATTATAGATATCCAATCTCACCTCTTGCGTTGATGGAGAGGTTGAGTCCAAGGTGATATTCATTCTTACTCCGTCGTTGAAGGAGTAGTAAGGTCTAAATTGTTGTTGTCCGATTTTGTCATTCCGTTGATGGAATGACTAAACAAATATGCCAAATTCTGATCCTGCCTCATCGTCGGTGTCGTAGCTCGGTCGAATCTTGGTCTTACCTCTTCGTCGGGTGTTGTAGCTGAACCAAAATTTACTAACTTCCGATCTTGCCCCTTCGTTGGTGTTGTAGCTGGATCAACCCTACTGAATTCAGACTCTGCCTCTTCGTCGGTGCTGTAGTTGGGTCAAACATTTACTGACTTCAGATCTTGCCTCTTCGTCGGTGTAGTAGATGGACCAAAATTTACTGACTTCCGATCCTGCCTCTTCGTCGGTGTTGTAGCTGGATCTACCCTACTAACTTCTGGTCTTGCCTCTTCTTTGGTGTTGTAGCTGGACCAAATTTACTTCTAATCCTGTCTCTTCATCGGTGTTGCAGCTGGATCAACCCCATTGAGTTCAGACCTTGCTTCTTCGTCAGGTGTTGTAGCTTGGTCGAACCATACTATTCTTCAGTCCTACCTCTTCGTCAGGTGTTGTAGCTAGGCCAAATTTACTCTTTCAGATCCAGCCTCTTCGTCGGAGTTGTAGCCGGATCAGACATCCTAACCTCCATCTTTTGATCCTGCCTCTTTGTCAGTGTTGCAGCTGGATCTAACTATTTTGACAAGTCCAGTAGAAATGTTGGCACAACGTGCTTAAACACGGTAAAGTTTAAGACAATGGATAATTCAAATGTTCATCGAAAATCTATTTTCACGAATGGTCGAAGGAAAATAAATCCTTTAAAAATCCAATGTCATGATTGGTATAAACTGATTGTACCCAGAAAAATGGTACAACTAGCCCAGAGCAAACGGCTACCACTAAAGACAACTCAAAACTGTTGATCCCTGTGCATTTGGGAAAAATGCAAAAGAAGTTCCACATCAAATTTTCTCCAGGCACTGCATCGTCATCAGAGTCGTAGCAAGCCGAGCTCGTTTTGTCTCCTCCAACTGATCGCCTTAGATTTTTGTCTTCCTCCAATAAATCCTCTATTTTGAAGATTTTGCTTGCGTGAGCGGCCAAGAAGATCAAGAGAAACCCGAGAAGAAACGACGGTCAGAGAAGAAATGGCGGCCAAAGAAAGAACCCTGACGACCGGACAAAAATAGTTGCTCTTTTATCTTTGCTCTATTTTTGTTACACAGAAATGAGCAAAGAGGGGTAGCTGTAGCACCCATATTTAGTCCGGGCTTAGCCCAATACAAGAACCAAACCCCAAAACAGACCCAAATACCCTACCCAAATTAATCAAACCCTAACCTAAACTTGAAAACCCTAACACCCTTACACTGCTCAGCCGCCCTACCCCTGTTGCCCAATCTCCGCGCGCGTGGCCAACACGCGCGCCGACCACCCCCTCCACCGTCCAAACCTGCAAGGAATCCAGACCAAGTTGTAATTTTTTATGTCTATGCATGTACCAATTCAGTTATAAAAATCGATGAAAAAAATCAAAGAATGGGGTTTTTTGGAAAGTTCGAAATATAAAGGAAAATAGAGGGTTCGAATCTATAAAAAAGGGAGAGTTCAAAGGAAATAAAAAAAGAGGTTGTTTCGGTTAATTTTTTTATCTACATATCGAATACAAAACACAAAGAGGAGTAGAAATTCAAAATAAAAAAGCAAAGATTCGAAAAGGTAAAAAAAAATATAACCTTTCGTTTTCTCTTTTAGATATGCTCACCTAGGGAAGTTATTGGCGAAATCGGGTCCCAGATTTGAACTCGGGACGTTGAGGAGAATTGAGAAAGGGTAAACTTTGAACCTTTCGGCAGCCATCGACGACGTCACCGCCGGCGGCGAGCGGCGAAGGACAGCGGCGCATAGCAGCGGCGACGGGCAGAAGAAGAGAAGAGAAAGCTTTTATTTTTTTTCAAAACAAATGAGGGTTTGTTTGTTTTTCTAAAAAAAATTTAACTTTTATACTGGTTCGATAAAAGGATAAATCACACACTTAGTCCCTCCGTCCTTTTCATTTTTTTAAATATGATCTGCCGTATGGTATAACTCCGCAATAGGTCCCTGGAAGTTCCAAACGGTTCACATTTCAGCCCCTATCTTAATTTTATCCAATTTTAAAACGGGAAAATTGCAGGATTGGTCACTCTGCCCTATTCTAATTCTCACTGCAGTCTTTTTCCTTTAAGTTTCCTTCAATTTGGTATTTTTTTAACCTTTCCAGCTTATATACATATATACTTTTTTCAATTTGGCCCTCTTTTTTATTTTTAGTAGTATATTTACATATCATTATTATATATATATATATATCTATTTTATTTTCTTAATATGAAGTATATTTTATGTTCATATATGTACATATTATTATTATTATGTATAATACGTAGTATGTGTATACAATTTTAGTATACTATGTTAACATGTATTATTAATATGTTATTATAATATAAACGTACATATGCATATTATTATCCTATATTATTATATATAAATTAATATATATATATGTTTTAATATGTTTATTATTATTTTCATCAATGTATAATACATATATTTATCATATTATGTACATTACACTATACTTAATATATTTTAATATATGCACATCATTATTTTTCTTATTACTATCATTTTTCTTACTATATAATATATATATATATACATACATATGTTATGTGCATATTATATTATTATACCTATATACATATATATATATATATATATATATATATATAAAAAATTTTCCTGTTTATTTTATTGCAAATATATATTCTTTTCTTTAACTCGACCAATTTAAGGGAATATTTTCCACTTTATTTCAGAATCCGGTTAGGAAGTGACATCCTGACTCATTCATGTGTCATCTTCCTTGGTTTTTCGTAAATAAGGAATTGTTCTCCTTAGACCGCTTTTTGGGATTAAAAATTTAAATTCGAATTTTTGTTCTTACGATGACAACACCAGATCAACGCGGTACCAATTTTGGGCGTTGTGGGGGTGCTAATCCTTCCCCACGCATAACCGACTCTCGAACCCAACGTTTTGAATCTCTGGTTACCTTTTAACAGTGTTCGGCCTACCAAAGTGGCCGGTGGCAACTCCATCTATTTTTTATATTTTTCATCCATTTTCCACATTTGCCAATATTTCCATTTATAAAACATTTATGGTGTTTTGCTAGGAGCATCATCCCGGTCTCCAGGTGACGTCTTCTTTGACTCCGTAAAACACGCCATCATTTTTTCTTAAAACTTATATTTTTCGTAGAGGGTAAAACACATGTTACGACAGATGGCGACTCCACTGGGACATTTTTTTAGAGAGTCGGGCCAATGTTGATTTTGTGTTGTCTTGCAAGAAATTTAAAATTCGATTTGATTTAATTTTTAATCCCTCGGCATTCATGCATTGAGCTTTCTACCCTAGCTCCTCAACCCTTAAGTGGGAGAGATTACTTCATTTCGTGGGGTCTTCACCTCCGTAGTGTTGTAATGTACTCATGGAGTATTGGTCCTTATATTTCGTGGGGTTTTCACTCCCGTATGGTATAAGGGTCGTATTCCCCCGAATCGATGTCCTCGCGATAGTTCGGGTACCATTTCCTTTAGATTCGAATCACATATAGTGAGCTATATGAGCCACCCTTTTAAGCCATGTGAAATCCTGCCCGTTTAGTAGTCGCCATTTTTAGGCTTTAGTGTCTTTATTTGTTTTATGTACAGTTTCTTACATTTTTTACCGATTAGTTATTTCATTTGCTTATTTTATTGTGGACTAACCTCTCTTCTTTTTTAGTCGCATTATATTAAATTATTTCATTTTGCATTAATTGCATAACACCCATCATTTTAATTCTTGCATTTTATTCGCACGAAGTACTGATTCACGACTGGTTCCTAATTTGAAAAATTCATTATCGGGAGAAAATCTTGTACCCTAGATATCAAATGCAACGTTCAAAGTTGCGAATAAATCCCGCGAGTTCTGAAGTTAAGCCACGGAAACCATTTTTGAATCAGTACCTCCGTATCTAGGGCATACACCTTGCATTTACATGCATACATTCACAATTTTAAAATCGATCCCCAGGATCCCTCGTGCCAGCAATACCATATAAAGCGAAGTCTAGAATCATGTTGAACCTACACAAGAAACCGGTCCAAAGGCATTTTTTAGAATAACCTTCGCGTTCATACAGACACTATGCCTCTACAAGGCCCCACATCTAGGGGCATTTCCAGGTTCGACTAGGGGGCAACATATCGCCTTCATCCTTCAAGAAAAGGCAAAAAATACTCCAAGCTTCAAATTCGCTTCATTCCAGACGAAGTTCAATGAAAATAATTTTGGGGCATGCACCCGAAAAGATAACTCCACAGAAAGATGATCAAAGCTAAGGAAGATTGGGGGTATCTCCACGAAACAAGTTCAAGAATTCAATCCGACCAACGAAGTCAGAGGCATCCTTATGAGGGGAAAATCATTCACACATTTATTAGGACCATTTAATAATAAATGCACGCATCAAACATTCATACGAGCTATCATGCATTTAGAATAAACATGCACATTAGGCATAAAAGTTAGGGGCATTCATGGTGCATTTATTTATTTATTTATTTGCATGGACATACAAACAGGTCTAGGAAGGAGACCGAAAAACCTCAATCACGAGGGTAACAACATGATAATCAACCTCAAGCCCTGAAGAAGGCTGAATATGAAGACAAGCTCAAACATCCAGCTCTATGAATTTTTTTTGAACATTTACTAATTAATGTTCTTCTGTTTTTTTAGATTTTGCGCTATCATTGATGGTGCAACAGATTAAAGTTTTCTCTGGATCTCGACTCTTCACCAGTAATGCAGCAGATCCTACTTTTTCCCGATCTTGCCTCTCCGTCAGTGGTGTTGCAAGATTAAAATTCCCCCCGGATCTCATCTCTTCGTCAGTGGTGTAGTGGATCCCATATTTTTTCGATCTTGTCTCTCTATCAGTGGTGTAGCATATCAAACCCTATATAGGTCTTGCTTCTTCGTCGCTGTCACAGCTAGACCAAACTTCTTCCTGAATATTATATATTTCTTATAGTTGTAGCTAAAAAAAATAAAAAAAATAAAATTTCAAAAAAAGAAAAAAATAAAAAATCAAGAAAAATAAAAAAAATCAAAGCTTCATCCTCCGATCCTACCCCTCTATTGATGGAATGGTTAGGTCAAAGTTATTATCATCCGATCTGGTTCCTCCGTTGATAGTGTAGCCAGGTCCAAGTCGCTTTCATCCAGTATTGTTCCTCCGTTGTTGGCGTGACAAAGGCCAAAGTTACAGATATCAAATCCTGCCTCTTGCGTTGATGAAGAGGTTAGGTATAAATCGCAACTGTTCAGTCCAGCCTCTTGCGTTGATGGAGTGGTTGTGTCCAAGCTGTTTTTATCCGGTCTTGTTCCTCCATTGATGGCGTAACAAGGTTTGAATTTCAGATATCCAATCTCACATCTTGCGTTGATGGAGAGGTTGGGACCAAGTTACCAGAGCTTGTCCCTCCGTTGATGGTCTAGCTAGGTTCAAGTTATTAATCGTTCTTACTCTACCGTTGAGGGCATAGTAAGGTCCAAGTTGTTGCTCATTCTTGCTCCTCTGTTGATGGTGTAGTAAGGTTTGAGTTGCTAGTATCCAAATTCTACTTCTCCGTTGATGGCGTGGTAGAATCCAAGTTACCCGATCTGGTCATTCCGTTGATGGTTTGGCTGGGTTTACGTTACCGTTCGTTCTTACTCTGTCGTTGAGGGCATAGTAAGGTCCAAGTTGCCATTCATTCCTGCTCATCCGTTGATGGTGTAGCAAGGTTTGATTTTGCTGTTATCCAGATTTTGCTTCCCCGTTGATGGTGTGGTAGAGTCTAATTTATTTGATACCGTCCCTCGATAGATGATGTGGCCAAGCTCAAGTTATTGATCGTTCTTACTCCGTCGTTGAGGGCGTAGTAAGGTCCAAGTTGTTGTTCATTCCTGCTCCTCTGTTGATCGTGTAGTGAGGTTTGAGCTGCTGTTATTCAATTCTTCTTCTTCATTGATGGTGCGGTAGAATCCAAGTTACTGAAACCCAATTGCCATTCCGTTGATGGAATGACTGAACAAATATGCCAAATTTCGATCCTGCCTCTTCGTCGATGTTGTAGCTGGATCAAAACTTTCACCTTTAGACCGTGCATCTACGTTGGTGTTGTAGCTCAGTCGAATCCTGGTCTCGCCTCTTCGTCGGGTGTTATAGCTGGACCAAAATTTACTGACTTCTGACCATATCTCTTCGTCGGTGTTGTAGTTGGATCAACCCTACTGACTTCAGACCCTGCCTCTTCGTCGGTGCTGTAGCTGGGTCAAACCTTTATTGACTTCAAGTCTTGCCTCTTCGTCGGTGTTGTAGCTGGACCAAATCTACTAACTTTCAAATCTTGTCTCTTCGTCGGTGTTGTAGCTGGATCAACCTTACTGACTTTAGACTCTGTCTCTTCGTCAGTGTTGTAGCTGGGCCAACCTTTACTGACTTTCGGTCTTGCCTCTTCGGCGGTGTTGTAGCTGGACCAAATTTACTAACTTCTGATCCTACATCTTCGTCGGTGTTGTAGCTGGATCAACCCCATTGACTTCAGACCTTGCCTCTTCGTCAGGTGTTGTAGCTTGGTCGAACCGTACTATTTTTCGGTCCTACCTCTTCATCAGGTGTTGTAGCTGGGCCAAATTTACTCTTTCAGATCATGTCTCTTCGTCAGAGTTGTAGCTGGATCAGACATCAAAACCTTTATCTTTCGATCCTGCCTCTTCGTCAGTGTTGCAGCTGGATCAAACTATTTTAACAAGTCCGACAGAAATGTTGGCACAACGTGCTTAAACACGGTAAAGTTTAAGACAATAGATAATTCAAATGTCCATCGAAAATCCATTTTCACTAATGGTCAGAGGAAAATAAATCCTTTGAAAAAATCCAACGTTATGATTGGTACAAACTGCAGGGGAATGGTACAACTAGCCCGGAGCAGACGGCTACCGTTAAAGGCAACTCAAAACCGTTAATCTCTGTGCATTTGGGAAAATGCAAAAGAAGCCCCGCATCAAAATTTACCAATTTTCGGTCATGCCTCATTGCCGATATTGTAGCTGGACCAAATCTTCATCTATAGATCTTGTGTCTTCGTCAGTGTTGCTACTGCATCAAATTTTGCAGACGTTGCCTCTACGTCAGTGTTGCAGCTAGGTCAAATTTTCTCCAAGCATTGCGTCGTCGTCAGAGTCGTAGCAAGCCGAGCTCGTTTTGTCTCCTCCAACGGATCGCCTCAGATTTTTGTCTTCCCAAACGAACCCTCTATTTTGAAGAGTGACAAAGAAGATCAAGAGAAGCCCAAAGAAGAAGTGGTGGCCAGAGAAGGAACCTAAACTCGACCGGACAAAATGGTTACTTTTTTGTCTTTGCCCTATTCCTATTACACAACAATGGGCAAAGATGGGCAGCTGTAGTAGCCCATTTCTGTCCGGGCCCCTAGCCCAAATTAAAACACAACCCAAACCCATTACAATTAAATAACCTTTTTTACAAAATTATCCCTAAACCCTAATAACCCCAAAACCCTAGCCCTTTCAATGCTCAGTCGCCGCCCTTTGCCCTTTAGCCTTCCTAGCGCGTGGCCGCCACGCGTGGCGGCTCAACGCCCCGTGGCAACCACGCGCGCCACCGTCGCTCATCCCTGCCCACTCTGCCATCGCCGCTGCTCTCCACCGCCCAAAACGTCATTTTCGCAGCCCAATCTGTCAGATTTCAGATCTGGATATTAGTAAAAACACAAGTTGTATCTTTTTTATTACTAAAGTTCGGGTTTAAATACCCACATAATTCGAATGTAAAAGGGGGATTGATGGGATGAATGAAAAGGGAAAAGTTTCTAAAAATTCAGAGCAAGATCTTTCTTTTTTATTTCATCTTCGAATCACCAAACTTTTTTTTGTTTGAAATCCTAAACCAAAAATAAAAGGAGCATTGGTTTTTAAAAAAAACAACGTTTTCTTGTTTAAATTTGAGATAAACAAAAAGAAAGTTCTTTGATTTTTAAAACAAAGATTTTATTTTTGTGTTGGAAATCTTGAATTGAACGAGAAAAAGGGGAAGAGGTTAGAAAATTTACCTGCGATTGAGGTCAGGAGCGCGGGATTCATCTTATTTACTGTTTAGGCCATCGGCACGAGGTCCTGCTGCCGAAAAACGACGGGGACAGGCCATAGAAACTATAGGGTTTCTGCCTCTACCGAAAGAATGAAAAGGGAAATAAAAACCCTTAATTTTACTTTCTGTTTTCGTTTTTTATCAAATGAAAATTAAATCCCCTTTTATTTTTTGAAAAAACTTTGATATACAGGCCGTGTAAACTTTAGTTTACACGTACCTTTTAGTTTTAGGGGTTAGAGTTCTAGTTTAGGGTTTAAGGTTTAAGGGTTTAAGTTATAATGTTTAGAATTTAATGTTAGTATTTAGAATTTAGAGTTTAGGGTTTAGAGTGTGGAATTTAGTTTTTTAGGGTAGGATTAAGAATTTAGGATTTGAATTTTTATAGTATAAATACACAGACTTGTGTAAAATTAATTTTACACAGCATGTGTATCAAAGTTTTATACTTTATTTTTTCCCCTTTTTATTAAACGCTGATTTCGAGTAAAAAAATTGCCATTTTATGCCCTTTTCGTTTCACTGCATATTTAATATCAAGGGAATATCATTCCTTAAGTCCTTTTCACTTCTTTTCTTTACATTTTCAACCCTTTAATTTCTGTTTTTTGCACCTTTAATCTCCATTTCATGCATTTTTGCATTTTAGTCATGGTATATATATTAGCTTATATAATATTATTTTGTATATATGTATTTGTATATATCATGTAATATATATGGCATCTTATTATATATTATATCAATGAAATTATATAGTATGTATATATTCATGTATATACATATATATTATTTTTGTATATTATATTATGTGTATATTATATTATTATACCTATATATACATATATTTTTGTTTATTTTACTTCAGATATCTTTTCAAAACTCGGCCAATTTAAGAGAATATTTTCCACTATTTCAGATACCAGCTAGGAAGTGACATCTTGACTCATTCAGGTGTCGTCTTCCTCAGTTTTGTAAATAAGGAAATGTTCTCCTTAGACCATTTTTTTGGGATTAAAATTTTAAATTAAAAATCAAATTTTTGTTTTCTTCCAATGAGAACACTCAATCAACGTGGTACCAATTTTGGGCGTTGTGGGAGTGTTAATCCTTCCCCGCGCGTAACCTACTCCGAACCTAAACGTTTGAATCTCTGGTTACCTTTTAACGGTGTTCGGCCTACCAAAGTGGCCGGTGACGACTCCATCCCTTTTTTCACATTTTCCATTTTTATTTTTCATTTTTAAGACATTTACGGTGTTCTGTTGGGAGCGTCATCCCGGTCTTCGAGTGATGTCTCCTTTGACTCCGTAAAACACGCCATTTTTTCTTAACGCATGCTATTTTTTCGCAGAGGGTAAAGCCCTCTGTTACGACATACCTAATATATATTTATGTTTCTTTTAATGTATTTAGGTTTACTTTTTTACTTTATATATGTTGTCTTATTATTTTATTGTAAATATTATAAATGATATTTTGTTTTAAAGAATTAAAAGTCATAAATGTTTTAATTCGAACACGGATATGGATCAGACTCGGATCGAACATAGATTTAGATTGGATTTGGATCGGATCATGACAATATCCATATTCGATCTGTCTCCTATTAGGACTTAGACCCTTTTTACAGATTCGGATTTGGACTTTTTCCAATCGGATTTGGATCGGATTTTTTTCTTCAAATCGGATTCGGATTAAATTGTCACCCATAATTTTCTGTATGCGCGGCCTTCGCTAAAACGGTAGTATCTTGAGTTCCCGGTATCGGATTGATGCGTTTCAAGATGTGTTAGAAAGGTAACTAAATGAAGGTCAATCTGTATGAAGACAACTCAACCTAAAAATGCCCAGATCATATATGAAAGGTCATCGTATGTTGGCTGACTTTTTAGACTTCACAAACAGCTGCAGCTTCTTGTCCAAAATGATTAGTTTCACCCCACCTAGGGACGGATTTATGTGGGGGTGGGGAGGGGCAATCGCCCCCAACCCTTGAAGAAATTTTTTTCACCTTTGTCCCCCTATTTATTTTTTTAAAAAAATTAGTTTATTTATGAATTTGTCCCTCCCACTTTCAAACATTTATAGTTTACCCCCAACCTAAATACTGACTCCGCCCCTGACCCCATGGCATGTATCATAAACTTAAGAAAAAATTATTTTTTAAAATAAAGTAAAAATAAACTTTTTATTTAATTAAGTAATGATTGAATCGAACTAGACAAATCCTGCCAACTAAATTGGAGTCTATCAATTCGGATGGTAACCCAACTTTAAACAAAATTAAACCAAACTACATATAAATAATTTGATCTTGACACTGACAACGTCTTTTTTCTTTAGTTTTAAAAGGGAAACTGAGTGATATAAGCTTGATTAGCGCAGGCCAGCAATCAAGGTTATCCATAATTGAGGGAGGTTGTCATTTTAATACACAACAACACGTAGGTTGTTTCTAAAATATGCATTTAGATTCGGATAGTGTTTGCATTAAAAAAAAAACAGCTTAGTTGCTATCAAACCTTGATTGATGGAAAATAATACAAAATAAATAATGCACCATATCCATCTCTTTGATATAATAAAGAAAATGCTTCATGGACCGACAAATCAACCGACACAAGACACATGTCTTTTGGTGTTCATGTTTCGTTTAGGTATAAAAAAATTACATCGGCACACACGTAAGGCAAAAGCTTTAATAATGTAAAAAGTGGATATTATTGATTAATTTATACAAATCTTTGTTGTTATACTAGTAGAAACAGATGAGAATCTTTTGTATTAATTTAGAGGAGATATGTCACTGTTCCCACTCGAGAAACTTTGCTCTTTCCCCCACTTGTTTTTATCACCCAAAGACAAGAAACCACGGTTTGAAAGAGCCATATGGAGTAGGAATAACAAAGTAAATAATGCTTGAGCAAAGGTCCAATCAAATATTTATTTTTATGTTTGAAGAGTTCATATAATGATGATGGCGATGGTAAAATATTGGGTGATGAAAGTGACGATGAGAATGAAGGGGACGAGACTAGAGTAGTTTCCCGGAAAGTCACCCTCTTTGCAAGAAAGTTCTCCCACTAGATTGTCCTTGTTTATTGCTCCATACCCTAACTTCACGCCATCAAATTTAAAATACGGTAAATTACGTAAATCATCACTGAACTTTACTCTTAAACTTATTTTGGTCAATAAAATTTCAAAATATTCAATTTACTCACTGAAGTTTAGACATTGTACGTTTTTGTCACTTATCCGTTAACTTTTTGATGATGACCATTTATCGGCGAACGAAGGAACTTCTCCAAGATATGAATGGTGGAACACTTCATTGGCACGGGAGAAGCAACATATTGAGAAACGAGCTTCATCCGACGATGGAGAAGGGAAATCGACCAGAGAGAAATCAGAAGGTTCTTGACCAATTAGTGAATTTTTTAGCACTTTTCGACAAAATGGAGGTCGAATTTAGACTCAGGGGTCGACACGAAGTGACTGGTGAAATTTGGGACCAAATGATCATCATCTACGACGTTTGGGTTTAAGAGTGACAAAAATGTTCAATGTCTAAACTTTAGTGACAAAAATGTTTAGTGTCTAAACTTCAATGGATAAATTGAACATTTTGAAACTTCGGTGACCAAAATAGGTTTAAGAGTAAAGTTCAATGATGATTTTGCGTAATTTACCCTTTAAAATACAACTTAAAAAAATAAAATATCTTATCCTAAAAAAATAATTCGAATTTTATCAAGAATCAATTGGTCTAGTAGAATCACACGAAATATCTTAAGCAAGGAATACATGAATTACTTGCAAAAAGTTGCAAGGAAGTTGAGTGAGTAGACCACCGTCCACTTGATCAAGTTGATGAAACCTAAGATGGGTTCCATTGCTGTAAAGTGGAATATATTGCTTTTGGGATGAGATATGGAATATAAGAGAACCGGGGGGGCTTTGGGGGTCCATATAATAGAAGATGGTGTTAACCCCATGTGGCAAATCTCCATAATAGGATTGTGTGAAGAATAAAAGAAAGGTTAAAAATCTATTTTAGAGAAATTTGTATTATACTCAAAAGTACAATATAATCTTTTTATTACAATACTAAATAATTGAATCTACATACCCTTGATGTCAGTACAAACAAATAAAATTGGTTAAAGTGAAAAATTACTTTTTTTAAATAATTTCTACCTAGGGGAGGAGAGAGACTTTACTCTTAAAGGATTTTGAACCCACAACTTAAGGGAGAGGAGAGAATGTCAACTGGAAGCTTTAACCACTTACTCTAAAAATTATTTATAAGTGAAAAAATATTTAAATATGAAAGTGAATTTTTATATATGATGAAATATATAGTTTAAGTAAATGAAGTCATAGTTGAAATGATAATTTTGTTTATTGATACTAAAATAATTTTTAATAAGATAAGACTTTAGGGTTTGAATCCTGTATCATGAATGAAACAAATAAATTAGAAAAACCGTTTCGATAATAAATTTTTATAATATTTGATATAAATTATACGATAATGAATTAAATATCAATTAGTACAAAATATACATTATAGTTTATTTTTTTAAAAGTATGTTATATAGATAATATAAAGATAGAAAGGAGGTGAAGCCATTGGGATATGACCCACAGGTTCCCTTAAGGAGAGAGCATCAAACTAGTACCCCTTTGGGTTTATTTTTCTTTTACAACTGAACTATCCATTCCTCTCTTGGTGTGGATAGGGATGGCAACGGGGCGGGTTTTCAGCCGCCCCAAATCCGTCCCGATATATTAATCCCAAAACTCGACCTTTCCCCGTCCCGTAAATAAAATAATAATTTACCTGCTTCGTCACTCCTCGTCCCGGAAATAAAATAATAATTTATCCGCCCCGCCCCACCCCGATTTATAAACCCTAAATTTGACCCTGACCCAACCCAAAAATATAAAAAAATATATTAAATTTCGTCGACGATAAATGTTAGATTCGATCGAACGACCATTATACTTACAAAATATAAATTTCACAGACTTTAAACTATATATATAAAAAATAAAACCAATTAAATTACTCATAGGAAGAAAAAATACATATTTAAAAAAATAAACTCGACCATTGACTTTTAGAATCAGATATGTTAAAATTTGAGCAATATCTAACAAACATTTACGATAAACACAAACTAAAAAAATAGCTTGAAACTCCTAAAAGTATTTCTATATAGTGGTATTTTATAAATATAATAAAAAAAATAAAAATAAAAAAAATACCGGGGCGGGGAATTTTCATATCATACCCGAACCCGCCCCGACCCGAATTTACATTTTTAAATACCCGCTCTGCTTTGATCCCCAAAAATCATAAAAAAACCCGATCAGATCGGGACACACCGGGTCAGGTCAGGGACAGGTAATAATTTTGCCATCCCTAGGTGTAGACACCTCTTACCACCACCCCTTTTATTTTATTTTATTGTGGACTCTCTATTTCATGCTTTTGCTTTGGTCTTCTCTCATGTAAGAAAGACAAAACCACATGAGCTAACCTCATTCTCCCCCCCCACTACACCCATTTCCTCTTTCACTTAATCATAAGCCTCAGCAGATTTTATCATATCTTATCCCACTTTCTTCTTCATTTCAGACATCTCAAAATGTTGACACTATTCCCACCATCAAACTTTGATGGATATCCCTTTCCCACTATGCACTTCATCCTTGATATTGTTTTTAAATAAATATATTCTATTCTAAATATTAATTCTCTAATTTAATTGTAGGAATTAATGAGAAATAAAAGAAAATATTTCTTGACAAGCGTGTAAGAAGTTTCCGGGGTAAGTGCATGCTTTATTGTTTTAATATTTCCTTTTTGGAAAAAAATCTAATAACCACCCCCTTTGAATTACATTTAGAAAAGATCTTCATTCTGCACACATAAGCACGATTCACATTTTGCACAACGCGGATTATAAATACGCATTCAACGAAATGCGAATTTCGGATGATGTGGCGCTGCTTTTCTTATGGTCGTTTATTTTAATTGGATAACGTAACTCACGTTTAGCAAAATATGAGTTATGCAATAAATTGAAACGAAATGGCATGAATTTATCGTGACAGAGTATTTCAATGAACTCACATTCAATGGAACGCGAATTCGTTGTGTAATTGCTGAATATGCATGGATTGATAGGCATGTTGTAGGTGAATCTGCATTGTGTTGGGTGATAATTTTTCTTGTTATTGAACATCGACGTCGTACTATGGATTCATCTCTGTAAAACGGTGTAAAAATAATCCAGTATAAGGTATCGGAACGTTGCTAAAAATTGCGTTAAAACGCTATATAGCCTTGTTTTTGTGCATTGAATAACATCAAAACAAGTGTCGTTGGGCATGTTTTAGGTGAATTTGCACTGTGTTAGGTGATAATTTTTCTTGTTATTGAACATTGACGTCGTACTATGGATTCATCTCTGTAAAACGGTGTAAAAATAATGCAGTATCAGGTATCTGAACGTTGCTAAAAATTGCGTTAAAAACGCTATATAGCCTTGTTTTTGTGCATTGAGTAACATCAAAACAAGTGTCGGTAGACATGTTTTAGGTGAATTTACACTTTGTTGGGTGATAATTTTCTTGTTATTGAACATCGACGTCGTACTATGGATTCACCTCTGTAGAACGGTGTAAAAAAAATCTAGTATAAGGTATCAGAACGTTGCTAAAAATTGCATTAAAAACGCTATATAGCCTTGTTTTTGTGCATTGAGTAACATCAAAACAAGTGTCAGTAGGCATGTTTCAGGTGAATTTACACTTTTTTGGGTGATAATTTTTCTTGTTATTGAACATCGACGTCGTACTATGGATTCATCTCTATAAAACGGTGTAAAAATAATGCAGTATCAGGTATTCGAACGTTGTTAAAAATTGTGTTAAAAATACTATATACCCTTGTTTTTGTGCATTGAGTAACATCAAAACAAGTGTCGCCAGGCATGTTTAATTTGATTTTGGGCACGGACGTGTGATATATTCTCTAGTTATAGAACTTTTACGTCGTAAAACGAGAACATAATTTTACAAAAGTCCATAAATCGGGGAGTCTATTTTATCTGAGCGGGTTTAAATATAGCATTGAAAATGCTATGTTGTCATTTTTTATCATGAAGAGCATGGAAACAAATGGTCGACAAGCATGTGTAATTTGATTTTTTTATATTTTATCGGATCCTTTCGCCATTGTTTACAGTTAGAAGACCATAAAATGCTATGAAACCCTTTCCTTTTATAATGTAAACATTACAGTTACAAGAACAACTAGTTGATTCAAGGCCCTGTCCTAAGAGGACATTTCCTCCTGTCGTGTCCAAGGTTCATACATTTCGTACACAACCTAGGTTGCCCTGTCTGTTCTTTTGGAACCATATCCTCGACACAATGAATCCTAGTTGAGCACGTATGACCTTTTTTCTTGCGTCGCAAGGAAGAATCTGACCGTATCTTAGGTTCATCGTCAACTAATGCATGATCGTGTTCATTTTCGATAGGAGGAAACTAATTGCAGTATACCTTGAAAACGATTTCAAGTCGGTATACCAAATCAATGAGTGTCATTGCGTCAAAATGAATAGATGTACATGTAGCAAATGCGTGCGCACACGGGTACTTGAAAGTCTAAAAACGTCCACAGTCACATGTTCTTCATTGTAGGTTGACAACGTAATTGTTCTGCATGATGCCTTCGAGCGGGCGCGAATATTTAGTAACCTGGAAGTTGTGTTCGTGACGGGATAAGCATATAGCACCCATCGCATTTGCGTGCGACATGGATATCTCTAAAATTTTTGCTGGATATCTGGATGGAACTTGTGGCCACCTTCTAGCAAGTTCATTGCTTGTTTTCCCAGGGTTGCAAAACGGGTAGTCAGTCGATAATATGTCGTCTTGACAACAAAGGTGATAGGTAAATGACGTGTTCTCTTCAGAGATGAATTGATTGCCTCAGCCAAGTTCATTGTCATGTGACCATATCGATGCCTCTCATCATAACATCGAGCCATTTCTCCCTCGGGATACCAACGATATAATTATATCCAGCTAAATTCCTTAATCGCAACTCCTCTAATAGCTCCTCAAACTCATTAGCTTGGTGTGCGTTTCCTATTAAATAAAAGATTGAATAATTAATAAGAAATAATACTAAATGACATGACAATGGATATAATTTTGATAGTGAAAGGCTTACTATTACCTCTCCAAAAGTACTATTTTTAATGCCAATCTTACAATGCTTTTGCTTGTTTTTAAGTGCATTTAGTTGCATTAGGATGTTAAAACCATGCATTTGCATAAGGAGTTTAGAATTCTGTCTATGCCAGTGTGAAAGGTTGTTTTGTTGGCAATTTTGCAGGTTTGGCATAAGATTTGGCCTAGAAAAGCAACACCGGAAGGAGCGCCAAAGAAAATACTGAGTGTTGTTGGCATAGATGGATCAGACAATGCCAAGCACGATTGGCAGAGATGTGAACTTGATGCCATGCCAAGAGGCTGTTGGACCCCAAAAATA
Source organism: Hibiscus mutabilis (assembly GCA_019671005.1). Classification (NCBI taxonomy): domain Eukaryota; kingdom Viridiplantae; phylum Streptophyta; class Magnoliopsida; order Malvales; family Malvaceae; genus Hibiscus; species Hibiscus mutabilis. The sequence goes on from CM033731.1 coordinate 42,078,902, forward strand.
TACGACATGATCAGGCTCCGAAAAGATAGCAATTGGATCAATCTCCGAAAAAATAGCAGATAAGGTGGTGCCAAGACTTGTTGGCAGATTCATGCCAAGCTTGGACGCCAAGGCAGCGTCGACAGTATGACGTCAGCCCTAGTCTGATCAGCTCTCATTCAAATTTGGATAAGATGATAATCTCTTATCCTTTGGGCAGTTGAAATTTAAAATTCAAATGAGGAGTTCATCCTATCCCTTCTCCGCATGCCTATTTAAACACCAACCAAGCTAGACTTTGAGGGAGCGAAGAAGATTGGATCGTGAGGAGTTGGTGTGCAACGATTGACAACCGGCTACACCTTCGAAGGGTGGTTCGACCAACTTGGCCGAGAAGCCTGGATCTTGAAGGGCTGCATCGAGAGACCCCTTCTAGCCCATTCTCTTTTTCAAGTTATTTTATTTTGTTTTTAATGATAATGTATTTCGAAAGCGTTTGTGGGTTGTTGGTTAAATCCCTCACCATGAACTAATTTAATAGTTGGTGGGGGTGTTTGCGTTGAACGCTATTTTTATGTTTTAGTTTTTAATAATAAATCTACTGTGGCAATGTTTTCACTATTCGACATACTTTAATATTTCCTAAATACTATGCCAAGCGAGAGCTGGCACTATTGGCCTATTGCTCCTCAATATCTTAACGGACTTGGGGTGGCAACGATCAAGTTGTTGAATACTAAGGAGAGAAGCTTCGAGAGAAGTCGTTCAAGTAGAAGAACTTACTTCGGGAGTGAAATCTACCCCTTAGGAGTATAGATTGGATCTTAATCAAATTGGTTTATTTAAAAGTATGCACTATAGAGATATATGGGTTTTTACATGATCAATTTAGGGCAATGACCATCGAGAGAGGCTTTGCTAATTTTGAATTTGCTCGGCAAACAATGCCAAGACAAGTTGTTATTAAAGGCTGGCACAACATGAATAGCGTGAAAATCAGGCATTCCCTGCCAACGCTCATCATTCATTAAAGCACCTTCCCTGCCAACGTCTTTACTTTACTTTTATTTCTTTTCTTTTCAATTATTTCCAAAACCAACTTCAAAACAAATCAACTTTTCTTAAGACAAGTAACAATCAAAGCAATCGAATTCCCAGCCAATCTCTGTGGGATCAATACTCAGCTTACCAGCTGTATTACTTGCAGACCATGTATACTTGCACGCAAAAGACTCATATTGGCACGTTTTTATACTTTCCAACACATATCTTTTGCCACTTTTGCCAGCATTTCACCTAGAAAGTCTACAAGTTTTTGGCGTCGTTGCAGGGGATTGCAACAGAATTGATTATTTTTAAATTTTTACTTGTCTTCTTTTTTATTTTACTTTTGTTTTTATTTTTACCTTCTATTTTTGTCGGTGTATGACCAGAAGCCATCTTGTGGTGGACGAGTGGCCATACGATTCGAAAATTGAGAAAACCTTGCAGATGTTAAAAAGAAGACTTCGAGAGATGAAAAACCAAGGTAATTGAGGGAATGAAGTGGTGAACAATGGAGGAAATCCATTTAATAATGAGATACCACCACCACCTACTATCCCAGTTGTTAATGAGAGACCTATTAGAGAATATTCGGCACCAACCATTGACAATTTGATGCCAGGACTTGTTGGCACAGAGGTAAACATTGTCAATTTTAAACTTAAGTCGGTAATGATTCAAACTCTTTTGAATATAGCTCAGTTTGATAGAGCACTCACTGGAGATCCGAGGCAACATCTAAAGCAGTTCATGGAGATTTGCCAATTATTTCAACAAAATGGAGTAACTGAAGATACCGTGAAGCTGAAGTTATTTACTTTCTCTTTAAGAGACAGAGTAAAGGCTTGGCTTAATTCCTTGCCACCTGGCTCAGTTACTTCATGGGTAGACTTATGCCAAAAGTTCTTGACAAGATTCCAGCCGCCAACACTCACTGCCAAGCTGAGAGGTGAGATCATTACATTCAGGCAGGCTGAGGATAAGACCTTGTATGATGCTTGGGAAAGATTCAAAGATCTATTGAGAATATGTCCTATGCATGGATTCCCGAATTAGACCCAGATCCAAACCTTTTACAATTGATTGAATGCATAAACAAGGACTATTGTTGATGCTTCAACAGCTGGCTCATTGCTTGACAAGACATATAATGAGGCTTTTGACTTTTTAGAGAGGATTGCAATCAATGATTTTGAATATCCTGTTGCGAGACTTAGGACCGGAACTAAAACCAATGGGAAATTTCAGGTTGACGAACTAACGTCCATTCATGCCGAGATTTCCATCCTTACTAGCATGGTAAGAACGTTGAATAAGAACAACGAGTCCCAAGAAGTCAAAGTACTAGACCCATTCTGTACAATCTGTGGAGATAACCATCATGTGGATGAATGCCCTACCAACCCTGAATCGGTAAATTTTGTTGGCAATGTTAATTGTTACTATAATCCTAACTCCAATACTTATAATATAGGTTGGAGACAACACCGTAATTTAGCTTGGGAAAATCAAGGAGGTAACCAGTACAATACCCAGCGCCAGAATACCTAGAGGCAGAATAACAATGCCATGCCATAGAAAGCCCAAAACAATTTTCAGCAAGGGTAGAGACTCAACCAAGGAGGCACTCTCACAGAGTACATGGAGGGGAATGATGCTACAGTCTAGAGTTGGCTGCATCAATGAGAAATTTAGAAGTCCAGCTTGGGCAGATTGCCAGTGCACTCAACAATCGACCCCAAGAAACATTGCCAAGTGACACAGAAGATGCTCGGCACAAAGAAAAAGAGCAATTTAAAGCCATAACTTTTCAGAGCGGTAAGCAGTGTGAAGAGGAGAAGGCTGCCAAGTAGCCAGTTAATTGCCAAGTTGAGAAGCTTGTGCCAGCAGATAATCCCATAAAAGTAGAGAAAGAGGAAACAAAAACAAATGATGCCAGAACCGATGCCATATAGCATACTGATACTAGCACTAATGCCAAACAGACTGATGCCAGCACTGCCCTGACAAAGCCAGCAGCACCAGCATATGTTTATCTGCCACCACCATTTCTAGCAAGACTTCAAAAGCATAAGCAATTCCAGCAGTTCAAACGCTTCTTGGAGGTTCTTAAGCAATTGCAAATCAATATTCCATTGGTAGAAGCCCTTGAACAAATGCCCAATTATGTCAAATTTATGAAGGACATCCTGTCTAAAAAGAGGAAGTTGGTAGACTTTGAAACTGTTGCTCTGACAGAAGGATGCAGTGCCATAATCCTAAACCGATTGCCACCAAAGCTGAAAGATCCAGGAAGTTTCACTATTCCCTGTACCATTGGCAACAAATTCTTGGGCAAGGCACTGTGTGACCTAGGAGCCAACATCAATTTGATGCCATTGTCAGTTTTTCGAAAGCTTGGCATAGAAGCAAGACCTACCACGGTGACACTTTAGCTGGCAAACGGATCATATGCACATCCCAAGGGTAAGATTGAAGATGTGTTGGTAAAGGTAGACAAATTTATTTTTCTAGCTGATTTTATCATTTTGGATTATGAGGCTGATATTAATGTCCTGGTTATTTTGGGTATACCTTTTCTTGCAACGGGTAGGTCTTTGATTCATGTTCATAAAGGGGAACTAACAATGCGCATGAATGACCAGCAAGTTACATTTAATGTGTTTCAAGCTTTGAAATGTGCAGATGAATCTAATGAATGCCAAAAAGAGGAGATGATGGAGTCCATTTACACTTTGGACACGACATAGTTATGCCAGGATACAGAATTTGATGCCAGCAATTTAGATGGCATAGCTGATCTGTTTGAGGAACCGGAAGAACCAGTCTTGGAGGCTGAGGAGGCGAGTTATTTTGAGCAACTACAGTTAGCCAGCAGAGAAATCAAGGCACCTAGACCATCAATTGAGGAGCCACCAGCATTGGAAATGAAAACATTGTCAAATAACTTGAAATATGCTTATTTAGGTGAGCACTCAACTCTGCCAGTGATCATTACCACTAGTCTCACTAATGATCAGGAGGAAAGATTAAGCAAGCATTATGGTGGACTTTGGCAGACATCAGAGGTATTAGCCCAACTATTCACATGAATAAGATTATCTTAGAGAAGTACCATGGAAAGACCATTGAAGGACAAAGAAGGCTAAACCCAAGCATGAAAGAGGTAGTGAAAAAAGAGATCATAAAATAGCTTGATGTTGGGATTATATATCCCATTTTCGATAGCTCTTGGGTTAGCCTGGTGCAATCCGTGCCAAAGAAGGGTGGCATGACCGTGGTACAAAATAGTGAAGCTGGGTTAATCCCCTCCAGAACTATCACTGGATAGAGAGTGTGCATGGACTATAGGAGGCTGAACAATGCCACGAGGAAGGACTACTTCCCATTGCCATTCATTGATCAGATGCTAGACATGTTGGCAGGTAAGGCTTTCTATTATTTTTTGGATGGTTATTCAGGTTTTAATCAGATTGCCATCGCACCTGATGATCAAGATAAGACTACGTTCACGTGCCCATATGGGACGTTTGCGTTTAGAAGGATGCCATTCGGCCTATGTAATACACCGGTAACATTTCAACGTTGCATGATGTCCATTATTTCCGATATGATCGAGCACAACATGGAAGTGTTCATGGATGATTTCTCAGTGTTTGGCAAAACCTTTGAGGAATGTCTTCAGAGTTTGGAGCAAGTCTTGATGAGATGCATAGAGACAAAACTAGTGTTGAACTGGGAAAATGTCATTTCGTGGTGAAGGAGGGCATTGTTCTCGGGCACAAGGCAACTGCGAGAGGGCTAGAAGTGGATCAAGCAAAAGTTGAGGTAATTAAGCAGCTACCGCCTCCAACAAGTGTCAAAGGTATAAGAAGTTTTTTAGGACATGTCAATTTTTATCGGTGCTTTATTAAAGATTTTTCAAAAATTGCCAAACCTTTATGCTTGTTGTTAGAACATAATGCCACTTTTGCATTTAACGATTCTTGTTTGAGAGCATTTTAGGAGCTTAAAGAAAAGTTGATCAATGCCCCTATAGTTGTGGCATCGAACTAGAATGAGCCATTCGAGCTCATGTGTGATGCCAACGACTATGCCGATGGAGCAGTCTTGGGACAGAGGCATGGAAAGGTTTTCCATGTCATCTACTATGCCAGCCGAACATTGAACTAAGCACAATTGAATTACTCTACGACCGAGAAAGAATTTCTTGCGGTTGTATTTGATTTTGACAAATTTAGATATTATTTAATTGGTAACAAAGTTGTAGTTTTTATAGATCATTCGGTATTGAAGTATCTCTTGGCAAAGAAGGATGCCAAGCCCAGACTAATTCGATGGACACTCCCACTTCAAGAGTTCAACCTTGAGATCCAAGACAAAAAGGGAAGTGAAAACCTAGTAGCTGACCATCTCTCACGTTTGGAGCATCATCTTGAAGATGGTAAGACTAATTTGATAAGAGATGAATTTCTTGACGAGTATTTGCTTGCAGTTAATGTCGTGCCATGATATGCTAATATTGTCAACTACTTGGTAAGTAACATTTTACCACCAGACTTGGCATACAATGCTAAGAAAACCTTCTTGTGAGAAGTCAGGCAATACTATTGGGACGAGCCAATATTGTTCAAACAGTTTGCCGACCAAATGATCCGCCGGTGTGTGCCTGAGGATGAACAACATAACATATTGCATCGATGCAATGCTGCACCATATGGAGGTCACTTTGCTGGGGTAAAGATTGTTACCAAGGTACTGCAGTCAGGATTCTTTTGGCCCACACTATACAAAGATGCCCATGAGTATGCCAAGGCATGCGATTGATGGCAACGGATAGGAAACATCTCTGGCAGATACCAACTACCGCTCTAAAATATTATGCCTGTAGATTTATTTGATGTATGGGGGATAGACTTTATGGGTCATTTTCCACCCTCATTTGGTAATGTATACATTCTTGTGGCTGTTGACTACGTATCTAAGTGGGTAGAAGTTGTTGCTCTGCCAACGATTGATGCCAAGGTCGTTGTCAAGTTTTTACATAAGCATATCTTTACTAGATTTCGTGCCCCTGTAGTGATTATTCATAATGAGGGAACTCATTTTAAATGTAATCTAATTTCTAATGCCTTGTACAGGTATATTATACAGCAGAGAATTGCCATAGCATATCATCCACAAACAAACGGGTAAACTGAAATTTCAAATAAGGAGATCAAAAACATCTTAGAGAAGACTGTTAATCCATCAAGGAATGACTGATCCTTAAGACTAGATGAGTCTTTGTGGGCTTACAGGACTACATTTAAAACTCTTTTGGGTACTTCACCGTTTATTACTTGTTTTCAGAAAACCATGCCATCTGCCAATAGTGCTTAAGCATAAAGCCCACTGGGCCATCAAAACACTTGGCATGGCATGGAGAGCTGCTGGAGAAAAAAGGTTACTAGACCTAAATGAGTTAGAGGAATTCAGAACACAAGTCTATGAGAACGCCAGGATTTACAAGGAAAAAGAAAAACGTTGGCATAACAGTAGGATAATGCCAAGACATTTTGAGGTAGGCCAACGTGTTTTGTTATTCAACTCACAACTTAAGTTATTTCCAAGGAAACTCAGATCGAGATGGACGGGCCCTTATGAAGTTGTGAAGCCCTATGCTCATGGAGTTGTGGACTTTAAGAACTTGAAGACGAGAAAAATCTTTAATGTGAATGGCCAACATTTAAAGAACTACATAGAATGTGATCAGAACAGTGCTAGAGAGGTGATCCTCTTGGCAGAGGTAACATGAAAACACCATCAGGTTTGAACTTTTGTAAATATCATGTTAGTGTTTTTCTTTGTTTTTAGGTTTTTAATTGTTTTTCTTTCTTTTTAAGTTTCAAGTTTTTATTCCTTTAATGTGTTGAAAGGTTTCCTTTGAGTTGCGCAGATTTGTTATGCCATGAACCATACCAGAAAGCATGCCAAGAACAATGCCAGGATTATTTGGTAGGAGCTGATGTCCCAATAGCGAAGTCTGCCAGACATAGTGCCAGAACAGCTTGACATGCGGCGGAGTTAAATTTGGAAGAATGAGAAAAAACCCTAGCTTAACCGGCCCATTCAATAGGAGAGAGAGTATTTTTCTTTCAACGTTAAACCCTAGCCGCCCAAAATTTAGGTTAAAATTTAAAATTCGAACCAAACACCTTATCACTCCAATCTTTACCCTATCTCATCACCTACCACCTTATCACTTCATCCTTATCACATTACCTCTTTTAATTTAATTCTTTTTATTTTTCATCATTATCCCTAATTATTTCTCCTATTAAAACACTCAACCGACCCAAAACCTTTTACTTTCTTACCCTAACCAGTTAAATAACCAAAGCAACTACCAAAACCTAAGCCGTCTCTTCTTATTCTTTGTTCAACACCGTCCAAGATCTTTCAATGGCTTCTTCTTCGACTTTCTTCAAGCGATTCTTCAATGAGGAGATCGAGAAAAAGTTTGAATCCAATTTTTCCTCAAGGAGTTTTTGCTATGAGAAGCACTTTAACCTCAACAAAGAGACGAACAATGGTTTCCCTCCGAAAGTCATGTCTACGATTAACTTGCACAAATGGACTCAGTTTTGCCAGCTAAAATGGGAGGTTTATGCCACAATCGTCCAAGAATTCTATGCGCACCTTGTGACCAAGGATTCACCCTTCTTGATGATTAGAGGTAAATGTGTTCGTTTTGATGAAAGGTATATCAATAATATGTTTGAGTTAGATGGTGCAGAGGATGAGTATTTTGAGTACGCGAATTCAATGAATGTTGCCAAGAGAAAAAAGGTTGTTGGCAGATCTGTGTGAGCTTGGCACGACATGGACAGTGCCATTCAAGGGGCACCATACGGTGAATAGACTGGCATTGAAGCCCAAATGAAGAGGATGGAATCACTCCCTCAAGGCGAATTTGATGCCCACATCCCATAACGAGACCGTGTCGGACGAAAGAATGATCCTATTGCACTCCATTGTTATATGGCGCAAGATCAATATTGGTAAGCTTATTATTGAGGAAACTTACATGTGCACAGCGAAAGGTACTGGCAGCTTGTTTTTCCCTTTGTTAATTTCTAACATTTGTATGCTCCATGATGTGCCAAGGCTTGATACGGATAAAGGGCAAACGATCAAAGGAACAACGATTACTGCTACTATATGGAGAAATCTTATTATTGCCGAGCCCAAAGACAAGGGTAAGGGAAAGGCAAGAGCACCCATGCCAAAGCCCAATGAGTCAAAGGCCGCGCCAGCAACCATGCCAGGAACTGTGCCAGACAGTTCACTGGCAATGCTGTCCCAAATTCACCAATGCCAGGAGATTATTCTCCAAAAGCTGGAAAAGGCTGAGGAGCTCAATGTCAAGATGCGACACTACATCCAGGCCAAGGATGTTGTGATCAGGGAGGATCTTACAAAATTATCAACTAATTTTGTATCGGAGTTTCCAGACTTCCCTGTCGAGCTTTCTGCCAGTGACAATGTCATGCCAGCTAGTCCAGTTTATACCCCGTCCGATGCCAGAATCCCGTTGTCTCTAGTTCAAGTCGAGTCTGCCAGTTCTGATTCTTCATCTGAATCAAAGGAAACCAAAGCCAAGTCGCCAGTGACACATGCTTTACACACGTCATTTGATGCCACTAATGCACCTGCTGCATCAGAGCTTGCCAAGGAAAAGGAGGAAGTTGAAGCCTCCACTGTTGCTTCAAAATCGAGCCTAAAAAGAAAGAAGCAAATGGCCCATGATCGTGGGCCATTTGTGAGAAAAAAAACTCGTGCTGCATGGCAAATAGTCTCTGAAAGGGAGTCTTCTTCTTCCTAAACTCCTTTACATTTCACTCCATTGCATTTACATGATCATGCATTTTTAATTTTTTTTGTTTTTCTTGTATATATGTGTTGTTTCATACATTGGGGACAATACACATCTTGGGTTTGGGGGTGTACATTTCTTCACATTTATGCCATGCATTTCATGTTTAATTTATGTTGCCATGCCATCTAGGTAATTTAAAGTAGATACATATTGAACCGCTAAAAAAAGAAAATTTTGCCTCGGTTCAATTTTGAAAAATGTTAACATTTGTTAGACAAGTTTAATTTTATCTAGGTGTCTGTCCAATGAGGAAACTTTAATCTTTAGTTGTCATGCCATGCCAGCGAGTAGTATGCCAGGTTAACTTGGCAATTGATCTCTAGTTTAGGGAATTGAATTTTAACTTAACACATAATATGTATCTAGTTCCTTAGCAAACTTAGTCTTTTTGAAACTATGCTCAGATTTGAAAAAAAAAGGAAAAAAATTGATGCCAGGGTAAAAGAAACTAATAAGGAAACAATGTTCTGCCAAGGCAAGAAAAATATAACTCTCCTTTACCTTAAGGATAATAAGCTACTTGGGGCTTCGTGGTTTGCTCCCTCTAAGTTCTCAACTCTAAAACCTTAGGGTATGAGTTAAAGAGAAAGCCTAGTGATGTCTAGATTAAGGTGGGGATTCGTGGTATGCTCCCTCTTATCTCTCACGCTAAATAGTGTCAAGAAGCAAGCTTAAATTAATGTCAACAGAAACCCTTGGAAAGAAAAAAATGATAAAAATCAGAGTTTAGGTAGTAAAATTGGCTAAGGGAGTGAAAGGACACTTGATGCATATTGCCTACACATCATGCACTTTTCATGAACTTAGACTAGAGTTATATTGTTGCACTTGAATTATTACATGCTTTGCATTATTGCACTGAGATACTAAGGACAAGAATAGAGCCAAATTCTTCTTGCCAGCACGTGTTGGCACTCAACCAAAATTTTGTCGAGGTAACATTTTCACAGTTTTTGTTTTTATTTTGTTTGCATTGCTTGAAGACAAGCAATGAGTTAGGTTTGGGGGTGTGTTACCTCTCCAAAATTATTGTTTTTAATGCCAATCTTACAATGCTTTTGCTTTTTTTAAGTGCATTTAGTTGCATTAGGATGTTGAAACTATGCATTTGCATAAGGATTTTAGAATTCTGTCTATGTAGTGTGAAGGGTTGTTTTGTTGGCAATTTTACAGGTTTGGCATAGGATTTGGCCCAGAAAAGCAACACAAGAAGGAGCGCCAGAGAGAATGCCGAGTGCTGTTGGCACAGATAGACCAGACAATGCCAAGCATCGGTTGGCAGAGAAGTAAACTTGATGCCATGCCAAGAGGCTATTGGACCCTGAAAAAATAGGACATGATTAGGCTCCGAAAAGATAGCAATTGGATCAATCTCCGAAAAAATAGCGGATAAGGTGGTGCCAAGACTTTTTGGTAGATTCATGCTAAACTTAGACGCCAAGGCAGCGTCGGTAGTATGATGTCAGCCCTAGCCTGATCAGCTCTCATTCAAATTTGGATAAGATGATAATCTCTTATCCCTTGGACATTCGAAATTTAAAATTCAAATGAGGAGCCCATCCTATCCCTTCCCCGCGTGCCTATTTAAACACCAACCAAGCTAGACTTTGGGGGAGCGAAGAAGATTGGATCGTGAGGAGTTGATGTGCAACGATTGACAACCGGATGCACCTTGGAAGGGCGGTTCAACCAACTTGGCCGAGAAGCCTGGATCTTGAAGGGCTGCATCAAGAGACCCCTTTTAGCCCATTCTCTCTTTCAAGTTATTTTATTTTGTTTTTAATGATGATGTATTTTGAAAACGTTTGTGGTTTGTTGGTTAAATCCCTCACCATGAACTAATTTAATAGTTGGTTTAGGATGTTTGCGTTGAATGCTATTTTATGTTTTAGTTTTTAATAATAAATCTACCGTGGCAATGTTTTCACTATTCGACATATTTTAATATTTCCTATATACTATGCCAAGCAAGAGTTGGAACTGTTGGTCTATTGCTCATCAATATCTTAACAAACTTGGGGTGGCAATGATCAAGTTGTTGAATACTAAGTAGAGAAGCTTCGAGAGAAGTCGTTCAAGTAGATGAACTTACTTCGGGAGTGAAATCTACCCCTTAGGAGTATAGATTGGATCTTAATCAAATTGGTTTTTTTAAAAGCATGCACTATAGAGATATAAGGGTTTTTACATAATTAATTTAGGGTAATGACCATCGAGAGAGGCTTTGCTAATTTTGAATCTGGTCGGCAAACAATGCCAAGACAGGTTGTTATTAAAGGCCGGCACGGCATGAATAGCGTGAAAACTAGGCATTCCCTGCCAACGCTCATCATTCATTAAAGCACTTTCCCTGCCAACGTCTTTACTTTACTTTTATTTCTTTTCTTTTCAATTATTTCCAAAACCAACTTCAAAACAAATCAACTTTTTCTCAAGACAAGTAACAATCAAAGCAATAGAATTCCAAGCCAATCTCTATTGGATCGATACTCAGCTTACCAGTTGTATTACTTGCAGACCGTGTATACTTGCACGCAAAAGACTCATCTTGGCAGGTTTTTATACTTTTCAACACATATATTTTGCCACTTTTGCCAGCATTTCACCTAGAGAGTCTACACTTACCCATACGAAGAACCATTATATGCTCATCATCATTCTTCTATCGCTGGTAGTAGTTGGCTGTAATGTGTCGCAAACAGTACCTGTGATGAATTAATGAAGGTCCCAAGACGGGCCCAATTGTGTGATGGATCCCCAAATCTCTCTGTCTCTATCTGAAATAATACATATCCCGTCTACTTTTTCTCGTAGAACACGGCACAGGACATGTCTGCGCAGATTGGTGAGAAAAAACGTCCACGATAAGATATCTTCCTTTTCAACAATAGCGAATGCAACCGGAATACATTTTTTATTTCCATCTTGTGCAACTGCCAATAGTAAAATTTGTGTGTACCTGCCATACAAGAAAGTTCCGTCGATCTGTAGCATTGGCTTGTAGTGACGGAAAGCTTTAACGCATTGCATAAATGTCCAAAAAAGGCGAAAAAATTGGCACCCCAAGAACAACCCGGTCTTTATAGTAAGATGGCACTGTCTCAAGTTCCACGACTGTTCTTGGGTTGTATTTTTGTATCAACTTCAGCTATGTTCGTAACTCGTTGTATGATTCCTCCCACTGGCCCTATAGTTGTTTGATGGCGCGATATCTTGCATACCATACCTTGTCGTATTTAACTGTATATGTGAATTGAGATTTAATAGAAGCTATACATACAGACACATATACACGTGGATTAGTTTTCACGAGTGGAAAGAGATAATTACAAAGCACGTGTACATCTAAGTTCGGATGATCTTGACTCAAGCTTCTGACGGAACATGTATGAGGTCCGTTGTATTTGGTTATCTTCCATAGGTTGTTCACCCTCTTCAATCACGATACATGGACCTTCCAGTGACATCCGTCGTACTTGTAGGGGCATTTTGCAATATATTTGTCGGCTTCAGTTTTTCTCACTGTAGAAGTAACTGATCTGCATATGATGTAATTCTTAATAGCAACTATCGCCATTTTTTGTCTTGAAGACCATTCCACGACGTAATTATCCCTCATTTCGTTTAGTGTAATTCTCCAATTGTGGGTATTCTAGAAATTTGGTAACGTTAAATCCTTCCATATCCACTGTTGTTAAGTGGGATGGTGGTTTGTAATAGGATGAGCTACTACTTGTTGCAGTATAACTGCGTTGGGCAACCATTTCCACAAGTTCAGCTTCGTTATCGTCGTCTGTATCTTCTTCTGCCTCATCATCTGTATCATCCTCTGTACTGATGGGCTCGTCAAGATATGTTGGTTCTTCTGGAAATAAACCCATCTCGTCACCATCTGGCCTGACCTCTGTAAGTGGTTCTTCATCAGAATTATCCCCGTCAAAGTTGTATAGTTCTTATTCATCAACAACTTGTACCCTGCTATGTACTACACCGCTAACCTGATCATGAGAGCGCTGATACAGCCTATATCCAATATCTGACGGGTTGAAGTCTTTAAGGTAGAATAACCTAGTGGATGATGATGAGCCCACAGTAGGGATATAAGTCGAGTGTCTCTTTGATGAAAAATCTTCAAACATATTGAATTCTTTACGGGAGTACGACATCGTAGATGACGATGGCCCGACATCTCTACTGTAAAGATTGTACGGTGACTCTTGGGTTGGTGGCAAGTTCAGGTCTAAGTCAAACCTGGCGACGCAAGAATGCCTTAGCCTCGATGCAGACGATGATGCTGGCTAGTCATCGCTCGTATTTAGTAAGTTGATTCCTTGTCGCAAACTTGAGGTGGGGCTATGAGCATTTGGGTCGAAGTCAAGATTTGCACGCAGCCAATTTGGAACCACAGTGTTGTCTCCGATATTTCGTTCAGAAAATGTTATAAACAGCTCAAGTTCCCATCCCATGGAAAACTGGTATGGGTATCGATCATCAGTTGTACACCTTCATCATCCAGAACATCGAATATTACAAAATATAATAGATCTAACGAAGATGGTCGTCAATACCTTAGTGAATAAATTTCTCTCCCAGAAGCAACTTGAATCATGCGCGATATCGTTCGCTTTAGCCTTTCAAATATTACTCCCCTCGGAATTTGTAGCAAAATAGTGTTGCTGGACTGAAACACGACACCGATTTCGGCATCAAAAATTATCTCACCGTCGTAGTATACTATTGCAACAACTCTTCTTGTCATTTTTGAAAGAAATAAGACGTTTATATATATTTTTGAGTGAATACTGATGCATCAAAATGGTCATCCGTTTAGTCGGGGTATTTATAGTTAGGACAAATGGATAGAAATGACGTGATGTTTTCCCACCTGATGGTTGCCAAATTCGTATCCTGCAAGACGCGAGTTATAGGGAATCTGACATGTCAATAAATTCACGTCTTAACAAATGCGAGTTTTAAAATAATACAGTAATCCACGTTTTACCAAATGCGAATTTAGTAATTATATAAGTTTACACCATTCAAACAAACAACACGCTAAAATCAATTATAGCGTGTTATTCTGTTACTGTTTTTTTCCATGAAACCTACTTCTACACTTCTTTTGATGAAAATAATTAGAAAAGATGATTTGTTAGAGTTGATTTTAACACGGGTTAGCGAGTGTACATTCTTCGAAATAAAGTATAAATCTTCCGATTACATTTTCAAACAGTTAATAATCACAAACTTTAACAATCTTCTAGTACAAGATCGCATCCTTTTTTTCACATGCGTAGATTATTATAGCATGAACCACAGACATTCTACAAACATACAAGGTATACTTTGTTGCCATGAAGTACATAGTGTCTCTTTTTCTAGCACAGATTTCTATTGCACCCGTGAATTACACAGTTTCTCTTTTTTTAGCTCAGAGGTCTATTATGCCAGTGAAGTACACAGTGTCTCTTCTTCAAGCCTAGAACGGTATTTGAGGCTGATATCGGCTTACTTTCATAGCAGAATAGTCTAGTAGAGAACCGATGCTCTTCTTCAAGCTCAGAGGTCTATTGGAGCCTAGTATTGCACCCCTAAACACGCATACCATGGTAGGGGCTTTGACTCTGGATACAAGCGGGGGTCTTGACCTAGCCTCTAATATTGAGGTGTAAAAATATGTAACTCCCACCTTCAAACAAAAGGTTAAGATCTCTGCCTGCCATTCAAACAGACCTCGGATTCTCAGATAATGTGATTTGTTGTTGCCGTTCGTCGTGGAAAAAAAACCAAACAATCATCTCACCATAACTAGTAACCCACCAACATCTACTCATCATATAAATGTAACTATAAATACCGACAAACCACAATATCCGGGAAATTTCGTTGTAAACAAATTTTTCGGATACGTAGTTTGTTGTCATTAGTAGTTACAATAAAATCGAAAACTTTAATTTTTTTCGTTAGGTAGACTCCGAAATGGTTTATCGAAAGGAGATGGTATTTATATTATGAAACTTTGGTTAAACGCGAATTTGGATCAGAGTTCCTAACATGTCAGAAATCTCGCGCTCATCAGAAAACGAATTTATGACATATTCGCGTGTAACATAACGCGAGTTTGGTGCAGGAGGATTATTTCAAATATATAAATTTGTTCGAAAGATTTGGATTTTGGGCATATCTCAAACGCAAAATATTTTGAACAAATATATATTTTTAATGAAAATTTTAAAAATTAAAAATATATTTTTTCTACTCGGTCTCGTTTGTTATCGACTCAGTAAACAATTATTTCAACAAAAGAGATCGATATTAAACGCAGAAATTAATGTGAACTATTAAAACTCAAAATATAATTTATAAGGTTAAATAAATATTTATATACAAACTACAACTCAAATTGTTATAAACTACTTAAAAAAGAAAAAAAATAAACTATTGGTGCCTATGTCCACCGGTACCACAGCCTGGTGGACGCCGAGGTCGATCGGGATTGCGTCGACACTGAAAGGGTTGAACTTGCTGCTCATCATCGTCATCATCGTCGTCATTTTCAGTTTCATCTCCAACCGTACCACTCGTTCCACCTGGCCCACTTCTGAAGAATAAGGACTGCGTGGTGTTTCCTGAACAAATCCGGGCCCAAAATTAGTCGGCCATGGTTGAAATGGATAGAAAGGTACGTAGCCTAGAGGCAAACTCGACATGCCACTCTGCATCGGATCGTAGGGGTTATCGACAACAAGCATGAAAAAACCTTCTGTCAGACTCGGCGGATGAAACGATGAGTGCATCGAGTGGGTAAAAGGTTGTGGTCAGATCGATTGGGTCACCTGCAATGGTGTTGGTGCTGAGGAGGCTGCCACATTTCTTCTCCTCGACGACGAAGCAACGCCAGAAGTTGAACGTGCCCCTCTCGTACGTTCAGTCCGCGGGCGGTTGTGTTGGATACGCTCAATAACGACCGCCTGCTCCTCTGGAGTCAAAAGATTGGGCTTCCCATTCGCCATGTACTAGGGAAAGTAATACTGGCTGACCATCGTATCGAACATTACATACTCACAAATGGGCTGCCAATGCGGATGTTCTCTTTCCCTCCACTGAGCAATCCACTGTATGTGCCTCACCGACCAATCCACCTACCACACAATATTAAAAAAATTATTTTTCTTTGTACATATAAACTACATTCAAATTGAAAAAAATATTAAACCAATTAAATTTATTGTACCTCGAGCTTTCCTTGTCAAGTAGCCTATGTAATTCGTCAAAATTTAAAGGGTTCGACGGGATTCTTTGGATGTAACCAAACTGGTGTAAGACACGATCGGTCAGATGCCACTCAACTGTTGAGTACAAGTGAGTGGTACCGTCACCGTCCAAGCACTCTTCATCCCCTCTGAAAATTTCATTAGGCATTCATGGATACTCGGATCCGCGTACAGTGTCCACAAAAACTGTACAATTTACAATTATAACTTAAATTGATAAACTTTATTTTAAATATTAACATCAAATTAAATATTAAATTCAACCTTCAAATATTTACCTCATTCCCATATTCATTTTCAATGTCCTGTCTGATAGCCTTCAGACCTTTCGCTAGACCAACATGGGTTAAATTACCGCTCCACCTACAGAACAACCAACATAACTTTAATATTAAAAATTGGCTACCAAAAAATTATTAGTTTTTTTTTTTAAATTTATTTTTTTCTTACCTCCGGCATAGTGGAAAAATATAAGAACTCGACATGCTCAGTTCAGGGCATAAAAATGGCATTCTGAACCACGCCCAAGAGTGCAACAAAATAAGACAACCTCCAATTTCATGCTTCTCAGGATTTGTGGTCTTGCACAACTCTTTAAAAAGAAATGCCAGTACCGCAGATCCCCAGCTCAGTTTGTCGGCTTTATCAAAATCCCGCAAATGTCTCAACAACAACATGTGTACTTTGTTGAGAGATTTGTCCGGCACCAATATCCCGCCAATTATTTGTAAAATATGCGCGTGAGTATATGCCTACAATAGAAAAAATATATATTAAAATTTTGAAATTTATTTTTTCATTAATATTCAAAAGAAAAAAAATTCTTTACCTTCCCCACTTCCGCGTTCGCGCCCTTCGGTAAATGGCTATAATTTTCCCACAGCCCCACCATCCATCTGATCTGGCGTAGCCCCTAGCAAATCAAAACACAGCCCACGCTAGTCACCACTGTTGTGACCGGTAATAGCCTCTCCGTCTACCGACATACCAAGAATATGCGACACGTCCTCTAAGGTTATCGTCGCCTCACCGCACGGAAGGTGGAATATGTGTGTCTCCGGCCTCCACCTTTCTACAAGGGCGTTGATCAAATCAACATCTAATTTTGCACCTTCAATAATTTTGGATACATGCAAAAATCTAGCCCACGAAATATATTCTTCTAGGTGCGTGTCGGGTCCATTCGTCATCCGAGTGATAAAGACTTCGAGACGACGTTCCATCCCATCCTAAAAAATTAAAATCCACACCTTAATTTCAATTTTAAACTGTCGTATTTTTTTGAATTACAAAAAAAACTACAACTGAAAATCTTAATTTAAAATAAATAAATAAAGCTTACATTTTTTGCCAAAAATTGAAGACGTGTTTATGATCCAACCTTATTAGGGAGCCTTTCATTATCGTGAATCTGAAATATTATAGAAGGAATCCAGAGAGAATATTTGTTTTGGTGTGGTTTTAGTTGTGGGGTAGGGCCCGCGTCAGTTCAACTACGGATTCAACGCAATTCACGTTCTACAGAACGCGAATTCACAGAACATTTAGAATTCCACGTTACATACAATGGAAATTCTTTGTATTTTCAACGCAGTCATTAATATTTCAACCGTTTCGTTTTTACTGCGATAAATACCCGACGTTTTATCGTTGAATTCGCATCTTGTAAAACACAAATTCACTTTAAAAATAATTGAAACGGATAAGACATGCCACATCATCCACAATTCGCATCTTGTTGAACGCGAATTTCGAATCCACGTTTTGCATAACGTGAATTGTGCTTATGTGTGCAGAACGGGGGTATTTTTCCAAATGTAGTTCAAAGGGGGTGGTTATTAGATTTTTTTCCCAAAAGGGAATATTGAAACATTAAAGTCGTAAGTGCATGGTTGATTTTTCCAACTTTTTCTCATTTGAAAGAGAAAGTCAATGTGAACACCATTATTTGCTTCTATTTCTTTAGTTTGATATTTGTTGCAAAATATCATGGGGAAAGATTTTCTAGATAGTCAAAATGAGGGCAATTCTTCAGCTACCCACTGGGTAAATTATCTAGCTGAAGTGATACATGATTTGCTAACTAATAAGTATAATAGAATATATCTTTTAATAAGTAATACATATAATATAATTAATACACCTTTTAAGTTTTATCAATAAATAATTTTTAAGATTGTAACTACAATACAATTAATACATATTTACTCAATAAACAATTTTTATAATATAAATGTAATATAATTAATATTTTATTTTTTAACGGAATTTTTTATTTTTTAATATAATAAAAAGAGAAACTAAGCTAACCTAAAAACATTTTGACCCGTCGTAATATCATGTTTCGTTAGTTTCTGGATCAAGAGTGTGACCTTGCTTCAATTAATAGTCCTTGAAGAAATATAATATTTCAAAATTAAGATGAAATAGTTGATTTTTGTTCTTTTGGAACAAAAAATAGTCAATAGTTCATGTATTCTAATTTTGGTAGTTTTGATACATGTATTTTTCTAAAAAATAAAATTGGTGTGATTACATGATAGTATATATGTTCATACGTTTTTTAACATTTTGATAGGCATACAAATATGTAAAACTTATATGTAATTTTGATATAACTTAAAGAAAAATGATTTTGGACTTAAACTAACTTGCAAAAATATTTCAAAAGTCCATAAACTTGAAAAATATATTTGAAATATTTTTCAAAAGGTCTTTGACATGTTTTAAATAGCCAAAGTGTCAAAAATAGGCGATGAGTACCGATACGTATGTCTCCTTACCGATATTCAGTGCCTATATCGGTACGGATTTTTGCGTACCGATACGCCCCTTTTTCTCTATGTTTTGGAAAATTCCAGTATCCAATTTCCGTACCGATACGACCTCAACCGTATCGATACCCTTTGGGTCGTACCGATATGCTTATGCAGCATACCGATATCCCTTTGTTATAAATGCTTCAATGGTTATTTTTCTGAAGAACATGTATCACTATCGATCCTCGTGTACCGATACCAATAAGCCCAGAAGTGCATTTATTGCGGGAAATAAAGACCCCAACGGCTAGTAATGGCCACAAACTCCTTAGAGGATTTAAAAGCCTCATTCAAGCAGCCATGGAAGAACAAGAAACAACTGGGCAATGTTCAATGTATAGAGAAAGTGTTTTAGTGCTTTAATTGTCAATTTCTTTGTAGAATACACTTATGAGCTTAATTATTATATATGCTCAAGTGTTAGGTTTGGGATGAGTGCTTAATTTGCAAACACACTGACTTATGAGGGTTTTCTTGTTTGTTATTTGTTTTTCTCTTTGTAAAAGAGGGTTTTCTCAAAGCTTTGGGGTATAAGCTTTGAGGTTGTAAAGGTTTCCTCTTGAACTTAAAAAAGGGAAGAAATTTATAGTGAATTTGGGAAATCCTTAGTGTGAAGCTAAGGTAGTGGATGTAGAGTTTGGTTAAAAGCTTGAACCACTATAAATCCTTGTGTCCAATTTTTAAATTCCATTGCTTCCACCACTAACACTTAAAAACCAATTCATCCTCCTCTTGGCTACTCGGTTGATCGATTCGAGCCTCCCAATAATTGGTATCAGAGCAAAGAACTTGAAGGAGCTCAAGCTTGATAAGCTTATGGGATCTTTGCTCACCCATGAGATGATGATGTCCAAAGGGAAAAAGAAGATAGTAGAGCAAGGCATTGAAGACTTGAATGTTGTTGCTCTCAAAACCTCCTCAAGAATTCAAGAAGAATCAAGTGAAGAGGATAGTGGAGATAAAGAAGAAGAGATAGACAAGCTCTTATCCAATTCATGGAGCAAGAAAAGAAAGAATCAAGACAAGAATCGAGGATGAAGATAAGGGATCCCATCATATGCTTCGAGTGAAAGAAGTCGGGGCACACCTAGTATGATTGCCCTCATTTCAATAAGAAGGGATCAAGCCATAAGAAGAAGGCATTTATGGCTACGTGGAGTGATGAAGAGGACTTCATCGATAATGAAGTAGCCCACCTTTGTCTCATGGCTATCGAAGAAAATTCAAGGGTAACTTCTAATTCATCTACTTCAATTTCATATTATTTTGATGAATTACAAGATGCCTACAATGAGTTAGTTTTAGAATTTAAAAATCACATTTTGAAAAACAAGAAAATGGTTTTCAATTTGAAAATTCAAAATGATTTGATTTCTAAAACCAAGGATGAACTTGAAGGAAAACTCATTGAGTTTGAACAAAAGAATGTCAATTTACAAAATTTGCTTCAAAAAGTTCATGAAGATCGTCAAAGAGAGCTAGATGATCTTAGAAAAGAAAAAGAATTAATTTACAAAAGCTTTAAAAAGAAAAATGGAGATTACCCCAAAACCAATTTTATAAAATCAAATTTTTATGTAAGACAATCTAGTTTTCCTAGATATTTAAACGATAAATGTGTTAAAAACATTTGGGTCCCAAAAGTACTCGTTGTTTCAAACAAAAAATGATGAAATTAAAAAATAGATTCCTAAGGGGACTAAAATATTTGGGACTAACTCTATTGGATCCAAAGCAATTTGGATACCAAAAATTACTTGATTGTCTTTTGTAGGTGTACTTGAGTCATTGATGATCAAAGTCAAATCTTGGAAGCCCATGACACACAAATGAGGAAGGACACTTGGAGAAGGAAGGCTTATCATCCTACCTTGGTTCAAGTGGTAAAATTTATTCTCATACAATTGCTTGATCATGTTATCCATGTCTAATTTTCATATTGATCTAAGCATGTTTGTATGACTCCATGTTGTGCATAATTGCATATTGTTAGGGGGAGTCTCAAATTGCACGAGTTACATATTTTTGGCCTAATATGTCTATCTTTATGTTTTTGGCCTTAAACTTGTAATGTTTGGTTGATTTTGGCGAATTCATGCTTTGTATGTGTTAAATGTTATGTTTTTAAGAAGTATGTGTAGCAAAATGTATATCTAGGACTTAATAGAGCCTTTGTATGAACTTAAAACTAAGTTGTAAGGCCCTTTAAGTTGTTTTTGCTGTAATTTTTCACCAGTTCGTGCCCCTCGGTATCGGTATAGCTCATACTATACCAATACGGGCAGTCAACCAATACCGATACGAGCATAACCGTACCGGTACGACTAGTCAAAAAGGGGCAGTTTTGACCTTTTTGTCATGCTTTGTATGCGTATTTGTTTAATTTATATATATGGCATGTATGGTTGAATTTCTTTGAATTCTTTGATTAATTTGTTTATTTGAAATTCAATTATTTCTCTTGAATTGTTGGACTAACAATCTTTTTAATGCTTGATCAAGGGGTGCAATTTAAAAATTCTTTTCATGATAATTTTTTTAATCCCTTTTCTCCATTTTACACCAACAATTGGAGTTTTATATCAATTGGCACTTATTTTCAACATGTGGTGTTTTGTACTTAATGTGATTTCAAACTTAGTTTTAAAATTGTTTTTGATATAACAAAAAGGGAAAATATATGTTTGAAAAAATTAATTTCAACAAGAAAAAGGGGGAGCTTTAAATATTTTCTAAAAACATTATCTTTTTCTAAAATTATTTTTCTAAGGGGGAGTTTTCACAAAAATAATTTTTCAAGTAGTTTCGCTATATAAAAAATGGGGAGATTGTAAAACCTATATGTGATTTTGATATAAGTTAAAGAAAATATTTTTGGACTTAAACTAACTTGCAAAAATATTTCAAAAGTCCATAAACTTGAAAAATATGTTTGAAATGTTTTTAAAGGGTTTTTGACATGTTTTAAAAGTTTTTAAATAGCCAAACTGTAAAAAAAAGGCCACGAGTACCGATACGTATATCCTCGTACTGATACTCATAGTGCCCATACCGGTACTAATTTCTACGTACTGATACGCCCCTTTGTCCCTGTGTTTTGGCAAATTCCAGTAGCCAATTTTCGTACAGATACTGCCTCAACCGTATCTATACCCTTTGGGTAGTACCGATACGCTTATGCAACGTACCAATACCTCGTTGCTATAAATGCTCCAACGACTATTTTTTTGAAGAACAGGTATCGATACCGATAAGCCCAAAAGTGCATTTATTGCGGGAAATAAAGACCCCAACGGCTAGTAATGGCCACGAACTCCTTAGAGGGTTTAAAAGACTCATTCAAGCAGCCATGGAAGAATAAGAAACAACTTGCCAACATTCAATGTTTAGAGAAAGTGTTTTAGTGCTTTAATTGTCAATTTCTTTGTAGAACACAATTGTTATATATGCTCAAGTGTTAGGTTTTGGGTGAGTGGTTAATTTGCAAACACACAGCCTTGTGAGGTTTTTCTTGTTTGCTATTTGTTTTTTCTCTTTGTAAAAGAGAGTTTTCTCAAAGTTTTGGGGTATAAGCTTTGAGGTTGCAAAGGTTTCCTCTTGAGCCTAGAAAAAAGGAAGAAATTCATAGTGAATTTGGGAAAATCCTTAGCGGAAAGCTAAGGTAGTGGATGTAGAGCTTGGTTAGAAGCTTGAACCACTATAAATCCTTGTGTCCAATTTTTAAATTCTATTTCTTCCACCACTAACACTCAAAAACCAATTCACCCCCTCTTGGCTACTCGGTTGATCGATTCGAGCCTCCCAACAAAATACATTTTGCAGACAAAGATGCTCAAACCCAAGTCCCTTAAGATAAGCATAATATAATCTTTCTTTCCACCAAGACCACTCGTTGGGCTCGATTCATATTTTTTTAAAAAAAATTTAAATGTCAATTCACTCATAATTCCAAGACATTTAACTAAATCATATGACCTAAATTTATCAAATTGAAGAATGAGACCACTCGTTGAGTTCGATTCATGTAGTTTTTAAAATTTGAAATTCCAGTTGACTCATAATACCAAGACAATATAACTAAATTATATGACTTAAAATTATCAAATTGGAAAACAAGAACTAAATCTATAAGTGACATATAATATATGGAACATTTTAATTTAATAGATTTCATAATTATTGTACAATAAAAATAAAAATAAAAATAGATTTTGTTAGTTGTAAATAGGGCATAATGTAAAAAAGAAAAACCTAATTAATTAAAGCTATACGGCATTAATCCGTGAACGGGACAATGAATATGATAGAAAGTGAGGGTAGACGAATTTCTTTCGTATATAAATGTAAGAGTATTTGATTTATTTTTTCTAGACAATAATTTTTGTCAAAATTTAAAAATAAAATTACATAATCATCTATGAAAGTAAAATATTTTTAATCATTTAAAAATAAATAAACGTACAAAATAAGATTATATTTTCTAAAATTTATATCATATAAATAAAAAAATTGAAAACAATATTGAAAATGTTTTCTATATAATTATTAAATAAATTTAGTCATGGATCAAAAGAAAAGGGTACCCACTGGGTAGAGAAAGTTTTCTCAAAAAAACCACAATCAATATAATTAAATTTCAACAATAAACAAATTAAAGGGGAATTGATCAAAACCCAAGAAAACTATCATTAGACATGGATCAAAAGAATCAATAATAAATACCAAGAGTAATCCCTTCATAGATAAACTATTTTTTTCTTCTAACGATCATTTACAAACACATATTTAAAAAAGATTGATCAGTAATTATACTAGTATTATGTTTCTACAAATTACCTTAATTTTTTAATTCACTACAAGCCCTTTAACCAAAAAAAGATTGTGGGGGAGTCTCTTTTCTTTCTTTCTTCTTCCTATACTAAGTTCTAAAGAACTTAATCAACATGCTGCAGAAGGATTGGAGAAGGGATTGTAGAAATGAGGTTTCGTAGCCATTGAAAATGGGCTCCTGGAATTGCCATCGGCAACGCCGCTGTTCCTTTCACAAGACGGGCACATGGTGAGAGTAGCCGCCGGCATCTGCATGTAAAAAGGCTGAGCCGCCATTTTCAGTGCCTTGAGTTCTTGTAGTTCCTTTTGCAGTCTCCTGTTTTCATCCGTCAGTGTCTCACAACACTTCTTCAAGAACTCACAGTCTACCTCAGTTTGCTTAAGCTTTGTCCTGCACATAAAAAAAAATCATCTTTTTTCATGATTTTGCTTGATGGATGAAAAAGTAAACAAAAAAAGGCAAAAACTTTATAGACAATCAGTTTACCTTGCTCTCCTGTTCTGGAACCAAACTTCAACTTGTCTAGGCGTCAGGCTTAATTGCTTGGCCAAAGCTTGCTTTTGCTTCTGCTTTTGCATAAAACATAACCAATGATTAAACCAAGCTGATATAGTGATATATATATATATATAGAGAGAGAGAGAGAGAAGTACTAACAGAATTGAGAGTGGTATGTTGTTTGAAGCTTTCCTCGAGGAGAGCAGTTTGTTGTTTGGTGAGCCTAAGTTTCTTTCTTGCATTAACACTGTCTTCGTCTTCATCACTAAGTCTAGACGAATTCTTTTCTACCTCTACTTCCTCGCTGCTAATCTCTCTTTCTCTCTTAACCCTACCACTAGAAAGCGAAGAAACAGCGCTATGGGGAGAAGCTTGACGTCGATACAAATCACCGGCGGTGGCGGTAGGTTCCTGATCATGGTGATGAAGATAGTCACCTTTATTGACGTCAAACTTTTTGGTCACGTCGTAAAACTGATCACCACAAAGACCCAAGGTCAACGCCGGTTCAAAACTCGATGGTTGTTGTTGTTGTTGTTGTTCAAACTTGAGACATGATGGCTTGTTGGGGGATTGATTGTTGGGCTTGGTCGGAGTTTCCGGGGTCGAGAAGAAGCCTAACCTTAGAATAAGACCAGTATTGCATGCATCATCATCAACACCCATTCAGCTGAAAATATCTGTGTTTTACCCGATGGAATTGGACAATTTTTTTTTTTTTTTTTTTCTTTGTTATGAAATGTAAGAATGAATGAAAGAGAGGGAGTTGAAGGGGGAGGTTTGAAATGATATGAGGGTGCAAAAGGGGTCTTAAGAAGGGAAGTTGGGTGTGTCATGGGTGGCTATGATTAATAATAATAATAATAATAATAATATAACTATTATTATAATTATTGTTAAATCTCCTTTTTTTCTCTCCAGTTAGGGATGAGACCATATCAGGCCAGGTCGAGTTTTTGGCCGATCCGAATTTGATCAAAAAATAATTATCCTAACTCGACCTAACCTAAAAATTATTTACTTCAGCCCGATCCGATCTATACAAAAATTTATTTTAGGGATCAATTGAAAAAAATTAATTTTAGGGACCTAATTATAAAAAATTAATTAATTTTAAGAATTTAATTGTAAAAAATTAATTTTAAAGACCTAATTATAAAAAATATATAAATAGGAGGTATTATTACAAAATGTCCTAAAAATATAAAGAAAAAGTACACTAAATATTTCGAGTCGGATCAAGTCAATTTTTTACCCTAAATTCGAACCCGACCCGACCTTACCCCTAATAAAAACTTAACTCAAACCTAACTTTTTTACACACAAAAAAATTCAAACCGATCAAGCGAGGTCAGAAATTTATCGGATCCAGGTAAAATGCCCATCTCTACTCTCCACCATCATTTCACACTATACAAAGGTTGACCAGTTGAACCCCACTATATTTTAACAACCATTATCTTAAAGAAACAAGGCAATTTCCTCTCTCATTGCCGTAGAAATGAAACAAAAAATATTTTCTTACATTTTTAGTGTTTTTATTTATGTTTTTATATTAAAGTATTAAATTAAATATTTAAAATTAAGATTTAATGTTAAGGTTTAGAAAATTAAAAGTGAAGTGTTTTTAGGTTTTAAGATTTAAAATTAAAATTTATAATTTATTTTTTTAATGTTAAGATATAGAAAATAACATAAAAAAGAACAGCGAATTTTTGTTCTAAAAATACGCTGCAATCTGGGTAGGTATACAGTGCGGCCAAGTCGAGGTACGACTACGGTGCGACACCAACCGAAAAGATTACACAACACGAAACATGAAATTGAAAATTTTATATTTTTTAAAATATTTTCTGTTGGTGTCTTGTGACAGTATGGATACTCAGAGACAAATTTTAATATTTATAAAAACTTAAAATGTTATCAGAAAAGATAAGTATCAATACTTGAAGCTAAATTTTGATACTTAATCACCAACTTAAAATATTATAAAAAATATTTTATTTTATACAAAAAAAATTTACGTGTTGAGTTTAATGACAAGTAACAAATCTTTAAATTTTATTTTATACAAAAAAGTTCTACGTGTTTTGATTTATCATTTAATAATTTAATTCAGTTTCAACTCATTCTAGATTGAAATATCCTCTTCTTAAATGATAATAAATATTCTTACTATGGTATTTTGTTTAAATATGGTGGCAATCGGGTAGAGAATAATTGAAAATTAAGAGGATTTAAACTGACTGACATGAAAACAATTGAAATTTTTACCCACGAGGACGACTTAGGTTCGGCGACTAAAAGTGTGTGCTCAGGGACAGCGATTGGTGGTGGAAGCGGTGGCAATTTGAGGGTTTGGGTTTAGGAAATTTTAGAGATTTGGGGACTATTTTGTAAAAATTGCAAATTTTCAAGATTTTTTGAAAAATTAATTTTAAAAAAAAATTGTTTTAAGTTTTAAATTTTGAAAAAAAAAATAAGCATGTCAAATATGGATTGGTTAACAATTTTTTAACACCCCTTAACAACCAAGCAACTAAAATTGCAACACTGTAAACTTTAGGCACCTAAAATTACAACGATGTAAACTTTAGGCACCTATTTTTAGCAAAAAAATACTTTAAGCACCTAAAGTTCAAAAGAGGCATACTTTGGACACTATTTTTCAATTAAGCCTAAAAATCCATATACAATTTCTTTATTACACCATTTATAATTATTAATTAAACAAAAAATTATATAAAAATGTTTTTTACTCTAAAGAATAAATTATAGTAATAAGTAAATAATTTTTAATATGTTTATATTTGTATCATAATTTCTTTTGTGTTCAACTCTTTCCGAAACCGTGCCCAATATCAAAGAAAATTTTAGAACGGATGACGCACATCGCTTTACATCACAAATGTTACATCTCGCTAATCTTTTAATGACATTTAAATAAATATTAAAATTTTTAGGAACTCGACATGTAATTAATCATATTTTTAAAATAAAGTTAGAATTTGGGTTGAATAATGCTTCATCTTTTTATTTTTTAGTTTTTTAAATCTTTAATTAAAAATATTAATATTAAATTCTTCATCCTTCACAAACCCTAGACTCGTCCCTAAACCTTTCTCTTTGAATTATTTTTTGATCAAATAAAGAGGTATTATATTTTCATGTCGGGATAAATTCTTCCATATAAAAATAAGTTTCGGAAGGCAATTGTGGACGGGCTTAACAGATTAGAGTGGAAGAAATCCTTCTTGTTAAACTGCATCAATTATTCCCCGTAAAGAGATGGCTGCTCTTGTTTCACTTTCCTAAATTTTGGGATAATTGAGCTCCAATGGCAGAAGACACCTAAAATTTAACGAAACCTTTCAGAATAAATTTGACCCTTTATTATCCAGCAATTACGAGGAAACAATGTATTCACAAAGTACTACACCCTTCTCTTTTGAATTTTACAAGGGGATGCTGTCAAGTATTTACTAGAACAA
The DNA here is from genome assembly GCA_019671005.1 of Hibiscus mutabilis. Lineage (NCBI taxonomy): Eukaryota > Viridiplantae > Streptophyta > Magnoliopsida > Malvales > Malvaceae > Hibiscus > Hibiscus mutabilis. Next base: position 42,106,759 of record CM033731.1, read on the forward strand.
GAGCAGACAAGTACGAAATCTATCGACAAAACATGTAGGATTGTATTTGGTTTGGGTAATAATTAAAACATGTTCCATTTTAATCAGATTATGAGAAGTTGTAATTATTCAAGCACGAAATCTATCCACAAAACATGAAATTTACAATCCGACTTGCATTCACATTAACTACATTCGAGCCCCAATTTAACAAAAGTTGAACAACAACCGAAACAAACAGTAGGACTGTATTTGGTTTTCGATTTTCTTGTATTCTTTTCCGGCCAAATCCGTTTTGAAATCAAAGAAAAAGATATAAACAAAAAATTAGAGCTAATATGAGAGGAATTTAAGGCAAAAAATGAAAGGTTATTTGATTCATATGCTAACTTTGTGTTGAAATATGGTTAATTATATTTCAAGTCCCTAAGAATTTTAATAATTATTTAAAAATTACTAAAAAAATTAATAATGTGTAGCGGTATATAACGTCAGTAGTATATAACGTATATGTCACCCGTTCTAGACGTAATCCAGGAATAAATATATAGGCCTATGTTTTTGCACCCATGCTATAAATTATCTGGATGTGCAGCAGTGTTAAATTGGACAATTATTAAAGCCTGCCTATATTTAAGTTCGAAATAATGGGACATCATTGGATACTAACAAGTTCCCTTTACAACAGACCACATTAACTGTCTCCCACTCCATGCCTGCTTTAACTGGTTAGATATGGGCACCATGTCACCCTTGCTTACCAGACATTTCACTTCACATCCATTTCCATTTCTTTTTGCCTTTTTCATTTCAAGAAATTTGTGGGCAGGAACCCAACAAATGGTCCTAGTGGAAAAACGAATAATATTTATTATAAGAGATTCGAGTTTACTCACAATGTCTGCAAGGTATGTACATTATTAAAGGGTTAAGAATATCTATGAACAAATATTACCTTATAATCACCTTTAAATTCTTTAAAAGAAACCAGTGAGCAGTTTTCAGGACAGAGATAAAAATCAAGATAAGAAATAATTAACTATAAAATGAGAATGAACTAAAAAAATTAATTTAAAATCGATTTGAATCGTAACGTAAATTTTAATTATTTTATGCAAATTGAGAGAGAATAATGGAGCAAGAATATGATCCATGACCAAGAGGGGTGTGCGTTTGCATAACGAGACAGTTGAAGTGAGAAAGCAATGAGGGTCCACTATCGAACAAAAAACATCTATTTCTTTTCGGTGTTCTTTTATACTTCAATATTAAAAAAATTAAATTTTAATCATTAACTCTAAATTTTAAATCTTAAATCTCAAACTTTAAACTCTAAAAATATATTCTACATCAAATTCCCCAAACTATAACCCTAAACTTTAATTTTAAACTTAACATTTTAGTATGAGGCATAAATAAGAGCACCAAAAAATAAAATATTTCTATTTCCTACGGCCTCCCTCTCCTATACATCGGGTAATCACTTCCCAATAATGCTTTTGTGGGCTATACTTATCAAAAGTTAGGTCACCTATAACACGTGATTATCACATTAACATAATACAACTAACCAATACGAGATCAAGCCTTTGGTTATTTGTTACTACTGGCTTCAAACAAAATTAAATATAAAAAAGAAACAATAATTAATACATTAAAAACTTGGGGGAATTTTGCTTACCTTCAGGGATCAGTCATTTTATCAGAAAGGTGTGGTGCTGTTGGTTCCGCTGAATATATAACAGGCTTTCCTTTCTCGGGCTAAATGTTCCAATATTGTCATTGACTTTTTTATTTCGCCATTTATTGTTATTGTTACGGATAAAGTGGAAGACGGCCAAACTGTACGACGATTTTAGGGAAGTCGGCAAGACTATCAGGCCATTTAGTATTGTCAGTAAAAACACACTACGACAACTACGTTTTCTGTATTAACTGTGCTTTTCAAAAATACATCTAACATCTGAAAAGCACACCACATCAACTGTGCCTTCGAAAGACAAATTCATGTTTTTGTCTGACCAAAATGAAAAAAAAAAAACTAACATGAACCAATCATAAGATTTAGCTTAATAAATTGCAAATGTTATTGGTGTTAATTTATATAGATGTAATTAAAGTATTAAATATTTCTTATCGATATGAGATTCATGAGTTAAAAAATAGAAATCATACGAAAAATTTTAAAGGCAAACTTTTTAACTCATGAATCTCATATCGATAAGAAACAAAGACTAAAAATTCAATTACACCTTATAAACTAATGTCAATAACAATTGCAGTTCATGAAGTTAAATTTTAGCTTTGGTTCTTGTCGGTTTATTTTTCATTTTAGTCCTTCTAAGCACTCTAAATTACAATTGATGTGACATGCTTTTTAAAAGTTACAACCGATGAGATGTGTTTTCCAACACAATTGATGTGTTTCGCTTTCTAGAAGGCATAATAAACAGTAGACACTTTTTATAAGTTGCCACTGACATAATGCGCTTTTGTCTTATCTTATATAAATGAGTGTTATTTTTTAAAATAATTTAAAATGAATATTATTTTATTAAATAATATAAAATATATATTATTTTTAAAAAATGTTATATTGCTTAGTATTTTTAAACAAAAGAAAATTCCTCGTCAAGCTTGAAAATTGGATAAAAATATAAAAATTATAGTATAATTTTACATACTTTGAAATTTGAACTTGAAAATATAATACAAATGGCACATGGAAAATGATATAAATATAATAAAAATATTCTATCTTGTCAAAGTCTTGATTAATCGGCAAGAAAAAACACCAAAATTTAAACATTTTTCTCGTATTAAACAAGCCAATTACATTGTCATAATACATCTGACGATAAACTTACAATTGGTGAAGCTTGAACTTGTAATTTTATGGTACTAAAAACCTTCTCCTTATACAAGTTAAGCCTCATCATCATCTAGTTTTATTTTTTAAAATATATCTAATATGGAACCAACAAGTGATCTTAGTGAAAAACGGATGATGTTCATCTAAGAAGACCCAAGTTCAAACCGTTTTGTCTACAAGATATATGTGCATTGTCAAATACTTAAGAATATATGTGAACAGATACTACATTGTAATTACCTTAAGATTATTCAGAAAAAAAATAATACATCTAATATATCGTTTGTACTAAATTTCAAAAAAATACTTATTATTATAATCTTTTTTTTATGTATTTCATTTTAACCAGCATGTTTGCATTCAGTCAACATTTCGTTATTTTTATTATAATCTTTTAAAGGGTATTGTAGATTTATTTATTTATTTTCATGTTAATAGTTTATATTATATAAATTTTAATATATTTATACAGGGTGAGTTATTTTTTTAATGTTGCATTATTAATAATGGAGAAAAAAAAGAAAAGAAAAGCTATATAGAATGTTAGACTTCATAAAGGCACCATTTTTTTTTTAAAATGGAAAATTCATAAAAATAAACAGATTACATCAGGTCCATAAGACCGATAGGAGGACGGGAGCACCAATCAAAGGGACACACCCCCTTTAAACTTGCTTTCGCTACCCAATCCGCGACTTTGTTATAATCACGTTTCACAAAACAGAAAAAAAAAAAGGAAAAGGCGCAACCAAGGAAATTATATCCTTTTCCACCGCAGCTGACTCCCACGCAGTGAGCAATTTGGAGTTAAGACGAGAGAAACACCTTTGTTATCAGATTCCAGGATGACTTTATCCCAACCTGCATTAACCGCAACAATAGTGCCCAGGCGAACTGCGATAGCCTCAGTGGCAGAAGAGGAACAGGCAGAAAAAGAAAGCGTCTCACCCCTAATTAACGAACCTGAACTGTCGTGAGCGACACAGGTAGCAGCAGCATAGCCTGATCGATGGTCGAAAGCCGCATCGCAGTTGATCTTTAGATATCCAGGTTTTGGAGCAGTCCACGAACTCGAGGTGAAAAAAGAAGGCCAGATAATGAGCAATCGATGTGGTGCAGCTAGGTATTGGCCGAATAAGAGACAAATTCCTCAAAGGCCCCATTAGCTCGATTCCAAACTTCAACAGGAAAATCAGAAGATGCCGAGACACCAAAATATTTCGAGATTTTCAAATATGCGAACAAAAAAAAAAAATTGAAGTCATCCGAAAAGAGACTTTTGTTGAGAGAAGATAATTTCTTCCACCATTTTCTAAACTTCGGAAAACCCCTATTTTCCGGTGAATAGCCAAAACCCTTAGCGGCGACAATATTAAAAAGATTTGAGGGGAATGGTGTAGTTGAGATTTGGCGTACATATTCCTCCCTTCAACCACAATATCAGCTTAATTATTGGGTAAATTATACGGAAGATCACCGATCTTTAAGGTTAGTGTCGAAATGACCATCGATCTTTCAATTTTGTCAAAATAACCACTGAACTATTTATATGGTTCCAATATAGCCACCAGCCGTTAAAACCTAACGGAGAGGCTGACGTGGCAGTTAACAAAAACTTGTATAATTACACATTTAGTCCCCGCGATTTTTACATTTAATCAATTTAGTCCTAGTTTCAATTTAATAAAATAAATTAATTATTTAATTAGGTGGTGACACGTGTCACCACCTGATTGGAGAGAAAAATCAAAGCATTACACAAATGTAGTTGGGGGAATGAAACCCACAATCCCTTGAGTGTAGGGGGAAAGCCTCTGCCATTGGGCTAGGCACGTATTTATGACATGAAACACAAAATTTAATATATGAGTTATATGATTGTTAATGCCATGAAAAAAGAATTAAATGTAATTTTAGGGGATTTGAACATGACACACTTATGATGCATAAAAACATCTAACCCTAAAAAATTATAAACCCTAAACTTTTTATAGACCCTAAAACCTAAAAAATTTATGAACCATAAACCCTAAAAAATTTATAAACCCTAAAAACTATAGTTAGTGCACGATTTAAAAAAAATCTCTAAACTCTAAACCCTAAAAATATAGTTAGTGCATGATTTAAAAAAATTATAAACCTTAAACCCTAAAAATTTTATAACCCCTAAAAATCTAAAACCCCAAACCCTAAAAACTATACACCTTAGAACCTAAAAATTTTATAAACCCTAAACCCTAAAAATATGTAAACTCTAAACCCTAAAATTATAGTTAATGCATGATTTAAAAAATCTCTAAACCCTAAAAATTATAGTTAGTACATGATTTAAAAATTTTATAAACCCTAAAACCTAAAAAATTTATAAACCCTAAACTCCTAAACCCAAAAAATATATAAACTCTAAACCCTAAAAATTATAGTTAGCACATGATTTAACTTTTTTATAGACCTAAACCATATACCCTAAAAATTATAGTTAGTGCATGATTTAAAAAATCTCTAAACCCTAAATCCTAAACCTTAAAAAATTATAGTTAGTGCATGATTTAAAAATTATAAACCGTAAACCATAAAAAATTTTATGAACCCTAAATCCTAAACCCTAAAAATTATAGTTAGTGCACGGTCTATGATTTTTAACTTAATTAATAATTTTTAGGGTTTATGGTTTATAAAATTTTTAGGGTTTATAATTTTTTTAAATCGTGCACTAACTATATTTTTTAGGGTTTAGAGATTTTTTTAAATTATGCACTAACTATAGTTTTTAGGGTTTATAAAATTTTTAGGGTTTAGGGTTCATAATTTTTTTTAGGTTTTAGGGTCTATAAAATTTTTAGGTTTAGGGTTTATAAAATTTTGGGTTAGATGTTTTTATGCATCATAAGTGTGTCATGTTCGAATCCCCTAAAATCACATTTAATTCTTTTTTCATGGCATTAACAATCATATAACTCATATATTAAATTTTGTGTTTTATGTCATAAATATGTGGCTAGCCTAGTGGTAGAGGCTTTCCTCTACACCCAAGGAGGAAAATAAATTACTTTAATTAAATAAAAATAGATAAAGTCCTCCAATAAGGTGGTGACACGTGCCACCACCTAATTGAATAATTAATTTATTTTATTAAATTGAAACTAGGACTAAATTGATTAAATGTGAAAATTGCGGGGACTAAATGTGTAATTATACAAATTTTTGTTAACTGCCATGTCAGCCCATCCGTTAGGTTTTAACGGCTGGTGGCTATATTGGAACCATATCAATAGTTGAGTGGTCATTTTGACAAAATTAAAATATCGGTGGTTATTTCGACACCAAGCCCAAAGATCGGTGATCTCCCGTGTAGTTTACCCTAATTATTGTCATATCCAACCAACAGCCACAATTACTTTTATCCATGGGCTTAGGCCCCACCTACTTAAATATACTTGCATTCATTATTGATGGGGTAAATTAGTGTAAAATACATGAATATGTCTTTTAATTATATAAAGTTTTTTTTAATTCTCGACTATGAAATCAGTCATTTAAAATATGGGTAAACTACATAAATGGTCACCAAACTTTTAGGGCAGATTCATTTTGGTCACCGTACTTTTATAATATTCGATAAGGTCACCCAACTTTTGGATTGATTTCAATATAGTCACCGAACTTTTAGGGCGAATTCATTTTGGTCAACATACTTTTAAAATATTCGATAAGGTAATCCAACTTTTAGTTCAATTTCAATATAGTCACCGAACTTTTAGTTCGCTTTCAATATGGTTCCTCCTGTTACCTTCCGTTAAAAGCTGACGTTAGTTTTGTTTTTCCTTAATAAAAAGGGTAAACTACACCAATCATCACTCAACATTCTTCTCACTCCTATTTTGGTCACTAGAGTTAAAAAATTTCAATTTAATAACTTAACTTCCGAATCGTTCATATTTTGGCCACTCTCAAATGACATGGTTATACAAATAGAAAAATTCGATTAATCCTTGAAAAAATTCGGGTAATGATTTTTTTTTACTTTGCTTATTAAATTTACCATATTACCATATTTGATATTTTAATAAGCAAAGTAAAAAAAATATTACTCGAATCAATTATTCCAATTAACCGGTCAATCGATTATCCGATTTAATTGGTACAATATAAGATTGAGAATTGAATAATTTGAATTTAGCAATTAACCAAAATAATTTAACCAAAATAATATGAATTTAGCAATTTGTACCAATTGAACCCGATTAATTGGTACAATTTTTTCAAATAAATTATTTTGATTCGATTACGGTTCACAGTTTGAAGCAAAATTGATTAACTGATCTGATCTAGTATGTATAATATTTCTAAATTTAATCATTACAATATCTTATAGTCTAATGATTTTGATACCCTTTAGATTTTTTTTAAAGTTTTGGCTCTGGGTAGAATTAATAGGTGTGAACTTTTAATTTTTGACTTTCTAGTTGTTATTACACTTTTATCACAACCGAAAATTTATTAAATTTACCATATTATCATATTTGATATTTTAATCAACAAAGTAAAAAATCATTTCCAGAATCAAATATTTCAGTTAACTAGTTAATCGATTATCTGATTTAATTAATACAATATAAGATCGAGAATTGAATAATCTAAATTTACAAATTAACCAAAATAAATATTTTAAGGATTAATCAAATTTTTCTATTTGTATAAACATGTCATTTGAGAGTGACCAAAATATGAACAATTCTAAAGTTAAGTTATTAAATTGATTTTTTTTAACTCTAGTGACCAAGGAAAACGAAAAACTAACGTCATCTTTTAACGGAAGGTAACGGGAGGGGCCATATTGAAAGTGAACTAAAAGTTATATTGAAATTGAACTAAAAGTTTGGTGACCTTATCGAATATTTTAAAGTACGATGACAAAATGAATCCGCCCTAAAAGTTCGGTGACTATTTTGAAATCGAACTAAAAGTTGGGTGACCTAATCAAATATTTTAAAAGTACGGTGACCAAAATGAATCTGCCCTAAAAGTTCGGTGACCATTTATGCAGTTTACCCTTAAAATATTAACTTGTTCAAAATATTAACTTGTTATTTAAAAAAAACAAGTTAATATTTTTTGTTTTGTTTTTTTCACGAAAGATAATACAGCAATTAATAAATTGACATAATATCATATTTAGACATCACTTTTTATATTTCATTTTAACTTGATCTTAATTTTAAAATATAACTTTCAATATTTTAATCTTCTGTCAATTTAGTCCTACTAACCATGCCCAAGAACAACAGTCGTCTCCTCATTCGCCTTCCTCGGCTCTGCATCCTCCTTCTCAAGCCTCCTTGCCGAATTTTTCATGATTAAACGCCGCAAACTCTTCGATACAGAGTTGAATTATGCAACGAATTGAATTAAAATGGGTAGACCCGCTTCATATTTCCTTGTAACCTACGGGTAAGATCCAAATCAAAGCTTCACATGACTTTGAATCAAAAGACCTCTTTTTATCAACGGAACTGATCAAAATGATAAGTAGTTTGATATCGTGAGTCAATTCAAATTAGTTAGAGTAAGGCTCCGAAAAATTGAGAAGACAATAAAAAATTTTATTTCTTTTTTTTTTTTGTTGAAAACCCAACCACCGAAGGAGCTTGTCGTCATTGCTTGTATCTCCACTGACTATACTCACTCCTAATTCTATATAATAATTATCTTTAAATTCTATAATAATTTTATATAGCGGTCCTCCCATCGAAACCCCTTAACTTCATGCCCATTACTTGAAATCCTGAACAAGTGATGCTGAGAAGTTGTGAAACACATTCACATTTTTATGTTCAAAACTAATAATAATAATAATAATAATAATAATAATAATAATAATAATAATAATAATAATAATAATAATAATAACACATTCACATTTTGAGGGCCACTTTCCTGTTTTGCATGCTAGTTATGTAATCACCATTTCTTCGCCACGTTGAATGCGAGCCAAAAGCAGTAACTCAACATTTTATAATTATATAAAGTTTACTACGTTAATATTTTTGATTATAAATTTTTGTTATATTTATATATTTTTGTTATTTTTAATATTATTACCATGATATGTTTTTTTATATATTTTATAATTATTTTTATATTTTATAATTATAATATTTTAATAGCAGAGATGATAAAATGAGTTTAAACTCGAAAATTTAATTAAAAAATGTGAGACAAAAAAATATAAACTTACTAGGATTCGAAAAAATTGAATTTTAAAAAAATTAAATTAAGATTGACTCTGTTAAATTAATATATTTTGTTTTTGATATAACAAAGGTTTTAATGTTTAAAATATTTTAGTACATTTTTAATTATTGAAATAACTCACAAAAATTAAGTTGACAAGAGCAATTGATTAAAATGACTTGTTTTAAAAGTCAAAATTTATCTAAGTCATTTGACAGTTTTCAAAATAATTTTACAAGTTTAAAAGTACTCAAAATGCCCTTTTGGGCATTAAGTAAAGGTACAGCTTGAATGTGTACCGGTATGATTTTTCAATTTCAAAAACTATAAGCTCTTTCAGTATCGGTACTGCACCCAGTACCGAGCTGAGTCAACTTAGTGTCGGTACGGCTCCTTCGAGTACTAGTATAACCTGTTTTAAAATTTTCCAATGAGCTATTTCAGTATTAGTACATTCATCTATTCCGACACAACTTCCCCTACTAATACTCATTGTTCGAGTACCGATACGCTATGTATTAGACAAAAATTATTTTCTATTTTGAACAGGTATCGATACAACTCTTCGAGTATTGATACCGACAATTGCCCAAATGCATTTAATGCGAGAAAACTCCCTTTCAATGACTATAATCAAGTCCCAACAACCCAGACTGTTAGAAATCAATGAGAGGGTATGTAACCAAGTCTCCAAAGCTTCTATAATAACTAGACAACCATTCCAAAGCATTCAATCTAAATCCAAAGTCTACTTAAGCTTTATTGTAAAATTTCTTATAAACACTTGAGAGAGCTTTCTTTGTAATCTTTATTTATCAAGTGTTTTGGGGAGTTAGTGAACTTAATTTTCTGCAAATATTTTTCTTTTGAGCATTTTCATAGTTTACTTCTTTGTACCGATTCTTGGGTAAAGAGTTCACTAGACTTTGGGGTATAAGTCTAGTTTAATTGTGTAAAGTTATCTTATTCTCCTAAAAGGAAAGACAAATTAGTGAATTTGTGAAATCCTTAGTGAGGTGGCTAAGGTAGTGGATGTTAACTCCATTGAGAGAGTTGAACTACTCTAAGGGTGCGTTCAACAATGCTTCTCCAACGAGCGTTGGAGTCCCCAATGGAGAAGCAATGCCGAACGGGTATCAGCAGCGCACTAGACGGGCATTTCCCCGCCTGATTTAACGCCTAAACGGACATTTTGCCGTAGATGAAAAATTTAACTTCTCTGAAAACGAACGTTGAAGGCCAACGGGCATCTCACAATCCTTACTGAACGAAGCCTAAATTTTCTTGCAAATTTCTTTCTTTTTGTAGTTAGCTTCCACTAATTTTTAAGTTGTCAATTCATCCCCTCTTAGCCTTCATCCATTGATTGTTCCACTCAACAGGCTCAAATCAGAACTCAAATTTAATACTATCAAAATCAAATTATAAAAGAGTTTATAGAAGGAAATAATTATTCACGGTGAAGAGAAGAGTTTTGGGTTGAATTTGTGAATTTATAAAATAAAATCATGAAAAAACAGAAATATCATGCAAGATAAATTGGTTTGAATTACAAATAACATTTCCATTTTTCCTTTGTAAAAAAAGTAAGTGTCACCGAGCATAATAGATTTTTTTGTTTTTTTGTCTCTAATTATGTCTCTACATTAAAAAATTAGATTTAGAGTTTAAGATTAATTGCTAGGGCTAGAGTATAAAATTAGAGTATTGGGTGTATGATGTATTTGTTAGGATTTAATATTTAGGGTTTAAGATTTAGAATTTAAAGTTAAAGCTTAAAATTTAATAATTTAATATTTTTAGTGATGGAGTATAGAAAGGAACACTAAAGAGGTGCAGAGGAACACCGAATAACACTATAGAAAATGCATTGGCTCCCACGATAGCTTTCTCTCCTAAATAGGACTTGTTGGGGGGTGAAAAACAGAGCATCATAGCCTGCATTTAAAAGTAATGAAAGAGGAATTCAAGACCCATGTCCATCCATGTCACCCCCAACAATGGTGACTTATTTTACCTCAATTTCTTGTTTGTTTCCCATCAAAGAAGTAGATGAGAAATTTTAGGGTAAACCCACCAAAGGAGAATGGCCAATATATTTTGACTTGATGGTTAGGAAGTGAAAGGACCTTTGGGGTAGGGCATGAAAAACTTGACATGAGAAATTTCCCATTGGCTGCATTTGTGGCACAAAGTTATGGAAATATTGACCATCCACTTGCATGGTCCATACATTCAAAGGAATAAGAGGATTAAGCTTCAAGGTGAACACACAAAGAAAGGCTCGTTGGTTCCCAAATAAGCTGATTTCTTCGTGGGGGTGGAAAGGAACATGGGTACGCTGATGTTGTGTTCGTGGGTGCCAAGCCAATAGCATAGCCACATGGACATAGACTTGCCACTTGGTTATGGGCCATCGCATGATCTTTGTTGATATTATCGAGTTATGGGGCTAGACCTACCTCTATTCATTATGTGTGTGAATTGATTAGTACTTGACCAAAGGGCATCACACATCTAACTGGTTTGCTTTGTCCATTTTGTGGTACATTTTTATTCTATTTTGTGTTATGTTTTTTTTGGTTTTATGATATGTTGTTGTCTATTTTTACTGTAGATCTGTGGTCTTGTAGTTCTAACGTCATTTGGATCTGATTTGTAGTTTTCATTGACCTTCAGTAGTTTTGATCCTAGTTCTTGGTTATTTTATTGATGCATTTAGATTTGTTTAGCGATGCAACAACTGAAGCGTGGGCTTCGTGGTTGGGCCTTATTGAATAGGCCTTGAGAGCCTTTTCGGGCTTGTTTTGTGGGTTTGTTCTTAGGCTATGAAGATCTTAAGAAGGGTATTTTAGTAAAATCACAATTGAGGACAAAGAGGGCTGGTTGCCTCTTTAATATCTATAGAAAAGCTTGGGAAATGATCTCACATTGTCCTCTTGTCTTCTTCTTGTATCCAAGACCTTTTTTCCTATCCAAAACTCTAAGAAAGGTGTGAATCTTTGGTGTTTAGAGTGTAAATCCTGAATTTGAGATTAAAGAAAGATTTCTCTACAGCAAAGGATCTATTTATCAAGGTAAATATTGTTTAAAATGATGGAAGAAGATGTTTAGAAGGGTTTGGAAGAGGAAGAACGATAATAGATGCTTGAAGGCTTCTTCATCAGCTTTAATCCAAGGTTAGTACACTACTAACTCCTATAGTTTCTTGGAAATCATAAAGATAGACTTTGTTGCATGTTTATGGTATTTTGTTTAAGATTGGAACTTGGTTTCTTTTTAATGACAAATTGTGAAATTGATGTTAATAAGGTTTAAAATTGATAGTAATCCACTTAATAAACTCCATATAACTTGTAGGCTTAATTTTGGGGCTTGTCTTAATGTTTTGGGGTAAGTAGGAGATGATTTTTTAGCTCTAAAATTTTAGGTATGGGCTCGTGTACTGATACGGGTAGTCGCGTACCGATACCCTTTTGTAAGAAAAGAGCTCTTTTTAGAAGAAATATAAGGGGTGTATCGGTACGGCTTCCCGCTTATCGGTACCCATGTTGTGTTTCAAATTCCAGTGGCTAGAATGTGTACCTATACACCAAAGGATGTATTAGTACCGATTGGGTTTCGGTGCGCAAGATATGTGTACCGATACATGGTTTCGATACGTGTTGTGGGTGTACCGGTACGACGTAGGGCTTAAGATCATCAGGCGACATGGCAGCGTATTGGTACTTAAGGTGGGAGTACCAATACTCATGAGAGGTGTACCGATACCCATGTAAGTGTATCGGTACGCACTGGGCAATCAACCCAAGAAGTTTGAGTTAGCGTTTGGGGGTTCTGTAGTGCGAGATAAAGGGCCTAATGGGCCTCTCAAGGTATAAAATGAACCGTAAAACTGAGAAACCGAGATTTAAACCCTGCATGTGACATGATCGAATAATAACTTGGTAAAATAGTGGGTAAATTACTTGTGATAGTAACCCGTAGAAATCTTTGGTGGATCGAATGATGCTACGTGGAAATTAAGGCCCTTGTTGTATGTTGAAGGTGCGCCTATATAGTTGGTTCGCCTTGAATAATAAGATAAACTAATGAAAACGGCTAATGTGCACCTTTATAATTTATTAATAAATAGATAAGTTTAATGGGGTGGTATAATAATTGATAGAAACTATGAGGTGATGGTAAATGTGCTAGAGCTGTGTGCAGTCTGGAATTTGTGTCGATGTTATGCGCTGCGTAGAAGTAGGGTTTTTGCTGTGTGCTGATAGGACACCTACTTAGTCGAGTCTTTGTTTGATAGGATCCAGATACCTAGTGAGAGAGTGTTGTAATACCATGAGTAAATATTTCTGAATGTATGGACCCGATGCCTAGTGGGACCGAGACTCCGAGCATGGGTGTATGTATCTTGACACTTAAAGGTAATGGGCCTCACACTAAAGAGTGTATGAACCCGATGCTTAGTGGAACCATACCTCACTCAGAGCGTAGGATCTTGAGGCTCAGTGGGACTGAGCCTCACTTTTATATTGTGGTATATTGAGTATATGCTATGCTATATAATTTGGCGGCTAGGGGTAGCGCCATACCTATATGATGTTATATTGCCATGTTTTGAGTATGATTGGGCCTTGTGGGCCATTTATGATATTTTGCTATGTTGAGAGCATGTGTTTAGGCGACTAGTGGTGATGCCATCGTTATCTTACCATGATATCGTGTATGTGTAATATTGTTCTTATTTATGATTTGCATGAAGCATGGTTGAATGGTTGCGTATCCACTGAGCTTTGTTAGCTCAACATTCGAAATCATTGTTTCAGTTCGCAGGTTAGTAGGTTTTTCCCATTGCTAGGAGGAGTACCATCAGTGAAGGATTCCAGTGCATCTCCTTTCTAGAGTACAGTACTTAGGTCTTTGGGCTATGTATTCGTAGGAACCTATTGTACATTGTAACTTTAATTTATATTTCTAAAACAATAAGAGTCAAATGTTTTATAATGAAATTTTAAAAATGAGCTCCTTTGTACATGTTTCAAATATTATTTATACTTTATTGGATTGAACTATAATGGGTTTGAAATTGATTGTGGATTGGGCTAAACCAAGTTAAAAATTTTATGGTTGGGTTTTGGTCTTGAGGCCCTAATGTGACATCCGGGTCGAGGGTGTTACATCGCTCGCCACTATTTATCTCTTCTTAAACGTCTAGTTGAATAGAAACAATGAGTATTGATTATTATTATTGGGTTTCAATAGATGATGAACATCAGTTTCAAAAGAATGTTTCAGTTTTCTTTGCGCATTTGTTTTCATATTTATTTTGCTGTATGAGTATTATGGTGACATAATCCCCAAAATTTTCTTTTGGATTAGTTGTAATGTTCATGTTATACCTTCTCTTATTTTACTAAAATCCAATACAAAAATGTTTAAGGCATTGCCAATTTGCCATGTGTTTTTTTTCTTATAAAAGTACGTGTAGCATCTTAAGTTTACTTATGTAATAATTTTTTATTTTTTACTAAGATTATTTTTTATTCAAACTTAATTGTGCCAAATAATTTACCTTGATTTAAAACATTATCATAAAAAATAATTGATGGGATTATTGTGTCGCTCAATTTAAGTGGGGTTGATATATTCTAGATTCATGGCCAAAAGACCTTCTTATCTTTTTAAAGAAATAAAAGATTTGTTATGATTATGGTGAATGGATACAGATAGGGATGTAAAAAGTTGACCCGAGTTGCAAAACTGATTGAAATTGACTTGAGTCAGAACTGCTTGTGATCCGAGGTGGTGATGATCCAAAATCGATTCGAGTCCGAACTGGTGTTGACCTAAACCCGAGTGAGACCTAAAAATTCTAGATCTAAACCCGACCTGAGAACAATACAAACCCGAAGTCAACATGGTAATGTGATAATCGAACCCGACCTGCATCTAAACTGATATGAACCCTGAACCCGAGATTGACCTAGTAAATAACTGATATTACCCGACCTGTTATGAACCTGATCTGTAATTGACTCAACCTGTAAATGGTCTGACTTGTTATTGTACTAATCTGATATTTGCCTAACTTGGTATTTACCTGACTTGTAATAACTAATAAGTTACAATTGATGAAGTTGTGAGATTATGAATTTATTATATTATAGTGTGACAAAATACATCTTCACAATTTGAAGTACATGTTTAACTATGATCATTAAATTAATATGTTTACTTTTTATATTTATAAATTATAGTATATAAAACATTTACAAGTTTTATTAAATTAATAATTTGAGATTGATAAATTTAAAATAAATTATTCAAAATTTAAATCAATTTGTTAATTGTAATCATTAAATTAATAACTTTATTTTTATATTAAATATAATCATTATTTTAGAAAATTTAACTATAACCATTAAATTAATTATATGTAACACCCTAAACTTGGTGTCATATTGGACCTCAAGCCCAAACCCATATACAAAAATTTGCGAGCAAGTTTATACAAAATATTCAAGCGTTATACAAAATTTCGTAAACGATACTATCGTTAAAAAGAGTTATACAAAGTATTCAAGCGTTACTTTGGAGCTCCAAGTTAAAACATATTAATTTAAAACATTCAATATGGAAAATAAATCGAAAAGAGTTACAGATACAAAACATAAGGGTCCTATGAATACATTGCCCCTACAAATATAAGTACAATACTCTTCGCATATCGATGCACTGAAGTCTTTCTCTGATGGCTCCTTGTAAAGCACGCAACAACCTAAAGACCTGTGTAAGGAAATAACAATTCCGAACGCTGAGCTCGAAAGCTCAGTGGATACACCTCTATTATACTATGCTTCATGCAGATCACAAATATAAGCATGTAGTCAAACAATGATTAAGCAGACAAGAATATCATGCGGCGCTACTTTGTTTGCCTAAACACATAGACTCAACATAACCAATCATCCAAACAATTAAGGGATCACAAGGCCCCACATACCATACCATACTATACAATAGTGAGGCTGGGTCACCTAGCATCGGTATATACACTTCGGGTGAGGCCGGGTCGCGTAGCATCGAAACATACACCCCACTTAGAATCATCTCTCGAGCATATACGGATGAGGCCCAGGTCACATAGCGTTGGTAACCTCTATCCCCTTATCTTACCATGGTGTCACAACAAATTCTCGGGCATCCGAATCCCATTAACCAAGTGCTCACACGGCACAGATTAACATTACAATAACACTACATCAATAGCTTTTAATCAAATCATGCATTACACAAGTTTTATTCCCATTTTAAACTTATTTTATTTACATACGGGATTAGAAATCTAGTTTCTCAGTTTTACAATTCATTTCATACCTCTAGGGACCCATTGGGCCCTTTACCTCGAATTATAAAACCTCGAACGTAAACTCCATTTTCCCGGGCAGATTACTCTACGCTTACCGGTACTCCTATATGGGTATCGATACTCTTCTCGAGTACCGGTACTCATTTTACATTCGAAAAAGTTTGGTGTTAAGCACGTACCAATACACCCTTCTCGCGTATCGATATCTAGTACCAGTATGCTTACCTTCGTATCGATCCTCAAACTCAATGAAACAGTGGTACCGTTACGCCTCCAGCGTACCGGTACGCAAAAACACTACTGAAATTTCCACTAAGCAAGGGGTATCGATACTCGTGAAGCCGTACTGGTATGCCCTTCATATTCCGCTTCCTTTCCTAGAGAGGGGTACCGGTACTGAACCACCTGTACCGGTACAAGAACCTAGATTTCTAGGTTTGAGGTTCAAATTTCTCATCTTTAACCCCCAAACCAACTTGGTAACCCCCAAAACTCAACCTACAACTTATGGAAGATGTTTAGGGTCGGTTTCTATCAATTTTACAAGTTTTTAACAATAATTAAAACTTTTGCCATCAACACCCATCAAGATCATTCAAGCATGCTCAAAACACCAAAATGACATACAAAGCAATTTCCCTTATGATATGCAAGAAACAAGGAATTGGAAGTGTACTAACCCTCTTCAAAACACCAGCAACTCTTGCTATCCCCGACTTCAAGCTTTATCCTTGCCTTGAGCCTTAGAATGCTCACCAAGCTCTTTAACTACACCCAAATATTGTAAAATGAATCCTAATACTGTCAAGAGATAAAACAGGACTAAAGAAGATTTAACATAACAAGAAAATGAGATTGAACTCCTAAATCCTGTTCATCCTCACGAAACCCCTCCAAAACGCCACGATTTTTATCCAACTCCAAACTTTGACATTCTTACATCAAAAGATAGATCTCTTGATGTTGAAACTTCTTCTCTCAAGCCTTAATCCAATATTTCTACTCTAAACCACAAAATCACTCTTTTTAGCTTGGGACTCATTCTTCAAAAATGGGGGAAGAAGATGAAAAAAAGAAGGAGACAAGGGTGAGCTCATGCCTTACACCCATTTGCAAAAATAAATTCCCCCCTCTTTTTTCACATGGTTGGTGGGAAATTACTCTGTTACCCCTCTAGAAAAAACCCAACAACAACCCAAATACTAATGTAGGCTCAAATAGGCACTCAAGGCCCAATATTTTGGCCCAACTCGAGGCTCAAAACCTTAGTTGAACATGACCCTCAGACTCCAAAATCCGGGTCATTACATTATATTAAATAATTTATTTATTGATTATTAACTAAATCATTGGAGGGTTTGAAAAAAAACTAAAACATTGAAATTGGGAGGGAATCAACCCGCCCCTTTTTGTTTAGGAGGCAAAGGAATTTGCATCCCACCAAATCCAATTGAGGCATTGGAGGGAATCAGCCCACCCTTTTTAGCTTAGGTTAATTTACATCTTAGGTCCTTCTATCTTAAGGTAGCATTCCATTTAGGTCCCAATTTTGCATGATAAGTTTAATTTCTGTTCAATCGAATTGTAATTTTAGTCTTCGTGTCTTAGATTTAGATCCTCATTTTTAGGATTAATTTAGTTAGCTCATTTTAATAAAATTGATTGGTAATTAGTCTTCCTAATCTGTTACCCGGTCTTTGCATTGAATTTAGTTTTTTAGTTGTCTTTGATACTTGACATGTGAATTCAATTTTGTTTGAATTGTCAACTCGGTCCCTAATTTTAGTTTATGGGTTAGGGTTTAGGCCTTAGTGTTAATGGTTTAGGGTATATTTTGTAGTTTGGGGCTATTGGTTTGTGAGATTAATTTTTATGGCTTAAGGTTTATGGTTTAGGCCTTAGTGTCAATGGTTTAGGGTATATGTTGTAGTTTAGGGTTATTGATTTATGAGATGAATTTCTATGACTTAAGGTTTATGGTTATCGATTTAGGGGTTAGTGTTAATGGTTTGGAGTTTATGGTGTAATTTAGGGTAATTGATTTATGTGATGGATTTCTATGGCTTAAGGTTTATGGTTAACAATTTATCGGTTAGTGTTAATGTTTAGGGTTTATGGTGTAGTTTAGGGCTTAAGGTCTATACTATAGTCTATAATATAACCTATATATAATATATATGACCATATATGATGATATTATTATTAATTTATTACTACATTCTATAGTATATGCTTAGCCTAGTTTATACTGATACGTGAATACAAGTACAACGTCATATGTGTTACATGACTAATGATATTTTTTTAGAGGTTATACTTATAGCCTATAGGCTTATGTGACTAGTTTAGGGTCTATGGATGAAATTTAGGGTCTAGGAGTTAAGTGTTCAATTAATTCCCTACAAATCTTCATTTAACCAAAATCAATCTTTATTTATTTTTAATTTGTGTAATTTAAGTCCAATATTTTTAATATGATAATATTTTTGTTCATTTTAGTCCCTAAAAAAATTATTTTTAACTAAATTTACCAATTTTATTTCTAATTTTTATAATTTAGTCTAATAAAGTAAAAATTGTGTTATTTTGGTTCATTTTAGTCCATAAAATGGCATTTTTATCCAAAATTGACCCATATTTATTTCTATTTTTAGTAATTTAATCCAAACCTTATACTTTTTGTAATTTAGTCCAAACCATATAGATTATAAGTCCCTATATGAATTCTAAAACTAAAGCTCAAATTTCAATTATAACCTAAACTGAAACTCAATTGGATTAAATTAAAACCTAAAAGTAAAAATTTGGGACTTAAATTAAAACATTTTAAAGTTAGATGGACTAAAACTTGAATTTTCCCTATCCTAAAACAATAGGCGGACTTTTTCCCTCTAAATTTCAAATGGTAAGCCAAAATTGCAATTTACCCATTTCATTTTAAATTAAATAATTAATTTATTTTTTACCGCCCACTTTTTAGGTTATAGATTAATTACCCTTTAAGGCCTTATTCGTTTAAACCTTTTCATTTTAGTCCTAATTTAAGTTTTAGTTTAATTCAATTTAGTCAAAATTATATATATATATATATATTTAAAATGTAACATATATCGCCATCCCTAAGAAATATTTCGGTTCATATTAATCCCTAAAAAAATATTTTTATCCGAGATTGACCCACAATAACCATACCTGAAGTCTATTTGTACACGGTAAGACTCAACTTGAAGTTCAATCGAAACCGATATTGCTCGACCTGAATTTATCCGTCAACGACGAGACTCGACTCGACTTGAAGTCTATCTGAACCTGAATTAACCCGTTAATTAACTGATTCGGACCTGAATCATTTTGGCCTGAACTGAGACTTACCCGACCTGAAATTAACCTAAACCGAACCTAAACTCAACCTGAATCGAAATGAACTTGACAATGACCTAAATCCGAGTCGACTCGGACCCGGCCTGACTCGAGTTGAACCATTGAATTGACCTGACACAACCTGTATCCGATTTGACCTGACCTGACATTACCTGACTGAAACCCGTCCGATTACCTGATTTCACATTCTTAGATACAAATGCTAAATTATAAGCATTGTATTTCATATGGTAAAACTAAATGGATTACAATGTAGTTTTTTCAGCTGAAATAGTTTCAAAACTATCTAATATTTTCCTCTGATTATCACACAACTTCAATATAATATTAATTTTTTTTAATTTTTTAAGAAAAATGGACCTCATTAAAAACCCCTCGTAAATGCGATCAATCTAAAGATCAAACACTTTCGCGGAAGGAGAAAATAGTAACCAACATTACTATTAAACAATTAAACAGTAAGTACATAGATTCACCACACATACTAAACCCAATAATACACGAATAATCACCCCTTCAGTGACAAAGCTCAAACACCCAATTGAGCATTGACATGGAACTCAAAAGTAGCAGCAAACTAAAAGAGCAAAATCTAAGATGTAAAACAGAAAAAGCATAGAGGATCCCAACCACGATGAAGCACAACCGCGCCAGGTCTCCAGTGTTCACTGAGTACTCAACCGGGGTCAATAATAATCATATCTTTAGCACGAGCGATACCCCTTTTTGCCAAGTTGTCTGCTAGAATGTCGAGTCTCTAGGAATATGGTGAATGCTCCAGACTAAACCATAACATAAGCTAATGCATGAAGCAACAATATGTTTAAGGGAACTTGGAGCTGTTTGAGGAGACTGAATCCAATTAACCACATTGTTACAATCGCATTCTATGATAAGTTTGTGGGAGTTAAGCCAAATAGAAATTCGAAATAACAGGCAAGCCTCTTTAACAGCGAGAATTTCAGCAGTATGGGCATCAACACAACCAACCGATTTAGAAAAAGATATAGGGGATTTACCGCAGGAATTTCTCAAGGCACCACCAATTCCCGCTGCATCAAAGCTTCCTTTCACGGCCCCGTCCGTATTAAACTTGAGAGAATCAGGAGGTGGAGGAGACCAAGAACCAGGATTAATAATGGCGACATTCAATAATCAGAGATTGAAAAGCAAAAGGGCATCGAGTGAGATCATTAATTGAAGAAATAGCATAAGGCCACTTCGCTTTGCACCACCAGCTAATTCTTAGTACTGAGATATCAAACATTAGATTCATATCAACAAATTTGCCACTGAAGATAATCTCTATCTAATTCTATATAACCATAAGTACCACACTACTCCAGTCTCCCAAAAAGACTAGCAACCAAATAGGCTTAAGATTGGGATCCGAGAAACATGATATCCACTCATAAAGCAAGCTTCTTGGATTATCGGGGAAGACAACACGGACCCCCCAAAGATCGCACCATCTCTGCCAAATGAGCCAAGACACAGAACACTGACAAAACAGGTGATTTACAGTTTCAGATTCCAATGAACAAAAAGGACAGACAAGCGATTGTTGAGATAGACCGCCGCGCTTATATAACTACAACTTTGGTTGGGATCCTACCAAGAATTAGCTTCCAAACAAAAACTTCAACTTTCGGAGGAGCAATGTTAGCCCACACCGATTGCCAAATGATATATTGACATCATGATTACGATCAGAAGAGGCTGCCAAACGACAAAACGAACTGGAGTCCAACGGATACTATCATCATCGAGAACACCAGGACGACAACCCTCAATAGTATTGAGAAATGAATCCCAAATATCTAGCTCCCAGACAAATAACCGTCTCCGCAGTGGAATATTTCATTTCCAAACTCCATCCTCCATGGAACCGAAGTCGGACACAAAACCTTGTTTCAGGGTGGCCAAAACGAAGATTATTGGAAATGCAAGATTAAGGAAGACGTTTCCGACCCAAGGATCGGTCTAGAATTTAATACACTTGCCATTACCAAGAATAAATCTGATATGAGCAGAAAACAGATTTGAAGACGTCGAAAGAGGAGAGATGATGAAATTGCTATTAAGAAAATTGTTATAATTAACCATAAAAATTTGGAAATTAATTCACATAAGCATTTGTTGAATTTTAGTAAAAAAAAAGAGGATGAGTCTAGAACGGGCGATATACGTCGCACCATATCACTAACTTTATACAATTATTGAAGCAACAGTGGAGGATTTGTGTAACACCCTTAACGTATACTCGTAGTATGAATACACATTAAGGATGTCACAATATTATTTAACAGAGTTATAGACTTGTAAATTTTTTTTAAAACATCTGACATAAAACTAGTTTATAAAATAACCCTTTCTCGACTTTTGAAGTATTCATAGCCTATTTGTAGATTGCTAGTTTTGACCCTGAATTAATTTATAAATCATATTAGTCAGTTATTAAAATAATTATATAACTCAGGGTGAAAACTAGGTACACTGCCTAAGCTCTTTCTTGAATTTAAAATCGTTACACTGTAAACGATAAATAAAATTTTACCCAATTAAATATCTTTATCGATAATTCTTTAACCATACGAATAATTAATATTTCCATGGTTAATCCTCTATACTATCTTAAACTAATTTATCACATTACTATTACCTTATCATGTTCTTATTTATTTACGGTTTATTTTTGAAACTGACTATTTATCTGACTCTTAATCAAACACGGGCCTTTAAAACAACTAACGAATAAATAGATACATGCCCACTAGAGAATATCACAAATTAGAATGTCTTACTGATGTTTGGCAAATTGCAGCTTAATTAACATGCTTGACTCCTCTTCTGGTAAGTTTCCAATAGCCTACGTGTGAAACAACATATGCTAAGTATTCATTTAGTGAGGCAAAGCATATAAGGTTATCAAATAACTGACATGAACATAATTCAAGGCTTATTTTTATTTCTAGCTTATCTAAGTATAACTGATAAATTACTTGTATTAAGTTCATCATGTTTACTTGACATGCTTCTCCTAGCATAGTATAAATAGCTTCTATGGTATTTCATGGCAAACTTTATCATAATTCTAATTCTTTGCCTAACATATCAAACAAAGAAATACATATATTACTGAGCTTAACATAATAAAAAATAATGATCTTACAGAAAATAGAGAGATATACAGAGAGTACGGAGAACTTGTTATTTCTCGTACTTAGTACCAAAACTTTGCAGAAAAATTAGTACATAACGGAATTTGCCAAGCTCACTAGCTCAATTACCTGCACTTTTATTAATCTTTTAAATTTGCCCAAAGTATACTTTATGAGACCTTAGGTACGCGAGTCATCTGAAATATGACACCGTAGTGCCAAACGGAATAGACATATGAGTACGTACTCGAGGACGCTCTTTGCTCCTCATAAAAGCACCTTGTTAGTGCCATTAGCACTATGGGCGTGGATCCCTAGGGTGCACACCAAGGGCTCGGGTCCCCAAGGTGTATGTGACACCATCGTAGTTGCAAAAACATGTAATCGTATCATAACTTGAGTGATGCAGTTGCTAAGGACTCTATGGCATGCCAACTATACCAAGGACTCCCACTTTGTAATACTTGGGCATACATATGTATGTATATCATTATCAGAAGTTATCATATCAGATGTCATCAATAAATCATAATGGAAGTTCATAACCCAAATAATATCAGGTATACTATAACAACGATATCTATCAGAGCATTGACAATGTATTATACATATTACTTGCTCTTACCATATTCGAATAACATATCAGTTATAGTGACTATCATAACATTTCACAGATAAGTTCTCATACTTGAAACAATATGTTATTCAAGCCATATTAGCTTATTTATTAAGAATAATTTTCCAGTCAGTGATCATGTATCAAACACATCACTTATTCTTAATTTTTCATGAACATAACATATCATAAATAATTCTTTAGTCATATGTTAGGAACATTGTCCCCACATTGCTTGCCATATTACTTACCACATTTAAACAGTAGAACACAACGTCAACATATATCATATCATGCATTCATAAATAAGGTTGGCTTATTGCAAGCCTCCCTTTATCGCATGCATAACTAAGTAACAATTAAGGCACTTACCTTGGCCATTTAACACAATGCCTCACTAAGTCCTAGTTCGATCCTTTCTTTCATAGTACCTCAAACATTCTTTGATTCAGACTTAACTTCATTAATAACATGAATACAATAAAATATTTGTTAGATTCAAATCTAACAATACCTTAAACATGCTGTTTAATGTAATCATTCGAATATAAAATTTTCAATTATTTTCCTTTCTTCCTTGTACTGTTCAAAAACTCATTATGGTCCTTAGTGACCAATTTGAACTTCCAATAATTCTTCTGAGCTTGCTAACTAACATTTAAATACAAAATGTTTCAAATTCCATTTTCTGATAACTTGCGCTACCTTCAAAGATTTACTTATACAGAGCAGAATACATACTAGATCTTAATTTCCTTTATATCGTAGAAACTAGATTCGATAACGGTTCTAACGGTATACGCAACATAAATTAATAAAATGTAAAAAATTATGAAAATTCCTTACATTCACGTCACAGAGCTGTCCAGGCAGAAACTGTTATGTATTTTTTTACCTTTATTCTATTAAAAATTCATATCTTTTAACTCGGAACTCGAAATCAGTTTGCGTTTGTTAGAAACGAAACTAGACTAACAAATATTTACAAAGGTATAAAATTCATCATCTAACCATTTTTGTAGAATTTATGGCGAATTTTTAAACTTATTGCCACAATTCAAATTCCAACATAACTTTCCATAAATAACTTCTAATTTACACTAACTTCTCCCTATTTCTCTACTTGTCAGTTTAGTCAAATCACTTTACTTCAAATGACCAGAATAAAGGTTTTATTCATATGTTCTCTTTACATCCTTCGTCAAAATAGGCTTAAACCTTTACTTCTCTAATTTTTTCTTGATTTGTCGAGATGGTCACCAAATTTCAAGTATAAGGATTCAAGCTTCTTAATTTTGCAAATTAGTCCTCAAATCAATATCACTACCTTAATTCCATCATTTTAACTAAAAAATCAAATTTACTCCTACATATCCTCTTTGCCAAATAGACTATTCAAGTTTGACAAATTGTCAAAATGGTCACTAATGCGATTAATCGTCGGTTCATCATTCTAACTTCATTTTCATGTCTTTAGCATCATTAATAACATAAATATACATCAAATTCATAAAAATCAAATCTGAATTTGAAGCTTGCCGAAATGGTCCCTATGTATTTAATTTAGGGTTTTGCTTCCGAACAACAAATCAAGCTTACTAGATCATTAATCCAACATCACAAACCCTAAGTTAGACTTGAATCCATAAACCCTAATATTCTCTATACAAACCAAAATATTTAGGGTTTAAATCCCAACTCAATAACATGATTCTAACATCATACAAGCATGATTCTAACTTAAAATAAACCATGGATTCATAAAATCATAAAAGCCCCAATTTGTTCATAAACCCTAATTTGTTCCTCATGTCAAATCTCATCAACCAAGCAAGCATTCTATAAATTATTTACATCAGGATATAGAGCTCAAAGAGTAGAAAATCTTTTTAGTTCAAAATATCACCTAAAAACCGAGATTCGGGGCTTAAATCGAGCTTGGAATTTTTTTCTTCTTTCTTCCTCCTCCTCCTTCTTCTTTTTCTTCTCGTTCTTGTTCTTGTTCTGCTTCTCTTCACCAAGGTTTTGGAGAATATTTTTCTGATAATTCCTTCATATTTCATGTATTTAAGACACTTGTATTATGAAAATGAATTTTTAATTCAATAAATTTCACTTTCCAAAAATACCCTCCAACTAGATCTATATTTCTAATTTTCCATTTTGTAACATTTCAACTAGACTTAGTTGGATTCTAATCAGCCACTATTCATCAATAAAAGAAATCTCAAAATTTCTTCCATGTCCCTTTTGGGAAAAATGACCAAAATACCCTTTACCAATCAACTTATTCACAAAATTACCATTCCATGTCATTTCAATCGATTTAAATTTTCCCTACCTTTTTAACATCCAAATATCCATAAAATGATATTTTATGAATCTTCTAAGGTTCATAGAACTATCTCTGAAATTTTAGCTTGATCTCATTTGCCGATAATTACTCAGGACTTTTGCTATGATTTCTCGATAATCGAATTATCGAATTGAGTCTGTGACTTCATATTTATAAATTTTAGGATCCGATATTAATATATTATTCCATCATCTAATAAAATTTCATGTATTTCCACTCATCCATACAGATATGAGACCTTCCCATACGGTCATCCATCCTAAGGCCTAAGCACACTTAACTACAGAGTTCGATCAAAATTCAGTATCTTGAATTGCATTTTTCTTCTTGAAACTTTTATCAACTTTCGTATCATATCCTGTCTTATCCATATACATAATAAAAATAATGACCGAATAATTTTCTTTATTCGAGTCATATATTCGGGCATCACCTAATTATTCGACTGAGAATAAATTTTTACATAATTCTCGTACCGGAATTCGGGCGATACCAAAATACGCAGTCTAACCCAGTCTATCCATCCATGGAATAAAATTTCTTAATGGTAAAATTCTTCATTAGGGGCTCATACTTTTCCCATCTTTATACTCTAGACACCAACTTTTGAAAAGCTATCATTTTGGTCACTAAATTTTAAACTTCAATTCCCATTCCAATTTTCCTCGGATTTCAACCAAACTTTGCAAGTACCCTAATTAGCTTGCCTTCTATCATCTGATGCTTTTAAATCTCAGAAATTCCTTTTTCATAACCCATAATCGAAGAAATCCTAACTTTTGCAATTTTTTTGTCATTTTGGTCACTAAATTAGATTTTAAGCTACTAACTTAGTAACAAATGACCTTAATACTGTTTAACGAAATTTTAGGTGTTACAATTTGGACTCTTAAAACCTCATATATAACCCCCTTTGCTTCGGATTCAACCCTTTGTTTGAATCCCAAACCATTACAGATTTTGATAGGTTTTGCCGTTCTAATATTTCATCTAATTATTTTAGATTTTTAGTCTATTTAATATTGGTCTTTTTGAATTCGTAATCATCCATTTCAATCCAAATTCCATTAAACAATCCAGAGGTGAAATTGAACGGAAGATGATAAATTAATAAAAATTTCAAATTAATTAAAAAAGTTAAACAAAAAGAATTAAAGATAAGATGAGAGGGATTGAAAAAAAAATGAAAGGTTATTCAACCAAATTCTAACTTTGTTTTGAAATAAGATTAATTACATGTCGAATCACTGAAAATTTTAAAAATTATTTAAAAGTCATTAAAAATTAATGACATGTAATAGTGTATAGCGTTAGTGATATGTGTTGCATGTTCTAAAATTTTCTAAAAAGAAATTGACTTAATTTATTGATAAAAAACGAAATCGCTTACTAAACTTATTTGGAATTTCGGTTGCAATTCATTACAATAAAATTCATTTTGATATTTAAATGCATTTTCATCTATGACACCATCCTTCACGGAACAAAACTTTTTAGTGCTCATTTCTATATCTAACTTTAAAAAGTTAAATTTTAAGTTTTAATTTTAAATCTTAAAAATAAATCTTACTACAAATTCTCTAAACCTTAATTCTAAATCTTAATCATAAATTTATTTTTTAATATAGAATATAAATAAGAACATAAAAAAAGGAAAAAAAATATTTTCTTATTTATAAGAAGTAGAGAAAACATTCAAACATAAAATCATTTCCGTAAGGAATAAGTTGTCTTTTACGACTCTACTCATAATTTCACCTTAATTCAACAAAATATTATCCACTTTTGTTTTCCTTTCTAAAACACATACTATTATTTAGTATTTTGTTCTTTTCTTTATATTCCATGTGAAATGGTATCATATTGTTTCTTTCCACGTTTCCCCCTGCCCAAACTAAAAGAATTAAACAACAATATCAGTACTAACTGGATTAGTAATTTAGTATGCAGTCGGCTAACATGTATTAGTTAGTCCTATTCGCTACTCTATGCCAAAGCTTGTTGCAATGAATGATAGTACCACGATCGTAGATTTGAAAGACTTCAATCAAGTTGTTCTAAGAATTAGGTATTTTAGACTCCATCAAGTAAAATTGATTAAATGTTGAACTTTGAATTTTTCCAGACTTAGAAATTCGACAATAATTAGGTTAGAATAGATAGAAAACAAAAGAAAAAGAATAATGGAATAAGAATCAACGAAAACGGAGTTGAAACAAAAAAGATACTCAAAACTGAATAAAAACATGCAGTAGTATGCAGTATGAAAACCCCCTTGCGGAAGAAGGTGAAAACGACAACAATGGTTTGAATGGGGCTGAATGAAGATGGCGTGATGATGTTGAAGGATATTTTTATCCTCGAACACTCTCCTAATCGCAATTGACTAGGCAAACACCCTCAAGCGGCTATAACCCACCCTTTTTGACGCAATTATCTAGGCAAACAAGAGTGTGAATATGATTTTCCTCACAAGAACTTAAAAAACTTATGTTGAAGAAGACTTCAAAGGAACAAGCTATCAACATTTGCAAAAACGTACTCACTAAATATTTCATATATCAAAGGAAGTCTGAATTACAATTGTTAGGAATTTGGTATGCGGCAAAATAACCAAAGCGATAACGACTAGACCAAGACATGAACAAGAGACAAGATTTAACGTGGTTCAGCATAGCCTACCTCCACGGACGAGAGAAACGAACAATCCACTAATATTGTAGAGAACCCGAAGAGTACAAATACATGATAACCCATGTAATCCCAAAACCCGGTGTACAAACCCCATGACCCGGTGGAACCAAAACACTCTTCCCAACATCCCTACAATACCCATCTCTACAACGTAGGCACAATAGTTGTAGAGAACCTAAAAGTGATTACATCTCTCCAGAGTAATTCCCCCCTCTTTCATTCTCTTGTTCTCTCATAATTCAAAAGGTTAAACCTAGTCTATATTTATAGACCCAAATACTTGGTCACCAAGAAACCTTATTCAATAAGATCTCTACCTAAAATAGATATTTACACATTAAAGTAAATCCTAATTACCAAGTAATCTTCAACCACTAGAATTACAATAATTACCAATTAGAATTTGAGTCAAAATATAACAAATCTCCCCCTTGACACAAATTCTATTCGAGTATTGGTCTTCAAGTCTTCAACAGTTTCAATTTTTACGTAAGCCAAATATCCTTTGAAGCACCGCTGGCAAGTCTTCAACAACTTTAATTCTTACGTAGTATCCGTTGAAGCACCGTTGAATTTTGAGAATTACTCCCCCTGCAACTGAAAGCTCGTTGTAGCAATACGCCTCTTGCATGTCTCCAACATCGCACCGCAAAATCCGCAGCAAAAATTCCTCTACAATCGCGCAACTCGAACCATAGCTCATGATACCATTTGTTAGGAATTTGGTATGCGGCAAAATAACCAAAGCGATAATGACTAGACCAAGACATGCACAGGAGACAAGATTTAACGTGGTTCAACATAGCCTACCTCCACAGATGAGAGAAACGAACAATCCACTAATAACGTAGAGAACCTGAAGAGTCCAAATACATGATAACCCATGTAATCCCAAAACCCGGTGTACAAATCCCATGACTCGGTGGAACCAAAACACTCTTCCCAACATCCCTACAATACCCATCTCTACAACGTAGGTACAATAGTTGTAGAGAACCTAAAAGTGGTTTTATCTCTCCAGAGTAATTCCTCCTCTCTCTCATTCTCTTGTTCTCCCATAATTCAAAAGGTTAAACCTAGTCTATATTTATAGACCCAAATACTTGGTCACCAAGAAACCTTATTCAATAAGATCTCTTCCTAAAATAGATATTTACACATTAAAGTAAATCCTAATTACCAAGTAATCTTCAACCACTAGAATTACAATAATTACCAATTAGAAATTGAGTCAAAATATAACTACAATGGTGGAAGCTTTATCCTTTTATAGGTGAAGGATAGCCAAAATAATCTAACTTCTACTAAAACAAGGAACTACTAATGAATAAAAAATAACAAATAAAATTAGCACATAAACTCATTGTCTCGGGTGGATTTGATGGAGCCATTGGATGAATTTTAATCCAACAATCTAGCTTGATTCAAGGTGAATGGATAACATGGCATATTAGGCCCCTTTATTTGTGGTGATGAATGGCTTGGATAAAGTCTTATTGAAGCGTGAGCAACTAATATGAGTAGGATTTAGTCTGAACCGTTGGATTGGATTTAAATCCAATGGTGGATGAAGGTGGACGACTTGGAGGGGGTTTCAGGTAGGGGTGATAATGAGCCTGACCGACTCGCAAGCTACTCGGGCTCGGCTCGGTCAAAGCTCGGCTCGAGTGAGCTCGTGCTCGACTCGAGACCTTAACAAGTCGAGCTGACTCGACCCAAGTTCGACTCAAAAAGCTCGTGAACAGGCTCGATATATATATATATATATATACTCCATATATACTTGTATGTTTTATTGTTGTTAACTTGTTATCATGGTTAAATACTTTATATCCCCTTCTCCTTGTGGACTTGTATAATTTAGAAAATGTACTATGATTACTTACGGACTTCAAAAATAAATATTATCTTTTCCCAAACAGGTTTTTACATGTTATTTTTCAAAACTTCAAAAAAAATTTAAAAGCAATTTGAGGAAAGCAACAAGCCGAGCCGAGCTCATATTGTCCAATTTGAGTTCGAGCTTAAAATTTCGAGCTCGACGAGCTTCAAGCTTAAAATTTCGAGCTCGACAAGCTTCGAGCCCGAGCCGAGTCCAATAATACTATTTCTAAGACGAGCCTGGGTAGGCTCGGGCTCGGCTCGTTATCACCCCTAGTCAAGTATAGGGATGATTACATGTGTTTAATTGTGGAAATAAGACCTAAAATAAAACATGTCCTAATTGGACTTGAAATAAAAATTGACCCAAACTTTTATAACATTAAGTATTGAGTCTAAATACAACATAAATCTAATTTACTGAACATCTAAGAGCTTTTGGACATTCATCTCACAAGGGGCAGCAAATTGAGTTTTTGTGACCGAACAATTCTTGAAGGATGTTAAGTGTGGATTTCCTTCAAGAAATTCTTCATTCTTTGAGCAGCTTGTAATTCTTTGGTTATGAATCCTTGAATGGTTGAATTTAGCTTGTCTTTAATCGTTTTGGACTTAGCTCGAATGATTAAGTCAAGCGGGAAATTGAACTCATCTCGTCCTTAGACTTGTTTTGTGGCGCATGCATCAATGAACCATGAAGAACTTGAAAAAAAAAATAGAGGGCGGCACGCAAAGGGCTGCTATCTAAAGACAACATGTTAGCGTCGGACTCTCTCCCCATATCCCAATCCTTTTGCCAATAAAGGCAAACTTAACATTGATGGAGAAGATTATCAAATTGTCCCATATAATATATTACAATATTTTATACCAGTTATTTTGTCATTTAGTTCTTATTAAAGTCAGAAATTGATTAAAAGGAAGATGGGATGCCTTATCTCTTTACCATAAAGATTTAAGATTATGCTTTCATGCTTTGTTATTATTTAGAGAGTTATGGTTCTAATATTGAAAATGATATTAGTGTTAAAGAAAAACAGTTACGAGCTCTAAACATTAATAATAAAATGAACATGTAAAATATGAAAAAAGAATACTTGGGAAATGTTTTTTTATCGAGAAAGGAAGTAGTATTAGTTTATTACAACTCAATAATAAGTTTATCCAAACTTTCATTATCGATAAATATTAGCTTTTGGCGATTAACATGGTAGGCATGCAGAATTTAACTAAGCAATGCTCTTTGACAAAAACTCTTCTGATTTTTAAGAAATGCTCAACGTGAATGTTATTTATATGCAAATTCATATTTTTTGTTAAACTAATTTTTATTTCATATGTATCATTTGAACCTAAAACTTGAACTAGATCTAGATTTTTAATTAAATTTATTTCTTGAAATTCTCAATCCAATTCTGAAATATTTTTAAAATTTTATGAACTGATCACATTTTTCCGTTTTCCCTATAAATCACGTAAATACATAATTCATTTTCTCCCATATTTAAGGAAAATAAATTCGAATATGCGAATTGAGTCGGGTTAGACCAAAAATATCCAACATAGGAAAAACCATAAAAATATTTTTGAGTTACGGACAAATTAATGAAAAACCATAAAAATAATTCATTTTCTCCCGTTTTCCCTATAAATCACGTAAATACATAATTCATTCTTGACAAGATTATAAAAAAATTATGAAAAATAAAGATAAATTAATGAAAAACCCTAGCGAAAGTTCCGGAGCCCCAAGCCCAAACGCGTTTGAAAACTCCGGCGGAAGGCCGTCGGAATCTTTTGTTGCCTTGGATGTTCCAACCTCCCTTGAGAGGCCTGGATCACCGGTCCCTTTGGACGTCCAAATAGTCATGAAAAAAGGAAGGAATGATGAGAATATTGGTGAGGAGGAAGGAAACACAGTTGTCCATGTTGGAGATGGTTCAGATGCTTTGATGATGGAAGTCGGTGAATCACGATATGGATTTGATGTGGCTCAGATGGATACAAAAAATTCGGGGGATAGCGTGGGGGATCAGGAGATTAATGTCACACAGACCGCTTTGCCTAAGCTTCATTTCGCGATATTATGGCTGCTGAAGCATCCAACCAAATGAAAAGTCAGGCTATTGAAGATCTGGATGTTGAAGTTTCAAACGAGGATATACAAATCATTGAGGATGACGCTCTGCCTGTGATCAATTTTTCAAAAAAAAAAAAATCCATTGTGCCATTGATGAAAAGCTTGCGAACTCGCTGATCTTATGGCTACTGGGAAAATCGATAGGTTACAAAGCTTTATTGAATTTGATTGAGGCGCTCTGGAGACCTCGGGGTGAGATGCACTTAATCGATCTTGATAACGAGTATTTTTTGGTCAGGTTTGCACTTGAGGATGAATTTGATCGGGTACTCCCTGGGGGACCTTGGGTAATTTATGGTTCCTACCTTACAGTGCAACCATGAAGTAGAAACTTTTCGACGTCTGAAGGCCACCCGCCCAAGATAATGGTTTGGGTCCGTTTGCCTGAGTTACCTTACAGGTATTATACGAAAAGCTTATTTTGTTTCATTGCGGGGATGCTCAGAAAGGTGATCTGCATCGACTATAACACTGATATAGCCAATAGAGGTCATTTTGCACGCCTTACAGTGATGATCAATCTCAAAAAGCCTCTAAAATTGGGGGTCATCATTGATGGTTAACGATAGTCAATCGAAATGAGGGTCTGCCTAATATCTGTTATGGTTGTGGTAAGTACGGTCATTCCAAGGAATCATATGGTATAGAGGAACAGGCTAAGAAAGTTGATGCATCTAGAGTTGATAGCTAAAACAAAGAGGAGCTATATGGGCCCTGGATACAAGTTTTGAGCAGGAGGAAGAGAATTATACCTAGGAAGGAATCTGGGAATCCCACAAAGACATCCACAAGACAGATCGGTTCTAGATTTAATGCTTTGGCTACCTTGCAAGAGATCTCTGATGAGGAACCCGCTAGTCTACCTGCGATTGCGGCATTGGATAGTTCACGTGGAGTTGAACCTGGCTCGCTTCTACCACAGGGTAAGGATATTGGCAATCACGTAGCCGGTACTGGTGCGCAAGGGGCTCGTCAAGGGGCTCGCAAAGTGACTGAGAAGGAAGGTAAGATCCCGACAGTTCTGATATCAAACATGTCCGATACCGGGACGTGCCGATACCATGATCACGTCCCAGCCTCCATGGATGCAAAAATTGGGTGGCTTCCAAGGATAGGGTGATAGTTGCTGAATCGAACTTAAATAAAGAGAACAATATAGCCATATGAGTGGTATGTGATGTGGAGAGACCTATGTTGCGGGAAAGTAATGAGAGAGTCTTACCTCCGTTAATTACAGGTGTGCCTTTGAAAGGTGTTAGTAAGGGTTATGCTACTATTAAAGGGGTGTATAGAAAGTGTTAAGTCAAAGAAAAAGGAGAATTGGAACCTTAACCCGCCGGTTTTAGCTAAGTTAGTTTAATCCTTAACTGCAAAACTTGACAGAGCTCAGGAGGCCATTGGGAACCAACATGAGGAGCCTCTCATACATCAGGTGATCACTGGGGATAAAATTCAGCGGCATGCGAATATGGCTTTTGATTCATCGAATCAGACCGATATGCAGGCTTAAGGTGTCTTTTCTGCTCCATATACATTTATTTTAATGTTTAAAGTATTCTTATAGAATTTGTAAGGTACCCTAGGTACCAATTTTAATCGTTATTTCAAGCTATTTGCGAAGCTTCCAAAGCCCAACATCTTCGCGGTCTTTGAACCTCGCATTAGTGGTGTAAAAGTAGATTTTTTCATCTGCCATTCAGGGTTTGAGTACTCTTATAGGGTTGAAGTGATAGGGTTCTCAGGTGGTCTCTAAGTTATATGAAAGCATCCTATTCATATCGACGTTATTGCAGTGTCTAATAAATATATCCATGCCTTGATCTCTATAGGCATGAATAAGAGCAAGTTTTTCTTCACCTTCGTATATGCCCATCCTGATTGTTTTAAGCGACGTGGGCTTTGGAATTAGTTGCGTGCTTTAGACCCTGAGGATGATTGGCCGTGGGCACTAAGGGGTAATTTTAATGTAATTGGATGCTCAAATGAGAGGGATGGGGGCTCACAACGTCGTTCTGGTATATGCCCTCAGTTCAATGAGTTTATGTTTACCCTGGGGCT
This sequence comes from Hibiscus mutabilis, assembly GCA_019671005.1. Taxonomy (NCBI): domain Eukaryota; kingdom Viridiplantae; phylum Streptophyta; class Magnoliopsida; order Malvales; family Malvaceae; genus Hibiscus; species Hibiscus mutabilis. The sequence goes on from CM033731.1 coordinate 42,141,500, forward strand.
TTTGGACATGGGATTTAATAGCCCATCCTTCACATGGAAGAGGGGAAATCTATTGCAACAGCTCGACCGATGTGTTTGCAATAAGAAGTGGTATGAACTCTTTCCAAGATCTAAAATCTTTCATTTTTAGTAGTTAGGCTTGCATCACTAGTAAATTATGCTAGACACGGGCTCGAAGAGGGTGCAGGGGATCACACGACCTTATAGGTTCTTGGCAGCATGGAATGATCACCCTATTTCCATTCAATGCTCAAAAAATCGTGGGCTGATGGCTTATCTCTTGAGATGAATATTTGTAAGTTTTAGCAGTCTAGTCAGGAGTGGAATGAATTGGTATTTGGCCATATTGGTAAGCGTAAACCCCTCTTACTTGTGCGTATTCGTGGCATTGAAAAAGCTCTGGAGGTCTTTGAATCTGCCTTCCTATCGAACTTTGAGATATTGTTGAAGGATGAGTTAAATCTTGTGCTTGAACAGGAAGAAAACAGGTGGCATCAGAAATCTCGTAACCTTCGGATCGCTAAAGGAACATGCTTACGATTTCTTTGAGAAGCTATTTACCGGTGAGTCTCGGCCTCCAACTTCTAATTACATGGCAGCATCATTTCATGCATTTAGCAATGAGGAGTTGCGGCCCCTTATGTCCAGGGTTACAATGGATGAAATTTAGAACATAGTTTTCCACATGACTCCGATGAAAGCCCCTGGTTTGGATGATTATTAGTGCTTTTCTTTTAGAAGAACTGGTTCATTGTGGATCTTACTATTTTCAAACTAACACAATAATTTTTTTGACGATAGTAGATTGGAGGATTGGGTGAATAAAACTCTTTTGGTCCTTATCCCAAAAGTTGAGAACCCTACTTAAATCATACAATTTTGACCAATTAGCTTGTGTAACGTTGTCTACAAGATCATTACTAGGGTCATTGTAGATCGCCTGAAGTGTTTTTTCTTGTCTTGGATTTCTAACACCTACGATAGATTTTGTTCGGGGTCGACAGATAACATACAATATTATATTGGCGCAAGAAGTCATTCATTCAATGAATACTAAGTCTGGGTATACGGATTGGATGGCTATTTAAGTGGACCTCAAAAAAGCATATGACAGACTGGAATGAAACTTCATTGAGGACACCCTTCGCTCCACTGGTATACTGAGCACTTTGGTAGAACTAATTATGGTTTGTGTCGGACCAGTCTCAAATCAGGTTCTCTAGAATGGGGATTTAACGAATGAATTCAAGCCAACTAAAGGGATTAGACAAGGGAATCCACTCTCGCCCTACTTATTTGTGTTATGTATGGAATGACTTTCTCAAAAAAATATCTCGCTGGGTTGCTGAAGGAGCCTGGAAGGACACCCGTTTGTCTAGACAAGGACCGAGTTTGTCCCACCTCTTTTTTCTGATGACTTCGTATTATTTATGGAGGCGGATATAGATTATATAGGGGTTCTCAAAAATGTTCTTGATGATTTTTGCAAAATTTTTGGCCATCGGGTTAGCATTTTTAAAACCCACATCTTTTTCTCACAGAATGTCCTTGCATCTTTGCACAATACTATCACTCATGGTTTGGGGTTTGAGGAGGTCAAGGATCTAGGGAATATCTTGGCGTGCCACTTCTTCACTCTAGAGTTACTAAAGTAACATATTCATATTTATTTGAAAACATGCAGCAAAAGCTCTCGGGTTGGGTAGCGAGTTCCCTCTCCTTAGCAGGTCGAAATACGGTCGCCAAGGCTATATTACAAGCTATCCCGGGACATGCCATGCAATCTTCCTGGCTATCAAATGGTCTATATGAAGAAATAGAGCGTTTGATCCGTTGGTTTGTGTGGGTACTTCTCTAACCAAACACGATACATCCTTAGTGAAATAGAGCTTATTCCAAAAGCCGATTGAGGATCTTCACCAACAGAATAGAGCTTTTTTGATGAAATAGGATTTCAGCTCATCACCAATGAAAACATGTTGTGGGTTCAAGTCTTAAGCATAAGTATAAGTGGCAAATTCTGTTACCGAGTTCTTTGAATAATGGCAATTGTTCTCGACTATTTCGTGGCTTGATAAATATGTGGGATGATCTCTGTAAGAGTTTATGTTGGAATGTATAGATTGGCTCCCACATAGACTTTCGATATCATAACTGGCTTAACTGTGAGGGGTCGCTTGTGTTGGATTATCTCTCTGCTGGTGCACCACTATCGGCGAGTATCGGCTCCTTTGTTTCAGTATTTGGTGGTTAGGATTGGGATCATTTAACCCAAGTCCTGCTTGATCGCATATTGAAGATGACATCGGCAATAAAGCCCCTAAATACTAACTTGGGAGCTGACACCCTTGGATGGAGGTGAGAGGAAAACCAGTTGTTCACCACTCGCTCAGCTTATGTTACATTACAACCACAAGGGGTGGTGGATAGTAATGCTCTTTGGAGAGCCTTTTGGTCGACCCCAGTTCCTCAATGAGTCAGAGTATTCTTGTAGACTACCCTGAGAAATGGACTGCTCACTAATGTAGAGCGAGTGCAAAGGCATTTAATAGATGTGAGTACTTGCCAATTGTGCCTTCGAGAGATGAGGATGTTGAACATGTGCTTCTGTATTGTTCCAAAACACGGATGGTGTGGGGCATTTTAATCCCAGTGGCCAAGCACGATGAATTCATGAGTACCCCTCTCTAGGATTGGATTCAACTAAACATTGGCAATTCCAGTATGGGAACGAATAAAGATGCGAATTGGTTGTCTATTTTTGCGGTCATATGTTGGCAAATCTGGAAACGTCGATGCAGCATATTTTTGGATGAAAATTATGTTGAGCGCCTCGATTTCATCTTTCATTTCCTATCCCTTGCAAATGAGTTTGCTGCTAGAAATGATGTGAATCTGGCATAGTTAACTCCTCAAAAGATGTACTTTCCATGCGTATATTGCCATGTTATTGCTTGACCTTGGGTACATATTAGTCTATTTTGCCAGTAGTTTCATGCATTTGCATCTAGGAGTTGAGGAATGTGTAGTTTTTATTGCCAGAGTGAAGGACTATTTTCTTGTTATGGTGCGCAGGTTAGGCAGGTCTGGAGCACAGTTGGCAAAACATAGGAGAGAGAAATACTGAGCATAGTTGGCAAAATGCAAGAGACGAATGCCAAGCTCGGTTGGAAAAAGAAGGAAGTCTGATGCCCTATCAAATAGCCTTGAGTTAGAGCTAGGTTAGCCCTAATTCTATGAGAAGAAAACACACCAAGAATGGTGGTAACAAACCCTTAAAGCCCTAACCCTAATTAAGGTTTCCATGAGAACCTATATAATGGAGTCCAATGAATGAGAAAAGGTGTGCTAGCCGTGAGGAAGAAAGAGAGGGTAGAGGCAAACCAAGGTTCAACTAGGCAGTAGAGCTCTGGATCTATTGAAGGGCTGCATCGATGAATCTCCTTCTTTAGTCTATATTTCTTAAAAATATTTTTAATTTTTGGGATAGTGTTTAAAAACAATTATGTGTTGTTGGTTTCCCTAGTCATGAACTAATCTTTTGAATTGGCTAGGGGTATTTGCGATGAACGCTTAGTATTTTCAATTTTTAATAATTACATGCTTTGGCATTATTGTCTATTTCGCATGTGCTTACATTTCATATATTTTGTGCCATGTGACGGTTGGTATTAAATGCTTATTATCCCCTAATATCTTAAAAAACTTAGGAGATAAGGATTAACTGCCAAATACTAAGGAGAGAAACTTCGACCGAAGATATTCAAGTAGATGAACTTATACCTGAAGTGATTCTACGCCTTCGAAGTAAAGATTGAAACTTCACCAAGTTAATTGTTTAAAAACTCTCTCTAGACATATAGGTGTTGAGAGTAGTTAACTTAGGGTATTGCCATCGAAAGAGGCAATACAAAATTAAAATCTTCTCTACAATAAAACCAAAGTTTAACGTTATTAATTGCTGTCTTCGCTAGCATGAAATCTAAACATCCATTGCCAAGCCCATCAATCATCTTGACATAAGTGTTTGCCAAAATGCCTGAATCTTTGCTTCAGTTTCCTTTACCATTTTAATTTCCTTAGTAAAACCTTCAATCAATTGCATCATCTTTATTTTATACTTCACAAGTATTTATCATGGCAATTAATTCCTGGATAATCCCTGTAGCGATATCCCTTATTTTCGCTAAAAAAATGATTTTCGAGGGTGTTTGTGAATTTTCGGACATAAAATATTTATTCCGTGGGGTTTTAAAAACCGCATTTTATTTAAAAATTGGAGTCGCCACCGGCCACTTAGGTAGGCCGGACACCATAAAACCAGAGATTCCAAAATATCGGGTTCGGGAGTCGGTTACGGATGGGGAAGGATTAGCACCGCCACACCGCCCAAAATTGATACTTTAATAATTACCGCTTTATTAATATTAGATTTTCCGGATTAAAGTGACAATTAGTTTAAAATTCGGTCATAATTGCGAATAAATTTTAAGGGCCCCGTTATCCGAGAGTAAACGGCCAACCACTATCACTACGCCTGATACTGGCCCCGTTTACGCCCGGATAAAAGGGCACCACATTGCCAATTTATATCTCGATATGCAATCTTAGTAGGCAAAATATCAAACAGGGCAAATAATTTAAATGCAATAAATATTAACATAACAGAATACTAATCTAACATAAATAAAATACGTAACTAAAACATACATATATACATATTAATCTTAATAGTAAATAAAAACAAATTTAACATGTCACAATAACAAGGCATGAATAAATACGTGTGTGGACAAAAACATATATTTCAAGAAGACATACATATTAGAAATAAAACACATTTCAACATATATAGAACAATATATTATACATAAAAAGAAAATACACTAACACGTAACCTAAAGGCCAAGAGAACATACAATACATACAAAAATACAAAACATGTTGTGTACGAGTCAACTAGAACATAATAGGCGTAATACGAATAACCGAACAAATACATAAAGATACATAATCATCATAAACTTAACACACATATACATGTATACATAAAAATACAAGGCATATACGAGGGATATATAATAAGGCAAAAGGCTACATCAGCATACACGATTATAATACGAACATAAATATTTACATGGAAACAGGACTGAAATGAAAAGAAATAAACATTAGTGGCAAAAATTAAAGGACAATAATATGCAATTTAAGGACGAAAATGCAAACAGGACCGAACTTGAAAGGACTGAGACTGTAATTAGACCAAGGGGCAGACCCGAAATGAAAAATCCAAAAACGCGAGATGGCTAAAGGGGTAATTTTACCATTTAAAAACGGATTCGATGTAATTTAGGGGCTGGATTGCAAGATTTTGAAATACAAGGGGGACCAGAGTTGTAAATATCCCCTGCGGCGAGACACAAACGAAAATATTGAAAACGCGGGGGGATTTATTACGTAATTTCCCCATTTCACGAAATAACAACGCTTATAAAAACACCCTTTTTTGGCCGGACTCAAATTTTTCCATTTCAATTCATTTTTCAGCTTTTATAACACTCGTTCTCTCTCATTTTCTCTCAACTCACCCCTGATGAACCCAGAAACCGGCGGCCGACCACCGTCTTCTCCGCCGCCGCTAGCCGGCGCCGGCGAGCCCCAAAAAACACACCAAAGTGAACCTTGCCTTACCCTCGACACGAATCCGAACTTGGATTCGGAGAAAAAGCCTCTATTCGTCCTAGATCTAAGAAATACGAAACAAAAAAACCCCTTTTTTGTATTCAACCCAAAACAAAACCAAAAGGGCCTCCCACTCCTTTCAGTTCACCATATCCGGCCTGGGAAGGCCGAAGAGGCTTGTTACTGGTAAAGGGGAGATCCACAGACGACGATGGTAACGACTCTAAACCTCTCCTTTTTTATTTACTACGTATATTTTTTTGTATGCATGCAACAAAGTAAGAAAAGAGAAGAATATTACCACTGAAGACTATTTTTTTGTATTTCTTTCTTTTCGATTACCACTTGGCTTCTTACAAATTGTTTGTTTCATACATATATGCCTGTCTTTTGGTTTGGTAACAAGTATTATAATATCATATTTTAGATCTGGACTGATACTGACATAATCTTTCTTTTCTTGTGTTCTGATGTGTCTGAACGCGGTGGTTGGAGACCGGCATGGTGGAAGCATGGTGGCAGTGTGGGGGTTCTGTCTTCGGCCAGAGGTGTTCTAGGCCGTTGGATCAGATCTGATCTAACGATCGGGCTGGCTTGAAGGACGAACGGCCCAGATGAAACCTCGATCGGTGAAACGGCTACAGATCGTGACACGTGGGGCTCAGCAGTCGAGGAGTTATAGCGCGTGGGATATCGAAGGGTCCGCGCATGGACCGCACACGCGCGTGGCACTCGAACCGTCCAAACGTGTAGTGCATGCAGCCGGCTAGATATTTTGTCCATACTTGATCGTGGCCGTTGGATCAGATCTTGATCCAACGGCCCATAGTTATCTGCACAAAAATAATTAAAATTAAATAGGGCTTTGGGTTTGGGCCAACCGGGCCTTGTAATAATATTAATAACTTCAAACTTGTAATGGACTTGGACTGGCAATTTATTCATGTGGGTTTAACATGTTTTTGGATTTCATTTTATATTAGCCCAATAATATTAATATTAATATTAATATTAGTTATAACAACAATTAATAATAATGCACATACGATAATACATACGTATATACTTATGCAAATATTAATTAATATAACATACTAGCATACGTACATATATAATCATATACATAATTAACTTAACATCTACACACATTATCCGTAAAAACAAATACGCTCGTACTAAATATAGATACATACGTGACACATACACCGTATTACTTATTAATACGTATACATACATAGTTTATAATATACATGCACACACCACACATTTTACATATATTAATAACACTCATGCACATAATAAACATATAGCATAATATAATACAATGTATACATGCAACACTAATATACTAATAATTATACTAATATGTATTTACAGACCAGATAAAAATGAGTGATTACAGTTGCCCCTCTTTGCTTGTTCTCGTGGAATGGGAACAAAGCAAAGATTCACAAGCACTCATTTTTATCAGACTTCCCTGTTTGTAGCTTTGGAAACATGTGTTCTTCTGGAACTCTCCGCTCTTCCTTAGCTGAATCTTCAGGCTCGTAAGTTCTTCCTATATAGAGCTTCGTCACCTTCTGATCTTGGAGCTACAGGCTCTTCCTATATAGAACCCTTCGCTGTGAAGCCTCGAGTTATGAGTCCCTCCTATATAGAACTTTTCACTTCGAGACAGTAAAGCTTGGAGTCCTTCCTATATAGAACTCTTCACCTTCAACGCTGGTTTCTCCTATATAAAACCTTTTGCGTCGCTGATGGATTCTTTCGACTGGGAGCTTGAAAACGTAGGCTTCTCCTTTATATAATCTTTGTCTTCGATTTTTTTCCTCCTTTCTTTTATTCTTTTTCGTTTCTTCTGTTTCCTTTTTTTTACGAGGCTGTTGCCATTTTTGGACCTACGCCACTAAGGCTACCGCATCATGTCCGAAGGACTTATTGATGGCCCGAATGACTTATCATCATGCTCGAAAGACTTACTGATGGCCCGAAGGACTTAACATCGTGCCCGAAGGACTTACCGATGACCCAAAGGATTTAACATCTGGGCCTCACGCCTCTATGGCTGTCGTTCTTTCAGGACTCACGCTATTCATGCTGCCGCATCATGCCCGAAAGACTTACTGATGGCCCGAAGGACTTACCGATGACCCGAAGGATTTAACATCTGGGTCTCACGCCGCTATGGCTGTCGTTCTTTTGGGACTCACGTTATTCATGCTGCCGCATCATGCCCGAAGGACTTACTCATGACCCGAATGACTTATCACCACGCTCGAAAGACTTATTGGTGGCCCGAAGGACTTAACATCGTGCCTGAAGGACTTACCGATGACCCGAAAGATTTAACATCTGGATCTCACGCCGCTATGGCTGTCGTTCTTTCGGGACTCACGCTGCTATACTGCCGTATCATGCCCGAAGGACTTATCACCAAGCTCGAAAGACTTATTGGTGGCCCGAAGGACTTAACATCGTGCCCGAAGGATTTACCGATGACCCGAAGGATTTAACATCTGGGTCTCACGTCGCTATGGCTGTCGTTCTTTCGGGACTCACACCGCTATGCTGCCGCATCATGCCCGAAGGACTTATTGATGGCCTGAAGGACTTATCACCACGCTCGAAAGACTTATTGGTGGCCCGAAGGACTTAACATCGTGCCCGAAGGACTTACTGATGACCTGAAGGATTTAATATCTGGGTCTCACGCCGCTATGGCTGCCGTTCTTTCGGGACTCACACCGCTATGCTACCGCATCATGCCCGAAGGACTTACTGATGGCCCGAAGGACTTATCACCACGCTCAAAAGACTTATTGGTGGCCTGAAGGACTTAACATCATGCCCGAAGGACTTACCGATGACCCAAAGGATTTAACATCTGGGTCTCACGCCGCTATGGCTGCCGTTCTTTCGTGACTCACACCGCTATGCTGCCGCATCATGCCCGAAGGACTTACTGATGGCCCGAAGGACTTATCACCCCGCTCGAAAGACTTATCGGTGGCCTGAAGGACTTAACATCGTGCCCGAAGGACTTACCGATGACCCGAAAGATTTAACATCTAGGTCTCACGCCGCTATGGCTGCCGTTCTTTCAGGACTCACGCCGCTATGCTGCCGCATCATGCCCGAAGGACTTACTGATGGCCCGAAGGACTTATCACCACGCTCGAAGGACTTATTGGTGGCCCGAAGGACTTAACATCGTGCCCGAAGGACTTACCGATTACCCGAAGAATTTAACATCTGGGTCTCACTCCGCTATGGCTGCCGTTCATTCGTTTCTTTGGTAAATTCTTCGATAATTCTTCAAATACCTATCTAGGATCAAGCAAAATTGGCATGCCCCTATCTATATGATGCATGCAATGTCGTACTTTCTTCTTCTTCTTCTTCTTCTCTTTTCCTTGTTTCTTTTTTTTCTTTTTTATCCTCATTTTCTCTCACTCTCTTTCTTTTTCTTTTTATTGTTAGTCTTGTTTTAAAATCTTATGTCCTGAAAAGTCATTCTTCGGATTTCTCTATTTCCTTTCCTTTTACGGTATGCTCAGTTTTGATCTTCATTTCTGTCAAATTTTGTTCAATGAGCACCCACTCTTGTTCTTTTGCACGAGCACCCACCTTTCTTCTTCGGGGTCTCTGCATGCTTCACCAACAAACACTATATCATGCATGTGCAAAGCTTCTTACTATTCTTTCTGTTCTGCATTGCCCCATTCGATCGTGCTCGGCTACCTTCCAGTTCTTTTGACCCAACATTTTGAGTATTTGTTAATTTCGTCATCGGGGTGAGCAAAATGCTTCTTAACCTCAATCTTCTTGTTGCCTCTTGACGGGTATCATTTATCGATCTCTGTGCTTTAATTCTTTGGGAGACTCAATGTTTACTTTTTACCGTCCCCACACTTTGTAAGCTCATTCTTGTCCTGTTTCGTCCTTCATTTTCTTGAACCAAACAAGGCATCATGGCCGGAATCTGGTTCTTGTTCTTGAGCTGTCTGACACCTATACTTCTGTCATCATCTTCATTCTATGCATTGTGGGGTCATGGTGCTTCAATAGTATCTGCAACCTTGTGTTCTGGATCTTATCCTTGAAGTAATACGTGGAAATCTTTGTTGCTTTAACTTGTCAATTTGCTGATTGGTGTTCCACTGAAGGGTATCATTTAGATTAACATACAAGATTTTGAAAACACAGCATAGGAGCTCTGGATATCATGTGCAAGAGTGGCTTAGATTCAACCACTCGGTAATTTAAAGATGTGAAGTCTTCCCTGGTGACTCGGTTCATCCTCATGATTACCGCGTTGCTGCAGAGTACTACTCTTTCTCAATTCTCATTATCTACTCCGCCCCCAAAAGGGTGGGCTTGTATAACCACTCGAGCGCAGAAATATTACTATAGGAATAGAGTTCTGGGTGGTGCAAGTCTTAATTTTTCCTATGATATCGCCTATTTTCTTTCTTTTCTTTTTTTTCTTTCTTTTTCCTCTTTTCATCATTTTTCCTTTTTTTGTTTTGTTTTTTGTTGTTTTTTTCGCTTTTATCATTATTTGAGGAAATCAATTCGTCACAGTCCTTTGTCTTGAGGACAACGATGGAGCAAACAACAATGCCCCAAGTTACTCGGCATAGTTACGATTTAAAAATATTACCATCACTCATGAAGCTAAGTTTTCTTGAATTGGATGATGTATCTCCACCTTATCGCTTCAGCGGAGTGCCCCAAAATTCCCATACTCTTATCCGAACAAGCCTATTACCAGGTTTCGAACATAGGAGTACTTTTTTATTATTATTTTCTTCTTCTTTATTTTTCATTTCTTTCTTTTTCTTTCTTCCCTTTTTCTTCAATTCTCCCCTTTTTTAATTCTTATTTTTTATTTTTTACTACCTAGAAGATTATGCCTAGAGTTTCAATTTCAAGCAACTCTACATGGTTAACATTTAGAGCTTTTTCGTCCTTGAACATCATCGAAAGAGTAATAATCTCGCTTTGCTGACCAGAGTCCGGTGGGGAAGATCACACATCATCGTTGTCACGACATCTATCTAATGTCACATCTTGTTCCTTGTATTGCTTCAGGAAGGTATTTTAACGTAGAGACATCTCTGGCTTCTTCAGCACTATATAGACTTGCCCCTCATTCTTGGTCTTCCACTGCTTGATCAGCTCTTGTGTCAGGGTTCCATCATTGACCAGCTTCTTGATTTCCTCCAATAAAGGTCTACATTTTCTGGTGGGATGCCCCGATGCCCCCATATGGAATTCGCATGTGCTACTCGAGTCAAAACTATGGGCAGATGGATCAAGTGCAATCTTCATCGGCCGAGGAACAAGATAGTGACCCCCTACCAGATGAGGCCAAATGTCTGAGATAGGTGTTCCAAACACTTCCAAATTTGCACTCGTCCGAGGAATTTTCCTTGATGACCCCGATTTGTCAGTCTATCTCCTTCTTTTACGGCCACGCGAACCCTGGAGATGACACTCATTTACCTCTCCGTCCTTATCTATCTTATCTTCGATTCGGTCCTTAGACTTAGACCCCAATTTTCCTTCTTTGACTGCGTATTCGATCCTTTCTCCAATTGTCATGAAATCTTCGAATCTGTTTCTCGATTTTTCCAACATCACATCGAAGAAAAAAGAGGGAAGCGTTGCATGGAACAAGGGAGTCAACTCTTCTTCTGCTATAGAAGGCTGGACTTGGGTCGCCAAACATCGCCACCTTAATGCATATTCCCTGAAGCTTTCACTTGGCCTCATTTTCTCATTCTGAAGAAACTGGCGACAGGGTGCTAAATCTAAAGCACATTTATATTGACTCAAGAAAGCATTAGCGAGGTCACCCCATGACCTAACTTGGTTTCTGTTCAAACGGTTATACCATACTGCTGCTGGTCCCGTCAGGCTATCATGGAAATAGTGGATCAACAATTCTTCGTTCTTCATGTATCCTTTCATTTTTCTACAAAACATGGTTAAGTGAATCTTCGGCCAACTGGTTCCGTCATACTGCACAAATCCGGGAACCTTGAAATCCGGAGGAATAACCAAATCAGGGACTAGGCAGAGTTCCCTCGTATTGAAAACATTTATCTTTCCTTTCTTCTTAAGCTCTTTCTCGATTTTTTCTTCTAGCTGGTCAAGCCTTGACTCTTCGATTCGTTGCATTTTCCAACTAATTCTGCCATCGAACCCTAAGTGTTAAATGATGAAGTGCCATGCGATGATAAAATTATTAAACAATGCACATGACATGATGCAAATGCAATGCATGAATGCAATAAAACATCGATTCCGCAAGTGATTTGTTCCTATAGGACATCTTTCATTCAGACCAAAAGGTTTCATTACATCCGGTATTAGGGTTTTACAGATAGCGATGAGCCTTGGCACATAATGTCTTGACCTCATTCAACAGTCCTATCAGCTTTCCTTCGCGGTCCAATGCTGGATCCATATTTTGGCTTATTGGTGCTGCTGCATCGGCTAAATCTGCTACCTGTTGAGCTACTTGTCGGGCTTGAGTCGTAACCATCTTCATGTCCCGATCTTTCTCCCGTATTGTTTGCTCGGCCCTTTGTAGCTGAACGGTCATTGCCCCAGCACGAATCTCACTGGTACGTAAAGCAGTCTCGAGCTTCGCTATCTGTTCTTTGAGTGCTGCGTTTTTCATTTGAAAGGCTTGTGATTCATTCCTTTCCTGCTGCAGACTTGATTTCAGGATATCTTCCATGGCCAGACTGCTTTCCAACCCACTTTGGAGAATGTCGCGTTGGCCCTCAGCTTCTTCCAGCTTCTGTGATAATGATCTGACTTTATTCTTACTATTCTTGCATTTCTGCTTCCAGCGTTCTGAACCGTTCCTCAACTGAATCATACCATTGACCCACTCTTCTGCGGTGTCACCCAGACCAAAACTCTTGAATTCAAAGTGCAGCTTCTGGTATTCGTCTTGTACATTCTTTAATTTCATGCTCAGATCGTGACTTTATGCTCGAGCTGGTCGTATTTGCGTGCAAGTTCATCTTCTGAGACGCTTTTATTCTTGACTCCTAAATTTATCCCGCTTGAGTGACCCACTTCTGTGTTACCCGAACCTTGGGCTGGGTATTGCCCTCCTTCGACTTTGCCCCTCGGGCAACGGCTGGCTCGCTGCAGAATCGGGGTTGTCCGTCTTCGAAACCCAAAACTCTCATTCTGATAAGATCTCGAACTCTGTCCTTCAGGGCCCTACAATTTTCAGTGTGATGACTCGAATTGCCTATGTGGTAGCTGCACCAGACACGACTGTTGTAATCCTTCGGATAAGGAGGTTTTCTTGCTACAGACTTCACTGGTGTGATAAGGCTCCTTTCGACAAGCAACGAAAGTAACTCGGTGTATCTCATGGGTATAGGATAATGCCTTCTGATGTCATTAGATTCTCGAGCTTCCCCTGGTTTTTCCTCTGTTCCCTTGGTATCTACCCCAGATATGCTACTTGTCTGCTTCTTGAGATTGATCACAAAGGGATTCAATTTGTCATATTTAACGGTGTTGTCTGTTTCGACATTCTGACCATTCTGTTCCACATTCTGCTCTTCGATCGAATCTTTTCTGAGTTCGACATGCTGCTTGCCTTTCATCATAGCATTCATCTGGTCCATCATCTCGGACATCTGCTTCTTTAGTTCTTGTATTTCATCTTGTTTGTCCCCAGAATTGACACTGCTTACCGAAACTGCTCTGGAGTCCTTGAATGATTCTTCTTCGGCTGTCCCTGGTCTAGTCTCGGGATGGAACTCTGGAATTGGACCCCCTTCCTTCAGGTCAAAGAACCTTTGGTCCATCATGAACAATCTTCTATTATGAGAGAAATCACTCGGGAATCAATACCCTGTGTAATGCGAATGCGATGATATGCAAAAACAAAGCAAAAAGAAAAACAAGTCAGTATCAGACAAAAATGATAAGTACGTAATAAAAGGGCAAATTAAATGCGATAAGCAAACAAGGCAATCCTATTTACATTCCATCTAAGACACCTAGGTTATAAGCATGGCTCTAACAGGGTGGGTTTCTATGTGTTCTCTATATGCAGTTTTGGTTCTAGGAGGTACCCGAATTGTCCTCGTTGTCCTCTACTAAGAGTAGCAAGGCCCCCGATCATCACCCATTATAGGCTCCTTTCAACCGGGTTCAATTCAGGGGGACCCATTCGCTTATGCCCTTACGAAAGCATAAGGTACTCGAGCCCCGAAGGATACTTGCTAGGGCCTATACGGGAGAACGATATCTCCACGAAAGCATTAGCGTTTTCCCCCACTTAAAAGGACGGTTTATATGCCAAATTTTAAATGCGTTAAAATAAACGCGCAATTATAACCGAATGTTAATTTAATAATCACTTTAATACGAAATTTCTAATATTAATAAAGCGGTAGTTATTTAAAAAGCTTGACTCTCATTTGTTTTTAAAAAACAAAAAATGTCCCCAGCGGAGTCGCCATATGTAGCGATATCCCTTCTTTTCGCTAAAAAAATGAATTTCGAGGGTGTTTGTGAATTTTCGAACATAAAATATTTATTCCGTGGGGTTTTAAAAACTGCATTTTATTTAAAAATTGGAGTCGCCACCGGCCACTTAGGTAGGCCGGACACCATAAAACCAGAGATTCCAAAATATCGGGTTCGGGAGTCGGTTACGGATGGGGAAGGATTAGCAACCCCACACCGCCCAAAATTGGTACTTTAATAATTACCGCTTTATTAATATTAGATTTTCCGGATAAAAGTGACGATTAGTTTAAAATTCGGTCATAATTGCGAATAAATTTTAAGGGCCCCGTTATCCGAGAGTAAACGCCCAACCACTATCACTACGCCTGATACTGGCCCCGTTTACGCTCGGATAAAAGGGCACCGCATTGACAATTTATATCTCGATATGCAATCTTAGTAGGCAAAATATCAAACAGGGCAAATAATTTAAATGCAATAAATATTAACATAACATAATACTAATCTAACATAAATAAAATATGTAACTAAAACATACATATATACATATTAATCTTAATAGTAAATAAAAACAAATTTAACATGTCACAATAACAAGGCATGAATAAATACGTGTGTGGACAAAAACATATATTTCAAGAAGACATACATATTAGAAATAAAACACATTTCAACATATATAGAACAATATATTATACATAAAAAGAAAATACACTAACACGTAACCTAAAGGCCAAGAGAACATACAATACATACAAAAATACAAAACATGTTGTGTACGAGCCAACTAGAACATAATATGCGTAATACGAATAACCGAACAAATACATAAAGATACATAATCATCATAAACTTAACACACATATACATGTATACATAAAAATACAAGGGGCAGACCCGAAATGAAAAATCCAAAAACGCGGGATGGCTAAAGGGGTAATTTTACCATTTAAAAACGAATTCGATGTAATTTAGGGACTGGATTGCAAGATTTTGAAATACAAGGGGGACCAGAGTTGTAAATATCCCCTGCGGCGAGACACAAACGAAAATATTGAAAACGCGGGGGGATTTATTACGTAATTTCCCCATTTCACGAAATAACAACGCTTATAAAAACCCTCTTTTTTGGCCGGACTCAAAATTTTCCATTTCAATTCATTTTTCAGCTTTTATAACACTCGTTCTCTCTCATTTTCTGTCAACTCACCCCTAATGAACCCAGAAACCGGCGGCCGACCGCCGTCTTCTCCGCCGCCGGTCGCCGCTAGCCAGCGCCGGTGAGCCCCAAAAAATACACCAAAGTGAACCTTGCCTTACCCTCGACACGAATCCGAACTTGGATTCGGAGAAAAAGCCTCTATTCGTCCTAGATCTAAGAAATACGAAACAAAAAAACCCTTTTTTTTGTATTCAACCCAAAACAAGACCAAAAGGGCCTCCCACTCCTTTCAGTTCACCATATCCGGCCTGGGAAGGCCGAAGAGGCTTGTTACTGGTAAAGGGGAGATCCACAGACGACGATGGTAACGACTCTAAGCCTCTCTTTTTTTATTTACTACGTATCTTTTTTTGTATGCATGCAACAAAGTAAGAAAAGAGAAGAGTATTACCACTGAAGACTGTCTTTTTTGTATTTCTTTCTTTTCGATTACCACTTGGCTTCTTACAAATTGTTTGTTTCATACATATATGCCTGTCTTTTGGTTTGGTAAAAAGTATTATAATATCATATTTCAGATCTGGACTGATACTGACATAATCTTTCTTTTCTTGTATTCTGATGTGTCTGAACACGGTGGTTGGAGACCGGCATGGTGGAAGCATGGTGGCGGTGTGGGGGTTCTGTCTTCGGCCAGAGGTGTTCTCGGCCGTTGGATCAGATTTGATCTAACGGTCGGGATGGCTTGAAGGACGAACGGCCCAGATGAAACCTCGATCGGTGAAACAGCTCCAGATCGTGACACGTGGGGCTTAGCAGTCGAGGAGTTATAGCGCGTGGGGCTCACGCACGCGTGGGATATCGAAGGGCCCGCGCGTGGCACTCGAACCGTTTAGACGTGTAGTGCACACGGCCGACTAGATATTTTATCCCTGCTTGATCGTGGCCGTTGGATCAGATCTTGATCCAACGGCCCATAGTTATCTGCACAAAAATAATTAAAATTAAATAGGGCTTTGGGTTTGGGCCAACCGGGCCTTGTAATAATATTAATAACTTCAGACTTGTAATGGACTTGGACTGGCAATTTATTCATTTGGGTTTAACATGTTTTTGGATTTCATTTTATATTAGCCCAATAATATTAATATTAGTTATAACAACAATTAATAATAATGCACATACGATAATACGTACGTATATACTTATGCAAACATTAATTAATATAACATACTAGCATATGTACATATATAATCATATACATAATTAACTTAACATCTACACACATTATCCGTAAAAACAAATAAGCTCGTACTAAATATAGATACATGTGTGACACATACACTGTATTACTTATTAATACGTATACATACATAGTTTATAATATACATGCACACACCACACATTTTACATATATTAATAAAACTTATGCACATAATAAACATATAGCATAATATAATACAATGTATACATGCAACACTAATATACTAATAATTATACTAATATGTATTTACAGACCAGATAAAAATGAGTGATTACAATCCCTATGGATATGATACTCTCTCACTACTATATTACTTGCTGACCGTGTATACTTGTATGCAAAAAAACATGCTTGGCATTATTTACTTGTATTATTACACTGAATCAACAACCTTTTGCCAAGCAGTATTTTGTTAACAAGTTTTTGGCGCCATTACCGGAGATTGCAATGGGATTAATTGTATTGAATTTTACTTGTTTTTGTTTTACTTATTATATTTTGTTTGGTGTATGACCAAAAGCCACACTACGAAGGAAGATTTGCAATACAATCCGTAGATTGAAAGGACCTTACGTAAGATAAGAAGAAAACATCAAAAAATGGCTCATAACGGACTGATGGAGTAGATGGTGTCCTAAATAATGCCAACAATCAAGAAAATTCGACAATACAAGATGAGATACTACCTGCTCCTACTATTGCTGCTGAAATATCTAGAGAACGACCTATCAGAGAACACTTAGCACCAACCATGGATAATTTGATGTCAGGATTGATTGGTCCAAAGCTAAATACGACTAATTTTGAACTTAAACTGACAATGATTCAGACACTATTAAATGTCGGTCAATTTGATGGATCATCGACCCGAGACCTAAGGCAGTACTTGAAGCAATTTATGGAAGTGTGCCAACTATTTCAACAGTCTGGTGTACTTGAAGATATAGTAAAACTGAGGCTATTCTCATTTTCTTTGCCACCTGGTTTAGTTACTACGTGGGCAGAATTATGTCAGAAGTTTCTTTTGAGATTCCAGCCACCAAAACTGAATGCCAAGTTGTAGAGTGAAATTATTACTTTTAGGCAGGATGATGACGAGACTCTGTATGATGTATAGGAGCAATTTAAAGATCTATTGAGAAGATGACTCGTGCATGGATTTCCTACCTGGACCCAGATAAAAACCTTTTATAATGGGTGATGCTTGTCGAATAGTGATGCACTTGAGAGCAAGTATACTCGTCGTATCAAGTAATTAAGTGATGTTTAGAGTGTCTAACCTACGAGGATTGGAATAATAACTATGAGGCTATTATGCTTAAGAATGTGTTTGCAAGTATTGGTGTTTGAAGATTTAATTAAAACTAAAACAATTAAACTAAAGATAGCTATGATTAAGACACATAGCTGCAGCAACTAACAAATAATTATGGAGGTTGGGATTAGTGCTAAGGATATATCTTGATTGCCTATTACAATGCTATAGCGATTGGCAATACATGTCTGGGTAAACCATTAAATTCTTTAACTACTAGATAGGATTTTCTAAAGAACTTTTGACTCTCTCGATGCCTAGAAGTTAATAACATTGAGGTCAAGGCAATACATGTCTGTGTGAACCCTAACAGCCCTATTATTTGTTCAAGAACTCATTTTTAGTCGTTGAAACCCTAAACTTATGTCTAAACCGAATTGGAACTAAGTTAACAGCTTAGCCCCACTGTTCACGTTTGTACAACCTAACTCTCTCGATATTAAGCCACAAATCAATAGTTAAAAGGCCTCTCTTGATAGCTCTTACAATAACTACGTATGAAGTTCAATGAACAGAATAGATAAAGGGAAAACAACTATAGCATTATAAAAATGTAACCAAAACATAAAATCTTGGGACGCAATAATCCCAACTAAAGTATTTAGATCATGTCTGAGCCTAAAATATCCATAACAAAAATATTAAAGTATGCCAGTTTATCAAGAAAGGTAAGAAAAGAGTCGAGCGTCCTTGACAAACTCCCTCCAAGTCGACCAACTGTGCTGCAGATCTTCCACTCTGTCGGCCTCTCTCGATGGTTCTTTCGTGAGGAGAATTCTCTAGCTTCTACTCTGGTGGTTCTCCGTAAGCTTTAGACTAGGAATGTTGCATGTAATCGCGCCTCTCTTGAAGTAGTGTCAAAGTCTCTCTTATATAGGCGGTGAAATTAGGGTTTTAGTACCCTAAAGTGAACGCGGTTTTATAAAATAAAGCCATTGGTTTCCCACTTCATTTAATGTTGTGTATTTGGGAGAAAGTCCATGTGGGCAAAAGTAGATTCATCTTCAACTCTTTATGCCTCTTCAGCTCAAGCAATGAGATGTCCTCTTCTTCCACTCCAACAATCCTCTAGCATCCACCAATATCCTGCACATACACCACAAAATTCTACCATTCTTGTGAAAAGCACCAATATGTATAACATTTAAAGCACATACGGTATAACCCTATATCTACATGCAAATATGTACAATCTAACCTAAATGCAGACTATATGAGCTTGAAAACATACAAAAGGCAATGAATAAGGGTATATAAAATAGATAAATTATGCATTCGTCAAATACCCCCAAACTTGAACTGTTGCTTGTCCTCAAGCAATGCAAAATGGAAACAAGGAAATAAGAATAGAAAACAAGAACAATAAATAACCCCTAAGCCCTAAGGTTCCACTAAGCTATGATTACAGTGATTCTAAGTTATGCTGCAACAGTAATTCATTCCTCAGCTATGTCAATGAAAAGCAATGCGTCAATGCTCACAGTTTTTGTTTAAAAGATTAAATCTACTGTAGGTACAGTGTATGCTAAGTTATATGCATTCATCACTTAATAGCCTTAGAGAAGCTTAAGGGTTGCTTTCATTTTTTGCCTCGGCATATTGTTTTCCTTTTTAGAACATTTTTTACTCCATTTTCTTTTTAAGTTTGAAAATTGTATCCTCGGGGCTTCAGCTTATCACACTAACTCTTCAATACCTGAAGATAGAGTGGAGCAAACAGCCCATCCCTGAGCCTTACGAGCAATGTCATCCCGTGAAGACTTTCATTCACTCTTTTCTAGTACTATCATTCCTACCAGGGAAAGTTAAATGGAGTAAACACAACTCACCTAGTATACTAAGATAGTAAGATGCATAGAAGAGTGTCCCTCAACAATTTTGTTTAAATTATCAATTTATTTTCTTGTTTTTTCTGGGAAATTTTAAGCCTTTGTTTTGCTACATTGAGCATTAAATTCATTCACTTTGATTCATACTTGGGCATCAGAAAGTCGACCTAGAGCATCCCTAGGGTTTCTTAAATGTTCATATTGCATGCAATATGAACATTTAAGGGTTACATCAGATTCATCATTAAGTTCAAAACCTAAAGCTCTTAACACCTTGCAAAACATCAACATAGATTCATCATAGGAAGTCATAATCAACACAACAACAATTTCAGAATCAAAGGAATCATAGCAAAGGGAACCTATATGACATATTAGGCTAATTACAGTTCTAAAATAAAAAAAATTAAAATTTTAAATTTTACCTAATATATATATGGGCATGTACTCCCCCAAACTTGAGAAGAGCATTGTCCCCAATGTAAAAAGAAAAGAAAAAGCAAAATATGCAAATGCAAAATATAAAAACTAAACTAAACTAAAAAAGAAAATAAAAATAAAAACTAACCCAGGGAGTCACTGAGGTGGTGGTTCCCAGATGATGATGCCCTTGCCTTTGTCCCGGGCAGACACTGATTTCTTAGTAGGGTGGGTGGATGCACTAGCATCAGTATCTGGCTATTTTCTCCTTCGAGTGGTAGTGGTGGTGGCAGGTGCTTGTGCTGTCTCTTTAGGGTCTTCCTGGGCTTTTGGGAGGAGCTTTTCAACCAAAGATTGCTTCACCGCTTCCGTCTGTTGGATATATTGGAAATAAGGCTCCATGAGGCTGGCTACCATACCCTAGACGATCTGACAGAGGTCAATAGTCAATGTGGTGACAAGCTCAGCCGATACACCATATTCTTTCATTGGCTGAACCTGAAGAGGCAACCAACCGGTATGGCGTTTGATGATATCATCCACCCTCTATTTTTCAACCCCTGCTTTTTGGCATAAGGCTGTGATGAGATTAGGGAAGGGTAAATCCTTGGGCTTTCTTGTTAATGTTGCCCCATTTACGATGGTTTCGTAAATGTATTCATACAAGTTGATGTCCCGATTATTAAGGATAGAATACATGAGCATTAGCCGACAACAAGAGATTGTAGATCGATTTTGGGTTGAAAGAATGCGGTTGTTGATAAAGTTCATCCAAAACTTTGACATCGAATTAAGCTGTGCCCAGTTTACTTTTCGGACATAGTGGTCGTCCTGGTCCCATATAGTTCCGAGAATATAGAGGTCTACCAACAACTGGGCATATGTATCGACTATTGCTATGGCAAAAAAGTTTTGATGTTTGCCGTCGATTGTGGAAAGGTTATAACGATCGGTAATTGCTTCAACTGAGAATACAATTGTCGTCCCACGTACGTAGGACCTTCCAGTTGTCTATGCCCCATATGAGTGTAAAATTCGTAGACCCAGTCAATGTTAACTTGACTTGGTTGTCAAATAAAGTCTTCCCACCCTTGTGTGGTTATGACCGCATGTATATCGGTTTTAAAATTGTAGCGGACATTTGGAGTAAACTCCAAACCTTCCTCTAAGATCAGGTCCTATTGGATCATGTGCTTATACCTAGGTGTTAGAACACTGTCTACTCTGTATATGTAATATCCCAAATTTTGGCTAGTGACCAAAATGTAAATTTTGAAAGTTTTGGGGTTAAAGTATAAGCTTTGGAAAAGTTTGGGAACTAAAGTGTAAATTTCCCCAACAAGTAATTTTATTCAGTATAAGTGCAAATCGAATCAAGATAGGTACCTTGATATCAGTTTTAAGAATTAAGATGCAGACAAAGGTACCGAATTTGGATCGAATGAAATTGTTAATCGTGTTCTGGCTAGAGAAATGTAAGGATGGGTGACCTTCGAGAAGTTCCCATAAAAGTGGTTCTGATCGATATTTTGGACTCAGTAAGAGTAGATAAAATTCGTATGGATTATCGATAAAGGAATTCTAAGAGGAAGTTTATTCTATGAAGATTTTCGATAAGTATCGGAAAAATAGACTAAGTTAAGAAAATTTAGTCTAAGTCCATGGAAAAGGAATTTTTATGGGATAATAGAGTTTATTTCCCAAATATGGAAATATAGAATTTTCAGAATAAATCCATTAGCTCGGAAAAGGTAAAATCTCAGTAGAAGTATTTTATGAATATCGAGAAATCAGATCGAATTAGAATTTCAGAGGCTGGTCCAAAAGCCATGGAAAAGTCATAAAATACTATTTTATGAATATTTAATTATATTTGGTTGGATTCCAACTAGACTTAGATGAATTTTTACAAGAATGGCAAACTAGTAAATAAAAACTAGTTGGAGGGCAAATTGGTCATTTGGCCCCAATGGTAATTTTGAAATATTTAAAAAGTTATAAGGGAAATTTTGGAAATAGGAAATGGAAGATTAAATCTTGGCCCTTGATTGATGATAAAATCAATCTTAACCATTGGATAAGAAGGGCAAAATTGTAATTTCACTATTAAATAGATCTACGTGTAAAATAATGGTAAAAAGATGAACAAAAATTATCTTTTCCAGCAAAAAACGTGAGAGCTAGAGAAAGAAAGAGAAATTTTTCCAAGCTTGATTCAAGCCCCAAAACTTGGTTTTTAGGTAATCTCTTCAACTACAAAGTTGTTATACTCTTCAAGCTTTATCTTTTGATATCAATAATTCATGGAATTCATTATTGATTTATGATAATTTACATGAGAAAGAAATTAGGGTTTATGGATCAATTAGGGATTTTGATTGAATTCAAGTTGAAATCAAGTTAGTATGATGTTAAAATCATGATATTGAGTTGGGATTTAAGTTCTACATGTTTAGATTATTATGAAGATGATTAGGGTTTATGGATTCAAGTTTAATTTAGGGTTTGTGATGTTGAATTAATGATTTAGTGAGCTTGATTTGTTGTTTGGAAGCAAGACCCTAAGTTAATTTGATAGGGACCAATTCGATAATCATAAAAGTTAGAGGACCAAATCTGAATTTGTATGGATTTGGTGTGTATTTATGTTATTAAGGATGTTGGAGATGTGAAATTGATGTTAGAATGCTAAACCGATGCTAAATTGAATTAGTGACCATTTTGACAATTTGTCAATGTTAAGTGAACAATTTGGAAATGAGGTTTCGGATAAGGACTAAATCTGAATTTTATTTGTAATGATGGAATTAAGGTGGTAATGTTGAATTGAGGACTAATTTGCAAAGTTAAGAAAATTGGATCCTTACCTTTGCATTATTAGTGACCATTCAATAAAGAAGGAAAATTAAAGGGAATTATTTTTGAATATTTATTTGATGAAGAAATTGATACATTAGTGGTTTGAAGCAAGTGATGGGACTAAATTGACAAGAAGAAAAGTAAGAAGAAAGTATAAATTAGAAGTTTATTAAGGAAAGCTATGTAGAAGACCGGTTTCAGCAGTAAGTTTGAAAATTCACCATAAATTCTACAAAAATGGTTAGAAAGTGAATTTTATACCGATGTAAAGATTTGTTCGTCTAGTTTCACCTCTAAGAAATGGAAACTAATTTCGAGTTCCGAGTCAAAAGATATGAATTTTTAATTGACGAAAGGTCAGAAAATAGAGCACCAGTCTGTTCCGAATTCCAGCATTGTAATTGACTTTGAAAATTCGCCATAAATCGTACAAGTTGAATTTGGGATATTAATTTATATGGTTGAAAATCTTACTGAATCTAGTTTCTTTCAGAACAAACGGAATCGAATTCTAAGTTTTATAATATTTTAAAAAAATATTTCTTCGAAGGTAGTGCAATCTGTCAAAAAATGAGAATTGATGCATTTTGTATCTAAGGTTAATTAGTAAGCTTGAAAGGGGTTAATGGAAGTTCTAAATGGTCATTAAAGACCAAAAATGGGTTTTGGAGAGTATAAGGAATGAAGGAAAAACTTTTGGAAATTTTGTATATTCGAATGACTAGATTCGATAGCATGTTTAAAGTATTGTTAGATTTGAATCTAAATAATGTTATTCGTATTTATATGATCAATGAAGTTTGATTTGGATCAAAAGAAGGGTCGAGGTATTATGAAGGAAAGGATCGAGTAGAGCTTAGTGAGGCAAGCTAATAAATGGCCCAGGTGAGTGCATTTTTACATATATATATATACATATAATATGAGAAAGAAATATAATATGTCAACCTCGAGTGTTGAAAAGAAAAAGGATTTGAATCGTAAATTGATATATTTTAAATAATGATCTTTACAAGATATTGATGTTAAAAAATCCCTTTGTATGATTATTGAGATTCTTGGTATAATTGGCATGCCAATGAGGTGGAGTATAGTGATACAGTGACAGCTGTGTTCTACAACTATGACCTAGTGATACAGTGATGTTGTATAACTGTACAACAGTTATAAAGTGAAACAGTGATGCTGTGTTTCTACAGCTATGACCTAGTGATACAGCGATGTTGTATAAGTTTACAGCAGTTATAAAGTGATACAGTGATTTATTATGGCACAACATATTAGTTGATGCCGCACATGTGCATACTGAATAGTGACTCTCATACCATGCATTCTCAATTACATTACATTGGGCTATGAATTGAATAAAAAGTAACAAGTACAAGTGATCTAAAGGAAAATGAAAAGTGGAAGTGATATGATTCAAATGAAAACAAGTGATTTACTGGATATTTGATTTGACATGACATTGTCTTATATATGTATATGAGATGTTGATTTTTACAGGTTACATGACAGAGGAAAGACTTCGATAAGTCATTCTATACGATTCTAAATTCTTATATGTTATATTCAGTATTTTATTTATTATGCAATTTTTATTAAAATTAAAGTGCTTTACTTTGATTTATAAGTTTTGCCTCACTAAGTTCGTACTTAGCGTGTGTTTATTTCACACGTAGATTAAGATGGAATATTTAAAGATGAGTCAAGCATGCTGATCAAGCTTCAATATGCAAAACATCAATACGATATTCTAGCTTATGATAATCTCTAGTGGGCATGTAATTATTTAATTGCTAGTAGAGTATGATGCATTAAATTAGACTAAATGATAGATAAGTAATCAATTTTCATGATGAATCGTATATGGATAAAGCAAAATAAGGCACTAGCATTGTAACATAATAAATATAAGGTAGAAAGGATAATTACTTTGCTAATAAGAATAATCGATAATTGCGTAAAGATTTTAAAGTCTAGAAAGGGCCTAGATAGCGAACCTAGTTTTCACCCTAAATTGAACTATTGTTTTTAATAATTGCCAAATATGTTTTAAAATAATTAATTCCGGGTTGAAACTAGCTAACTGCACATAGGTTGTGTTTTCAAGAAAATCGATAAAGGGTTAGATTTACATACTAAAATTTGTAAATACTTGTAAAAATAAATTTATAAGTCAAGATTTCTTTAAATGACTTCGTAACATCTTTAATGTATATTCGATTTACGAGTATACGTTAAGGGTGTTACAGTATAGGCGAGCTCTAAGTTCTTGAATTTCCTAATGAGCCATATTTTCTAAGGATTCTTGGCTCTCTTGTAGGAGGGGATAGAAAGGAATGAGGGCTATTATTTCTCTCTATTCGAGGCGGTTTTTAGGATTGATGGGTGTCTGTGAATTGTTAGACAATGTTTCAGAGAGATAAGTAAACTATTCGAGATTTTAACGTTTCAGAATGGTTGATTGTAGGGGATGAAAAGCCTGTTGGAGTTCAAAGTGTTATTTTTAAAGGTGAATACGAAATGATAGAGAAGAAAATGAGTAGGTATAATCATGAAAGGTCACACCCATCATTAATGCGGAGTACTGGCTTCGTGTAAAAGTCGAATGGTATACGGCGTGATGAAATAGGGAAATGATGTGTGGCAAGATATAGGTAAAGAAAAAAGGTGTAAAGTGATAGAATCGATCCGTTCATCTTGGAGAAACTTGATATAGGAGCCCTTTATTGTCAGGGAATTCGCGATTAGCTCAGCTTGCTATTTGGGTTGAACTTGATATCGGCAAGTGAAAACAAATAAATTGAAGTAGAATCTAATCCTAAAAATTAAAACTAAAAATAATGTGAGAAATTAAAAATGCAAAATAAATAAAAGGCTAGAATTTAGATGTGCTAGTTATCTGCTAGTGGTGTAGAAGATTTATCCCGTAAGATAGGTGCTCTTGTGAACATTTCTATTCATTGCAGTGTTTGAGTGAATTTGCTCAGGTGTTGGTCCAGGAATTGCAACATGTAGTGTTCTACTGAGTCATCCAGTATAAGATAGATGTGTTCATCATGCCATTTAATGGTCTCGAATTCATCTACAATTTGAACAATTGAGTGAGTTTCCATTATGGTGTTGTTTGTCTATTGGAATAACCTGCAAACACAACCTCATACAAGCAAAAAGTAGGACTTACATCCTTCACGTCAGCAACATTCTATTCAAAACCTTCCTTATGTTGTGACAAGGTATTTAAAAATTTATCTTCTTGGTCAGGTTATAAGCAAGCAAATACGACAACAGGCAATGTATTATTCTCCCCTAAACATGCATATTTTAGTTGAGGAATGAGAGATTTAAGTTCACGTACTGGTGGATGCTCAAGCGACAATTTGAGAGATTTAAACTCATTATGATCTAAAGGCTCGAAAGTCATACCTAGTCGAGTGAGCAAAATGTTAGATTGTTCAATCTTGTCGTTACCTTCTTCCTTAGCTTCATGCATGGCCTCATTCAAGGCAGTTTGCTCTTCAGCAGTGAGTGTGTTGCTGTAACATATTCCAGGCAAACTTTCTTTTACTAAGGCTTCTTTAGTGTCCACAAGATGGCATTCTTCATGGTCATCCACGTACTTAAGTGTGCTGAAGACGTTGAATATGATCTTTTTGTTGTTTATCTTCATGGTGAATTCACCTTGCTCACAATCAATCACGATACGCTCGGTGGACAGGAATGGTCTTCCAAGAATGATGAGGGCATTCTCATTAGCTTCACAATCAAGGATGATAAAGTCTATCGAAAAGACAAACTTATCTACCTTGACTAACAAGTCTTTAATTCTGCCCTCGGGTCAAATTTGAGATCGATTAGCTAATTGAAAGATCACCGGTGTAGGCCTTGCTTGTCCCATCCCTAATATTTTAAACACAAATTTTGGCATCAGATTAACATTTGTACTGAGATTACATAAAGCACAGCCAGAGTAGTTGTGGCATATCGAGCATAGAATATTGAAGCTGCCATGGTCCTTCATCTTGGGTGGTAAGTCACTCAGCACAACCACACACTCACCTGTAGTAGTAACAATTTAAACTCCACTCACATTCCTCTTCTTTGTCACAATCTCTTTTAGAAACTTTGCATAGATAGGCATCTGATCAATGGCCTTCAATAGTAAGACATAGATGTGAAACTTTTTGAGCATCTTCAGGAACTTCTGGTATTGGACATCTTGTTTTTGATCTTTCAATCGTTGTGGGAATAGAGGTGGTGGTCTAGGCTCGTTGTGTGGTTTATTGGATGGAGAAGCATCATTTTCTTTGTCTTCCTTGCCTTCAGTAGAAAGGTTACTCACTATATCAGAAATAGGAGGTAGTTCATTTGGTGCAGGAGCATCGGTGGATGGCTTGCTTGAAGTAGGACCTACTAGAGAGCTTCCCCCAACTTGGCTTATGTCCTCAGTTGCGTGCCACTACGTAGAGTGATGACATTGCATTTCTCTGCACTAAAGGCTTTAGTGACTTCTGTATCACTATGTAATCCATCGGGTGGTCTTGTCTTCAATATCTGGGCAATCTCCCAACTTGCATCTCTAAAGACCGAATATAAGCAGTGTTGTTTTGCATGATCGATTGTTGTTTTTTCAATATGACAGCCTGCGTTGCGAGCATGTCACTATGATTCTTCAGATGGGATGTTTGATCCTGCATAATGATACACGCAACTTCCATAAAATTTTGATAAGAATTATCAAAAGAATTAGAATTAAAGTTAAAAGCTCACTGGTTCTGCCTCTGAGTCTTTTGTTAGAATCTAGGAGGTATATTAGTGGTATTCTGTTACACTTCTGAATTGCCTTTGTTGCATCCCCAACCAAAGTTTGGATGTTGTCGCCACCCTGGATTGTAGGTGTTGGAGTAGGGATTGTTGTTGCGGTTAGTGTTCCCTACTTAGAATCTAGACTCTTGTTGTTGAGGGTACTCGCTCGACTGATGTTCCCCATCACAGTGCTCACAAGTGTATTGCATTACCTTAGCCTCTTAGACATTAGATGACTCTTGTATATTCTTGAGCAGGTTTGTGATGGTGGAGATTTTAGCTGCTATAGTCTAGGAGTCATCCAATTAGAGTGCTTCAGTGACTTTGGATCTAGACTTCAATCTCCTTCTTGGGAACTGGTAGTCGGTGTTGGCTATCTGATCAAGCATTCAAAAAGCCTCGTCAGGTTCTCTGTTGAGAAAAGTACCATTAGCTGACGAGTCGATCATCATCCTTGTTGGTGTATTGACGCCATTATAGAATGTCATGACTTGTAGCCAATCGTGAAATCCAATGATCGAGTACTTGCAGAGAAAATCTTTGTATCTATCCCATACTTCGTACATGGATTCATCATCATATTGCTGGAAAGAGATGATATTGCTTCACTTTTGACTATGTACATTTGGTGGATCATATCAGTGTAGAAACTTTCTACATAAGTCATCCCAGGATGTAATAGATCCTGTGGAACAAGTCTTCAACCATGCTCTGGCTCAATCTCGTACAGAGAAGGGGAATAGCTTGAGTCGTAAGGCATCGGTAGGAATCTTTGGTTAGCGAAAGCAATTACAGACACCAAGAATTCTTGAATATTCTCCTGATCATCATCTCTTGTTGATCTTTCAAATTGACCAATGGAATTGAGCATGTTGAACATTACGAGCTTTAGCTCAAAGTGGTTTGTCCCTAGGTCAGACAAAAAAATCGGTGGATTGAGATTGTTGATAACAGGCTCAATGATCTCTCTAATGAGCCTTTTGGGTCTGGTAGGTGGTGGATCCTCCTGTTGTCTTTGGCTATTAGCTCCCGCTCCAACAACTCTCTGCTCATCAACTAGGGGCATGCCTGGACTACGTGCGTTCTCAGGGTCATTCTCGTTGTCATTCACTATATTCTTTTTCTATCAGCGTAGATTCCTCAAAGTTCTTTTGATCTCTAGGTTTAATGGAAAAATAGGTTGTGTGTTGGACCTTCTGGTCATGCATTGGAACATAACTGAGAATGACAAACAAAAACAAAACAAAAATTAAATTAAATTAAATGCAATAAAAATAAAGTCCTAAGCGCAATTACAACGTAAATATTAATTGCCAATCCTAGGCAACGGCGCCAAAAACTTGATGCTTGTCGAATGGTGATGTACTTTAGAGCAAGATAATCGTCGTATCAAGTAATAAAGTGATGAGCAGGGTGTTGACCCATGAGGATTGGAATAATAACTACGATGTTATTATGCATAAGAATGTGTTTGCAAGTATTGGTGTTTGAAGATTTAATTAAAACTAAAGCAATTAAACTAAAGATAGCTATGATTAAGACAAACAACTGTAGCAGGTTGGGATTATTGCTAAGGATATATGCTTTATTTCCTATTACAATGCTATAACGATTGGCAATACATGTCTACATAAACCGTTAAAATCTTTATCTACTCGACAGGGTTTTCTAATGAACTTCTGACTCTCTTGATGCCTAAAAGTTAACAACTTTGAGGTTAAGGTAATACTTGTTTGTGTGAACCCTAACAACCCTATTATTTTTCAAGAACTCCATTTTTTAGCCGTTGAAACCTTAAACTTATGTCTAAGTGGGATTAGAACTAAGTTAATAGCTTAGCCCCACTGTTCACGTTTATATAACCTAACTCTCTCGATATTAAGCCATAGATCAATAGTTAAAAAGCCTCTCTCGATGACTCTTTAGTGAGGATAATTCTCTAGCTTCCACTCCGGTGGTTTTTTGCAAGCTTTAGAATAGGATTGTTGCCTGTAATCGCGCCTCTCTTGAAGTAGCGTCCAAGTATCTCTTATATAGGCGGTGAAACTAGGGTTTTAGTACCCTAAAGTGCGATCGGCTTCATAAAAGAAAGCCATTGGTTTCTTACTTCATTTAATATTACATATTTGGGAGAAAATCCACATGGGCAAAAGAAGATTCATCTCTAACTCTTTATGCCTCGTCAGCTCCAGCCATGAGATATGCTCCTCTTCTGCTCCAACAATCCTCTAGCATCCACCATCATCCTACACATACGCCACAAAATACCACCCTTCTCGTGAAAAGCACCAATATGCATGGCATTTAAAGCACAAGTGGTATAACTCCCTATCTATATGCAAATATGTACAATCTAACCTAAATGCGGACTATATGAGCTTGAAAACATGCAAAAGACAAGGAATAAGGGTATATAAAATAGATCAATTATGCACTCGTTAATGGGCTCAATGCTCATGCCAAGACTGTTGTTGATGCTTCAGCAAACGGTTCGTTGCTCGACAAGAATTATAAGGATACCTATGATATCCTTGAAAGAATTGCCACCAATAATCTCCAATACCCTACTACCAGATTAGGAATTGGGACAAAAGTAGCTTGAAAGTTAGAGCTTGATGCACTGTCAT
Source organism: Hibiscus mutabilis (assembly GCA_019671005.1). Taxonomy (NCBI): domain Eukaryota; kingdom Viridiplantae; phylum Streptophyta; class Magnoliopsida; order Malvales; family Malvaceae; genus Hibiscus; species Hibiscus mutabilis. Next base: position 42,171,984 of record CM033731.1, read on the forward strand.
TGATCAATGCTCAAATTGACAACCTCACTGATATAGTGAAATTAATGCAAAAGCTAGCTGAAGTTCGAGAAGTAAAGGCGTTGGAACCATTCTGCACTATTTGTGGAGAGGACCATAATGTGGAAGGATGCTTAGTGAACCTAGAATTAGTTTATTTTGTGGGCAACTACAACCGCAATAACAACCCATATTCCAATACTTATAATGCAGGTTGGAAGCAGCATCTGAACTTTTTATGGGCAAACTAGAGAGGTAACCAATTTAATACCTGACGTTAGAACAACAATGCACCTCCAGGTTTCAACCAAAATGTGATGCTGCAGAGAGCACAGAATAATTTCCATCTAGGATAGATATCTACCTAGAGGATGCTCTAACATAGTATATGGAGCATAATGACGCAGCTATCCAGAGTCTAGCAGTATCTATGCGAAATTTGGAGGTCCACTAGGATAGATTACCAGCGCACTTAGTAACAAACCTCCAAGAACTTTTCCAAGTGTTACAGAGAATGCTCGGAAAAAAATAATGAACAATTCAAAACAATCACCCTCAGGAGTGGCAAACAAGTCGATAATAAACCATCTGCCAAATAGTTAATTGTTTATCAAGAAGAGAAGACAGTGCCAACATATGAGCCCAAGGAAGAGGATAAAAGGGAAGCAAGCACTAGAATTATCAGACCTCAATTTGATGCCAACACCACTTCGACAAAAACAGTGGAGCCAACATTTGCTTATCCACTACCACCTTTTCTATAGAGGCTCTAGAAATACAAGCAGAATTTACAGTTCAAGCGCTTCTTGGAAGTCCTTAAACAACTACAGTTCAACATACCATTAGTGGAAGCTCTTGAACAAATGCCCAACTACGTTAAATTCATGAAGAACATCTTGGCCAAAACGAGGAGGTTGGGTGATTTTAAGACTATCGCACTTACTGAGTGATGCAGTGAAATGATAAACAAAAGATTGCCTCTGAAATTAAAAGATCCAGGGAGTTTCACTATTCCCTGTACGATTGGTAATAAATTCATAGGAAAAGCATTGTGTGATTTGGGAGCCAACATCAATTTAATGCCACTATTAGTTTTCAAGAAACTTGATATTGGAGAAGAGAGGCCTACCACAGTAACACTTCAATTGGCAAATCGATCTTATGCACATCCTAAGGGTAAGATTGGGGACGTATTGGTAAAGGTAGATAAATTTATATTCCCTTCTAATTTTATTATTTTAGAATATAAGGTTGATGTTGATGTCCCAATAATATTGGAAAGACCATTTCTTGCCACGGGTGGACCTTAATTGATGTTCAAAAAAAGTGAGCATACTATGCGTATGAATGACCAACAGGTTACATTTAATTTTTTCAAGCTCTTAAGTGTACAGATGAAACTGAGGAATGCCAAGCTGTAGAGCTAATGGAATCTATTCTCAATGTGGACATAGCACAGATATGCTAAGCTACAGAAGTTGATGCCATGTAGCAGGATGATGAAGATATGATGAGTGAAGAATTTCAAGAGCCAACCATGCTGAATGAAGTTAGGAGTTATTACAGGAAACCTGAATCACTTGAGTTGGCGGGCAGAGAAATCAAAACACCAAAGCCATCTATTGAGGGGCCACCAGAACTAAAACTGAAACCATTGCCAAGTCACCTCAAATATGCTTATCTAGGAGACAACTCCACTTTGCTAGTGATAATTGCCGCTGATTTGACTGATGACTAGGAGAAAAGATTGCTGGAAATGTTGGGCAATTACAAGAAAGCCCTGGGGTGGACCATAGATGACTTCTGAGGGATAAACCCAATAATTTGTATGCATAAAATCATTTTAGAGGACACCCATGGCAAAATAATCAAGGCCTAGAAGAGACTGAATCTTAGAATGAAAGAGGTAGTCAAGAAAAAATTCATAAAATGGCTGGATGTCAAGATAATATATCTAATTTTTGATAGCTTGTGGGTTAGCCTAGTTTAGTGTGTGCAAAAAAGGTGGAATGACCGTGTTTCAGAACAACAGAGATGAACTGATCCCCCTACAATCGTGATTGACTAGAGGGTATGCATGGACTACAAGAAGCTAAATAATGGCACCAGGAATGACCATTTTCCGCTACCCTTTGTCGATCAGATATTGGACAAACTAGCAGGGAAGGAATTTTATTACTTTTTAGATGGCTACTCAGGCTATAATCAAATAGACATTGCTCTAGAAGATCAGAAGAAATCTATGTTCACCTGTCTATATGGGATATTCACCTTTAGATGGGTGCCCTTTGGATTGTGTAACGCCCTAGCAATATTTCAGCATTACATGATGTCGATCTTCTAAGATATGATCAAGAATCACTTAGAAGTCTTCATGGATAAGTTATCCATCTTTGGCAAAAGTTTTATGCCTTCAGAGTTTAGAACTCTTTTTTCGGAGATGCATAGAAACCAACCTGGTCCTGAACTGGGAAAAATGTCATTTCATGATGAAGGAATGCATAGTTCTCGGGCATAAAGTGACCAAGAATGGACTAGAAGTAGACAAAGCAAAGGTAGAGGTAATCAAACAATTGCCACCACCCACAAGTGTCAAAGGTATTAGATGTTTCTTGGGGCATACAGGTTTTTATAGTTGTTTTATTAAGGATTTTTCAAAAATTTATAAACCATTATACTTACTTTTGGAATATAATGCCGCTTTTGTGTTTGATTATTCTTGTTTGAAAGCTTTTCAAGAATTGAAAGATAGGTTAGTCAATACTCCAATAGTCATGGCACCAGATTAGAATAAGCCATTCGAGCTCATTTACGATGCCAGTGATTGTGTTATGGGAGCTGTGTTAGGACAAAGGCGTGGAAAAATTTTCAATTCCATGTATTATGTCAGCTGTACATTGAATGAAGACCAGCTTAACTACACAATTATTGAGAAAGAGTTTCTTGCAGTTGTCTTTACATTCAACAAATTTAGATCTTACATTATGGGTAGTAAAGTTGTGATATACACAGACCACTCGATAATCAAATACCTCATAGCCAAGAAGGATGCCAAGCCCTGATTGATCCAATGTATGCTCTTGTTATAGGAGTTTGATCTCGAGATACAAGATAAGAAGGAAAGTAAGAATTTGGTGGCTAACCACTTGTCTCGGTTAGAGCACCGTAGTGAGGATGACAACACCACTATGATCAAAGATAATTTTCTTGATGAACAGTTACTTGAGACTACTGTCATTATGTGGTATGCTGATATAGTCAACTACCTATTCAGCAATATATTACCACCTGATTTGCCAAGTAATGTAGAAAACAATTTCTTAGAGATATTCAACAATACTATTGGGATGAGCCATTCTTATTCAAATACTATATCAATCAAGTCATACACCGTTGTGTGCCAGAAGATGAACAATATAACATTCTTCAGCTCTGCCATGCAGCACCATATGGTGGTCACTTTGCTAGAATATAGACATCAGCCAAGGTGTTGCAATCAGGATTTTTTCTGGCCAACATTATTTAAGGACGCCTATTATTTTTCCTTGTCATATGATAGTTGCCAACGAACTAGAAACGTTTCCAGTAGGCATCAATCGCTACTTCAAAATATCATACTTGTTGAGCTATTTGATGTATGAGGGCTAGAATTTATGGGTCATTTCCCCCATATTTTGGTAATTTATACATACTCGTGGCAATATACTATTTTTTTAAGTCGGTGGAAGCCATTACTCTCTCAACAAATTATGCCAAGGCAGTCGCCAAGTTACTGAACAAGCACATCTTTACCAGATTTGGTGCCCCCAGAGACATTATACATGATGAAGGTACACATTTTAAATGCCATTTAATCATTAAAGCTCTGCAGAGGTATGGAATCCAACAAAAAATTGCCACCGCTTACAACACTCAAACAAACGGCCAGGTAGAGATTTTAAATAAGGAGATAAAGAATATCTTAAAGAAGACTGTAAATTCAACCCGAAAGAATTGGTCATTGAGGCTAGATAAATCCTTGCCAGAATACAGAATAGCATTTAAAACACCATTACGGACGTCCCAATAGAAGCTTGTGTTTGGGAAGCCATGACATCTTCTAGTAGAATTGGAACAATGAGCTACTGGGCAACCAAGCGGTTAAACATGAAATTGGAAGCCATAGGAGAAAATCGTTTATTAGATCTGAATGAGCTAGAGGAGTTTAGAGCACAAGCTTATGAAAATGCCAAACTTTATAAAGAAAAAACAAAAAGGTAGCATGACAGTAGAATATTGCTAAGATAATTTGAAATTAGGCAAAAGATGTTATTGTTTAACTCAAGGCTCAAGTTGTTTCTAGGTAAACTCAAATCCAGGTGGTCAGGACCTTTTGAAACTGTCAAACCTTATGCTCATGGAGTAGTAGATATCAAAACCTAAAAACGGGGATGTGAATGGTCAGAGACTAAAGCATTACTGGAAGGTAGTCAGAATAATGCAAATGAGACTATTCTTCTTGTATAAATTCAGTGAGTTTTGCCATCTCAGTTTGATTATTGTAAATAGTTTAGGATAGTTATTTTCTTTTATGTACTTAGGACACCTTAGTTTAATTACCTAGTTTTCCTTTATTTCTTTTTCTGTTGTGAAAGGTTTCTTTGAGTTTTAGTGCATGTAATTTTGCCAAGGGTCTTTGCCAAGCCCCGTTGGTATTCAGACATCCATTATCGCGCGTCATAGCAACACGTGGACACTCTTCAGCCCAGGTTCGAGGGTAAATAAACTTTTGATGAGTGAAAAACCATATCTAGTCACTGCCCTAACTTTAAAATTTTAAACCCACTTGTACTCGTGCCCTATTTATTGTGCCACCACTCTCCCAACACGCCTTAACTGCCAAATCATAATGATCCCACTCTCCCACACGTGCCTCATCTGCCAAGATATGATTACCCCCATTAAACCCACTTAAAGCCATCCTAACTGTCCCCAATAAACCATATTTAATCTTTGTTTTCCTTAATCAAGAACCTTTCTATCTTTCTTTTCTTTCAAGCCGTCAAGAAAACCAAGACACCCAACCTTTTCTCCTCCAACAATCGATTGAACTTACCTTCACCAAATCCTCAATGGCTCTTTATCAGCCCCTCTCTAAATCTTCTTTAACGATGGAAAGAAGAAAAAATATGAAAAGAACTACTTAGCACGAACCTTTTGCTATGAGAAAGGGATCAATTTTAAGGACAAACCCAACATGGGGTATTCGATGGAGGTGGCTGTCATCGTTAAGAAGCATGGTTGGGAGACCTTTTACCTTCATCCCAATGAAGTCTACTTAACCATCATCATAGAATTCTATTCCCACCTCACCATGAAGGCTCTGTCGTTTGTGTTTGTTAGGGATAAATGTGTTCAGTTTGATGAAGGGTTTATTAATCGGATGTTCAAATTAGATGGTGTAGGAGATGATCATTTGGCATTCACCAAGTCCATAGACGATGCCAAACGTCAGCTTCTCTTGGATGATTTGTGCAAACCAGGCACTAAGTGGTTCGTATCTTCTAAGGGAAAAAGAATGGTGAAATGGTTGACATTAAGACCACAACCGCGGGGGTAGAACTATTTCTTAAAAGCCCTCTTGATACCAACCACTCATAATGAAATAGTGATGGAGGACATGATGGCATTAGTTTACTCTATCATGAATGGGAGAATGATTAATGTCGGTCGACTTATCTGTTGGGATGAACAATCAATGCAATATGGCCAAGAGAAGGTGAATTGGCAATTTAAAAATTGGTAGAAGCAAAGAAAAATAACACAAGCAATTTAGAGTGGTTCAACCTTCTCAATAAGGTTTACATCCACTACCTTAGCTATCCACACTAAGGATTTCTCAAATCCACTATATTTTCTTTCCTTTTGAGGCTCAAGGAGATAACCTTACAACTCCCTCAAGGTTTATACCCCCAAAACTTAAGAACTCCCACAAAGAGAAATACAAATTAAGCAAACTAAAAATCCTCACAAAGGCTAAGAGTTTGCACAATTCTAGGCTCACCCAAACCCCAATACTTGAATAAAATGAATACAATAAAGATCACTCAAGTGGGATCACAAGATATGACAATAAAGGCTTAAAGATTGTTGGATGTTTACTTGAATGCTTTAGACTTGATGAATAGTTGAATAGTTGTTGAAAAAGTTTTAGAGAGTTGATTTTATACCCCTCATTGATTTCCAACTGTTTGGGTAGCTGAGATCATAATTATAGCCGTTGGGCTATATTTTTCCTACAATGAATGTTGTTTGCCAACACTGGGTATCGGTACTCAAGGAATCGTATCGCTACCTGCCATAAAAGAAAATAGTTGTTGCAACAAAGGGGTATCAATACGCGAGAAGTCGTATAGATACATAGTCTCTGTTTTGCAAAGGGTATAGGTACGGGCCATACCATATCGATTTTTCTCATTTGAATCCTTGGAAGTTTGGATCAAAAAGACATATCGATACGCCTATATGGGTATCAATACGTGTTATCTAATTTTCAAAGTTATGGTCCCAATAAATTGACAAGGCAACATTCGAATAATAAATAAAAATATTTGGAAAATCTTTAGCCCCTATACCGGTACGTTATAAGTCGTATCGATACTCAAATGCAATTTAGTTTTTAGGTTTGAAAGGCGTACCGATATGGCTGCAAGCGTATCAATACCCTATAGCCATTACGAATAAAACAATTTTCTAGTAGTTAAAATTCATACTGATATGGCCTAAGGCGTATCGGTACTCCTGTACCAAATTGGCTATTTTTTAGTATCAAAACACTTAGAAAAACTTTGGGGTTTAAGGTTTTGACTTAGAAAATCTTTTAAGTTCGAATCCTTGTCAATTTTTTATTTGATTGAGTATTAAAAATTTATTCCATTTTACAAAATAGTTCTTGTTATATCAAAATCAAATACAGGTTTATCATTATCATTGACGAAACTTACATGTGCGCCGGCCGTAATTATGGTAGCTTGATTTTTCCTTCCATCATTTCCACTATCTGTATTCAGCATAAGTTGCTTACTCTCAACTCTGACAATATCCAGAAATGCAAGGGAATTATCACTTATGCTCTTTGGGGGTGGTTGATTGCCAGAGAGGTTAGGTATAAGGGAGAAGGAAAAACTGCCCAGCCGACGTCTGTTGCCAAGACGCCCAAGCTGAACCTTCCATGTAAATGCCACCTGAAGTCGTGGTATTACTCTCCTAGATCTATCAGCGCCAAGAACTCCTTTTTCAAAAATTCCAAAAGGCTGAAGAACAAAACTTGGTGCTCTGGTAATATGTTGGGGCCTAAGACCGTGCACTGAGGAAGATTCTTGAGGGCATGTCCGCCAACCCTTTGCCACCATATCCAAAGTTCCTGACTGAGTTTCGTAGACTAGAAAGAATGCTAGCCATCCCTCAGCGTGCTTATACTTCAGCCCCGCAGTCTGATGCCTCCGTACCAATATCACATGCCCACGAAGATTATGCAAAAACTGAGTCCCAACATATAGATGTCGAGTCTGATGATGACGTTCTTGCCAAGACTGATTTTCCATCAGTAGCTCAAACCTCTTCATCTACCCTTGTTGCTCTTGCCATATTTGAGCCGAAAAAGGTAATTAATGAGGTTCTACAGGAAGTGAAGGCTTCTACTACTACCCTGAAGCCATAATTGAAGAGGAAGAAGTCAGTGGCACCAAATCACCTTCATCAAAAGGAAAACCCATATCACTCATCCAGAACATTCCTCAGGGGAGTCTTCATTCCCTTAACTCCTTAATTTCATCTTTTTTTTTATTTTTAGCATACATTGCATTTGTATATATGTGTTCTTATGCATTGAGGACAATGCATACCTTTGGTTTGGGGGTATGTGTTGCCTCACATTTATTGTCATACATCTATTTTTACGTTTATGTTTGCATTATGTTATTGCCATGTAGATTAGATAGAACCATGCATATCAGACCATTAAAAAATGTTGCCATGGCTTGATTTTAAACTGATAATTTTTCCAAACACATTGTTAGCAAAGTTAGATTTTGTCCTAGTATACACTTTTTCGATGATGAATTTAGAATCTCTAGTTTAGCATGAGCCAGTAGGCTTAGTAATGACAAGTTGCTTGGTAATTGATCTCTAGCTTAGGGAAATTTAGTTTCACTCAAACACGTAGTATGCAACTAGTTCCCAAGACAAACTTAGGATTTTTGAAACTGAACTCAGAATGAAAAAATGTTAGAGTAAAAATAAAGAATAAGGCAACAATGTTTTGCCAGAGGCAAGAAAAAAATTTAGAACACTCCTCTACCTTAGAGATAATAAGTAACTTGGGGCTTCATGGTTTGCTCCCTCTTAGTTCTCAGGACAACAAAAACATTAGGGTATGAGTGTAATAGGTAAGCTTAGTGAAGTAGTATGGATTAATGTAGGGGTTCATGGTATGCTCCCTCTTACTTCTCACGCCAAACAACATTATGACGCGAACCTAAAAAAATACCAAAAGAAAAGAAAAAGAAACCCTTGGTGAAAAAAAACTAAGTTTGGGAAGTAAAATTGACTAAGGGAGTTGAGGGATATTGGATGCAAACCACTCGCACTTCATGCACACTTGATGACATTAGGTTAGAGTTATATTGTTGAGCTTGAAAATTGCTGAGCTGATGGCATTACTATTCTAAGATGTCTGAGAACATAACTAAGGCTAAATTTTTCTTGCTAGCTTGTGTTGTTAATCAGAAAAATTTTGTCAAGGCACTTTACTCTATTTTTATAGTTCTTAGTTTTGCATTACTTGAGGACAAGTAATGAGCTAGGTTTTAGGGTGTGTTAAATCCTCAAAAGATGTACTTTCCATGCATATATTGTCATGTTATTGCTTGACCTTGGGTACATATTAGTCTATTGTGCCAGTAGTTTTATGCATTTGCATCTAAGAGTTAAGGAATGTATAGTTTTATTGCTAGAGTAAAAGGGGCATTTTCTTGTTGTGGTGCGTAGGTTAGGCAGGTTTGGAGCACAGTTGGCAAAACACAAGAGAGAGAAATACCAAGCGCAGTTGGCAAAATATAGGAGACGAATGCCAAGCTCAGTTGGCAAAAGAAAGAAGTCTGATGCCCAATCAGATAGCCTTGATTCAGAGCTAGGTCAACCCTAATTCTATGATGAAAAAATGCATCGAGAATAGTGGTAGCAAACCCTTAAACCCTAACCCTAATTAGGGTTTCTATGAGCACCTATATAAAGGAATCCAATAAATGAGCAAATGTCTATTGCATCGTGAGTAAGAAATAGAGCATAGAGGCAAACCAAGGTTCAACTAGGTAGTCTTTTCGAGAGCTCTAGATCCATTGAAGGGTTGTATTGACAGATCTCCTTCTTTAGTCCATTTCTCTTAAAAGTATTTCTTATTTTTGGATGGTGTTTAAAAACGATGATGTGTTGGTGGTTTCCCTAGCCATGAACTAATCTTTTAAATTGGCTAGAGGAGTTTGCGATGTACGCTTAGTATTTTTAGTTTTTAATAATTACATGCTTTGGCATTATTGTCTATTTCGTATGTTTTTACATTTCATATATTTTATGCCATAAGACTGTTGGTATTAAATGCGTATTATACCCTAATATCTTAACAAACTTAATAGATAAAGATTAATTGCCAAATACTAAGAAGAGAAACTTCGATAGAAGATATTCAAGTAGATGAACTTATTATGCTTGTCGAATAGTGATGCACTTTAGAGCAAGTATACTCGTCGTATCAAGGAATAAAGTGATGAGTAGAGTGTCGAACCCATGAGGATTGGAACAATAACTACGAATTTATTATGCTTAAGTATATGTTTTCAAGTGATGGTGTTGAATGTTTTAATTGAAACTAAAACAATTAAACTAAAGATGGCTATGATTAAGACTAACAGCTGCGTAACAGATAATTTGGAAGCTGGGGTTTTTGCTAAGGATGTATGCTTGATTGCCTATTACAATGATATAGCAACTGGCAATACATATCCGTGTAAACCATTAAGTTCTTTATCTACTTGACAGGATTTTCTAATAAACTTCTAACTCTCTCGATGCCTAGAAGTTAATAACATTAAGGTTAAGGTAATACATGTTTACGTGAACCCTAACAACCCTATTATTTGTTCAAGAACTCCCTTTTAGTCGTTGAAACCCTAAATTTATGTCTAAGCCAGATTAGAACTAAGTTAACAGTTTAGCCCCACTATTCATGTTTGTATAACCTAACTCTCTCGATATTAAGCCATAAATTAATAGTTAAAAGGCCTCTCTCGATAGCTCTTACAATAACAATGCATGAAGTACGATGAACATAATAGATAAAGGAAAAAACAACTATAGCAATATAAAAGGACAATCCAAACATAAAATCCTAGGACACAATAATCCCAACTAAAGTATTTAGCTCATGTCTGAGCGTAAAACATCTATAACAAAATTATTAAAGTACGAAATTTTATCAAGAAAAGAAAAAAATAATTCGAGAGTCCTCGACAAACTCCCTCCAAGCCGTCCAACCGTGATGCAGGTCTCCCACTCCGTCGGCCTCTCTCGGTGGCTTCTGTCGTGAGGAGACTTCTCTAGGTTCTACTATGGTGGTTTTCATCAAGCTTTAGACTAGGACTGTTGTCTGTAATCACGCCCCCTTTGAAGTAACGTCCAAGTATCTCTTATATAGTTGTGAAACTACAATTTTAGTACCCTAAAGTTCATGCGACTTCATTAAAGAAAGCCATTGGTTTCCCGCTTCATTTAATGTTGCATATCTAGGAGAAAGTCCACATGGGCAAAAGTAGATTCATCTCCAACTCTTTGTGCCTCGTTAGCTCCAGCCATGAGATATGCTTCTCTTCTGCTTCAGCAGTCCTCTAGCATCCACCAGCATCCTACACATACACCACAAGACACCACATTTCTCGTGAAAAGTACCAATATATATCACATTAAAGCACAGGCAGTGTAACTCCCTATCTACATGGAAGTATGTATAAACTAACCTAAATCCAAACTGTATGAGCTTTAAAACATGCAAAAGACAAGGAATAAGGGCATATAAAATTGATCAATTATGCACTCTTAAAATACCCCCAAACTTAAATTGTTTTTTGTCTTTAAGTGATGCAAAATAGAAGCAAGAAAAATAAAAATAAAAAAGAGGGACAGTAAAAAGCCCCTAAGTCCTAAGGTTCCACTAAGCTATGATTACAATGATTCCAAGTTATGCTACAGCAGTAATTTATTCCTCAACTATGTCAATGAGAAGCAATGCATTAGAGTTTACAATTTTTTGTTCAAAAGATCAAATCTACTGTAGGTGCAATGTGTGCTAAGTTATATGCTTTCATCACTTAATGGCCTTAAAGTAGCTTGAGGTTGCTTTCTTTTTCTGCCTCGGGATAATATTTTCCTTTTTAGCACATTATTTTACTCTATTTTCTTTTTAAGCTTTAAAATTGTATCAATAGGGCTTCAGCTCATCACACTAACTCTTCAGTACCTGAAAATAGAGTGGAGCAAATAGACCATCCCCAAGCCCTACGAGCAGTGTCATCCCATGAAGACTTTTATTCACTCTTTTCCAGCTCTATCATTTCTACCAGGGAAAGTTAAATGGAGCAAACACAACTCACCTAGTGTATTAAGATAGCAAGATGCATAGAAGAATGTCCTTTGATAGTTTTGTTTTAATTATCAATTTATTTTCTTGATTTTTTAGGGAGTTTTTAAGCCTTTGTTTCGCTTCATTGAGCATTATGTCCATTCACTTTGATTAATGCTTTGGCATAAGAAAGTCGACCTAGAGCTTCCCTAAAGTTTCTTAAGTTGTTAGAGTGCATGCAACACGTGTTTTTAAGGGCTACAACAGATTCATCATTAAGTTCAAAACCTAAAGCTCTTAACACATTGCAAGGCATCAACATAGATTCATTATAGGAAGTCATAATCAACGCATCAGCAATTTTAGAATAAAAGGAATCATAGCAAAGGGAACCTATTGGACATATTAGGTTATTTAAAAGTTCTAATTTTTTTTTTAATTTTACCTAAATTTAACGTAATATATATATATGGGTATGTACTTCCCCAAACTTGAAAAGAGCATTGTCCTCAATGCAAAAAGAAAAGAAAGAGAAAGCAAAACAAATCAAGGAAAACCAAAATATGCAAATGCAAAACATGAAAAACTAAACTAAACTAAACTAAACTAAAAAGAAAATAATAAAAAAAACTAACCCAGAAAGTTACTAGGGTGGTGGTTCCTAGATTATGTTGTCCTTGCCTTTAATCCGGGCGAATGCTTGTTTTTTGGCAGGGCAGGAGGATACACCAGCATTAGTATCTGGTCCTTGTCTCCTCTATGTGGTGGTGGTGGTGGTTGAGGTGCAGGCTTAGGGTTTTTAATTTCACGAACCTCCAACAACATCCATCCAAAGGGTGCCTTAAGGATTTTGTCCCATTTTCATTATGGCATGCCAGCCTCCTAGTAGAATTTCGTGATGAGACAAGGGAATAAAAGTGCCCTTATCTTTCGATGGGATGTGACCCTGTCCAGGATGGCCCCGTAAATAATTTCATAGGGCTCAATCAGGCGGCTGTGAATAATATAATAGAGGAGCAGCAGTCTTCTGTTGGAGAATATAGTCATGTTCTTGGTAGAGAGTAGCCCGGTGTTCATAAACCTCGCCCAGAATTTAGTAGTGGGGTGAGGCTTTGCCATTGCACTGCTTGAGCGTTTAAAAGTGTTTTTATCCATGAAGTTCCGGTGATACAAAGGTCTCGCAAGAGCTTAGTGTCTGTGTCGATAATGGCACTAGCGACAAACCCAGTGTGTAGACCGTTAACAATCTCTAGACGATAATGGTATGCAATGAGTCAGGGTGTAAATTCCATTGTCACCCCTCTAACAAACACCTAACCTTCACCATGTTGTTCGAAGTTAGTGCAATACTCCTTAACCCAGTCGCCGTTTATCGGCCTCGATTATTTAGCGAAAGCATCACATCCATGGGAAAAGACTATATATAACTCTTCACTGTCGAAGAGGATAGTACAAATGTGAGACCGTACTAACCCTTCTTTTAGGATTAAGTCTTAATGTTTGAAGGACTCGTACCTCTTTTTAAAGGGTGTAGAATGAAGTCGATCCTTGAGGTTCGACGAGAGTTTTGTGGAAGAGTGAAAATCAAAGTCCGTGAACGAGTCAAACGATGATTGGTGGAATAAGGGAGACAAATAAGGGTTTAGACTTTGTCTTTGTTGTGCCATTTTGAGAATGAGACAGGATATGGAGAGAATACAATGAAGCTTATCATAAGAGTAGCAACTAGTTGCTTTGGCAGATGATCGACTTTGGTTAAATAATAGGAAACTCGGGTGCGAAGGATATGGATAGACATGGAAACAAAAGGGTCGTGAGAATGATTGAGGGAAGTCAACATTAATTGTTGATTGTATTATTTAATGGGGAAAGCAAAATTGCGACGTGTGGAGAAGTTATAAGTTATGGTGAGGAGTAAGAATGGATTTTCCTTGGGTTGAATAAACCAAACCTAAATCCCAGCCAATGGAACCAGTCTGCTTTCTTGTGTCCTAGGAGAATGTTCAACTCCTTGTAATAACTACTAAAATACATACATAATAAATAAGACCTAAGTCAATTTATTAAAGAAATTGCAAAAAATAAAAATAAAAATTTAAACAACATAAAAATAAAGGATATGACTGGATGTTCTAGACATTTACTAGTGTGACTGAAGTTTTGTCAAGTTACACTGGTGCTCCCTTATAGGCCTTCAGACGTTGATCGTTGACCTTGAAGATTGGGATATCTTTGAGATCTGTTATATCCACAACACCATCATTTAGTATTTTCCTTGTATATCTTGGCATTCTCATAGACATTTAGACGATGCTCGTCTAACTTGTTTAATTCTAGCAATCTTCTTTCTCCAGCTAGTTGACAGTCTATGTTGATCTTCTTGATGACCCAAAGGATTTTATGTTCTAGCTTAACCGGTAAGTGGCAAGCTTTCCCAAACACAAGGCAATAAGGTAACATTCTCAACGGTGTTTTGAATACAGTCTGACAGGCCCAGAGGGCTTCATCCAGCTTTAGGGACTAGTCTCTTCGATTGGGTCTGACCACCTTTTTAAGGATCTGCTTGATTTCTCAATTGGATACTTTATCTTGCCCATTAGTCTACAAGTGGTATGTTGTGGCTATTTTATGGTGGACTCCATAGCGACGTAGTACCTTGGTGATCAACTTGTTGTCAAAGTGTTTGCCCTCATCACTAATGATAGCTTGAGGGACTCCAAAACGGGTGAAGATGTTCTTGTGCAAAAACCTCAAGATATTGTTTGCATCATTCTTAGTTGTAGAGTTTGATTCCACCCATTTCGACACATAATTAACCATGAGCAAGATATATAGTTGACCCTTGAAAGATGAAAAAGGCCCTATGAAGTCAATACCCCAAACGCCCAAAAGCTCAACTTCCAAGATGACTTACATGGGAAGCTCATTGCGTTGAGATATGTTCCATGTCCTCTGATATCTATCACACACCTTGTAGTATGCATGGGCATCTTGGAACAAAGTTGGCCAATAGAACCTAGATTGTATGACCTTTGCAGTAGTCATTTGTCCTCTAAAATGTCCTCTATAAGGGGTAGAGTGGCAATGGTATAGGATATCTTCTTGTTCCTCCTCAGGGTTGTACCTCCAGATCATTTGATCAGTATATTGCTTGAAAAGGTAAGGCTCATCACAAGAATAATAGCATGCATCATGTCAGAATTTTTTCCTTCCCTAGCTGCTAAGATCACAAGAGAAAATGCCACTAACAAGAAAGTTAACAATATCAGCATACCATGGTAAAGCCGTGGCTTTTAAAAGTTTCTCATAAAGGAATTATTCCTTAATATCACATGCAACATCAGTACCACATGCGTTTTCAAGTTTGGAAAGATGGTCTGCAACTTGATTTTTAGTCCCTTTTCTATCGACTACCTCAATATCAAACTCTTGCAGAAGTAATATCCATCAAATAAGTCTAGGTTTAGCATCCTTTTTAGTTACCAGGTATTTAATGGTAGAATGATCATTATGCATAATAACCTCAGTCCCTATTAAATTTGACCTAAATTTATCAAATGCAAAAACTACAACAAGCAAT
The DNA here is from genome assembly GCA_019671005.1 of Hibiscus mutabilis. NCBI lineage: Eukaryota > Viridiplantae > Streptophyta > Magnoliopsida > Malvales > Malvaceae > Hibiscus > Hibiscus mutabilis. The sequence goes on from CM033731.1 coordinate 42,187,211, forward strand.
TCTTTTTCAGTGGTAGTGTAGTTTACTTATACCTCATTAAGTGTACGCCTAGCATAACATATGCCATAAAAAACCTTGTTTCAGCGCTGACGAAGAGTAGCACAAATAGCGTAGTCACTTGCATCACACATTAACTCAAACAGTTATGACCAATCCGGAGGAACTACCATCAGTGCATAAATGAGCTTTTTCCTTAAGGTTTCGAACACAACATGACAATGGTCATCGAACTTAAATACTCAATTTTGTTCTAGCAAGAGACACAAGGGCTTCAAAATTTTGGAATATTCTTTGATGAATCGTCTATAGAAACTAGCATGGCAAAGGAAACTTATAATGGCTTTGACGCTTTTCGGTGGCAGAAGCTTCTTGATAACTTCAATCTTGGCTTTATCCACTTAAATAGCCTTGTCAGAGATGCGGTGGCCCAGGATAATGACCTCATATACTATAAAATGGCTTTTTTCCCAGTTAAGTACCATGTCAGTATCCTCACATTGTTGTAACACCTTTTCGAGATTGCCTAAATAGTGATCAAAAGAGTCTCCATAGACAGAGAAGTTGTCTGTGAAAATATCTAAGAAATCGTCTATCATGTCTGAGAAGATGGCCATCATGCATCGCTGAAAATGGATGGTGCATTGCAAAGGTCAAAGGGCATCTATAGAAATGCATAGATGCCTTGTGGACATGTAAATATCATATTCTCTTGGTCATCTAGTAAAATAGCAATCTGATTATAGCTAGAGTAACATTTCAGGAAGTAGTAGTAAGGTTTTCCCGTGAGCTTATCAAGCATCTGATCAATAAATGGCAGTAGGAAGAGGACATTCTTTGTGGCTTTGTTTAGCTTCCCGTAATCAATGCAGATTCGACATCCAGTAATGGTTCTGGTAGGGTAGAGTTCATCGACATCATTTTTTATCACAGTTATTCCCCTTTTCTTGGGCACACACTAGACAGAATTCACCCATGAGTTGTCTGAAATAGGATATATGATTCTAGCATTGAGCCATTTTATGATCTCCTATATAACCACAGTTTTCATAATGGGATTGAGTCTCCGCTATGGTTTTATCGAACTACTCTGATCATTTGTAAGCAAAATCTTAGGCATACACAAAGCAAGGTTTATACCCTTGATGTCAACAATAGTCCAACCAATAGCATTCTTATGTTGTGATAAAACATTTAACAGTTTAGCTTCTTGGTCAAATTTTAAACAAGCATATATGACAATAGGCAGTGTATCATTCTCCCCTAAAAATGCATACTTTAATTGAGGGGAAAGATGTTTAAGTTCAAATACTAGTGGATAATCAAACGAAGGTTTGGGACATTTAAACTCAGCATAATCCAAAGGCTCAAAAAAGTCATACCTGGTCTAGTGAGCACAACATTGGATTTTTCAATCTTAACCTTACCTTCTTCCTCAGCTTTATGCATAGCCTCATTAAAGTCAGCTTGCTCTTCGGCAGTAAGTATGCTACTACAATATATCTCGGGCAAACTCACTTTTACTAAGGCATCTTCAGTGTCTACAAGCTGCCATTCTTTATGTTCATCCAAGTACTTGAGTGTACTGAAGACGTTTAATGTGATCTTTAGGTCTTTCATTTTCATGATAAATTCACCTTTCTTATAATCGATCACGATAAGCCCGATGGCTAGGAATGGTCTCCCTAGAATGATGGGAGCATTCTCATCAACTTCGTAATCAAGGATGATAAAGTCCACCGAAAAGACAAACTTATCTACCTTAACTAGCACGTCTTCAATTCTACCCTTGGGTCAGATTTGAGATCGATTAGCTAATTAAAAATTATTGATGTCGGCCTTGCTTGTCCCATCCCTAATCTTTTAAACACAGATTTTAGCATCAATTTTACACTTACACCAAGATCACATAATGCACGACCAGAGTAGTTATGGCCTATCGAACATGGAATGGTGAAACTGCTAGGGTCCTTCATCTTAGGTGGTAAATCACTCAGCACAGCCACATACTCCTCGATAGTAGTGACAGTTTCAACATCACCTATCTTCCTCTTCTTTGTCACAATCCCCTATAGAAATTTTGCGTAGATAGGCATCTTATCAATGGCCTCCAAAAGTAGTACATTGATATGCAACTGTTTGAGCATCTCTAAGAATTTTTGATACTGAACATCTTGTTTCTAAGCTTTTAATTGCTATGGGAATAGAGATGGTGGTCTGAGCTCGTCGTGTGGTTTACAAAATGCATGGGTATTATTTTATTTGTCTTCCTTGCCTTCAGTAGCAAGGTTACTCACTATATAAGACACATGAGCCGGTTCTTTTGGTATAAGAGCATCGGTGGATGGCTTGCTTGGAGTCAAATCTACTGGAGAGTCTCCCCTAAACTTGTCTACTGTCCTCAGTTGCATGCCACTATGTAGAGTAATGACATTGTATTGCTATGCATTAAAGGCCTTAGTGACTTCAGTATCACTAGGTAACCTGTCGAATGGTCTCATCTTCAACATATAGGCAATCTACCCAACTTGAGTCTCCAAAGATCTATAAAGGCAGAGTTGTTTTGCATTATCGATTACTGGTTTTACAACATGATAACCTACGTTGTGAACATGTCACTATGATTCTTCAGGTGGGTTGCTTGATCCTGCATAATAACACGGGCAATTTCCATAAAATTTTGATAAAAAAATACCAAAAGAATTATAGTTGGAGTTAGAAGCTCCTTGGTTTTGCCTCTAAGTCTTTTTTTGGAATCCAAGAGGTTTATTAGTGGCATTCTGTTGCGCTCCTGAATTGCCTTTGTTGCCTCCCCAACCAAAATTTAGATATTTTCGCCACCCTAGATTGTAGGTGTTGGAGTAGGGATTGTTGTTGCGGTTGGTGTTACTTACATAGCATTACCATAGCCTCTCAGACATTAGATGGCCCTTGTATGTTCTTAAGCAAGTTTGTGATGGTAGAGAGTTAAGCTACTACAGTTTGAGAATCATCCAATCGGATTGTTCTAGTAGTTTTGGGTCAGGCTTCAATCTCCCTCTTGGAAACTGGTAGACGTTGTTGGCTATTTTGTCAAGTATCTAGAAAGCCTCGTCAGGTTCTCTATCGAGCAAAGTACCATTGGCTGACGAGTCGATCATCATCCTTGTTGGTGCATTGACGCCATTATAAAACTTAATAACTTGTAGCCAATCATGAAATCCAAGGATCAAGTACCTGCAGAGCAAGTCTTTGTATCTGTCACATGCTTCATACATAGATTCATCATCATATTGTTAGAGTGAGATGACGTCGCTTCACTTTTGGTTGTGCATGTAAGTGGATTATATCAGTGCAAAAACTTGTTGTACAAGTCATCCCAGGATGTAATAAATCCTGCTTCAACCATGCTCTGGCTCAACCTCATAAAGAGAAGGGAATAGCTTGAGTCGCAAGGCATCGGTAGGAATCTCCAGTTGGCAAAAGCAATCACAAACTTCCAAGAATGCTTGAATATACTCCCGAGCATCCTCTCTTGTTGATCCTATAACACCCAGAAATTGGGCCTAGAAGTTAATCGGATCTATTAGATGGTTCGGGAGAACTGGGTTAGGCAATTCGAGTTAGTTTCGGGAATTAAATCTTATATAATTGTTTTGGGTTAAAATAAAATATGAAAAAATGTTCTAAAATACTTAATTGATATTTAAGTATCTTTGTAAATTCAATTTGAAGTAATTAATTTTAATTTGGGGACATTTTGGTCTAGTGACTAGAATGAAAAGTTTCAAAACTATTTTTGGTGACTAAATTATAAAAGGGTCAGAACTTAGAAACTTTAAGGAGATATTTGAGCAAACTTTTCCATCAGATTTTCCCTTAATTTAGGCTATTTTTAAAGTGTTTTGATTGGTTTATTATTAAAATAAAAAAGATTTAATAAAAGGATTTTTAGTTTTGCAAAATCACTTTCTTACGTAACTACTTTTCTTCCAACATTTTCTCTCAACTTTTCTGGCAGCCAAACTAATATTTTCACTCCAAAATTCTTGGGAATCAATTCCTATTGATTTCCTTTTTGTTACCTAATTGATTTCTTCAATTTCTATTGCAAAATCTACTTGACTTCAACCAAACTTTGCCAATTAAGGGAGAAATAAGCAATTAGAGGTGATTTTCGTTTCTCTCCTCTAATTAAAGGTTCTTTATTAAAATTCCCAAGTTCTTGATTCTTTGTTACTGATTTATGTTATGGAATTTTGATTTAAACATGGATTTGGTAATCAAATTGAGTTTTGTGTGGAAATTGAATAAAAACTTATTTGGGTCTGCCTTGCAATGAATCTAATTGACTTAGATATCTTATAAGATGAGTTTTAACGTTAAAAGGAAAATTTAATTAAAGGAATCCCGAAACTATGTGAATTGCTAAATTTCTAAGTTGTTTATAGTTGGTTTTTGATGTGATCTTGGTGTTGCTAGAGGTATAGATGACTTTATGATGTTTTTTAATGTTAATTGATGTTATTGAGATGTTATAATCAATAGGTTTTGGCTGGACTTTGTTTAGATGAAGTTTGGTGTTGGTTTCAGTTGTTTTAGATAGGCGTTTGATAGATCTAAAGGAGGCGAAGTTGTGTTTGTTGTTTGTTGGGGAATAGAGATGCATGGGAGTGCATTAATCCTCTGTTTTTGTTTGGGTAAAGTAGGGGAATCGAATCCATTGGCTTTTGGAGACGTTGCAAAAGCTTTGGAAGCTTGATCGCGTATCAGCTAGCTAGCTTTGGGTTGCCAGTGAGTGGAAATGTGTTTTACTTCTCTAAAAAGGTTTTGAAAGAAGTTGTGGGAGTTTAGAATAAGTTTGAAACACTTATCTAATCCCGAAATTAAGTTTTGTTGTGCTCTCTCTCGTTTTCGGTATTGCGAAATATAATCTCATGCGCATGTTTATGGTTTTGATTACTCACTGTATTATGCATGTTTTAGAAATGAAAAAGATTGCAAATGATCATATACGATGACTATTCAGTATTGCAAATGGTTTATGAAATGAATTTTGAGAATGATAGAATACATGGTTTAATGTATTTGAAATTGGGTTGGTTTGATGCATATGTAAAACAGTGAGGTAATGTTGATTTATTGAGTATATTGGCAAGTGGATGGGATTAAAAATTTTATCGGATATAGTTAGCTAGCCATAGGGTTTAATGTGCACTATAAAAGTTGTCTCATGTGTGTCGAGGGGTTGTAAGTGTGTCGTAAACACCACCATAAGAACCGCAGCGGTTGAGGTGGGTAAATGTTCATTTTCTCTCACTGGTGGATTTATACATCGAAACTGTTAAGGTGAGTAAAGGTTTCATTGCTCCGTTTTGAACCTTAGAGGTGAGCACGTGTGTCATTACTCCGGTTGAGAAATGCATATGAAGTGGTTGTGGGAACCACTTCTGAAATCCGTGTATCTGATGTGTTTTTGTAAAGAGTTTGGAACTTGTTTTGAGTCACTTGAAAGCCAATATACTAGATAATGTATCATGAGAAATGGATTATGTTTGTATAATATGGTTTATACATGTGATGCCCTTTAAGCTTGCTATATAGAGATTTGGCATTTGAAGCTTAAGTTAAGGTAGAGATGAAATCCATGATGCATGCGTTGTAAATGATTTTTAATGTGCATTTGGAAGAGATTATGGAAGCATGAGGTGTTTTTGCCATGAGACATTCGCACTTGGTTTGAATTAAAATGATTTAAATCGCATTGATGAGTGTTTTAGAGATTCCCTCACTAAGCTTATAGCTTATGCTTTCCTTTCTCATCAATGTGGAGAAATAGGCTTTGCGGAGGACAAGCAAGCAAGAGAGGATCCAAGAGTTGAGACTTTTCAAAGCATGGTTTAATAAATTCTAAGTAGTAATAAAAGGCAATGTGACCAAGTTGTAATTCGGAGGTTTATTTTGGGTACTCCCTGTTTATATAAGTTTGGTTGGATGCTTTGGACTTGTATGAAGATTAATGCTTGGTTTTGAGGGGTTGGGAATCCTTATGCATGCTTGGGTAGATATCATGCCTATAGGGATTTGCCTTGAATATGCCATGTGGAGTATGATCTCCTACCATGCAGCTTTGATTGAGAAATTGATGTTATGAAGTTATATGATGTTTATATGTTGTTTGGAGTGTGCTTGATTGAGCCAAAGTGTCATATGTTAGACCTAGAGGTACCGATACACTTGAGGAGCGTATCGGTACGCCTTTGTAATTTGACCCAATTTTGATACGGATGGGCCCTATACTGGTACGCCAGTCGTTAAGTTGGTTAAGATGCTTTTTGAAGTTTGTTTTCTTTGCAATTTAGTCCATGTTTCTTGTTTATGCAATTAAATGTGTTTGGATGGTTATTTTGAGTTAAAATTTAACCTCATAGCATGAAATATGACTAATTACGGATTGGTAATTTCAATTTCATGTAAGTCCTGTTAATTGTTGAAAATTATGTTCTAGTCCCTAAAATGCAAATTAGAACAAATGATGACAATTCGACGCCCTATTGAGTTGTAATATTTACCATAACTAGTATGATCACCTTAGGACTTAATGATGCATTTTGATATGATAAAAGAAAAAATGGATCATTTCAATGTAAATTTTCTGAGTTTGCTTCGGTAATCCTAATGTATCTCGCTCGATTTGGTCTTATGACTAGATCGGGTCAAGGGGGTTACATTTATTGGTATCAGAGTTAGGTTATGATTCTTGGGAGATAGGTTATGGTTGTTTGATGTATTGATAATGTATGCTTTCGCTGATTGTTATGCACAATGTTTGAATTTGTGAAATTATGTTCGATATGTGAAATGTTTGATGTGTTTAGCTTGGTGACACATTGCCTTATTACTACTAGAGTTAAATGATTTTATTTTTAAACAAGAGTGACTTGGATTCTTGCTACAAGCTGGCCTAATTATTTTGTTTATTGCATTATCATGTTTTAGACTCATATTTTTGCGAATGGGACCGAGACGAGAGACAAGATCTCATGTCAGAAGTGTAGTGAATAGACAAGAAGAGGAGTTATTGGTGTTGGAGTTGAGGGTGGTGTGCCTCCGGCACCACAATGACCTATTTTTGGTGACATGACACCATTAATCCAATAGATGACGAGAGCTTTTCAGGCAGCCATGGTTGTAGTACAAGTAACTACACCGGTGCCTGTAGCTGTGAATACCAGGCTACCCTTAGAGGGTCTGTATAGCTTGGGTGGTAATGAGTTTAGAGGTTTGGCTCCTGAAGCGGCCGAAGAGTGGTTTGCTAGCACGGAGAGGATCCTTCGCCAGATAGAGTGTATAGATGATCGCAAGCTGGGTTATGTGGTGTCGTTTCTACAAGGTGATGCTTACAGTTGGTGGACAACTATTGTTGCAGGTGTGGCACCTGCTGATGTAACATAAGAGTTCTTTTGTGCTGCTTTTTGTAAGAAGTATTTGGGAACTCGTTATCGAGATGAGAAGAAGAGGAAGTTTATGGATTTAGAGCAGGGAAACATGTCTGTTTCTGAGTATGAGATCTAGTTTGTCCAGTTGAACAAGTATGCTCCTAAGCTGGTTCCTGATGAACGACAACGTTGTGATCGGTTTTTTATGGGTTGATCAAGAAGGTGAAGACATATATGTTGGCTACAGACTATACGGAATTTGATGTATTGGTTTCCCATGCTAAGGACATAGAATAGAATTTGGGGTTGTCTTCTCGTTCTAGGAGTTTTTCTGTTGGGAAGAGACAAGCTGAGTCAGATATTGGCTGAAATCATTACAAGAGGCATAGAGATAGGAGGTATCAACCTAATCAGAGACATGGTGGAAGCAATGCAGGACGAGGTCTGCAAGGTCAGAATACATGTGCTAGAGTACCCGAGTGTAGGAGATGTGGAAGAAAGTATTTTGGGGAGTGTTGGTGTGCCCTATGTACGTGTTGGAGTTGTGGATTACGGGATCATCTCATGCATAATTGTCCGCAGTTGGTTGGAGATGGACAAGTTGCGGCACGAACTATGGTACCGCAGAGAGGCCGTGGGCCCAGTTTTGGATATTTCCAGTGTAGTGATAATGGTCAGAGGGTGGTTGCCCATATCGTAATAGTTCAATCTATGGGTGGTGGACCAGTAAGAGTTTTTACGCATCGTGTGGGAAGAAATGATACTGATATGATTGTAGGTACATTTACTTTACAGTCTATATCATTGCTTTCTTAATAGATTCTGGTTCTACACATTCATATATCATGCACGAACATGCTTGCTTGCTTGATATACCTGTAGAGGTGTTAGATGTTGGTATGAGGGTAACTAGTTCCTTTGGGGATACAGTAGTTGCTAGGACGTTGTATAGAAGATGTCCTTTGATGTTTCAAGGGCATGTGTTTGCGACTAACCTGATGGATTTATCGTTTCACGGTTTCAATGTAATCTTAGGGATGGATTGGCTGTCTGAACACTGAGCTGTGGTTGATTTTGAGACCAAGCGAGTTTCGTTGAGACTTGCTAAGGATTATGAAGTGGTGATTATGGGCGAGAATGTTAAGTTCATGTCCAACGTTATTTCGGCTTTGGAAGCGCGAAGGATGATGGAAGCTTGAGGTCAAGCATATCTAGCTTATGTTATGAACCCGAATATGAAAGAAGTGCGAGCCCAATATATTCGTACTATTTCTGATTTTCCAAGGATATTTCTAGAAGAGTTGTCGAGTTTGCCACTGAATAAGAAGGTGGAGTTTTGCATCGAGACGTACGCGGATACGGCTCTGGTATCTATTGCACCCTATCGCATGGCACCAAATGAGTTAAAAGTGTTGAAGATGTAGTTGCAAGAGTTGTTAGACCAAGGTTTTATTCGGCCTAGTGTATCACAATGGGGAGCACCGGTGTTGTTTGTGAAAAAGAAAGATAGCACGTTGAGGATGTGCAAGAACAAGTATCCTCTGTCGACGATTGATGATTTGTTTGATCAGTTTTGAGGTGCTATGGTGTTTTTCAAAATTGATATGAGGTTGGGGTATTATCAATTGAAGGTGAAGGATAAAGATATGCCAAAGATAGCTTTTCGTACACGATATGGGCATTATAAATTCTTGGTGATGCCTTTTAGGTTGACAAATGCACCGGCATCATTCATGGATATGATGAATCATGTGATCCATGAATTCTTGGATCAATTTGTAATAGTGTTCATCGATGACATCCTTGTGTACTCTCGTACCGAGGAAGATCATGATCGACACCTACGAATTGTGTTGCAAGTTTTGTTGGACAATAAGCTTTATGCCAAGCTGAGTAAGTGTGAGTTTTGGATCAAGCAAGTAGCCTTCCTTGGTCATGTTGTTTCAGCTTAGGGTATTTGCATGGATCCGCAGAAGATTGAAGCTGTTTTGAATTGGAAACAACCAAAGTTGGTATCAGAGGTTCGTAGCTTCCTAGGGTTGGTAGGATATTACTAACGCTTTGTAGATGGTTTTTTGAAGATTGCTGCTCCTTTTGACGAAGTTGTTGCAGAAATATGTGCATTTTGAGTGGACAGAAGGTAGACAGTAAGCTTTTTACAAGCTAAAGGAAGCTTTGACGCAAGCTCCTATCTTGATTCAACCTAAGTCAGGGAAGGAATTTGTTGTGTATAGCAACGCATCTTACGTGGGTTTGGGGTGTGTCCTGATGCAAGAAGGAGGGGTTGTTGCTTATGCATCTAAACAGTTGAAGGTGCACGATTGCAATTACCCTACGCACATATTGAGCTTGCTGTAGTGGTGTTTGCGTTGAAGATTTGGCGACACTATCTTTATGGTGAGAAGTGTACTGTGTACATGGATCAGAAGAGTTTGAAATACCTGATATTGCAAAAAGAGTTGAATCTTAGGCAAATAATATGGTTGGAGTTGCTTAATGATTACGATCTAACAATCGAGTATCATCCGGATAAGGCTAATGTTGTAGCCGATGCTTTGAGTAGAAAGGTTGCGGTTGAGTTGAGGGTCATGTTTGCGAGGTTGAGCGTGACCCGTGACAGAGGTTTGTTGGTAGAGTTGCAAGTGAAACCATCTTTGTCGTTGTTGGTTAAGGAAAAGTAACCATATGATGATTCTTTGGTGTCGCATGTTTAGGAAATCATGGGTGGAAATCTTACGGATTTTCACTTTAATAACGATGGGAAGTTGTGCTTTAAAGATCGAATAGTGGTTTCTAGTGAAAAGGAGTTGAGGCAGATGATATTGGCTGAGGCACATGCTAGTCCTTTTGCTATACATCATGGTAGTACAAAGATGTATCAGGATTTGAAAATGAGTATTTCTGGGTTGGTTTAAAGAAGGATGTTGCACATTTTGTAGCTCGTTGTATGGTTTGTCAGCGTGTTAAGGCTGAGCACCGTTTCTTTTGGGATTGTTGCAACCGTTGAAGATTCCAGAATGGAAGTATGAGAGAATTACCATGGATTTTGTGTCTGGTTTACCTTTGACGCCATCAAAGATTAATTTTATTTGGGTGATTGTGGATAGGTTTACGAAGTGTGCATATTTTTTGGCTGTGCATACGACGTATAGTTTGGATAAGTTGGCAGAGCTATACATTGCAGAGATTGTTAGGTTGCACAGGGTGCCTAATTCCATTTTATCGAATAGAGATCCGTGTTTTACAGCGAGGTTTTGAAAGTGTTTGCATAGGGCTTTGGGTACGCGGTTGAATTTCAGTACTTCGTATCATCCTCAAACGAATGGTCAGTCTGAACGCGTTATCCAAGTGTTGGAGGATATGTTGCGATATTGCATCATTGATTTCAAAGGATCATGGGAGAAGCAGTTGCCTTTGGTAGAGTTTGCCTATAACAATAGTTATCAGGCTAGTATCCAGATGGCTTCGTATGAGGCTTTGTATGGTATGATGTGTCGCACGCCACTTTGATGGGCGGAGGCAGGAGAGAAGTATGTTTCTTTGCTAGATGTGTTAAAGGATACCAATGAGAAAGTAAAGATTATAAGTGATAGGTTGAAGGCAGCTTTGGATCAACAAAAGTCATATGCTAACTTGAAGCGAAGGGAGATAGAGTATGCGGTTGGTAATCGTGTGTTTCTGAAAGTTTCGCCTTGAAAAAAGGTGATGAGGTTTGGACGAAAGGGAAAGTTAAGTCCTAGGTTTATTAGGCCTTATGAGGTGTTGAAGCGTGTTGGTCCAGTTGCATATAGGTTGACGTTGCCTGCTGAATCAGAGAAGATACATGATGTTTTCCATGTATCGATGCTTCGGAGGTATAGATCGATCTTTCGCATGTGATGCTAGTAGAAAAGATTGAATTGAATCCAGATTTGACCTATGATGAAGAACCGGTGAGAATTCTCGATTCAAGCAGTAAGGTTATTCGAGGAAAGACCATTGAATTAGTGAAAGTGTAGTGGCGACATCGTGGTGTTGAGGAAACCACTTGGGAGAGCAAGGAGGACATGCTGAAGCAGTTCCCTCATCTCTTTCCGACAGGTAAATTTCAAGGATGAAATTTCTTATGAGGGGGAGATTTGTAACGCCCGAAAATTGGGCCTAGAAGTTAATCGGATCTATTAGACGGTTCGAGAGAACTGGTTAGGCAATTCGAGTTAGTTTCGGGAATTAAATCTTATAAAATTGTTTTAGGTTAAAATAAAATATGGAAAATGTTCTAAAATACTTAATTGATATTTTAAGTGTCTTTGTAAAATCAATTTGAAGTAACAAATTTTAATTTTGGGACATTTTGGTCTAGTGACGAAATGAAAAGTTTTAAAACTATTTTGGTGACTAAATCGTAAAAGGGTCAAAACTTAGAATCTTTAAGGAGCTATTTGACCAAACTTTTCCATCAGATTTTCCCTTAATTTAGGCTATTTTTAAAGTTTTTTTAATTGGTTTATTATTAAAATAAAATAGGATTTAATAAAAGGATTTTTAGTTTTGCAAAATCACTTTTTTACGTAACTACTTTTCTTCCAACTTTTTCTCTCAACTTTTCCAGCAGCCAAACTAAGATTTTCACTCCAAAATTCTCAGGAATCAATTCCTATTGATTTCCTTTTTGTTACCTAATTGATTTCTTCAATTCATATTGCAAAATCTACTTGGATTTCAACCAAACTTTGCCAATTAAGGGAGAAATAAGCAGCTATAGGTGATTTTCGTTTCTTTCCTCTAATTAAAGGTTCTTTATTGAAATTCCCAAGTTCTTGATCCTTTGTTACTGATTTATGTTATGGAATTATGATTTACACATGAATTTGGTAATCAAATTGAGTTTTGTGTGCAAATTGAATAAAAACTTATTTAGATCTGTTTTGCAATGAATCTAATTGATTTAGATCTCTTATAAGATGTGTTTTAATGTTAAAAGGAAAGGTTAATTAAGGGAATCCCGAAACTATGTGAATTGCTAATTTTCTAAGTTGTTTATAGTTGGTTTTTGATGCGATCTTGGCGTTGTGGTGTTGCTGGCTTTATAAGGACAAGTTTAGGATGTTTTTGAATGTTAATTGATGTTTTTGAGATGTTAGAATCAATAGGTTTTGGCTAGGCTTTGTTTAGATGAAGTTTGGTGTTGGTTTCAGTTGTTTTAGATAGACGTTTGATGGATCTAAGGGAGGTGAAGTTGTGTTTGTTGTTTGCTTGGGATTAGAAATGCATGGGAGTGCATTAATCCTCTGTTTTTTTGGTAAAGTAGGGGAATCGAATCCTTTGGCTTTTGGAGACCTTGCGAAAGCTTTCGAAGCTTGATCGTGTATCGGCTAGCGAGCTTTGGGTTGTCGGTGAGTGGAAATGTGTTTTACTTCTCTAAAAAGGTTTTGAAAGAAGTTGTAGGAGTTTATAATAAGTTTGAAACACTTATCTAATCTCGGAATTAAGTTTTGGTTGAGCTCTCTCTCGTTTTCGGTATTGCGAAATATAATCTCATGCACATGTTTATGGTTTTGATTACTCACTGTATTATGCATGTTTTAGAAATGAAAAAGATTGCAAATGATCATATACGATGACTATTGAGTATTGCAAATGGTTTATGAAATGAATTTTGAGAATACTAGAATACATGGTTTAATGTATTTGAAATTGGGTTGGTTTGATGCATATGTAAAACAGTGAGGTAATATGGATTTATTGAATATATTGGCAAGTGAATGAGATTAAAAATATTATCGGATATAGTTTGCTAGCCATAGGGTTTAAAGTGCACTATAAAATGTTGTCTCATGTGTGTCGAGGGGTTGTAAGTGTGTCGTAAACACTACCATGAGAACCGCAACGGTTGAGGTGGGTAAATGTTCCCTTTTCTCCCACTGGTGGATTCATACATCCAAACTGTTAAGGTGGGTAAAGGTTTTATTGCTCCGTTTTGAACCGTAGAGGTGAGCAAGTGTGACATTACTCCGGTTTAGAAATGTATATGAAGTGGTTGTGGGAACCACTTCTAAAATCCGTGTATCTGATGTGTTTTTGTAAAGAGTTTGGAACTTTTTTTAGTCACTTGAAAGCCAATATACTAGATAATGTATCATGAGAAATGGATTATGTTTGTATAATATGGTTTATACATGTGATGCCCTTTAAGCTTGCTATATAGAGATTTGGCATTTGAAGCTTAAATTAAGGTAGAGATGAAATCCCTGATACATGTGTTGTAAATTATTATTAATGTGCATTTGGAAGAGATTATGGAAGCATGAGGTGTTTTTGCCATGAGACATTCACACTTGGCTTGAATTAAAATGATTTAAATTGCATTGATGATTGTTTTAGAGATTTTCTCACTAATCTTATAGCTTAAGCTCTCATTTCTCATCAATGTAGAGAAATAGGTTTTACGGACGGTAACCAAGCAAGAGAGGATCCAAGAGTTGAGACTTTTCAAAGTGTCATATGTTAGACCAAGAGGTCATTACAGGTCTGTCTATACCGGTACGAGTCTTCAAGGATCGTACGCGGAGACCTGTCTTGGCTTAATCTGGGCAAAATTGCCTAGACGTATCGATATGCCTGGTAACAGTATCGGTACGGGTAGCTAAAACATAAGCCTAGTTTCAGTATACGGGTAGCCATATCGGTAGGACCTTTAGCTACTAGAATTCCATATTTTCGAGAACACATACCCGTACCAATAGGATTGATGACCGTATCGGTACGCCTTTTTAATTTGAACCCGTTTCGATACGGATAGGCCATGTACCGGTACGCTAGCCGTTAAGTTGGTTAAGATGCTTTCTAAAGTTTGTTTTCTTTACAATTTAGTCCTTATTTCTTGTTTATGCAATTAAATGAGTTTGGATGGTTATTTTGAGTTGAGATTTAGCCTGATAGCATAAAATATGACTAATTATGGATTGGTAACTTCAATTTCATGTAAGCCCTCTTAATTATCAAAAATTATGTTCTAGTCCCTAAAATACAAATTTGAACAATCAGATGATAATTCGACGCCCGATTGAGTTGTAATCTTCACCACAACCAGTATAATCACCTTAGGACTTAATGATGCGTTTAGATAAGATAAAAGAAAAAATGGATTGTTTTAATATAAATCTTTCGGGTTTGTCTCGGCAAACCCAGATGTAGCTCGCTCGGTTCGGTCTTATGACTAGACTGGGTAAAGGGGGTTACAGATCCTCCAAATTTTCTGATAGAATTGAGCATGTTGAACATAACAGGCTTTAGCTCAAAGTGCGTTGTCCCTTGGTCAGGCACAACAATCATTGGATTGAGTTTGTTGATAACTGGTTCAATGATCTCTCTAATGGGCCTTCTAGGTCTGGCATATGGTGGATCCTCTTGTCGTCCTTGGCCATTATCTCCTGCTCCAACAACTCTCTGCCCATCGACTAGGTGTATGCCTGGATTACCCACGTTCTCAGGGTCGTTCTCCTCATTATTCACCATATTCCTTTTCTCTCGGCGTAGAGCGATCTCTGGGTTTAATGGAAGAATAGGTTGGGTGTTGGATCTTCTGGTCATGCACTAGAACATACCTGAGAATGAAAGACAAAAACAAAAATTAAATGAAAATAAAATAAAATAAAGTCTTAAGTGTAATTACAACGTAACTATTAATTGTCAATCCCCGACAATGGCGCCAAAAACTTGAAACTTGTCAAATAGTGATGCACTTTAGAGCAAGTATACTCATCGTATCAAGTAATAAAGTGATGAGTAGAGTGGCGAACCCATAAGGATTGGAACAATAACTACGAGGTTATTTTGCTTGCGTATGTGTTTGCAAGTGATGGTGTTTAAGGTTTTAATTGAAACTACAACAATTAAACTAAATATGGTAATTGTGGGTCAATTTCGGATAAAAATAAATTTTTAGGGATTGGTAAGGCCTTAAAGGGTAAGTAATCTATAACCTAAAAAGTGGGTGACAAAAAATAAATTAATTATTCAATTAAATTTTAAAATGAAATGGGTAAATTGCAATTTTGGCTTGCCATTTGGAATTTGAAGGGAAAGGCCAGACTATTGTTTTTGGTTAGGAGAAATTCAAGTTTTAGTGGATCTGACTTTAAAAGGTTTTCATTTAAGTCCCAAAATTTTACTTTTAGGTTTTAATTTAATTCAATTGAGTCCTAATTTAGGTTATAATTGAAATTCGAGCTTTAGTTTTAGAATTCTTATAGGGATTTATAATTTATATGGTTTGGACTAAATTACAAAATGTATATAGTTTGGATTAATTATTTTCAATCTCATGTTTTGATATTATCATAACTCATAACTAAAAGCATGTTCATATATATATATATATATATATATATATATATATATATATATATATATATCAAAAGTTTAAGTGAAATTATATTTAAAGTATTAATTAATTATTACATCAACTTAATGAATTAAATTTATTCATATTTAAAGTCATTTTATATAATCTAATTTCTAATCTAACAAAGTTAATAATCAATAAATGAATCATTTAATAAAGTTAATAATCAATAAATGAATCGTTTAATAAAATTAATAAATTTAATGATCATAATTAATATTTTTGTTTAAAATTTTGAATAATTCTTTTCTATTAACTTTATTATATCAACTTATTAATTTAATAAAACTTTTAAATATTTTAATAAACTATAATTTATACATATAAAAAGTAAATATATTAATTTAATGATCATAGTTAATCATGTACCTTAAATTATGAAGATGTATTTTGTCACATTATAATATAATAAACTCATAATATCACAACTTCATCAAGTGTAACTTATTAGTTATTACAGGTCAGGAAAATATCAAACTATTTCAATAATAAGTCAGATCAATTACAGGTTGAGTCAATTAAAGATCATGTTCATAACATGTCAAGTTGATAACAGGTCGGGTAACATTAGCTATTTATCAGGTTAATCTTGGGTTCGGGTTCATATCAACTCAGATGTAGGTCGGGTTTGGTTACTGTAACTCCCTGAATTTGGGTCTAGGTGTTAGATAGGTTGGTTATACGGTTCGGGAGAACCGAATTAGGAAATTTGAGCTAGTTTCGGGAATTAAATCTTAATAAATTATTTTTGGCTAAAATAAAATACAAAAAATACTATAAATGTTTAATTAATATTTTAAGGGTTTTGGTAAACTCAATTTGAAGGAATTAAATTGGATTTTGGGACATTTTGGTGTGATGACTAAAATCTAAAGTTTTCAAAACGATTTTGGTGACTAAATCGTAAAAGGGTCAAAACTTAGAATCTTTAAGTATCTAATTTACAAAAATTTCCATCAGATTTTTTCCTTAATTTAGGCTATTTTTAGAATGCTTTTAAATGGTTTTCAATTAAAAATAAAATAGAATTTAGTAAAAGGATTTTAAAAGTCAATTTCATTTTTCTCACGTAACTACTTTTGTTCTCAACTTTTCTCTCAATTTTCTCAGCAGCCAAACTATCAATTTCATTCTAAAATTCCCATGAAACAATCTTTTTTTATTTCTTTTTGATTTCCTATTTGATTACCTTGATTTCTACATCAAAATCTATTTGGTTTCTTGAAGTTTTCATCCAATCTTTGCCAATTAAGGGAGAAATCAGCAATTAGAGGTGATTTTCATTTCTCTCCTCTAATTAAAGGTTCTTTAATGAAATTCTCAAGTTCTTGATACTTTACAACTGATTTTTGTTATGGAATTATGATTAAATCATGAATATGGTATTTAAATTGAGTTTTGATGTGAAAATTGATGAATCTTGATATGGATCTGATTTGTGTTGATTCTAATTGGTTTAGATCAATTAATAGATGTGTTTTAATGTTAAAAGAAGAGATTAATAAAAGGAATCCAGAAACTATGTGAATTGTTAATTTTCTAGGTTGTAAATAGTTAGATTTTGAAGTGATCTTTGTGTTATAAGGTTGCTGGAGGTATAAGGACGTTATAAAGATTTTTTGGATGTTAATTGATGTTGTTAAGATGTTAAAATCAATAGGTTTTGGCTGGGCTTTGTTTAGTTGGAGTTTGGTTGTGATTTTAGTTGTTTTAGTGAAGTGTTTGATGGTTTTTAGTGAGGTGAAGTTGTGGTTAATGGTTGTTGGAAATTATAGATGCATGGAAGTGCATTAATCCTCTATTTTTTATTGGGTAAAGCAGAGGAGTTGGATCTTTATCTTTTGGAGATGTTGCGGAAGCTTCGGAAGCTTAATTCTCACAACGGCAAGGGGTGTTGTGTTGTTGGCGAGTGGAAACATGATTTGTTACTTTTAAAAGGTTTGAAAGAGATTTTGGGAGTTTAGATTAAGTTTGAAACACTTGTCTAAGCTCGAAAGTAAGTATCGAATGTTCTCGCTCTTGTTTTTGATTTTGCAAAATACCATCACATGCACATGTTTATGATTTTGATTACCTACTGTTATATGCATGTTTTAGAAATGAAAGATGTTGCAAATGGTCATATATGATGATTATTGAAAATGATAAATGATTTATGAAAGAATTTTGAGAATACTAGAATACATGGTTTGATGTACTAGAAATTGATTTGATTTGATGCATATGTAAAACAATAAGGTAATATGGTTTATTGATTATATTGGCAAGTGGCTGAGATTAAAAGTTATCGGATATAGTTGGCTAGCCATAGGGTTTAAAGTGCACTATAATAAGTCACCTCATGTGTGTCGAGGGGTCAAGAGTGTGACAAATCTCCCATTGGTGGATTTATATGTTATAACCGCTGAGGGTTGCTCTGGTTCGAGGACGTATGTGAAGTGGTCAAAGAAACCACTTGGAAAATTCGTGTATCCGATGTGTTTTTATAAAATAGAATAGAACTTGGTTTTGAGTCACTTGAATGCCAATGTATGAGATAATGTATCATGAGAAATAGATTATATTTTGTATAATATGGTTTATACATGAGATGTTCTTTAAGCTTGCTATTTAGAGATTTTGGCATATGAAGCCTAATTTGAGGTTTATGATAGAATCCATGATACATGTGTTGCAAATGATTTAAATATGCATATTTGGAAAGATTATAGAAGCATGAGATGATTTTGGCATGAGCATTATGAACTTGATTTGAAATAAAATGGTTTTAAAAGCATTGATGAGTGTTTTTGAGATTCCCTTATTAAGCTCATAGCTTACGCTCTCCCTTCTCATCAATGCATAGATATAAGCACTTTTGGACAGTAAGTAAGCAAGGGAAGATCTAAGGGACTAAGTATTTTCAAGTATAGTTTTACAAATACTTAGTAGTAATAAGAGGCAATGTGACCAAGTTGTAATTGGGAGGGTTATTTTGGATACTCCATGTTTGTACAAGTTATATTTGGTATTTTGGACTTGTATGATGCTTTATACCTTGCCTTGAGGGGTTAGAACATGTTTTGCATGCTTAGGTAGAGATCATGCCTATATGACCTTTGTTTGGTTTTGATATGTCATGTATGATTCTTTACCATACTCATATGATTGTGGAAATATTGCTTGAGATGTTATATGATGATTAGGTATTGTTTGGGGCAAGTTAGATTGAGCCAAAGTGTCATATGTTCGACCAAGAGGTCATTACAAGTCTGTCCGTACCGGTACGGGTCCTCAGGGAATGGTACGCTGGGACCTATCTCGGCTCAATCTAGGAAAAATTGCCTAGGCGTACCGATACGCCTAGTAACTGTATTGGTACGCATAGCTAAAAATTTGGTCTGGTTTCGGTACACGAGCAACTGTACCGGTACGCTCTTTGGCTACTGGAATTCTTGTTTCAAATATTAAACACCCGTACCGGTATGCCTTTGAAATTTGTACCCGTATCGATATGGATATGTTGTGTACTGATACGCAGTTAGTTATTTCTGTTAAGATGCTTTCTGAAGTTTGAATTTTGGCAGTTTAGTCCATGTTTCTTGATTATGCAATTAAATGAGTTTGGATGATTATTTTAAGTTGAAATTTAACTTAATTGTATGAAACGTGACTAATTAAGGATTGGTAATTTTGGAATTAATGAAGTCCTTGTAATTTTCAAAAATTGCAATTTAGTCCTTTTAATGTAATCTGGATCAATTGGATGTCAAATCGATGCTCGATTTAGTTGTAATTTTCACTGCTACTATCATGATCACCTTAGGTCTTAATTATGCATTTACATAAGATAAAATGAAAAAATAGACCATTTTCTAAGTAAATCTTTTGGGTTTGTCTCGATAAACCCAATGTAGCTCGCTCGGTCCGGTCTAGCGTCTAGGTGGGTCAAAAGGGTTATATTTGGTGGTATCAGAGCCATGTTATGGTTGTTGGGAGGTGGGTTATGGTTTTTTGATGTATTGTTTCTAAATGAATCTGTTGATTGGCATGCATGGTGTTTGATTTTTTATGATTATGATTGAAATGTGACATGTTGGGGGTAAAAGCTTGGAGACACATTGCCTTATTACTACTAGCGCAAAATGGTTTTTGTTTTAAAATATGTGCAACTTAGATTCTTACTACAAGTTGGCCTAGTTATTTTGTTTTGTTGCATTATCATGCTTTAGGCTCATATTTGCAAGAAATAGGACTAAGACGAGAGCTTATATGGGGAGTGTTGTGGATGGACAAAATGATGAGTTGCCTCCTCCTCCACCGATTCCTTCTGTTGGCGTGCCTCAGGCACCGCAATGACCAATTTTCGAGGATATGACACTGTTGATCCAGGCAAACCCAATATAGCTCGCTCGGTTCGGTCTGGCATCTAGGTCGGGTTAAGGGGGTTACAATTATCACATTATCAAGTTGAATTCAAGTTCAATTCAGGTGCAGGTCTGGTTTAGATCTAAAATTTCCAAGTCTAACTCGGGTTTAGGTCAACACCAATTCAGGCTCTAATCAATTTTGGATCACCACCACCTCGGTTCAAAAGCAGTTCAGAATCAAGTCGGTTTTAGTCAGTTTTGCAGGTCAGGCCAGCTTTTTACATCCTTACTTTAATTGTGTGGTTGAATAATAGTAACAAAAATTCATGTTATCACTTTAACGGTGGCAACTACTAGTGTTATCAATATTAAAGCCAAAATAAATTTAGGGAACCAAATTAAGTTAGGGTACATTACGTAAATCATCATTGAACTTTACTCTTAAACCTATTTTGGTCACTGAAGTTTCAAAACATTCAATTTGCTCACTGAAGTTTATACATTGAATGTTTTTTGTCACTAAAGTTTAGACAATGGACGTTTTTGTCACTCTTAAACCCCAAATAGTTGTAGATAATGGTTGTTCTGTCCTAAATTTCACCAATCACTTCATCTCATCCCTTGATTCCGAATTCAACCTCTATTTTTCCTGAAAGTGCTCCGAAGTTCATGAATTGACCAAAAACTTTTCGATTTGTCTCTCGTCGATCTCTCTCTTCTGCCGACGGATGGAGTCTATTTATCAGTATGTTGCTTCTCTCGTTCCGATAAAGTTTTCCATTGTTTGGATCTTGAAGAAGTTCCTTCATTTGTCGGTAAATGGACGTCATCAAAAAGTTGACGAAAGAGTGACCAAAAACGTTCAATTTCTAAACTTTAGTGAGTAAATTGAACGTTTTGAAACTTTAGTGACCAAAATATGTTTGAGAGTAAATGTTAGGATTTTTGTTTTGATATAATAATTGAAAAATAGTTTTGGACTAAATTGAAAATATTTCAAAAATGACTTTAAGTCTAAAAAACTTGAAAATATGTTTGGGATGTTTTCAAAAGGTTTGGGAAGTGTTTTAAACGTTTTAAAGTAGCCAAACTTATGTTTTCAGCGCATCCGTACCGATACGGTATACCCCGTATCGATACAATTAAGGGTTTTAGCTATAGTACTTTTCCAGAACCGAAAAATTGTACCGGTACATGCTTGGCCATATTGATACGATAAGGGTCGTACCGATACGCTTATATGCATACCGAAAACCTATGGTTTAAATCCTAACGGCTATTTTCAAAAAACCCCTAACGGCAAGTTCCCTACAGATTACAAAGCACCCGTACCGATACGAAACAGTGGCATACCGAAACAGCGTACCGATACGTGTCAAGGTGTTTCGATGCGGGAAGGCAGTTAAGAGCTCAACGGCTAGTTTCCAAGAAGGGCGTATCAATACGGACAGCTTCAGAACTTCATTAATTGCGGGAAAGAAAAGCCCCAATTGCTCCAATTGAACCTCAACGGTCTCCGACGGCCACAAGCTCATTCCTAACTATATAATGAAGGTTGGAACACTTGAAGATGGTTAGAGAATATATCCAAGCATGTTGATCAAGAGAATTTGAGTCCAATTCTTATTTCTTCATTTCTCTTGTACATTTTCTAGAGTGTTTATTTGTATATCTTTTGTACTCTTTCTAGTGAGCTTAAAATTGTGTAAACACCCACCTTGTGAGGTATTTAGTTTACCAAACAAAACCATTGTAAAAGGAGAGGTTCTAGTTTAGCCTTAGACAAAAACTAGAGTTGGTTCTATCTTAGCCGTTAAAAGATAGTGATGTAAAGGTTTCCTCCTAAGCCTTGAAAAAAGGGGAAGAATTCATAGTGAATTGGGAAATCCTTAGTGGTGTGCTAAGATAATGGATGTAAACTCGGTTGGGTAGTTGAACCACTCTAAAATCATCATGCAAATTGTCTACCATTTTATCGGTTTTAGCCAATTCAACAAATGATCAAAAACAACCCTCTTGAAGGTAATCAGAGATCGATTCGAGCGTGCTACAAAGTCTTTCAATTGGTATCGAGTCTTTCCATCAAAGGACTAACATTATTTAGATCATTTGCTCTTTACCCATTAAATTATATTTTGAGAGCCAAAATGTAATTTTATCACTCTTGATTTGCATACTTTGTAATGGAACAATTTATAAATTTCATCATTTTTTAGATTTTGAAATTTGGGATAACATTATTAATAAATAAAAGAAACTTAAGAACATAAAATAAGTTTCAAAAACATCCGAAGAAAAGCAAAAAACGCTAAATCAAAGCAAAATGAAAAATTTCCAAAGGGATGCTCATCCAAAATTAAAGAAATTTGGGAGAAGCTTTGTACCATAACAAATCTATAAATATGGTGTTCCATCTTGTGAAGAATCCTCCAATCACCAAGGTGGATATTAAATGAAATCCCTAATATAAAAAAAATCATTCAAATCTTTTACATTTGACGGTTTCAAGATGCTTTCGATCCGCTATTTTGGAATTTGATTACATGAATTCTAAATTTACCAAAATGATTTCTAAACTTGAAAGATCAAAACAAACCCAAATTTGAAAAAAAATTGCATTTTGAAAACAAAATGAAATTTTGAAAAAATATTTAGAGTTTTCAAAAGGTATCAAAAACATTAGAAAAAAGAAAATCTTGATTTAAAAGTTAAGAAAAGACGTGAACAAAAGAAAAGAAAATTAAACACCAAGATTTGTCACATAATGGCAAAATGCTCAAGATAACATTCGATACATACTTGTCACAAAGAGAAAAACTTTTATTAAAATTAAAAACAAATGTAACCTCATAACCCTAGGTCTAGAAATCGAGACTTGAATTAATGTTAATGAATTAGGTTTGTTTGGATACCAAAATCTAAGCTAATAACCTAAATTGGGTCCATTTTTTTCTTTTTATCTTATATAAATGCATCGATTTAGATCTTAAGGTGAACATGCATAAGCAGATACGTTACATTGCGAATAGATTGCAAAACATGGTTCAATTACTCAAACATACAATTCGAGAACCAAACTGTAATTTTTACAAATTACAAAGACTTAATTAAATTCCATTTTACCAATCCTTCATTAATCCATTTCCATGCTCACACGTCAAATTCCAGTTTAAAACAATCATCCAGACTCATTTAATTGCATACTTAACAGTTAGAGACCAAACAGCACAATTTCAAATCTCAAGAGACATAAGCACAAAAACATATACTGTGTACCGATACAATCCAGCCCGTACCGATAAATCTTAATGAACTTAACAACTACTCGTACCGATACACGTTAACCTATATCGATACGGTGTGCCGAGTACCCCGTATCGATACGGTGATACCTCGTACCGATCTTTTAAGAAAATATTTTGAAATCTAAATTTTAGTAGCTAGAAGGCGTATAGGTACGGGAGCTCGTGCACCGAAACTAATGTAAGTTTCCTTTGAGGCATATCGATACGGTGGCTAGGCGTACCGATACCCTTTGTATATTTTTCACGATTTTGAGCCTCTTTAGATCTCGCGTACCGACACCAAGGGACCCGTACCAGTACGCGAAGGCCCGTAATGGCCTCTAGGTCTAACATATGACACTTTGTCTCACTCTAAACACAACCAAAACTTACCTAAACATCATTATAGGCATACTAGATGCAAACATACAAGCAATTACAACGGATCAAACGAGCATAAATTAAATGTCCACAATATCTATAGGCATGCTTCCTAATCAACTTTCGAAACATAAATCCAAGCACACATTAAGCACTTTAAGCTTCATACAAGTCCAAAGCAACATTTAAAACTTGAACAAACATGGAGTTTAGCAACCAGCCCTCCCAATCAACAATTGACCATATTGCCTTTATTACTACAAGTCTAAATCGAAACCATACTTTCGTAAACACAAGTCTTTGAAATTTCTTCGCTTGCTTGCTGCCTCAAACCTTTAATCCTCTACATTGATGGAAACAGAGAGCGTAAGCACACTAGGCTTAGTGAGGAGTGCTCCAAAACAAACCACCATCAATGCATTTAAAACTGTTTAACAATCAACTTTGAAAACCACTTTTTAAACACATTCCAAATCATCTTCACATTATTGTGCCTTGTAAAATCATACACTTAACATTTCCAAAACATGCATATTAAACCATATGCAACATGTATCATGAATTAACGACAAAGTCCCATTTGATACACTCAATTTAAGCTTTCCCATGCAGAACCACCAAATACAAGGCTTAAAGAGTAAAATATTTATAAACCAACATTATACAATGAAATCCATCCCATGATACATCATCAATTATATTAGCATAAAAGCGATCGTCAACCAAGTTCCACTTTACAAAATATAACATCAGATACACGGATTCAACAAGTATTCTCTCAACACTTCCCACATCTCAACCGAAAACCATCTAAAGGTCCACCAATAGGTGTTTTCGATACACATAAAACTCTCCACCATTGTGGTGCCCATGGTGGAGTTTATGCTACACATAAACCCCTCAACACCACTCAACGGTTAGATGTATTATCCACTAACATGAGTCTTCGGTACCATATAACCCCTCAACCGTTAGGGTACCTGGATGGAGTATTCAGTACACATAAACCCCTCAACATCCAAGACAACTTTTTATAGTGCACTAACAATCCTATGGCTGGCCAACTATATTCGATAACATTTTAAACCACATCACTTGCCAATATAATCTATTTTATTACCATTAACTCACTGTTTTCATATGGATCTATCAAAACCATTTATTCAATGCATTCAACCATGCATTACCAATGTTCAAAAACATTATCAAAACATACATTACTTCCAAATGCGTCACCGTTAATATATAACCATTTTCCAACATTAAACCATGTTAAAATCATTCATATACAGTGATAAATCAAATTATCAAAACAAATGCATCAAAACCAATTGCCAAACTGAGATCAAGAGAGAAATCATCCTTTACTTACTTTCAAGCTTAGACTAGCATTTCAAGCTTAATCTAAACTCCCAAACACAACCTTCAAACCTTTGAAAAGCTGTAAATCACGTTCTCACTCACCAACTACGCAAAACTTCGATTGTCGATACAAAACCAAGCCTCCACAGCTTCTGATACCTCACCTCAAGCTTGAGGATCAACCTTTCCTACTTTAACCACACAAAAACAGAGCATTCAATGCATCAAAATGCATTCAACAGCCCAACAACATCAATTCACACAAATCCTC
This sequence comes from Hibiscus mutabilis, assembly GCA_019671005.1. NCBI lineage: Eukaryota > Viridiplantae > Streptophyta > Magnoliopsida > Malvales > Malvaceae > Hibiscus > Hibiscus mutabilis. The sequence goes on from CM033731.1 coordinate 42,212,659, forward strand.
ATCAAATTCTACTCAATTCACTTCACAACAATCGAAAACAACTTCAAATACCTTCCAAACTTAACCCAGCCAAAGCCTAATGTTTTAAGCCATCAATTAACATCCAAAAACACATTAACATCATCCTTATACTGTAGCATGTACTAATTTTTTATTATCATTTGAGTTCCATCTTCATCGGAAATGGCTATTGTTTCAACCTCAACGAACTGCCAATCTCTTCTCCGCTTCTCAAACAACTCAAATCATTCATTTTCTTTACCCCGAAATCCCATTTCTTTACGGTTTTCACGATCTAGTCCCCTGGGTGGAAAACCCCTTTCAATTCGAGAAAGCTCTTTGTTCCAAATGACGCCTACAATGGAGGGCTGGCGCCGGCTATTACGTTGACGGATAATGCTTTAAAGCACTTGAATAAGATGAGAGCAGAGCATGATGCGGATTTGTGCTTAAGAATTGGGGTTAAGCAAGGTGGGTGTTCTGGCATGTCTTATACAATGGATTTTGAGAAGAGAACTAATGCTAGACCCGATGATTCTATCATTCAATATGAAGGATTTATAATCGGTGAGTTTTGATCATTTCTTTCTCTTGTTTTGTGTAATCACTCATTTTTGACCGAGTTTTAGTGTTATTAGTATTATTTTAATAATATTATTATTAATATAAAATTAATAAAAAGTTAAAAAATAATAATAATAAATTAAAAAATTAAAAAGCAAAAAAAAGAAAGGAAAATAGGTGGTTTTGGGATGACCACGACACCCTTAAACCTACCCCAATTGCCTATATAAAGGCATGGGGGGCAGGGGCAATTTTCACGCAAGAATTGAGAAGCAATCGGTAGTGGCTGCCAATAAGGGAGCTATGCTCTCGGTAGCCAAGGACCAGGGGCAGTGCCCAAGGTCCTAACCGGTTCGATCGGGGTCCTATTTTAGGTCTGATCTAGTTAATATTTTTGGAGAGGTCCTGGTAGATCTCGGTGGGGTTCAGTCGGGGTTCGTTATTCGAGCTCCTAGTTAGGTATATTTTCTTCCCTTTTTATTTGTATTGTAAATTTTATGATTTAATGAAGTATTAGTTAATTTAAAATTGTGTTCTTTTTTACTTTGTATGTTTATTTATGCTTTAGATTAGTATTTATTATGTTTTAAATCTATGTTTTACATTAATATTTTATTTATGTTAACTTTGTTTTTTATTTATGTGTTAGATTAATATTTATGAATGTTAGTATTTTATCTATGCTAGATTTGTTTTTATTTATGAGTTAGATTAGTATTTATGTATGTATGTTTTAGATTAGTATTTATTTATGTTTTAAATTTATGTTTTAGATTAGTATTTATTTATGTTTTAAATTTATGTTTTAGATTAATATTTTATTTATGTTAGATTTGTTTTATTTATGTGTTAGATTAATATTTATTTGTGTTTTAGATTAATGTTTTATTTATGTTAGATTCGTTTTATGTGTTAGATTAATATTTATGTATGTATGTTTCGGATTAGTATTTTATTTATGTTAGATTAGTATTTTATTATATTAGTATTTATTTATTTATTTATCGCTTTGTATTTATTTTGCTTTCTAAGGCTGCATAATGGAATATAAATTGTCAATGTGGTGTCCTTTTATCCGAGCGTAAACGGGGTCAGTATCAGGCGTAGTGATGGTGGTTGGGCGTTTACTCTCGGATAACGGGGCCTTTAAAATTTACCCGCATTTATAACCAAATTTTAAATTAATCGTCACTTTAATCCGAAAAATCTAATATTAATAAAGCGGTAATTATTAAAGTACCAATTTTGGGCAGTGTGGGGGTGCTAATCCTTCCCCATCCGTAACCGACTCCCGAACCCAAAGTTTTTGAATCTCTGGTTTTATGGTGCCCGGCCTACCTAATTGGCCGGTGGCGACTCCAATTTCTAAATAAAATGCGGTTTTCAAAACCTCCACGGAATAAATATTTTAATACCCGAAAAACCACAAACAAGGCAAAAATATATTATTATTAATTAAAAAATTTAAAAGTAAAAAAAAAAGATTTAAAGAAACTGCGTGGAGCAGCATGCTCCACGTCACCCCATTTCACCCACCCCTTTGCCTATAAATACAAGGCATGGGGGCAGCCATGAATCACGCCAAATTGCTATGAAATTGGCAAGAAAATTGGCTCCCCAATTGGGAGCTAGGCCGGCCGCAAGGCTGGCCGGGGTTGGGGGCAGTGCCCTCGGCCCCAGTTGGTTCGATCCAACATTTGATCGGGGTCTTATTTTGGATCTGATCTAGTTAATATTTTTGGAGAGGTTGTGGTAGATCTCGGTGGGGTTCAATCGGGGTTTGTCATTCGAACTCCTAGTTAGGTATATTTTCTTCCCTTTTTATTTGTGTTGTAATTTTCATAATTTAATGAAGTATTAGTTATTTTTAAATTGTATTCTTATTTTTTAGTTTGTATGTTTATTTATGTTTTAGATTAATATTTAATATGTTTTAAATTTATGTTTTATATTAATATTTTATTTATGTTAATTTTGTTTTTATCTATGTATTAGATTAATATTTATGAATGCTAGCATTTTATTTATGTTAGATTTGTTTTTATTTATTTGTGAGTTAGATTAATATTTATGTAGGTATGTTTTAGATTAGTATTTATTTATGTTTTAAATTTATGTTTTAGATTAGTATTTTATTTATGCTAGATTAGTTTTTTATTTATATGTTAGATTAATATTTATGAATGTTTTATATTAGTATTTTATTTATGTTAGATTAGTTTTTTATTTTTGTGTTTTAGATTAATATTTATGAATGTTAGCATTTTATTTATGTTAAATTTTTTTATTTATGAGTTAGATTAATATTTATGTATGTATGTTTTAGATTAGTATTTTATTTATGTTAGATGAGTATTCTATTATGTTAATATTTATTTGTATTGTATTTAAATTATTTGCCATATTTTATATTTTGCTCACTAAGTTTACATAATGGAATATATAATGTCAATGCGGTGCCCTTTTATCCAAGCGTAAACGGGGCCAGTATCAGGCGTAGTGATAGTGGTTGGGCGTTTACTCTCGGATAACGGGGCCTTTAAAATCCACTCGCACTTATATCCGAATCTTAACTTAATCGTCACTTTAATCCGAAAAATCTAACATTAATAAAGCGGTAATTATTAAAGTACCAATTTTGGGCGGTGTGGGGGGTGCTAATCCTTCTCCATCCGTAACCGACTCTCGAACCCAACAGTTTTCGAATCTCTGGTTTTATGGTGTCCGGTCTACCTAAGTGGCCGGTGGCGACTCCAATTTCTAAATAAAACGCGGTTTTTAAAACCCCCACGAGATAAATATTTTAATACCCGAAAAACCTAAAACACAACAAACACTTCGAAAACCCTGTTTTTTAGCGAAACGGACATCGCTACAGATGGCAACTCCACTGGGGACCATTTTTTGTTTTTAAAAAACAAAGAGAGAGTCGAGCTTTTTAAAATAGTTACCGCTTTATTAATATTAGAAGTTCCGAATTAAAGTGACTATTAAAATAATATTCGGTTGTAATTGCTCGTTTATTTTAATGCCTTTAAAATTTGGCATATAAACCTGTTTTTTTTAGTGGGGGGGAAACGCTAATGCTTTCGTGGAGATATCGTTCTCCCGTGTGGGCCTAGCAAGTACCTTCGGGGCTCGAGTACCTTATGCTTTCGTAAGGATATAGTTCCTCCGTGCAGGCATAAGCGAATGGGTCCCCCTGAATTGAACCCGGTTGAAAGGAGCCTATAATGGGTGATGATCGGGGGCCTTGCTACTCTTAGTAGATGACAGTAAGGACAGTTCGGGTACCTCCTAAAACCAAAATTGCATATAGAGAACATAGAAACCCACCCTATTAGAGCCATGCGGATAACCTTAGGTGTTTTAGATGGATAAATATGGTTGTTTTGTCTATTTACCTTATTTAATTCGTCTTTTTTTATTTATGTATTTATTAATTCTATCCGGTACTGACTTGTCTTCTTTTGCTCTATTTTTTTTCCTTTCATGCATTATTACATTTCCATTATATAAAGGTACTGGATCAAATGGTTTGCCTGGTCAGAAAGTCTTTCACCATGGAAAAAAGGTGTCTTAGGAAAGAATAGCTTAACTTGTCAGTCAGACATTGGTCAGAGGTCAACCAGAAGGCCCAAGGGGACAGTTTACCAAGCGAGCGCGTATTAGCAGGGTACACCTACGTGAGTCTTCAACAGAACAACTTATGGGATCTCCAAAGTATCTGGGAAGGATGGGACCAGAGATTACAAGACAGGTTCTGTGATAGTTATGGCGACATTTTGTTATACGTTCGGGTCAACTAGCCCCTACTCCGAGCCATTTTTCAGTTCTGGAATCCTGCCTTTTGCTGCTTCACCTTCAATGGACAGGACATGATGCCTACAGTAGAAGAATATATCGCCTTACTTAATCAGAAAAACATTCAGGAAGATTGGATTTACGCAAAACCTCCGAGGAATCAGAATTACACTTCAAAGTTTAAAACCTTTACCGGAATGAGTGACAATTGGGTTAATGGCTTGATCCGACTTCGAGGAGACAATACAGTATTTGCATGGGAGAACATTCGAGACATCCTATCGGCACATCCAGATGAGTAAAAAAAGATAGACATGCTTGCCTTGGGAATATATGGGTTGGTGATCTTTCCTCGAACTCTTGGAAACATTGATGTAGCCATTCTAGATCTGTTCAAGCGTATGAAACGGTGGGCAAATCCAGTACCAGCAATCTTGGCCAAGACCTTTATTTCCTTAAATGCCAGTCGAAAGTATGAAGAAGGATGTTTTAGGGGGTGTGCACAGCTGTTACAGGTGTGGGTTCAAAGCCATATGTGGAAGACTCCGACAAGGGTCCTACCAGGGATATCCTTCCAAGGTTTTTCGCCCTTACGAGAGTACTTAGCAAAAGAGTGGCGAGAGAACTTGAAAAAAAAATGGTCTAGTTTCTTTAGGAACATTCAAGACGAAGACATAGTATGGAGGGCCTCATGGCTCGGTAGAGTTAATTACTTTTTATACAGTTGCGGTGATTTCAACTGGCTGATGATGTTGGGACTGCATCGAGGGATTGCTTGTGCTCCGCTTTTGGTGTCCTGACAATTCGGATCACGACAGTTCATTCCCAATACCGACAGGTTAAGCCTAACTGAATTTCCTTTCAAATGTGAGTTTAAAGAAAAAGTCCAGGTAATCATGAGGGCTTAGGACCATTGTTACCGGGTCAGGGTGGAAGGAGACACCGAGCACATGACCACTCCAGACTACGATCTTTGGAGACGTTTGAGGATTAATGATGTAATTCCTGAATCCGATCAAGGACCGGTTGTGTCATTTGAGGAGGTTACAAGGGTGGTACCGTCTGAAACTGATATCTTACGGAATGAACTTGAAGAAATTAAGAGGAAAATGGACACCCAGCAGACTCAGCATGCGAGTGAGCTCTAAAAAGTAAGCTTAGAGGTCGACGAACGGGATGAGATCATTAGGCAGTTGAAGAAATCAAATGCGGATTTGGGCGAGAATAACACTCTTTACCAAAAGGATACCCTCCTACTCCAAGTAAAGATTCAAAAATCCGGCCGAAGTCAGTTCATAGCCGTGGAAAAGGAAATAATGAATGGTATTCGTTTGGTGGAAGAAGAACGAGAAATCAACAAGAGAGCAATCGAGAAGGAGATAGAAAGCTGCCGGTTGGCTATTGAGGAAGAAAGACAGTCCTTCAAGAAGGCCATTGACCAAGAAAAGGAAAGAACTAGGCAAGAAATTAGCAAAGGAAAACAAGCAGTCAACTACGAGAAAGAAAACATCGCCGGTTGGAAAAGAAGGTCCATGAGTAGCCGGAATAGACTGTTAGAGATGCAAAGGTTGTACGACGACACTATCCAAAGCCTAGATCATAGCCGAAGTCAGAATGTCGAGTTGGGAGAAAAGGTAGCGGAAGTAGAACACTCCTTTCGAACCTACTGTCAGAGGAATGGCTTCATTGAGCTACAAGAAAGAGAGCGCGAAGTAGGCATGTTACGAACCCGAATTGAGTCCCTTGAAGCAACCGTTGAGGATTATAAGGAAAAAATCAGTGTATTCGAAGAGGCTGCAGCCGGAGGGGACATTTATTGGCAAAGGAGACTGTGTGACGCTGCCCGGATGGTGCAGAATAGGGACTAATATTACGCAAACCTGATGGTGGACATACAGCGAGTCACCAGGCATGTGAATGATTTGGCCATTGAGGCTGAAACACTCCGACCTTTCGTAGTCCCAGAAATGGAAGAAGCTCCCAGGTTCATCAAGCTGCTCAAGGCTATTGGAAAATTAGGAGATAGAGCTAGGGCTTATCTGCAGGGCTCTGTATCATAATTAGTACTCTTTTGCATTAGGGACCTTTATTTTGTAATATGAACTCTATTGTAATTTAGACCCTTTAATTCCTGTGGAAGTAGTTCAAAAGGGTGATTACCAATGGAATCAGTACCTTTATCTACATACATTCTTGCATTGCATCATGACATTCGCATCATTATACACGCATTTATTTTCCTTGCAACCATGTTAATGTTATAAATATTGTGGCAGTGTGAAAATAGGAGTTAAGCCGCAATCATTCATCATCCATATCTTACCCAATTACAATGGAACCACGTGCCCTTTCGCTCACATAATGGAACCACGTGTCCTTTCGCGCACATAATGATGTACTGCCGGAAGATAGCGGCCTACCTTAAGGATGAGAAGCTACTGATTCACTGTTTCCAAGACAGCCTAACTGGGGCGGCGTTACGGTGGTACACCCAGTTGAGCAGGGTAAATGTTAAAATATGGAAAGATCTTTCAAGAGCATTCATCGAGCAATATAAGCACGTAACAGATATGACCCCCAGTAGAATTATGTTGGAAAATATGGGGCAAAAGTCCAACGAAAGTCTACGACAGTATGCCCAAAGGTGGCGGGAAGTGGCCGTCCAAATTCAGCCACCCCTCCCAGAACATGAAATTATGCCATTATTCGTTAATACTTTGAAGGGGGCACTGTTCGATTGCCTCATTAATAACACAACACAGAGTTTTGTTGATTTGATTAGGACTGGGGAGTCCCTTGAATTGGCAATTAAGAGTGGTAGAATTGATAGCGGGGAAGGATCTCGAAAGTATAGCAAGAAGAATGAAGTAAACGTCGCCAGTACTTACACCGCCTCGAAAAATTTTACAGTCTCACAGCCACAAGCACCTGTGGGAAAGGCGTAAAACTCGAATCAAAGAGAGGAGAGAACCTCGAGAAAAGAGAAAGAGAGGCAAACTTTTACTCTACTACCCGTTCCGTACTCGGAGCTTTACTCTCAGTTCTATGAAGCATACCTGGTCCGTCCATATTACGTTACTCCTTTCAAACCGCCATTCCCGTCTTGGTATAACCCGAATGCGCATTGCGACTATCACGGTGGTGCCCCTGGTCATCACACCAAGAACTGCCTCGCTTTCAAAAAACTTATGTAGAACTTAATTGATTATGGGATACTAAAGTTTGAAGAACCAAGTGTAGCTACTAACCCGTTGCCTAATCATGGGAACAGAGGAGTAAATGTTATTGAGGAATACTTTACCAGGAATATTAAGGATGATGTCTCAGAAATCAAATCTCCTTTGCGGTAGGTATTTCAACAATTGTGCATGGCCCATGTGATCGACAAAGGCATGGTAATAAGGCAGAAGGGATGTGAAATGTATTGCGAATTCCATCAAGACGAAGGGCACGACATCCAAAAGTGCGACGAGTTTAAAAGATTGGTACAACAATTGATGAGTGAAAAGCAAATAGAATTCTTGGAAGAGCCTATAGGAAAGAAGGGGTCGGACGTACATATGACGGATAGCCCCAACGCTAGATACGGGAGAGATAGACCTCTTATCATCTCCTCCAAGCCGGGGAGTGCAGGTGCCTCCCAAGGAGAAACCACTAAGATAAATCTCAAGATCATCATCTCAGCACCATCCCCGTACCCATTCAAGGATATGCGACAAACTCCCTGAAACTATGCTGTAAATGTGACCACGCCAGGAAAGCCAGAATCTGGTGAGGTAAAAGAGCTTACAATGAAAGACGAGCAAGGCAAGAATGATGTGGATGTCGATAAGGTGGGCCATTTCACGAAGAGCGGCAGATGTTACTCCTCTGAGACCTTGAGGGCTGCTGAAACGGCCAAAGATAAAGGAAATGATACATCGGTTACCCCCGCGCAGATATTCGATGAAGAACCTCTTCCAAAGATAAATGAGCCAGTAATCGAGGCTCAGGCCAAAGAATTTCTAAAGTTCCTAAGACATAGCAAGTACAACGTAGTGGAACAACTACGAAAGCAACCGGCTAGGATCACAATGCTGGAGTTACTCTTGAGTTCAGAAAGACACCGTAAGGCATTATTAAAAGTACTAAATCAGACTTTTGTGCCCCATGACATTTCTGTGGCAAAACTGGACAGGATAGTGGGGCATATCACTGCCTATAACCATATAACATTCAGTGATGACGAGATCCCCAAGGGCATAATGGGGTCCACCAAAGCTCTTAACATCACAACCCACTGTAAAGGGTATGTGGTACCGGGGGTACTTATTGACAACGGGTCAGCACTGAACGTGCTGCCTATGGTGACCTTGCAGAAGCTATCAATAGATGGTTCTCACCTAAAGCCCTGCCATAACTCCGTGAGAGCCTTTGACGGCACACAAAGAGGAACAATGGGAAAAATTAAGGTGCCTCTATTGATCGGGCCGACTGAGTACGTGATTGATTTTGTGGTAATGGACATAAAACCATCTTACAACTGCTTATTGGGAAGGCCATGGATCCACTCGCAGGAGTTGTCCCCTCCTCATTACATCAGAAATTAAAATTCGTAATCGAAGCCAAATTGGTCACAGTAGAGGCCGAGCAGGAAATTATTGCTTCAGTGACATCAGATGCCCCCTACATTCAAAATGACGAGGTTGCTGCAGAATGCTCTTTTCGAGCGTTAGAGCTAGTGAATGCCACATTCGTCACGGAGGGAAGTTGGATCCCCTATCCCAGGTTATCTAATTGTACCAAGATGACCGTTGCTGAAACTTTGGGCCGAGGAGCCAAAGCAGGAAGAGGGTTAGGGAAGAGATTGCAAGAGAGCCTGCGAGCCAAAAGTACGATAAGCAAGAAAGACTGTTTTGGGCTGGGTTACAAACCAAGTGTCCAACAAAGAAAAGAAGAATACAAGAGAAAAGAAGAACAAAGAAAAGCCAGATTTAAGGGAGAAGACATTCCATGGAGACCAATGTCCTTCCCTCGCTTGAAAACCACTTTTGTCTCCGGAGGATTTTGCCAGCTAGGACAAGAGGTTGAAGAGGCAATTAAAAAAATGACGTACTCAACAAAAAGGAAATATTTACTAAATCACTTGAGGGGATGTCCATCAACATGATAGCTGGAAAGGGCCAAGTCAGCAAAATGTTGACCAACATCCGCCCCTGCCATCCCGGGGAAACTCTTGACAACTGGAGCCACATCAATCTACCTATGGTTTTTAGGACTAGATCAGAGTAATGCTCCGAATCAACTTTTTGTTTTTGCCCATAAACAATGGGGATCTCTTGTATAGGGCACCTATGTTAACTTTTTGTTGAAATAAAAATATCTTCCCCGTTTTCTTAAATGGCAAACGTTTCATTTATTTCATTCATTCTCTCTTCATGTTCATTCACTTCATATAAAGCCATTCTCTTCCCAATACATTCATTCTCATTTAATGCAGGTCTCCCATGATTGACTGTATGAATGATACCGGACCCAATCCCGGAGTAAATTTTGAATGCCCCGAGATCTCAAAGGGAATTGGGGAAGAGGATGTGAGATAGAATGTGAGGTCCCTGTAGAGTTGAGGAGAATGGTGGCCAACGAAGAAAGGCAAATCATGCTCCACCAAGAAGAAACAGAAGTTGTAAACCTGGGGACTGAAGAAGAGAGAAAAGAAGTAAAAATAGAGACGATGTTTTCCTCAAAAACTAGGCACGAACTGATAACCCTACTTCAGGAATTCAAGGATGTGTTTGCCTGGACTTATCAAGATATGCCAGGCTTGAATACTGACATAGTGGTGCACAAACTGCCAACAAAACTGGAATGCAAACCAATACAGCAAAAACTCTGGAGAATGAGACCAGACATGTTGTTAAAGATCATAGAAGAGGTAAAAAAACAGTTTGATGCCAGTTTCTTGGAGGTGGCCAAATACCCCGAATGGGTTGCAAATATCGTACCAGTACCGAAGAAGGACGGAAAGGTATGTATGTGTGTAGATTATAGGGATCTCAACCGAGCCAGCCCTAAAGACAACTTCCCCCTGCCACATATTGACACGATGGTTGACAACACCGCGGGACACTCATGGTTTTCATTTATGGATGACTTTTTTTGGTACAACCAGATAAAGAAGGACTCGAACGACATGGAGAAAACTACATTCATAACCATGTAGGGCACTTTTTGTTACCGGGTGATACCTTTCGGGCTCAAGAACGCATGGGCAACTTACCAAAGAGCAATGGTGACTCTTTTCTATGACATGATGCACAAAGAAATAGAAGTATACGTGGACGACATGATCGCCAAGTCCCGAACTGAAGAGGAGCACCTACAGAACTTAAGAAAACTATTCCAAAGACTACGGAAATACCAGCTGAGGCTTAACCCTGCCAAATGCACCTTCGTCGTTACTTCTGGAAAAGTCTTGGGGTTCGTGGTGAGCAGAAGAGGGATTGAGATCGATCCAGATAAAGTGAAAGCCATCCAGGATCTCTCACATCCCCACACTCAGAAGGAGGTTCGTGGTTTCTTGGAAGGTTAAATTATATCTCTCGTTTCATTTCCCAATTAACTGATCGGTGTGACCCAGTTTTCAGACTTCTTAGAAAGAATAATCCTGGTGTGTGGGATGAGGAATGTCAAGGAGCCCTAGAAAATATCAAAAGGTACCTGACAAATGCTCCAATTTTAGTCGCGCCAATACCAGACAGGCCTTTAATCCTCTACCTGATAGTCTTTGAGAATTCAATGGGCTGTGTATTAGGGCAACACGATGAGTCCGCGAAAAGGGAGCAAGCCATCTATTACCTAAGCAGAAAGTTCAATGATTGCGAAGCGCGGTACCCGTTAGTTCAAAAGCTGTGTTGTGCTTTAGTTTGGGCTACCAAGCGGCTTAGGCAGTATATGTTGTACCATACTACTTGGTTGATATCCAAGCTAGACCCCTTGAAGTTCCTAATGGAAGCACCAGCACTGACGGGAAGGATGGCCCGCTAGCAGATGCTCCTATCTGAATTCGACATTGTATACGTAAGCCATAAAGCCGTAAAGGGAAGCGCCGTAGCAGGTTTCCTAGCTAGTCGCGCTTCGGACGATTATGAGGCGTTGAACTTTAATTTCCCGGATGAAGACTTGATGTCCATTGCAACCGAGGAAGAGGTTTCAGATGATAACTCATGGAAACTTTACTTCAATGGGGCCTTTAACGCCCTCGGACACAGGATAGGGGTCGTGCTAATTTCCCCCAAGAATGTCTATTATCCCTTCACTAGCAGACTAGTCTGATCTATATTTACGAAGCATCGATACATGAAAAATATCATGGATCTTGCTCATTTCTGGTGGTAAAGCTAATTGATATGCCACTGGTCCCACTCTTTTCAAGACTTCATACGGGCCAATAGATCTGGGACTGAGCTTCATTTTCCTTCCAAATCTCATTATTTTTTTCCAAGGCGAAACTTTCAAAAATACTTTGTCTCCCACTTGAAATTCAATGTCTTTTCTTTTCAAATCAGAATAAGATTTTTGTCTATCGGAAGTTGCTTTTAGATTACCTCGGATTATTCGTACTTTCTCTTCTACTTCTTGAATTTGATCAAGTCCAATAATCTTGCGGTCTTCTAACTCAAACCAATTTAATGGTGTCCGACATTTTCTTCTATACAAAGCTTCATAAGGTGCCATTTTAATAATTGACTGATAACTGTTATTAGAAGCAAATTCAGCCAATGGTAAGTACTTTTCCCATGAGCCTGACACAAGCTTTAAGCATATCCTCCAAAATTTGAATAGTCCTCTCTGATTGTCCATCACTTTGTGGGTGGAAAGCAGTACTAAAATGCAATAGAGTACCTAATGCTTTATGCAAAGCATTTCAAAATCTTGAAGTAAACCTGGGATCTCTGTTAGATACAATGGAAGTAGGAACCCCATGTAGTCTAACAATCTCCCGAATGTATAACTCAGCATATTTACTCATAGAGTAATTTGCTCTGATTGGTATAAATTGTGCTGATTTAGTCAATCGATCCCCAATCACCCAGATTGAATCTTTTCTACTCAGTGTAAACAGTAATCCGGTTAAAAAATCTATAGTCACTTTTTCCCATTTCCATTCTGGAATAACAATTGGCTGAAGTAGACCTGATGGCACTTGATGCTCTGCCTTAACTTGCTAACAAGTTAAGCATTTGGATACACATTCTGTTATAGTTCTTTTTATTCTCGGCCACCAAAATCAATTCTTCAAATCTTGATACATTTTATTTCCTTCTGGGTGCATAGTTAAAGGACTATAATGTGCTTCTGAAAGAATTTCCTTTTTCAATTCCTCATAATTGGGAATATAAGAACATCCTTTATAGTATAAACATCCATTAGACTTCAATTCGAAGTCTGAAGATTCTTCGCTTTCAGCTTTCTTCTTTCTCTCTAAACATTTTTCATCTTTTTCATGCGGTTCTTTTATTTTATCTATTAAAGTAGACCTGATGTTCAGTTCAGCAAGCAAAGCACCATCATTCATTATTGATAATTGAGCATTCGATATCCGTAAGGCTAAAAACATCTTTCGGCTAAGTGCATCTGCAACCACATTAGCTTTTCCTGGGTGATAATCAATAATCGCATCATAGTCTTTAATTAGCTCAATCCATCGCCTTTGCCTTAGATTCAACTCCTTTTGCATTAGTAGATATTTTAGATTTTTCTGGTCTGTGTATATATAACACTTCTCACCATATAAGTAGTGACGCCAAATCTTTAAAGCAAAAACAACTGCATCCAGCTCCAAATCATGAGTAGGATAATTCCTCTCATGGGTTTTAAGTTGTCTAGAAGCATAAGCCAACACATTTCCATCCTGTATAAGTACACAACCCAAACCATTATGCAATGCGTCACTATACACTACGAAATTCTTTCCAGATTCAGGTTGAACTAGCACATGAGCTTCTGTCAAAATTTTCTTCAACTTTTCAAAACTTTCTTGACATTCATCAGTCTATACAAATGGTACATTGTTCCTAAGTAGCTTGGTAAAAGGAGCAGCAATCATCGAGAAATCTTTCACGAATAATATCCTGACAATATGAGAAAACTTCTAACCTCAGCAACAGTTTTAGGAGGTTTCCACTCAATGATAGCTTGAATTTTTTGAGGATTAACCCGAATTCCCTCAGCCGATACTATATGTCCAAGAAATGTCACCTCAGAAAGCCAAAACTCACATTTAGATAGTTTGGCATATAATTTCTTTTCCCTCAAGATTTGAAGAACTATTCTGAGATAGACATCATGATCCTCCATGGTTTTTGAATAAACTAGGATATCATCTATGAACACCACCACAAACAGGTCCAAGTATGGCTGAAAATTTTGGTTCATCAAATCCATAAAAGCTGTTGGGGCATTAGTTAAACCAAACGGCATTACCATGAACTCAAAATGTTCGTATCGATTCTTGAAAGTCGTTTTTAGAATATCCTACTCCTTAATCTTCAATTGATGATAGCACGATCGAAGATCAATTTTAGAGAACACCGATGCTCCCTTTAACAAATCAAAAAGATCACCAAGTCTTGGCAATAGACATTTATTCTTTATCGTCACTTTGTTAAGTTGACGATAATCAATACACAATCTCATCGATCCATCATTCTTCTTTACAAATAATACGGGTGCTCCCCAAAGTGATATACTTGGCCGTATAAAACCCCGATCCAGTAATTCTTGTAACTGTAACTTGAGTTCCCTGAGTTCGGCAGGTGTCATACAATACGGTGCCATCGATATGGATGTTGTACCAGGTAGCACATCAATTCCAAATTCCTCCCCTCTATCTGGAAGTAAGCCCAGAAATTTTTCAGGAAATATATATGGAAATTCTTGCACCGTAGGTATCTCTTCTATATTCACTTTTGTACTCGAAGTGTCAGCCATAGGAGTCAAATATGCTTCACAGCCACTCACTAACAATTTTTTTGCAATAACGACCGAAATAACATCATTGTGGTAATTTGGCTTTTCACCCACAAATGAAATCTCATATATGTCTGGTGTCCTTAGAGTTAATCTTTTTAATCGGCACTCCACAACAACATTATATGCAGACAACCAATCCATCCCCAATATTATTTCGAACTCACAGAACGACAATTCCATAAGATCAGCAGGGAGATCTACATTCTGAATTTTAATAGGACACTTTCAACAAATTCTTTTTACCTTGGCACTCTGGCCTATTGGATTGGTTGCTACCACCTCACTCGCAATTAGTTCTACTGGAATGTTTCATTCTAGAATAATTCTAGAACTAATATATGAATGAGTAGAACCAGAATCAATTAATGTAAAGATAGGTCTATCAAAAAGTTCAAGCATACCTGCTATAACACCTCGATCATCTCTGCTCTTTGTACTCTTGATATTATACACCCGAGCAAGAGCTTTTCCCTTCTGAGTGGATGCAATTTCAGATGCACCCTATCTAGAACTCCAATCTTTTTTTCCTTTATTCTTCTGAGGAGTAGCTATCGATTGATTTTCATGGAGTTTTGGGCATTCGCGCCTGAAATGGCCTGGTTTCCCATACTAATAGCATACTACTTCTGAAGCAAACCAGCATCGACAAGATGTCTTTTTCCACAAGTCTTACATTTTTGGATTAATTCGAAGTCTCTCACCTTTAGATCCACTCATTTTAGCCTGCACTTGCTTGGACTTACCAGTAGAAAAACCCTTCTTTACCGAAGACATTGATCCAGCTGATTTCTACTGTCAAAATCCTTTACCACGTTTAGACGGTGGTAAAGCATTAGAACATCCATGTCGCTTGGCTGACTGGACCTTCTTATCTGAGGCTTCTTCTTGATCGACTATTTCCATTCCTCTCTATTTACTGCTTCTTGAAATACAAAAAAATCAAGAGCAACTAAAACCTTAATATATTCAGGATCTAAGCCTCCCACAAATCTAGTGACTCTGTGTTTCGTAGTTGGAAGAAACTCTGTAGCAAACCGACTAAGCTTATTAAATTTACACTCATACGCATACATTAATCTGCCAGTTTGCTTCAGATTCAAAAACTGATCTCTCATATCTTCGGTGAATACATCACCGATATATTTACCCCGAAATTTATTTAGGAAGAATTCCCAAGTAATTTGTTCTCAGAGAATCTGAGCAGTAATTGTGGTCCACCAAAATCGAGCAGGTTTCATTAGTAATGATACAACTCCCTCAAGCTTCCCTTGATCATCACACCGAATACTATCCAACATAATTGTAATATCGTTTAACTAGAAGTCTACAGTCATCGGTTCAACATCAGTATCACCATGAAATTCTGATACCTTCAGTTTCCTCAATTCTCTGGGTACAGATACTGGTGCTCGTCTATTTATAATGGCATCTAATGTCTGAAGGAACAGTCAACGATCCTGAATTGGTATGTCTTGTTACCCTTGTACGGATGCCTCATCCTGATACTGACCTGAGATACATTTTGATTTACCTCATTACTTTTGCTCTGTACAAGAGCATCTTGCTTAAAAGCATGTCTAGAACCCCGATGTTCCGACATCTGAACAGAACACATATTCAACGATTTTTAGTAAAGACTAGCATTACTAATTACAGAGCATCAAAGTATATACACATAATCATCAGTAATTATGACATCCCAGTGGCATGTATACAATCCCGACTCATTTCAAACTAAAATTCTATCCATAATCGACTAAACCTCGCTCTAATACCAATAAATGTAACACCTTTTTTTCCTGAATTAGTTACCAAATACGAGTCAGTGATGTTACTAAACAAAGTTAAGACAATTTCCATTATCGGAAATTACCTGCACTGTCCTTGAACAAATTTTTTTATCAATTTTTATAGACTTCAAAATTTCATTCCGTAAATTTATAATTAAACTAGATTCACTAAGCTTTTAACCATATAAATTAATAACTCAAATTCATTATCTTAAACTCACGGCACAGTGCAAAAAAAAATTTAAATCTGCTGCCCTGTTTTCTGACCTTTCAACGATTAAAAATTCATATCTTTTGATATACAAATCGAAATCGAACATTGTTTGTTTCAGAAGAAACTAGACTCAATTTTCAGTTTATACATATAAGATTCACTTCCTAATTCAAATCATGGAATTTATATTGATTTTTCAAACACACTGCATCTGCATAACTCCTGGACAGATTTAACTCTCTCTACCATGAGCACATTAATTACTAATAACTTAGTCCTTTATACCTTAAAAACATATCTGGACTTACTATGATTAACATCCACATCATATAAGTTACTAGACCAACTATATTTTAGTTATAAGTTAATACAAACCATAGCTAATTATACATGCCATCTAGTATATCCAAGTAAAAAGGATAAATGTCATTACTGTGAATATAGTGATATACTCCCAAAATATGTAGATGATGCCCAGCTACTCTCCCCTTGGAACTCCGTTTAAACCTACGCGTGAAAATCATCACATGCTAAGTGTATACTTAGTGAGGCAATAATCCAAAATCAAGTGCAATTTGACATAATTATCAATATAAATGAATAACAATGCATATAATCACCTTACCCTTTTTTTATGTATGTTAACATAAGTAGTACCATATGTAACAACATATATCAAAGTAATAAGTTTAGTCCTTACCAATACCGCTGCCATTTCTATCAACAAGCTTTCAAGCTTACTATCCTTTTTTGATTTATTTAGCCCAAAGTATCGAATTAAGAGAATCTAAGTACACGAGTCATCTCCGTATACCCAACCTTTCTTGAGTATACATATACCCAACCTCCCTTGAGTATATATGAAATTTACACCGAAGTGCTTTAATATGTATCGAAGTACTCCCGTATACCCAACCTTCCTTGAGTATACATAAATATTGCATTGTAGTGCTTAGAATATTTATACAGTTGTTTATGACTCTATGGCTAGCCAACTATACTTTTAAACCTCTAAACCATACTTGGGTTTTATATCATCCAACATTTCATCCATGGCAATGTATATCAGTATATATCAACATTGGGCAGTTCATACCCGAAATAACATTTCAAACTTGCCTATGTAAGTAATCAAATGATCAATACTTTTTACATTCCAAATCTTGACATATTTATATTATGTCAATTACATACTCAATGACATAAATATCATGACAATAAAAATTAGGGTAGGCTCATCGCAAACCATCCCAATGATGTACAAAATATTAATGTATTATGATATGTATGCAATTGAACTCACTTGGACACTTTGTGGAAGTGGAAATTTTAATAGCCTCACTAAGCTTGGATTACACTTTTTATCTTCATTCTTCACCCGATTGGTCCCGGATTTGCTTGTTATTTGTATGTATATTAAGTACATAACACAAGCAATCTTAAGTACATGTCCTAGCCTTGCTAATACATGAACATACCAAGTGGGAAAATTTAATATTTTCAACCAAATACTACTTTGTAATAACAATGCTTCATACACTTTATCCCAACCTTGAATTGCACATTGCAATCACCAATTTAATAATTTCACATTAAACCCTAAAATCTCTCTCCTAGGGTTTATGATCCAAAATTTGGAAACATTCATATATGACCTCAATTTTCAAAAATTTTAACACCATAATGATCCTTGAATAATGGCAAACAATATAACTATAACTCTTGAAAATATTTTAATATTTCTCACTTATTTCACCCTAATTGCCAATTTCACAAAATAGTCTCAACATAATGTTTTCTTCATCCAATTGTCATAATTAAACATGGAAAACATCATTCTCATCATCAAAATAATTTTTACAAATTTTTCCTAAACTTCCCATAATAACTGAATGGTCATTATATGTTCTTCCATAAAATTTTCATCATTTCAAACATAGAAACAATACCACAACAACATTTCCTTTAAAAACATGAAAATCCAACATGTCCTTCATCCATCTTAATCACCAATACCAACTTAGAAGCATGGAAACCATGTAAAACTTATACCAATGAAAGAGAATTTCATGGAGAACAAATCTCTATTTCATGTCTTACCTCTAAAATCAACCAAATCAAGCCTAAAAATTGAAATAAAGTTTTCTTACCTACCTTGGAAAAGCTCACGGCAGAAGAGGAAATTTGAGAGAATTCTACACCTTTTTTATTCTTTATTTCATGCCAAATGACATTATTTAACCATAATTAATAAAAAAATTCTCTTTAATAGTCAAATTACTATTTTACCCCTTGATTTTCTCCAATAACATGTTGCCAACTATAAAATCTCCTTTACCATAATCAAAGATATTTAAAAAGTATATGCAAAATGACCATTTTGCCATTAATGAATCATTATATCTTCAAAAATGCCATTTCACACACTACACAAAATACTGCATACAATCGAATCTAAATTAATCAAAAACGATTCAGAACCATAATGTCATGTTCCTTGGGTCTTCCTAAGACTTCCATAAAATTTCTATAGTATTCTAAATTCAAACGATCATCCAAATTACACACTGAAACTTATCTTTTTTATATATTTTCATACAAATCTCGTACTAAAAATCTGATTCCCATCAAAATTATTATATCGGGATGAACTATTCATTTATGGAATAAGAATAATATATAGGAAAATTACCATGTTTTTCCTTAAACTTTTCTTTTCTTTTCATTTTAGCCATCAAACTTTAAAAGTTTACGTTTTAGTCACTAAACTAAAACCACCAACTTTTAATTTTTTGCAATTTAGTCACTAAACAATTATTGGGGAATTACACACAATATGGCAATATAACATCATATAGATATGATGCTACCTCGAGCCGCCAAATCATATAGCATAGCAAGAAAGCATATAAGCATTATACCACAATATATATAGGAGTGATGCCCGGTCCCACTAAGCTTTGGGATCATACACTCTAAGTGAGGCCCGATTCCACTAAGCATCAGAATCATACACTCTTTAGGGTGAGTCTCGGTACCACTAATACATACACCCATGCTCAGAATCTCTTATCAAGCACCTTCGAATGAGTCTTGGTCCCACTAAACATCGGGTTCATACATTCAAAAATATTTAACCATGGTGTTGTAACACACTCTATCTCTCACTGGGTATCCAAAACCCATCAATCAAGATGATTTAATCATCTAGGTGTCCATATCAGCACATAGCAAGGACACGTCTACCATACGGCACAGAGCATCACATGACCCACCAAGGATCCCTACGGTTGCTATTACCATTAAGTCACCCAATGTTTACCAAGTTATAAATTATTATGGAAGGGAACATTAATCATTCTCATTAATTATCTCCATTATTCCATATTATCTCTTTAATATCTCAATTTTTATATTTACATTAGCATTATAGATATTTTGTTCGACGAGTACCGATATTTGAACACGAGTATCGATACAGTACCCTTGGGTACCGATACTCATACGCGTACCGATACTAATATAGCTTACTGGAAATTCTTAATTTCTACAAGTACCGGCACGGGTCGACCCATACCCATACAGTCCCCAATCGTGTATTCGTACGGCCAAAGCCCGTACCGATACCCTACTCGTAGATTCGTACCATTTCTTTGACTTACGATTTACAACACTTTATTTGATCCTTAAAGCTTATAAAATTATTAGGGTTTGTTACTAACGCATTTAATCATTTAATATTAATTCCTGATTTTATGATTAATTATTCGAATATTAACAATTATTAGTCCATTTAGTACAATTTCTATCGTACATTCAATTCATATCCCAAGCACTCAAGGAACACAACATATAAATAAACCAATCAGATAATCATAAGAATATTCAATGACCCTACACGGTCTCTAAAACTCATAATAGTCTCGAATATTCTCAAGCTCATCAGGCATCCCATACATACTAACTCTTATAATACTGGTCTCAACACATGCTTATCTATCATCAACTTATTTTACAACCGCTAATAAACAAGGAAATTACACTTATGATGCTCATGAAGCATTTTGGAGTTCGAGGTGTACTAACCTTAAGCCAAAATAATAACTCCTCGACCAAGCTCCTCCAAACGTCTATTTAAATCCAATATTTGAGTCCATAAAAATCCTCAAATAAAACAAATACGACTACATAAGCCATTTCATACAATCAGACTACTTTAGAGGATAAAATGAGTAAAATAGCTTACTAGGTTCGAATTTGGCAAAATAAACTGGGCCAACAGACTCAGAACGTCGAAAAACCCTCGGGTAGGGTTCCCCCAAAAAGTCAATGTCGGTCAACGGTGGCGACGGTCAATGATGGTAACGACAACGGCTGACGATTGATGGTTGGCTAGGCTTATGGTTAGCAGGTTGGCTGAGGCTCGGCTCAGCAGGCTAGATGGGTCTCCAGCGCGCTAAAGCACGCCCACGCGTAACAGCGGCGAGTAAGGGTTGCTCTGGTGGTCAGACGGCAACGACGAGCTCCAAACCCGTTGTCCCAACGTCAGCGAACACACTGGTGCCCTCAGATTTGAGTTTTGACCACTGAAACTCCTTCATTCTGAAATGGCTGAAACTTCATTTGTATCACCCCTCCGGCGGCGACTCTGACAATGATGCCACCATCGGTTGACTCGTCTCGGTTAGATGAATGCGATGGCGTAGGAGGTGTCAAACATGGACATATCGATAATGATAGATCGAACTTAAAAGCTTGATGAAAGAAGAGAAGAAAAGAAAAGAAAAAGAAGAAGAAAGAGAAAGAGGGACATTTGATTTCTCCCTCATCTCTAACCCCACTCTCTTTCAAATAGCCTTTCCAAAATAATTATTTTATTTTTTTGATGCCCACTTTAAGATCCAAAATTTGAATCCGAGACTCGATTACTAATTCAAAAAAATCGGGTTGTTACATTTTGACAAGATCATATAAGATTAAGGTCTTATTATTAAATTTGAAAATTATAAAATAATTGAAGCGTCCTAAATTATAAAATCAAGCATAATTTATCAATTAGAAGAAAATATATGTAAATTCTAAAATAATTTGCAAATTTGTTCAAAAAAATAAAATAATTGGCAAATTATAATAAAATCCACAAATTTATCAATAACAATTAAAACAAAGTTCAAGATCCTAAAAGTTTTGTACAAAGAATCAAATAACAACAACAAACTAAAATAATAATAATGAAATATTACAAATATTCACTCTTTGTTTGACAATTAGAGGATAACTGATAGCGGATTACATTAGCTGATAACATTAGCTGATTTGATTAACAGATTGTATTAGCTGATTGTATAAAAGCATTTGGTAAAATTAACGATAGTTGTTTGATTATTTGACCAAACAAAATAACATATAAGGACATGATTATGTTTGAATAATTTATTAGTTATTAATGTTTTGTATCTATTAATGTTAATTATATTATGAAAATTATTTTTTTAATATCATACTAAGCATATATGAAGGATGTATATATTAATTATATTAATTTTTTACTTGTGAAATTATATTTTTTTAATTATATTAAATTTATGTTATTTAAAGCTTTTTTTTATAATTGTCAAAGACAAAATAGTCTTTACAACTTTTTTTATTCAAACATCTAACTCAAAAAACTCCTAAAATGAATTTTTTTTTGAAATTGAGAGGTTTCACCATAATTTGCTATTATAATCCTTTATTTATCAAACATCTAAATTAGCGGATTTGACTAGTTAGACCTCTAATTTTAACTTAAAAAACTATTTACCAAACCTGAACTAAATAAATTTAACATTTTTCATTGCAGATTACTAAGAAACGGGACTTTGAGAGTTAAAAAAGGAGAAATCAGAGGAGAATTGGGAGGATTTAGGTGTGGGAAGGGAAAAGGATTTGAATTCGTTTGAAAAGAAGGGAAGTAATTGTTTATCTTAAAAAGAATTGGTTCGACTTGTTTATATTCAAAATGTAAAATTAATTTCTCAAAGGAACATTGGTATCTTAAAAAGAATTGGTTCGACTTGTTTATTTTAAAGAATCGGTTTTCGAATTAATCAAAATTTATCATTAGTTTTCTTAATCAAAATTAGTACACAATAAAAAAATTTAAAAATATTTTTTAGTTCACAAAGATAATCTGTATTTAATTTAAATAATATCTAAACATAGATAAAAAAAATTAGAATTTTAGATTAAACATTAGATTTTATCATTTAGGACTTGGGTTAGAAGTGGGTTTTAGAATTTTAACGGGTATGAGTTTAATATGTATAATATATTTAATTTTTGTTATATTTTGGGTGATTCGAGTAATTAACTAATTTTGAACCTAATTATCTAAACTTTAAAAAAATGTAACCATTCACCATCCGAAAAATTTTTGATGGTGGATCGTTTAACCGAACTAGTTCGATTTAGTCTGTTAATTCAGTTTGACAGATCGTTTCAACACCCTTATTACTTCTCATATTCAATGGATACGGGTGTCAGAATCTCGTGAGACTTCGTTATAAGAGATTGTTGAGATAGATAAAAAAACATTTTTAAAAAAGACTTTATCTAATCTAGGCATATATGCATAGGTTAAGGTCACTTAAAAGCTTGCATTAAATATAAGATTTTATTAAAAAAAATCAATCGTATTACAAAATCCTAAAAGATTCTATTTGAAAAAAAACTCAAATGTATTATAAAACTTTAAAAGATTCCATTGAAAAAAATCTCATTTAATGTATTAGGGTTTAAGATTAGGGTTTAGAGTTATAGGGTTATGGTTTTAGAGTTTAAGGTTAGGGTTTTAAGATTTAATGTTTAGGATTTAGGGTTTTAGGGTTTATTATTGAAGTTTAGGGTTACAAGTTTTAGGGTTTAATAATATATTGATGATTGAGTTTTTTCAAATAGAACATTTTAGAGTTTTGTAATATATTGAATGATTGAGTTTTTTTAAAATAAAATTTTATATTTAATAAATATTCTTAAATAATTCTTAACTTATATATATATATATATATGCATAGGTTAGACAAAACCTTTAAAAAATAATATTTGAAAGAAGACATTTTTATAAATAACAAAATGTCCGAAACAAAGACATTTTTGATAAATAAAATTGGAATTTCAAAGTAGGGTAGAAAAGTCAGAGAAGGGTTTAGGTTAAAAAATAAATACTGATATCAGTTACAGCCAACCCTCTGACACACAGGCTAAAAGCGTTCCATTTTGTAGACCAAACAGAAAAGAGGGACAAAGGGAAACACAGAGTGTGAGAAAAATGGAGATCAACGCCGTCCTCTCTAATTTCCAGCCTAATTACCTCTTCTGCCCTTCTTCTCGCTCCACCGTCTCCTCCGCCGCCATCTCCACCCGCGCATCTCTTCATCTTTCCTCCTCTCAGCAAACGAGTCTATCTCCGCCGCTATTTCACACGGTAACATCGCTTTTCCATTTGTTTTTCTTCTACTTCTCAGCATATCTGAGTTTGCTTATATTGATCATACGTTTATTTTGCATTCACAGAGGCAAGTTTTAGCTTCTGCTTCGTGTCGTAACGTTACTGAAGCTAGCTCTCGTTTTAAGAGTGCTGTTGTGTTATCCGATTCTTATAGGTGCGTACCTTTTCTTTTTCTCTTTCGAGATTGTAAATCTGAAATTACACGATTAAACTGCGTTAGATTTTTTCTATTTTATTGATTGTTATGTATTTTTCTATTTTATTGATTGTTATGTATTTATTCATCAAATAACTTTTTCTTTCTTTCTTTCTTTTTTCGAAGATCTAATTTTGCTGAAAAGTGAAAGAAAGTTTAGTATTAGCAGCTGTGATTCCTTTGGTTGAAAGTTTAGTATTAGCAGCTGTGATTCCTTTGGTTGGTGTTTGTTTCTGGTTTCAGGATTTTATTCTTATGAAAAAAAGAGTGTTTCAATTTGCATTGGATACAAAAGAATGCGACAGTTTCCATTAATTAAAAATATTTTTTGAGTACAAGGTTCTCTAATGGAGAACAAATTTTTAAGGCGTGCGTAGTGATAGACAACAAAAACGCCTTATGAGGCACATTTGAGCAATTGCATGCTTATAGGAGTGTTTGGTAATTGGTATATAGTTCAACAGGGAAAGCTTTTATATACTTATTTTCTTAAAGAGTTCTCTGCTTATAGGTATCATATTATGATATTGTTAAATTTTATCTGTTACTATCCTTCTTTTGATCCTAAATGGTGTTTTTCTTTGTTCTTCTGTGCAAGTGACTCAACTATGTTAAATGTGGCAGTGAAGCATCTGAATTAGCTGATATAGAGTGGGACAATCTTGGATTTGGGTTTATTCCTACTGATTACATGTATGTGATGAAATGTACTCAAGGTGGAAGCTTCTCTAAAGGTGAATTACAAAGGTTTGGGAATATTGAATTAAGCCCCTCAGCTGGAGTCTTAAATTATGGACAGGTCACATTTCTTAACTTTATGCCTCCGTTTATCTTCGTGTTTTGCTTGTATTTGATGGTTGCTGTTCAGTTGTCATGCATCTGTTCTTATTTGCAAATGCTTACAAATTAAGCTAGTTATATGCCTATATTTGTGATGTGGCTTCTTTCACCACCTTTCCTCTAAAAAAGAAGAAAAGGAGAGCTCATCATGCATGATATCTGCTCTAAGATAATTTTCTGTTGGGGCGCATTGAAATTTTAACACATAGTTTTTTTAAAAAAAAAACTATCTTTAAGCATCGTGATATATCAGTTCCCTTTTCTGTCTCTCCCATCATCATTATCTGGTTTGTTCCTCTAGGGGTTATTTGAAGGTCTGAAAGCCTACAGGAAAGATAACACTGTTCTTCTTTTTCGTCCGGGGGAGAATGCTCTCCGAATGAGGCAGGGAGCTGAGAGGATGTGCATGCCATCACCCACTGTTGAGCAGTTTGTGGAAGCTGTAAAGGAAACTGTCTTAGCAAACAAACGTTGGGTAACTAATACTTTTGATTTGAAGCATGAGTATGATTTGCAATTGGCTTTACCTGTTTTACAAGTAAAGTTTAAATTTCTCCTTTCAGGTTCCCCCACCAGGTAAAGGTTCCTTGTACATCAGGCCATTGCTCATGGGGAGTGGAGCTGTCCTTGGTCTTGCACCTGCTCCTGAATACACCTTTCTTATTTATGTCTCACCTGTGGGAAACTATTTTAAGGTTTTTTACCTTCTTGATTTTTACTCATGCTTAAGATGTATAATTTTCTTTAAGGTTCTTCTTGCACGCTCATCTGCACACATATATACTGTAACTTGGAAGGTTTAAAGTTTTAGCTCCATATGTGACCTCAGAGGAAAGATATTAGCACGACTTTGTATGCAAAGTATTTATATCCTGAAAGTAGTATTGTGCTACTTCATCTGAAATATTGTCCTACATGTAGATATCCTTGTTGTGTGAGAGACTGGTCTCACTGTAAAGTTTCATGATTTTCCACACCATTATTTTAGAAATTTCTGTTGGCTTTATGTTTAAGCTGCTCCCATAGATTAGAGTCAATGAAGTTGGTCTGTTGTTTTCTTCCATGTGAGATTAGCAACCAACCGTGATTGTGCTTTGTTTAGTCTAAAATCCTTCTCCCTTCTCTCACATTCTTGCTTAACTGAAGGTTCCTAATTTCATGCTATTAACTTTCTGTTTGGAGGTATAACCATTTACATTATTTTTTCTGGTCAAACATTTGCTTTAGGTTTACTCTTTGGTATTCATTCAGTCCCCTTTTTTGAGAATTTTAGCTAACTGTCAATATTTTTTCTGGTCAATTTTTTTTTATGATTCCAGGAAGGTGTTGCTCCAATAAATTTAATTGTTGAACATGAACTGCATCGTGCCACTCCTGGCGGCACGGGGGGTGTAAAAACTATTGGGAATTATGCTGCGGTAAGCTAGCTTTCTGGTTATTGGCAAATCCCTTTACCGAATTTTCTGTCTTGTGACAGTTTAACTGATTTTGATTGTGGAAAAATGATTTGTTAAAGTTCCACAAGCTATTGCAGTCTCTTTATGTCGTATGTAGGTTCTGAAGGCGCAATCTGCTGCAAAAGCCAAAGGATATTCTGATGTCCTCTATCTTGATTGTGTTCACAAAAAGTATCTGGAGGAAGTTTCCTCTTGCAACATATTCGTGGTGAAGGTATTACGGTCAGCTTATCCATTGGCGGTTAATGTTGTTTCCTCCCCCCAAGCTTTGTTGCATTACTCATATTATCATAGAGCGAAGTGCTAAAATCAATCTTGTTCATTGTGCTCAATGGATATTGTTGTCATATTATCAGAATTCATAACCATGCTTTGTCACTGGACCAAGCTCTGTTATCATGATCTCCTTGCT
This sequence comes from Hibiscus mutabilis, assembly GCA_019671005.1. Classification (NCBI taxonomy): domain Eukaryota; kingdom Viridiplantae; phylum Streptophyta; class Magnoliopsida; order Malvales; family Malvaceae; genus Hibiscus; species Hibiscus mutabilis. The sequence continues at coordinate 42,239,439 of CM033731.1, forward strand.
TTATCTTCATCCTGAATCTTTATGTGATGCACTAGAATTAGAAAACGTCTCACAATTGTAGCCTTTCAGTGGCACCCAACAATGAACTGTGGCTACCACCATTACTATACTGACTTTGACCAAATGGCTCCTACATATAGCTGTGGCACTATAGCTGCTTGTTAGAACTATTTTTTACTATGATGTAGCTGCTAAGAAACCATCTATGTCACTAAATGCTTAGTTCAATCAATCTGTAAGGATATTTTTTTATTCTATATGCTAAAAAAATGTTGTTAAATGATTTCAACGAAACATATAGAAGCAATTGTGTTCCAAAAAATAAAATACTATTTCAGAGTTTAGATTTTTTAGTTAAATAAGGCTTGTTTTAGATCTTTCTGTTATCATTGTTGATGAGCTAAAACATGTTGAAATAGTCCAATTGACACTAATATATCCCCTTTTTAACATAGTTTTTGTATTTTAGGGTAATATCATCTCCACTCCTGCAATAAAGGGAACAATCTTACCTGGCATCACGAGAAAGAGTATAATTGATGTTGCTCGAAGTCAAGGGTTCCAGGTACTTCTGCAGTTTTGAAGATTCTTGATGAATTCATTCTGTCGAAAAAAAGTTGTGTATCTGGGAATGTATGTAACTGGACCTGGCCAATCTGGTTATGTTACAGTTTAGTATTTGGTTTCTGCAGCTTGTGGATGCTGTGGTGGTTTTATGGTGTTTCTCGATTAATTTTTTCTTCTTAAAGAATGGTTACATGTCATTTCAAATTACATTTTAGCGATAAAAATAATGTCTCAGTGGTTAATTGTCACTTCAGACTACATTTTAGTGATAGAAAGAGTCGCCTCGAGTTACATTTTAGTGATAGAGGCTTCCAGATCTATGTACTTGGAGAAAACAGGAAAGTTGAGCGAGCTATTTTTCCTTTTTAGTAAAATTTCTTCACTTGTGCATAACCTATAAATATATTGGTAGGTATACTGCAATCCTCTATGATACAGTTTTTTTAGGAAAAAAATTCATGGATGTTCACTGGATTGCGTTGATACCCCCCCCCCCCCTCCAAATTGCTTATTGTACATCATAACCGTATCTTATCTGTTTCAGTGAGTATGTAAGAAAGCTCTTTGGCTTACTTCTTTATCGCTTATCTGCTGATGATGCAGGTTGAGGAACGCCTTGTGGAAGTGGATGAGTTGCTTGATGCTGACGAAGTGTTTTGCACTGGAACAGCAGTGGTAGTGTCACCTGTTGGCAGCATTACTTATAAGGGTAAAAGGTAATTATCTGTACAATTTGAGTAAATTCTTTTTCCATATATTAATAATTTTGCATCTGCTTCATTTTCAGTTTACATCTTCCATTATTTTTTATGCTTATATAAATTTTTGTTGCAAATGGAAATGATAGGCATGCAACACTTATTTAGCTACTTTTGCGCGGGGCTATTATTTTAGTGAATAAAATGTTTATACTTGCATGAAAAATTAGGCCCTTCACTTTATTTTTGAAGTATCTCTGTTGAACACCCTGTCTAACACAAGAGGATGGGAATATGATCCTTCAGATGCATAGAAAAACTTAAAAAGTTATTGAACATGCCAATGTCAGATACAGACCCGTGTCCAACGAACTGGAATCCAAGTAATTTAGGGAGTGGCTGTAGTTGAGCTTTAACTTCTTAATTTTACAAAAAAAAAAAAAGAGTTGTGACAAGTTAAATTTTGTTGTAAAATACTTTGAATGTGCAGGGTGCCATATGGATTAGATGGTTTTGGAGCTGTTTCACAACAACTTTACTCGGTGCTTACCCGACTTCAGATGGGTCTTATAGATGACAAGATGAACTGGACTGTTGAGTTGAGCATACTATAGAAACATCTGGTCTGCCTTCTATAAAAACATCACCGTCTTAGGTAAATTCCCCCCCCCCCCCCCCAACCCCAAGTATGGAGAATAGTTTTTCTTCTTTTGGGCAATGTTGGTCAGGATTTTCACTTTTTTGTACTAAATGGTGTAGTATTAGACAAGGACCACTGAGAAGTTCAGGTTAATGGAACTTTTCGAAAAAATATTGCAACCAAACTTTGTTGTTTCATGGGCTAGAAAAGAGAACCTTGGAATGTACTAAATTTGATGGAATAGTTTGCAAACAATTTTTTCGTTGCAGTTTCTTTCTCATGCAGCAAATGATGTGCCCTTCATCCTCCTCAAGTCATTTGCTATGGTTGTTTCTCACTAATCTTATAAGAACCGACACGTCGGCCTATGACGTTCTCTTTGGGTTCTCTTTAGACCGCAGTGATCACGGTTCACGGACTGTTTTGTTTCTCTTTGGGTTGTCGTTAAATTAGTGATTAGCGATTGAAGATGCCATACACAAAATGAGAAAGCCTAGAATATGTTTTCAACATTTTCCCTAGATCTTGATTAATTTTCTTTCGGAAAAACCAATGGTAAAACAAAAGGGAAGACATGTTACAAGAACGAATTGAGTTGTGGGAACGGTCAGAAAAATCTACCGCTATTTAATACTAAAATAGCCGAAACTGTATGACAGCCATATTCACCAATATTGAAACACGTGAAACCACCAATAAGAATATGGGGTTTGTCAGCAAATTCTCTTTTCTTTCTTCTTTTGACCATTTAAACATTTTTTTTTTGGTTTTTCTAAATGTCTTCCACAAACCTTAAACTTAATGCAAATGGAGAAGACCGACTTGCTTTTCAGGTTCTCGTGGAGAGAGAAGAAAGTTTCTATCACGATGGAATCCACAGTCGGTAACGTCATGCATGCGTTCTTTGCATGACAGAGAGTATATGGTTTCGATAATAAGCTGTTGATCGAGGGCAAAAGATGACAACTATTACATCATTTTCCAAAATTTAAATTTAAGTTCATGGTCTTCACAAAGAAAACATTATAGTTTTTTTTTTCTATTCGATATTACATTTAAATAATGACACGTAATCATTTTTTTTAATATATTCGAGATGTAAGGGGAAACGAAGATTAAATTGGTAAATTCATATATTCTTTTGAATAAACAATGATTTGAGTCATTGGTTGGTAATATCCATTTAATTTCTGTGGTTAGTTTCTAATTGTATTGCTTAATCAAAAAATAATAATCTGTTAGTATTAGAAATCATATAAATAATAATATGCATAAGAGGTGACATGGCAAATCGTTCAAAACTTGAGTTGCAGTTAAACTTATTTAACAAGTGTTCACATAGGGTAATTTCCAAATTTACATATCAATTTTGATTAAATGTATAATATGATATATAAAAAAATTATTTGGAAAATTAATGCAAATGAAACTTTGGTTTTAATTCAAATTTATACATAAATTTTTTATTTAGATCTAGTTGTACACGATTTTAAAAAATAAATACTTTCATCTAATTTGACATTGAACAAAAATAAATATTAGAGTAATTCCAGTAATATTGTGCTTGTGTTTTTTTATTTCAATGGCACTTTGCTTTTTATTTCATGATCTATGGTGATTACTACTAAATAAATGTAGTAACCAATGATGTTTATTGAAGTGACATGTATTGTGTCCTGAAATTGTATTGACTGCATGCTGACTTTATCTTTATTTTGCCTGAAGTCGGTAGGACAACATGACAACTTATCTTCTTCTTTTTTGCTAAAGTCGGTATAAGCGTAAGGTAACTTCTACTTTTACTGTAGTAGGTGCAATAGATCACAAAATAAAAATAAAAGGACACTAGATCATGAAATATTTTTTTCAACAGCAATATCAAAATAAAATTAGTTATCATTGGAGTAATTGCAACAATATTGTGTCCATAATTGTTTGCACATGTAATATGCAAACGTAAAAATGATGTTATATTGATAATAGATTTAATAATTTATAAAAAGTAAATCAAAATAAAATCTTATGTATATAATTATACAAAATCATAATACATATATTTCATATATATACATATATATCGAGAAAATATCTCATGCACTAGCGATAGAAACGAAAAGTTCCCACAAATGTTCTTAATTTTAATGATCTAATTTAGGGTTTAAGGATTATGGATGTAGGTGTAAGAGTTTAGAATTTGAAGTTCATTGTTAGAATTTATGGTTTAGAGGTTAGGGTTTAGGTTTAAGGTAATATAGTTAGAGATTTAGGTTTTAACTTACAAACCTTAAATTTTAACAATAAACCCTAAATTCTAACCACACCCCTAAATTCAAAAGTCCCACACTTAAATGCCTAAAGTTAAACCTTAAACGGAGTTTTTAAACCTTAAAATTAAAATACTTGTAAAAACTTTTTGTTTCAACTCCTGTATATGAAATAATTACCCATATATATTATATCAAATATGTGTATAGTATTGATAGTTATCGGTATATAAAAAGAAACCCTTTTTACCCGGTAAAAAGAGAAAAAAAAAACATTGGACTTTTTTCTTGGCCAACAAAAAGCATTGGACTTCAATTCCTAGTGTTACAGTAATTGATCTAAAAAATCAAAATATATATTATATTTAGTATTTATAACATTTGATAGTTATGTGCTTCGCATGTTTCTAGAAGCAAGGCATGATTTTCAAAATCATCTTTTGATTTCTTTAATCTTTTTTCTATCTATATATTTTAAATAATAATGATTTTGGATGCTTTTTTACTAATAAAAATTGTGGATTTTATAGTATGAATTTTAAATTTTATGGATACTTTTTAAACTAATTAGAAAAAATATTTCATGTATTGGTGTTTATTTTTTTACAAGTAGTTTAGTTTAGAGCTTAAAAGTTTAATTTAGGGTTTATGATTTATAAGATTATGTTGTAGGTTTAAAATTTTAGGGTTTATGAATAGTAATTTAGATTTTTGTTTTTTGAGTGAATTTAGGCATATTTGTGGAGTATTTTTTTCATTTTCGGTTAATATAATAACAACCCAACTGATTAAATAGATAAATTTCAGTTATTTTTTTATTTTTAAAATAATTATGAGTAACTATTTCATTCGCAGGCAGTGAAATAAAAAGTTTTCACAAGCACCTTAGTTTTAGGGTTTAGGAATTCTGTCTAGGGTTTAGTATTTAGGGGTTTAAGTGTATGAGTTTTGAATTTAGGAAGTGTGTTTAGAATTTATGGTTAGGGTTAAAATTTATGGTTTATAGGTTAAGACTTGAACCCTAACCTCTAAACCTTAAATTCTAACCATAAACCCCAAATTTTAAATCCCTACCCATAAAACCCCTAAATTGGATCCATAAACCCTAAAACTAAAACATTTGTAAAAATTTATAATTTTCCAATAATTATATGATCAAATAAATTATATTTAAATTTTGAATATATATATTTTTAAATTTCCGATATTTTGGAGCAACAAATAAATAAGAACGACAACACATTTTTTTAATAGTCTAAAGGTGATTACAAGGTAGTATCTATTATACATATTTTAATTCTTTGACATGGACACACGCCTTGCAGACACACTTTTTACTGGGACCACTTGTTGAGTTCCGCAACTCATATCTTTTATATATAAACATAAAATTATTATTTGATATATTGCTGTTGAATTTTCTTCAATTTAACTTATATTATCAAATATTCTTATAAAAATTATATATAACTTAATAATTTCACTAAGTTTTTGGAATTTTTACATGATCCTATCTACAGCTAAGAATTAGGGTTTGAATTAAATAGAAAGCAAAATGGCATCATTAGGTCGTCATTATGAGGTGATTTCTGTCATAGAACCAATTCAATACAAGTGGATTAATCTTTTTAGTTTATTTTAATCAATATGACTATGAGCATCAAATTTCTTCCAATCATTCATCTCTTTTATCATCTGTCTTTTCAAACAATGTGGTTAGAAAAATACCCAGAGATTTATATAATATTACTAACAAAAAGCTTAGTTAGAAAAGATGCCTTGATAATCAGGGTTTTCATCTCAAATCCTATAATTAACCTAATTAAAGTTTGGGTAAAGTACACAAATGGTCACTAAACTATTTCAAAAAATATAAAATGGTCACCAAACATTCAAAAGTTACATAATGGATGTTAAACTTTAGTTTTTGTTACAAAATGGTCACTAAGCTGTTAATTGTCGTTAAGTGAATGATGTGATAGTTACAAAAAATTATATAACAACACATTTAATCCTCAATATGTACACATTCAATCAATTTAGACATTAATAATGAGGGTTAAATTAGGAGTAAATTGATTAGATGTGTAAATACGGAGGATTAAATGTGTTAGCATTCAAATTTTCGTAACTGTGATATCATTTACTTAACTACAGTTAAAGGTTCAATGACTATTTTGTAACAAAAGTTAAAATTTAATATTTATTATATAATTTTTGAAAGTTTAGTGATCATTTTATATTTTTAAAATAATTTAGTGACCATTTGTGTACTGTACCCTTAAAGTTTTTAGTCAAAAGAGTTTTTTTTTTTTTGTTCTTTTATCTCAACTCAAAGCTACAGCTATGGAGAAAATAGTATACAGATGTTAACACAGAGGGGAAACGTGATCAGCTGAGCTGTGGCCTACCCAAGCCACCATTTCCCTTTTGCTGGCGCGTTGAAAACTTGTATACTTTCACTTTGCTTTTCATTTACTTATATAATAATAGTGATAATATTTAAATAGTATACTTTCACTTTGTTTTGCATCAAAATATTATTAAATATTTAATTAATTCAATCAACTTATTAAATTTAAAGTCGAGTTAGGTTAAACTCTTAAATAAAATGTATTTTTTTAATTATTTTTTATTTACAAAATTAAAATTTAAAACTTATTTAAAGAATATCAAACTCATAACCAAATGTAAACGTATAATATTGCCTTACATTGACTTTTACTCTTTGATATGATCTCAATTATTAGTCAAGGCAGCCATCTTTTACGAGCTAACATTTTTCTTTCTTTGCATTTATTAAATTCTGGGCTTGGCCTCCCCTTTAAGAACTAAGAACTAAGAAATCTTATTATAATCCAGTCTGTAATTGCATTATTAGCTTTAATAAATTAATGTTTCAGAAATTGATTTATTACTTTTACATTCAGAATAATTGGTGGCCAATAGATAAGATTTTCCAATTTTGAACTTTCAATAGGGAGAAAGAAGTGGGTAATGGTAGAATTACTTTTTTTATATTCTTAAGGTAATTACGATGTAGTATATGTTTATACATATACTTAACCATTTGACAATGCACATTCACCTTGCAAATAGGAGCGGATGCACCATGACCCACCATTAAAAAATAGAATAAACTACTTTGGTAGTCACTAAATTTTTAGGGTGCTTTCTTTTTGGTCACTGAAATCAAAAAAATTTTAGTAGTCACTCAACTTTTATTTTAAATTCATTATGATCAATGTAGTGCTTTTAACCCTGTTGAAATTTTGATGTGACACGTCAAAGTCTTATTTCCAAAAGGAATCTTAATTTTTTCAAGTTAAAGCTTTTGCCAAGGCTATAATTTCGATTTACGGAATGGTTGTTGATCAATCCCAACGGTTGAAAAGATTCGTTCTGCCAAAAGTAAGTTTAATATAGTTTAGTTTCAAGTTGATTTGATGGTTAACATTAGTTAATCAAAACTAAAAATATCAATTTGAGTATATGAAACCTAAAATGATTTTAATTTCGTAATCTTTTTGAAAAAACCTAGAACTCCAAATCGAGTTTGAATATAAAACTTATACTTGCTTACACAACAATTTCACTATCAATATTTAATTTCACTGGAGTAAGTTTTTCTGCTCTCTAAAACACAATTATATCGGTGTAATATAGGTATAATATAGTTCTAATTTCTCAAATCTATTTACACAAAATGGTTCTTCAATATCAATATGGCTCTGACTATAAATCTAATTTGTTTGCACAATAATTATCACTTATTAATACATTATTACAACGGTGTAAATTGATTCTAAATTGTTACACTGATCGGTGAACCATCAAGTTTAGATCTCTAGATCCGCCCCTGCTTGCAGACAAAGTGATTTGAACCCGAGTCTCCTAGGATGAACACCATCCGCTTTTCTACCGAACCACTTGTTGAGTTTAATGGTAAAATTAGTTTTTTTTAAACAATTTCTACCTAGGCGAGGGGAATTAGTTAATAATAAACAGTATAATTATAAATACATTTTTGAATGTTTTAAACTTTTATATAACATTAATTATTAATATATTAAAGTTTATATCACATAAAATATTTTAAATATGATTATAGAATCATAATAAATGAACAACACATATATATTTGAGCAACTGACCAATTGAAGTCAAGAGAGAAAACATTTACCAATTGATTTAAAGTTCCCATTTGGGTTAATTCCAAAGCAATGCAATTTCAATTTTCACCGGAGACATAAGATTATATTATGGATGTTGATAACAAAAGGGTTATATTATGGACGTGTTATTTAAGATCGAATTAAATCCTTTACTTTTTCGGTGTTCTTATATATGTTTCAACACTAAAATATGGATTTATAGTTTAAGATTTAGGGTTGGGTTTAAAGATTTGAAGTATGTGTGTGATTTAATTTTTAGGGTTTAAGTTAGAGTGTAAGGTTTATATATTTTATTGCTGGAGCGGGACACCAAAAGGGACATATGATTTTTGCTCCTTAAGATTATAGAGTTTAATCTTAGATTTTGTTATAGGATTACAGTGTTTGGTTCGCAAATATTACGAGCATGTTATATTCCAACCATCACAAATAATGTCAAAAGTGTGTAATATATAGAGTATCAACTTATAATTTAGATTATCTTATATCATAAATTTTAGACCAATTTACTCTTACTTTTACTATTTTATGCAGTTTAGTCCTTCCCCAAATCATAACTAGAGATATAGTTTAGAATTGAATTAAGCTTCACCCTGAAATTCATTAACTAATGGCAATGGCATTTGATTTTTATGGAATTTAAAACAAAATCATGGTATGTCTTGCATTAGTGGACAGGTGCCAAAAACATACGGTACGTGATGAGGCCTGAGGGAACAAATTTGAGAATTTCTATAATATTTATATATTGAAAAATATAAAGAAAGAAAAAAAGCACAAGAGACAAGCAATAGGTCAGTTTCGTGACGCAATTGACATGATAGTGGGCTTCCGCTACTAAACTTGTATGGATTTGTTTATAATAACAACAACGATAATAATTAGAGATAAAATTTGATCAAATTAAATTGAGTTGAGTTAAAAAAAATTAAATTAGCTAAATTAAAGAGTCATATTTTATAACTTCAATTTTATTTAAAAAAATTGAGTTTAGTTTATGTTCAAATTTAATTATAAATATTTATAATATTATGATACTAATTAGTTATAATTTAAACGGTTTTCTTTAACAATACGGAATACACATATATATATATATATCATGCAGAATTGAGAGACTCGACTCAAACTTGAAAACCGATTCATTAATTACTAAAAATTAAAAGTTATTCGAATTTTCATTTTATAACTCAAACTTTCTTTGAAACTTTTTTTAGTCGAGTTTATGAAATTACGAGTCAAGTGAAGACGAATAGAATATTTCCTCATCGAGTTGAGTCAAATAATTTACTTTTTTCAAGTCGAATTTTGTTCCTCCCTAATAATAATAATAAATAAATAAACAATCTATCTACCAATAGATTGAGCCCATCTATTATATTAGTGGGATTGAAGTAAATTCAAAGCATGCATGGACTAAGTTTAGCAATGGTAAATTTTTCTTCTTGGCTGCCCTTGAATTGGTCACCTAATAACCTAACTTAATAGTGATACCCCTTCAATTTTTCTACATCATTGATGTGGTATTTGACCATGTCTCTCCTATACCACTTCATGTTTTCCTTTTACCTATGTTGCTTCCCTTTTGAGAAGACTATTTTTTTTTTAAAAGATGAATTAGGGCACACGGCCTATGTACAACATGCCTAAATATCCATTTTTCTTTTAATTTCAACAAGTTTGGTCCAAATTGAATATGCACCAGATGGATTCTATTTTAATTCCTACTCATTCACCCAATTGCTATTACTTTTACTTACTTTTAATTATAAGAATTGTTCTATTAAAAAAATATAAGAATTGTTTTTAAAAGAAACTTTTTATATGCTAATATTGTTTCAACAACGAAATTGTATTTTTAACTTATTCTTGAAAGGAACATCTAGTTTTATTGAATAAATAAAAATTAAATACAATAAAATCATAATCCCAACAAAAAAAATCCCTAATGACATTGATTATCCCTACAGCCATCGAAAATAACAAACTAGCCAGTAAATAATGAAAATATAATCATACATGAAAAGAGTAAAAAAATTCAACTAAACAACTCAAAAAAATAGAATATACAAATAAATACTATTATTGTTGATAAAGAATAAGCACCATCAACACTAACATAAGAACGAATATAACAATGACAAAATATTAGTAACTAATTTTATCACAACTCAAGCTCGATTTTAACTAGGGTGATTGTGAGTACTTATCATTATAAAAAAAAATAGTTTGAAAGTCCTAATCAAAGAAAAGTCGGTAAAATTACCAAATAAACATCAATTGTAGATGTGGCGTCAAATCCCACATTAAAACGAGAAAATGTGTTGGAACAGAGAAAAAACAAAAACTTCTACCCATTTTATTAGAAAATAAATAAAAAACAAAAAACTAAAGTATAAAAATAAAATAAATTCAAAGAGAATAGAATAGAAGAAAAAGAGAATAAAGAGACGATAGAGAAAGGCACACGCGCACAGTAAAAATGATAGCAAAGTGTAGATGATAAATATAAGTACTTAAAATATTTTTGGTAATATTATTCTTCTAAACAATAGAAAAAAAATTTTAAGTATTTAAAATATTTTTGGTCAAAATAAATACTAAAGTATATTTTTTAATCAAATTAAATATGTAAAGTATATTTTTGGTCAAAATATGTAATTAAAGTAATTTTTTCATCAAAATAAGTATCTAAAAGTATATTTTTTGCCAAAATAATTAATTAAAGTATTTTTTAATCAATATATTACGATAAATTTTAAGAATCTAGATGAAATATATATATACACTTTAAGTTCCTATTCTGATCAAAAATATATTTTAAATACTTATTTTGACTAAAAATATACTTTAAATACTTATTTGACAAAAAATATATTAAATATCTAAATAAAAAATTAATATATTATAGATATTTATTTGTAATGTAAGCCAAAGAAAAATATAGAAAACAAAGAGAAAAAGAAAACCTAACGACTGAAGTGGGTGTAGAAAAAACATTGAATTACTAGATCATATTTTTATCGTCGAAATTAATCTGATCCAATCCCATAAATTAAATACTACAATTTATTTACAAGAATCAGTAAATTTAAGAGGTTAAAAATAAATATCAATTCAACCTTAACTTATATCTGGAAAATAAGGAAAAAGAAAAATTAAACCGTATCTAATTGTATTCCACTAATTGTAGATAGATTTCTCTATTATTCTAAGGTTGACCACTTGACGGTGGTGAAAGTGAGAAAATCAAAAGAGGGTAATCAAACAAATTAAATGAATTCTCTCTTGTTGCCTTAAAATGACTGCCATATTTTATTTGGGCAAACTATTCCTTTGGTCATTAAATTATAAAGTTGATTTTATTTTGATTATTGAATATTTTTTGTTGATTAGATTATTTAACTTTTAATTTGGTGTCAATAAAGTTATTGGTCGTTAAATTTTCGTTAGTCGCGGATAGAGATGACCATGGGTCGGGGTTTTGGTCGATCCGCACCCGACTCAAAAATTTAACATCTCCATCCAAACATGACCCGATCCAACACTTTATGATATTTCACATGACCCGAACCTGAACCCGAATTATAGAGTAAAAACTTGAACCCAACCCGACCCGACATAAATAAAAAATTATCAATTTTTATTATTATTAGGTAAAATAGAGAGCTAATTGAAAAAAATAAAAATAGAGGGGGGCATTTTAATAATTGTTCCATTTTTATTAGACAAAATAGGGAGATAATTGATATATATATATATATATATGGATTAATATTTGATACACTGTCAGTGTAAAAAAAGTTTACACAAGCATGCCTATTTTCAAGCCTAAATCTAAAATCTAAATTTTTAACCTTAAAACCCAAAATTCTAACCATGAATCCTAAATTTTACACCCTACAACCTAAATCCATAACCTCTAAACCCTAAACCCCTAAATACCCCGCTTGTAGAAACTTTATTTTCCACCGCCAGTGTATAGGATAATAATCATATATATATAGGGGCATTGTAGCAATTATACCTAAATATTTAGAATAAAACTAAACTATTATTTCGGGTTAGGTCGGGTAAAGTATTTTTCACCTAAAACCCAAATCCGACCCGATATCATCCTCAAAAAATCAGACCCGAACCTAAAATTTTCTTTAAAAAACTCAACCCTATAGGGCCGGGTTAGAACCCGTCGAGTATGGGTCAAATGACCATCCTCAGTCGCGGACGAAATTGATGATGTGCCATGTTTTTATTGGAATAATAACACATTTAGTGTTTATTATTTACACAATCTATCAATTTGATCTTAATTTTAATTAAAAATAATTTAATAAATTTAACTATTCCATAAGATGGCGACACATATTATCATCTTATCGGTAAATAATAAGGAAAATATAAATGAGTTTGGAAGGGGCTGAACCTAAGACAAGAGGACAAATAAATCTTAATTATATTTAAATTAAATTGTGCTCGATACAATATTGAAAAACTAAATTTAATAGTTCTTCTTTACAACCTTTTATTTTTATAATTACATATATGAATTAAGTTTTTAACTAATCAACAATTTTAACATTTTTATTTATATATAAACATATTTCTACATAAGTAATGCAATTGGAGTATATTTCATTAAAAAATAAATATATACTTATATATATTTTATTAAACTAGAAATATATATATAGAAATGTATTTCTTGTTTTTTTTAACAAATATACTTCAATTATCCATGTAGAAATATGTTTATATGTAAATATAAAAATTTTAAATTATTAGTTATGTTAAATAATTTAATTCAATGATTATATATATGTAATTATAAAATAAAAAGTGATAAAATATTAAATTTAGTTTAAAATATAATAATCTTGTACCAAGCACAATTTAACCTAAATATAATTCACCAACAATGTAATAATTACATAGCTTGGTGTAGTGGTTACTAGTTAAGTGTTAATTTAGGTCCATTCCCCTTTAAAATTAATTCATATTTTCTTAAAAATCTTGCTCCAACTGCAGTTTAATCTAAATACCATTTTTGTTAAGTGTTACTTATCTTTAGATCTCAAGTTTGATCCCTTCCAAATCCATTGGCATTTCCCCATAGATGATGACATGTGTCATCATTTTATTAAAAGATTAAATTTAGTGAATTAGTTTTAATTAAAATTAGAATTGACCACATAGTTTAGAAATAAATTTGATCCTTATTTTTTAATTAGATTTGACAATTTAATTTAAAAAAATTAAATTTATTTAATTATTTCTAATTAAGATGATAACACATGACGTTAAATTTCATATTTTTTTATCTTCATGGTCGAAATAGAATCGACCTCAAAATTTAATGACTAAATAAATAGTTTACCATTGATTTTTAATCTTTCATGTCGGTTTTGTGATTTTGTCCGTATTGATAATTTTATCTTCCAAATTGAAGCCTAAATTCTCTACTTGAGAGTACAAACTAATATAATAAAATTAAAAGCACATTATTTTTTGTTTATTTTTGTTAGAGAAATTTACTATTTGGTCTAGTTGCTAAAGATTTTTAAATTATCTTATTTTGTATAAATTTAAATCCAACATTTACCCTGAGAATGTAATATCTTCATATTTAATAAAAAATAATGTTTTATTATAGAAAGCAAACGACACAAAACAATGATTAATTTTTGTCTATTAACCCTTTATGTTCTCGTATTCAAATACTATAATGTGGGAGTTTGATATTTCTATTAGAATTAATGTAACAGTTAAAATAAAAAAGGAATTAATGTAACAGTTAATCCTAAAATTAACTAGTGCTGCCTCTTTTTCCTTTTTCATTCTTTGTTTAACCGACGATCGACACCAGTTTAAATATTGATTCTCAATTGTCGATGTTCATTGTTTTTTTTATTTTTATTTAGCATGTTTTTAATTTTTCTTTGAATTTTCATTTATTTTAATAAGAATCTTTATTCTTGCGACACGCCTTTTCTTTGCCTTTGTGATACGTTTTCTTTTCTTTTTGTGATACACTTTCTCTGTCGTTTGGCACGGTTTCATATATCTTTGCAGTCGTTTGGTGCTTATACAGAGATCCTTACAATTATTATTTTCTAATTTAGATTTTTCGGTGGTCATAGAATGCTTGATCCCCTTTGATGGTTAATCAGATATGGATAGAGGAGCAATCTGTCTGATAGTTTGGTTCGCTCATAACTCTTTTTCACCATGTTAAGCGTCTCTTTTGGATTGAGACAAAAAAGATTTCTGAAGGTTTTTGAGTTCTTTACCGATGGACGTCATTCTCGAAAAAAAATTTACTTTTCTTTTGCACTTTTGGTTTCTATATTTTTTTATATGAGTTTTTAGTAGATATGTAACCCTTCAAAAAAATTATTATCAATTTGACACTTAATTATTTGACCGTTTAATATATTATTATCACAATTGAATAGCGTGAATTAATTGATAAATAAGTCACACACATTGCACACAATTTGGGAAAAAATAAAAAAATTACACGACTTTTCAATATAAGATGAATTACACTTTTTTGTTTTCATGTTAATTTTTCTCAAGTGAAAAAGTAATGTCACAGTTAAAAAAATTTCAAATCATATGTAGACCTGTAAACGAACCGAACAAACACGAACGAGGGTATATTTATGTTCGTTTATTTAATTTTAATCGAACAAATGAATGAACACGAACAACTAAACAAACATAATTTCTTGTTCGTGTTTGTTTGTTAAGGAATGTAGCTTGTTCGTGTTCGTTCATGTTCTCGTTCATTTAAATGATAAACGAACGTAAACGAACACAAACGAACGAGCATAAAAGAATATATGTAAGTAAATTTAAATGAACGAACATATGTTAATAAATATAATTTTTTTTAAAAAATTATAATACTTTTGTTATGAAAAATAATAAATATAATTGAATATATGTGAATAAATTTAAACGAACATAAATCAAGGATTACTGAACGTTCACGAACGTAAATGAACGAACAAGCCCTTTGTTCGTGTTCGTTCATTTAATTAAACGAACAAAAAATCTTGTTCATGTTCGTTTGTTTAATAAATAAACAAACATAACTGAACTTCCCGCCAAACGATTCATGAATAGTTCGCTGAACGTTTGGTTCGTTTACAGCCCTAATCATATGCAATGTGCCAATCATTTATTGGTTAATCGGTTCATGTTATGCAATTGTGATAATAATGGGTGTTATGTTAACTGTGAAATATTTGGGGGTGATAAATTTGATAATAAAATTCTTAAAGAATCATATTGTTGTATGAAACTGTTATATTTTGACTCAAATTCTAATTCGTAATTAAGTTGAGTTTTATTGTAATTCTAGTGGCTGAAGATTACTTGGTAATTAGGATTTACTTTAAAGGGTAAATATCTATTTTAGGTAGAAAATCTTATTGAATAAGATTTTTTAGTGACCAAGTATTTGGATCTATAAATATAGACTAAGTTTAACCCTTTGAATTATGAGAGAACAGGAGAATGAGAGAATGAGAGGGAATTACTCTAGAGAGATGTAATCACTTTTAGGTTCTTTACATGTATTGTGACTACGTTGTAGAAATAGATATTGTAGGGATGTTGGGAAGAGTGTTTTGGTTTCACCGGGCTATGGGATTTGTACTCTGAGTTTTGGGGTTATATGAGTTACATGTATTTGTACTCTTTGTGTTCTCTACGTTTATAGTGGATTGTTCGTTTCTCTCGTTCGTGGAGGTAGGCTATGCTGAACCACGATAAATCTTGTCTCATGTGCATGTCTTGGTCTATGTTGTTATCGGCATACCAAATTCCTAACAAATGGTATCATGAGCTATGGTTCGAGCTGCACAATTGTGGAGAAATTTTTGCTGCAGATTTTGTGGTACGATATTGGAGACATGCAAGAGGAGTATTGCTGCAACGAGTTTTCAGTTGCAGGGGGAATAATTCTCAATCGATTCAACGGTGCTTCAACGGATACTACGTAACAATTGGAGTTGTTGAAGACTTGGCGACGGTGCTTCAACGAATATTTGACTTACGTAAAATTTGAAGCTGTTCAAGACTTGAAGACTAATGCTCGAATAAAATTTGTGTCAAGGGGGAGATTTTTTATATTTTGACTAAAATTCTAATTGGTAATTCTAATACCCATTTTTTGTCCGTCCTAAATTATATTTGAAGTATTTACCCTATTCGAACCAAATTAAAAAAAGAAGATAGTAAATTATTAAAAAAAAAGATGGCAGGAGGGGCATGCCGACCCATGCCCTGCCAAGACAACGCCAGGCATCACCCAGCCCCCACGTCCCCATGCCTTGCCACTCATGCTCATTCCTTATTCTCCATTCTCACACTCCACTCAACCTCCCCCATTTATCCACTTCAAATAACCACACAACAAATTGAAACATTTTAGAGAGAGCCGGCATTTTCACACTCATTTTGGGGGGGAGCTCTCGGCAGTGGCAAAAAAAAAAAAAAGAGAGGGGAAGAACTCTCATATTATTTTGAAGATACCATAAATTGGAAATAAAATGAGAAAACTCTCTATTATATTTAGGTTTGAGTATATTTTTTATGTATGTTTGTGGTATAATCTTTTTTTATGAACTAATAGAAATAATATTTTATTAGTAATCTTTTCTTTATTTTAGTTCTTATGTTTTTATATATTTTTATGATCATATGTTTTTATATTTTGTTAGAATGTGTTTAAATTAATTTTTGGTGGTTGTTTAATATTTGTTTTTCAATCCCCTCATCTCTAAATATGTTTTTTTTATCATGATATGTGTTTGTTCATGGCTTTTATTTTTTTTATGTTTGGTATGTATGTACATCTTTGTATTTGATATGATTAATATGTATTTTATGTTCATCTTGTTTTTAGGTTATATGTTAGTGTAGTGTTATTCATCATATTTAAATGTCATGTTAGGTTGTGGGTGTAAATTATGTTATATGATAGAAGTTAAGTATTAGTTTTTTATGTTAACATGTTATGTTAGTTTAGCATTACATTTCATGCATGTCATGTTTATACTATATTGGCGTCTTAATGTTTTTAAGCATGTTAGTGTTAATTATTTTAGTTTTAGAAGTATGTTTTTGTTTATGCCCATACTTTGTTGTTATTATGACGTGTTAGGATTTATGTCCATGCCTTTAATAATTTTTATTTATTTTGTAATATTCATACTTTATGTTTTAATATCATGTCGATGTAATTTATTTGTTTTATATTTTGCTTCTTAAGATTGCATATCGAGATATATTAATTGTCAATACGGTGCCCTTTTATCCGAGCGTAAACGGGGCCAGTATCAGGCGTAGTGATGGTGGTTGGGCGTTTACTCTCGGATAACGAGGCCTTTAAAATCTACTCGCACTTATAACCAAATTTTAAATTAATCATCACTTTAATCCGGAAAGTCTAATATTAATAAAGCAGTAATTATTAAAGTACCAATTTTAGGTGGTGTGAGGGTGCTAATCCTTCCCCATCTGTAACCGACTCCCAAAGTTTTCAAAATCTCTGGTTTTTACAGTGTCCGACCTACCTTAGTGGCCGGTGGCGACTCTATTTTTAAATAAAATACGTTTTTTCAAAACCCCGCAGAATAAATGTTTTAAATACTTGAAAGACCTTAAACACTTTAAAACCTCATTTTTTAGCGAAGACGCTCATTTTTTAGGATCGCTACAGATGGCGACTCCGCTGGGGACAAACTTATTTGTTTTTTAAAAACAAAAAGAGAGTAAAGCTTGTTCAAATAATTACCGCTTTAGTAATATTAGAAGTTCCGGATTAAAGTGACGATTAAGTTAAAATTTGGTTATAATTGTGCGTTTATTTTAACGTATTTAAAATTTGGCATATAAACCCGTCCTTTTAAGTGGGGGAAAACGCTAATGCTTTCGTGAGGATATCATTCCTCCGTGTAGGCCTAGCAAGTACCTTCGGGGCTCGAGTACCTTATGCTTTCGTAAGGATATCGTTCCTTCGTTCAGGCATAAGCGAATGGGTCCCCCTAAACTGAACCCGGTTGAAAGAAGCCTATAATGGGTGATGATCGGGGGCCTTGCTACTCTTAGTAGAGGACAACAAGGATAATTCAGGTACCTCCTAGCACCAATACTGCATGTAGAGAACAAATAGAAACCCACCCTGTTAGAGCCATGCAGATAACATAGGTGTTTTAGACGAGATGTAAATAGGGTCATTTTGTTTGTTATTGATTTTATTCGGTACTAACTCATTTTTTTTGCCCTTTTTTGCATACATCATTGCATTAGCATTGCATGACATAAAGATGTTGGTTCAAGTGGTTTGCCCGAGCAGAAATCTTTTATTATTACCATGTTTACTTTAGTTTATTCATTTGATTATTTTAATTTCAAGTTGACCTTTTTTTGTGATCACATCATATCTGTTCATTTTTGCATTGCATATCATGACATTTTGATCTTTGCATTGGTGCATTCGTATATAGGACATACTTTGTTTTTTACATGCATTCATTTTGAGATTGGTCCTCGGGTTACCCCATTAGATACAACAAAGTTGGTCGACCTAGCACCTTACAGAACCTCTACAAGAGCCTGATCTTGGGGCATGTCCAAAAGCACCCTCCACATCTTTTACAAATATTATGCCTCTAACAAGGTCTCAGTCCAGGGGCATTCTTTGCCAAGGTCCAACCTTCATTGCCGAGTCAAACTCTTGCATCCTTGACCACAGTATGCAAAACTGCACCTAATCCAAAAAAATAATAATAATGAGCTGCCATGAACCAACACATAATTTATGAACCCAACTTAGGGGGCAACAGAATCCGCACTCAAAGTGTCAAATTCAAGAGCAGTTACAGACGATAGCATAAGAACGAACAAAATGTTGGGGCATGCACCCATATGGATGATCGAACCCAAGAAGAGGTTAGGGCACCGTCATACGCAAAAGATCAAGATCCTGATAGGACCAGTGAGGAGTCAGGGCATCCCATTGAGGGCCAAAAAAATCATATCACATTCATGCATTTAGATTGCATTCATCTTGCATTAAACCATTTTTGCATGTGTCATACATTTAGATTAAGTGTATACACCGAAGTCACCATGCATTTAAGATAGACACATGCATTTATGCATAAAAATCATGCATGCATTTTTGCTTACAAATAGGTTCGAAGGAGAGCCTGAACATCCTCAACATGGGGAAACGACACGATGGCCAACCTTAGTCATGGAGGAGGCCAAAAACACACAAAAAATGCTTAAACATCTAAAATAAAAGGTATAAGTGACAAGTTTTTGAACAAATACTAATAAATGTTTTTTTTCCATTTCAGGATCTCATTCCTCCGACGATGGTGCGGTGAATGCCAACATTTTCCCGACTATCACTTCTTCCAACAGAAATTCTTTTCAGATCATGCCCTCTGTCGATAGAGAAACAGAGCAAATTTTTTCCAGACATTGTCTCGCTGTCAATGGCACAATAATTCAACATCTTGCAAATCATGCCTCCATCAGTGGTGGTACGCCAACTTAATGTAGATCTTGCCTCCGTCGGTGGTGTTACAGATCAGATTTTCCATTCAGTCCTACTTTTCCGTCGGTGGTGTAGTGGGTCTCACATTTTACTGATCTAGTCTCTCCGTTGGTGGTAACAGATCAAAAACTATCCAGATCTCGTCTTCGTTGGTGTTGCAGATCAAAGTTTCCATTTGGTCTTACCTCTCCATCGGTGGTGTAGTGGGTCCCACATTTTGCTGATCTAGTCTCTCCGTCAGTGGTGTGACAAATCAAATCCTCTCCAGGTCTTGCCTTTTCGACGGTGTTGAAGCTAGACTTAAATTTTACTCGAGATTTACCTTTTTATTATAGTTGTAGCTAAAAAATTAATAAAAAAAGAAAAAATTAAAAAAATCAAAAGAAGAGAAAGAAAAAAATCAAAAAAATCAAAAAGAAGAAAAAAAGAAGAAAAAAAGGTGTTGTAGCTGGATCAAATCTTCAGACCTTGCCTCTTCATCGGTGTTGTAGCTGAACCTAATTCACCAACTCTCGGTCTTGCCCCTTCGTCGGTGTTGTAGCTAGACCAAATCCACTAACTCTTGATCCTGCCTCTTCATCGGTGTTGTTGCTTGATCAACATTACTAACTTTAGACCATGCCTCCTTGTTGGTGTTGTAGCTTGGACAAAATTTACTAACTTTCTAGTTGTATCAATGTTGTATCTTAAAAAAAAGAAAAAAAATGAAAAAAAAGAAGAAAAAAGAAAGGAAAAAAGAAGAATAAAAAAGAAAAAAAATGAAAATAAGCTTTCAATCCTTCGATCCTGCATCTTCGTCAGAGTTGTAGCTGGATCAAACATTAGAACTTTCATCCACCGATCCTGCCTCTTCGTCAGAGTTGTAGCTGGATCAAATCTTTAGACCTTGCCTCTTCGTCGGTGTTGTAGCTTGGTCAAATCTAACTTTCGGTTCTGCCTCTTCATCGGTCTTGTAGCTGAACCTAATTTACTAACTTTCGGTCTTGCCTCTTCGTCGGTGTTATAGCTAGACCAAATTCACTAACTCTTGATCTGGCCTCTTCGTCGGTGTTGTAGCTGGATCAACATTACTAATTTTAGATCATGCCTCCTCGTCAGTGTTGTAGCTTGGTCAAAATTTACCAACTTCTATTTATTTATCTTTATTAAAAAAATTAAAAAGGAAAAAGAAAAAAATGAAAAATGAAAAATGAAGAAAGCAAAAAAGAGCAAAAAAGAAAATGAAAACGAAAGAAAAATAAGAAGAAGTTTTCAATTTCCTGATATTGCCTCTTTGTCAGAGTTGTAGCTGGATCAGACATTGGAATTTTCATCCATCGGTCCTACCTCTCCATTAGTGTTGCAGCTGGATCAAATTTTGCAGACCCTGTCTCTTCGTCGGTGTTGCAGCTGGGTCAAAGTTTCTTTAGGTATTAACTCATCATCAATAATGTAGCAAGTTGAACTCATTTTGCTTCCCCAACAGACCACCTCCTATTTTGAAGATTTTGCTTCCTCAAAGAGTGACAAAGTAGATCCGTCAAATCCAGAAAGAAGACACGCGTCAAAAGAGGAGAAGTTCAGCCAGACCGGACAAAAATGGTTATTCTTTTGTCTTTGCTCTATTCCTGTCACACAGCAATGAGCAAAGAGGGACAACTGTAATACTCATTTTTTGCTCAGACACTAAATTATATTCGAAGCATTTACCCTATTTAAACCAAATTAAAAAAAAGATAGTAAATTATTAAAAAAAGGTGGCAGGAGGGGCATGTCGACCCATGCCTTGCCAAGACAACCGCACGCATCACCCAGCCCCCACGTCCCCATGCCTTGCCACCCATGCCCATTCCCTATTCCCCATTCTCACACTCCACTCAACCTCCCCCCTTTATCCACTTCAAGTAACCACACAAAAAATTGAAACATTTTGGAGAGAGCCAGCATTTTCACACTCATTTTGGGGGGAGCTCTCGGCAGTGGCAAAAAAAAGAGGGGAAGAACTCTCATATTATTTTGAAGATACCATAAATTGGAAAGAAAATGAGAAAACTCTCTATTATATTTAGGTTTGGGTATCCTTTTTTATGTATGTTTGTGATATAATCTTTTTTATGATCTAATAGAAATGATGTTTTATTAGTAATCTTTTCTTTATTTTAGTTCTTATGTTTTTATATATTTTTATGATCATATGTTTTTATGTCTTGTTAGAATGTGTTTAAATTAAATTTTGGTGGTTGTTTAATATTTGTTTTCCAATCCTCTCATCTCTAAATATGTTTTTTTTTTATCATGATATGTGTTTGTTCATGGCTTTTATTTTTTTTATGTTTGGTATGTATGTACATCTTTGTATTTGATATGGCTAGTATATATTTTATGTTCATCTTGTTTTTAGGTTATATGTTAGTGTGGTATTATTCATCATATTTAAATGTCATGTTAGGTTGTGGGTGTAAATTATGTTATATGATAGAAGTTAAGTATTAATTTTTTATGTTAACATGTTGTTATGTTAGTTTAGCATTACATTTCATGCATGTCATGTATATACTATATTGGTGTCTTAATGTTTTTAAGCATGTTAGAGTTAATTATTTTAGTTTTAGAAGTATGTTTTTGTTCATGCCCATACTTTGTTGTTACTATGATGCGTTAGGTTTTATGTCCATGCGTTTAATTATATTTATTTATTTTGTAATATTCATATTTTATGTTTTAATATCATGTCGATGTAATTTATTTGTTTTATATTTTGCCTCTTAAGATTGCATATCGAGATATATTAATTGTCAATGCGGTGCCCTTTTATCCGAGTGTAAACGGGGCCAGTATCATGCATAGTGATGGTGGTTGGGCGTTTACTCTCGGATAACGGGGCCTTTAAAATCTACTCGCACTTATAACCAAATTTTAAATTAATCATCACTTTAATCCGGAAAGTCTAATATTAATAAAGCAGTAATTATTAAAGTACCAATTTTGGGCGGTGTGGGGGTGTTAATCCTTCCCCATCCATAACCGACTCCCGAACCCAAAGTTTTCAAAATCTCTGGTTTTTACGGTGTCCGGCCTACCTTAGTGGCCGGTGGCGACTCCATTTTTAAATAAAATACGTTTTTTCAAAACCCCACAGAATAAATGTTTTAAATACCCAAAAAACCTTAAACACCTTAAAACTTCGTTTTCTTAGCGAAGACGCTCATTTTTTAGGATCGCTACAGTAATTAAGTTGGGTCTTATTGTAATTCTAGTGGTTGAATATTATTTGGTAATTAGGATTTACTTTAATGAGTAAATATCTATTTTAGGTAGGAGATCTTATTGAATAAGGTTTCTTGGTGACCAAGTATTTGGGTCTATAAATATAGACTAGGTTTAACCCTTTGAACTATGAAAGAATGAGAGGGAATTACTCTAGAGAGATGTAATCGCTTTTAAGTTCTCTACAACTATTCTGACTACGTTGTAGAGATGGGTATTGTAGGGATGTTGCGAAGAGTGTTTTGGTCCCACCGAGTCATGAGATTTGTACACCGGGTTTTGAGATTACATGGGTTATCATGTATTTGTACTCTTCGTGTTCTCTACGTTGATAGTGGATTGTTCGTTTCTCTCATCCGTGGAAGTAGGCTATGCTAAACCACGTTAAATCTTGTCTCATGTGCATATCTTGTTTTATGTTATTATCGCTTTGGTTATTTTGTCGCATACCAAATTCCTAACAGAAACGTAATTGAGTGGTCAAATCACTATTTAACCATTTTATATCGTATTTAAATATCATTTATATAACTTGTAACATACCAATTATACTTTATATAATTCTTTATATATTTATATTGACACAAAGCCAACAAAATGCTCCTAACATTTAATTGAATAGTTTTTTTTACTCTTATTTTTTTTAACTAGTTTAACCCCAATGTTTTATTTCGGGTTAAAATAGCCACTTTGTGGATGAAAAATTGTCAGTTAACTATTGGAAAATGGCTTGAAATGACGAAGCAAACCTACATGACAGTGCATACTGGCATGATTGTGTCATATAGACAAATGTATTGACTTGAGAATGTCACATTAGTATAAAAATAATTTTATAAAATTATATAAAATATAAAATTATTTTTCTACTAACGTGTCATTTTTTCGAGTCATTTCAAGCTGTTTATCATTAGTTGACTAATAGTTTTTATCCTTAGAGGGACTATTTTGACCCAAAATGAAATATTAGGGTTAAATTAATTCAAAAAAATAAATATCAAAATGACTATTCAATTAGACATTAAGGACATTTTTTAACATTATGCCATTTATATTTTATATTTCACTTCCTACCATATATGTATTTCACATCAATGTTGGTATTTTCTTACTCAACACTTAATAGAAAATTGGTCTAACCCATATTGCAAATGATCCAAATTTGTGCCGAAACCATGACGTTTAATCCATACCATTGGTTAGAAATCCAGGTACTATACATATAAACCCAAGAACCATTCAACTTTACCCTAACCACTGGTGGGTCCA
Organism: Hibiscus mutabilis; assembly: GCA_019671005.1. Lineage (NCBI taxonomy): Eukaryota > Viridiplantae > Streptophyta > Magnoliopsida > Malvales > Malvaceae > Hibiscus > Hibiscus mutabilis. The sequence goes on from CM033731.1 coordinate 42,263,876, forward strand.
CTAAATTCCATGATCATCATCAAACGTAGCAGCCGTTGATCATGTGTCAGACCTACATCAACAGATCAGGGATCGAGTCAAATTATAGAGAAGGCTGATCAATGTGGCAGATTAAATGATGAAATAATAGTATTATTATTTGAATAAAAAACTTAGATAAAAGATTATCATAGATTCTGGAGGTAGAAGGAACAACAAGAAAAATCCTGCTCTCTGGTTCTTCCACTTTTAATTCCTTCAATATTTTATGCATAAAGTTTCATCCTTTTTTTAATATTTTTTCTCATTCTCCTTTTTGAAATCCTGGGTGACACATTTCTGATCTTCAAGTCTGTCTTCCTCTGGCCATTATAGTCTCCCCTCTCTTTTTCCGTGGTGTGAATATATATATATATATATATATATATATATATATATATATATATATATATATATATATATCATCCTTCTCATTGTTGTGAAGCAAGACACACGAGTAGAGCAGATAAAATTACTTTGAAACTCTCTTTCTCAACTCAACAAACATGGGGAGAGCTCCTTGCTGTGACAAAGCTAACGTGAAGAAAGGGCCATGGTCGCCGGAAGAAGACGCCCAGCTCAAGGCTTATATAGAAGAAAATGGCACCGGTGGCAACTGGATTGCCTTGCCTCAGAAGATAGGTTAGCAATACTTCAGCTTTTATGTATAAATATATCAGTATATCACTGTGATCAAAGTTTCCTTTCTCACAAGTTAATAATTGAACAATACCAAATTTCAGGGCTTAAGAGATGTGGAAAGAGTTGTCGTCTTAGATGGTTGAATTATCTTCGACCAAATATCAGGCATGGAGGGTTTTCAGAAGAAGAGGATAACATCATTTGTAGCCTTTACATAAGCATAGGAAGCAGGTATATAAATCATATATGATTACTAAAGATTGGAGTTTTTTTCTTCTTAATAATTTATATGCTTCTTTTTTAATGCGCAGATGGTCTATAATTGCAGCACAACTGCCTGGGAGAACCGACAATGATATCAAGAACTACTGGAACACAAAGCTTAAGAAGAAGCTCCTGGGCAAACAGAGAAAAGAGCAGCAAGCTCGGAGAGCCACCAGCCTTACCTTTAAGCATGAAATGAAGAGAGAAAGTGAGAATTATACAGTTCCTGGAATGGTGAACCAGGCCGCACACTGGCCACTGTTGCCACCACCAGTCATGCCCTTACCGAGCACCACCACCACCACCAATCCCATGAATTTTCGATGCCCTCTGAATGTTCCCTTTGATCAAGACCAGCCGTATGTGAATTCCATGAACATACTTCCATCTGCTTCTTCCCTTAGTCCCTTAAACAGTACCTGCTCTCAAGTCACAGGCGGTAGCGGTACTAGTCCTACCCATTTTAATGTTATCGATGTTGATGTTCCTAATGATGTGTTTCAAGGCCTTGATGGTTTCCAAGCGGAGCTAAGTGAACTGATCTACAGCAACAATCACCAGATATTGGATGGGTTTGAGGGCTTCTATGGAACAGACAACATGGTCGATGGCAGCAGTACGGGGACTAGTTCGGTCGAGAGTAGCAGCTGGGGAGACATAAATTCATTGCCCTATCCTCAAATTGTCTCTGGATTTGAAGCTTGCCAACAACAAAGCATCCCACGAGTTTCTACCTATGATGATTCAAGCTACTTCGGGCCACAATAACAGCACTGCATACATGGGTGGTGTAAATTTGTACCAAATAGAGGGTTAGTCTGGTTTTGATCAGAGATTGTTTTGTTTCTGTAATTCAACTTTTATAATCTACTTTAAACTATCTATATGAAGTATAAACAGCTTTTCTCTACTGGGTTTTCTTTAAACTTTCAGTTTTTAGACTGTTTGCTTTGTGGAGTAATATTGAATGTTGAACCCTAAACCAGTTGAATCCGAATATGTTTTGCAGGTCACAAATTTGGAACTTCCATAAGCTTTTACCAAAATTTCTGGTCTCCATGATCAGCACTGTCTAAGGAGCTTTATGATATATAATAATTTCTTCATTACAATGCATACAAAGAAAAAAGATTTTTTTTTTCCATTTCTTTGCAATACATGGATCGAATGCCCTCCTAGACATCCATGAAAAAGGCACAGTATTATAAAGCGAATAAAAAGGTGCTTTGACGTTTTGGCATCAACTTCCTAGACTCTAGCAAACTGGGGCATCTAACTATGGTTTCATGTCTGCAATTCAAAACATTTGGGCTACCTTTGAAATCCATGTTAATCCATCCATATGTCTAGTACTAATTTCCTGCCAAATACATCAAATTATCCTTACTTTCTACACTATATATGCTTCTGTCGGGTGGGTCGATCAAAATCAAATGTGTGCTTCATTATTACAGAAAATCTATTGTCCTATATGTCTCAATAATACCAGCTTTACTCTCCCATTTTTACACTTCTTCTCTAAAACTTTCTCAGTGATGATATATATTCACTTTAAAAGGAAATCCCATGAGATAATCGATTCCTTGATTTATGGCATGGATTTAACTCAAAAGAAAGAATTAAAATGGCAAAACAATCATGCACGTTATTTTATTTTCAAAACAGTTGCTTCCACTACGTTAAAAAAAAGATTATAAAGTTAACATGGCAAATTACGTAGTCGAGAGATAATGAGAGATGCTGCCCACGATGTTCATGGAAGACATGGATTGAGCTTTGAAAAGAAAAAGCTCCCTGCTGGATATAGTAAATGTATTTAATGTTGCAATAGGAATTCCATTACTTTGATTTGTTAGGAACAAAATCTAAAGCTGATATCGTTTTCGTACAATAATCAATGTTTTATTATAGATATAAATGGATACTATAATTAATCATGAGCTAATTAAAGCTTTAGGCCTGCATGCACTTTCTTCAATCATTTTTAATCGCCATGCATCATTGTTCACTTACCCAGACAAGAGGAAAATAATAATTGGATTTTCTTTTCTGTCATGAAATGAATTTCCCAATAATGGTAGGGAAATGATGACCAAGGCGAAAAAAAGGAAACAAATAAAAGAGTTTAATTTATTTTTAAACATATGGGATAATATATATGGTAGGGAAAAGGCAACAAAAATGAAATTAACCATAGATATGTGTTTATGGATCTTAAAGTTAAAAGGAGAGATTAAAGAGAGTAGCATAGCATTAGCCTAAACAAAATTGACCTACTTCTTTTCTAGTCTTGGCAGCACATGGGATTTGGGTATTTCATAAGGCAATCATGTATCACTTTCCGTTATTTATTTATTTTAATAGACCAGTGTGATTACATATAATATCTATTTTTATTTTTTAATCTTTTGATAATGTACACACATCTTACACACATAAATACTCGAACTTAAATTCACTAGAATGATCATCACCCTTTTTTTCTACTTGAATCACTCGTTGGGATCTCTATTATTTATTTATAAAGGAGGTTACAATCTAACAGCAAAATAAATCATTTGTAGATGCTAAAAACAAGAATATTTAGATATTTATTAATTCAATTGAATCTTAGATTTCATTTTCAAATATTAATGTTTAGATATTTATTAACCATAAAATAAAAATACAACAAAAATTTCCCGTAGTTTGATTTATATTTTATCATCTTTAGAAAACGGGGTTTTAGTCTTTTAGACACCATCTATAAGCTTTGTCATTTTAAAAAACGTATAATTTGCACCAAACCTACTCTCTAACTCAATTAACACGCTTAAGTTTGATTAAAATTGAGAAGGCTTCGGCAGATTTAACAAAGGATGAGATCTTACAATTTTGAGTATTTAAAATTGAGTCATACCACATTTAAGTTTTCAGTCTAAATTTATAATTTATGTTTAAGTCATGTCCAGAGCTATTATGGTTTAGATTTAAATACATTTTTATTATTTTTCGTTTTTCTCTGTCGTTTGACCTTTTTTACTTTATATTTTCTCAAATTTAAATTTGACGATGTTACGATTGATCAAGATTATACTTATTTGTAATCCTGCTGATCTTCCTTGCTCTGGGCCCTCGAATTGAATTTGAATATGCGGTTTGCGTTCGTGGATAGTTTTTTACGACGCGACTCTGATTAGCAGTTCTCGGTGGTCTTTCAATAGCTTAATCCACTTTTTGTGATTCGTTTGTCGATGTAGTTAGATTTGTTCGTATATATCTTTCGCTTGAGTCTTTTGATTGAGTTTTTAATATTTTCCATGTATGGTTCTTATATGATCTAAAGTGTCTAGTTTCTTGAGTCACGATTATAGGAAAATGTCCAAGTTATGGAGAAATTATTACATGGTCCCGGCTCACCACGTCATCCATGGTCCCATCCAATGAGATTCATTCATTTAATGACATGTAGGAAAGGGGTGAAGATTCACTTTGGAAAAAAGATGAGATGGAAAATTATTATTGGATGGGACCATGGATGATGTGGTGAGCCAGGCCCATCTAATAATTTTTCCAAATTATGTATTTAGTTTACGATGATAGTTGTAAACCGTTATTGTAATTTTGGATATTTTCCCTTTGTAGTAAGACTAGGGACTTCTATTCAATATATATATATTATCAGTCTACTCATTGTGTTTTATAATGGTTGATTCTAGTTGTAGTTATACAAAGGCTTAAGTGTTCAATAAGCCCCTAAACTTTTTTAAAAATATTAATTAAGCTCCTAAACTTTTTTTTGCACCCAATTAAGCCATCAAACTGCCCTTTGACCAACATTGACCGTTAACTTTAACAGTTTTTTTTAAATTTTTTTGACACGTGTCACAAACATGATAATATCACTTGTCATTTCTAGGAATTTTTAAATTTTAATTTTTAAAAAATATATACAAAAACATAAAATTTTAAAAAATCTGGAAAATTCTAAAAATTATTTTAAAATTTTAAAATATTTTTTAATTTCAAAATTTATTTGTGAATAATAAATAATAATTTTTCAAAAGATTAAAATATTTTAAAATTTAAAAATATTAAATATTATTATACAATTATAAAAAACTAATTTGAAAAAATATATAAAAAATAAAAGTTATTTTGAAAATCAAAATAAGTTTTATTGGTTTGAGCCAATGTATCTACAGCCGATAACGGTGACTAATCCCCTCGTCGCGGGTGCTCTAACTAAGAGGTAAACGGCTGGCCATGAAATGCACTCCATTCACATTGGTAGGAATCGAATTCCTCACCTCATGGCTAAGGGATGAGGTGAGCAACCACCACACCTCATCTTATGGTTAAAACTCTTGTTTTCATAATTTCCACTTTCCTAAAATATTTTATTGTTTTATTTTTTCAAATTATTTTTTTACCTGTATAATAATATTTAATTTTTCAGTTTTTAATATTTTATTTTTTAAAACATTTTATTCTTTTGAAAAATTATTATTTTAAATAAATTTTGAAATTAAGAAAATATTGTTTATATTTTAAAAATATTTTTTTGAAATTTCTAGAATTTTTGAAAAAATTAGAATTTTTTTTCTATTTTTTAGATATTTTTTAAAATTTAAAAATTTCTAGAAATGACAAGTAGCATTATCCTGTTGCGACCCATGTCAAAAAATTTTTTAAAAAAGTAAACTGTTAAAGTTAACTGTCAACGTTGGTCAAAGGGTCAAATTAATTTTTTTTCTTGAGTTTGAGGGCTTAATTGGATGCAAAAATAGTTTAATTAATTTTTTTACAAAAAATTAAGGGCTTATTGAACCCTTAAGCCTTATACAAATATATTGATTGCATTTATGAGATTCACTAATTGGTCGAGTGATAAAAAATGCTCATATTGTTTCACCTTGTGTGGGTTCGAATTCCGACAATTGTATTTGAAATGTAATACCCTTCTACTTAATAAAAATATATTAACTGTATTTGTAATTCTATTTATATATTGTTTTGATTAATTTTAATTGTAGCAGATGATTTAAACCAAAAAATATTTAAAAAAAATAATTGAATTTTAAAAAATAAGACCAAATTACACATTTGAAGAAAATCTAATTGTTAATTCTTTTGGGAGATAAGGATTAACTAGTAATGGAGTTAATTTATTTTCTGAATAAAAAAGTAATGGAGTTAATTTAAATTACCCATTGTTCACACGAAAAAAATCAAACAAATAAACATCAATCATCTCTTTGTCCAAGATGACTTTGAGCTTAATTTTGAGGTCAATATCGAGTAATTGATTTTACACGTAGCTGTTGCAAATTGGATGAAATTGTTTAGTTAACCATCACATTGACTTTTTTAAATTTTGTTTGTAGGCAGAAACTTTTATTTAATTTTGTCCGTATTTGTTGAAATATCGAGGGCGAAAGTCAGGTGGAAATTTTATGTGGAGCTGTCAAAATCTGTCTTAATTAAGATTTTAAATTAATAGATTGAAAGGTCTTTTAAATAGAGTCGGCTCACTCATTTATAGTCTATCTAATAATATTCGCTCATATCAGCGTAACTTTTAAATGATTATTCACTTTTTAGTTATAAGTAGAAAAAATATAAAAATTTACCTTAAAAAAATAATAAAAAATATTATTAAATAAAATCATGGATGACGTGATAAGCCAGACTCATCTAATAATTTTTCCTCTTAACAGTTAACACGGATCAAGTCCACAAAACTCTAAAAATAAAATAAACGTTCATAGATTTTTAAATAAATATTTCTATTAAAAATGTTTTCTTTCACACATACTAAAAATATTATATTTTCGAGGGGAAAATATGATACACCATTTGATAGCATGTAGTCATGTACTATGACTAATGGAGTAATGCAGTTTTATGTTAATTTGATAGTAATATTTGTTTATAATTATTCGTATCTAATTTATTTGTTGAATAATTTAAATCGGGTATTACAAGGACTTATTGTAAGGGTGATTCTCTCAATTCAATTGCTCAAACATCAAGTTTAAATCTGTGACTTTGTTTAATTGATCTAGCTCTTTATCCTACTTGGCCAACTTATTGTTAGTTTTGATTATAATATTTTATTAAATCATAATTTCTAACTTTTGATTCATAATTAAAATATTATAATATATTATATATATGGATGATTCTACAATAAATATCATGTACCACTATGTACTACTAATCATGTATACCGCCGTGTACCATTAACTATTTTAATTACTTTTGAAATCATGAGACCGAAAGCGTTATTATCCTTTTTTAGAATAAAAACTAAAAAACAATTTTTATATTATTTTTTAGGCTTTTTTTCTTTTTGGGTAAAGTACACAAATGGAACTAAACTTTGGTAAATTATTCAATTTGGTAACCAAACTTTCAATTGCTTCAATGTTACCATTAAACTTTTAGTTTTGCTCCAAATTGGTCACTGGCCCGTTAACTACCGCTAAAAGAGTGTTGTGAAAAAATTATTACATAGACCCAGCTCACCACGTCATCCGTGGTCCCAGCCAATAAGGTTCATCCACCTAATTTTTTTCCAAGGTGAATCTTTACCTCTTTCCTACATGTCAATAAAAAGTGGACAGCTATTTGAAAGTTAAAATTAGGTGGATGGACCTTATAAGCTAGGACCACGGATAATGTGGTGAGCCGGGTCCATTTAATAATTTCTCGGTGTTGTGGCAGTTAAAATATTTTGTATAATAACACATTTAGTACTCCACATTTACACATAAAAACACTTTTGTCCTAATTCAAAAAAATAATATAAATTTAATCCTCATCATTTATACATTATTTCAATTTCACATATTTTAATTAAAAAATTTTAACTCAAAAGCCTAAAACCCAAAACTATAAACTCAAAACTCAAAACCTTAAACTCCAAACCAGAGAACAATTGATAGCACACATGAGCGGAGCCATGCCCACAATTGGGGTGTGGTTGACACCCAATTTTTTTTCAAAATTTCATTTTTTATATAATTTGTATATAAAATTTTAAAAATATATATAATTGACACTCATTTATAAATATAATGATATCCCTTTATAAATAATTAATTCTTCTTAAATATTATTCGAAAAAATGACGCCTTTTAAATAAATTTCTAGCTATGCTCTTGATGGCACATAGTATTAAAATAATCAGAGGTTGCCGGTGCGGCACCAGAAATGCCAGTGTTTGAATTGACAACTTCCAACAAATTTATTACAGTGATAGAGGCTCCTACAGAACCCTTCAAACAAATACAATCATAAAACATTAACATTTAGAAATGCTACTATTTACTATGAGTTTTCCACCAAATCCAAGTCTAACAAGTGCTTGTGAAGGACGGGCAGCAGACGATCGGCCGGTGTTTGAAGCTTAAGGAAGCGACTGGCTAATCTAAAGTGGCTGCTGGGAAACATTTACAGGCTTCTGGCCTCCATAGAAATCATTTGAGAAATGTGTTTCCTCATGTTGCTTTAAATTTGTCTGTGTAAACTGGTGATTGAAGTTTTCAGTAGGAAGAAAGCGTTAATTAAAGTTGTCAATTATGGTTTAGGGTTTTAGTTTTAGGGTTTATGGTTAAATTGGGTGAAATTGAAATAATGTGTAAATAATGAGGGTTAAATTTTTTTTGAATTAGAATAATATTGTTTTTATGTGCAAATGTGGAGGACTAAATGTGTTATTATACAAAATATTTTAACTGTCACAACACCCTTTTAGCGGTAGTTAATGGGTCAGTGGCCAATTTAGAGCAAAACTAAAAGTTTAATGGTAACATTAAAGGAATTGAAAGTTTAGTTACCAAATTGAATAATTTACCAAAATTTAATTACCATGTGTGCTTTATCCAAAAAGAAAAAATAATATAAAAATTAGTTTTTTAGATTTTATTCTAAAAAGGAATAATAACGCTTTCAATCCCTATAATTTCAAAAGTAATTAAAGTAGTTAATGGTATATAACGGTACACATGATTAGTGGTACATAACAGTACACGACGTTTATTATAGAATCATCAAAAACATATATGATGATTCATGACTACACATTTAAGTTATGTTTGTTTTAGTTTTTGTATTATACATCTATTATTTTGTTTGTTAAGACAAAAACTCGAATAACCTCGGGTTGGATAAACAAATATTTGTAAAAATAGAAATGAGCAAAAACAATTATGTTTAATATTATTTCTATAATGTTAAAATTTGCTCCTAACACTTAATATGATAGTCTTTTTAGTATATTTTTGCTTGAATATGAGTATGCTAGTTTTATTAAAATAGAAAAAAATTAAAACTATAATGGGAGTTTACAACTTAGGTAAATAAATTTGATTCAGACATATTTCTAAAAATACGAAAATTAATGTCTCTAGACCATAAACATGACCATAAAAAGAAAAGGTAAAAACCTAACTCAAAGCCTCGAAACAAAAAGGATACAAACATCACCAAAGCTCAACAATTAAAGGTAAAACCAACAATAAACAATATTAAAAAATGCATCTTACAATAATAAGGCACATTGACAGCACGATCATTACCACAACTCAATCGCGAACAAGATCGATGACTGTGAGCTCGTATCCAAATCCAGTTCGAGGGTCCAAAATAGGGAGATCAACATGATAATTAAAAGAGCGCCATATTGATCAGTAGTGACAACATCAAATTCAACCCTGATAGAAAAACAAATAAAAAAAGAAGCGGCCAAGCGATCGATTAAGAGGAGAAAATGTGCCAAAAGGCAGAGAATATGTATCAAAAGAAAGAGAAAAGCATGTCACAAGGACACAATTATTGAATTTAAAAACTAAAAAATAAAAAAGAAGCAAAGAGAAAAAAAAAGATTACCATCAGTCGATAACCAGTACCAAGACTGATGCCACCGTCGATCATGAAAAGATAAAAAAGAAAAAATTACATATGCTAGAAAGAAAAAGAAAGGAGACGGCAACTGGGGTTTTTTAGTATATGTAATAACACATAATACTTTTTTTATCAAGAAGAAAGCACCTACATTTTGTTGGGCTCGAATTCCTTCAACCGAATTGCTTGCCAAGTGGTGGAGAGGTTGATTTTTGGGTGTTGGTGGTGGAAGCAAAAGATAAGAAAAATAGACACGAGATTTAGAGTGATTCGGCTTTTTAACCAAAGCCTACATCCACTATCTTAGCTTTCCCACTAAGGATTTCAACCAATTCACTAAGAATTCTTCCCCTTTTCTAGGCTTAGGAGGCAACCTTTTACAACACTCAAAGCTTCTACCCCAAAGCATGAGTAAACCCTCTTTACAAAGAGAAAACTCAAAGCAAACTGAAATCCCTCTCTTAAGGTATGTGTTTGCACTCTTTAAGCACTCGCCCAAATCCTAAAACACTTGAGCAAATATAAACATTTAGAGCTCACAAGTGTTGTCTATACAAGAATGGAAAATTTAAGCACTAAGACAAATTTTCATCATAATGTTGTTGACTTGAGGATCATTAGTTGTTGCTGAAGCTTGAAGGTCCATTTTATACTCTCAAATGAGTTCCTAGCCGTTGGAGACCGTTGGGATTGAATTGGAGCCTTTGGAGCTTTTATTTCCCGCAATTAATGCAGTTCTGGTGCTCTCCGTATCGATACATGGGTAGCGGTATCGGTACGGGTACTAGCCATTATACCCACTCTGGCTATGCGTATCGGTACGCCCTGGACTGTATGGTATGGTGTATCGGTACGCCATTGTCTGTTTCGGTATGCCCTGTATTTTGAATAGCCATTGGGAATAGTTAAAACAGGGATCGGTACGCGTACATGAGTATCGGTACGACCCTATCTGTATCGGTACCCCTAGGGGCGTATCGGTACAGTTTTTCGGTTCTAGAAAATCACTGTAGTTGAAACCCTTGGACTGTATTGATACAGGGTATACCGTATCGGTACGTATGTGTTAAAAACAACATTTTGGCTTCTTTAAAACGTTCAAAAACATCTCCAAAACCTCTCAAAAACTTCTCAAACTTATTCTCAAGTTGTTTGGACTTAAAATCAATTTTGCAATATTTTCAATTTAGTCCAAAAACATTTTTCAATTATTATATCAAAACAAATATCCTAATAATCTCCCTTTTTTTATATAATAAAACTAACTTGAAAAAATATTTTTGAGATTTTCCCCCTTAGTAAAAATGAAATTAGAATAAGAGATTAATTGTTAAAAATCTTATAAGCCCCTCCTTATTCATTTGAAGAATCAATTTTTCAAAACATTCTCCCCCTTTTTGTTATATCAAAAATGGTTTAAACCAAAGTTTGAAAACTTTTAAGTCCATAACAATGGCGAGTTTTAAATAAAATTTAACAAAAGTAAGTTTTGTTTAAAATTGGCTCCCTCTTACTCAAGCATCACTGAAATGTTAGTCCAACATATATGATAAAGTAGTTGAATTAAAATAAACTAAAATAAACAAAATTCAACTAATTTTACCACACTTGAATTAAAGGGAGGATGTGAAGCATTCTTTCTTCAAGTGTCCATCCTTCGATGTATAGAGCTCCCCCTCAATTTCATCACTTGTTGATCTAAGCTCCATCACACCTACAAAAAGACAATCACAAATATTTTGGTATCCAAATTGCTTTGGATCCATAGGCATTAGTGGCACATAATTTAGTCCCCTTAGGAATCCATTTTTCAATTTCATCATTTTTAGTTGAAGTAATTAGTCCTTTTGGGGCCCAAATACTTCTAAAAACTTTTCCATTTGAAAATCTAGGGGCACTAGATTGTCTTTGATAGAAGTTTGATTTTCCCAAATTATTTTTCTTTTGAAGTTCATTGGAAATCAAATCTTTTTCTTTCTTAAGATCATCTACTTCCTTTTGATGATCTTTTTATAAACTTTGAAGCAAATTTTGTAAATTTAAAACTTTAAGTTCAAAATCTTTTAATTTTGCTTCAAATTCCAAATTGGTTTTTAAAAGTAAATCATTTTCGATTTTCAATTTTGAAATCGTCTTTTTATTTTTCGAAAACGAAGTCTTGAACTCAAAAACCAATTTGTTATAGGCTTCTTGTAACTCATCAAATGTATAAGAATTTGAATTTGAACAAGATGAGTTAGAAGTTACCTCTTCCTCTTGGAGGGTCATCATGCATAGGTGGGCTATCTCATTTTCATCGGTAGAGTCTTCATCACTCCATGTAGCCACATATGCTTTCTTTGATGATGATCCCTTCGTGTTGAAGCGAGGGCAATCGGATTTGGTGTGCCTCATCTTCTTGCATTTCGAGAACTTGGGGGAATCCACAATATTCTTCTTCGATTTATGCTTGGATTCTTCTATGTTGCTCTTCATGAATCGAGCCAATTCCTTGAAGAAATAAGCCATCTCTTCATCATCATTTTCCTCTTCACTTGATTATTCTTGGTGGCTTGTGGAGGATTGTAGAGCAATAATGTTGACATCGATTCCTTGCTCTTGGATTATCTTCTCTTTCTCCCTCTTCAAGGGTAGAAACATCATCTCATGGGTGAGAAGAGACCATACGAGCTCTTCAAGCTTGAGCTTATTCAAGTCTTTGACTTCAATAATGGTCGTCTTCTTACTCTCTCATGATTCGAGAAATGAATAAATCAACTGTTGAACAAGTTTTTCTTCCAAAATCTTTTCTCCAAGACTTTTGAGTTGATTGACGATTGAAGAGAACCGGTCGAACATGCTATTGATGTCTTCATATGGGTCCATCTTGAAGTTTTCGTATTCGAGGCTGAGTAGACCAATCTTTGTCTCCTTTACCTCATTTTGTCCCTTCATGGATTGCTTCAAGTTTGTCCCATAACTCATTGGCCCTCTCACAAGAAGATACTTTCGCATATTCTTCCAGGCCCAATGCACAAAATAGAACGTACATCGCCTTGTAATTGAGTTCTATCTTCTTGTGATCTTCCGCACTCCATTTCGCCTCGCTCGGATTTAGCACGAACGATCAATCTTCAACTATGTCTCAAAGACATTAGTCTTTGCTCTTCATGAAGAACATCATTCTATGTTTCCAAGCATAGTTGTCATCGTTGAAGAAGGGTGGTTTGTCGATGGATAACGCCATGGAAATTGGTTGACTTGTTTGTTGGCCGAGCTTACCGTATCGCCTCAATAGGTGGTTAAACCTTCTCGATTGAGCCTCACTCTAATAACAATTGTTGGGCTAGAATTCCTTCAACCGAATTGCTTGCCAAGTGGTGGGGAGGTTGATTGTTGAATGTTGGTGGTGGAAGCAAAAGATAAGAAAAATAGACACAAGATTTAGAGTGGTTCGGCTTTATAACCAAAACCTACATCCACTACCTTAGCTTTCCCATTAAGGATTTCAACTAATTCACTAAGAATTCTTCCCCTTTTCTAGGATTAGGAGGCAACCTTTCACAACACTCAAAGCTTCTACCCCAAAACTTGAGTAAACCCTCTTTACAAAGAGAAAATTCAAAGCAAACTAAAATCCCTCTCTTAAGGTATGTGTTTGCACTCTTTAAGCACTCACCAAAACCTAAAACACTTGAGCAAATATAAACATTTAGAACTCACAAGTGTTGTCTATACAAGAATGAAAAATTTAAGCACTAAGACAAATTTTCATCATAATGTTGTTGACTTGAGGATAATTAGTTGCTACTGAAGCTTGAAGGTCCCTTTTATACTCCCAAATGAGTTCCTAGCCGTTGGAGACAGTTGGGATTAAATTGGAGCCGTTGGAGCCTCTATTTCCTGCAGTTAATGCAGTTTTGGTACTGTTTGTATCGATACGCGGGTAGCTGTATTGGTATGGGTACTAGCCATTATACCTACTTTGGCTATGCGTATTGGTATGCCCTGGACCGTATCGGTACAGTGTATCGGTACGCCCTTTTCCGTTTCGGTACGCCATGCATTTTGAATAGCCGTTAGGGGTAGTTAAAACATGGATTGGTACGCGTACATGAGTATCAGTACAACCCTATCCGTATCGGTACGCCTAGGAGCATATCGGTACATTTTTTTGGCTCTGGAAAATCAATGTAGTTGAAACCCTTGGACCGTATCGATACGGGGTATACGGTATCGGTACGTATATGTTAAAAACAACATTTTGGCTTCTTTAAAACGTTCAAAACATCTCCAAAACCTCTCAAAAACTTCTCAAACTTATTTTCAAGTTGTTTGAACTTAAAATCAATTTTGCAATATTTTCAATTTAATCAACAAACAATTTTCAATTATTATATCAAGACAAATATCTTAACACGTTTTATTAAAACACAACAAAGAATACAAAAACACTGAAAACAAGATCCAGAGTGAAAAGCATAACAAGGGAAAGATTGGAAAAACATAATCCAGAAAAACACGAACTACAAACAAACATGGAACATCACCCAACAAAACAACAACATAGCACAATAGAACAACAAATATAAGGAAACACAAACCTCAAACAACGGGGAAACCAACATGCACGAACGGTGAGAAAGGACCAAGACAAGAACAAACTGGCGCCATCAAACTCCACTACATGACATTCCCAAGAGGATATGGGCAGTTGCAGGAAATACAGAGAGGGGGCCAAATCAGATCACCGCGTGAAGATCAAAAACCATTGGTGACAGGGCCTAAAGGAAGAGTCAAAGCTGAAGCTTCAAGTTGTCGATCTTTCATCAGAGAAAGCCATGATCTCTGACCAAAACCACCGAAAAAGAGTCACCAAGAGTCGTCGTCGCTTTCACCTTTACCACCTTTGTCGGATAGAGGCCCCCTAACCAACCGTCAAGTGGCTTTCTCAAATAGGGATCTTGGGCCGGGGAGAACAAACTCCCAACGAGCAACCAAGAATCAAAACAAGGATAACGAACAAAAATGAGAGAATGAGCAATCGAAAGTGGAGAAAAAAAGAAAAGATAGCGGGATTGAGCAGCTCCCGGCAAAGCTGGAGCCGCCGTAAAAAATCCTCCTCAGACTTACAAAACGAAAGAGAAAAAACCATATTTAAGGTGAAAGTTTGAGCATAAAAAATAGGGTTTGGGGTTTGTTGAAGTTTAATAACACATAATGTTAACATTACTCCATTTTAGCATATATTATTTTAAGCATTTTAATTTTTAATAATTTATTTAAATTTTTACTAAATTAATTTCATCTTTTTACCATGTGTCATATGTAACGTCATCACTCATTAATTTAATAAAAATAATAATTTTATCAAGTATATTTTTTTAAGTTAATATTATTTAATAAACAAATAATATTAATTTATTTTAAAACTAAAATATTTTTATTGATGTGGCAAATACTACATCATTACTTTGGATATGTGACATACGACACATCATTACTTACATACATGCGGGGTAGTGTCACGTCAGCAACATATGTTGACAGCTAGTCTATTAGAAGTAAATTTTCTACTTCTCCTAGATTGGGGGTTCAATACCTATTAAAAGTAAATTTCTCTTTCCCTCTTAGAGGTAGAAATTGTTAAAAAAATAATTTTTATCAAACCAATGATCATTTTAACTCAAAATGAAACACTAAAGACTAAAATGTTTTTTAAAAAAATAAATCAAAATGACTATTAGATCCTAAGTTAAAAATAAAATTTAGACTATTAGATGATATTTTGTCACTTATTTAGGATTTGAATCTGTCTGTTTATTAAAAAAATACGTCACATTATTTCCAACATTGATTCTTATATATATATATGCATTTTTTGCCCTCTCCATTCTCAGGACTTTGTCAAGTCTAATCCGGAATGATCCGCGTCACACACCTAGCTTTGGTGGGTGAGTCTCCCAGCAAAAATATTCTGCATACACCTGCTTAAGCAATACCATGCTGCTTATCACTTGGACCAACCCCTATTAGTTATATATATAAGAAACTTTGATATACAAGCTATGTAAACCTTAGTTTACACAAGCTTGTTAGATTTAGGGTTTAGCGTGTTAGTTTAGGGTTTAGGATTTAAGGTTCATGGATAGTGTTTAGAGTTTATGTTTTAGGGTTTTAGTGCAAATAAATATTACACAATCCTTCTTTTTTATTAAATATAGAGATATTATATTCTCATGTCGGGATTCAAAACCGTACAAGATGAGACAAGATGAGCATCCTTAGCCACTAGGTCAATTAGTGGATCTCTGCACAATCATTCTCTAAAATTTAAAATTTAAATTCCTAAACCTAAAACCCTAAAACATAAACTCTAAACCCTAACCTTAAATCCTAATTCATAAACTCTAAACCCTAAACCTAATCCATAAACTCTAAACTCTAAATCTAACAAGCTTGTGTGAACTAAAATTTACACCACTTATGTATTAACTTTTTTTTCATATGTGTGTGTGAATTAAAAATATTTAATTTTTATACTAAATTGGAAAATGGAATAAATCCGATACCAGAGAAAGGAGCACTCTTAGCCTTTGGTAATTTCTGGGAAATCCTTGAACCTTTTGAGTCTTGACTGAGGTAACTTAATTGTGTATTTATATAAAAATTAATTGTATATTTTAAAAAAATAATAATAAAAATAATGTATCAAATACAAAATATTATCTTGAAATATTAATTAAAAATGTTAGGCGTCGAACAACAATAATGATTTCAATGTATGAAGACCAAGTAATCAAACTGTTCAACGATTAATATTTAATTAC
The DNA here is from genome assembly GCA_019671005.1 of Hibiscus mutabilis. NCBI lineage: Eukaryota > Viridiplantae > Streptophyta > Magnoliopsida > Malvales > Malvaceae > Hibiscus > Hibiscus mutabilis. Next base: position 42,280,498 of record CM033731.1, read on the forward strand.
TACCCCAAAGTTTTCATATTGAATTTGAAAATGGCAACGTAAAGAAGTTTTGAAAAGAAGGTAAAGATGAGACAAGCCTTAATCTTACCATCTTGATAATGTGGTCGAGTCAAAAACATTTTCCGTATGAATTGCAATTTGGTCCTAAAAAACAAAACAAAATCTTAGAAAATCTAAGCTAGTGGACGGCAGCTTAATTTTTATATTAGAATTTAAAATTGTTGTTAGATGCTAGACAAATACTAGGTACTAAATCCTAGCAATCCATTCCCAATATTATATTTGGTTGTATTACATTTTCGCCTCAATTTTTTACTTCACAAGTCCTTTTAAGCTTCACAAAATTATGCCTCCCGTTAACTAAAATTTCGAATTATGATTAAACTTGTTCGATTATTTAAATTAAATTTTGTCATATCAACACAGGTAAATAAAAACATTTGTGTAAAAACATATATTTAGAGAAATTAAATCAACAAATGATGATAGGTTTAGTCATAATCTCCGGATTTGAAAAATTATAATAAACATTGTATTGAAGTATTTTATTATTCAATTTACACTACAATTGAAATCAAATTTCTAACCTACCCGAATGAATTTTGTGTGTATATATATATATATTAACTCTTTATTTTTTCAAGTGATAATCTTCATATATTCTACTATTAATCTCAATCATCCGTTTCACCTATCTAACAATCCAAAAAACGCATAAAACTTTAAAATTTTTATATTGTGTAACCAGATCCTATCCATATATATATATATATATAATGAATCTTGGCACATGAATAGAGGTAGTAAAATGTTATATAGCATGGTAATTAGTGTACATAGAAACGTGGGCAAGTGCCAGAGCATACAACTAAGAAAATAGAATAGGTAAAGTGGAAGGAATAATCCTTTAGAAGAAGAAGCAAAGCAGAAACAATGTTGAAGAGTAGAACCAAAATTTCCAGAATTTTAAGCTTAATTTTTTAAGGCACGTTCTGTCAAATCCAATTAACCATATATTTTTTAAGGCACGTTCTGTCAAATCCAATTAACCATAAGAATTCCATAAAATTAATCAAACTCTGCCAACCCAGCCCACGACAAAAGCCTCCCGACGCCTCCACATTCCTTTTGGATTAAATTTTAATAAATTAATCAATCCCACTTTTCTATTTTATAGTATTTTTGTGATATGGAAACTCACTAACACGAAAATAATATAATTTAAAAAAACACACACAAATGTCTTTTTGAAACTTCAAAGTTTGCAAACTTGTTTTGAATACTAAAGAGTTTGATTGATTTCTTGCGAAAATGGACTTTCTCTGTTTATTCTTTTTCCAGGAAGAAGAAGTTGGCTGATTTTTCATTTTTGTAATATATACGGTTGTGCTAAAAATAATAGTAATTATAGTTGAAAGCAATATGTTTAGTACAATAGTTTTTGTAATTTAATTTTTTAAGGGGTAAACTACACCCCTAGGTTAAGGTTGCCAACAATGTTTGAAACGAGTTCAATGACAATTTGTTGGAGTTGTGGGTTCATGGTATGGTGGTTGATAACGATTTCACTTTTCATTTTTTTAGAATTATAGTTAAAAAGTTTTGTTAAGAGATTAAGTTGAAGTGTTAGTTATACTTTACTGGTCAAATTAGATATTATCTAGCTCAAATTTGGGTCACTTGGATGAAATACATCATTCTTTATTACTAGGATCACTCCACGGTTCAAAAAATTATTTTAGAATATACACACTCATTTACTAGAGTTTTTATCCAAATATTATATTTTTTTAATATTATTTACGTTTCTGAAACTCAAATAAAATTATTTTCGAATATACACTCATTGCAGGAATTTATCAGGCTAGTATGGCGAGTTCTACAAAGAAAATAAAAACACATGAAATTCGTAATCCTGGATCGAAATTGTGCAGCTGATGCTCTAGTGGTTTTAAGTAGGGATGGATATTTTGCCCGACCCGATTGGGGCGAATTTTTTAATAAAAAATCAGGTTTGGGTTGGGTTAGATTTTTATTAAGGGTGAAGTCGGGTCAGGTCAGGTTGGGTTCAGGTTTAGGATGGAAAATAACCGACCCAACCTGAGACTAATTTGTGTAATTTTCCCCTAATTTTTTTAGGGATATTTATAATAATACTCTCTCTTTATATATTTTTTTTATAATTAGGTCTTTAAAATTAAATTTTTATTTATAATTTAGTCCTTAAATTTATATTTTTTATGATTAAGTCTCCTAAAATTATTTTTTTACAATTAAATCCATAAAGTTAATTTTTTCTATAAGTCGGGTATGGTTAGATTTAGTATATTTATTTTTGGGTCGGATCGGATTGAGTTTTTAAAGAATATGTTCGAGCCGGATTTAAATTTAAGGTATTTATTTTCGGGTCGGGTCGGGGCCTAAAACCCGACCCGTGCCCATCGCTACTCTAAGCCGTGGAAAATCAGGTGAAGTTTTATTTGATGCAGCTCCGAGTTGTGCGGCAAGACTGATCCACGTGAAAGATGACAGTAACATGTAGTATATGCTGTTTGTTGCTTCGTATTAACAAAAAAATAACATTTAGAATAGAAAATTGAAAAAAAGGAAATTTTTTATCAGTAAAAAATGGAAAACTAAAATAATTTTAATACGAAGAATGAAAACAAGAAATTAACAGTGTACACATTGATTATTTATATACACAATATATGAAACTAAATACTCCCATAAAATTTGTTTCTGTGTTTTAAAATTATCTCATTTAAATTGTCATTTTTAAAAATTCAACAACTTTTGCTAAATATATTTTTTTCTACCCTCTTTTTAGTTTCCTAATAAAACATATTTTAACTTTTTAAAGATAAAATTGTTATTTTAATTATTCTACGACACATTTCTTATACAATTTTTTTTCTAAAACTACGTGAAAAGCCAACATTTTTTGGACGAAGTGAGTAATATTTTGTCGATAATAGTGTTAGTAATTTTATGAAAATTAAGTTAACTCAAAATTTATATAAAATTTGAAATCCATAAATTACACAAGCACCTTAGTTTTAGGGTTTGTGGACTCGGTTTAGGGTTTAAGTGTAGGGCTTTAGAGTTTAGGTTTTATGATTAAAGTTTAAGGTTAGAATTTAAGATTTAGATGTTAGGATTTAAGTTTAGGGTAATATGGTTGGAGATTTAGGTTTTAACCTATAAACTCTAAATTTTAACCATAAACCCTATATTCTAATCATGCTCCCTAAATTCAAAGCTTCTATACTTGAACCCCTAAATAGAGTCTCTAAATCCTAAAACTAAGATGCTTGTAGAAACCACCGCCTGTACATCAAATAATTACTCATATGTAAATATCTATATTATATTTTTAACTTTTAATAATAGGCCCAAACCAGTGGTCCAACAGTGGCCTGCTTAAATGTGATGTAACCAAGTGGCAATTATCCATCCCAATTATAAATTGGCTCAGTGGGTGGGAGGGGGCAGTTTACAAATTTGTTGATCCTTTTTGTAAATGACCCAAATCTCATGGACCCTCCAGAACTTCCGCCACCTTCTGAAAACATGCATATCGCACAGAAACCTCTTGACAGGCAAATCCCTCCACACTCTTTACATCAAATCTATCGTCCCTTCTTCAACCTACCTTTCCAATCACTTCATTCTTCTCTACTCCAAATGCGGCCTTTTAACCACTGCCCACCACGCCTTTCACCATACCCAGCACCCCAACACCTTCTCTTTCAACGCCATCATCGCTGCCTACTCCAAGGATTCCCTCCCTTCTATTGCCCACCACCTGTTTGATCAAATTCCTCACCCGAACATTGTCTCTTATAACACTCTTATTTCCGCTTATGCGGATTGTGGCCGGACTCGACCTGCGTTGGGGTTGTTTAAAAGAATGAGACAGCTGTGTCTTGAAATGGATGGCTTTACTTTGTCTGGGGTGATCACGGCTTGTTTAAATGATGTGTTTTTAATTAGACAGATACATTGCTTTGTGGTTTTTGGTGGTTTTGATGCATATGGTTCGGTCAACAATGCGTTGCTTTCTTGTTATAGCAAAGAGGAAGCAAAGCGGGTGTTTAATGAGATGGGGGAGGGGAAAGATGAAGTGACTTGGAATTCCATGATTGTGGCCCATGGGCAATATAAAGAGGGTGCAAAAGCATTGGCATTGTTTCAGGAAATGGTTAAGAGAGGATTCGATGTTGATATGTTTACTTTGGCCAGTGTTTTGACAGCCTTTACAAGCTTAAAGGACCTGCTTGGAGGATTTCAGTTTCATGCTCCGTTGATCAAAACTGGTTTCCATCAAAATGCTCATGTTGCGAGTGGTTTGATTGATTTGTATTCAAAATGTGGAGGTAGCATGTCGGATTGTCAGAAAGTTTTTGAAGAGGCTTCCGGACCGGATTTGGTTCTTTGGAACACTATGATATCGGGGTACTCCTTGAATGAGGAACTCTCTAAGGTGGCACTCGAGTGTTTCCGGGAGATGCAACGTTTCGGTTATCACCCTGATGATTGTAGCTTTGTAAATGTAATTGGTGCATGCTACAATTTGTCATCACCTTCTCAGGGAAGACAGATTCATGCACTGGTAATCAAATCTGACGTCCCTAATCAAATTCAAGTCAATAATGCCTTGATTGCTATGTACTCGAAATGCGGAAATCTTCAGGATGGAAGACAGATATTTGATAGGATGCCGGAACATAATACTGTCTCTTTGAATTCAATGGCTGCAGGTTATGCACAACATGGGATTGGAACGGAGTCATTAATTCTTTTTGAGCACACGCTGGAGCATAATATTTCCCCTACAAGTATAACCTTCATATCCGTTCTCTCAGCTTGTGCTCATACAGGAAAAGTTGAGGAGGGTCAGAAGTATTTCAACATTATGAAAGAGAGGTTTGGAATTGAACCAGAAGTGGAGCACTATTCGTGCATGATTGATCTATTGGCCCGAGCAGGCAAGCTACATGACGCTGAGAAGCTCATAAAGAGTATGCCAGTTAACCCAGGTTCAATCGGCTGGGCTGCATTGCTTGGTGCGTCTAAAATACATGGGAACATGGAAATGGCATCAAAGGCAGCACACAAGCTTCTTCAACTGGAACCTTCAAATGCTGTACCTTATGTCATGCTTGCAAACATGTATGCCAGTAGCGGCAAATGGGAAAAGGCAGCTATGGTTAGAAAGCGTATGCGAGATAGAGGTGTAAGGAAGAAACCGGGTTGTAGTTGGATAGAGGTTAATAAAAGAATTCATGTGTTTGTGGCTGAAGATATTTCACACCCGATGATCAAAGAAATTTACAAGTATTTGGAGGAGATGGGAAGGAAGATTAAGTTAGCTGGGTATGTTTCGGATCTGTGCTGGAGTTTAGTTAAGGACGATGAGATAGACGCCGGAGAGAAGGAGATAAAGTTAAGACATCATAGCGAGAAGCTAGCGGTTGCATTTGGGCTGCTGTCGACAAAAAATGGGGGAGCCTATACTTGTGATTAAAAACCTGAGGATATGTGGAGATTGCCATAACCCAATAACAAGCGTCGTAATTGTTAAATAAATTATCCTTAATCTCAAAATAAATAATTAATAAGCGTATTAAAGAAAAGAATGGTCGATCCACAAGGATTAAGGAGCTTCTGATATTTGAAGTTTTGATTCTGACTTTAGCAATTACGTAAAGAAGGTGGGGGGTTTTAACGTAAAAAGTAGATGTAAGCAGTAAAAGCGAGTTTGAAAACAGATTTGGAGAAAATGACGAAAGTAAACTTTGAAGAGAAAACTTGATTAAATAGAATAACCTCAAGCTTAGCTTAGCCTCAACTCAAACTAATCATGGAAAAAGATTTTACACTGAATACTTGCCGGTTACAGTCTACAAAGCCCAACCCTTGTAACTTACTTTTCACTTTGATAAACCAATAATCCAAAGGCAATATTTAAAATTCAATTTTTACTTGGACTAGCAACAACTATCGTTGCTAGCACCAATGCAGTTTAAGTGTTATAAAAGCTCGACTCGGATTATGTTGTCTCAATGAGAATAGAATCCGATCTCAATTTCCCTTAGCAAATCCGCAGCTAAGTGTGTTCATAGGAAGTCGAATATACTACAAGCCGATCCTTCCTCCCAACTTTAAATCAGAACAACATTCAAACCAATGCATGCTTTTTGAGATGAAAGTGTAAAGATTTTTAAAAGAAAGGCCGATTGACCATCTAAGTTTTCAGAAATTTGAGAATGATATCCGAAGATATTAAGTACTTTTAAATTCTCACAAAACGAATTAAGTTGTTGCTTAAGCCTTTTGCTAATTGGAAAATTAGCTAAGCATAATTATGGTAGAAATCATACTCAGCATTTTAAAAGAAAATAAATGAAAACTTAAAAATAAGAACGTAAAGAAAACTAGAATTTTATAGGACTTAGAAAGCAAGAACAAAATTAAGAATGAGAGATGATTTTCTAGCTTACCCCTAGGGGTATTTATAGTATTTTGAAACCCTAAAAATAACCTAAAAATGATAAAAGACAATTTTTGAAAATATTCAAATTAAATCCTAAAACCAAAAGATAATTTTTAATTTGAATTTTAAATGCAGCTAATCCGCTCATCCGTCCTCGTTGATTAGACCTTCTAGAAGTCGCTGACTGGATGCCACGTCAGGCACTTCATGCCCATTAGCCCAGCTTTGATTTCAAAAAATAAAACTGCATAATATTGTCTTTTAAGTGCAATTTTCAGAATTATAGTCCTGCATAGAAAATGCACAAAAACATCCAGATCAACAACATGAACTAACCATTAAAGGCATAATTAAAGATAATACAGTAGCCAAATAAACTACTTATCAAATTCCCCCCACTTATTCAATGTTTGTCTTCAAGCATGCCTTAATCAAATATGTCAAAAGCTCAAGTTACAATCCTTCATCTTGCCTCACATCCAAGAACACCAAGTAAGTAAAGATCACATCAATTATCGGAATCAAGAATAACGATCAAGTGAAAGGCGTAAATAGGAATAAGTTAAGCAAAACCATGACATCCCATTAATCCATCAATTTCAATGTAGTAAGACTCAATACCTCACATGGATTCACTCATTTTAGCTCAAAGTATTTTGGATAAAAGAAAACGCTCAAAGGCAGAACCAAACATGACATTATCATAAGCTTGTAAGAAAATCAAGTCTTCACCTCTAAAATGAACAAGATACACTAATCAAGGGGTTTTTAAAAAGGTTTGTAATGGAGCTTAGGTTAAGGTAAGAAAAAAAGGTCAAAAATATGGGTTAATCATCAAGACAAGAGATGCACAATTTATAAGTTCAAGCCACAAAATAAACAAAATAAACAAATGCAAAGAAATAAAACAAAAATCAAACAACCAAAATGGTTTTGCTTTTCTTTTCTTTTTTCTTCTTTTTTTCGATCCTTTTTTTTATTTTTTTTCTCTTTTTTGCTGTTTTTCCTAATATTCGAACCAGATTTTTTTTTATATTTTTTGGGAATGTTTTTTTTTGCTGTTTTTTTTCGTTTGTGGAAAAAATTAATCTTTATCTTGACAAGGATAACAAAAGAGGGTAAAAATAAAAGGTTTTGAGTTTTACAATGTAGTAAAGCAAAGAAAAAGGTAAAAGCACAAAAATGGTTCACTAATGGATACAAACGGGTAGGCAATTTTGGGTAGAGAAGTGTCTTAATCCTAAGTGCTCTTATTATATTAAAGCATAAAGTTCAAAAGATGTAATCTCGATATGCATTTACTCACAAGTTCTAGAATGTTAATATTAGTCTAGCACAGTCAATCAAACAAATGAGCAAGTATCAAAAAGATTGCTCATTTAGGCTCAAATCTCACAAGAAAGTGTAATTTGTATTGAGTCAAGTACATATCAACCAATAGACGCATGAGATATCAATCAAAAGATTTAAAGAAAAACACTAATCATGCCATTTTCACTATCATGCTTCCTAATCCAAATAAAAGTACGATCGAGAACTCAAAAAGCATTTAAAGAAATAAGGTAAAAATCAAAATCGTCAACAAAAATGGCAACGTATTCATACTCAATTCCAATCATATAAATAAGCAAAAGAAAATTGATGCATTTATTCCCTACCCCCACTTAAAGTGCATTGTCCCAATACAAAAATTAAACTATAAGAGAAAGAATAGAGATACATCTCGTGTTTAATGACGACCGCGACATCGATTGAGATGAATCGGCAGTGGGTGTTGGTTCAGGGGCGTCGCTCGGCTGTCGCTGGCTAAGAACCCTGGTTCGCGTGGTTCATGTGCTGCAAATGATGGCACAAGATCGATTGGTATGGTCGGCTGAGCAGGTTCGTGCAAATGCGTGACCGGCGGGTGGTGGCTTTGGGAGAGGGTTCGGCGGTTGTGTGTTTGGGGTGTGGAGTCGTGGCTGAAGGAAAAGATGGGGTGTGATGGTGAGAGCTGAACAACGGAGTAGGGCTGTTGGTGGTTTCGGCCGTGAGATGTGAGGTGAGAGTTGGGGAGGAAGGCGACTTGGGAAAGGGCTTGGTGGGATTTAGGCTCGATGAGGAAAAATGAAATAGGGGAAAGATGATGACGGTGGGGTTTAGATCTCATTAATCTGAAAATCAAGTTTAGGTGCAAAATTTCAAAAATGCCCTTCCTTGTTTTTGATATTACCTGTCAACTACTGCCATCTTTATCAAAGCTTTATAGAAAGCTTTTTTTTTTGGATTTGGCTAAAATGAGCCTAGTGTTGGGGGTTTTGTTATCTTGTGCCGAAATCACAACAAGGCTGGAAATTTCATACTGTTCCATGAAAAATTGTCGCACTGTTCTATCAAAAATGCCGCATCCGAGGTCGATTAAATTCGAACAAAAAATACCTAGTACCTGAAAATCATAAGAAAAATAAAAACGTCATAAATATGAAATAAAAATTGGAAAAATATTAATTAAGCAAACAAAAAATAAAAATGGGTTGCCTCCTATCAGAGCGCTTTATTAACGTTGTTTAGATTGATGACCTGATTTAGACTATATGCATTGCGACAAATACTTCCTTCAATTCATGCGTTTTTTTCAACTGAGAACTTCCTTATGAGAAATTTTACGATCATGAAGTTCTTTCATTTTTTGACAAAGTATCGCTTTTACCCTTCAATTTATCCAGAGGTAATTTTAACTCCAATTTTGGTGCCTGAAAATGGAAGGTAACATTTTAGTTTTGGATTGAGTTAAGCGCAAATCATAATGGTTAGAAAAAATATTTTCTAAGTCCATGATTTCTCCGTCGTATTTCTCCAATTCCCTGCACAGCCATCAGATAAGTTAGTTTCCACAAATTCATTATCTAAAGGCTCATAAATATCAACGAAATTAATATTTGCAACATTATCTAGGTACTTCACCGCCTTATAAACATCAAATTTAACAACTTCACCGTCAAATTCTATGGTAAGAATGTCACTTCTAACGTCAATTTTGGCATGTGTCATGCTTAGGAAGGAGTGACCGAGAAGAATTTCGGAGGAAGAATTGGTTCAGTTATTTTCCATGTCAATGACATAGAAATCTGTCGAAAAGATTAAATCATTTACCTTAACCAATACGTTTTCAAGAAGTCCTTCGGAACAAATGACGGATCTTTCGACAAGCTGAATTGTCACTCTTGTTTTTTTCAAAGGTTCTGCACTAAGTGAATCGTAAACGGAAAGTGGCATAACATTTATGGAAGCACCCAAATCATACATAGCACGTTCAATCCCTACCTTACCAATTTTACAAGGAATAGCGAACATACCTTGGTCCTTTAACTTAGGTGTGAGCCTACGTTGAAAAACAGCTGATATATTTTCGCCTAAATTTACCAACCTGTAAATTTGAAAAACTTTGTTACATGAATATTTACACTACTTAAAGTTCTCACATTAAAGTCAATACTTAGGTCAGAACAACTACTTTTCTTTGATTAAAATTCTGTCTGAATAACCAGCAGAATATGACAATTCAATATCTCAAAACGAAGATTCATAGAACAAAATGGAATGTTAGTTAAAAGACATACTATAGTTATTTCAATTCCAAATCCCATTATTATGAATAGATAGAGACTGACAGGGGATAATAAGAGATTGCAAAAGAAATAAAACAATGAAAAAAAATTTTAATTGATATTTGAATTTGAATGTTCATCATCTTTTTCTTTAAGTGTCCCAAGCTTATATTATAGTGTGGAATGAAAAACTAACCGTTTATAGTTTTTGGGATGAAATATAGCTGTTGATAAATTAATTCCAGTCATAAATGTATTTATGTAACCTTGAGTATCAGTATTCGAAAGTGGGTATCGATACCTACCAAAACAATAAAGAGTCGTTGTATAAGTACAGACCGTACTAGTACACGATACATCCATATCGGTACGATACTTCGGGTATCGGTACGGGGGCTTCCGTATAGGTACGCGAAGTGCTTTTTAGAATCTTAAAAAAAAACGTATAGGTACATGGCATTGTCGTACCGGTACATACAACTTCGTATCGGTACTCAGAGTATCGTATTGCTACCGAATACTTATTTTTGACTTTTAATCACTTGAAAATATTTGTTTGAGTAAAAAAACATTGTAAATCAATTTTAAACATAATTTTCAAGCATTTTGGACTTTAAAATATTTTTACAATTTTGTTTAAGTCTAAAAATATTCTTTATTGAGTTATATCAAAATAAATATCTCAACATACGGTGACCCTCAAGGTACTTGTTTCTAATTCGTGTTTTTCAATGGTCATGGATAGTTTGATTCCCTTTTGGGTTATTTGCCGATATAATATGTAGCAGATCGTCGTCTTTGGAAATAATTGTAAAAGGTGATTGTTGTTTTGGGGATATTATCTAGTTCGTATTTTGACAATTCCACGTGAACCCTTCCTATAATGGCCCGTAATGATATTCTTTGGTGCAAATAGGAAGTGTTTGATCTGATCGGTGTAACGTTTATTTTTTTAGATTTAAATTTTTTTGTTAGTTGTTGTTGATTTAAGTGCAACGCAAACGGTGCAAGTATACGCGTCACAAGTATTAAAGTGATAGATATCAAAAATCATCTCCGCAGAGATTGGTTTGAGCCACTTTGCTTAAGTTATTGCAAGTGTCTCTAAAGAATTAAATAATAGTGATGAAACGAGGGAAGATATAATAAATACCTAGAATTAAATATAAGCTAAGTGGAAATTAAATAACAAGAGAAGAAACCAAGTTGATAGAGCAAGTCGGGTTATTGAATTTTATGATACGTTGCCGGCAAAATTGGCGTGACAATTAATTGTTCTTTCGAAGTTTGATAGAGTTGTCTTTGATGCCTTCTATTTATCCCTAACAGAAGAACTAATGTTACAATAGGCCTCGGTAATACATCATTGCGTTAACCTTAGGTGAACTTCATCGATCAGTAAACTCTTTTTAGTCGTTGAAACTCTCTTCTTATCCTTAAGGCGAATTAACTTCCACCAACGGTTGTTTCAATGAAAATCGTATCCAATTAATTTCGTGAATCTCTCCCGTGCTTAGATAAATTAATTCATATCAAGCACCTATTCCTAGACTACTTGAATCTTAATGATAAACAATGGATTGGATAAACATCGAAATTGAATTAAGAATCAAAATAATTCATGCGTTCACAACATCAAGATACCCAATAACCCAAGCTAATTTAATTAGTTCATGGCTGGGTTGGAAGAAATCAACAAGATAAAAGACCCAAACATTGAATTAATTAATGGAAAAAATAAATATTGAGAAGTCGAGTAGAACTCCTAATTGATCGTGCGATCCTTCTTGGCTGATCTTCTTGTGTAGATCTTCTCTAGTCGATTCAGTTTCTTGTTTCTTGTGGCTGCGATCCTCTTTTATAGAAGAGGAATGATTCTATTTGAATTTCGAATTGGAGGGATTAATCTCTTATCTTTATTTGCACCAGCTATTATCTTTGAATTCGAGTCTTTATCCGAAGTGGAAAGGATAAGGATAAGTATAAGACTTAAATGAATTGATTTTATCTACGACTTGCCATGGCAATCTCTCGACAATTGGTTTGCCAATTCATTCATGCACAAGAAAAAGAAAAACAGCAACGATTCCTCTACAAAAATAATAATACGCAAGGTCAAACCCACCAAACAGAATAATTATGAAATGATGCTTGAACAAGTAAATATGCAACTAAATGAGTTTAAATTTAAACAATAATTAAAATAAAAGAGTACAAAGTATACTATTTTTCATATTTATTAATGATTTTTTATTTATTTTAAATTTTTAATAGATTATGTACGTATTTTACTTTTTCTATCAGTAAAATTGTTATTTTCATTTATCAATAAAATTATTTAGTTGATGTGTAAAAGAAAACACCACAAAAATTTAAAATATCACCTTAGTCACTGCCATGTGCCAATTTTCCACACCATACATTTGTGTCTTCCTTTCTAAAAAAAAAACATTTGGGTCTTCCAAAAACTGCATATGAAAAAAAGGAGAATAATTTCACACAAAATTAGAAAAAGACATTCGAAAGATTCTTTCAATCTTCAACTATTTCTTTTATTTCTTTCAAAGTTTCAATTTCAGCAGGAAAAAAAAAGTAAGGAAAACCCTGAAAGAAAATGGCAATGGTGACTGTATCCAATTTAATTTCATACCAAAAGGTGATTTCTTAATATATTTTACTTTTTGCTCTTGATTTAAGAATAAAAATAGAAACTAAATCTGGGATTCAATTACTTTGTTGACAGAGCCATGGGTTCCATGTAATTTGCAGGAGAGAAAAAGGAAGAGAAAATTACAGTAAATACCCCTACAAAGTCGTCGAAATCACACCCCCGCCCAAGTCCCTTGGTGTTCGTTGCTTCCCGCCCGTAAGTCCCAGTTCCTGTCTTGTAGTTTACTGTCTTTTTGTCTTAAATTCTTTTATTTATTTATTTGGTCGGAAAATTAGTCATTTGGAACTGTATCTCTATTTCTATATTTTCATGGGAAAAAATGAAAAAAAGGGTAGAAAAGCATTTGAATTTAGGTTAAATTTATGACTACAAAATTGCCTAAAGTATGCTTCTTTGCAAAATATAATGTTGGTTTAGACCATGTGTTTTGTAGTAGCTTATTTGGATGGCATTCTTGATTATTTTTCATATTTAAGTTTTATTATTATTTTTATGAAAAACAAGCATGGGATAACAAATTTAGTCTTACACTAAGATTTTGAATAGCATTCCCGAATTTAAGTTGATTATGTTTCGTATTACTCGGAGAAAAACAATCAAATGATTCCAGATCTAGTTCTAAATGAAGAAAAAATAGAAGATATGTGATAGAAAAAGTTGATTACATTGTGCCTCTTACAGGGAGAAAGTCAACAATTCCCAAGATATGTACATTTATATGTATGCATATAATGTGATGGAAAATGTTGATTATATTTTGCCTCTTGCTCGGAGAAAGGTGATCGAATAATTCCGGATTGGGTTTAAAGTAAGTTATTAATAGAAGATATGTGATGGCAATGATGTTTCCCCATGAAAGCAAAGTTTTTACTTGTTTTACTCTGTGAAGCAATGTATAGTTCTTTACCTATAAGGGACGGCACTACGGGCTTTGAACTTTCATAACTTTGTTGTCGAGGATGTAGTAAAGTGAAGTGAATTTGAATGTGTAAAGTACAGATTCGATCTTTTCCAAGCGTTTTAGAGATTCTAGTGTATGTAAGTGGAATTGGTTAATGGTTAGTGAGTTTATGCAATGGAGACCGTCTGAAAGCTGTTTGAGAAATGTCAATGCCGGATAGTTTATGAGATCTGATTGAAGTAGTGGTTATCGGATTTTCAGCTTTTGATGATATCTTGTTTGCTGTTTTCCTCCCTTCCCCTAATTCAGGTCTGTAATGATATCAGTGGCATAGTGATACCGAAACATCAAGAACTTGTAATCACTTTTAGGCAATAGAAAGAGTGTCAGTCTCAGCCAGGGCTTTGTGTTCTGACACATTTATTCTACTTTTTCAAGGTTTCCATGTATTATGATGGACTATGGAGGATCATAGCCATATATTCCATACCATGTCTGGTTTTGTGTCAGACGCGGGCCATCCATAAAAAAATAGGAAGAGTCAGACTATTGATCTCTCTTGCACTGATGTTTTAGTTTAATGAGTTTGTAAATGTTGATGGCCATTTGTTATGTGTTTCAATAGGGATCGATAGGTCTGATACAGTTTTGAAACTCAAACTCAGAAACCTCTATAACATCAAATTGCTGCTGGGGTATTTATGTTTCATTTCTGTTACTTCTGATGATTAATTGTTTCTTCTGCATCAGAATTTGCAGTGTGGGGAGAGCGTGACAATTGAAGGCCAAACATATATGATCTCGGCCGTAACACACCGATATCAGCTTCGTAAAGGAAAGTATGAACCAAGCGAGAAGCGGCTCGATGTTCAGTCAACAGGGAGATACATCCTAAACTTATATCTCGAGAGCTTGCTAGAACAGTCTTGAGGCCTAGTTTTCGATTGGTAACACTAAAGTTATGTATATGAATCATGTAGTTGGATAATGCTTGATTATCGTCTGTATGAAATCATTATGTCTTGTTTTTTATATGCTCAAATCACTACCTTTCACTAAAATTAGGAAAGGGGTTGCAGCTGTTCCGATTTGAGCCCAGACTTGCTCGATGCCATATTAAAACGAGTTGCACAAGCCCCGGATTCATTAGAAAGCTCTGTTCTCAGTTTTGATGCAAACTTATGCAAATTCATGTCATTGGAATATTTACTGATGTGAAATAATCAAGTAGCTCCCGAGGAAACAGCTTTCAATGGGCAATACCAATATTATTTACAGAGATTTCATTTCAATTCCCCCGAGTAAGCCTATAATTCTAAAGGTTAAACTTCAATCATCCTAAAGGAATATAAATAAATAAAAAGGATTTATATATTAAGCTTGTTTATCATCTCTTGAACCAATCTTAGTGTAGTTCCATCAACCTTCTCTCCATCTGCATCGATTGCCTGCATAATCTGCTCCATCAATTCGTGTCTCGACTGTTTGCTGGTCGAAGCATAAGCTGAGCAATTCCTAAGAAGAAACAAAAGATCCCTAGCCATGTTCTTGGCTCCCCAAGTTCCATCAACACTGAGTTGAAGCAAGCCAGGCATTACACCTTCCGTTAATATCAACCCTCTGTATTTATCTCTACAGCTTTGGCATATACGAAGAAGGATCCCAACAGCATGTTCTTTGCACTGTGGGGAGCCCTCTTCCATCGCCTCGACTATAATCCGTATTGAACCGGCAATCCCGACCGTCTCGGAAACCGAATCCTCTGATGAAAAAATGATGCTTTCGAGTAATGAGATGGCCTTTTCGGTCAACTCCGATGATTTCTGGTGACCTTGGATGAGTTGAAGCAAGGTATAGATTGCACCAGAAGATGCAATCAATGGGATTATTTGATGACAAGTTGAGAGATTCTGGAGTGTAGCAATGGCATCTACCCTTGCTTGAATGCTGAAGAGACCGTTATTCACATCGTTTAGGATTTGTGCCAGTAATGGGATAGCTCCTGATGAAGCTATTATCAACTTGTTTGGTTTACAAGAAGATAAGATCAACATTGCTGCCATTGAAAGCTCAAAGAGTTCTTCACTTTCGCATTGAAGAAGCTCTAACAACACTGGTATAATCCCAGACTTTACAAGGATTTTGTTTCTGATAAAGAGGGAAGAAAAAAACACAGTTTAGAAATTTGTTTAAACAAGTAAGAAATTGGGAAAATCCTATAGAAAGCCCCTCTACTATGCATTTTACAGATTTAGTCCCTCTATTATATTTTTCCTTTTTTTTATCATATATTTATCAAAATATGCGTTGTTAGTTATAAGGCCAACTTTTTAATTCTTGGATGAGTCTAGAGTAAACACCATGTACCAATAATTATATGCACTGATATGCATTATTAATTATTTTAATAACTTTTGAAATCATGGGATCTAAAACGTGATTATTCATTTTTTAAAAAATAAAATGTGTTAAAACACTTTTGCATAACTTTTTTGGCCTATTTATCTTTTAATTTAAAGAAATAATGTTATTAAAATAAAAAGTGGACAAAAGAATGTAAATTTTTTTTAAAAAAATATGAAAAACTAGCCTGAAAGTATTTTAACATATTTTACTATAGAATTTCCTTAATTCTTTCAAGTAATTTGGTGCAACTTGTTTTTCAAAACATGAAGAAATTATTAAACGGATTCAGCTCACCACTTCATACATGGTCATCCAATAACATTCATCCATTTTAGTGTAACTTTTAAGTAATTACCCATTCATTAGTTATATGTAAGAAAGAGGTGAAGATTCACTTTAGAAAAAAATGAGATAAAAATTTTTATTGGATGAAACTATAGATGATGTGATGAGCTAGCCCATCTAATAGTTTTTCCAAAATATGTGATTATGTAACTGTAAAGAAAAGTCGGTAACTGTACAAAAAAACTTGACAGAATAAACAGAGAAAATGAAATCATAATTGAAAATACACATTATAAGAAATGATTAAATTGTAGTGGAGGGACTAAATACATAAAAATGCATAATGAATGGACCTTCTATACATTTTGATCAAATAAGTGATAAAATTCATTGGATTCTGCAAAAAGAAAAAGAAAATGGAAGAAGAGTGACAAACCTTTCACTGCCAAATGCAAGGCCAAGAAGCGCTAACAAAGAAGCTTCAATGGCTTCAAAGTCTTGTGATTGGAGCATTGAAATCAATGGTGAAATAATCCCAGTCTCCGCCAATCTATGCCTTTGTTTGCTGCTGAGTTTACTGAGTTGAATCGCGGCTTGAATCTGCAGTTCTCTATTGCCATTGAAGAGGTTTTCCACCACCCAATCCCCCATTGACAAAAAGGAAAGGAAATTTCTTTTGTTGTATCAATTTAGGCAAGTACCGAGGGCATACAAATAGGTTATTCGGTGTTGGTTGCTTCAACAAGTGATTTTAGGCTTTTGTGGGCATCCATTGTTTCAACTTGAAGCAACCTTGCTATTCTCTTTGGTCAGCCTTTTTTTTTTCATACAAAATGTTCATACACTATAAATGATTCCTAAGCATGAATCTTTAACTTTCCTTGTGTGGAAGCAAACACCCTCAGCTTATTTTGTTTATTTCGAATTCGACAAAAGATCCAGTTTATTCCATCCATAATTTCTAATCTCTCAATTTATTCAAGGACATAGCATTTCATTAGGTTAGATCAACCGATAATTGATAATTTTTTAAAATAAACAAATTTTATTTTTTAATATAAAGGAATCGTAATTGAAAATAGGAGAAAATATTACGGATTCCAAATTAAATCCTGAGTTCATTTTATTATTTGAAAATGTTTGGGGGTGAAATACCAAATGGATTTTTTTTTTTGCTTTTGTCAATTATGGTAAAGTAAGTATATTGTGTATATTGAAACTAGGGATTGCTTAAGAAGGTAAAAACTAGTGGTAATTATATGTTAGAGATTTCTTGGGGTTATAATCTATGATCAAAGAGTACTTAATGGTTGGTTAGGGCATTGATTTTGGGAAACTTGTAAAGATTTTGTAATTCACGTTTTTGATTAATAATTAATATATGCCTTTATTATGAAAATAACATCTGCTAGCCTATAAAAAACGTATGTTATATATTGCATGTAACTGTAAGTACTCTTATTTTAATTAGGTTAGCCTATGAAAAAAGAACTTCCAGAGATTTAAAAATTGACCTAATATCAAGAATGTTCATATTGGTTCTCTTTTATGAGTTTGAATACTGATATTTACCTTAAAAATATAAATATCTACTTAATTTAAAAAATCCAAAACAAAACTACCCATAATTTTAATAAAAAAACTACCCATAGTTTTCATGACTCAATATTGAGGTCTTTTTGGCACCTAACTTCTAGTCTTCTATACTCTTTATATTAAAATACTAGTAATTAAAACCATATTATTATTATTTTGATTATTATTACTATTATTCATGATTATAATTTATAAGTCACTTGATTAGAGAAAGCCCTTCACTTAATCATTGTCACGATAACATGAAAGAAAAGTGGGATTAATGTGCTTATTGGAGATTTCAATTGTTCGTATCCCAAAAGGATTATATTCATAACTTCCACAATAATTGCTAAAACTATTCATAACTAAAAATATGGATTTTTAGGGTTTAAAACTTGATCCCTTGATCCAAAGAAGAGAAATAATTTACTATTCTAAAGTTAGGATAGTGGATACGAATCCTTTGCCAATATTTTTATTTTAGAAATAGGAATGGAAACTAAATTAAGCAATGATAATTAGGGTTGGACGTTCAATCGAGCCAAGTAAAAAAATTTTGAGTTATTCGAGTTCATAAGTCATACTTTACGATTCAAACTTTATTTGAATTGAGTTAAATTATCGAGTTTCTATACAAATTTAATTGTAGTTATTTATAATGTTATAATACATATTGATTTCAATTTAAATGACTTTCTATATCCATAGACAATATACATACATACATATAATGTTATACATACATATTGATTTCAATTTAAATGACTTTCTATACAAATTTAATTGTAGTTATTTATAATGTCATTATACTTGACAACCTGGACAGCTGGCCACTGCAGTGTCGAGCTGACTGCGGTGGTGAAACTTCCACTGCAGGGACATTCGTAATGCAACGACAATCATAGCAAAAAGGCAGAAATATTTATAACAAGACCAACTAAGACTTGAGTTATACAAAATACAGAAAATAAACATGAAAAATACAAAAATGGATGCATTAAACATTGATGTGGGGTGTCGACTGTGCTAACGCTTGGCAAAAGATTGATAATTCAGTGTAAATATGCCAGTATAATAATGCCAAGTATAGGTCTTTTGCGTGCAAGTATACACGGCCAGCAAGTAATACAACAGTAAGCTGAGTATCGAATCCACAGGGATTGACCAAGAACTTAATTGCTCAATATTTACTTGTTAGAGGGGAACAAAAGTGTTTGAAAATGTTTTGGATTTTAAATTTAAAAGATAGCTAAAACAAAGTAATAAAAGTGGGAATAGTTTGGAAAACGAAAAAGTAGTCAAATGAATGATGAGCGTTGGCAATGGATGCTTGGATTTCATGTTAACTATGCCAGCTTATAGTAATGTCCTTCCTTGGATTTATTGCCGAGTAGATTTAAAACTAGTATTGCCTCTGTCGATAGCAATATCCTAAGTTAATCACGATGAAACCCCTATATGTCTATAGTGAAGCTTTTCATTAATTAACTTGATTAAGTGTCAATATATACTCATAAGGGATAAATTCACTTCAGGTGTAAGTTTCTTCTACTTGAATATCTTCTATCGAAACTTCTCTCCTTAGTACCTGGCAACTGATCGTTACCCCTAAGTCTCTTAAGATATTAAGAAATAATAAGCATACAATGCTAACTATCGTATGTCAAAGAATTTAAGGAAATAAAGTGCTCGCAGATAGACAATAATGTCAAGGCATTTAAATTATTAAAAACCAAACATAAACTAAGCATTATTCGCAAACATCCCTAACCAACTATAAAAGCTTAGTTCATGGTTGGGGGATCCATCCACAAAATATCATGGTATCTTAACATCATCATTCAAATAAAAATTAAACTAAGAGAATGGCCAGAGAAGAAGGTCCGTCGACGCAGTCCTTCAAATGCTCCAGAGCTCTCAGTCTAAGACGGTCGAACCATGTCGCCTCTAGCTTCCTCTTTCACCACGGTGTAGCCTCTCAATGTCTCTCGATTCATGGTTTGGTTCTCTTTTAAATAGGCATGCGTGGAAACCCTAGGTTGGGTTTAAAACTTGAAAAATCGGATAAACACCAGGATATGTGCGTTATCATCTTATCTTCTGTTTAAATTTTAGGGCTGACATGTACTTGGTTCAACGGCTACTTTGACCAAGCATCAGACTTTAATCCTTTGTCAACCGAGCTTGGCAATTTCTGGTCTAAATGTGCCAACTGCAACTCAACAATTCTCTTCTTTTCCTTTTTTTACTCCCACGCTAATTTGTTATGCCTGCCTACCTCTGACCTGCTTCAATACTAGCAAAAACAACCCTTCACACAGGCAAAAGAACAATTCCTAACTACTTATGCAAATGCATGATTTTAACAACTAAATGCAAACATGTATACTCAAGGACGAGCAAAATCATTATGAAATAAGCATAAAAATCAGTACTTTTGAGGAGTTAATGCCCCCTAAACCTAGCTCATTGCTTATCCTCAAGTAATGCAACTAAAAATCTATAAAAAGAGAAAAAATGAGAGAGTACCTCGGAAAAATTGTAATGATTTCCAACACCAGCCAGGTAGCAAAATATGATCATATGTCTGTCCTCAGATATCCAGTGCAATAATGCCAGCAAATAAGCAAATTCAAGTGCAACAATATAATTCTAGCCCAAGGTCATGAAGTGTGCATGAAGTGGGGGCAATATGCATCAAATTTACTCAACTCCCTTAGTTATCTTTACTACCCAAACTCAGAATTATTATATTGTTTTTTATTTGCCAAGGGTGTTTTTAAGCTAACATTTAATTAGGGTCACGTCATGTACTATTTGGCGTGAGACATAAGAGGGAGCAAACCACGAATACCCACGTTAATCCAGATTATATCACTAAGCTAACCAAATACACTCATACCCTAAAGTTTTGTTGGCTTGAGAAATAAGAAGGATCAAATCACTAAGACCCAAGTTACTTATTGTCTCTAAGGTAGAGGAGTGTTCTAAAATATTTTAGCTTTTGGCAAAATATTGTTGCCTTATTCTTTCTTTCTACCATGG
This sequence comes from Hibiscus mutabilis, assembly GCA_019671005.1. Classification (NCBI taxonomy): domain Eukaryota; kingdom Viridiplantae; phylum Streptophyta; class Magnoliopsida; order Malvales; family Malvaceae; genus Hibiscus; species Hibiscus mutabilis. The sequence goes on from CM033731.1 coordinate 42,301,470, forward strand.
CATATATTTTTTATTCTTTTTTCTGAGTTCAGCTTCAAGAATTCTAAGTTTGTCTAGGGAACTAGATGCATATCACGTGTTTAAGTGAGACTAAAGTTTCCTAAGCTAGAGATCAATTACCAAGCTACTTGGCATCACTAACATGCTGGCATACAGTTTCTAAGATCAAATTTCTTCATCGGACAGATAAGTCTAGAACAAATTCTACTAAACTATGAGTGTTGGCAAAATTCTTAGTATAAAAATTAACCGAGGCAAAGAGAAAAAAAATTAGTGGTTTGGTATGTATACTTCATACATGGCAAACTAATGTAAACAAAATGAAAACTGAAATATAAACATGCATGAATGTCATGGCAATAAATGTGAGACAACCCCCCAAACCAAAGGTGTGCATTGTCCGTAATGCATGAAAATAACAAATATATACAAATGAAACATAAAATGCATGAATATGTGAATAAAATGAAATAAAATGCAAGGAGTTTAAGTGGAGAAGGACTCCCCTTCAGAGGCTTATGGCCGTGAAATACGAGCCTTTCTCTTTACAAAGCTTCCTCTATTGGGAGTCATGTGCTTCTTTCGTTTGAGGCTGGGATTTGATCTGGCCATAGAAGCTCCGATATCATGGAGAACTTCCTTAACAATCTTTGTCAGCTCAGAGGCAACTAGAATGTTAGTGGCAGCAGATGATGCATGGGCGGCAAGTATTGCGGCAGGTTTGGAATGAACATCACCATCAGACTCTTTAGAGGTGTCAGTTTTGATAGACTCAACTTGAACATGCAAAACTAGAACGGTGGCATCTGATTGTTGCGTTAGAGTGTGAACAGATTGAGGGCTTGGTGGCATTCCTTCTCGGGCAGCAAACACAGCTAGAAATTCTGGAAACTTTGGCAATAGATCAGTGGCAACGCCCTCTAGAGTGGTGTTGAAGGCTTGGTCTCCAAAGACAATATATTGTCAGAGCATGAAATTCTGCTCCTCAGCTTCTGGAGAATGAGTTATTGCCGCTAGAAAATCTAGGAAAGTAATACCAAGGCTTTGGTTGGCATCGTTTCTGGCATTGGTGTCTCAGGTTTTGCCTTGGTTGGTTTGGTAGTAGACACTGGCTCAGCGGCCTTTCCTTTGCCCTTTTCTTTTGCCTCCATGGTAATTAATTGCTTCTATAGTGCATGGGTGATTGTTCATTTGCATTTTTGTGTGTTGTTTGAATCTAGTCTTGACACATTATGGAGCCTGCAAATTTTAGTTATCAAATAAGGAAAAACCAAACTACCACTGCCCTTACCAACACATTTGTAGGTTTTCTCGATTATCAACTGACCTATATTAATTTTTTTGCCCATCATGATGGAATACAATAGTGCCATCTTTTCCTTAGAGATAGTTTCGTTGTGCGTGGTACGAATCAGGTTTGCCTTTAAAAAATGGTTCCACCCCCTCGGTTGTGGCTTTAGTACCAACCTTTTCACAGTCCTATGACCCTTGGATGAAATAGTCGACTTTGTGTCGGGCTTGCATAAGTCCTTCAAAATCATCTTCCTCTTGGCATCGTCTAAAGATTCAACAAAGGCCAAATATTCTTCTCATGTTCCATCTAACTCATACAACACATTAATATACCCTTCATCAAAATGAACACACATACCTCTTATACATAGAAAAGGACAATCCCATAGTCAGATGGGCATAAAACTCGCGGACGATGGTGGAATTGACCTCTCCGGGCTGTTGGCAAAAGGTCTCTCATTTGTGCATCATGATGATGGCAACTAGTTCAGGCTAGTAACCAAGATTGGGCTCGTTCTTGAACTCAAAGCCCTTCTCGTAGCAAAAGGTTCTTGCTGCAAAATTTTCTTCATACTTCTTTTGGATTTCTTCATTGAATAATATCTTTAACGGTGTCGAAGAAGAAGCCATAAGAGAAAGTTGGGAAAAGTTAATGGTGATCAGAGAAAAGGATTAAGAGAAAGCTTGGATTCTTTGAATTCTTGCCGTACGAGAAAGATGGATAGAGTAAAGATTTAGCTAAGGGGAAAAATCAGAATTAAATAGAGGAAGAGGGAAACAGTTAAGGGTTTTAATGGTGCTATTAAATAGGAATAATGATGAAGAAGTGTCAGTTATGCGTGTTTAGGGAATAGGGATAATGATGGGCTAAGAGATAAAGATAAAGAGACGGCGTAGGAAAAATGGATAAAGTGATCCTCCACAACCGTGGTCTTAGTGCATATGCGAGTTTTGTACGAGTGCATAATGTTTGCAGCTCAAAATCAAAAAATCTTCCATAGAACCTTTCCTTGTTAATTTCATTATATTTGCAAAAATGTAATGTACAAATACGTTAATGAATGAATGCAAGAGGTATCAATTCAAGAAAAAGTACTTAGAACAACTTTCATTAGCCAAAAGGTTCAAATACGAAGAGTAGAAATAAAACTAAAGATAACAACTAGCCCTAGCCCCTAGGTTCACTACTTCATTCAGCATCCGGTTCAGCGCCTGTCCCAACTCATTATCAATGCCGACGTATTACTATAGGTGAATGGCTATAAAACGTCATAGTGTCGTGCAAGCGTACATGGTCGATGCAAGTATAGTAGACATATACGAATCCGTCGGATATTAATCGCACGAGGACGATTGTTTAAATGCTTAAAATTGTTAGTGCAACAAAAGAATAAAATAAGATAAATTTTAGTAAAGTCGTTGGAGCAATACTTGAAAATAAAGATAGAAGAAATGTGATAATGATAAGATGAGATCCCTAAAATGATTCTTCAGTAGAATACTAAATGTTACCACAAGGTGTAAGAAATACATGAATGTCGGTGCAATGAATAACAATGAATATCTTACCAAACTTCACTTCTACTTCTAATCAAGGACTTGTATAAGCCCACTTACCACACCTTCTAATGATAGCTAATATAGCAAATACAAGAACAAGTGAGTTAACTTCCATTGTGCTCCTATGCAACTTTCGTTATCATGAGCTGTCACTACATCTTCCAATGACAGTGACTATAATAAACACTTTCGTGCCTAAAAACATTCAAACCCAAAGATTAAACAATAAAAGAAAGTAAAATAAAATAACATTCAGTCTAAAAATAAAGTGTACTTCTATACAAACTTGAAATAAAGAGTATTCATCAACATTGAAAATAGAAATGCAAAAGACAAATGGGGATTACTATTCCTAAAGGCTCTTGACTCGATTTTACATTTCCTCATTATGTTGCAATTAGAACTTCTCGTCAGAAATTGATCTGCATCCGTTTCAAGTTGGTTGGCCCAAGAGAGAGCTTAGGTCGCCATGGCCAAGAGGGAAAAGGCTCCCAAAATAAAGGAAAAAGATGATATGAGCCATATCTTTTAGGGTAAGAATACATGTATATATATCCTTATAACTTTCCAATTGGGTGTTTACAGGTGTCCTTATTATATTTTCTGGATAAAATTTTGTACATGACAGTTGTACTAATGGACAGCTCATAAATTTTTGATCTTATCCTAATAGATGTCAATGCAGCGACAATGGCTGTTTCAATGCATCGACATCATATCCGGATAAAAGTTGTTGTAACTAATTGCTAGCTTATTGTCCTTTGATCTTATCTTCTTACCAGCGTTATTTGATCTTATCTTTTTGTCAGCTATCAATGTGGCGACAGTCCTAGATGCAATCTAAACAACGCTTATGCAACGACATCAGTATTACAGTAACATCCCAATACGGCGACAGTCTTGACTACAATTTTGAAGAACTCATACAACGATATTAGCAGCAAAAATGTGATAAATTCAAGGATAATTCAAGAAAGAGCTATTGAGTTAAAAAAATGCAAATACAAAGATGAAAATGCTAAAATGCATGCAAAGGTTAACTAAATGGTGACAAATTAACCAATAAATAAGGTGATAACACATGCTCTTTAGAGTACCATCACACCCCCAAACTTAAGTTTTTGCTTGTCCTCAAGCAAAATAAAAATCAACATGGTTAAACACTGATTGATAAATATTCTAGCTACTTGAATCATCTCAACTATCAATGAATTAATTACATCTACATGATAGAAGATTGCATCGACAACTCATGAATATGAATGAATGAATTTACAATTTCATCAATGCTTAGCATTATGCCTCATATCACAGATTCTTTCTACCTAAACAACATTTATTTAATTATATTATATAAGCATTTAATTTTTTTTCTTTTTTCTTTCTTTTTGTATAAGCAGCGAGGGATATCATTGAATGAATTCACCCTAGATTCCTGAGAAGTAAGATATTGCGCAACGAATCCTTAGAGAGTACTTTATTGCTTCGACACACACTCATACAGTGACAGCCTTTAGCCAGATTCATTTTTCTAACTCATGCATTAGAGTGTTCACCCTTAAGCTACTTTCATATTACACCCACATTGAAGTGTTTTTTTTACCCAATACACAATCTATAAACATATGTAACAACAACTGAACTAGGCAGATTCATCTAAGATCTAAGAGATGATGCTAGAAATTCATTACTCAAGCAACCAAATTCATTCACAATAGAATTCTAATAAAACATTCCATCACATGTATCAAACCAATTCATTGACAATCATGATTCAAGAATTAAGTATCGAATGTAAGAAAAAAATTTATAGCACAAAATGAACATTGCATTTGCTTAATTTTTTTGAAATGGGGGTGCATTTCAACCCTAAGTGTATACCCCCAAATTAAAGATTGCATTATCCACAATGCAAAGAATAGAATGCAATGACAAAATGTGTAACAAAAGGAAAATAACAACTACATGAAATGCATGATCAGAACAAACTAAAAAAATTAAAAACAAGCTAACTCAGTGTTCCTCTACTCCCGATGTGGTTGCATGGTGCTTCTTGTATTTGGAGAGCTTCTTTTTTGTCTCTTTGACTTTGCACAGTCCTTGAATTGTTCCTTGGTTGCTGGCTTGGCCCCGGCATCATCAGGTGCCTCATGAGTAAGAAATAACACCCTGAGTGGCCTAGTGAAAACCACCATTACCAAAGGGTTTGTTTTACTCTTCCTTCGATGACATAAATAGCTTCTGCCAGTCTAGCTCCATCTCGCTACAGTATTGCATCCACAGCCTCCGATGCGATGACAATTTCTGTAGTAGCATCTTCATCTTCTTTTTTTCTTTTGTCTCAGCTTAGCTCTATCCGTAGTTTTCTCCTCTTGTTTTAATTTAGCTAGGGCAGCATCAGCCTCTTCTTATTTAGGAGAACACACCTAGTGAAATCCGAGTGCACCCATAATAAGTGCCAATTTATTATTTCATTATGACAAGGGTTGCCTTGGAGAGTCATTTTTGATACTTCTTAAAGTCCCTCCGTACCCTCCAACGAGTGATAATTCTGCCAAAAAAAAGTTGGACCAATGTGATTGCAACCATTCCCACTTGTGTTACCTTGGTGGAGGTGTCTTTCTTTCGTGTTCCTTTGAAGTCCATGCATACCCTCCACCTTGGTACTAACTTGCAAGGCAAGATGTCAATGTGATGAATATTTCTAAAATCTAACCATTTGATTACCTCGTTCTCATCGACTACCATCATAGGTAAATGTAACCTTTGTTACGGTGACAATTACTACTCTAGCTAATTATCGTATCAATCCTCTACTAGAATTCTGTGTGAATCAAGTGAATGACCAATTCTATGAAGTTTTCCAAGCATCCAACCACCACTTTGTTTAGGCTTTTCAAACATCTCCATCAGTAGAGATTTTGGCGCAACACTAGTATCGGAGGGAATCACCACGAATAAAGTATCTTCTCCCAAATATTCATACCCTTCTTTTGATGGCTTCAAATCTAACATCGTTTGTTCCTCGTGAAATACTTTCTATGGATGAGGTGATTTTTTTAAGAATTCCAATTATTCAACAATTATTTGCTCAGATTCTATTGACAAAGTATTGCCAACTTGTTGATCCTGCACGTAGTCATGAACTTGTTGTGGCAAAGGTGAAAATGACACTTCAAAATGCTCCCACACTTTAGGTTGAGCCGACAATGTCAATTTCCGCTCATTTGGCATGTGAGTGACAATTCTTGGAACAGGTTTTGTTGGTGCATCAACAATCTCTTCAGATGTAATCTTTTCATTATGATCCACTTCTCCACTTTCTTGAGTTGTTACATTTGATTCCTTATTTCTCAAAAGTGTACCTTGTGGTCTAGGATTCATTGTGGAATCAAGATGTCTTGGTTGTACGTGTAGTGCGTGAATCGATAAGGAATTTCCTTAAACAATTGCTTCAGTCTGAGTGAAATGCTCTCGTATCAAAGGTTCAAGAGCTGCAAAGGGATCGATGTGGAATTTGGGGTATACTATTGATGCATGGGTGTTTGTGCATGCAGATGTGACAACTGAACATATTGTGGATGCACCTGATTTTGCTGATGCATATGATATTGTTAATTGAATTATGACTACAGTGGAGTGTAAGTCCCTTATCTTGGATTATAAGTGACATGGGACAAAGTATTCCCATATCGAAATGTCCTAGAAAATTGATCAAAATTCTAATTTCCCCAAGACTGTTGATTGCATGCAGAACCATTATAAGAATTGCCATAAGAAGTGTTCCGTAAGAGTTGTGGACAATCTTCAAAACTATGGTTGTCATCGCAAATCTCACAGCTGAATGCAGGGACATCGACTTTTCGGGCTACTCTAGGCATTTGCATGGATTTGATCGTGTTGTCCAATTCTGAAATTTCTACCGAGAGTGCTGCATAAACATCCTATTTGGAAATCATGCAATCTCAAATGGTTCGACATCTACCCTCCATTATATTTGTTTCTCTATCTTTATAGTACACCTAAAAAATAATAAAAGAAAATAAAATTAATAAAAAAATTGCAATAACAAAAATAAACACCAAACGAAAACCATCCCCAATAAGGGCGCCAAAACTTGATCGGCTATAAAACGTCATAGTGTTGTGCAAGCATACACAATCGATGCAAGTATAGTAGACAAATGCAAATCTGTCGGATATCGATCCCACGAGGACGATTGTTTAAATGCTTAAAATTGTCAGTGTAATAAAATAATAAAATAAGATAAATTTTAGTAAAATTGTTGGAGCAATACTTGAAAATAAAGATAGAAGAAATATGATAATGATAAGATAGAATCACAAAAATATTCTTTAGCAGAATACTAAATGCTACCACAAGGTGTAAGAAATAGATGAATGTCGACGAAATGAAGAGCAATGAATATCTTACCAAACTTCACTTCTACTTCTAATCAAAGACTTGTATAAGCCCACTTAACACACCTTCCAGTGGTAGCAAATAAAGTAAATACAAGAACAAGTGAGTCAACTTTCATTGTACTCCCATGCAACTTCCATTATCATGAACTTTCATTTCATCTTCCAATGGCAGTGACTACAATAAACAGTACCATGCATAAAAACATTCAAACCCAAAGATTAAACAATAGAAGCAAGCATAATAAAATAACATTCAATCTAAAAATCAAGTGTACTTCCATACAAACTTGAAATAAAGAGTATTCATCAACATTGAAAATAGAAATCCAAAAAACAACTGGGAATTACTATTCTTAGCGGCTCTCGACTCGATTTCACATTTTCTCCTTGCGTTGCACTTAGAACTTCTCGTCAGAAGATGATCTGCATCCATTTCAAGATGGTTCACCCAAGGGAGAGCTTATGCCGCCATGGCCAAGAGGGAAAAGGCTCCCAAAATGAAGGAAAAAGATGATATGATATGAGCCTCCTCTTTTGGGGTAAGAATATATGTATATATATCCTTATAACTTTCCAATTGGGTGTTTATAGGTGTCATTCATAGATTTTCTGGATAAAATTTCATACAGGACAGTTGTACTAATAGACAGCTCATAATTCTTTGATCATATCTTGATAACTGTCAATGTGGTGACAATGACTGTTTCAATGCACCGACATCATGTTCGGACAAAAGTTGTTGTAACTAACTGCCAGCTTATTGTTCTTTGATCTTATCTTCTTGCCAGCGTCATTTGATCTTATCTTTTTTACAGCTGTCAATGCGGAGACAATCTTGGACGCAATCTAAACAACTCTTATACAGAGACATTAGTATTGCAGCAACATCCCAATGCGATGATAGTCTTGGCTGCAGTTCTAGAAGAACTCATGAAGCGACATTAGCAGCAAAAATGTGATAGATAATTCAAGAAAGAGCTCTTAAGTTAATAAAATGCAAATAGAAATAGGAAAATGCTAAAAATGCATGCAAAGGTTAACTAAATGAGGATAAATTAACCAATAAATAAGGTGAAACACATGCTCTTTAGAGTACCATCAGCAGGTCCGTTGCTTTATTAGACAAAATTTGCACATACTGGGCAAATCCTCACACTTGGTTTCTAAATTTGACCATTTCATGATTCTACCTCTAAATTGTTTGAGTACCTGCTTCAAATTTACGTTTTAGTGTCTTGTCTTCTACCTGTAGTGCTCTGTCGAAGCTAGCGAGCTAGTTCTTCAGATCTTGTACAGCACCTTCTATTTCTGCCACTTTCTTCTTTAATTCCTCATTTTCTTGTTAAATGTTAACTCTTTCTTTATTATATTACCCCTGTATGTCTCTTTCAAGTTGAGAAACTTGTGATCTCAGTTTCGAATTCAATGTCTGCTCTTCCTCTAAGTTCTGCTTGGTCTGGATATGTGAATCTTTAACTCCTGATTTTTCTTCTTTATCGCTCTCCTAGTTTCTTCATACAATTTCTTATAGCTCTTTGCATCCTTCATAGCTTCTTTTAGCTGTTCAGTCAATTCTTCAACCATCTTGCTCGAACTACCCCTCTGTGTTTTTATTCTTTTAACAAGCGGTATGGGTTTTATTCAAATCTTTTGATTCATCAATGACTTTTTGCTTTTCTTTCTAAAGTGTTTTTTCACGTCCATTCTGAATATCAAGGTCCAGCTTCATCATAGTGGTTTCATTTTTGAGGTCACTGATCCTTTTCTCGTATCCTCTCAAGGCCCGTTCATGGTCTTGCTTTATCTTATCCAGTGCTGAGGGAGCATTCTTTACATGTTCATCAGTGAATCGAACATTACCTAGATTTGCCTGAGGAATGTTGTTATTAATCCTACGAGCCTTCCAAGCCTCATATTCTGGAGTAACTTCTTTTGAATCCATGTACGGTTCTACCATTCTAGGTTCCTTACACGCATCAACAATACCTTGTACTTTGGTCTTGTAATCATCAGTTTTATGTGCAAACTCAAATCGTGCCATCCCTTTATTTGCAAGAATAAATTGTCTTGATGCCAACTGTGTCAATACTAGTAAAGGACAATATGTCGTTCCTCCCCACACTCTCGGTAATAAGACCCAGTCTTTATTCCTGCATCAGTATAAATAACTTCTTTTAATTAACCAAGGGGCCTTTCACACAATGTCAATATCCTTCATATCTTTAAAACACTAAATCCATTGATCTTCTGACATCTTTTCAATTGTGTACTGTCGAAGGTGTTCTTCTAATGGTGAATAAGTGCTAAAAAACCTATTATAACTGTAAGTTATTTTCCACCAGTGTCATCGAAACCAAACCTCTAAGAGTTGTGCACAACCAATGAATCTCCCTACCTCTAACTTTCTGCAAGCAGTCAATGACTTGAATGTTTCTGCTAAGATTGTCGGTACCAAATCAATACCTTTCTCCAAATGTTCGAACAACCCCAACATAGACGGATCAATGTAATCTAAAGTTTTAGGGAGCAAGACTAACCCTTAAATTCATAAAGCAAATAAACTTGTTTTCCTCGATAGGTCCTCACTTATAAGAATTAATCCCCAAATAACCCTTCAATTTATGCACTCATTATCCTCTTTCTGGTCAACGTTTCCTTTTTTAGCTAATTTCCCATTAAACCAGTACTCATTCATTCCCGTAACAGTTTTAATTTCTTTCTAAAACTCTGATGGTTATGAGGTCTAGTATAAACCTTATTTTTTTGAATTTTTGGACAGTACAGCAAAGCTTCGTACTTTTCAATGGTTGGTGTCATGTCCACACTCCCAAAGGTAAAACAATTGTACGTTGAGTTTCAGAACTGGTTCATGACCCTAAATAGTTCTCGGTCTACTTGAACATCTAATAACAGTGTTATGTCCTCGTACCCTTGTTGGAAGCGATTCTTCATGTCGGAGTCCCGCTAATCCCATATTATCTTTAGTTTCGGTAGAAACTCATTTTGTTTGGAATTTATATGAGTATAACTTTGCATCTGTGACACATGATCTCCTCGAATATTGTCCCCTTTCTTGAACTGTATTTCCTGAGACCAGGTCAACACTAACGAATGTCTTCTCCTTGTCTATCAGACCCTTCAGCCATTATGATCGTCTTCATTTGACTTACCCTTGAATCAACACCTCTAATATGATGCAATGATATGTCGCATGTACAAAAAACAACAAAACAAAAGAAAATAAAAAAAAACAATATGTCAGTACGGTGAAATACTCATATAAGCAAAGATTAAATTGTTAAAAGAAATACATAACAAGCAAAAATAACTCGAGAAATGTATTTAATGACACAAACATCCTAACAACAAGTTGTCTAGTTCTCTATGGTTATCCGCGTGGCTCTAGTGGGGTGGACTCTTATATTCACAAAAATATGGTTTAATCTAGACTTTGGGTACTCGAACTATCATTAGTGTCTACTAAGACAACAAGACATCGATTTGGGGGCGTACGTTCCCTTATGCCATACGGAGGTGAAGACTCCACAAAACTGGTATTTAGAAGAAGAAAAAAATTTCCACACAGAGGTGGAAAGTCCCATGTAAGAAAATGTCTCGTTCCCACTTAAAGGACAAAGCTCATGTAGAAGGCTTATGGATGAATGGCAGTATGTTCACCCAATCACTCAAATAAAATGCAATATTTTCATTTTTCCTATAAACACAATTAATAATTAATGAAGAAATTAAATTTGAATTATTATTTAAAAATGCTAAAATGCAACACGAAATTATTTAAGGTCTGACTCGCAAAAATTGTCTCCGGCGGAATCGCTATGCTGTCGAAACTATTTTTTAAAATAAAAATATCTTGGACGATTTATTTTGGGAATTAGGGAGTTTTAATTAAAGAATCAATTAAATTAAATAATTGGCTTAAAATTTAAAATTTAAGGCTTTATACAATTTAAAATTTAAACGCACAAGTTAAATTTTTTGGATTTATGGATTGTATATTATTTATTTAATATTGGATTTATTTATTTATTTATTTATTACAAATTGTATTTTTGAAAAGTTTGGATTGTATTTGAACTTGAACGAGTTTATTTTTTAATAAAATTTATAATAAGAGATTAATACAAAAAAAGTACAAGGAAAATTAACATGTCAAAGAACCACTATGATATAAGTTAATAGGCTTATATCCACACCTAATCTTAAGTCCCTTGTAAACATCAAACGAGTATCATTTAAAATAACATTATAAACAAAAAGTGGGATAACATCTTAAATAAATCGATTTATTTTTGTTAAAACTATTCTCATAAGACAATGAATTATCTTGTCAGCATTTCGATAAATCTAACGAAAAGATTCATATCGAAACATTGCCTTCAATCTTCAAACAATCACCATTAACTAACCGAACTCAAAACAATCATTATATATATAACAAGATTAAATAACTTCAAAACAATCAGATTCAACAACTATCTTCACAAAACGCAAATCCTTGAGCCAAGAAAGACCCTCCCGAAATGACATAACCTCGGCCACTCACGGGTCCATGGCAACATGCTTAAAGGCTAAAGCCAGTGCATGACCGGAGAAATTGTTGAGAGTTGTTATTAGCAAGTTGTAAATTAGTTATGCTGGTCTGTTAGTATTAGCAGTTAGTTTGTTGGTTTTGTTAATAACTGATTTGCTGATTAGTTAGTGTAGTATAAAGCCATACTTGATGTAAGTTAATACGATTGAATGAGAATCAAGAAAGGCATTATTCATTCTATGTGTCAAATTTAACATGGTATCAGTGTTTGGGTTTCTTTCGATCCATATTTTTTTCCTTTCCTTTGATTCTCTTTTGGGCTTGTTCTCGTTAGCCACTTTGTTTTGTTTCGATTTCTTGCTATCTTTTGCACCCCTGATTTGGGATTTTCAAATTCCAGTTAGGGATTTCGCGATATTTGTGCATTTTTTCCTCTTCTTAGAATGCCTCCTGCTACTGATTCTTCGGTAATTGACTTCAATCATCCCTTGTTTTTGCATCCGTCCGACACTCCTTGTGGTATTTTGGTTTCTCATTGACTCGTCGGCATCAATAATTACAATATTTGGAGTAGATCTGTGAGAATTACTCTTCTGGCCAAAAACAAGTTGACATTCGTTGATGGTGATTGCCTCAAGGAAGATTATGAAGCTAGTCTGCATTCTCAATGGGAGTTGTAGCGATCTCTTCCTTACGCTAAAAAAACGAGGTTTTAAGGTGTTTGAAGTCTTTTGAGTATTTTAAAAAATATTTTTCATTGAGGTTTTAAAAAAAGTCGTATTATTTTAAAAATAGAGTCGTCACCGGCCACTAAGGTAGGTGGGCACCATAAAACCAGAGATTTTAAAAATATCAGGTTCGAGAGTAAGTTACGGATGAGGAAGGATTAGCACCTCACACCGCCCAAAATTGGTACTTTAATAATTACCGCTTTAATATTAAACTTTCCGGATTAAAGTAACGATTAAATTAAAATTTGGTTATAAGCGCGAGTAGATTTTAAAGGCCCTGCTATTCGAGAGTAAACCGAAAGACCACCATCACTACGCTTGATACTGGCCACGTTTGCGCTCGAATAAAAGGGCACCGCATCGACAATTTATTCGAAATGCAACTTAAAACATGACAACATGAATAAATACAATGCAATAAACATATAAATAAATACTAAAATGATAAAATACTAATCTAACATAAATAAAATTCTAATATGAAACATACATACATAAATATTAATCTAACTTAAAAATATAATAATTAAGGTAAAATATTTAATGCTTATACCTATAAAAAATATCTATATATGAAGCTAGTAATTTACATATACATATATATGCAAGGACAAATATTTATTATTATATATATATATTTAAAATATAAAGTTTAAGGTGAAATATATACCTATATTATTTATTGAAAATATACTTATTTATATATTAAATTAGTAGTTTATATATATCTATATGTATATTTACAAAAAAAACAAGTATCTATTATTATTTATATATAGGGTAATTTAAATAAAATATCATTCTTTGTTTTACATGAAACCTTATATATAATATATATGAAAATATAAAAAGGTTATAAAAATATGAACTAAAAAATAAAAAACATATATACATATATTTTATATATTATATAATATATACAAAATAAAATACTTGGTATAATGATAATAATAATAATAATAACAATAATAACAAAATGCATGGTTTAAGCTAATATATACAAAACATTATAAATCTAAATATTAGAGACTAAAATGCATGAATATTTAATTACATGGCATGAAAGGACATAAAAGAGGGACTAGAATGAACAAAATGCAATATTCATGGGCATAAATTACATGACAATAAATAGAAGTGCTGAACATTGAATAAATATAGAACATGTGACTAAATTAAACTAAAATATAAAAGAAAAGACACAAACAAAACACAAAAGGGCGAAAATAAAAACGCATAAAAAATAAGGACCAAATGCAGAATTATTCCATGATAGAAAACAGACGAGTTGGAAGTTTGGGGGCCAAGAGAGTAATTAGACCACTGGCACAAAACAAAACGGGATTAAAACTGAAGGACCACTTATGTAATTAGACCCTTTTTGTAAAACACGGACACCAAACGATGTCGTTTTGTGTATTCTGGCTTAAAACATTAAGAAAGGTTTTTTTTTTCATTTCGAATGGATTAAAGAAACCCTACTTCATTCTAATATTCTCCCTCGCTATCTTTTTCTCTCCAATCTCGAATGGCGCCGCACCCTTCTTTTCAAGCCGTTCACCGGCCACGGCAGGGCAGCAACGGCGAGATCAGGTAACTTCGAACCTTCTTTTTCCTTAGCTTTTAACTTTTGATTTAAAAGATTTAAAATAACAAAAAAGAAAAACTTTTGATTCGAAAATAAAGCGGATTTGAATATGAAACTTCAAAATTTTATTACTACTTTTTTGTTTACAACTTCTAATTTTTTTTCCTTTTTTTAAAACCAAAGACCCCTTTTTTGATCTCATTTGTTTCAGTTTATATACCCAATTTTTACACTGAAAACTAACAAATATTTATTTTTTAATAGATGCTGCAGATCTGATTTGTTTTTGGCCAGATATTGGGGATTCTTGGTGAGATATGGCAGGGTATGGCGAGTTGGATTTGGTGAGTGAGGCATGGAGGTTGCATGGTGGTTAGTCAAGTGGCAAAGGGTTGTTCAGGGTTAGGTTATTAATTTTAAGTTTAATTTAGGGATGGTAGATTTAGGGATTATGGTTAATTTTGGGGACTGAATTTGGGGTTTTTAGATGGCCGGCGGCGGGAGGCTTGGTTGGCGGCGATGGTGGGATGAGAAGATTGTGGCGGATGAAGGGTTAGAGGGGATTAAGGTTAGGGTTTTTATGGTTCGGGTCGGGTCATGGGTTTGAACCAGGTTTGGTTTGGGTTTTGGGTCAGTCTGAACCGGGTTTTAAGTTTAGGTTGAAAATGGGTCATTACAGCTGCCCCTCTTTGCTTGTTGTCGTGTAACGGCAATAGAGCAAAGCCTAAAAATGACCCGTTTTGTCCAGTCTGGCTGAGCTTCTTCCCTGTTGGCATATGTCTTCTTTCTTCGGTAGATCTTCTTTCTTTTCAATGCATGTCTTCTTTCTTGACTTGATTGATCCATTTTGTCACTCTCGGGGAAGCAAAATCTTCAAAATAGGGGGTTGTCCGTTGGGGAAGCAAAATGAGTCCAACTCGCTATATTATTGATGACAAGCTAATTCCTAAAGAAAACTTGACCCAGCTGCAACACTAACGAGGAGGCAGGGTCTACCAAATTCGATCCAGCTGTAACACTAACGAAGAGGCAAGACCGATGAATGAAAATTTCAATGTCTGATCCAGCTACAACTCTAACGAAGAGGCAAAATCAGAAATTGAAAACTTCTTCTTCTTTTTTTGAACTTTTTCTCTTTTTTCACTTTTTTGAATTTTTTTGAATTTTTTTCTCTTTTCTTTTTTTTTTTGGATTTTTTTAGATACAACATTGATAAAACTTTAAGGTTGGTAAATTTTGACCAAGCTACAACACCGATGAAGAGGCATGGTCTAAAGTTAGTAACGTTGATCCAGCTACGGCACCGACGAAGAGGCAAGATCAAAAGTTAATGAATTTGGTCTAGCTACAACACCGACGAAGAGGCAAGATCGAACGTTAGTGAATTTGGTTCAGCTACAACTTCAACGAAGAGGCAGAACCGAAAGTTATATTTGACCAGGCTACAACACCGACGAAGAGGCAAGGTCTGAAGACTTGATCCAGCTACCACTCTGAAGAGGCAATATCAGAAAATTGAAAACTTCTTCTTCTTTTTTCATTCATTTTTTTCATCATTTTTTGCTCTTTTTTGCCCCCTTTTTTATTTTTTTATTTTTCTTTTTTTCTCTTTTTTGCTTTGCTTTTTTTGATTTTTTTAGATACAACATTGATCAAACTTGAAAGTTATTAAATTTTGACCAAGCTACAACACTGACGAAGAGGGATGGTCTAAAGTTAGTAACATTGATCCAGCTACGACATCGATGAAGTGGCAGGATCAAAAGTTAGTGAATTTGGTCTAGCTACAACACCGACGAAGAGGCAAGACTGAGAGTTAGTGAATTAGGTTCAGCTGCAACACCGACGAAGAGACAGAACCGAAAATTAGATTTGACCAAGCTACAACACTGACGAAGAGGCAATGTCTAAGGATTTGATCCAGCTACAACTGTGACGAAGAGGCAGGATCGGAGGGTTGGTTTCTTTGTGATCAAGCTACGACTCTGACGAAGAGGCATGATCAGAATTTGGCAAATTTTGGTTCAGCTACAACACCGACGAAGAGGCAGAACCGAAAGTCAATCAAGTCGGATCTATCCATACCATAAACTGAGGGATAAGATCGAATTTTAGCTCTTGGACTCCACTAGACCATCAATGGAGAAGCAGAATCAGATAACAGCAATATGAGTCCTACTACGTCATCAATGGAGGAGCATGACTGGATTTCAGCAACCTGGAATTAGCCTTACCATCAATGAAAGGGCTAAATTGAATAACAACAACTTGGATCTTACTAAACTATCAACGGATGAGCAAGATCGGCAAACAACTTGATTTTCATTTTGATGGATTTTTTTGATAGATTTTTTATTTCTCTTTTTTTATTCTTTTGATTGATCTTTTTTGACTTTTTCTAATTTTTTGATCTGATTTTTTCTTTTTCTTTTTTCTACAACTATAATAAAAAGTAAATTCCGAGTAAAATTTTGGTCTAGCTACAACAATGACGAAGATGTAAGACCTGGAGAGGATTTGATCTGCTACACCACTGACGGAGAGACTAGATCAGCAAAATATGAGATCCACTACACCACCGACGGGGAGATAGGATTTGGATGAAAAATTCGATCTGCAACACCACCGATATAGGCAAGATCTAGATTAAGTTGGCGTACCACCACTGACGGAGGTGTGATTTGCAAGATGTTGAATTAATGTGCCATTGACAGCGAGACAATGTCTGGAAAAAATTTACTCGGTTTCTCTATCAACAGAGGGCAGGATCTGGAAAGAATTTCAGTTGGCAATAGTGAAAGTTGGGAAAATGTTGACGTCCGTCACACCATCGTCTGAGGAATGAAATCCTACAAAGAAAAAACATTTTTCAGTAATTGTTCAAAGATTTTGCCTTTAATACCTTTTATTTAGATATTTCAGCATCATTTTTTTTGTGTTCGACCTCCTCCAAGACTAAGGTTGGCCGTCGTGATTGCCCCGTATTGAGGATGTTCAGTCTCTTTTGGGGACCTATTTATATGTACAAACAAAAATGCATGGATGCATCTAATTTTATGCCTAAATGTATGTCTCTATCCTAAATGCATGGTGATTTTGGTGCATGCACTTAATCTAAATGTATGACGTATGCAAAAATGATTCAATGCAAGATGAATGCAATTAAATGCATGAATGTGATATGATTTCTGGCCCTCAATGGGATGCCCCTGACTCTTCACTGGTCCTGTTAGGATCTTGGTCTTTTGTATGTAGCAGTGCCCCAACCTCTTCTTGGGTTCGATCACCTTTATTTGAATCTTTCATCTGGGAGCATGCCCCAAAATTTTGTTTGTTTTATGCCATTGTCTGAGAATATTATTGTAGCAAATTTGAAACCCTGGAGCACATTTTGTTTCCCCCTAAGTTGGGTTCATAAGTTGGTTCATAGTAGCTCATCATTTTTTGGATCAGGTGAAGTTTTGCAGACTGTGGTCGATGTAGACATTTCAGGGATACAAAAGTTCGACTCGGTAACGAAAACTGGACTTTGGCAAAGAATGCCCCCAAACTGGGGCCTTGTTAGAGGCACACTATTTGTAAAAGATGTAGAGGGTACTTGTGGACATGCCCCAAGATCAGGCTCTTGTAAAAGGTTTGTAAGGTGCTAGGTCGACCAACTTTGTTGTATCTAATGGGGTAACCCGGGGACCGACTTTAAAATTTTCAAAATGTATGCATGTAAATGCAAAATGCATGTCTTAGATGTGAAAGTACTGATTCAAAAATGGTTCTCGTGGCTCAACTTCTGAACTCACGGGGATTCATTTGCAACTTTGAATATTGCCTTGATATCTAGAGTGCTAGATTTTCTCCCGATGATAATTTTTCAAATTGAGAACCAGTCATGAATCAGCATTTCATGCTAGTAGAATGTAAAAAATAAATAAAATGTTATGATATGTCATGTAATTAATGCAAAGATGAATAGATTTAATTATGATGTGATCACAAAAAATGGGTCAGTTTGGAATTAAAATAATCAAATGAATAAATTAAAGTAAATAAGGTAAAAATGAAAGATTTATGCTCGGGCAAACTACTTGAACCAACGCCTCTATGTCATGCAGTGCTAATGCAACAAAAGTATGTGTAAAGTAAAAATACAATAAAACAAAAAAAGAAACGAGTTAGTACCGAATAAACCCAATAGATACATAAATAAAAAGCGAAGCAGATAAGGTAACAAGCGGAGCAATCCTATTTATCCCATCTAAAACACCTAAGTTATCCGCATGGCTCTAAAAGGGTGAGCTTTCTATATTCTCTACATGTAGTTTTGGTGCTAAAAGGTACCCGAATTGTCCTTGCTGTCCCCTACTAAGAGTAGCAAGGCCCTCGGTCATCACCCATTATAGGCTCATTTCAACCGGGTTCAACTCAGGGGGACCCATTCGCTTATACACATATGAAGGAACGATACCCTCGCGAAAGCATAAGGTACTCGAGCCCCGAAGGTACTTGCTTGGCCCATACGGAGGAACGATATCCACACGAAAGCACTAGCATTTCCCCCCACTTAAAAGGACGAGTTTATATGCCAAATTTTAAATGCGTTAAAATAAACGCGCAATTATAACCAAATGTTATAATTATAACCAAATTTTAAATGCGTTAAAATAAACGCGGAATTATAACCAAATTTTAAACGAGTTAAAATAAACTTTAATCCAGAATTTCCAATATTAGTAAAACGATAATTATTTAAAAAGCTCGACTCTCTTTTATTTTTGAAAACCAAAAAAATGTCCCCGGCGGAGTCACCATCTATAGCGATCTATTCCTTATGCTAAAAATGAGGTTTTAAGGTGTTTGGAGTCTTTTGGGTGTTTTAAAAATGTCTTCCATTGGGGTTTTTAAAAATCGTATTATTTTAAAAATGGAGTCGCCACCGGCCACTAAGGTAGGCCAGGCACCATAAAAACCAGATATTTTAAAAATATTGGGTTCGGGAGTCGGTTACGGATGGGGAAGGATTAGCACCCCACACCGCCCAAAATTGGTACTTTAATAATTACCTCTTTAATATTAAACTTTCTGGATTAAAGTGACGATTAAATTAAAATTTGGTTATAAGCGCAAGTAGATTTTAAAGGCCCTGTTATTCGAGAGTAAACCGAAAGACCACCATCACTACGCTTGATACTGGCCACGTTTACGCTCGTATAAAAGGGCATCGCATTGACAATTTATTCGAAATGCAACTTAAAACATGACAAACATGAATAAATACAATGCGATAAACATATAAATAAATACTAACATGATAAAATACTAATCTAACATAAATAAAATTCTAATTTGAAACATACATACATAAATATTAATGTAAATTAAAATTATAATAATTAAGGTAAAATATTTAATACTTATACCTATAAAAAAATTTCTATATATGAAGCTAGTAATTTACATATACATATATATGCAAGGACAAATATTTATTATTATTATTATTATATATATTTAAAATATAAAGTTTAAGGTGAAATATATACCTATATTATTTATTGAAAATATACTTATTTATATGTTAAATTAGTAGTTTATATATATATATATGTATATTTACAAAAAAAAAAACAAGTATCTATTATTATTTATATATAGCGTAATTTAAATAAAATACCATTCTTTGTTTTACATGAAACCTTATATATATAATATATGAAAATATAAAAATATGAACTAAAAAATAAAAAAAACATATATATTTTATATATTATATAATATATACAAAATAAAATACTTGGTATAATGATAATAATAATAATAATAATAATAATAATAATAATAATAACAATAATAACAATAATGACAAAATGCATGGTTTAAACTAATATATACAAAACATTATAAATCTAAATATTAGAGACTAAAATGCATGAATATTTAATTACATGGCATGAAAGAACATAAAAGAGGGACTAGAATGAACAAAATGCAATATTCATGGGCATAAATTACATGACAATAAATAGAAGTGCTGAGCATTGAATAAATATATAACATGTGACTAAATTAAACTAAAACATAAATTAAAAGACACAAACAAAACACAAAAGGGCAAAAATAAAAACGCATAAAAAATAAGGACCAAATGCAGAATTATTCCATGACAGAAAAACAGGCGGGTTGGAAATTTGGGGGCCAAGAGAGTAATTAGACCACTGGCACAAAACGAAAACGGGATTAAAACTGAGGGACCACTTATGTAATTAGACCCTTTTTGTAAAACACGGACACCAAACGTTGTCATTTTGTGTATTCTGGCTTAAAACATTAAGAAAGTTTTTTTTTTTCATTTCGAATGGATTAAAGAAACCCTACTTCATTCTAATATTCTCCCTCACTATCATTTTCTCTCCAATCTTGAACAGTGTCGCACCCTTCTTTTCAAGTCGTTCACCGGCCACGGCGGCCTCACGACGGGGCAGCGATGGCGAGATTAGGTAACTTCGAACCTTATTTTTTCCTTAGCTTTTAACTTTTGATTTAAAAGATTTAAAACAACAAAAAAGAAAAGCTTTTGATTCAAAAATAAATCGAATTTGAATCTGAAACTTCAAAAATTTATTACTACTTTTTTTGTTTACAAATTCTAATCTCTTTTCCTTTAAAAAAAAAACTAAAGTCCCCCTTTTTGATCTCATTTGTTTCGGTTTATATACCCAATTTTTACACTGAAAACTAACAACTAACTATTTTTTAATTGATGCTGCAGATCTGATTTATTTTTGGCCAGATTTTGGGGATTCTTGGTGAGATATGGCAGGGTATGGTGAGTGAGGCGTGGAGGTTGCATGGTGGTTAGTCAAGTGGCAGAGGGTTGTTCAGGGTTAGGTTATTAATTTTAGGTTTAATTTAGGGATAGTAGATTTAGAGATTTTGGTTAATTTTGGGGATTGAATTTGGGGTTTTTAGATTGGCCGTGACTGTGGGATGAGAAGATGGTGGTGGCTGAAGGGTTAGAAGGGATTAAGGTTACGATTTTTATGGTTCGGGTCAGGTTATGGGTCTGAACCGGGTTTGGTTTGGGTTTTGGGTCGGGTCTGAACCGGGTTTTAAGTTTAGGTTGAAAACAGGTTATTATAGGAGCGTTGTAACAGTTTTGTTCTCTCATGGATCTTCAATACTGTGAGCAATGATTTGTCAACTGGGATCGTGTTTACATCAAGTGCAACTCACATTTGGAAGGATCTGAAAGAGAGATTCGACAAGGTCGATGGCTCTCGTGTCTTCATTCTTCATCGTGAGATTGCTACATTATGTCAAGGTGCATCCTCTATTTCCATATATCTTTCTCGGTTAAAGCTTCTTTGGGATGAGTATAACTCTTTGATTCCTATTTTCATATATGATTGTGATGTCTCCTAAAGAAATTCTCAGCATTTAGCTTAACATAAATTATTTCAATTTCTAATGGGTCTAAATGAAACATATCCTGCTGTTAGTGGTCAGATTTTGTTAATGAAGCCTCTCCTAAGTGTAAATCAAGTTTATTCAATGATCATACAAGAGGAATCTCAACATGCTCAGTTTTTAGTTGTTTCCCCTCTATCTAATTCAAATGTTCTGTACTCTAGTGCTTTGACAATTTTTGATAATCGACATTTTAATGGAACATGTGACCATTGTAAGATCAGGGGCCATAAGCGTAAGAATTGCTATTGGCTTAGTTGCTTCCCATCTGATTTTAAATTCACTAAGACGAAGGCTTCTCAGGCAACTTTGGTAGTCAATCCTTTTGCTGATTAAAATTGTAACCTCTTTGACCCGGCCTAAATGCCAAACCAAACTGAGCGAGCTAACCCGAATGATTTACTTAGGAAAATGGTCCATTTTTTATTTTCATCTTATCTAAATGCTTTGTAAATTCCTACGATGATCATGCCAGCAACGGTGAAATTTACAACCAAATCGGGCGTCGAATTGACATCCAATTGGTCGATAACACAAGTCAAGGACCAAATTGAAATATTGTAAAATTAGAAGGGCCTACTTAAATCCAAAGTTACCAAACCTCAATTAGTCAGGTTTCATGCATTCAGGTTAAATTTCAACTCAAAATAATCATTCAAACTCATTTAATTACATGATCAAGAAATAGGGACTAAACTGCAAAGATTCAATCATTAGAAAGTATTTTACCAAAATTAATGGTATGCGTACCGCTACACTGCCTTTTTGTATCGATACGGTTATAAATTACAAAGGGTATTGGTACGGTCCTCAAGCGCACCGATACGGGTATTTAATTTCAAAAACAGGGGATTCCAGTGGCTAAAGGAGGCTTCATTTTCCGCTATACGTACCAATACGGCTACAAGGCGTACCGATATGCCTATGTAATTTTGCACAGATTTGAGCCGAGACAGACTCCGCGTACTGATCCCTAAGGACCCGTACTGATACGGTAGGTCTATAATGACCTCTTTGTTGAACATATGACACTTTGGCTCAATCTAACATGCCCCAAACATCAACCAAACATCTTTTAACAAGTCTAGCAACATTTCACAATCAAAAGAGCATGGTAAAGGATCATTCACATCATAGCAAAACCAAACTAAGATTCTATAGGGATGGTCTCTACCCAAGCATGCATATCATGTCCAAACCCCTCAAAGCATGAGTTAAAACCACATACAAGTCCAAAACATCAAAAGAAACATGTCCAAACACAGGGAGTAAGCATACAACCCTCCCGGTTACATCTTGGTCACATTGCCCTTTATTTACTACAAGTTCGCTTATCAAAACCATATTTGGAATATTTCAAATCTCGGATTCCTCTTCACTTGCTCACTGGCCCAAAAGTTTACTTTCTTGTATTGATAAGAAAAGAAAGCGTAAGCAAATAATGCCTAGTGAGGGACGCTTTAAAAACACTCATCAATGCATTTTAATTCACTTTAGTCAAAACACTCTTTGTACATCATGCTTAATCATCTTATGTGTAACCTCCTAAATTTGAGCTAATTTCTTAAGTCGAACCTTGGAAGTTAAGTTGAAAAACATGTCCCTCAAGAAAGGATATTAGGTTTAATAAATCAAATCACAATTTAATTTTAATAGATCAAAACCACCAAAGTTATATCATTTAAATAAAACGTAGTCGTTTAGCAAAATTCCAAAAGTCATTATAAAATCCGAAAGAAATTCAAATAATAAATGCATGTCAAACCAATAAGTCTCAAATAAATATAATGTCCCAAGTCCCAAATACAAAATATTTGAAATAATAATAATAGATAAAACCAAATGTTTGAGTAACCATACTGTAAAATAAGATAAAGTCTGATGATACGAAATCCTCCAAGTACAGTACGCCTAAGCATGAGTATCTGTAAGAGGAACTAAGGGGGAGTAAGCTATGAAGCTCAGTGTGTCTCTAAAGTGCAGATAAAGCACATAACAAAAATCCGAACAACAAGCATAGTTTAACAGACATTACCAATATACATATGCATGTAATAAGTGACATAAAATGTGATGTCATGCACCCATCTCCATACACCGTCCGAAGAGTAAGGTTCCCCAGAACCACTCTAACTACATCGTCACCATCCGAAGTGGAACGACCCAAAGGTGGCGGCATTAATTCGAAGCAAAAATCAGCCTAAAGGGTGAACCCACTGAACTTCCCCGTACAATTTCCCAACCCAAAGATATGACATGTTTCAATTTTTATTTTCCGAATCCAAGTGTATATCCAATCTATTAATTTAATCCAAGTGTATATGATATATGTCTGATATTAATTTAGTTCGATTATGATATTTGATGCGTGACCGTCGTCATGCAAAACATACCATAATTCACAGATCATTCAGTAAGTCACATAAAAAACATGCATGCATAACATAGAGCTCAGAAATGATATAGCACAGGAAGAGACACACCTTAGGCAGCTAATAACTCAACGTCGAGAGTGTCGTCTCCCACGCTCAACTCTAGTATTAGGTCGAGTGTCAACACGTGTAGAACTCGCAGGCTGTGCAGAAGGAGATCGAGCAGGTGGAGGAGGAGGAAGGTTCTCAGGCTCTGAGTCAACGTCACCCAAACACAACGTTCGGTAACGGCGGAAGAAACGACGGTGCAAGGGGTTTCGATCGAATCCAAAGGCGGTTCAGCCGCTACCACCGAGCACGAACAGAAAAACAAGGATAGGTTTCGATCGTGACAGAGAGGGGAGCAAGCTGAAAATTTTAGATCGACGAACGGATGGCGTCTAGGGGCTCGTCGGAGCTTTGCCAAAGCAAGGAGACGAGGGTTAGGGATTTTAGAGTGTTTTCGGGTGAGGGTGCGACTAGGGTTTACTAAATGAGCTGAGGGGGTTTTGAGGTTATAAGGGGGTATAAATACCCTAAAGAAAAAGGGAAATTTACCAACAAAGGGTCCCAGTTATCCCCCGCATTACATAGTGGCCACTAAAGTTCTGAATTTCCCAATTAAGTCCCTAAATTCAATTAGAACCAAAGTTTTGAATTCCCAAAAATTAGGGTTCGAGAATTAGGGATTTCTTTTGATTTGGGGATTTAATTTGGGGAAATTTTGGGGTATTACAATTCTCCCCTCCTTAAAAGAAATTTCGGCCTCGAAATTTACCTGGATCAAAGAGATGCGGATACTGGGCTTCGACAACGGCCTTAGACTCCCACGTAGCCGCATCATGACCACGATTGCGCCACAAGTCCTTGACCATTTTAATGGTCTTCATTTGGAGAACCTTCTTGTAATACCTCAAAATTTTGGTTAGTGACCAAAATGAAAAACATGAAAAGTTTGGTGACCAAAATGTAAAATTCAAAAAGTTTGGTACCAAAGTGTAAATTTCAAAAAGTTTAGGGACTAAGTTATAATTTTCAAAAGTTATGTAATTTAGTCCCGTAAATGAATAGTTTAACCCCAAGAGTGGCATTTTTGTGTAACCCGAATTTTTGATACGGAGTTTGTATTAAGAGCTATAAAGCTTTAAAGTTCGGGAAAAATCCGGATAATTGGATTTAATCGAATAAAGGAGAAATCTTTTATGAGATATTTTAGGAGATATTTTATTAAAATAAGGCATGGGTAAAAGGGTCATTTCCATGTCTTATTTTAATGAAAATTAATATGGACCATTGGATTAAAGATTACTTTTCCATGTGTAATCTTAGCCATTGGATGAAAAATGGCAAGATGGTAATTTTTGAAGATGGCAAGGGAAAATTTGGTAATCACTAAATCCTTGGATTGTTTTGGGCCCTTGGATTGGTAGGTAGACATGTGGCTTAATATGGAGCTTTGGATTACAAGGTTAAAAAGGTCATTAGACTTTAAAATGAATTTTAAATTCATTTTAATATATTAAGTACAATTGGCTAAATTGGAAAGAAAAGAAATTTCAAGATTTCTCCCCCATTTTCAGTCAAGTTTTGAAAGCTTCATAAGGTAAGGGAAAAAATTTTAATTCAATTTTCAAGCTTATTTATTTGGATTTTTGATGAAGGCATGAAACATGAAATTAATCTACATGAAATTCTCTATCTTTTGGTACCATTTGTTCATGCTTTCCTTGCTTAAAACCTTAGTTTTGAGGAATTGATGGATGAAGTGGATGTTGATTTAGGATGAACTACGGTTAGTTTTTTATGGATATGATGTTGTAGAATCATATTAAAGCTTGTGTGATGGTTGAAACTACATGGAAATAGTTAAACCCTAAATTGTTCAAAGTTAAGGTTTTGGTAGAAAATTTGAATTTAGATTTATTTTGATATGTTAATGATTGTGAAAGTTTGGAAATAATCTTTAAGTGTTAAGTGGATCAATTTGGAAACTTGGAAAGTTACAATGATGATTTCGGCAATTTGTAAGAATTAGGGGAAATTATGGAAAATTTCCATAAAATTGGAAATGTTGAAATTATGACTTTACAATCTTTAAAATGTCATTTGGGCCATTTTGGAAGTTTGTAAAACTATAAGGACCAATTCTAAAATTTTGAAAAGATTGGGGACCAATTTGGCAATTTGGAAGAATTTAAGGACTAAAGTGAAAAATTATTTTCATGGAAGTGTTATGCTGGAATAATTGTTAGAATGAGTTATAAATCATTCTTTGAGTAAATGTTTGAAGAAATATAAAGTATTGAGGATGAAATGACTTATGTCATGAAAATAATATTTGGAAAATATTAGGGTGTTTATAGAAAAATTATTCCTATATTATTTATGTGTTAGTAAGATACTAACATATTATTTTGGAATGTACTTATGGTATTTTTAATATACTTGTAGACTATGAACAAAATCAAAATCGAATTAGCAATCGAGGAAAAGAATGGGACCAAAGTTGAACTTAGTGAGGCTAGTTGAATATTGACCAAGTATAAAGTGTCAAGGTGAGTGCATTTTTATGCATGGAAAATATTATGTTTGATTTGAAAGACTTGTGATAAGTCTGGTATAATTATATGCTTGAAGATTATAATTATCTTGACATTTGACATATTGAGAATTGTCAAAAGTAGAACTATGATGCTTTTGATCACTAGATATAATAGGTATGTATATTTATGTTATATTTAGGGTATGAACTGCCCAGTATTTAATTATATTGCCATGGGTGAATCGAATATGGAATTGGAAACTATGCCCAAATAAGCAATTGAGGTATAGAGTATAGTTGGCATGCCATAGAGTGCAGTGGTTTAGCACTTCGGTGCGGTTTATTAACATTTAGGTGTGGTTCTTTCGCACTTATGTGTGGTCTCTTAGCACTTTGGTGCGGTTTATCAGCACTTCGGAGCAGTTTTGACTCGTGTACTCAAGTCCTCAAATTATGTTGGGCAATAATTTATTTGATAATAAATGGTTGATAAATTAGAGAATATGTGAACTCTCAGATAATGGTAAGGATATTAATAGGATTTATGAATCTGGATTATATTATGTTAATATTTCATTAACATAAGGGAAATAAAGGAATAGTGATCAAACTGCATGTTTATTATATTATTGTTATAATTCAAGCATGTTGATTTATGTTAAATAATTATAATGCCTCACTAAGTATATACTTAGCATGTGATGTTTTTCACGCGTAGGTAGTAATCCCGGGCATGAGTAAGGAGTATCAGCATCATCATCCAGGGAGATAATAGTCATATCGATAATATACATCTTTGATGTATTTTGTTTATATCTAGTTGGCATGTATAAAATAATAGTAGCTCACTTTAACTGGTCTAGGTATGGTTTGTAATATTAATATCTAGACAAGTGGTTACTTTATAATGTGGACTATACTAGTTAAAAGAAATTGCTAGTAATGGAAATCGTGTAAAGATATAAATTTGGTTTTTAGAGTAATCAAGATTATTTTTAATTTAGGCAGTTTTTAGACAGTTTTCTTGATTAAAATGTGTAGTTACAAACTGCCAAGTTGCCGCCTGAAAAAGGAAAATATTTGACAAGTTAAAATTTAGTAACTGGTTATACGCGATAAATTGAAATTTTTTAAATTGTTGTTTTTGATTAATTAGAGTAGTATAAAATACAGTTAAATAAATGTGACATTCCTTACTAGTATTAAGATTTAAGTACTAGTAAGGGTGTTACATTTATTGGTATTCGAGCTACAGGTTTAGCCGGTTCTGGATAGTAAATAAGTCTCTGTAGAAAGTCAGAGTTATATACATGCCACTATGATATATAAAATTACTGATATTGAATAGGTTTATGATGATGCCTGATATTGGGTAGATTACTCATTACTTATTTAAGATAATCGTGACATGAACAGATGTCGAATTATCGGGAATCATGACAGGCTGTTGAGCAGGATGTGCCTGCTAAAAGCAGAAGTAATGAGGTGAATCAGAATCCACCTTAGGTTCAACAAAATTTAGAGCAACCAGCTCAGCAAAATATAGAGCATCAGGTTTGGGAACAAAGAAATATATCGGTGCAAGACCAAGGCTTATTTCTGCAATCCTTGGATACGATCATAAATCAGCGAGCACCAGTATCAGTCCCTAAGGAGTTAAAGAAAATCGAAGCACCAGAATTCTGAGGTGATACTGATGCAAACCCGATGAATGTTGATTATTAGTTAAACGATGTTAAGATCATGTTAAGCAGAATCCCTTGTGATAATCAAGGTAAATTGGAAGGAGTAGTATCCCTTCTGATGGGACAAGCCAGTGTATGGTGGAATGTGATAACTGCACAAGTACCTCCAGAGCGAGTTACTTAGGAATTCTTCCTTCAAGAATTCAAAGAAAAGTATATTGGAGAAGTATTTGTTGAAGATATGAGACAACAATTTCTACAGCTAAATTAGCATGGCAAATCGGTTTATGAATACGAATGCGAATTCAATAGATTAAGCCGGTTTGCAGCAGAGCTCCTTCTAACAGAAAAGTCTAGAATTGATAGATTTATTGCTGGTTTGGATTCGCAATGTAAGAGGATATTGGTTTCCCGTAATTTCACTACTTTTCAAGAAATGGTGAACCGAACCAAGGCTATAGAAATAGTGGACCTCGAGGAGAAGGGAGAAAAGCAGAGTCAAAGCGGGAAAAGGTCTGGAGGTTCATTTGTTGCATCATCATTTAAACGCAGCAAAGGAATGTCACAACAGCATCCTGCAGCTTCAGCCTCTTCAGTTAAAAAGGGGTATGCAGAAGGGAAATCGAAGCAGACTCAGATGAATACTGTGGGTACTCAAGGTTCTAGAATTCGCCCGATTACAGAATGTGAGCATTGTGGCAAGAGGCATCCTGATCAATGCTGGTTGATCGGGGCATGTTTCCATTGTGAACAAGCTGGGCACTTCAAGAAAAATTGTTCGGAGCTTCATCCGCATTAGTTTGCTGCAGTGCTTCAGAGGGGCAAGGGAAACAAATGTGGAAAATCGGGAACATCTGCATCAACACCCAATCAAGAAAGTAGAGCTACAGCTCGGGTATACAACATCAAAACTGTTGAGGATCGAAATGATGCATAGATTGTTGCAGGTATGATCGAACTCTTTGGCAGACCTATTTTTACATTGATTGATCCAGGCTCTACTCTTTCATACATTAGTTCTAAAGTAATACTTGAAAGAAACATCCCAGTAGAACTAATTTCGAGTGAAATAGTTGCCATCAACCTAATAGGACAAAGTGCCAGAGTGAGTAGAATATGTAGAAAATGTCATTTAAAAATTCAAGCAGTAGAATTTCCTGCTGATCTTATGGAATTGCCCTTCTAAGAATTTAAAATTATTCTTGGAATAGATTGGCTATCGGCATATGATGCTACGGTTGAATGCCGATTAAAATGAATAGTCTTAAAAGGACCAGAGGGTTCGGAAATAGTATTTGTGGGAGAAAGACAAAATTATTTAAACCCTAAGATTGCGGCTGTAGCTACTGGAAAGTTGTTATTATATGAATATGAAGCTTATTTAGCTCATGTGTTAAGTGCTCCAGAGACAAAGATAGATCTTGAAAACTTACCCATGGTGCAGGAATTTCCAGATGTCTTCCCAGATGAATTACCAGGTTTACCCCCTGATCGAGAGGTAGAATTTGGTATTGATGTGCTTCCTAGAACAACACCAATATCAATAACACCTTTCAGGATGGCTCCTACAGAGCTTAGAGAGTTAAAAAATCAATTGAAAGAATTATCAGACTGAGGTTTTATACGGCCTAGTATATCACCTTGGGGAGCTCCAGTTTTGTTTGTAAAGAAGAAATACGGATCAATGAGACTATATGTGGATTATCGTCAACTTAATAAAGTGGCAATAAAGAATAAATATCATTTACTGAGGATTGACGATCTTTTTGATCAACTTAAAGGAGCAACGGTGTTCTCTAAGATTGATCTTCGATCGGGGTATCATCAATTAAAAATCAAGGAAGCGGATATACTGAAGACAACTTTTAGAACCAGATATGGGCATTATGAGTTTGTAGTAATGCCATTCGGACTTACAAATGCACTAGCGGCATTTATAGATTTAATGAATCGAATCTTCCAGCCGTATTTGGATTGATTCGTTGTAGTATTTATTGATGATATATTGGTTTATTCTAAAACCAATGAGGAGCATAATGCTCATCTTCGAGTTGTTCTCCAAATCCGACGAGAAA
This sequence comes from Hibiscus mutabilis, assembly GCA_019671005.1. Lineage (NCBI taxonomy): Eukaryota > Viridiplantae > Streptophyta > Magnoliopsida > Malvales > Malvaceae > Hibiscus > Hibiscus mutabilis. The sequence continues at coordinate 42,331,792 of CM033731.1, forward strand.
AGAAGTTGTACGCAAAGCTGTCAAAGTGTGAATTTTGGTTATCAGAAGTAAACTTCTTTGGGCATATAGTTTCGGCTAAAGGAATTCGAGATGATCCTAAGAAGGTTCAAGCAATCCTTGAATAGAAAGTTCCTAAGAATATCTCTGAAGTGAGAAGCTTTTTGGGATTAGTTGGTTACTATCGACAGTTTGTAAAAGATTTTTCAATGATTGCCTCTCCGATAACCAAGCTGTTAAGAAAAGATGTACCTTTCGTTTGACGAAAAAATGTCAAGAAAGCTTTGATCAATTAAAAAAGGTTTTGACAGAAGCTCCTATTTTAGTGCAACCGAAACCTAGAAAAGAATTTGTAATATATAGCGACGCCTCCCATAATGGTTTGGGGTGTGTGCTGATGCAAGAAGGAAAAGTGGTAGCTTATGCTTCCTGACAACTCAAAACTCATGACAGGAACTATCCCACTCATGATTTAGAGTTGGCTGCAGTGGTGTTTGCTCTAAAAATTTGGCAACACTAGTTGTATGGTGAAAAATGCTATATTTTCACTGATCATAAAAGTCTGAAGTACTTGTTATCCCAAAAGGAGCTCAATTTGAGGCAGAGAAGATGGATAGAATTAATCTAGGATTATGATGTAAATATTGATTATCATCCAAGAAAGGCTAATGTGGCAACAGACGCACTTAGCCGAAAAACATTTTCTGCCTTGAGAGCCCTAAATGTCCAGTTGAAAATGCAGGAACATGGTGCATTAGTGGCGGAATTTCAAATCAAGCCAATTTTGATAGAGAGAATTAAAGCGTTACAAGCCAAAGATGAAAGGTGATTAGAAAGAATAAAACAGATTGAAAGCGGTGAATCTAAGGACTTTGAAGTAAAGTCTAATGGGTGCATATATTATAAAGACTGTTTATACGTTCCTGAGGATGATGGGCTGAAGAAAGAAATACTTTCTGAAGCCCATTACAGCCCTTTAACAATGCATCCAGGTGGTAAAAAAATGTATCAAGATGTGAATAGTCATTTTTGGTGGCCTGGCATTAAGTGAACCATCACAAAATTTGTTGGCAAGTGTTTGACTTGTCAACAAATAAAAGTAGAACATCAGGTACCATCCGGATTACTTCAACCAATTTCCATTCCATAGTGGAAATGGGAAAGAGTTACTATGGATTTTGTAACAGGCTTGCCATTGACACCATGTAAAAAGGATGCAATCTGGGTGATCGTAGATCGATTGACTAAATTGGCACACTTCATACCAGTTCGCATGGATTATTCCTTGAACAAGCTGGCAGAATTATATATCAAGGAGATTGTTAGATTGCATGGTGTTCCTATGTCTATTATATCGGACAGGGATCCCAGGTTCACTTCAAGATTTTGGAGTGCTTTACACGAGGCATTGGGAAATAAATTACATTTTAGTACTGCTTTTCATCCCCAAACGGACGGGCAGTCGGAGAGAACTATCCAAATATTGGAAGATATGCTTAGAGCGTGTGTAATAAATTTTGCGGATTTGTGAAAAGTATCTCCCATCGGCAGAATTCCCATATAAAAATAGCTATCAATCAAGCATAAAGATGGCTCCTTATGAAGCATTATATGGGAGGAAATATAGAACGCCATTAAATTGGTTCGAGCTTAAGGATCGAAAGGTTATTGGAATGGATCTTGTTCAAGAGGTGGAAGATAAGGTAAGAATCATTCAAGATAATCTCAAAGATGCCTCCAACAGGCAAAAATCTTACTCAGATCGTAAAAGAAAAGATATTGAGTTTGAAGTCGGAGATAAGGTATTTTTAAAAGTATCACCCTGGAAAAAGGTGTTACACTTTGGACGAAATGGCAAACTTAGTCCAAGATTTATCCGCCCTTATGAGATTCTAAAAATCGTTGGTCTAGTGGCATATCAGTTAGCATTGCCACCCGAGATGAGTAAGATCTATGATGTTTTTCATGTATCCATGCTGAGAAAGTATCGATCAGATCCTTCGCATGTCATTATACCGGAAGAAATCGAGATTCAACAAGATCTGACATACGAGGAAGAACCTGTGAAGATATTAGCTTATGGAGAAAAACAGCTAAGAAATAAAAAGACTCCTCTAGTTAAAGTTTTATGGAGAAAGCATAAAGTAGAGGAAGCTACTTGGGAACCTAATGTATCAATAAAAAAGCAGTATCTGCATTTTTCAATCTAGTACTTAGGAAAATTCGAGGATGAATTTTCTTAAAATGGGAGAATTGTAATACCTCAAAATTTTGGTTAGTGACCAAAATGAAAAACTTGCAAAGTTTGGTGACCAAAATGTAAAATTTAAAAAGTTTGGTGCCAAAGTGTAAATTTCAAAAAGTTTAGGGACTAAGTTGTAATTTTCAAAAGTTATGTAATTTATTCCCGTAAATGAATAGTTTACCCCCAAGAGTGGCATTTTCGAGTTACCTGGATTTTTGATACAGAGTTTGTATTAAGAGCTATAAAGCTTTAAAGTTCGGGAAAAATCAGGATAATCGGATTTAATCGAATAAATGAGAAATCTTTTATGAGATATTTTAGGAGATATTTTATTAAAATAAGGCATGGGTAAAAGGGTCATTTCCATGTCTTATTTTAATGAAAATTAATATGGACCATTAGATTAAAGATTACTTTTCCATGTGTAATCTTAGCCATTGGATGAAAAATGGCAAGATGGTAATTTTTGAAGATGGCAAGGGCAAAGCTGGTAATCACTAACTCCTTGGATTGTTTTGGGCCCTTGGATTGGTAGGTAGACATGTGGCTTAATATGGAGCTTTAGATTACAAGGGTAAAAAGGTCATTAGACTTTAAAATGAATTTTAAATTTATTTTAATATATTAAGTACAAGTGGCTAAATTGGAAATAAAAGAAATTTCAAGATTTCTCCCCCATTTTCAGCCAAGTTTTGAAAGCTTCACAAGGTAAGGGAAAATTTTTGAATTCAATTTTCAAGCTTATTTCTTTGGATTTTTGATGAAGGCATGAAACATGAAATTAATCTACATGAAATTCTCTATCTTTTGATACCATTTGTTCATGCTTTCCTTGCTTAAAACCTTAGTTTTGAGGAATTGATGGATGAAGGGGATGTTGATTTAGGATGAACTAAGGTTAGTTTTTTATGGATATGATGTTGTAGAATCATATTAAAGCTTGTGTGATGGTTGAAACTACATAGAAATAGTTAAACCCTAAATTGTTCAAAGTTAGGGTTTTGGTAGAAAAGTTGAATTTAAATTGATTTTGATATGTGAATGATTGTGAAAGTTTGGGAATAATGTTTAAGTGATAAGTGGATCAAATTGGAAACTTGGAAAGTTACAAGAATGATTTTGGCAATTTGTAAGAATTAGGGGAAATTATGGAAAATTTTCCATAAATTTGGAAATGTTGAAATTATGACTTTACAAGCTTTAAAATGTCATTTGGGCCATTTTGGAAGTTTGTAAAACTATAAGGACCAATTCTAAAATTTTGAAAAGATTAGGGACCAATTTGGCAATTTGGAAGAATTCGAGGATTAAAGTGAAAAATTATTTTCATGGAAGTGTTATGCTGGAATAAATGTTAGAGTGAGTTATAAATCATTCTTTGAGTAAATGTTTGAAGAAATATAAAGTATTGAGGATGAAATGACTTATGACATGAAACTAATATTTTGAAAATATTAGGGTGTTTATAGGAAAATTATTCCTATATTATTTATGTGTTAGTAAGATACTAACATATAATTTGGAATGTACTTATGGTATTTTTAATATACTTGTAGATTGTGAACAAAATCAAGATCGAATTAGCAATCGAGGAAAAGAACGGGACCAAAGTTGAACTTAGTGAGGCTAGTTGAATATTGACCAAGTATAAAGTGTCAAGGTTAGTGCATTTTTATGCATGGAAAAATTATGTTTGATTTGAAAGACTTGTGATAAGTCTGGTATAATTATATGCTTGAAGATTATAATTATCTTGATATTTGACATATTGAGAATTGTCAAAGGTAGAACTATGATGCATTTGATCACTAGATATATCAGGTATGTATGTTTATGTTAGATTTTGGGTATGAACTGCCCGATATTTAATTATATTGCCATGGGTGAATCAAATATGGAATTGGAAAGTATGCCCAAATAAGTAATTGAGGTATAGAGTATAGTTGGCATGTCATAGAGTGCAGTGGTTTAACACTTCGGTGCGGTTTATTAACACTTAGGTGTGGTTCTTTAGCACTTATGTGCGGTCTCTTAGCACTTTGGTGCGGTTTATCAGTACTTCGGTGCAGTTTTGATTCGTGTACTCAAGTCCTCAAATTATGTTGGGCAATAATTTATTTGATAATAAATGGTTGATAAATTAGAGAGTATGTGAACTCTCGGATAATGGTAAGGATATTAATAGGATTTATGAATCCGGATTATATTATGTTAATATTTCATTAACATAAGGGAAATAAAGGAATAGTGATCAAACTGCATGTTTATTATATTATTGTTATAATTCAAGCATGTTGATTTATGTTAAATAATTATAATGCCTCACTAAGTATATACTTAGCGTGTGATGATTTTTACGCGTAGGTAGTAATATCGGGCAGGAGTAAGGAGTATTAGCATCATCGTCCAGGGAGATAATAGTCATATCGGTAATATACATCTTTGATGTATTTTGTTTATCTCTAGTTGGCATGTATAAAATAATAGTAGCTCACTTTAACTGGTCTAGGTATGGTTTGTACTATTAATATCTAGATGATTGGTTACTTTATAATGTGGAGTATACTAGTTAAAAGAAATTACTAGTAATGGAAATCGTGTAAAGTTAGAAATTTGTTTTTTAGAGTAATCAAGATCATTTTTAATTTAGGCAGTTTTTGGACAGTTTTCTTGATTAAAATGTGTAGTTACAAACCGCCAAGTTGCTGCCTGAAAAAGGAAAATATTTGACAATTTAAAATTTAGTAATTGGTTATACGCGATAAATTGATATTTTTTAAAATTGTTGTTTTTGATTAATTAGAGTAGTATAAAATACGGTTAAATAAATGTGACATTCCTTACTAGTATTAAGATTTAAGTACTGGTAAGGGTGTTACACTTCTTGTCCTGAGCAAGAATCTCAACTGCCTCCTCCTCGAAACGCAAGTCAGGATGAATCTCAATCTCCTCCATAAGAATAATATGAGACGGATCAACATGATAGCGTCTCAACACTGAAACATGGAAGACGTCATGAATATGCTTAAGTTCTGATGGTAACTCAAGCTGATAGGCAACTGGTCCAACTTGACAAATAATCCGATATAGGCCAATGAAACGAGGACTCAGTCTGCCTTTCCGACCGAATCAAAGTACCTTCCTCCATGGAGATACTTTTAAGAAAACCTCATCTCCTACATCAAACTCAAGATCCCTACGTCTCAAATCGACATTACACTTCTGTCTGTCAAAAGCAACCTTAAGCCGATCCCGAATCAATCTAATGGTCTGCTCAGCCTCATGAACAATATCTGGTCCCAACAATCTGTGCTCATTAAGCTCGGTCTAAACAATAGGTGTATGAAACTTACGACCATACAGAGCTTCATACGGTGCCATCTTGATACTAACCTAGTAGCTATTATTGTAGGCGAACTCTGCAAGCGGTAAGAAATCCTCCCAACTGCCTCCGTAGTCCACAACATAACCCCTCAACATATCCTCAAGAATCTGAATTACCTGCTCAGACTGGCCATCGGTCTACGGATGATAAGCAGTGCTAAAGTTCAATCAAGTACCCAAAGTAGTGTATAGTGACCTCCAAAACTTCGCTGTGAACCTTGGGTCCCGATCAGAAATGGTAGACAAATGCACCCCATGAAGTCTAACATTCTTCGAGATGTAAAGCTTAGCTAACCTACTCAAAGAATAGTGAACCTGAACAGGAATGAAGTGTACAGACTTAGTCAACCGATCAACAACAACCCAAATAGAGTCTTTCTTTGAGGAAGTCAAAGGAAGACCACTAACAAAATCCATCGTCACACGCTATCATTTCCACTGAGGAATCTCAATGTGCTGAAGTAACCCAGACGAACGTTGATGCTCTGCTTTTACCTCTGACAAGTCAAACACTTCGACACAAACCCAACAACATCCCTTTTCAGGCCCTTCCACCAGTATCTCTCATGAAGATTCTTATACATCTTATCCTCCCAAAAACACAATACACCATCCTGATCAATAGAGAAATCCTGAGATGTCCCTTCTTCAACGTCTCTTATACAGTGCATCAAGAACGGATCACTAGGCTGCTCGGCTCGAATATCAGAAACTAAGGTAGGAATAACCCAAAGTTCTGCCAAAAAGCTGTCATTCTCATATAAACTCATCTGAGCAAACAGTGCTCTCAAATCTGAAATGGCATTACGACTCAAGGCGTCAGCAACAACATTAGTCTTGCCTGGATGATACTGAATTTCACAGTCATAGTCTTTAAGAAGCTCTAACCAACGTCGTTGTCTTAGGTTCAACACCTTCTGCGTGAGAAGATATCTCAGACTCTTATAGTCTGTGAAGATATAACACTTCTCTCCATAGAGATAGTGTCTCCAGATCTTGAGAGCAAAGATTACAGCAGCAAGCTCAAGGTTATGGGTATGATAGTTGCACTCATGCGGTTTCAGCTGTCGGGACGCATAGGCTACTACCTTACCTTTCCGCATCAGAACACACCTAATTTGGTATGAAAAGCGTCACTATAAACGGTGTAAGCCTTCCTAGGCTCTGGCTAAATTAGGACCGGTGCTTCAGTCAACACAGTCTTAAGCTTCTTAAAACTAGTCTACTGAGGCTCAGACCAGACAAAAAGAACATTCTTTCTCAGAAGTTTAGTCAACGGAGCTACGATGATCGAGAAACCCTCGACAAACCTCCGATAATAGCCGGATAAACCCAAGAAACTTTAGATCTCATGAACGTTATTATGTTGCTTCCAGCTCATTATAGCCTCAATCTTCTTCGAATCAACCCGAATACCCTCAGTAGAAATGATATGCCCCAAAAATATCACCTCCGATAGCCAGACTTCACACTTACTAAATTTTGCATAAAGATATTTCTCCCTCTGAGTTTGCAAAACAACCCAGAGATGTTCCTCATGCTCATCCTCGGATTTAGAGTAAACCAGAATATCGTCTATAAAGACTACGACAAACTGATCAAGATAGGGTTGAAACACTCCATTCATCATATCCATGAAAGTGACAGGAGCATTAGTCAACCCGAATGGCATCACAAGGAACTCGTAATGACTGTAACGTGTCCGAAAAGCTGTTTTGAAAACATTAAAATCATTAACCTTGAGTTGGTAGTAACCAGATCTCAGGTCTATCTTAGAGAACACCGTAGAACTGATCGAAGAGATCATCAATACGAGGAAGATGATACTTTTTCTTGATTGTCATCTTGTTCAGCTTCCGATAATCGATACACAACTGAAGTGTCCCATCATTCTTCTTAACAAAAAGAATAGGGGCTCCCCACGGAGAAACACTAGGTCGGATAAATCCATTGTCTAGCAGTTCTTGCAACTGAACTTTCAATTCTTTAAGCTCTTTCGGTGCCATCTGGTAAGGTGCCATAGACACAGGAGTTGTGCCCGGATAAACTTCAATACCAAACTCAATTTCATCGCGCTTTGGCAGAACACCAGGCAATTCTTTCGGGAATACATCGGGAAAGTCCCTCACAACCTGGATCTTAACCATCCCAGAGTCAAAATATTTTGGATCAAGAATGTAAGCAAGGTAGGCAATAGACTCCTTCTTGACCATCTTCTCGACTTTGAGAGCCGATATTACGTTAGACTGAAAATCTCTACGCTCTCCAAAAAGAACCACCTCCCGATCATCAGAATTTTTTACAGTTGCTCTTTTCTTCTCACAATCCAGATTGGCTCGGTGGGCAGACAACCAGTCCATGCTGAGAATTAGGTCAAACTCGCCAAATGGTAACTCCATCAGGTTAGCCGGAAAGATTTCTCCGTAAATCTCAAGAGGACAAATTTTATACACCTTAGAAATCACAATAGGATAACCTACCGGACTATGTACGGTAACAACATTAGCAACATCCTCAACAGGAATTTCAAGACCCCTAGATACAGAACTCGCAACAAACAAATGAGTATAACCATTATCCAACAGTGCAAAGTAAGAGATAGAGTGAATAGAAAAGGTACCAGCAATAATGTATGGTTCATCTCAGTTCTCATGCCTCCTAGTAGCATAAACCAACCCAGGTTATCTTGCCCCTAAACCAGTTGATCCTCTACTCTGAGCATGCCTACCCCTACCAGTAGTACCCGAAACAGCAGATCTACCATAACCTCTCCCTCTACTAGGAGTCTAAACAGATACATGTGACTGACTCTAAGCATATGTAGAAAAAGGTGCCACCGAAAAATCTCTAAAAAGATGCTCAAAAGAACCGCATCGGAAACAAGCCTTAGACTGCCTCATACACTCGCCTAGATGTCATTTCTTGCAAAAAGAACACTACGGTACCCCACGAGAATTAGACGAACCTCTAACGCTGGCTGTCGGTATAGTAAATGCCACTGGTCTAGCTCTGGAGTAACTCTGATGGTCGTACTCATCTCTAGTCCTCTTCCTCGACTGATTCCCCTGACTGTGCTGAACTGATGCGGTCGACTGCCTCCTGGCCTGATCATTACCCTTAGACTCTTGTTGTTTTTTCATTAACTCAATCCGCTCAACAGTTCTGGCCCATTGGGTGATCTCCTTATACTCCTTATCATGATGTAAAGCAACTCCGGTCTTGATAGAAAAACGTAACCCTCTCAAAAACTAGTCACACTTCTCTTTTTCTGTATTAACTAGTCCCATAAAATATTGGAGAAGCCTTAGAAACTCTATCTCATAGTCATTAATGCTCATATCATTCTGCTCTAGATTCATAAAGTCTTCTCGGCACTTTTTTAGATACTCAGGTCCAACATACCGGTCCTGAAATGATTTTCTGAAAAACTCCCATGAAATCTGACTGGCTGGAACAACTTTTTCCACTACTTCCCACCAATTCTGGACCTCACCTTGCAGCAAAGACATATCAGCTCTCAATTTTCGGTCTGCAGAATACTCTATCTCAACAAACAAACGTTGAAGTTTCTTCAGCCAATAGTCCGCATCAGCCGGGTTTGTACCCAACTTGCCATCAAACATGGTCATCCCAGAAGCTAAGAACTCGGTAGATATAGGTTTTCTCACACCCTCAGACTAGCGGAGGTAATGAAGCAACTTCCTCTGCACTATAATAGAATCCATGCCCAATGTCTCACTATTCTCGGAATCACGTGGACCAACACTCTGCGTCCGCCGGCCAGGTGCTATATTCTGAGCTTCAGCTTAATCCCCCGGTTGTTCTTCTCTATCAAAATCGTGTACCTCATCCTGATCCTACGGCAGATCCGCAGGAGGCGGAGCATCACTCTCAACAGCGGTAGAATGACCTCAGCCACGGTTTCGTCCACGACCACATTCGGTCGCTAATCTAGAACTCCTACGAGGTAGCATAGTAGTCTATCACAAAGAAGATAATCATAAGTTAGAGTTGATACTTGGAGTTTCTATTCGAAATAAACACAATCCTTAAAATACTATATTTATTAAAAATTCTCGTTTTACCCAAAAATATTTAGTATGCATACAAAAATCATTTTTGGTTTAAAATTTCATGCGAGACACATAGTCCGAGGGTTGAACCTAGGTTCTGATACCACTAAATGTAACCTCCTAAATTTGACCTAATTTCTTAAGTCAAACCTTGAAAGTTAAGTTGAAGAACTTGTTCCTCAAGAAAGGATATTAGGTTTAATAAATCAAATCATAATTTAATTTTAATAGATCAAACCCACCAAAGTTATATCATTTAAATAAAACATAGTCGTTTAGCAAAATTCCAAAAGTCATTATAAAATCTGAAAGAAATTCAAATAATAAATGCATGTCAAACCAATAAGTCTCAAATAAATATAATGTCTCAAGTCCCAAATACAAAATATCTGAAATAAATATAATAGATAAAACCAAATGTCTGAGTAACCATACTGTAAAATAAGATAAAGTCGGATGATACGAAATCCTCCAAGTACCGTACGCCTAAGCCTGAGTATCAGTAAGAGGAACTAAGAGGGAGTAAGCTATGAAGCTCATTGTGTCTCTAAAGTGCAGATAAAACACATAACAAAAATTCGAACAACAAGCATAGTTTAACAGACATTACCAATGTACATATGCATGTAATAAGAGACATAAAATGTGATGTCATGCACCCATCTCCATACACCGTCTGAAGAGTAAGGTTCCCCAGAACCACTCTAACTACATCGTCACCATCCGAAATGGAACGACCCGAAGTTAGAGCCACTAATACGAAGCGGAATTCAGCCCGAAGGGTGAACCCACTGAACTTCCCCATACAATTTCCCAACCCAAATTATATGACATGTTTCGGTTTTTATTTTCTGAATCTGAGTGTATATCCGATCTATTAATTTAATCCAAGTGTACACGATATATGTCTGATATTAATTTAGTCTGATTCTGATATTTGATGTGTGACATGTCATCATGCAAAACATACCACAACTCACAAATCATTTAGTCAGTCACATAAAGAACATGCACGCATAACATAGAGCACATAAATGATATAGCACTGCAAGAGACACACCGTAGGCAGCTAATAACTCAACGTCGAGAATAACGTCTCCCACGCTCAGCTCTAGTATTAGCTCGAGTGTTAACACGCGCAGAACTCGCAGGCTGTGCAGAAGGAGGTCGAACAGGTGGAGGAGGAGGAAGGTTTTCAGGCTCTAAGTCAACGTCACCCAAACACAACGCGCGACAACGGCGGAAGAAATGGCGGTGCAAGGGGGTTTCGATCGAATCCAAAGGCGATTCCACCGCCAACACCGAGCACGAATAGAAAAACAAGGATGGGTTTCGATCGCGACAGAGAGGGAAGCAAGCTGATGGTTTCAAATCGATGAACGGATGACGTCTAGGGGCTCATCGGAGCTTGTCCAGAGCAAGGAGACGAGGGTTAGGGATTTCAGAGGGTTTTTGGGTGAGGGTGCGGCTAGGGTTTATTAAATGAGCTGAGGGGGTTTTGAAGTTATAAGGGGGTATAAATACCCTAAAGAAAAGGGGTAATTTACCAACAAAGGGTCCCAGTTATCCCCCACATTACATAGTGGCCACTAAAGTTCTGAATTTCCCAATTAAGTCCTTAAATTCAATTAGAGCCACAGTTTTCAATTCCCAAAAATTAGGGTTCAAGAATTAAGGATTTCTTTTGATTTGGGGATTTAATTTGGGGTATTACATTATGCCCTTTTTATCTTTGTAAAGCATGCATATTAAACCATATGCAAAACATGTATCATGGATCTCATACATAATACCATATGCAAAACCTCGATTGAAGCCTTCACATGCTTATTCATCCAATAGCAAAGCTTAAAGAGCAAAATATGTATAAATCTCATTATACCAAAAATATTTATCTATCATGATACATTAATTCACATATGTTGGCTTTCAAGTGAACCCAAAGTAGAATCTTTCCCGTGGTTCCTTTGACCACTTCATATGCATCCATAGCCGGAGCAAATGACACATTTAACCCCTCGATGGTTATGATGTATAATATCTACAATGGGAGCAAACGGCACATTTAACCCCTCAACCATTGTGATACGTAATCAACCAGCAGGAGAATATGGCACAATTAACCCCTCGACCGTTGCGGTTCTGATGGTGGAGAAAACGGCATAATTAACCCCTCGACACACATGAGGCTACTTATTATAGTGCACTTTAAATCCTATGGCATGCCAACTATATCCGATAAAATTTATCTCATTTTCACTTAGCCAATATATCCTTTTTAAACATGATACCTCACTATTTTTCATATGCCTCATTCAAACCAATTCCAATACAACAAAACATGCATTTACATAACTTCAAAATCCGTTTCACAAACCATTTGCCATACTCAAATGTCATCAGTATAAGATTATTTGCATCATATTACATTTGCAAAATATGCATAAAACAGTAGGTATCAAATCATAAACGTAGGCATGAGAAAATTAACTTTGCCAAACCGAAATTGAGAGCGAATTCGTCTAATACTTACTTCCAAGCTTAGACAAGCGTTTCAAGCTTATTCTAAACTCCCAAAATCCCTTTAAAACCTTTTTAAAGCTGTAAACCACGTTTTCACTCACCAACAACACAACACTCCACTAGCCGAAGCAAAAATCAAGCTTTCGAAGCCTCTACAACCCCTATTGAAGCCAAAGGATCCGTCTCCCCTATTTTACCCATATAAAAACAGAGGATTAATGCACTTACATGCATCTTTAAAGACAACAACACCTCTTCTCAACTTCGCCTCACTAAAATCCATCAAACACTTCTTTAACACAACCGAAATCAACATCAAACTCAACCTAAAAAAATCCCAGCCCAAACCTAACAATTCTAACATCTTAACATCATCAAATAACATCCAAAAACAACAATATATTAACCTTATACCTCCAGCAACCTATCAAGTCCAATATCACTTCAAAATCTAACTATCAACAGCCTAAAATATTAGCAATTCACTTAGTTTCGAGATTCATTTTATTAATCTCTTCTCATAACATTAAAACATATCTTTTAAATGATCTAAATCTATTAGGATCAACACAAAGCCCGATCCATATCAAGATTCATCAATTTTCTCAACAAAACTCAATTAAAACCTTAAAATTAGGATTTAATCATAAACACATAACAAAAATCAGTTGTAAAGGATCAAGAAATTAGGAATTTCTATAAAGAATCTTTAATTAGAGGAGGAAAACGAAAATCACCTTTAATTGTTGATTTTTCCCTTAATTGACAAGATTTGAATGAAATCTTCGAGAAAGTAAATAGGATTTGGTGTTGAAATCAAAGGAATCAATTAAGAAATCAAAATGAAATCAAAAGGGAATGATTCCTAAGAATTTTAGAATGAAATTGATAGTTTGGTTGCTGAGAAAGTTGGGAGCAAAAGTAGTTACGTAAGAAAATGAAATTGGTTATTAAAATCCTTTTAATCAAATCTATTGTATTTTTATATAGAAATCATTTTAAAACCATTTAAAAATATCCTAAATTAAGGGGAAAAACTGATTAAAAACTTTGGTAAATTAGCTCCTTAAAAATTCTAAGTTTTAACCCTTTTACAATTTAGTCGCCAAAACAGTTTTGAAAACCTTACATTTTAATCACCAGACCAAAATGTACCAAAATCCGATTTTATTCCTTCAAATTGAGTTTCCCAAAACCCTTATAATATTAGTTAAACATTTTCTAATATTTTTCCATATTTTATTTTAGCCAAAAACAATTTATTAAAAATTAATTCTCGAAACTAGCTCAAATCGCCTAATCTGGTTCTCCCGAACCGTCTAATCGATTTAGCTAACAAATAGGCCCAAATTTGGGGCATTACAACTCTCCCCTCTTAATAATTTTCATCCTCAAAATTTACCTGATGGAAAAAGGTACAGAAACTGCTTCTTCATGTCCTCCATACTTTCCCATGTGGCTTCCTCTACACCATGATGTCGCCACAACACCTTTACCAATTCAATGATCGTTCCACGAAGAACCTTTCTGCTAGAATCTAGAATTTTCATTGGTTTCTAATCATAGGTCAAATCCAGACTCAACTCAATCTCCTCAACAGGCATCACATGCAATGGGTCATACCTATACCTCTGAAGCATCGATACATGAAAAACATCATGTATCTTTTCCAATTCCGCAGGCAACCTCAACCTATAAGGAACTGGACCCACATGCTCCAACACCTCATACGGCCCAATGAACCTTGGACTCAACTTACCCTTACTTCCAAACCTCATCACCTTCTTCCAGGGCAAAACCTTAAGAAACACTCTATCCCCAACCGTAAACTCAATCTCGCGACGCTTCAAGTCAGCATCTGACTTTTGCATATCCGAAGCCGCCTTCAACATATCACTAATAAACTTCACCTTCTTATTGGTTTCTTTTAGCACATCAGGTAAGGAAATATACTTCTCACCCGCCTTAGTCCAATAAAGTGGCGTACGACACATCCTACCATACAAAGCTTCATATGGAGCCATTTGAATACTAGCTTGATAACTATTGTTAAAGGCAAACTCTACCAACGGTAGTTGCTTCTCCCATATTCCTTAAAAATCAAAGATGCAACACCGTAACATATCTTCCAACACTTGGATAACACGTTCAGACTGACCATCCATTTGAGGATGATATGAAGTACTGGAATTCAACCGCATACCTAACGCCTTATGCAAACATTCCCAAAACCTTGTTGTAAAACGCGGATCCCTATCTGATACTATAGACTTTAGCACTCCATGCAACCTCACAATTTCTGCAATATACATCTCCGCTAATTTATCCAAGGTATACGTCATATGCATAGCCAAGAAATGCGCACACTTCGTAAACCTATCCCAAATCACCCACACAAAATTCTTCTTTGATGGTGTCAAAGGCAAACCGGATACAAAATCCATGGTAATTCTCTTCCACTTCCATTCTGGAATCTTCAACAGTTGCAACAACCTGGAAGAAAATTGATGTTCAGCCTTAACACGTTGACATACCATACACTGAGCAACAAAATTCGCTATATCCTTCTTCAAAACAACCCAAAAATACTCATGTTTCAAATCTTGATACATCTTTGTACTTCCCGGATACATAGAAAAAGGACTCAAATGAGCTTCAGTTAAGACAGTCTGCCTTAACTCCTCATCTTTTGGCACAACCACCCGACTCTTAAAGCTCAACTTCACATAAAGCTTATTAGCCAACAGAACTTGCAACATAATCTGTAGGTGTCAATCATATCTTTCTCGGTATGAGAGTACACGATAATGTCATCAATGAACACTTCCACAAATTGATCTAAGAATTTATGGAATACCTGATTTATCATGTCCATGAAAACTGTGGGCACATTAGTCAACCCAAACTGCATCACTAGAAACTCATAATGCCCGTAATATGTACAAAAATATGTCTTCAATAATTCTTTATCCTTTACCTTCAATTGATAATACTAAGATCTCATATCAATCTTAAAAAACATCGTAGTACCCCAGAACTAATCGAACAAATCATCAATCCTCGGCAAGGGATACTTATTCTTAATCATCAACTTTTTTCAGTTTTTGATAATCAATGTACATTCTCATCGTGCCATTCTTCTTTTTCAGAACAACACCGGATATCCCTACGGTGATACACTAGGTCTGATGAAACCATGATCCAACAAATCTTGAAGCTACACCTTCAACTCTTTCGATGCCATGCGATACGATGCAATTGACACCAAAGCCGTATCCGCATATGTCTCGCTGCAAAACTCTACCTCCCTATCCTGTGGTTGTCCAGGCAACTCCTCTAGAAACACCCTAAGAAAATCACAAACGGTACTGATATCCTAGGGCACGTACATCTTTTATATTCAGGTTCATAACATAAGCCAGATACGCTTGACCCCCCAGCTCTATCAACTTTTGCACTCCCAATACCAATACCATAGTAGACAAGAATTTAACATTCTCGTCCACAGCCACCACTTCATAATCCTCAGCAAGTTTCAACGAAACATGCTTGGTTTCAAAGTCGACCACAGCCTTATGCTCGGTCAACCAATCCATCCCCAAGATCACATCAAAACCATGAAACAACAACTCCATCAAATCAGCCACAAACACATAACCTTGAACCATCAAAGGACATCTCCTAAACAACCTCCTAGCGACTACCGTCTCCCTAAAAGAACTAGTTACTCACATGCCCATATCTAACACTTCTACAGGTATATCAAGCAAGCATGCATGTTCGCGCAAGATGTATGAATGTGCAAAACCAGAATCTATCAAAGAAAGTAATGATATGGATTGCAAAGTAAAAGTACCTGCAATCACATATGTATCATTTCTTCCATCGCGGTTCTCATAGATCCTTGCAGGTCCACCACCCTCAGGTTGAACCACCACAGTATGAGCAACTATCATCTGACCTTCTTCCCTAAGTTGAAAATTACCTTGACCGCGCCCACAGCCTCTCTACGGTACAATAATAGGTGCAAGAACCTATCCATCCCTAGCCATCTGTAGACAATCATGCCTCAAATGATCATGTGAACCACAACTCCAACATGTACCATGTGTAGCCGAACACTCTCCCGAATGAAACTTCCTATAGTGCCTATACTCGGGCACTTCAGCATAGGTGTTTTAACCTTGCTGTCCACGTTCAGCATAACATCTACCACGTCTCTGATCTAGAAGACACCTCCTATCTTTTTACTTCTTATATTGGTCTCTACCAGCATCTGACTCAGCAATCTTCTTCCCAAAACTAAAATTCCCCGAACATGAAGATAACCTTAGATTTTACTCTATATCCTTAGCTCATCAAACTCGATGTAATCCGTAGCTAACATATAGGTCTTCACTTCCTTAACCAACCCATAACAGAAATGGTCACATCCTTGACAATTATCGGGAACTAGTTTAGGTGCATACTGGCTCAACCGAATAAACTGAACCTCATTCTGATACAGACATGTTAACCTGAACTAATGCCATAAACTATTGCTTCTTTTTATCTTGGTATCGGGAACCCGGATACTTCTTCTAAAAAATAGCACAAAAGAACTCCCACATCACATCTGCAGGTGTCATACTCGCGATAGAGGTCATCCACCAGCTATAATCATCACCCTAAAGTAAAGATACAATGCAGCCCAACTTACGCACATCGATGCACTCTATCTGACCAAGAATCTTCTCAGTGCTGCAAACCACTCTTCAGCTACCTCTGGAGTTAAACCCTTAAACTCGGCACCTCTCAAACTGCACAAATGCTCCAATGAAAGTCCTATGTTGACAGCTATTGTAGGTGCTAGTGCCTGAACATGCACTCCAGCCACAACTACCTGAAAAGCTCCAATCATCACCTGAATCAACGGTGCCATATCACTAAAGACTGGTCCAGGTAGAACTGACGGCTCTTGCCCAACATCCACCCTAGCTAGCAGATTAGACAGAGAAGGTGGCAACCCCTCAGGGTGCACTATCTCACTCTCAACTCCATGCCTTCCGGCTACGTTACCCGAGTTTGACCTAAGCTCTCGTCTTAATGGAACACTAAAAAATATGTATCTATAGCGTGAAAGTATAACCAAAATATAATTAGGCTAGCTTTAAGCAAGGATCCAAGACATTCACTTTCCAAAAACTAAAATATAATAAGGCAATATTTCCCTAAGATTCTACCCCAAAATAGCACATTTTGAACATAAATTCATATAATCAAACATCGTACATATCGTACAACAATCAATATCATTTTAAACAATATAACATGCCTCTCAACAATCAAAACCTAGCTATGATACCACCAAATGTAACCCCATTTACCCAGCCTAGATGTCAGACCGAACTGAGCAAGCTATATTGGGTTTGCCAAAATAAACCAGAACGATTTACTTAGGAAAATGGTATATTTTTTCTTTTTATCTTATCTAAATGCTTTGTTAACTCCTACGGTGATCATGCCAACAGCGATGAAATTTACAATCAAATTGGGCGTCGAGTTGACATCCAATTGGTCGATAACATAATTCAAGAACCAAATTGTAATATTGTAAAATTAGAATGACCTACTTAAATCCAAAGTTACAAGCCTCAATTAGTCAGGTTTCATGCATTCAAGTTAAATTTCAACTCAAAATAATCATTCAAACTCATTTAATTACATGATCAAGAAATAGGGACTAAACTGCAAAGATTTAATCATCAGAAAGCATTTTACTAGAATTAACGATCTACGTATCGGTACACTACCTTTTCATATCGATGCGGTTATAAATGAAAAAGGGTATCGGTACGAGTTTTAAGCATACCGATACATGTATTTAAATTCGAAAATAAGGGATTCTGGTGGCTAAAGGGCGTACCAATACGGTTGCTTGTGTACCGACACCAGGCTTAATTTTTTGCTATGCATACCGATATGGCTACAAGGCATACCGATACGCCTACATAATTTTGCACAGATTTGAGCTGAGACAAAACATGCATATCGATCCATGAGGACTCGTACCGATACAGACGGGTCTATAATGACCTCTTGGTCGAACATATGACACTTTGGCTCAATCTAACATGCCCCAAACATCAACCAAACATCTTTTAACAAGTCTAGCAATATTTCACAATCAAAAGAGCGTGGTAAAGGATCATTCACATCATAGCAAAACCAAACTAATATCATGTAGGCATGGTCTCTAGCCAAGTATGCATATCATGTCCCAACCCCTCAAAGCATGAGTTAAAACCACATACAATTCCAAAACATCAAAAGAAACATGTCCAAACACAGGGAGCAAGCATACAACCCTCCCAATTACATCTTGGTCACATTGCCCTTTATTTACTACAAGGTCGCTTATCAAAACCATACTTGGAATATTTCAAATCTTGGATTCTTCCTCACTTGCTCGCTACCCCGAAAGTTCACTTTCCTGCATTGATGAGAAGGGAGAGCGTAAGCAAATAATGCCTGGTAAGGGACTCTCTAAAAACACTTACCAATGCATTTTAATTCACTTTAGTCAAAACACTCT
Source organism: Hibiscus mutabilis (assembly GCA_019671005.1). Lineage (NCBI taxonomy): Eukaryota > Viridiplantae > Streptophyta > Magnoliopsida > Malvales > Malvaceae > Hibiscus > Hibiscus mutabilis. The sequence continues at coordinate 42,350,588 of CM033731.1, forward strand.
TTGTACATCATGCTTAAACATCTCATGCCCTTTTTATCTTTGTAAAACATGCATATTAAACCATATACAAAACATGTATCATGGATCTCATGCATAATCCCATATGCAAAACCTTAATTTAAGCCTTCACATGCTAATTCATCCAATAGCAAAGCTTAAAGAGCAAAATATGTATAAATCTCATCATACCAAACACATTTATCCATCATGATACATTAATTCACATATATTGGCTTTCAAGTGACCCAAAAACAGAATCTTTCCTTAGCAAAAACACATCGGATATACGGATTTCCCAAGTGGTTCCTTCGACCACTTCACATACATCTATAACCAAAGCAAACGACATATTGAACCCCTCGACGGTTATGATGTATAATGTTTACAATGGGAGCAAACAATACATTTAACCCCTCGACCATTGTGATACGTAATCCACCAGTGGGAGAATACAACACAATTAACCCCTCGACCGCTGTGGTTCCCATGGTGTAGAAAATGGCACAATTAACCCCTCGACGCACATGAGGCGACTTATTATAGTGCACTTTAAACCCTATGGCATGCCAACTATATCCGATAACATTTATCTCATTGTCACTTAGCCAATATATCCATCTTAAACATGATACCTCACTATTTTTCATATGTATCATTCAAACCAATTCTAATGCAACAAAACAAGCATTTACATAACTTCAAAATCTGTTTCACAAACCATTTACCGTACTCAAATGTCATCAGTATAAGATCTTTTGCATCATATTCCATTTCCAAAACATGCATAAAACAGTAGGTATCAAATCATAAATGTAGGCATGAGAAAATCAACTTTGCCAAACCGAAATTGAGAGCGAATTCGTCTAATACTTACTTTTGAGCTTAGACAAGCATTTCATGTTTATTCTAAACCCCCAAAATCCCTTTCAAACCTTTTTAAAGCTGTAAACCACATTTCCACTAGCCGAAGCAAAAATTAAGCTTTTGAAGCCTCTACAACCTCTCCTAAAGCCAAATGATCCGTCTCCCCTATTTTACACATATAAAAACAAAAGATTAATGCACTTCCATGCATCTTTAAACACAACATCACCTCTTCTTAACTTCGCCTTACTAAAATCCATCAAACACTTATTTAACACAACTGAAATCAACATCAAACTCAACCTAAACAAAGCCCAGCCAAAACCTAACAATTCTAACATCTTAACATTATCAAATAACATCCAAAACAACAATATATTAACCTTATACCTCCAGCAACCTATCAACACCAAGATCACTTCAAAATCTAACTACCAACAACCAAGAAGATTAGCAATTCACTTAGTTTCGAGATTCCTTTTATTAATCTTTTCTCATAACATTAAAACAAATCTTTTAAATGATCTAAATCAATTAGGATCAACACAAAACTAGATCCATAACAAGATTCATCCATTTTCTCAACAAAACTCAATTAAAACCTTAAAATCATGATTTAATCATAAACAATTAACAAAAATCAGTTGTAAAGAATCAAGAACTTAGGAATTTCTGTAAAGAACCTTTAATTAGAGGATATAAACAAAAATCACCTTTAATTGCTGATTTCTCCCTTAATTGGCAAGATTTGAGTAAAATCTTCGAGAAAACAAATAGGATTTGGTGTGGAAATCAAAGGAATTAATTAAGAAATCAAAAGAAAATCAAAAAGGAATGATTTCTAAGAATTTTAGAGTGAAATTGACAGTTTGGCTGCTGAGAAAGTTGAGAGCAAAAGTAGTTACGTAAGAAAATGAAACTGGTTACTAAAATCCCTTTAATCAAATCTATTTTATTTTTATATAAAAATTATTTTAAAACCATTTAAAAATAGCCTAAATTAAGGAGAAAATATGATTAACAACTTTGGTAAATTAGCTCCTTAAAGATTCTAAGTTTTGACCCTTTTACAATTTAGTCGCCAAAACAGTTTTGAAATCCTTACATTTTAGTCACCGGACCAAAATGTCCCAAAATCCAATTTTATTCCTTCAAATTGAGTTTCCCAAAACCCTTAGAATATTAATTAAACATTTTCTAATATTTTCTATATTTTATTTTAGCCAAAAACAATTTATTAGGAAATAATTCCCGAAACTTACACTAATTGCCTAATCTGGTTCTCTCGGACCGTCCTAATCGATTTAGCTAACAACTATGCCCAAATTCAAGGTGTTACACAAATACTATTGATCCTCACTTTGTCTCTTCTACTAGTGCTGTGCCAGCTCCTATTTTCACTTCTAAGCAGTACACTCAACTTCTTGCTCTCTTGAATCAATCTCCTTCTGTTGACTCCGCTGCAAACTTGGCAGGAATTGTTAATGGTAATTTACCTGATCATATCTCCTCTGTGAACTGGATCCTGGATACAGGTGCTACAGACCATATGTTGTCTGTTTTCCAACGTTTATAATCTCCTTATTCATGTGCTTCTGAGTCTCGATTGGTACATTTTCCGAATGGTAAAACAACTCTCATCACTCATATTGATTCTTTCCGTTTTGATTCTAATACTACCATTTCTAATGTTTTATATGTACCTAATTTCGCTCATAATCTCCTTTCAGTTTCTAAACTTACTAAAGAACTTCATTGTGGCATTTGTTTCTATCCTGATTTTTGTCTTTTGCAGGATCATTCAACTGGAAGGATGAAGGGGATTGGTAGAATGTCTCGTGGCCTTTATTTTTTTGATTCTTCAAGTCTTACTTCTGGTTTGTCTTTCAATTCTCGATGTACTTCTTCTAGTTTTAATCCTGTTTCTAATGTCTCTCATTATATGTTTTTATCTTCTGTTAATAAGACTACTATTTGGCATGCTCATTTAGGGCATGCCGCTCTCACTAAACTTCATAAAATGCATTCTTTACCGTCTATTAATTTACATTATGACAATATTTATAAATGTTATGTTTGCCCTCTAGCTAGGCATTCTAGATTGCCTTTTTCTTGATAGCATCACTAGGTCAGCCAAGCTTTTTGAGTTAATTCACATAGACCTCTGGGGCCCATATAGATTTTTTACACACAATGGTATAAGGTTCTTTTTAACCATTATAGATGATCTTACAAGAATGACATGGGTGTACTGTTGAAATTGAAAAGTGATGTTGTTCTCTACCTTAAACAATTTTTCCCTTGTTAAAACTCAATATTCTGGTTCTATTAATATTGTTCGAAGGGACAATGGGTCAGAATTTTTTAATTCTTCATCAAAGCTTGTGTGTTCATATCGCTCAGCAAAATGAGGTTATTGAGAAAAAATAAAAAATCTTTTAGAAATTGCTAGAGCTTTTCATTTTCAGTCTAATATACCTCTAAAATTTTGGGGGAATATGTATTCACTGCTTGTTACATCATTAATAGATTGCCTTCTTCTGTCTTACATTGGAAATATCCTTTTGAAGTCCATAAAAAATCTCCCATAATTTCTCACTTACGAGTTTTTGGATGTCTCTGTTATGCTATTGTTGTTGGTCATAAAGACAAATTTTCCCCTCGAGAATTACTTCAGTTTTCATAGGTTATTCTTCATATCATAAAGGGTACATCTTGTTCAACCTTTTGACTCATTCGTTTTTTGTTAGCAGGGATGTAATCTTTCATGAGTCTGTTTTTCCATTCAAACTTCCTATTTCCAAAGATTCTGTTTTTCCCATCTCAGTCTTCCATTCTTGATTCTGATTTTTTAGTTCTTGACTCTGTGTCACCTAATTTCTCTGCTGATATTTATTCTTCTCCTTCACTTGATGTTTCAACAAGTACATCTAATTTTCCTAATCCTCATTCCACTTCTCAAATTCATGTTTCTCCTCCACCATTTTCTAGTCAAATTCCAGTTCTTTCTGGTCAAATTTCAATTTCTTTCAGTCAGTTTTTTCAGTTTCTAATCAGTCTTTCAGTTCATTAGATCATAGTCCTATTTCTTTGTTTGTTGTTAGAAAATCTATTAGGACTGTTAGACTTCCTCTTTAGCTATAGGTCTTTGTTCTTCCTTATGATTCTTCTTCACTTTCTAGTAAGTATCCTATTTGTCATTTACCTGTCAAAACCCAAAGCTTTCTTTCCTCTACATCTCTTTCTGAACCAAAATCATATGCTGAAGCAATCCAAAATCTTCTTTGGGTTCAAGCTATGAATGAGGAGATTTTCGCTTTGGAGACAAATCACACGTGGTCTGTTGTATCTTTACCACATGGAAAGGTTCCCATTGGGTGCAAATGGGTGTAAAAAATTAAGTATAAATCCACTGGAGAAGTGAAAAGATTTAAGGCCTGACTTGTGGCTAAAGAGTACACTCAAAAGGAGGGGGTGAGTTTTGTTGATACCTTTTCTCCTGTTGCAAAGTTGGCGACTGTTAGCACTATCCTTGTTTTTGCTTCTATCTTTCATTGGCCTTTGTTACAAATGGATGCCTATACTGCTTTCTTGCAAGGGGATTTATTTGAGGAAGTGTATATGCAATTACTTGAAGGTTCTTACAGCCAGGGGAGTCTAAGGTTTGTAGGTTGCAAAAATCTCTGTATGAGATGAAACAAGCATCTAGGAAATGGAACTTGAAGTTGACAGAAGCATTACTTGCTTCAGACTATAAACAAAGCAAGTATGACTATTCTTTATTCACTAGACAACAAGAATCAAGTTTGGTCATTTTACTCATTTATGTGGATGACCTATTAATAACGGGGAATAATGAGGTTCTAATTGAAGAACTTAAGAAGATCTTGAACAAGAATTTAAAATGAAAGATCGCGGTGAATTAAAGTATTTTCTTGGGTTGGAGATCTTGAGGTCCAAGGATGGAATTATTCTCCATCAACGCAAGTATGCTCTTGAGTTGATAGAGGACGCGGGAATAGGAGAGCTAAACCAGCCATGACTCCACTTGAACAGAATAAAAAACTCCCTGCAGTAGAGTATGATGAAGATGCAAACAAGGAAGATGAGTTGATACACAAAGACAATCTTCCAAATGCTTATAGAAAGGCTGATATATTTGACTCATACAAGGCCTGACATTACACATGCAGTGCACTTTCTTAGTCAATTTATGCAACAACCTAAACAATCACATCTTGAAGCAGCCATTAGAATAGTGAGGTATATCAAAAAAAAATCCAGGACAAGGAATATTTTTGAGTGCCTCCAGCAGATGCCAGTTGTATGCCTATTGTGATTCAGAGTGGACATGTCCAATGACTAGAAAATTAATAACTGGTTTTTGTATTAAACTGATAGTTTCTTTGATTTCTTGGAAATCAAAGAAACAAAATACTGTGGCGAGGTCTTCAGCAAAAGCTGAGTACAGAAGTATGGTTGTGACTACTGCTGAGATAGTTTGGCTAACAGGTTTATTGATAGAACTTGGGGGTAAGAAGCATCCAACCTGATTGATGTGTGACAACAAGGCAGCTCTTCAGATAACTGTAAATCCTGTATTCCATTAGAGAGCAAAACACATAAAAATATATTGTCATTTTTTCAGAGAGAAAATTCAAGATGGGCTAATTCAGACTGAGTACGTGAAGTCAGTAGATCAGCTAGCAGACATAATGACAAAGACATTGGGAGAACAACATCATGAATATCTAGTTTTCAAGTTGGGAATTAAAGACATCTTTCAATCACCAACTTGAGGGAGAGTGTTGAGAGTTGTTATTAGCAAGTTGTAAATTAGTTATGCTAGTCTTTTAGTATTAGCAGCTAGTTTGTTAGTTTTGTTAATAACTCATTTGCTGATTGGTTAGTGTAGTATAAAGCCATACTTGATGTAAGCTAATACGAATGAATAATAATCAAGAAAGGCATTAGTCTCTGTGTCAAATTTGACAAAAAATCTGCCACCATCATCATGCACAACAGCAACAAAAGAAAAAACATTAGACCCTTGGTTAACAGACGCATCGACGTTGCAGCATTAGCCATCCCTTCACAGTCGAGACCGAGCTATTACTGACAGTATTAGCCCCATTAAACACATGTTTCATGTCTTGACATTCTCTAACAAAATTATCAGCAAATTCGAAAACTCTAGAAGCAACAACACCTTGGTTCTGCCACACTAGTTTGTTACATTGAAACCAGAGGCTCCAACAAATAGTCATGTATCTCTCATGAACACTTTTTTTTGCTTGGCAAATATGATTATATTAAAGATTAAATCATACACGCCTTGACTTTGCATGTGTGCTTCATTAAAAACCTCCCTTAGCTTAAATGGAGGAAAATAGTACTACACAATAAAGGTTGAAACTACTACAGAACCCAATGACCAAGTACAACAAAACAATCTAAAGAACCACCCTGCCAACATTTACAATATCACTAAAGCATCTAGGCAGCCCAATCAACCTACAATTACAGCAGCAAAGAATAAAAAATAGCAAACATACCGATGCGCATATACTAATGACGAAATAGACAAATACCTGCCAATGCTAGATGTTAACCCAACCCGAAACAACACACTAGCACTTCAAACCGAACCATGGCTTTGCAAGATGAACTGCAACTTGCCGTGTGAAAAAATCACCTCCATGACCTTCAATAAATCCTCCATCACTAAGTCCCACCACTTCCTGTAGAAAAGTGAGATAAAACCATCAAGCCCCGGAGCTTTCGAATCAACGCAACTCCACACCGCTTTTTTTAATTCTTCTAATTATGAGAAAGGGGCATCTAGAGAAATGAGGCAGACTTTTAAACTCTAGCTTAAAAATGGTTCGCCAATTCCTAGCCTTGCAATTGAAAAGATTACTAAAGTGAACAAAAAATTTCTTTTTAAATCACTTCTGATCCTTATTCAACCCTTCGCCAAGGTGCTGCTCACAATTCTCTTTGCTCGATTTTTCACAGAGTGATGAAAGAAAACAGTGCTAGAGACCCCTTGATTCAGTCAAATCATTCTTGCCTTATGTCGCCATAAATCTTCATGTGCTTTCACCAAGTCCCATTACTGGATTTTACAAATTTTAAGCTCTTCAAATTTCCTGAATCTAAATCACCCATGTTGAACATGACCTCGATTTTAACCTGTTCCCCGTAATTTTACTGAGATTTTCCTCCATCTGATAGATGACTCGCACAACCGCTACACTCACTCCTACTCCTTACACCCTTGAAGACACGCCCAATGATTAAACTCGACACAACAAAATTAATTCATCCCATAAACAAAACTGCTCATGAGTTCCGCGGGGAGCATATAAATTAGTCAAAACTAACTCCGACGCTTCGGCAATCCACCTGTCGTCGCTGAACCTTTGAACTCGAATTCATCGACATACTACAGCTTGCTTGTGTCCTCTGGACAAAAACAACACCTTCTTAGTTTCTTATAGAAAGAGCATTTGAACCCTATAAAGTCTTGGCACCTTCCTCACTGCTGAAAATTTCATATCAGAACCCAATCCTCTAATATACCGAGATATAATTCTTATCCTGGAGCCCAACTCCTTCAGTTTCAAGCACATTAAACTCTTTACCTTCCCGGCTTCCCGCTCAGCTTCCTCCAACAAAGCAATTTCACGTACCACATCCTCCTCATTACCTTCTATTTGAATGCCAAGCTCCTTACCCAGCTTTAGCGCCTTTCTCCCTTCTCTAGTCATAACATCCCACTTTACATGCATGTCCGAATCTGAAAGCGATCTTCCCTCCAAGTCAGAGAACTTCGATGATTTTCCTTTTTTCTTACTTTTTTTCAAGGCTCGATCTCTTTTTCTTCTTTCTGCTAGGGACAATGCTTGATCCTGAAACTCATTCAATAATCCATATCCCCTCCCTTTTGCTAAGCAAGGGATCGGCTGAGTATCATGGGGCTCACGTGAATACCCCACCTTTCCAGCAAAAACCGATTGGGAAAACCCCAAAAAAAACTCAACAAGGAACTCTATCAATAGGCCATTGACAGTGATGTGGGAATGGTGGTAAGATTGGTGATTGTATTTTCTAGCGTTACCATGAGCATGGTAAGAAAGAACTTTGAGGAAGGCCTAGGAGCATCCATCTAGAAACTAACCGGTGGAAAGAAGAACGACGAGGTAGCAAACAAGTACCCGACTTTTCATTTTTCTTCAAGTACCCGAGACCCAAGTAACAGAAGACCCTTGAGTACATACATCTCATCTAAAATCACTTGTTTTTGTCGATGGCAGGCTCATGGGAGAAACATCGGATAACATCAAGATAACATCAGGCTCTCTTATCAAGATTTCTCGGCTTCCAGGCTATGTTCTCGAAACCAAGGGTGAGTGTTTGAAGGTGAAATGGTATTTATTCTGATATCTGAAGTGTTACTGTGTATAGCTGTATGCAGAAATGTGACAAAAAAGTTGTGTTTTTCAATGCTCTGCAGTAATGGGTGAAGTGATATCCAAGGTTGAGAGTGAACTTCTCTGTACGTCTTATATCAATCTGTATCTGGAGATGATCCACTTGACAAGGATGCCAAAGATAAGTTTGGGATGACCATGATTTCTGTTCTAGATGTCTAGATTCTCGGAATAAGACCATTGATTAATAAACTGATGATAATGCAAATACAGCTGGCTATAACAATGTAGCTTTCATGTCAATTTAAGCCTTCAATTCTGTATAACTTGATCACTGAACTTAAGGATGTAATTCAAGGTTTCAATTCTAATTTATCGGATTTTGGAACTCATTTCTTTCAATTCTAATATTTCTTACAGTGTGGTATGACGTGTTTGACATGACTTAGACTCGTATTTTTCATCTTGTCTGATGCAATCAATTGAAAAAGGGTAGGAAAAGATTGAAAATTTGTACGTTTTCTTAGGAACCAAACAAAGAAGAAATACACACAATTTGCATATAGTTGGCTTTATTTTTAAATCACAATTTGGCTAAAAGTAGCTCAAATATCACAACATGGATGCAGTAAAGAGCAGCAATAATGTTACATTTTTTCATGTTTCTGATACAAATTAACAACCCTTTTCTTGATTCTAACTTTCAAACCATTTCCAATGTGAAGTGTGATGCATTTTCCTGGTTTGATAAGCTGCCCTTCCACCATTTCATCTTGATAAGTCCACAGTAAATTGATTGCCACAATCTTAATCTGTTTCATACTCATATCTTTGCCTAAGCATGTCCTAGGCCCTGCACTTAATGCTGAGAACTTGTAAGTTGGCACATTAACGATGTCTCCCTTATCTGAAATCCACCTTTTCGGTTTGAATTCCAAGCAATCTTTACCCCAAATTTCTTCGCTCCGACCCATCGAATAATACAAAATCAAGATTCTTGTGTTCCAAGCGACAGTGTCACCACTCGGAAGAACATCAGGTCGGACTACGGTTTTATGATTCACTGGTACAGGTGGATAAAGCCTTAATGTCTCACACAAGGCTCCATTCAGGTAAGTGAATCTATTGAGTTCTTCACCGGTGAAAGACATGATCATGTTCCGGTCTTTATAACTTGTCGGAAGATTCAAATCAATCTCCTCTAAAATCTTGGTTTTCACTAATGGATTCGTTGTGATAAGCCAGAAAAACCAAGACAAACACGCACTCACGGTATCTTTCTCAGCTGCCATGAAATTGTATGCATGTCTCTCAGAAACTTATCATTTATTTTCCCAGAAACACTCAAATTTTCCTCTTCGACCAACAAAGCTGTCACCAAATCGAATTCATCATCTTCAACATAGGTTTTTCCCCCTTAGCTTCTCTCATTTCATGGCAATCCAATCGTAAAGAAAACGATCAGCAATCTCCAAAGATTCACTCAACCTTTTCTCCACACTGATTTGCATCCATTGTTGAACCTTCTAAAATCTTAAAGGCAACACATATCTGAACAGCAAACAATCCTCTATATCATGGAAAGCCACCTTGGTTGGAACCACAGAGCACGAAACCGAAAGAGCTTCTGGGTCGAATCCCAGAATCAACAAATAGATATTATCATAATCAAACCTCTGGAGAACATCTTCAAGATCAACCTCGGTTCCAATGTTTGACAGCATGTTCGAGAACCGGGACCAGACCCTTCTCCAAAACATGTCTGAAAACTATATCTTGGTAGTTCAAGTACTTGTCGTTCTTCACCATTATTGCATGCAAGCTCTTCCTTTGGATTTTCCGTGTGTCGGAATCCGGAGTGACGATTCCTTCACCAAAGGGCTCGAAACCCTTTTCGTAGTTGAGAAAATTCTTGGAGAAAATGTGGTTAACACTCATGGGATTGCTGGTGAGAACGAAATCCAAGCTTGGGAACCAAGATCCTTTGAACTTGAACGCTCCACTCTCACAGTAATCAAGAATGTCATGGGTGAAATAATCAAAGAGTCGATCCGAGTAATAAATTTCAGTTACTATTTTGGTACTTTAACCTAAAAAATATATGACCATATTTGACAATTAGCGGATCCCGAATATATAGCTGATAGTATTGGATGATTTGACTAGCGGATTACATTAGTTGATTATATAAAAGTGTTCGGTAAAATTAACTAATAGTTGATAGCATATAGCAGATTACATTAGCTTATCGTTGAGAGCATTATTTAACTAGCGGATTGTATTAGTTGATTGTATAAAAGTGTTCGTGAAAGAATTTTGCATATACCAATTTTGATGCGGGTGCAAATTTAAATATTTAATATTATTTTCAATTACAAATAAGAACAAATTAAAAGAATGTGTAAATAATGAGGGTCATATTTGTATAAATATGAAGGACTAAATGTACTATTATACAAAGTTTCGTAACAGTTACATTAAGTACAGAACGACCGAATTACCATTTTGTAACAAAACATAAAGTTTAATTGTCATTTTGTAAGATTTAAAAGTTCAGTTACCATTTTATTTAATTTTTAACAAATTTTAGTTACCATTTTAGTACTTTACCTTATATATTTTTTTAACTCGGATCGACTCTTTGATTATTTCACCCATGACATTCTTGATTCCTGTGAGATAGGAACGTTCAAGTTCAAAGGACCTTGATTCCCAAGCTTGGATTTCGTTCTCACCAGCAATCCCATGGATGTTAACCACATTTTCTCCAAGAATTTTCTCAACTACAAAAAGGGTTTCGAGTTCAGAGAGATTTTCGAACCCTTTGGTGAAGGAATCGTCACTTCGGATTCCGACACATGGAAAATCCAAAGGAAGAGCTTGCATGCAATAATGGTGAAGAACAACAAGTACTTATAAGGAATAACCTTTGAAAATAATTAGACCTTTAGAGGCCACCCTTGCCAACTAGGGAAGAGTTTTGTTCAGGTATTTTGGAGACAAATAATCAAGGGCATCTGACACAACCAAAACATAAAATGACTTTGCCCTGTAGGGAAGAGGGAAGAGTGCATCAGAATGGATCTATATACTGATCCAGCTGGAGCCAGGTTGCTTCGTTACCCCAACATTTTTCATGGATTCCCTCACTCTAGCTGCTTCTTCCCATTGCCCAGCAGCTGCATATGTATTTGATAAAAGCACATAAACTGATGGATTATTTTGCTCTGTTTCAAGGAGAAACTTAGCAATAATTCTTGCAAGCCTTAGATTACTATGAGCTGCACAAGCACTGAACATGGTCCACCAGATATTAGAATGGGGTTCAATATGCTCTTTGTCTATTACTTTTTCAGCTTCATCTAGATACCCAGCCCGACCAAGAAGGTCAACCATGCATGAAAGATGATCTTCTACAGGCGCAAAGCCATACTCATTTACCATGGAATTTAATATCCAAGTGGCATCGTCAACTAAACCAGCATGGCTGCAGGCAGAAAGAAGAGCAGTAAATGTTGCTTGATCAGGTTTAACCCCACCTGCACCTTTCATTGCCTTGAAACAATGGACAGCTTCTTTACCATCTCCATGCTGCGCAAAAGCAGAAATGAGGGCATTCCAAGAGATTGTGTCCTTTTCAATCATCTCATTAAAAACTCTCAAAGACCAATTTAAAGTTCCACACTTTGAATACAGTGTGATTAGAGCATTGCCTAAAGATGTTTCTGAAAAAAGATCATGCCTGAGGATATAACCATGAAACTGTTTCCCATTACTCAAGGATGAGATGCTAGCACAAATACTAATAGCTATGCTGAGTGTATATGCATTTGGCCTGAGGTTTGACATCAATAGTTTGGCTATTTGCCCTAGTCCCTGAGCTGGGAACCCATTTAGAAAGAACCCTGATATAATAGTATTCCAGGAGATCAAGTTCTTGGTAGACTCTTGAAATAATTGATAGGCTTGATTCATCTCCCCATGCTTAGAGTATGAAGAAACCAATGCGTTGGAAACCTGGACTCTCGAACTAAGTCCATTTTTAAACACAAGGGCATGAATCATCTCACCCATTTCTGGGAACTCTGAGCATGACAATAAGCTTCCAAAAGTGAACTCATCCGGTTGAATCCCCGACCTTTGCATTTCCCTGTAGATAAGAAAAGCCGAGCTACTAGAGCTTTTTTGAGCATAAGTTGATACCAGAGTATTCCATGACACAATATCCTTCTGTTCCAATCTCTCAAAAACTAAACGGACAGTATTTAAATCCCCGCAACTAGAATACATAGTTATCGCTGCATTGCTCACAGAGGTAGACTGTTCAAAACCCAACATTACAGCTTGTGCGTATACTTGATCCCCAACTCTTCCACATGAACACGAGCTAATTAGACTCACAAAAGTCAGTTCAGAGGGGCTCAAACAAGCCTGTAACATCTCCCTAAACATTAACAACGCTTGTTTGACTCTTCCTACGTTCATTAAACCATCTATCATTACATTAAAAGTAATACAATCACACACAAAGCTCTCCACTTCTTCAAAAACCCGGCACGCATTTACAACATCTTCACAGTTAAAATACATAGTTATCGCAGCATTAACCACAGGAGCTCGGAACAAAAACCCAGTTTTAACCACCAAAGCTTGAACTTGCCTCCCAAAACCCAAATTTTCACTATAACACTCGCTCAACACACTAGCAAAGCTATAATTATCATGCTTAAAACCCAAAAAATGCATTTGCTTAAAAAAGCCAAACCCAAGGTCTTCATACCCATTTTCCATACACCCAGTAACCATCACATTCCATACCGCCACTTCTTTCTTAGGCATATTATCAAACACCTGGCAAGCATAAGAAATTCCTCCCAATTTGGTACAAGAACACAACATGGTAGTCCAAGAATAAACATCCGGGTCTTTAATTTCATTAAAAATCCTTTGAACGGAAGCTAAATGATGGGTGTTGGAATAGAGGAAAAGGAGAGTGTTGGAGACATGAGAGGAGGCTTTGAAGCCGGATTTGATGGCGTAGGCGTGGAGTTTCGTTCCGAATTGGAGGTTGGGGAGATGGGCACAGGCTTTGAGGGTGGTGGAGAGAGTGTAATGGTCGGGTCTGACATTGTGGTGTAGACAGTGAATTTCGTCGAATAGATGGAGGGCATCTCGGTAGTGAGTTGAGCGAGTTAGATTTGCTAGGCGAGAGTTGAGTTTGATCAGCTTCAGCTGTAGTTGGTTAAGACAAGTTTCAGTTATGGTAGTTAACCCCTTCGTGAAATAGCCACAAACACTTGTCATTTACTCAAATCCTCATCCTTTCGCGATATAGGCTTCTTATAATAAGAATTGGATATAGCTGACGACAGTGGCGAGCAAATAAGTAATTAAATTAGTTTCGATTCGTTCAGTTTAATTATCGGTTTTGTAATTTCAAACCAAATAAACTAAATTAATTAATTAAATCAAATATTTTTTTAAAAAAAATACTTGATTTGTATATATTTAATTAATTAAATCAAATATTTTTTTCTTTTTCATATTTATTTTAGTAATTTCATATATATAATGTCAAAAAATATTTTTATTTTATATTTTTTCATACTTTTATAATGAAGTAATTTCATATATTTTTCTTTTAAATTAAATATTCGATTTAATATCAAAGAAAAATATTTGATTCAACATTATATATATATAATTACTAAAATAAATATAAAAATATTTGATTTAATTTAAAAATAAAAAATTATAAATTTATTTTTATTTTAAATCTTGTTTTAACTATTTTAAATATATTTAAATTATTTTTATTTTTAATTAATTATTTGATTTGATTTGATTTGGTGAGTTTGTGTGATTTTACACATTCCAATTGATTTAATAAGTTCAAGTCCCCTTTCAACCACTTTTACTTCTTTTTTCCCTAACATTTATTATAAAGAGTAGGTTGGTGAAGTGATAAAGGCTTTGGTATATCCCCATAGGTCTCAAGTTTGATCCACCCCAAGATCATTTCATTCCTCTTTAATTTTCTTTAACACCTAAATGGAGTGGAAAATATATTAAATATTAAATAAAATAAAATGAATTAAAATTTGAGTAAATTTATTCAATTGGGTGACGACATGTGTCATCATTTGATTGGTTGATTAATTTTATTGAATTAAATTAAAATTAGGACCAAATTGATATAATAGGTAAATAACAGGGTTCAAAATGTGTCATTTTACAAATTTTTGTTAACTACCACGTCAACCCTTCGTTAATTTTTTAACAACAGTGGTCAAAATATGACCAATTTAAAAGTTTAGTAGTCTGAATGACGAGTTACCTAGTTTGGTGGTCAAAATAGGTACGCCCAAATAGTTTGGCGGTCACCTGAGTAGTTTACCTTTAGTAAAATTAAGTCCTAATCTCTCAATTTTTATGATTTAATTACTTTTAAGACCCTATTAGTTTCAATCTTAAACAACTTAGTTCCTAAACACATTTCCATCCTCATTCGGTCCCTGGTGCAATGCAAACCCCACATCATTGGGTTTGCAGAAACGAAATTGTTTTGAGGTAAGAAGAGGTTCATTGAATCATTGGTATTAAACTGTGGGGACTCATTCGAAGAATAAAACATTAAATGTAAAATGGTTGTGTTGTCATTGCCAATACATATAATTCAGGGTAGGGTTTACCGTTTACGGTTATGAACTGAAGTGCGTTGAAGGACAGATCAATGGTTCTGCCCTTCCAAACCCCACAAGTTTGCTGAAAATGCAAGCTAAAAACTTTTTTTCCCAGGGAAAGCTCCTCAGCTACCTCCTACAATATCTTTATAATCCAGCTACCTAGCCAACAGTTCCACCAACAATGTGGCTGTGTGTTTTCAATTCTTTATCTTTAAAAATAGGTTAACAATATCTAGAGCAAGTAGTTAAAAGTAGGGTATTCATAGTAGGTTAACCGTAATAGGGGTTATTAACCGTAACCTAACCGTTAAGAAATGGTTAACCGTTAATTTTTTAAATAATTAACCACTATAGTGGTTAACCGTTAAGAAATGGTTCGGTTACAGGTTAACCCGTAACCTATTACATTTTTCTTTTCAAATGTTCATTATTTCTTTTTAGAATTATAAATCTATCTCTCCGATAAATATTGTATTATTTTTAAAAAAAAAACTTAAATAGAGAGATTTTAAACACAAACTTCATAATTAGTTTTAAAAAAATATTTATAGGTTAACCATTAACTATCTTTTTTAGCAGTTCAGTTAACTAAAACCCTGTAACCTTAACGGTTAGGTTAATTAACCTATAAAATGAACGGTTATATTGTTTAACGGTAACGGTTTTTTTCCCACCCATAATTAAAAGCTCTCAGTTGACACTTTCTCCTCCCTTAAGTTGTGGTTTATAGACTCATTAGGAGCAAATTTTTCCTTTTCCATCTCAAGATAGAAATTGTTCAAAAAAATAGACATTTTATTTTAAATGTGTATTTTTATTAAATTAATAAACAACTATATATGTATGTATGTATTCGAGAAACATCAGATTTTTTTTTCGATTAATGTTTTATTAATTTAACAGTCCTATTTCATTTTCATCCATATAGATCACTTATGTCAAATTTTAAAAAAAAAAATTATAATGTCTAACTATTTGATTTATATATAAAAATTATCACTAAATATATATTAATAGATACATTATTCTAGATTAATATTATAGAGATATTAAAATGATTCAAAATATTACATGTCTGGTTACGAAAATATTAATTGTGCATAAAATTGTTAAAAGTCTACAAACTTAAACAAATTTTAATTGTTGAATTATAAATTAGGAGTGAAAAACATAATAACAAAAAGGCCCTCAATGTTTGCTTCTTTTTAATGTGTCCTTAATATTGTTATGTTACATCGGTAAAAAAATTTAGCTATTCAAAAAAGGTATATGAAAAAACTGAAATATTATGATTTAAATTGCAAAAGAAAATTACTCTCTATTTTTTTTTCTAATGCAAATTTTTTATTTATCGGGCACTACAAGTTTTATTTTTCTCATTTTATTTAGCCGGCGACGATACCGATTTTAATGCTGGTTATCGATCGTCAGATCTATTTTTCTTTATTTCTTTTCTAGTTTTTTAATAAAAATAACTCTGCCTTGAGGTATATTTTTCTGTCTTTGTGGTACGTTTATCTATATATTTTCTAGCTTTTTTAATAAAAATAACTCTGCCATGATTGATTAAGATGACGCTTATTTGTAATCTTGCTGATCTTCTCTGCTCTAGACCCTCGGATTGAATTTGGATACGCAATTTGCGCTGGTGGATAGTTTTTCACGACGCTCGGCTCTGATTTGCAGTTCTCGGTGGTCTTTCAATAGCTGAATCCCTTTTTGTGGTTCATTTGCCGATGCAGTCAGATTTGGTCGTGTCTATTTTTGTTCGAGTCTTTTTAATGAGTTTTTAACATTTTTCATGTATGGTCCTTATATGATCTAAAATGGCTAGTTTTAAGAAAATGTATAATTATGCATAGTTTAGGATGATAATTATAAACCCTTATTATAATTTTAAGTATTTTATCGTTTAATAAAATTAGCGGTTTCTATTAAAAAACTGCAAAAGAAATTTTTGGGAAATTTTGCTATTATGCCCAATAAAAAAGGTACAAAAAATCAAGATATTCAGAAAGGAAAATGTATAGGAGTAACGACGTCGTACGAGTCACCGACGCGCTAACGGCAAACCAAATAAACAGTTAACATACAGCTGCGTTAAGGAGTCGCGCTGGACGATGAGAATGTTAGAAGAATAAAGCGAAAACAAAGGCCACAAAAATACACTTAACAGATCTAAGATCCGAATGCCCATATCCCATTTCGTCATCCAAGGTGCTCTCTCTTCTTACACTCATTATCTCCATTTTTCATCTTAAATCCAAAGCTTTCTCATGCTTTGGATCTACTGAAGTTTAACGTCTTTTGTTCTTTCCATTTAGAGGTTAAATTTTTATTTAAATCTGTTGTTTCTTCGTCTCCCACAGTGTAGATAATAAAAACCAAGTTTTAGAAGCGATTTGCAGCCAACCATGTCAAGGAGGCAAGTAACTTCCACGCGCCGCTTTGTCGACAGCGGAAACTTCCCTTTTGCTTCTGCATTACATTCCAAATCTCGATCTCCTCCCATTTTATCCATCGCTCTTGTTGTTGTGGTATATCTTCTGTTTTTTTTTTCAACCAAAGAGTTTACATCAATTTTTTTCTACCTTTAAAAAAGAAAAATAGTTGAGGTGGTAACTTTATTTTTTTAACTATCTTTCAGGGAATTATACTTCTTATTGGTTATGCCTATAGTGGTTCAGGTATCTTCTTCATTTCATTGTAATTTTTAAGTTCAATTGTTTTGTTGTTTAATATTCTAATCACGCTCTTGGTTTTGTTGGAATACAGGTAGATTCCGAGGTTCAGCAGTTAGTAAGATAGAAGGTAAAGTCTGTTTTACTTTATTCCTTTGTGGATTTGATGTTCATAATTAAATTAGCTTGTGAAGTTACTGTTTTATATTTGATTCCTACTCGTATGTTGTTGTGTTGTTTCTCTAGAACTACTTAATTGCTTAGCCGATTCCTAATGCTATGTTTGCTAGGGTGGGTTTAGATATAAATTGTGAGGATGAATGCACGCATCACGAAAAAATTAGTCAAGTTTCAATATGCCTATGTTTTTGAGAGCGTATGAAGAGGGTGAATTTTAGATTCAATGGAGACTAACAACATTTTGGAAGCAAATTTGGCCCTAGAGGCTAGAGGAATGAAAATGTATATCAGTGGAGGATTGATTAGTAAGATATGATTTGAATGTCCTGTGACAAGTGAGGCATTTTGGAAGTGCGTGGTTATAATGGAATTGCAATGCTTTGCAAAATGGTACGTTTTTATTTGGTGTAAAATTCCAAAAATCGTTTACCTTCGTGTTGTTTTGTAGGTGACTATTCATGCACACTAGAAGTTCAGAGGGCAATACCTTTTCTAAAGAAAACATATAGCGACAGCATGCGCAAGGTTTTGCATGTAGGCCCTGATACCTGTTCAGTGGTCTCTAAACTTTTGAAAGAAGAGGAGACTGAGGCGTGGGGTGTAGAACCATATGACATTGAGGATGCTGAAGCAAACTGCAAGAATCTTGTGCGCAACGGGGTTGTACGTGTGGCAGATATCAAGTTCCCTCTTCCTTATAGAGCAAAGTCATTTTCCCTTGTTATTGTGTCAGATGCCCTTGATTATTTATCTCCAAAATACCTGAACAAGACTCTTCCTGAGTTGGCAAGGGTGGCCTCTGATGGTCTAGTTATTTTTGCAGGTAATTCCTACTCTTTTAAGCTGCATATAAATTATAAAATTTAAGTTACTCTGGGAGAGAAAGTGTTTATATAATTGTTGGTGAAGATGATTACTTCCTAGACAAAAAGTTGTCTGACGTAACTACACAACTATGTCATATCTGTCTGTCTAAAATGCATCCGCAACCTCCACGTGCTTGCGATGGAAGTTCATTCGTTAGTATAATCTTTCTCTGGCTCCTTCTTATGTACTGCCTGTTGTCAGACTAGTCATACAGCTGCAAGCCCAAGAGGCATATAAATTACTATAAGGTAGTTGTTAGACAATACTTCCCTATACTAGCACTTAATTACCAGTCTGGAGCAGTATTACCATTTAGAACATTTTCCTATATGCTATAGGTGCAGCGATGGGTGATTTTTAGATGGATGTAATGTATACTCTTGATTTTCTTTGCCAAGAATGCAAAATTAATGACATCGTTTCTCCCCTCCGCAGATTCAAGCCTTTCTTTTGTTTCATTTGAGATTTAACTACTTCCATTTTGTTATTCAGGTTACCCTGGCCACCAGAGGGCTAAAGTGGCAGAGTTATCCAAATTTGGGAGGCCGGTCAGTCTCTTTTTACTCCTTATAACAATGGGATTTGGAATTGAAACCGCTATAGTATATCTTTAAGTTTAACTTTCATTTGATCAAATTGTCACACATATTTTCTGTGAATCTTTTAGGATACGTACATTTTCATATATCCTGTTGGTTATTCGGACAGACTTTTCATTAGGAACACGAACAAATATTTTTTCTGACCAAAGTATTGACAAGACTGCATCTATCCTTTAAGTAGTCTAAATCCTTCAGAAAGCAGAGGCCACAAAATTTGTACTTGTTAGCACATATCCTTCACTAAATTAAGGACAAGTGATGAATTTGATGTCTTGAGATGGTCTGCTAGGAACTAAGAAGACATCAAAAAGGATATGCACATGCATTATTACCCAAATGGTTACTTTTTCTACTTTATTTTTCTTAGTTGTGATCTCTGTTTCTGAATTATCACTTATCGCTGACCTTAATGTTTTCAGTTTGGCTTATCATTGACATAACTTGTTTCATTCTTCAAGGCTAAAATGCGGAGTTCAAATTGGTGGATTCGATTTTTCGTCCAAACTAGTTTAGAAGAAAATGAAGGCGCCATTAAGAAGTTTGAGCAAGCTGCATCAAATAAGTCATACCAGCCAGCATGTCAAGTATTTCACCTAAATCCATACCATTGATATAAGAGGGGGAAAAATCACCTCAATTCATTAAGGCACAGTTTTCAATTAATTGTGTTTGTCATGGCAAAAAAATTATCTTCAGCTCTCATGTGCTGCCTGTGTGGGTAACTAAATTTGGTAAAAGAGATGTTGTATCAGTCACTAGTGTTGTGCCCTTAACATTGCAAACTTCATAATATTTATTAATTTAATTGATGGGGAATTTACGGTTATTTTATTTGTCGTCAGACATGCATTCCTACCCTTATTTTTTTTACATTGTTTATTAATTTTGTAATCTAAATTGTTACATTTATAATTGTACAGCATGACCAAATTGTTTTTTTTTTTTTTTTGCATTTTAGTAATTACGTCTTCTGATTATGAGCAAATGCTGATAGTGATAGAGCGGAGATGAAGGTTATACTTGTAGGTGAAATATTTCGTTCCAGCATGTACTAGAAAAGAATTAACAGCTCTGTTCCAAAACCATGTTGCGCATCACCAGCAACCAAGGCATTATTGAGTTGAATTTGATTTCCAAAGCATGAATCTTTCTCCCCTGAGAATGTGATGACAGATTGCAGCATGCACTAATTAAAGCGACAATCGTCAGGGCAATAACTGACATGTTGCATTTCTCAGAAATAGAGAACCTCCTCAGAGAGTTCCTCATTGAAGGAATACCCGGACATCATAGTTGTTCAGTCCGAAAAGGAAACCCCTTAGTAAACTTTCTCCCAATCTGACATTCCACCTCCACATTTCGAATACGTATCAAACAAACTGCTTGCAACAGAGCAAATTGATGAAAGCCGGTATTGATCAGCACGGTATGAAACTAAAATCAGTTCAGAAGCTAGGATTTTGCACTGGAAACCGATTGTGTTTTCATTAAATTGCAGCTCATTTCAATTAAATTGTGGAAATTCCGAGAATTCGCCATGGAGGACTAAAGTGCAATCAAGAAAGATGTTACTGAAGTAATACTTTGTCTCTAAATCATTTAATTCTTCGTGTTGCCATTAGTCTTCTGCAACTTTCTTTAATCTCCTTGCAGCTTATGCAGTTAATAGGTACACGCCTATGGTATATCTGAACGGTCTCATTGATGGTTGCGGAGCTCGAATTGCTGCCAAGCTTGAGCTGATGGCACCTTGCTCCATTGTTAAAGACAAGCATAAGCCTATTTATTTAAATTTGATATGCATATTCTTCACAGCATCTTGGGGAAGTGTTGCCTGCAAATTAACACCGTCTGTCGTTATAATAAAATGAAATTAGCATTATAAGTAATTTACAAAGTGCTTGAGCCTTCCCTTCAGCAACTAAAACTGACATAAACATTGTAATTGCCATATGAGTGCATCAAAATTTAACATTTACAAACTAGGTTTAATCTAAGATAGTGCTCACTTGCAATGAAACAACTAACTATTGTTATTCTCTCTTTTTCTTTTATTTTCTTTTTGATCAAAACTAAGCATTGTTATTCAGTAAAATAAAAAGTATGATATGATACAAACCAGCATAGATCATGGTCAGTCATTACTTTCAACTTTCTGATTGGAGATCAAAAGAAAACGTGCAACGCAGCAGCATCAATTGTATTGGTAAAAACCAAAGCTTTCTTCATCACCAACCCATACTTGAGAAGTTTATTATATATAGCAAAATGGAAGATCTGAAATTCATATTAATTCATTCAAAATGTGAACATATCCTCCTTTCCGTTATTATTATATAACAAAAATTTATCCACACAATACCAATCCAAAATGTTAAAAAGATAAATTATGAGATGGTCCAAGAATGAATGAACTGTTACCATCTCTCAGGAGTGAGGAAATTAAAAGATTTTGAGCATGGACCAACCAAATAATTAAAGGAAACTGTTGAGTGCGTGAATGGCATTGAAACCAAAATCCCGAACCTTGTGAATCAATGGGTGGGGATAAGAATGGATAAATAAAAATACTATTTTGAACTTCGTGTTGTTTGTTTGCGGTTTAAGGCAACAACATTAAAAAAAATTGAGACATATGGGGTCCAACAGTCCATAATCTTATACTATGCATGCCATTCTCGGAAGACCCATTAATGAAGAGCCATGCTAATTTGACCATCGTCTTAAATATGATATATGTTTTATAGCGACAATATGCTTAGTATTAAAAAAAAAACCATTATCTTTATACTTGTATATTTATTGTTGGAAAGTAATCACTAAAATTTTTAAATATAAATCGTAAAACAAATACGGGAAATATATAGAATAAAGAAAATTGAAGCTTTGTTTAGAGAACCTTAAAAAGGACAAACAATGGATGCTTTGTTAAAGACTGCCTTCTTTTTCCTTTTTATCTCCAAATTTGTTGGGATATAATTTTTCTTTCTCCCATTTATTTGCGCTGGTTTTCTGTTCTATTTAGTGCGCAATTTAAGGACCCTGATTTAGGCTTAGGATGTGTTTTTTAAGTGCTTTCAAACCAAATTAAGAGTTTTTAGTTGCTTTTAAAAGTGATTTTCCACCCGAATCAAAAAGTTAAATTTTATGGTTTTTGTGGTGGATAAATTAATTTAAAAAGTAAAATTACTTTTTTATCCTCTATTATTTAATTATAATTGATTGTTAAACTAAATTTATACATAATTATAAAATAATATATATGTTATAGTATTTATAGTGAGAATAATTTTTTTATTATAGTTTATATTTTTAAATTAATTTTTTTATTATAATTTAAGTTGATTTATTTCATACATCATAATATTAACGAATTTGAACATCACCCAAGTTCACTTATTTTACTTTACAATATTATGTCTAAAATAGACATTTTGTCTTCTCAA
This sequence comes from Hibiscus mutabilis, assembly GCA_019671005.1. NCBI lineage: Eukaryota > Viridiplantae > Streptophyta > Magnoliopsida > Malvales > Malvaceae > Hibiscus > Hibiscus mutabilis. The sequence continues at coordinate 42,373,350 of CM033731.1, forward strand.
AATCACTTTTTGACATCAATGACAAACGCTAACTCAACTTTTTAAAGTTACTTTTTTACCACACTTTTAAAATTACTTTTTCTACCGCACTTTTTAAAAGTAATGTCAAACTAAGTCTTAGTTTAGTTAATAAAGGGGCTCAAACTTTATCTTTCTCGCTGAGATTCTGAACCTCTTTTGACTTTTATTTTTTATATAGAACACGCTAGTTCTATTATAAAAAAAGAAATATTTAAGATTATAATGAGGTTTATAATCATAATTATAAACTAAATATATAATTTAGATATTTTCTTATAATTCGAAAGAAGCTAGACACTTGAGAACATATAAGAACCATACAATAAAAAAATAAAAAAATCTAACCAATGACGGAGCCAGGATTACCATATAGTGGGGAGGTACAAGAATTTTCATACCACTACAATAAGTATTGTTGACCTCGTACTCAATAAATCAAATGCGGTCAATTCTATTATATCCTATGAAAAACTCTATATTAACTCCTTGAAAATCTCATTTACCTCTTTGAAAATCTCACAACCCAACAAATCAAGATGTGGCTCTGCATCTGAATCTAGCCAAAAGATACGAACAGATTTGACTGCATCATCAAACGAACCACAAAAGGGGATCAAATTACTAAAAGACCACCAAAAATTGCAAATCAGGGCATAGTGTCTTGAGAAAGGTATCCATGAACGTAAATCGCGTATCCAATTCGAGAGTCCAAAGCAAGAATAATAAACAAGTGTCATTTGATCAGTCGAAACGACTTCAAATCTAACCCTAAAAAAATAAAAAGAACGAGACCAACAAAGGAGAACGAAAATTTGCCATAAAAGCATAGAAAACGTGGCAGCGTTATTCTTATAAAAAATTTAAAACTAAAGAAAAAATAATCAAAAAATAAAAATAAAAAATACCGACAGTCGACAACTAATACTAAAGTAGATGTTCATTCTTACTCTACCGTTGAGGGCATAATAAAGTCCAAGTTGATGTTCATTCATGCTCCTCCGTTGATGGTGTAGTAAGGTTTGAGATGCTAATATCCAAATTCTGTTTCTCCGTTGATGGCGTGGTAGAATCCAAGTTATCCGATCTTGAGCAATGTCATATTCTTGGTACTGTATGTAAATGACATACTGATAATAGGAAATGTCATACCTAGCATACAGTCTGTAAAAACTTGGTTAGGAAAATGTTTTCCCATAAAAGACTTGGGTGAGGCAACATACATATTAGGAGTCAAGATCTATAGAGATAGATCGAGATGATTCCTAGGACTGAGTCAAAATACATACATAGATAAAGTACAAAAAAGATTCAGTATGAAAGAATCCAAAAGGGGGTTCTTACTTATGAGACATGAAATTTCACTCTCGAAGGAAATGTGTCCTTCAACACTTCAAGAAAGAGAGCGCATGAGTAAGATTCCATATGCTTCAGTAATTAGATCTATCATGTATGCCATGCTATGTACACGTCTAGATGTATCATACGCTTTAAATATAACAAGTCGGTACCAGGTAAATCCCGGTTAAGGTCAATGGTCGCAGTTAAAAATATCCTTAAGTACTTAAGAAGAACTGAGGATACATTCCTTATATACGAAGGTAAGGGAGAGTATAGTATAAAAGGTTATACTGATACTAGCTTTCAAACCGATAAGGATGATTCACGATCGCAATCGGGTTTTTTGTTCTGCCTTAATGAAGGCGCTGCGAGCTGGAAAAGTTTAAAGCAATATACAATAGTTGATTCTACAACAAAAGCCGATTATTGCAGCAAGTGATACTGCAAAAGAGGATGTTTTGATCAAGTAGTTCATATCTAAACTAGGGGTTGTGCCGAGCATATTGGATGCTATAGATCTACGTTGTAATAACAACGAACCCATTACACAAGTAAAAAAAATAGATCTCACCAATGATCCAAACACATACTTAGGCGTTACCATCTCATTCGAGAAATCATAGATCGATTAAATGTGGAAATATGTAAAGTACCAACATATGATAATATTGCCGATCCACTAACAAAGCCTCTAATACATGAGAAGCATGATCGTCACACTAAGTCACTTGGTATTGGATACATGAGTGATTGGTCTTAGTGTTTGTGGGAGATTGTTAGAGTATGCCCAAAGGTCAATCACAAGATGATTGTAAATGGCATTTTTTTACCTTGTTTATTAATACATAGGCATTGCCATTATTATTTTCAGTTACTATTCTACTTGCATAAATAAACTGAATTATAATAAAGTCCTTAGAATAATATGACTATTCTTAAATGTCCTTAGTCGAGTATTATTGTGGGCATGGACAACAATAATTCATTAAGACTAATATGTACTTGATTGATGACAAAGTGCTGTCATTAACATGGAGATGTCAAAATCAATACATAAGTATGTGTTAGAGAACGACATACTAGACTGACCCGCTATGAGCATGTTTTATAGATTATTATGTGACATTCACAATATTGCTCATAATGATAACTACATGTATGATCCTCGGACTTGAGATCATCATTATTTCAATATCGTAAGTGGCATATTTTGATACAGTCACACGTGCGTCATAACTGACTACATTATAAAGACTGATATTAGATATGTCACAATCTATGCAGTGGGGTATGGTTGATCAAGATAGGATTTGTTTACTCAAGATATCAAGAAATATTAGATGGACTATACAAGTGTGACCATTCCATGACTTGTGTCCAATCTAGATATCAGGACAAAATGATGTAATACATGAAAAAAGTTAATCACGAAGAGGTTATGTCGAATCATGATTTTTTGTAACTTAGGTGACAATGACATATTACTAGATGTCGCTCATTGTTTTTAATATTAGAAATGTTCTAATATTTACTACTAACGTTACAAAGAACCTACAATGTCACACCTACGGTTGAAATGAGCATATATTAAACGAATTATATATGTACAAATTTGTTGTACTCGAATTTAGTTAAATTAATAAATATTTGATATATATATAATTTAACTATTGGATAAATATTAAAAAATAATTATTGTAATTATGAATCTTTTAATATATAAATAATATAATTTGATTTAAATTAATATATATATTCAATCCTAATTAAATTTGAATTGGGATTATGTATATTAATATAGACATATATTGAAATCCTAATTAAGTTGAATTGAGATTATATATATATAATATTGAAATCTTAATTAAGTTAAATTAAAATTATATATATTTAATATATATAATTGAAATCCTAATATGAGTTGAATTAGGATTACAATGGCTATATAAAAGCATGAGAGATCTATCAGTCATTAATATTTTTTTTTGGAAAAACCCTCTAAATAGTTTAGAGAGTTTTATATTCTCGTTTCAACTGAGGGAACTATGTAGAGGTCGAAACGTTATCGTTGCAGCTTAGGAATCGACATCGTAGAACCGTGATTGGGTATCTATCTTTTCCAAATTCAGAATTTCAAATTTTAAACAGGTAATTTTTCACCATTATTCACCCCGATTCGTTCTTCTTACATGGATCTCTAGTGATGATCACCGGATAATTTTTCTGTTACGCCATAGGGCGTACCGGCGTGACGCAACAAGGCTAGCCGCTACAAACCGAAGCGGTTGTCCGCGGACGAAGGTACCTAGGGTTTTCTGCAAGGAGATTCAGAGAGAAGATTAAAAAAATCTCCAAAAATTTAAAGAGTTTGTATCAACTAAACATTTAATTGATTCAACCATAAGTAAATGACCTTTATGTTGGTAAAGTAGATTCTATTCTTCAATTCCCTTAAAAACTAAAACAATGCTAATCATGAAGCCAACGTGGGTATTGGAGTTGGACCAAGTTTTGAAAATATCACTAATTAATAATATTAGCAATTATACAGAGATAAACACGTGATGCGAAGATGTTGGTCTCCCACCAGCTCACACTAGCAAAGCACAAGAAAAACCCCAACTAGGTTCAACTGCATTTTTATCTATTTGTTTAAGCCATTCCCACCAGCACACAGATTTCCTTCGGACGGACAAAGAAATTTATATTAAGAGGATATATCTATAAATTTTAGGGAGTGAAACTAGATTTTTAATAAAAAATATATAATTTATTTAAATTTTATATAAATTTCAAATTATTAGGGGCACTCGGTCCATTATGTTCATCTTCCCATTGATTCTGCAATTTTTGCAGACTTAAGAAAGGAAAAAAAAAACTTTTTTAAAAATAAAAAAGAGAAGAAGTTTCAAAAGTGTATACAGTAAATAATTCATCTTTATCAATTCTATGAATACTGAAAAAGCTAAGGACAAAGAAGATGATGAATATTAGTAAGAAACTGCAGTGTTTAATTTACTTAGAACGATCATGTTTGAATTGCTTTATACATTGTTGAAAATAAATATTATAGCCCCCCTAAAAGAAGATGAAATCAAAGCTACCCAGAAAACCTCTCCAAAAAGGAAACAAAAAGACTTCTCTAAATAAGACTCACCTGGAATTTTTTTCGAGCTTTTCAGTGATCTTCAATTAACATGTTAAACCCAGATTCAAGGGTTTCAATAATCGGGCATAAGTTGACTAACTTTCCCTTCTTCGGCAGCCATCTTTTCCTCTGTAATCCTCAACCAAATACAAACTCCGGTGAAACTAAGCACCAAACTAGCAAGTCCACTCCCTAATCCGATTCCTACAATGGCTAGAACAGACAAGCTTTTGCTTTTCATTGGTGGCAAAGGGTATCCGTAAAGATCGTTATTTCCTTCAAAAGAAGTGGCATTGAACTTTGGCAAAGTCCCGCTTCTGTTCCCTAAAGAGGTCGGTATTGGCCCCGACAGCCTGTTGGAAGAAACATCGAAAGCCGACAAACGAGTTAGAAGGCCTAGTTGTGGAGGAATCTGACCGGTGAGCAAATTGTCATGAAGATCGATGACGTTCAAATACGCACAAAATGTAATCTGGGGTGGAATCTCTCCTTGGAGACGATTCGCCGAGAGGTTCAACACTGCCAGGTTGACCAGGTAGTGTAAATCTTGCGGGATGGGTCCTGAGATGGAGTTTGAAGACAAGTCGAGCGACTGGAGATTGGTACAGTTGGAAAGGAAAGGCGAGATGGAGCCCTGCAGGGAGAGGTTGGTGAGGGAAAGCTTGTAGATTCGACCATTGTTACAAGTGGCGCCGGGCAGATAAGAGGTGAAACCGCTACAAGGGTTGGCGAAGGTCGACTTGGTCCAGTTCCCCAGGTTGTTTAATGGGTCTCTCAAAGTTTGGCTCAACTGAGTCAAACACGCCTCGTCGTTTGGATCTGATGAAGCCAATGGAAGTGCGGCGCACGTTAGCAGCAAGAGAAGTAGCTGACCCATTAAAAGAAATTAAAAAAAAGTTGGTCTTTGAGCTCAAGCTTCAAGCTTCAAGCTTCAAGCTTTTTCCTTCCCCCCTTGAAATCCAGGATCTTTTGGTTTTTAAAGGACTCTGATACGGGGAACTTCTGAATATGAAGATGAAAAAACACCATTTAGCAGATGGCAACGGAATGTAAAAGGGTAAAAAGACTGGACAGGTCTTTTTTAAATTGTTTTCTCCACCTACTCCTTTGTGCTTTTCAGTGTTGTAATGGTACAAGCCTACAAAGGAAATAATGAATTAGGGAATAACAGATGGGGAGAGAAGCTGTGTTGTTGTATAGAAGTCCTGTTGCTCTGCTTTTAACTTATAGGCGCACGTTAGAAAGCCAGGAGGAGAGAGCGGGAATGGGGTTTTGGTGAAAGTGAAAGAGTGTTTGATACAAATATTGAAGGCAAATGGAGAGGGAAGAGAGGTGGGGCTGACGGAGCTGCGGAGCTGAGACCTAAGGATAATGACAAACACATATTAGAGAGGAGATGTGCCCAAATATTATGTATATCGAAATTCTTTTAGTATATTTCATTATATTTTACTATAGTTCTTTAATATTTATTTGATAATATAATATATTTTTTATTATTATACTCAACATTTATTATCTAAATTCAATAAATGATCAGTGAAAAAGAAATGACGATTCAGATTCAGATTCAAATTCAAATTAAAAATATGTATAAATAAATATTATTTTATAATTATCTTAAAATTATTAAAAATATTTATATTTTTAAAATAACAATGATGATTAGTTTATTTAATGATGTCCATTAATCTTATAAAAATTATATCCATTAATGTACGAGCAAGGGAGAAGGGTTGACTTGGTTATTTAATGAGAGGGGTGGCTTTGAGTCGTAGAGAAGTAGTTAGAGATGGACGAGAGTTGTTGGGATGTAGTCGTATCTATTAAAATTTTCAAAGTATCATATAAATATATTTTTTATTCATGATTTAAATTTATATTTTTCCAAAAATGTTGTAATTTTTTCTTTTCATAATTTTTTAGTTATATTTTGATATATAAGTTATGTAAAAAAAATTACACAACTCTTTATATTTAAACTAAAAAAAATCTAAATCCTAAATCTCTAACCCTAAAATCCTAAATCCTAAGCTCTAAACCATAAACTCTGTATTATAGCTCTAAACCCTGCATTCTAAGCCCTACCATCTAAACAACTAAACCTTAAACTACAATCTAAACTCATAGACCTTAAAATTAAAAAAAAACTTGTATAAATTAAAATTTCACAAACTTATGTATCAAAGTATTTTTTTAAAATTTTTAATATAACTTTATAAAAATCCGTATCCTTTAACATAAATTCTTGTGATGGTAATGGAAAGCATCAAGAGCAAGGCAGCATGCAGGTGTTGTAGTTTGTCGATAAGGAATTGATTGATACTTTGAACTTTTGGAAGGGAATATATGAAGGTTTGAAGGATGCATGAAATCTTGGAGTGAGAAAAGTCATTATGGAATTAGATAATTTGGATGTCGTTAAACTACTCCAAAGCTAGTCTCGGAAAGGTAGGTACCTTTCGATTGTGCACAGGGCAAAACTACATGTTCTTTGGAGGGGCCCTTGCCTCCTCACGCATGAGAATTTTTTTTACTTTTATTTATTATTATATTTTTTTTAAAAAATAAATTATAAATTTGTCCTTTATTTTTTAAAATTTATGTTTTGCCCTCTAACTTTAAATTTTAGTTCCGTCTCTAATTAATTTAGTGAATAGAAATTGGGAGATTACTTTTGATAATGGATTTCGAGAAAGTAACAAACTTGGGAATGATATAACAAAACTAACAGAAAAGGGTGAACTCAAGTGCCGAATTTTCCATAGTCCGCTAGACTTGTTGTTAGTTCTTCTACCCGATGATTATATAATTTGAGAGCAAGTATTTACACCATTAAACTTTTCTCCCTAATCATAAAAAATGTGTTAAATATTTTATTTATTTTTCATTTTTGAACTTCTTTTTATTCGATAAGTTATCTACTAAATATATGACATACATGGACGGATATATTAGGGTCTTAGAAGGGGCTCATGTCCCACGCACGAAAAAATTTTGTTTACTTTAATATATATATATATAATTAAAAATAATTAATTATGAATTCTTTCTACTTTTCAACATTTATATTTTGTACCTTAATCCTTAATTCCGTTCCGCCACTTATGGCATATGATATGGCTTTAATTACCTTTTATCGTCTCAAATAGAAGTCCTAAAATTTCTAATTTCCTAACCTTTTTTTTCTTCTATCTCTTTCACGGTCGTTCTTTAAACATCTAAAATAAAAAAATAATTTAAACGCTTATTCTTCAAATAAATCAATTATAAACAACGACAAAAAGCACTGATGATTAGCTTTTTGCCTTTGACTTTTTTATTTTGGACGGTGAAAATAAGTTTTGCACATCAATATGTTTCCCAATTTCGTTGAAAAAAAGCTTCATTTCTATGGCTAAACACAATGAAAAGTCTGACCCTCTTTTTGGTGACACTATTATTATGTATTAGAAAATGGGAAAAATGAATGTGCTTGCCTTTCTCACGTTGACTCATACTCATCAACCCTTTTGGGGTCAATGGGTGGCTTATTATATCAACACTTAGAATAGATGCATAATTTTATGTGAGGAGTATGAATTATTAAAAAAGTATATTAAAATTTAAAAGTATAAAATTATAAAAATTTAAGGGTATAAAATTATATTATCAATAAAATATACAAAAAATATCTATACTATAAAAAAATTTAAAATTTTTAAAGGGTGATTACCCTGAACACCTTTCGGCGCATCCTTATTAGTAACTATAGATTTTAGGAGAACACGTGCCGAACAATATAAATTAGTAATATCTACATAGTACATATGGGTGCTTCCTAATGACATCCTATTGTTTGACACAACTCTCGGGTACATTTGTAAGCGAAACAAAAAAAAATATCAGGAGAGTCTTGTCTGTATCAAATAATTTAAAGATAAGAAAATACATAGAATTTTAAGCATTACTTTACAATGATAGTAGCCTTAAGCCCTTTAAAGGGTTGTGCATAAAAATGAGTAAATTTTTATAATTAATGTTTATTTATCTTTTCAATGAATCTAGTAGAATGTTTAATATTTAATTTTGGGTGCGGTGAGCGTGGATTGAGCACGTGACCTTCAGATTTTTATGTAAGCCTGAGAATTCTTAAGATGGATGGAGGCAACCAAGGCAATTTCGACGAGCAAGCAACATGGGATGATGTTTTGACGGCCCAACCAACCGCGGCAGCCAGCGAAAAGGCATCAGAGGGTGATACCTTGGCAGGTCAGCCAATGACAGCGGCCATACAACAGCTACGACAATTCCAGCAGGATTTCCGATAACAATTTTGGGATAAGCCGCCCCCATGGTTCGTGGCGGGGTAAGGCACACAGCAAACGAGAGGGGCGTCACCGTCAGAGGGCAGCAGCCAGTAACTCCTAGAAATGCAGAAAAAATAAAGAGCATGGAGGAAGCTTTAGTGCTTTCAAAACAACAGTACAAGCAGCAACAAAAGTTCATCTAGGACAGGACTAAACAACATAGAATCACAGAGGAGAAGAGTGAGAAAATAATCAAACAGTTGTCTAGGAATACCAGAGGTAAGGCGGTCCAAGAGGAACAAGCTCCTCCCCAACAAGAAACTGGGGAGGAACAGCCTCGAGAGCTAAAGGAGGATTATGAAGATTCAGAGGATATGGACTATAGTCCCACGGAGGACGACAAGCAGTAGGCGTTAAGGGCAAAGATGGAGCAGCTAGAGAAGAATTTTTAGAGCATACAGTGCCTTCGGCAAGACGGTCCTTCTTGAAATCCTCGAAGTTACAAAAACAAACCCTTGGTTGTAGACATCTTAGAGCATCACGTGTCTAAATTTTTTAAGGTCCCAAAGCTAATGTATAACGGAAGAAACGACCCCCAAGATCACTTATTGCATTTTTTTTGAATTATATGGATTTATTCGGCGCCTTCGACCAAGTTAAATGTCAAACATTTTCAATGACCCTTAAGGATTCAGCTCAGGCTTGGTACCTCCAGCTCTCGGTTAACTCAATCTCCAGTTTTGATCATTTGGCAGAGCTATTCATGAGCCATTTTTTAGTGACCAGGGTATTAAAAAGATCATCAACGTACCTCATATTCGTCATCCAGAAGCCAGGCGAATCTCTGTATGATTTTATGCCGCAACCATACAAACCAAAGAGGCCTCCAACGAGTTTATTATCTCTGCTTTCATCAACGGTACCTTGCATCAGCATCTCAAGTATAATCTCTTGGACCGACTACCAACAGTGTTGCCAGAACTATATTAGAAGGTTCAATCATACACTAAAAATGAGGAGGCAGACAGCATGAGAGCCATGACACACGGTTTGCAGCATGAAAACTAGAGGTAGGAAAATCGCGGTCTTAGATGCGGCAGACCCCCACTTCATCAGGGAGTTGGTAGAGGAAGCCAACAGTTTCACCGCAGACCACATTATGTCTAGAATAGCAATCAATTGCAGCGGTAAACGCAGTAAGGCCAACATTGCGAGATAGCCTCGAAAAGGTTATCCGCGTACAGAACTTATCATTAATTAACAAAATTCTTCCTTGATAAGCTTTAAAGTTTAAAGAATATCCAAGAAAAATTCCTTCATCACTTTTAGCATCAAATTTGCCAAGATTATATTTTCTATTGCTTAAAACAAAACACTTGCATCCGAAAGGATAAAAATAGCTAATGTTAGGCTTCTTACTTTTGAAAATTTCATAAGGAGTATTTTTTTAAATAGGCCTAACCATTACTCAATTTATGATATAACAAGCGGTGTTTGTGGCTTCCGTCCAAAAATATTTTGGCAAATTGTTTTCACAAAGCATGATCCTAGCCATTTCTTCTAAAGTTCTACTTTTTATCTCAACAACCCCTTTTGTTGAGGGGTGTGAGGTGCCGAAAAATTATGGTTAATTCCACTAGAGTTACAAAACTCTTCAAAACTAAGATTTTGAAATTCGGTTCTATGAACACTCTTAACATGTGAAATAGAGTAATCAACATCATTTTGATTTGCTTTTGAAAACGAGAAGAATTTTTCTAAAGCTTCATCTTTAGTACTTAAGAATAGAACCCCAAGTGAATCTAGAGTAATCATCAACTAAAACAAATGCATATTGTTTTCCACCCAAGCCCATGGTTCTAATAGGGCCAAAAATTTTTATATGGATCAATTGTAATATTCTACTAGTTGATACATCATTAATGGATTTAAAAGAAACTCTTTTGTGTTTACCCTTTGCACATGCATCGCAAATTTTATTTAGAAAGAATTTTGTCTTAGGCAAATTTCTTACTAGGCTATTGGAAATTAATTTCTCTAAAACACTCATGCTAGCATGTCCTAGTTTCTAATCCATAACCAAGCATCATGATCATCTTTAGCAACTAAGCACATATTATAAACATTAATATCATCTAAATGCATCATGTAAATGTTTTCTATTCTATGACCTACAAGCATAATCATGTTAGATGCAATGTCAACAATTTTCCACCCATTTGGTTCAAATATGACATTGTATCATTTATCACATAATTGACTTATTCTTAACAAATTATGTTTTAGACGTTAACATATAAAACATTTTCAATGAGTATAGAAAAGTGATTACCAATAGAGCCAATTCCTTCAATGTGGCCTTTGAAGTTGTCACCAAAAGTTGCTACTCCTCCACTCTTTGGCTTTAGCTCTATGAACCGACTCTTGTCACCGGTCATGTACCTCGAGCATCCACTATCAAGGTACCATGAATTTGAGCTTGCATCTTTGGCCTTGTAGCAATGCTCTTTCTGCAAACATAGAGTTACATTTTGATTTTTGGTACCCAAATCTTTTTGGGTCCATGAGAGTTAGCTCCCAAAATTCCAAGTAGAAATAAGATGAGTATCATTAGAAGCTAAGATTTCCTTAGGAACCCAAACACTCCTAACAAACTTTCCATTAGGGGGCTTTTAGAAGCCTTTATGTTTGTAACCATTAAAATTTCTTCTCACATAGTTGGGTTTTGAATGATTTCGCTTCTCAAAATGAGTTTTCCCAACTTTGTTCAAAGAAGCTTTAAGATCACCAACTTCCTTTTGGTGATCATCATGGACTCTTGAAAGTAATCCATGCAAGTCTTGATTTTTCTTTTTAAGATTATTTATTTTTGCTTGCATTTCTTTTACTTTACTTTCAAGATCCAAGTTAGTCTTAGATAAAGAGTCATTTTCATTTTTCAAATTTAAAACAATCTTTTTTTGTTTTTCAAAATTGACTCTTTGTATTACAAACCTAACTCATCATAAATCTTTTGGAGTTCATCATACTCCTCACGTAATTCATCAAATGAAATATCAAGTGAAGTATATGAATTAGAGGTTACATTGGGATCCTCCTTAAGTACCATGGACAAAGGTTTGCTACTTCTTGCTCTTCCTCAGCGGATAAGTCTTCATCACTCCAAGTAGCCATGTGAGTGTTATGCTTCTTCTTCTTCTTCCTAAAGCTCTTATTCTTTAATTAAGGACAATCAAATTTGATATGCTACGACTTCTTACACTCATAACAAATGATTTGATCCTTTTCCTTCTCTTTATGTTCAATTTTGAAGCCTCATCTTTTTTGGAATCTTCTTCCACGGTTTGACTTCATGGACCTCTTAAATCTCTTGGCAAACAAAGCCATCTCTCCGTCTTCATCTTCCTCATTAGAATCACTCTCTTCTATGTTGGATTTGAGAGCGATTCCAATTTTCTTATTTTCAGCCTCCTTCTTTCCTTCCTTCTTCTTCTCTTATTTTTTATTTTCTTACATCATAAGCTCATGAGTGAGTAAGGATCCAATAAGCTTATCTAGCTTGAGGACCTTGAGATTTTTGGCTTCGATGATAGCTATCTTCTTCGATTCCTCTTGATTCGGGAAGAGAGTACATGAGCTTTCTTATAAGCTTCTCTTCTAGAATCACTTCCTCATAGCTTTTCAATCCGTTGACAATAATGGAGAATCGGTCAGACATCAGCTTTATGTCTTTATCGGGATCCATCTTGAAGATTTCATAGCTAAGATTAAGGAGGGCGATCTCGGTCTCCCCGACTTTATTTGTTCCCTTATGAGTCACTTCAAGTTTATCCCAAATCTCTTTGGCATTGGAGCACGATGAAACTATTTCGTATTCGTCCAGACCAAGTGCACAAAACAATGTGTGCATCACTTTGGCATTGGTTTGGAATGCCTTGTTTTGATCATCGCTCCACGTCTTTATCTTGGTAGTCGGAGTAGTGTAGCCATCCATGATGCTTTTCCAAGCACCGAGATCAAAAATTTGGATGAATAGCTTCATTATATTCTTTTAATATGCATAGTTTGCTCCATTGAAGAAGGGATGCTTATTGGTAGGTTGGTAGTCACTCCAAGATTCAAAGTTTGATGTAGAGGCCATGGATGACTTTTATGATGATTCAAATCTTCAAGGATTTTCTCAATGGGTTGTAAGACCTTTGATTGAGCATCACTCTAATGCCAATTGTTGAGTTGATCGAACAATCGAGAATGACCAGGAGGGGGTAAATTAGAAATTTAAAAATATTTGGAAGATAAGTGCAAGAAAATGAAAGTGCAAGAGAGATTTAGAGTGGTTTAACTCCCTCAATAGAGTCTATATCCACTACCTTAACTACCACACTAAGGTTTCACAAATTCACTAAATTTGTCTTTCAACACTCACCAAGATTTATACCCAAATCTTGTGAGACCCTTTCCCAAAGATACAACAAATAAGCAAACTTAAGAGAACTTACTAGGTAGATGTTTGCAACAATTTAAGCTCTCTCTCAAACCTCGAACACTTAAAATAAATGATTAAAAAATCACTCAAGTGTTGGTACAAAAAGGATATGAATTTAAGCTCTAAAAGTCTTTGAATATGTTGAATGTTTTTTGATAGTTGTCTTGTTGTTGAAGAAGCTTTGAAAACTTGCTTTTATATCCTCTCGTTGAATTCTAACCGTTTGGGTTGTTGGAGACTTTATTATAGCCGTTGGAAGGGGGTTTTCTCGCATTAAAAGCAGTTTGGCAATTTCAATATCGGTACTCAAAGACTCGTATCGGTACCTATTCAAAAATAAAAAGAGTCATTGTCTAATACAGAGGATACCAGTACTCGGACAGGGCGTATTACGACACATACGTACCGGTACTGAAATAGCTCACTGGAAAATATTTCCAAATGGCGTACCAGTACTCCAAGTTGAATCATATCGGTACGCTAGCCGTACAGATACAGAAAGAGCTCATTGGAATTTTTAAGAAACAAACCGTACTGGTACGCGTATGAGGTCGTACCGGTACTCAAAGGCCAAATTGGCTTTTTGAGTACTTTTAATTTTATAAAAACATTTCGAAATAGTTTCAAATAACTTAGATAAGATTTGATCTTTCAAATACGTTATTTGAACACTGAGCTCTTTTGAGTACTTAAATTTTTTTTTTGAAATAATTCGAATATAAATATTTGTTATATCAAAATCAATATACATTATTTTTACAATATCCCTCAAACCCTAAACTCTAAATCTCAATAGTTAAATCATAAATCACAAACCCCTAAACCCCAAACACATAACCTTTTTGATAGAGTTAAATTAATGAGTTCAATTTTTTTGTAAAACATTAATTACATCTACAATTAATTATATATTAAATATTCTATTAAACTCCATTAAAAACATTAATTATTAAAAATTTGCTAGTTAGTATGCACAGCCCTTAGGACTGCTTACAATAAAATTAAAAGAAAGAGTATATGAATAAGTAAACAATTATTTTCGTAATTGTATTAATACATATATATTTTCTTATTTTATTAGCTTCAAATTGAAATAAACAAACTTTTTGAGGAAAGGAAGACAGGATGAATTGACATCACCAAAACAGCTCGTGTGGTTATTAATGTGACACATTCTTTTGTTACTAAGTTTCTGATAAACCATTTAAAGTGGGACCAAACAAATTTATGCTTATGATTGATTCACTATTGAAATCAAATAAACTTGGGGGGGGGGGGGGGATGGTCTACGGTTGAGCTGTCACGACTCTGTAATTTTATGCCTTTGCTTGCCATCACCATTAAACTAAACCCATTTTCACTACTTAAAATTTGTGAAATTGTTGCTTAGGCAAACCCTAATTGGTGAAGACCACAACGCATGCTTGGGAAAGGGGCATCGTATCATAAGAGAGAAACATTTGGCAATTTTGATAACATTTAAAAATGGACTGATTTGCTAGTCTCTTGGTTTGCCACAGCTCAAGTCACTGTAAACAAAATGGTAAATTACTTAAATCATTAATGAATTTTACTCTTAAACTTACTTTGGTCATTAAAGTTTCAAAATGTTCAATTTACTCACTGAAGTTTAGACATTGAATGTTTTTTGTCACTCTTAAACCCAAACGGTCATAGATAGTGGTAGTTCAATCCCAAATTTCACTAGTCAATTAATCACGGCCTCTAAATCTTAATTCGACCTCCATTTTGCAAAAAAGTACTCTGAAATTCATGAATCGGCCCAAAATCTTCTGGTTTCTCTCTCGTTTATCTCCTTTTTCTGTCGTCGAATAGAGTCTGTTTCTTAGTATGTTGCTTGCGTGCTTTCGCGCCGATGAAGGTTTTCACTGTTTGAATCTTGAAGAAGTTTTTTCGTTCGCTGATAAACAGACGTCGTCAAAAAGTTAACAGAGGAGTGATAAAAAAACATTCAATGTCTAAACTTCAGTGAGTAAGTTGAACGTTTTGGAACTTTAGTAGCCAAAATAGATTTGAGAGTGAATTTCAGTGATGATTTACGTAATTTATCCTAAAAAATTAAAAATAAATACACACAAGAAATTAAAGGCATCACGCATGAAATTTATTGGCATCGTTTCACGTTAAACCGTGAATTTAGCCACAAAATTCATTCTGTTTTTTAGGATTAGGTTCGATTTTGTCAACCAATAGTCCTTATTCTTTGCATTGAAATTATTCTATACACAGACGGTGTAAAATTTTTAACAATAAATCTTAAATTTTATACCTTACAATCTAATTCATTAACCTCTAAATTAAAACTATAAACTCTTAAATTAATTCGCTTGTGGAAACTGAAACAATCACTACCGGTGCATGGAATAATAATTTATAGTTTATTAGAACGATCCATAATGGGCGATTTTTTAAAGCCTTCCCATGGTGTCATTCATGTCATCCAAGGGCTACACCATTTATTTCCTTTGTTTATTATTACACACATGCATGTTAAGCTATTAATGTACTCGTAGTGTAAGGTTTGTCTTAAAAGTAAAGGAATTTTGGGTTTGAAAAGATTTTAAGGTCTAGAATTTAGTTGAGCTCTGTTACCTCTCCAAAACTATTGTTTTTAATGCCAATCTTACAATGCTTTTGCTTGTTTTTATGTACATTTAGTTTCATTAGGATGTTAAAATCATGCATTTGCATAATGAGTTTAGAATTCTGTCTATGCCAGTGTGAAGGGGTGTTTTGTTGGCAATTTTGCAGGCAACACATGAAGGAGCTCCAGAGAGAATGTCGAGTGCTATTGGCATAGATGGACCAGACAATGCCAAGCACCGGTCGGCAGAGAAGTGAACTTGATGCCATGCCAAGAAGCTGTTGGACCCCGAAAAAATAGGATATGATCAAGCTCCGAAAAGATAGCAATTGGATCAATCTCCAAAAAAAATAGCGGATAAGATAGTGCCAAGACTGGTTGGCAGATTCATGCCAAGCTTGGATGCCAAGGCAGCGTCGGCAGTATGACGTCAGCCCTAGCCTGATCAGCTCTCATTCAAACTTGGATAAGATGACTATCTCTTATCTCTTCAGCATTTAAAATTCAAATGAGGAGCTCATCCTATCCCTTCCTTGCACGCCTATTTAAACACCAACCGAGGACGAACTTGAGGGGGATTCATCGGCGATCGGAGTGAGGAGTTGGTGTGCAATGATTGACAACCGGCTACACCTTGGAAGGGTGGTTCGACCAGCTTGGCTGAGAAGCCTGGATCTTGAAGGGATGCATCGAGAGACCCCTTTTAGCCCATTTTCTCTTTCAAGTTATTTTATTTTGTTTTTAAATGATGATGTACTTGGGAAACGTTTGTGGTTTTTTGGTTAAGTCCCTCACCATGATCTAATTTCATAGTTGGTGGGGGACGTTTGCGTTGAACGCTATTTTCTGTTTTAGTTTTTAATAATAAATCTGCCTTGACAATGTTTCATCTATTCGACATACTTTAATGTTTTTTAAATACTATGCCAAGCGAGAGCTGGCACTGTTGGCCTATTGTTCCTCAATATCTTAACAAACTTGGGGTGGAAACGATCAAGTTGTTGAATACTAAGGAGAGAAGCTTCGAGAGAAGTCGTTCAAGTTGATGAACTTACTTCGGGAGTAAAATCTACCCCTTAGGAGTATAGATTGGATCTTAATCAAATTGGTTTATTTAAAAGCATGCACTATAGAGATATATGGGTTTTTACATGATCAATTTAGGGCAATGACCATAAAGAGAGGCTTTGCTAATTTTGAATCTGCTCGGCAAACAATGCCAAGACAAGTTGTTATTAAAGGCTGGCACGACATGAATAGCGTGAAAACCAGGCATTCCCTGCCAACGCTCATCATTCATTAAAGCACCTTTCTTGCCAACGTCTTTATGTTATTTTCTTTATTTTATTTTTTCAATTATTTACAAAACCACTTCAAACAAACAACTTTTCCTCAAGGCAAGTAACAATCAAAGCAATTGAATTGCAAGTCAATCTCTGTGGGATTGATACTCAGCTTACCAGCTGTATTACTTGCAGACTGTGTATACTTGCACGCAAAAGAGTCATCTTGGCACTATTTTATATTTCCAACACATATCTTTTGCCCCTTTTTCCAGCATTTACTTAGAGAGTCTACAAGTTTTTGGCGCCGTTGTCGGGGATTGCAACAGAATTGATTATTTTCAAATTCTTACTTGTCTTTCTTTTAATTTTTGTTTTTACCTTTTATTTTTTATCGGTGTATGACCAGAAGCCATCATGCGGTGGACGAGTGGCCATACGATCTGAAAATTGAGAAAACTTTGTTGAGGTTAAAAAGAAGATTTCGAGAGATGCAAAACCAAGGAAATGGAGGGAATAGTGTGGTGAACAATGGAGGAAACCCACTTAACAATGAGATACCACCACCACCACCTGTTGTCCCAATTATAAATGAGAGACCTATTAGAGAACACTCGGCACCAACCATTGACAATTTGATGCCAGAACTTGTTGGCATAGAGGTAAATGCTGTTAATTTTGAACTTAAGCCGATAATGATTCAAACTCTTTTGAATATAGGTCAGTTTGATAGAGCACTTACTGGAGATCTGAGGCAACATCTGAAGCAGTTCATGGAGATTTGCCAGTTATTTCAACAAAATGGAGTACCTGAAGATACCGTGAAACTGAAGTTATTCACCTTTTCCTTGAGAGATAAAGCTAAGGCTTGGCTTAATTCCTTGCCACCTGGCTCAGTGACTTCATGGCCAAACCTATGCCAGAAATTCTTGACAAGATTCCAGCTGCCAACACTCACTGCCAAGCTACGAGGTGAGATCATTACATTCAGGCAGGCTGAGGACGATACCTTATATGATGCCTGGGAAAAATTTAAAGATCTGCTGAGGAGGTGTCCTATGTATGGATTCTCGAATTAGACTCAAATACAAACCTTTTACAATAGGTTAAATGCACAAACAAGGACTATTGTTGATGCTTCAGCAGCTGGTTTGTTGCTTGACAAGACGTATACCAAGGCTGTTGACATTTTAAAGAGGATTGTAATCAATGATTTTGAATATCATGTTGCTAGACTTGGGACCGAAACTAAAACCAATGGGAAATTTTAGGTTGATGAACTAACGTCCATCCATGCCGAGATTTCCAGCCTTAATAGCATGGTGAGAACGTTGCAAAAGAACAATGAGTCCTAAGAAGTCAAAGCATTAGACCCATTCTGTACAATTTGTGGAGAAAATCATCTTGTGGATGAATACCCTGCCAACCCTAAATCAGTAAACTTTGTTGGCAATGTTAACCGTTACTATAATCCTAACTCTAATACTTATAATGCAGGTTGGAGACAACACCCTAGTTTAGCATGAAGAAATCAAGAAGGTAACCAGTACAATGCCCAGCGCCAGAATGCCTAAAAGCATAATAACAATGTCAAGCCAGCTTTCAACAACAGTGGCATGCCAACATTTTATCAGAATGCCACACTGTAGAAAGCTCAAAACAATTTCCAGCAAAGGCAGAGATTCAACCAATAAAGCACTCTCACAGAGTACATGGAGAGGAATGATGTCACAGTCTAGAGTTTGGCAGCGTCAATGAGGAACTTGGAAGTTCAAATTGGGCAGATTGTCAATGTACTCAACAATCGACCCCAAAGATCATTGCCAAGTGACATAGAAGATGCTCGGCACAAAGATAATGAGCAGTGCAAAGCTATAACTCTTCGGAGTAGTAAGCAGTGCGAGATGGAGAATGCTGCCAAACAGCCAGTTAATTGCCAAATCAAGAAGCCAGTGCCAGTAGAAAACCCCAAGGAAGCAAAGAGAAAAGAACCAAACACAGATGATGCCAGTAGCAATGCCAAAATAGATGCCAGAATTGATGCCAGCACTGCCTTGGAAAAGCCAGCAGCGCCGGTATATGTTTTTCTGCCACCATCATTTCCAGTGAGACTTCAAAAGCATAAGCAAGACCAGCAATTCAAGAATTTCTTGGAGGTTCTTAAGCAATTGCAAATCAACATTCCATTGGTAGAATCCCTTGAGCATATGCCCAACTATGTTAAATTCATAAAGGACATCATGTCCAAGAAAAGGAAGTTGGGAGACTTTGAAACCATTGCTTTGATCGAGGGATGCAGTGCCATGATCCTAAACCTATTACTACCAAAGCTAAAAAATCCGGGAAGTTTTACCATTCCCTATACCATTGGTAACAAATTCATGGAAAGACACTGTGCGACTTAGGCGCCAGCATCAACTTGATGCCAATGTCAGTTTTCAGGAAGCTTGGCATAGAAGCCAGACCCACCATGGTGACACTCCAGCTGGCCGACCGGTCTTATGCACATCCCAAGGGTAAGATTAAGTATGTGCTAGTAAAGGTAGACAAATTTATTTTCCCAGCTGATTTCATCATTTTGGATTATGAGGCGGATATTAATGTTCCGATTATTTTGGGTAGACCTTTTCTTGCCACAGATAGGGCTTTGATTGACGTTCATAAAGGAGAACTAACAATGCGCATGAATGACCAGCATGTTACATTTAATGTGTTTCAAGCTTTGAAATGTGCAGATAAAAATGATAAATGTCAAGCAGATGACATGATGGAATCTATCTATTCTTTGGATAAGGCACAATTATGCTAGAATACAGAATTTGATGCCAGCGACTTAGACGGCATAGTTGAATTGTTTGAGGAACCAGAAGAACCAGTCTTGGAGGCTAAGGAGGCGAGTTATTTTGAGCCATTACAGTTGGTCGGCAAAGAGATTGAGGCACCTAGACCATCAATTGAGGAGCCACCAACATTGGAACTGAAACCATTGCTAAATCACTTGAAGTATGCTTATTTAGGTGAACACTCAACGTTGCCAGTGATCATTGCCACTGATCTCACTAATGATCAAGAAGAGAGATTGTTGGCAACATTACGCAATTATAAGCAAGCATTAGGATGGACCTTGGCAGATATCAGAGGTATTAGCACAACCATTTGTATGCATAAGATTATCTTGGAGGAGTACCATGGCAAGACCATTGAAGGCCAGAGAAGGCTAAACCTAAGCATGAAAGAGGTAGTGATAAAAGAGATCATAAAATGGCTCGATGTCGGGATTATCTATCCCATCTCCGATAGCTCTTGGGTTAGCTTGATGCAATATGTGCCAAAGAAAGGTGTCTTGACCGTGGTACAAAACAGTAAAGCTAAATTGATTCCCTCTAGAACTATGACAGGATGGAGAGTGTGCATGGACTTTAGGAAGCTAATCAATGCCACGAGGAAAGACCACTTCCCATTGCCATTCATTGGTCAGATGCTAGACATGTTGGCAATTAAAGCTTTCTATTATTTTTTGGATGGTTATTCAGGTTATAATCAGATTGTCGTCACCCCTAAAGATCAAGAGAAGACATTCACGTGCCCTTATGGGACGTTTGTGTTTAGGAGGATGCCATTCGGCCTATGCAATGCACCGACAACATTTCAACGTTGCATGATGTCCATTTTTCTGATATGATAGAGCACAATATAGAAGTATTCATGGATGACTTCTCAGTGTTTGGCAAAATATTTGAGGAATGTCTTCAAAGTTTGGAGCAAGTCTTGAAGAGATGCATAGAGACAAACCTAGTGTTGAACTGGGAAAAATGCCACTTCATGGTGAAAGGAGGGGCATTGTTCTCGGCACAAGGAGTTGATCATGCAAAAGTCAAGGTAATTAAGCAATTGCCACCTCCAACGAGTGTCAAAGGTATAAGGAGTTTTTTAGGACATGCCAGTTTTTACCAGCGTTTTATTAAAGATTTTTCAAAAATTGCTAAACCTTTATGCTTGTTATTAGAACATAATGCCACTTTTGCTTTTGACGATTCTTGTTGAGAGCATTTCAGGAGCTTAAAGAAAAGTTGATCAATGCCCCTATAGTTGTTGCACCGGACTGGAATGAGCCCTTTGAGCTCAGTGTGATGCCAGCGACTATGTCGTTGGAGCAGTATTGGGACAAAGGCATGGCAAGGTTTTCCATGCCATCTACTATGCCAGTCGAACCTTAAACAAAGTATAATTGAATTACTCTACGACCGAGAAAGAATTTCTTACGGTTGTATTTGCTTTTGACAAATTTAGATCTTATTTAATTGGTAACAAAGTTGTGGTTTTTACAGATTATTCGGCATTGAAGTATCTCTTGGAAAAGAAGGATGCGAAGCCCAGACTAATCTGATGGACGCTCCTACTCCAAGAATTCGATCTTGAGATTCGAGAAAAAAAGGGCAGTGAAAACTTAGTAGTTGACCATCTCTCACGTTTAGAACTTCCTCTTGAAGATGGTAAGACCAATCTTATAAGAGATGAATTTCCTGACGAGTATTTGCTTGCAGTTAATGCCATGCCATGGTATGCCGATATTGTCAACTACTTGGTAAGTAACATTCTACCACCTGACTTGGCATACAATGCCAAGAAGAGGTTCTTGCGAGAAGTTAGGCAATACTATTGGCACGAGCCAATTTTGTTCAAACTGTGTGCCGACCAAGTGATCTGTCGGTGTGTGCCCAACGATGAGCAGCATAACATATTGCATTTGTGCCATGCCGCACCATATGGAGGTCACTTTGCTGGGATGAAGACTGCTGCCAAGGTGTTGCAGTCAGGATTCTTTTGGCCCACGCTAGATAAGGATGCCCACGAGTATGCCAAGGCATGTAATCGATGCCAACGGACAGGAAATATCTCTGGAAGACACTAATTACCACTCCAAAACATTATGTCGTGGACTTAATTGATGTATGGGGGATAGACTTTATGGGTCATTTTCCACCCTCATTTGGTAATGTATATATTCCTGTGGCTGTTGACTACGTGTCTAAATGGGTAGAAGCTATTGCCCTGCCAACAAACAATGCCAAGGTCGTTACCAAGTTTTTGCACAAACATTTTTTTACTAGATTTGGTGCCCCTAAGGTGGTTATTCATGATGAAAGCACCCATTTTAAATGTAATCTAATCTCTAAAGCTTTGTGCAGGTATGGTATACAGCAGAAAATTGCCACGACATATCATCCACAAACAAATGGGCAGACCAATATTTCAAACAAGGAGATTAAAAGCATTCTAGAGAAGACTGTCAATCCATCAAGGAAAAACTGTTCCTTGCGACTAGATGAGTCCTTGTGGGCTTACAGGACTGTCTTTAAAACTCTTTTGGGTATTTCACTATTTAGACTTGCTTTTCGGAAACCATGCCATCTGCCAGTGGAGCTTAAACATAAAGCCTACTAGGCCATCAGAACACTTGGCATGGCATGGAGAGCTGTTGGAGAAAAAAGGTTGCTAGACCTAAATGAGTTGGAAGAATTCAGAACACAAGCCTATGAGAACGTCAGGATCTATAAGGAAATGGCAAAACACTGGCATGATATTAGGATAATGCCAAGACAGTTGTAAGACCCTATGCCTATGAAGCTGTGGATATTAAAAATTTGAAGACAAGAGAAATATTTAAGATGAATGGTCAACGTTTAAACCACTACATGGAAGGTGATCAGAACAATGCCAAGGATGTGATCCTCTTGGCATAGGTGACATGAAAACACCATCAGGTTTGAACTTTTGTAAATATTAGGATAGATGTTTTCTTTGTTTTCAGGATTCAAGGTTTTTAGTAGGTTTTCTTTTTTTAAATTTCAAGTTTTTATTCCATTATTGTGTTGAAATGTTTCCTTTGAGTTGTGCAGATTCATTATGCCAAAAATTATGCCATGAACAATGCCAGGGTTGCTGGCAGGAGTCGGTGCCCCAATAAAGAAATCTGTCATACACAGTGCCAAAATAGCTTGGCATGCAGCGGTGTAAAAGACGGAAGGATGAGAGAAACCCTAGCTTGGTCGGCCCATTTAATAAAGATATAGTATTTTTTCCTTAATATTAAACCCTTAGCCGTTTAAAAAAATTAGGTTAAAATTTAAATTTAACCTAATCACCTTATCACTTTAAATCATTACCCTATCCTATCACCTTATCAATTCTTTTTATTTTTCATCATTATCCCTAATTACTCATCCCATTAAAACACTCAACCGTTCACTTTTCATCTTCTTACCCTAGCCGGTTAAAATTACCAAAACTCTCTCCCACTTTTTACTTTCATTTTCGACAAGCAAATACCAAAACCCAATTCGTCTATTCTTCTTCATCTTTGTTCAACACCGTTCAAATTCTTCAATGATTTCAATAGTTTCCTCTTTAACTTCTTTCAAGCGATTCTTCAACGAGGAGATTTAGAAAAAGTTTGAATCTAATTTTGCCTCGAGAAATTTTTGCTACGAGAAGCACTTCGAGTTCAAAATAGAGATAACCAATGGTTTCCCTTCGGAAGTCATGTATACGATTAACTTGCACAAATGGACTCAGTTCTACCAGCAAAAAGGGGATATTTATGCCACCATCGTCCAAGAATTCTATGCGCACCTTGTGACCAAGGATTAGACCTTCTTGATGATTAGAGGTAAATGTGTTCATTTTGATTAAGGGTATATTAACAATATGTTTGAGTTAGATGGTGCAGAGGATGAGTATTTCGAGTACGTTGACTCAATGAACAATGCCAAAAGAAAGAGGCTGCTGGCATATCTGTGTGAGCCTGGCGCGACATGGACAGTGTCATCCAAAGGGCACCGTACGCTGAAGAGGTTGGCATTGAAACCCCAATGGAGAGGATGGAATCACTTTCTTAAGGCTAATCTGATTCCCACTTCCCATAACGAGACTGTGTCGGAAGAAAAGATGATCATGTTGCACTCTATTGTTATGGGGTACAAGATCAATGTTGGAAAGATTATTATTGAGGAAACTTACAAGTGCGCAGCGAAAGATAATGGTAGTTTGTTCTTTTCTTTGTTGATTTCTAACATTTGAATGCTTCATGGTGTGCCAAAGCTTGATATGGATAAGGGACAAATGATCAAGGGAACAATAATTACTGCTGCTATATAGAGAAATATCATTGCTGCTGAGCCCAAGGGCAAGGACAAGGGAAAAGCAAAAGTGCCCACTTCAAGGCCTAAAGTGTCAAAGGCCGAGCCAGCAACCATGCCAAAAACTGTGCCAGACAGTTCACTGTCAATGCTACCCCAAATTCATCAACGCTAGGAGATTATTCTCTAAAAGCTGAAAAAAACGAAGGAGCTTAATGTCAAGCTGAGACATTACATCCAGGCCAGGGATGCTGTAATCATGGAGGCTCTTACAAAATTATCAACTAATTTTGTGCCAGAATTTCTAGACTTCCCTGCCGAGCCCTCTGCCAGCGACAATGCCATGCCAGGTAGTCCAGCTCATACCTCGTCCGATGCCACAATCCCATTGTCTCCAGTTCAAGTTGAGTTTGCCATTTCTGATTCTTCATCTGAATCAAAGGAAACCAAAGCCAAGTCTTCCAAAGCCAAGTCACCAGTGTCACCTGCTTTACATACGCCATCTGATACCACCGATACACCTGCCGCATCAGAGCCTTCCAAGGAAAATTAGGAAGTTGGAGCCTCCACTGCCGCTTCAAAACTAAACCTGAAAAGAAAGAAGCACATGGCCCCTGATCGTGGGCTATTTGCGAGAAGAAAAACTCGTGTTGCAATGCAAATAGTCTCCGAAGGGGAGTCATCTTCTTCCTATACTCCTTTACATTTCATTTTTTTGCATTTACATGATTTTGCATTTTAGTTTTCTTATGTTTTTCTTGTATATATGTCTTGTTTCATGCATTGAGGACAATGCATATCTTGGGTTTGGGGGTGCGCATTTCCTCACATTTATGCCATGCCATGCATTTCACGTTTAATTTCTATTGCCATTTCATTTGCCATGCCATCTAGGTCATTTCAAGTAGATGTATACCGAACCGCTAAAAAAGAAAAAGAAAATTTTGCTCCAGTTTAATTTTGAAAAATTTTAACATTTGTTAGGCAAGTTTAATTTGATCTAGGTATCTGTCCAATGAGGAAATTTTAATCTTTAGTTGTCATGCCATGCCAGCAGAGTAGTATGCCAGGTTAGCTTGGCAATTGATCTCTAGTATAGGGAACTGAAACGTCACTTTACACATAGTATGTATCTAGTTCCTTAGCAAACTTAGACTCTTTGAAACTATGCTCAGATTTAAAAAAAAGATCAAATAATGCCAGGGTAAGAGAAAATAATAAGGAAGCAATGTTCTGCTAGGGCAATAAAAAAATAAACTCTCCTCTACCTAGGGATAATAAGTTACTTGGGGCTTTGTGGTTTGCTCCCTCTTAGTTCTCAAGTCCAAAACCTTAGAGTATGAGTTGAAGAGAAAGCCTAGTGATATCTAGATTAAGGTGGGGATTCGTGGTATGCTCCCTCTTATCTCTCACGCTAAATAGTGCCACGAAGCAAATTTAAATTAATACCAACAGAAACCCTTGGAAAAGAAAAAAATGATAAAAATAAGAATATGAGTTTAGGTAGTAAAATTGGCTAAAGGAGTGAAAGGATACTCGATGCATATTGCCTACACATCATGCACTCTTCATGAACTTAGACTAGAGTTATATTGTTGCACTTGAATTACTACCTGCTTGGCATTATTGCAGTGAGATACTGAGGAC
This sequence comes from Hibiscus mutabilis, assembly GCA_019671005.1. Classification (NCBI taxonomy): domain Eukaryota; kingdom Viridiplantae; phylum Streptophyta; class Magnoliopsida; order Malvales; family Malvaceae; genus Hibiscus; species Hibiscus mutabilis. The sequence continues at coordinate 42,399,306 of CM033731.1, forward strand.
AGAAATAGAGCCAAATTCTACTTGCCAGCATGTGTTGGCATTCAATCAAAATTTTTTCGAGGTAACATTTTCACAGTTTTTGTATTAATTTTGATTGCATTACTTGAGGACAAGCAATGAGTTAGGTTTGGGGGTGTGTTACCTCTTCAAAAGTACTATTTTTAATGCCAATCTTAGACTACTTTTGCTTGTTTTTAGGTACATTTAGTTGCATTAGGATGTTAAAACCATGCATTTGCAAATGAGTTTAGAATTCTATCTATGCTAGTGTGAATGGGTGTTTTGTTGGCAATTTTGCAGGTTTGGCATATGATTTGGCCTCGAAAAGTAACACAAGAAGGAGCGCTAGAGAGAATGCCGAGTGCTGTTGGCACAGATAGACCAGACAATGCCAAGCACTGGTCGACAGAGAAGTGAACTTGATGCCATGCCAAGAAGCTATTGGACCCTAAAAAAATAAGACATGATCAGGCTCCGAAAAGATAGCAATTGGATCAATCTCTAGAAAAATAGCGGATAAGATGGTGCCAAGACTGGTTGGCAGATTCATACCAAGCTTGGATGCCAAGGCAGTGCCGGCAGTATGACGTCAGCCCTAGCCTGATCAGCTCTCATTCAAACTTGGATAAGATGATTTTCTCTTATCTCTTCAGCATTTAAAATTCAAATGAGGAGCTCATTCCATCCCTTCCTTGCACGCCTATTTAAACACCAACTGAGGACGAACTTGAGGGGGATTCATCGACGATTGGAGTGAGGAGTTGGTGTGCGACGATTGAAAATCGGCTATACCTTAGAAGGGTGGTTCGACCAGCTTGGCCGAGAAGCCTGGATCTTGAAGGGCTCTATTGAGAGACCCCTTCTAACCCATTTTCTCTTTCAAGTTATTTTATTTTGTTTTTAAATGATGGTGTACTTGGGAAACGTTTGTGGTTTTTTGGTTAAGTCCCTCACCATGAACTAATTTCATAGTTGGTGGGGGATGTTTGCGTTGAACGCTATTTTAAGTTTTAGTTTTTAATAATAAATTTGCCTTGGCAATGTTTCATCTATTCAGCATACTTTAATGTTTTCTAAATACTATGCCAAGTGAGAGCTGGCACTGTTGGCCTATTGCTCCTGAATATCTTAACAGAATTGGGGTGGCAACGGTCAAGTTGTTAAATACTAAGGAGAGAAGCTTCGAGAGAAGTCGTTCAAGTAGACGAACTTACTTCAGGAGTGAAATCTACCCCTTAAGAGTATAGATTGGATCTTAATCAAATTGGTTTATTTAAAAGCATGCACTATAGAGATATAGGGGTTTTTACATGATCAATTTAAGGCAATGACCATCGAGAGAGGCTTTGCTAATTTTGAATCTGCTCGGCAAACAATGCCAAGACAGGTTGTTATTAAAGGCTAGCACGACATGAATAGCTTGAAAACCAGGCATTCCCTGCCAACGCTCATCATTCATTAAAGCACTTTCCTTGCCAACGTCTTTACTTTATTTTCTTTCTTTTATATTATTTCAATTATTTCCAAAACCACTTCAAACAAAAAACTTTTCCTCAAGGCAAGTAACAATCAAAGCAATTAATTTCCAAGTCAAACTCTGTGGGATCAATACTCAGCTTACCAGTTGTATTACTTGCAGACCGTGTATACTTGCACACAAAAGACTCATCTTGGCACTATTTTATATTTCCAACACATATCTTTTGCCCCTTTTTCCAGCATTCACTTAGAGAGTCTACAGGATCCGATGGTCCCCTAAGGATGGTCCTTCACAAGGGACCCGAGGAAGTGCCTACAAACCAACACACTGTTGGAAGGTTCAATTATTGTGCTCCTAAAAAGGGGTTTTTTCCTGACCAAATTATTGAAACATCAATACCACATATTAATTAAAGATTAATTAATGTCTAACTTAAGTTTAATAAATAGTTAATTAAATTTAAGTTATAGAATTAAAAGCTAATTAAGGAGAATGGATTCTCTCTGCCTATATAAAGGCATGTGTTTACCTTTTACACACACCGAATGATATAATCAAGTATTCATTCTTCCATTTGATTATTCTTGTAACACCCTTACCAGTATTTATTATTCTATACTAGTATAGAGTGTCACATACTATTTAACCATCTTTTCTTACTAACCAAATTAATCCAAAAACAGTAAAAAAAATTTATCTCGTAAATTCAATTACTAATTTTTAATTGGTCAAATAGATTCCATTTTCAAGCAGCAATTTAGCAGCTTGTAACTATACCTTTTTATTTAGTATACTGCATAAAAACTGCCTAAATTAAAAATTGTCTTAACTCCTCTAAAAATCAAGGTTATAATTTTTGTCTGATTTCCATTGCTAGAAAGTTCTTTAATCTACTATAAAGCATATTATAAAGTACCCATTTATCTAGATATTAATATTACAAACCATATCTAGATCAGTTAAAGTGAGCTACTACTATTTTATACATGCCAACTAGAGATAACCAAAATACATCAAAGATGTAAAATTACCGATACAACTACTTTTCCTCAGGGTGATGATGCTGATATTCCTTACTCCTGCCCTGGATTACTACATGTTAAGTGTTCAAAAGTACTATTTTTATTACCCCTTTTATTCTTATTATTGCTAGACGTAGACTCATATTAGTTGCATTATTAGACATTCATGCATATTTGCATTGTCTCCTTAGTGGACAAGCTTGATTTCATATTTTGCTCAATTTTGTGGAAAAAGATACTATTTTGGTGTGTTTTCGTATCTGTGTGCAGAATCACTTGCCAAAGCAAGGCTGGAACCAGTTGCCAGGGCAATGCATGAAGGAGATGTCGAGCTAGTTGCCAGGGCAATTTTCTACAAGGAATAAGATGATATGGTAGTCGAAATTGATGACTAGATAAGCCCAAGATGACGTGGAGCAAAGTTAAATCCCAAAGGAGTTTGATTTCCATGAAGAGGTTAAAGAGAAATTAAATCCCAAGAAGATAGGAGAAGTTCTAGAAGGAATTTAAATATAATAAAGAATTATATTCTTTAAAGATAATTTAATTCCAACTTAACTTCCTCCTCAAAAAAGACTTTAACCTAGCCCTATAAATTGAAGACCATGTCGTAAACTCCAAAGGGAGAGAGAGGAGAGAATTTTTGACAAGATCAAAGGGGAGATATCGACAAAGAGGCTTCAACCATTCTTCATCTTTTTCTTTCTTGTTCAACCAGGTTTATGCTAGGAAATCTTTGTCTTGTGTTTCTTTGGAACCTAGCCATGAACTAAATCTACTTGGCTAAGGTTATTGTGTTTTGTGGTTGTGAGAAACAATTGGATTTTGTTTAGGTAATAAGAGTTTGCACTTTCAATTCAAGGTTTACTCATTCTTGGTTTTTCTTCTTGTTTACGAGTGAATTGGGAGAGGATCTCGTAACTTTATCTATTTATCTAATATTGGGATAGTTAGATTCAATAAACGAATGAGTATGGTCTTTATTCAATCTATTGATGGTGAGGATTTCAATGGCTAAGAGGAGCGCAAGATTGGTTGTTGTTCACCCTTGATTCACGCAGGGATATATTATCAAGGAATGCACAAATAGCTAGAGTTTCGACTTAGGGATAAGAAGAAACCATTGAAGAACGCTTCGCCAAACCTTGAAGTTACTGCCCAGCTGCCCAAGTAGTTGCCCAGCTAGTCGCCCAGGCAACCATCGAGTAGTTGGCAAGAAAACCCCACTGTGCAAGTTGCCACGGCAACTGAGTGGCCCTTGCACTCTTTTACCAATACGATCCAATCGGCTATCACACATCAACTCACGATAAACTGGCTTATTCTCTCTCATTTAATTACATCTTCTTTTACTTATTTGCTTTCTAGTTTAGTTGTTAGTTAAAACTCCTACAATCTTCTGCTTGTGTACTTTTACTTTTTACAGTGCAAGAGATCAGATTCTTGAAGTGGCACCAATCCTTGTGGAGACGATATCTTTTATACTATAACTTGCGACGTGTACACTTGCACAATTGCGGAGCACTTATTACGCTCAACACATTTTTGGCGCCGTTGCCGGGGATTGGCAATAGCAACTTTGTATTTATTTTCTTGCACTTTATTTTTTTCTTGTTTAAGATTCAAAGGGCTAACAAACTTTGGTTTTGCATTGGTATATGACCAGAGCGAGACCGATTACATCAGAATATCCCTTTGATCCAGAAATTGAACGAACCTTGCAAAGACTAAGACGAATGTTAAGAGTAGCAATGGCTAATCAAGATGACAATATGAATCAGGATGTTCCAGCAAGAGGAGTGATTCTTGCACGAAACAGAACTATTCGAGACTATCTTGAAGAAGATCTTGAAGGACTTAATCTAGGAGTTGTCACACCTGAAATTGAAGCCGACCACTTTGAGTTGAAACCGGTGATGTTCAATATGATCAACACAATTGGTCAATTTGGCGGCTCAGCAACTGAAGATGCACGACAGCATCTTAAATCTTTCCTCGATATTTGCAATTCATTCAAAATACAAGGAGTCACCCCCGATGTTTTACGACTAAGATTATTCCCCTATTCACTGAGGGATAGGATCTTGGACCGATCTTTGTCGTGATTTCCTTGCTCGATTTAATCCTACAAATTTAACTGATAAGCTTCGTAACGAAACTACTTCTTTTCGGCAGGCAGATGATGAATCCATGTACAAGGCTTGGGAGCGATGTAGAGAACTTCTACACAAATTCCTAGCGTGGACACAAGTAACAATGTTTTACAACGCTATGAATACACCAACAAGGATGATGCTAGATGCCTCGACAAACGGCATACTCCTAGATAAGTCGTCGGAGGAAGCAATGCAAATTCTAAATAGGCTTGCCAAGAATGATTATCAATTCCCCTCTGCTAGAAGAGGAGGATTTAGACGCCAAGCCACAATACATGAACTAGGATCATCAGACTCAATTTCGCCACAATTGGCCACTTTAACCAAGATGGTCCAGAACATGCAGAAGCCAAACAATACACAGGAGGTCAAGGTAATGGATTCCTTTTGTGAGTTATGTGGTGGTAACCATGATTCTTCTGAATGTATGCAGAATCCAGAATTCAGCTTCTATGTGGGGAATTACAACCGAAACAACAATGTGATGTCCAATACATACAATCCCTCTTGGAAGAAGCACCCGAATTTTTAATGGAGTAATCCCAACAATGCTCTAAACCATAACAATCATAATGCACAAGCATCGGGATTCTAGCAGAATATGCCACGGAAACAGTTACCGCAGCAACAACCGACAACATCTAGTTTTTTGGAAAATTCTCTCAATGCTTTTATGTTGAAAACTGAATCTTATATGGCTGAGAATAGTAACTTCATAAAAAGAACTGATGCTTTTATTAACAGGACCGAGATGAGATTGAAAAACCAAGAGGCGGCAATCAAATCATTGGAAAATCAAGTCAGATAATTTACTCAAAACCTGAATACTAGACTGCAAGGAGGTTTAAATAGCGATACTGAAGTCGCAAGAGGATCTGGCCATGAGCAATGTAAAGCGATAACCACTAGAAGTGGCCAACAACTTAAAGAGGCTCAAGCTCGCTCACCAAACAAAACTCTACAAAAAGATCAAGACGAACCCAGCGGCAAAGCCTCAGATGCTGAACCAGGAATTGCTGCGGCAACCAGCAATAAGCATGCCTCGGCAACCGGCGATAAGGATGCCTCGACAACCGACAATAGGCACACCACAGCAACCCAGTTGACAATGCCTCAGCAACTCCAGTTGCCTCGGCAATGCCGTCAATCAGGTTCCAGAACAATGAAAGGATCGAAGATATCCGACTTCTACCACTATTCCCACAATGGTTGAAGCGTCAAAAGCAAGAATACCAATTCAAGAAGTTTCTTGATATCCTAAAACAAGTCCACATCAACTTGCCATTGGTTGAAGCAATTGAACAAATGCCAAACTATGCCAAGTTTCTTAAAGACATTGTGTCCAAGAGAACAAGGTTATGAGAGTTTGAAACAGTTGCCGCAACAAAGGGATGTATGGCCATATTGCACAATCGCATGCCACCCAAGTTGAAGGATCCTGGAAGTTTCACAATACCTTGTTCCATCGGAAACCATTATGTCGGGAAAACATTATGTGACCTTGGAGCAAGCATAAACTTGATGCCTAAATCAGTTTTCCAGAAACTAGGAATCAGGAAGGCAAGACCTACAACAGTTACGCTACAGCTAGCCGACAGATCTTATGTGCATCCAGAGGGAAAAATTGAAGACATACTGGTAAAAGTTGATAAATTTATTTTTCCCGCTGAGTTTATTGTTTTGGATTGTGAATTAGATGAACATGCACCTATCATTCTCGGGAGACCCTTTATAGCAACAGGGAAAACCTTGATCGATGTTGAAAAGGGGGAACTCACAATGAGGGTGAATGACCAGCAAGTTAAACTAAATGTGTTCTAAACACTAAGGCATGCCGATAATCCGGAAGAATTCCAATTCTTTATGCCACGACAGAGTTTAACTTCGACGAGGAATTTAGTTGCCTCGACAACTACATTACCGATCAAGAGGAACCTTGGGAGTATGAAGAATCGATTGATGAGGAACAATAAGAAGAGGCAAATTGGTTAGTCAATCAACCAGGTACATACTGTGAACCACTGGATTACTCAGGTAAGGAAGGTAAACTCGAAAAGCCCTCCATTGAACAACCATCGATTCTTGAGTTGAAACAATTGCCAGGGCAACTAAAATATGCTTACTTGGGAACCGATAATACATTGCCTGTAATTATTTCCTCTAAGTTACAGCCTGAGCAGGAAAAGAAGCTGATCAAAATGTTGATGCTACACAAGAAGGCAATAGGGTGGACAATTGTCGACTTGAAGGGAATTAGCCCGACCGTGTGCATGCATAAGATTTTGTTGGAAGATGATCACAAACCTTCGATTGAGGCCCAGAGGAGACTAAATCATGCCATGAAAGGGGTTGTAATGAAAGAAATCATCAAGTGGCTTGACGCCGACTTTATATACCCTATCTCTTATAGTACATGGGTAAGTCTAGTACAATGTGTACCAAAAAATGGAGGTATAACGGTGGTAAGTAATGAAAACAATGAACACATTCCAACCAGGACTGTGACCAATTGAAGGGTTAGTATGGATTATCGAAAGCTAAACAAAGCCACTAGGAAAGATCACTTCCCATTGCCCTTTATTGATCAAATTCTTGACCGTCTTGCAGGTAAACCCTTTTATTTTTTTCTTGCTGGTTATTCAGGTTACAATCATATTGCCATAGCACCAGAAGATCAAGAAAAGACAACCTTTACATGCCCATACGGTACTTATGCTTTCCGAATGATGCCGTTTAGATTGTGTAACGCCCCGACAACCTTCCAAAGATGCATGATGACACTCTTTTCAGACATGGTCAAAGACTTCCTTGAGATCTTCATGGATGATTTTTCCATTTTTGGTAATGACTTCGACAATTGCCTCGGCAATTTAAAGAAGGTGTTGGCAAGATGTGAAGAAATCGATTTAGTCCTTAATTGGGAGAAGTTCTATTTTATGGTAGATGAAGGAATAGTGCTTGGCCACAAGATTTCATCTAAAAGAATTGAAGTAAACAAAGACAAGATCGACGTGATTGAGAGATTTCCCCCACCAAGTTCGGTTAAAGGAATTCGAAGCTTTCTTGGACATACAGGTTTTTACAGGAGGTTCATTCATAATTTTTCTAAAATTACTAAACCCTTGTGCAATTTGCTTGAACAGGATAAAGTCTTCAATTCTGATGATTCTTGCGCCCAAGCATTCGAAACCCTAAAGGAAAAGCTTGCCTCGACACCAATTTTCGTTCCACCAGATCGGACGCTACCTTTTGAACTCATGTGTGATGTAAGTGATTTCGCGGTAGGAGCAGTCCTAGGCCAACGCACAGGTAAGACCTTTCATGTGATATACTACGCTAGTAAAACTCTTTATAGTGTTCAAGAGAATTACACAACAACGGAGAAAGAGTTACTAGCTGTAGTTTTCGCATTTGACAAATTTCGATCCTATTTGATTGGTACAAAGGTAATTGTTCATACGGACCATTCAACAATTAAGTATCTATTTGCTAAAAAGGATGCCAAACCTCGTTTGATTCGTTGGATATTGCTTTTACAAGAATTTGACATTGAAATTAAGGACAGAAAAGGAACAGAAAATCAAGTGGCCGATCACTTATCACGCTTAGAACGCAATAGGGAGGAGGACGCGGATTTAGAGATATGTGCTGCATTCCCAGATGAGCAAATGTTAGTTGCCTCGGCAACCATGGATGCGCACGCCTCGGCAACCCCTGACGCCTCGGCAACCGTTGATGTGCATGCCTCGGTAACCTTCGACGCCGCAGTAGCTCTTGACGCGCATACCTCGGCAACTCCAGACGCGTACGCCGCGACGACCACTGATACGCACACCTCGACAACCATGGACGCGTATGCCTCAGAAACCATGGAAGCGTATGGCTCGGCAACCCTTGACGCGCATGCCACGGCAACTCTAGGCGCGCACGGCTCGGCAACCATGGAAGAAATTGCCACGGCAACACATGCCTCGGCAATACCCTGGTACGCGGATTTAGTTAATTTCCTTGTTTGTGGTATTTTACCTTATGGTCTTACTCACCAAGGGAAGAAGCGGTCCCGCCATGATGCTAAGCATTACTTTTGGGATGAGGCTCTTTTGTTTAAACAATGTGCAGATCAGGTTATACGCTGATGTGTCCCTGAAGAGGAGCAGCAGAATGTACTCTGGCAATGCCATTCTTCACCCTATGGAGGACATTTTAGAGGAACTCGTACCGCGGCCAAAGTTTTGCAATCCGATTTGTATTGGCCAACACTGTACAAAGATGCCCAAGAGTTTTACAAGCAATATGATCGTTGTCAGAGGACGGGCAATATCTCTAGATGACATGAGATGCCGATCCAAAACATCATTGAGGTGGAATTGTTCGATGTATGGGGGATCGATGTTATGGGACCTTTCCCATCTTCATTCGGCAACCTCTACATTCTATGTGTCGTTGACTACGTGTCTAAATGGGTTGAGGCAGCTGCAGTTCCCAACAATGATTCCAAGACTGTACAACGATTCTTGCAGAAAAATATATTTACACGGTTTGGGATATCGAGAGCAATTATCAGTGATGAAGGCAAGCATTTTGACAACCGACTTATTGCCAACATGTTGCAACGCTTTGGCGTATCACACAAGATTGCCACGGCATATCACCCACAAACCAATGGGCAAGTAGAATGTTTCCAATCGAGAATTGAAGGGTATACTCGAGAAAGTTATAAATCCCTCTAGGAAGGATTGGTGAGTAAGACTAGATGACGTACTTTGGGCATATCGCACTGCATTCAAAACACCCTTAGGTATGTCCCCCTTCCGACTTGTCTATGGCAAAACATGCCATCTACCGGTGGAAATCGAACACAAGGCATATTGGGCAATCAAGACCGTGAAAACAAAGCAATGGCACGACAAGAAACTATTGTCGCGACAATTCATGCCAGGGCAACTAGTTTTCTTATTCAATTCTCGGCTAAAACTTCTCCCGGGAAAATTGAAATCAAGATGGTCGGGACCATTCGAAGTTGTCAAACCATTCTCCCATGGTGTCGTGATAATCAATTCCATCACTGAAGAACATGAATTCAAAGTTAACGGACAAATATTAAAGCACTACAACGGTGCTCATGTGGAACGTAACAAAGAAGTGGTCACCTTAGGAGATGCATGAGCATGCTCTCCTTTCGATATTTTATTTTTATTTTTATTTTTACCTTTTTTGAACTATTTAATTTTCTATTTTTTTATTATTTTCGGTTATTTTTCTTTTTAGGATAGATTTATTTATTTTATTTAAGATGAAAACTACATCTTTCTTTCATACTTATCTTTTTAAGTTTAAGAATTTCGTTGCACATCTTTATTTATTTTATTTTATTAGTTTATCTTTAATTTTAATCCTTATTTTATTTGTTTTTGAATTGTAGGAAAAGAGTTCAAGATAAAGAGGAATTTTGATTCAAGAAGGAAACTTCTTCAACAAGGAAATTAATGGGCTAAATCTAAGGCTTATATTAAGCCTCCAATTTACCCTAAATAAACCCCCTAGCCTTCACCCCTCCCCTAAATCGAAACCCCTTTCTTCTTTATTCCAAAATTAATCTCACCCACCATATTTACTACCTATCTTTTCTATATAACCCATCACCCTTAACTTCCAAGAAACCTATTCCTACTTTTCATCTTGCAACTCTTTCGTTTTCTTTTTTGCTTTCTTTTCTTTGTTTTTACCAAACTCACAACCAAGATCATCCATGGCATCCAAAATCGATTTTTTGGTTCATCCAAGTTCCTCCAAAGAACCAAGATACAAGAAGTTTGCTACACCGGTGGTTCAAGAAAGATTTCACTCCAAGTTTGAAAGCTGGAAGATTTGCGAAGAACAAGGCTTCGAATACTCCAACTCTCATCAAGATTTCGGCCTTAAACCATTCATCTTCGAAAGGATTGCACATCAAAAGTGGCAAAGCTTTTGCCATCAATCAGAACCGGGTAACATCTCATGGGTAGGAGAATTCTATGCTCACTCACCTAACCTGGATAATCCTTATGTTTTTGTTCGTGACAAGGCTATACTCATAAGCCCCGAAAACATCAACACCTTTTACGGGCTCTACATTGAGAAGGACGAGCATCAAGCCTTTGTTGATCAACTCACGCCCAAGCAACTCGATAAGGTGCTTCAAGAACTCACTCTACGGGAACTCATTGGAATGACGGTAAATACAAGGGCACGGTAAATCACCTTCGGCTTAAAATCGAGGCAAAATTATGGAATAAGTCTGTTAAAACTTCTTTAATGCCCATCACACACAATACTACCGTTGATACACCTCGTTTTTTGCTCATACATTATATCTTGCATAATCGCATCATTAACATTGGAAAAATTATTTGTGATGAGATCTTTGTATATAGCACAAAAGACAAGGGTTCTCTTTTCTTTCCTTGCTTAATTTCTAATCTTTGCAACGAGATGCATGTCCCAAGTGAGTCCATTGATGAAAAGGCCCTACCAAAGTCCGGTTGGAATCGAGCACAAATCTGAAAGGTAATGGGAGAGGTACCAGTAAAAACCCTAACGCCCTCAATTACCGCGACAACTCCTGCCACCTCGGCAACCCCTAATGCCCAAGCAACTGATACCCGGGCAACTCAACCAGCAACGCCAGGACAACTTGAAGCACTCTTGCAACCGTTGGTGAACCGCCTTAGGCAAATTGAAGACCGACAATTAATGTTCATGTGGTACATGAAGGATCACAACAATGCCATCACCCAAGCCATCCTGGAAAAGTACCCGGACAGCCACGTGTTGTTCCCCATCTTTCCTGCCGAAATCCTTGCCACGACAACCAATGAAGCAGTTGCCACGAAAACCGTAACAGATGACGCCGCGGCAACCTACATTGCGCCTGCCCAAGCAGTTGCCCCGGCAACCAACACTGAAGATGTCACGGCAACCAAAGCTAAAGACGCCACGACAACCACTGCAAAAGCCAAAGGTAAAGCACCTATGCCTGAATCAACTCGTACTGAATCATTGTCTGATTTTTCAGATTCGGACGAGTCCTCCATTGCACCAACAAAGACCGCACCAATCGAATCCTCCAAGCCCAAGCGAAAAGCCAATGACATTGATGAAGAGGACGATGAGGACAACCCCGTACGAGGATCGATTCCACCATCGGTAACAAGGAAGCAACCACCGCGTTCAAGCAAAAGAATCAAGACAGCGACCAAAAGGAAACTAATCATCCACGACGATGAACTCTTGGAGTAAGTCCTGGTTTGCATTTTACTTTTATTTGTTTTTATTTTTCTTTGTTGCATGCATTGAGGACAATGCCTCACTCGAGTTTGGGGGGATTGTTATTAGTCACCATGTTTAGTTGCATTCATCTTAAGTATTGCATTTAGGATACATAAATTGCTTGCCATGCCTTTAGTTGGAACAAGAACTGCCTAGATTTGATGAATATCCAATGATGACTTTGCCAATGTACTTAATTGATAGAACTTTTTATTCTAGGATAAACATAGAAACGCTTAGAATCGTACTATGATGCTAAACTTGATGAAACACTGTTGTGGCTTGGTTAATTTAAGGAATTCTAGCGAACTTAGGTTGATAGTTAAAAAATTGGGGGATTAGAATAAAAATTGGATGAATGCTAGAGGTTCCTGAAATTGGCTCTAGTATGTGCTAAAAAATTGATCGCTGGAGGTGCCCGAAATTGGCTCTAGTATGTGCTAAAAATTGATCGCTAGAGGTGCCCGAAACCAGCTCTAGTCGAATAAATTAATTAACTTAAGAAAACTAAAAAAACAAAACACTGGAGGTGACCAAAACCGACTCTAGTTAAAACATGTTAAAAGAACCCAATGAACTAATTTGAAAACCTCTAGTTTGCATAGAATCCAAAAAATCAACTTGCACACAACTCCGCACACACTCACAAGCATTATAGTTTGATTCTGAGTAACTCCTAAGTTGCTGCCCAGCCGCCCAAGTAGTTGCCCAACTAGTCGCACAGGCAACCATTGAGTAGTTCCCAAGGCAACCCGCTGTGCAAGTTGCCACAGCAACTGAGTTGCCGTGGCACTCTTTTACCCAGACGATCCAATCAGCTATCACACCTCAACTCACGATAACCTGGCCTATTCTCTCTCATTTAATTACATCTTCTTTTACTTATTTGCTTTCTAGTTTAGTTGTTAGTTAAAACTCCTACAATCTTCTACTTGTGTTCTTTTACTTTTTACAGTGCAAGAGATTAGATTCTTGAAGTGGCACCAATCCCTGTGGAGACGATATCTTTTATACTATAACTTGCGACGTGTACACTTGCACAATTGCGGAGCACTTATTACGCGCAACACTACCTACGCGTGAAAACCATCACACGTTAAGCAAATACTTAGTGAGGCATTAAAATTATTTAACATACATCAACATTCCTGAATTATATCAATAATATAAAGAACATGTAATTTGATCACCATTCTTAAATTTTCCTTATATTAATTAAATATCAACATAATATATATATTCTGGATTTATAAAATCCTATTAATATCCTTGCCATTATCCGAGAGTTTATCTACCCTATAATTTTATTGACCATTTATTTTCAAATAAATTATTGCCCAACCTAGTTTGAGGAGTTGAGTACACGAGTCAAAAACCGCACCAAAGTGTTAATAAACCGCACCGAAGTGCTAAGTGACCGCACATAAGTTCTAAAGAACCACACCTAAGTGTTAATAAACCGCACCGAAGTGCTAAACCGCTGGACTCTATGGCATGCCAACTATACTCTATACCTCATTAACTTACTTGGGCATACTTTCCAATTCCATATTTGATTCATCCATGGCAACATAATTAAATATTGGGCAGTTCATACCCTAAATATAACATAAACATACATACCTGATATATTTAGTGATCAAATGCATCATAGTTCTACCTTTGACAATTCTCAATATGACAAATATCAAAATAAATATAATCTTCAAGCATATAATTATACCAGACTTATCACCAGTCTTTTAAATCAAACATAATATTTTCCATGCATAAAAATGCACTCACCTCGACACTTTATACTTTGTCAATGTTCAACTAGCCTCACTAAGTTCAATTTTGATCTCGTTCCTTTCCTCGATTGCTAACTCGGTCTTGTTTTTGTTCACAGTCTACAATGTATTAAAAATTACCATAAGTACATTCCAAATTATATGTTAGTATCCTACTAACACATAAACAATATAGGAATAATTTTCCTACAAACACCTTAACATTTTCCAAACATTAGTTTTATGACACAAGTCATTCCATCTCCAATACTTTGTATTTCTTCCAACCCTTAGTCAAAGAATGATTTATAACTCATTCTAACCTTAATTCCAGCATAATACTTCCATGAAAATAAATTTTCACTTTAGTCCTTAAATTTCCCTAATTGCCGAATTAGTCCCCAAACTTTTCCAAATTTCTGAATTGATCCCTATGTTCTACAAACTCCCGAATGGTCCAAATAACATTTTTAAAGCTTGTAAAATCATAATTTCAACATTTCCAAATTTATGGAAATTTTTCCATAATTTCCCCTAATTCCTTCAAATTGCCGAAATCACCCCTCTACTTTTCCAAGTTACCAATTTAGTCTACTTAACACTTAAACATCATTTCCAAGCCTTCACAACCATTCCCAACCCAAAATCATTCCAAATTCAACTTTTCTACTAAAACCCTAACTTTAAACAATTTAGGGTTTAGCTATTTCCATGTAATTTCAACCATCACACAAGCTTTAATATGATTCCACAACATCATCTTTATCAAAAACTAACCTTAGTTCATCCTAAACCAACTTCCCATTCATCCATCAATTCCTAAAAACTAAGGTTTTAAGTAAGAAAAGCATGAACAAATGGTACCAAGTGATAGAGAATTTCATGTAGATTAATTATTTGTTTCATGCTTTCATCCAAAATCCAAAGAAATAAGCTTGAAAAATCAAAATAAATTTTTTTCTCCTTACCTCAAGAAGTGTTCGAACAATGGCTGATGTTGGGAGAAAAATCTTGAATTTTCTTTTAGCTCAAATTTGGCCATTTGTCCTTAATATAATTAAAATGAATTAAAAATTCATTTTAATGTTTAATGACCTCTTTACCCTTGAAATCCAAAGCTCCATATCAAGCCACATGTCTAACTACCAAATCAAAGGTCCAAAACAATCCAAGGAGTTAGTGATTACCAACTTTGCCCTTGCCATCTTCAAAAATTACCATTTTGCCATTTTCTTATCCAATGGCTAAGATTAAACATGGAAAAGTAATTTTTAATCTAATGATCCATATTAATTTCTAGTAAAATAAGGCATGGAAATGACCCTTTTACCCATTCCTTATTTTAATAAAATATCTCTTAAAATATCTCATAAAAGATTTCTCATTTATTCGATTAAATCCGATTATCTGGATTTTTCTTGAACTTTAAAGCTTTATAGCTCTTAATACAAACTCTGTATCAAAAATCCGTGTATCACGAAATTGCCACTCTTGGGGGTGAACTATTGATTTACGGGACTAACTTACATACTTTTAAAAATTATAACTTGGTCCCTAAACTTTCTAAAATTTACACTTTGGCACCAAACTTTTCAAATTTTACAATTCAGTCACCGAACTTTTTAAGTTTTACATTTTGGTCATTAACCAAAATTTCAAGATATTACAATTCTTTTTCTTCCTATTACTATTTTGGGATGTGGGGTGTTCAACAATTGGTATCAGAGCCTCGTTGAAGGTTATTTGGTTGCTTAGTTGATGCAGAGTAGTGTGGTATAGTGGTATTGTATGTCTAGGAAAGTTCTGACTAGGAAAGACTTGTTATTTGAGTGATCTGAGTGATCCACCTATCTTTCCTCGGAGCTTACCTGATGTACGTTTCACATACTTTCACTGTTGCATTTAGTGTGGTGATAATCATTTGTCGACACAATGACAGACTTACATGCTGTCAGTGGAATGAAGAAGCTTAACAATGATAACTACAATACATGGTCATTTTGTATGATGTCATATATGCAAGGACAAGACCTGTGGGAGATTGTTAATGGTAGTGAAAATGAGCAACCAGAAGCAGAGGATGCAAATGGCATGCTAAGAAAATGGAAGATAAAAGCAGGCAAGGCAATGTACGCCTTGAAGACAACAGTGGAAGAAGATATGCTAGAGCACATTAAAGATGTCAAAACCCCAAATGAGGCTTGGGAAAAATTCGCCAAGTTGTTCTCTAAGAAGAACGATACAAAGCTCCAACTTCTAGAGAGTGAGTTGTTGTCTATGAAGCAAGGCAACATGACGATCAAATAATACTTTTATAAAGTAAAGTTGTTATGTCGAGAGATTTCTAAGTTGGATCTAGCAGCTCCTATTGGTGATACCAGGATAAAACGAATCATTGTCCATGGTCTAATGCCAGAGTTTAGGAGTTTTGTTGTTGTTGTACAAGGATGGCAAACTCAACCATTGCTTATATAATTTGAAAATTTATTAGCTAGTCAAGAAGCCTTAGCTAAACAAATGGGAGGAGTCTCATTAAAAATGAAGAAGAGGCATTCTACGCCAGTAAAGGCAAGCGGAACTTCAAGCAGCGTGACAATGGTCGGTTCATTAGAAATCAAGGAGAATGAAACTTTCGTGAAGGGGGAGGTTCTAAAAACCACAACAATAATAGAAAGTTTGAAGGAAAGTGTTACAATTGCGGGAAGAATGGTCACATGGCCAAATCTTGTTGGTCAAAGAAAAAATATGTGGAGAATAATGTTGTTAAACCTAACACTGAAGAAGAATGAGACGCAAAAGCATTATTTGCAATAGAAGATGAAGAGCTAGCTCTCATAGTAACTATGTTAGGCAAAATTGATTAGGAGAATGACTGGATCGTTGACTCTGGTTGTTTAAATCATATGACAGGTGACAAAGAGAAATTACAGAACTTGTCAGAATACAAGAGAAGTCGCGTGGTGGTCACAGAAAATAACTCCAAGTTACCAATAGCACATGTTGGTAACACGGTGGTCTCTCCTCAGAATAATGACACTAAGATGCCACTTCAGAATGCCTATCATGTGCCAGGGATGAAGAAAAAACTTCTTTCGGTAGCACAATTAACATCTTCGAGCCATTTTGTTCTATTTGGTCCACAAGATGTAAATGTATACCATAATCTCGAGATCAAAGAGGAGCCGATGATAAAAGGGCGAAGATTAGAGTCTATCTATGTGATATATGCGAAAATTGTATATGTTAACAAAACAAGAAGAAATAAGATAGTAGACTTGTGGCACATGCGGTTAAGTCATGTCAGTTACTCTAAGCTAGACGTGATGATGATGAACTCAATGTTGAGAGGACTTCCAAAACTAGAGGTGAGAACAGACACAATATGTGCGGGTTGCCAGTACGGAAAAGCACATCAACTACCATATGAAGAGTCAAAATATAGAGCAAACGAGCCATTAGAGTTAATCCATTCTGATGTGTTTGGACTTGTTAAACAAGCCTCTATTGGTGGAATAAAGTACGTGGTGACTTTCATTGATGAGTTTTCCAGATATGTGTGGATCAATTTTATGAAGTAAAAGTCTGAGACCCTTTCAAAGTTTAAAGAATTTAAAGGGGTTGCGGAAGCAAAAGTTGGCAAAAAGAGTTGTTGGCTACGCACAGATAATGTGGGAGAGTACACATCAGACGAGTTTGCAAAATTTTTCCAAGAGTAATACGCCGTCAATTCACATGTGCTAGCACTCTGCAACATAATGGTATTGCTGAAAGGAAGAATAGACATTTGGCAGAAATATGCCGAAGTATGCTTCATGCAAGAAATGTTCCAGGTCATTTTTGGGCAGAAGCAATGAAAACTACAACTTACGTGATCAACAGAATTCCTCAACAAAGGTTACATTTTCTTTCACCTTTTGAAAAATTATGGAAAATGAAACCAACAGTTAGCTATTTTCGAGTTATTGGAAGTAATTGTTATGTATTTGTGTCTGACCGTTTACATAGCAAAATGGACAAGAAAGTTGTTAGGTGTATTTTTGTAGGGTACGACAGTCAGAGGAAATGGTGGAAATGTTGTGATCCTAAAACTGGAAAATGTTATGTGTCTCATAATGTGGTGTTTGATGAAGCATCTTCATGGTGGTGCTCAAATAAAGAGTTATTTCCAGACTCAGACACTCTCAAGCAAAACTTACAATCTTCTCAAGTTCAGTTAAGTCTAGATGAAACTGAAATTGTTGATGATGATAGAGAATATGGCGTCACTCAAACTCCATGGCAAACTGGTGTTCACCAATAACTAATCAAAGACGGTGAGCCGAGTGAAATAGAAGAACCAGCACCACTTAGAAGATCCACAAGGATCAAGAAGCCAAATCCCAAATATGCTAATGCTGCCATAGTAGAAAAAGACGATGCAAAAGAGCCAGAAACATTTGAAAAAGCTTTTCAAAAAGCAGAATAGACTGAAGCAATGAGAGATGAAATTGCTGCTCTTGACCAGAATCAAACTTGGGAGCTCCTACCAAAGCCAAGAGATATGAACCCATTTCTTGTAAATGGATCTACAAGATAAAGCGTCGTACAGATGGATCGATTGAGAGGTACAAGGCTCGATTAGTCGCTCGAGTATTCTCTCAACAATATGGACTAGATTATGACGAAACTTTTAGTCCAATGGCGAAGCTTACAACTGTCTGGGTCCTACTAGCACTAACAGCTAGCAAGGATTGGAGTTTACGGCAGATGGATGTGAAGAATGCATTTTTACATAGGGAGCTAGATCGAGAGATCTACATGGACCAACCGATGGGTTTTCAAAGTATAGATCATCCTGAGTATGTATGTAAGCTTCGAAAGGCGTTGTATGGATTGAATCAAGCATCCAGGGCTTGGTATGGTAAGATTGCTGAATTTCTAACTCGTAGTGGCTATTCTTTGGCTCCTTCATATTCCAGTTTGTTCGTGAAAGTAAATGAAGGAAAACTAGCTATCGTGCTAGTATATGTTGATGATTTAATCATCACTAGAGATTTTGAGGATGAAAATCTTCGAACCCGAGAGAATTTATCAGTTCGCTTCCAAATGAAAGAGTTGAGGCAACTCAGACACTTTCTTGGTCTAGAGATTGATCACACCAAAGAAGGAATTTTTCTCCATCAGAGAAAGTATTCCCAAGATTTGTTGAAAAAGTTTACAATACTCAATTGTAAGCCAATTTCTACACCGATGGAACTAAATGCCAAAATTTGTGCTAACGAAGGGAAAATTTTAGAAGATGATACGATGTACCAACAACTAGTTGGTAGTCTTATCTACTTAACTTTAACAAGGCCAGATATTTGTTTTGCAGTTGGTGTTATGAGTCGATACATGCAAAATCCAAAGAAACCTCACTTGGAAGCAGTTTGACGAATTTTGCGATACGTGAATAGTACAATTGATCATGGTATTCTATATAAAAAAGGTGGAGACTGCAAGCTAGTTGGCTATTGTGATGCTGACTATGTAGATGACTATGATACCCGACGCTCAACAATGAGGTATGTGTTTTTACTTGGATCTGGAGCAATTTCTTGGTGTAGCAAAAGATAACCTCCAGTGTCTTTGTCAACCACCGAAGCAGAGTACCGTGCAACAGCAATGGCGACTCAATAGAGCACTTGGATTTTGCAATTGTTGAAGGATTTGCATCAGCAAGTGGAGTTTCCAGTCACCCTATACTGTGACAACTCTTCAGCCATACGATTAGCCGAAAATCCAGTATTTCATGCAAGAACTAAGTATGTAGAGGTGCATTATCATTTTGTTAGAGAAAAAGTCTTGCAAGAAGAAATCAAGCTTGAACATATGAAGACAAAAGATCAAGTGGCAGACATGTTCACAAAAGGCTTGAGTGGCAACAAGTTCGAAAGCTTTTATCGACAGATCAACATGAGAAGCAAAATGGATGTTGGTATTGAGGGGGAGTGTTGAAACATCAATACCACATATTAATTAAAGATTAATTAATGTCTAACTTAAGTTTAATAAATAGTTAATTAAATTTAAGTTATAGAATTAAAAGCTAATTAAGGAGAATGGATTCTATATGTCTATATAAAGGCATGTGTTTACTTTTTACACACACTGAATGATATATTCAAGTATTCATTCTTCCATTTGATTATTCTTTTTCTTCCTATTACTATTTTGGGTTGTGGGGTGTTCAACACAAATGAAAGTGAAAGATCCCTAATGACCTATTCATTATTTCTTTTCTTTTGTATTGTGTAAATTGGGTCTTCAAAGCCTTTAAATTTGAGTCCTTTTCTTATTTTCAACACTTAAAACAAACATCCCAACATAAAATATCTTCTCCTCCTATTGTTGTTGGCAAAACCAAACTCTTGTCACCTTCAGTCTTTACATTTTGTAGGTACTTACAAGGACAAATAAATATATGGTGAATTTATTTGGGTCCCATTTTCATTCACCTGTTATATTAGTTTTTATTATTGTGATACATGCAAAAGAAAAACTTTATCTTTTCGCACTTGGGTTGGTACAATGCATTATTTGGTAGGTGAGCACCATCGGGTTAAATTATATTGTGAAATTCCAACGAAGTTTAATATATATTCGTTTCTCTCTAGATTAACATCTTTCCAATACCCTTTTATTAAATTAATAATGATTTAAATATAGAAAATAGTATTTCATTTACTAACATAGATGTTCATAATTTATGTTATTTTTAATGGTGTGTTGTATTTTCGATCTTGAGTCTTTTGTCGATTATCTTTTTGTTGTCATTTTTCTACATTCGGAGCCTTCAAAGCCTCCTCTGCAATTTTTCTTATCTAGAGGCACTCCACCTGATATTTCATGTAGCTATGGTCCTCAACATGACCGTTGTCAAGTTGGTGTCAAATTTAGGTCTACCAGCTGACTCTACTACTTGACACCCAAATTTACACTACCAAACCATCAATACCTATCAACCCCTAAGCCTGACACTAAGCACCAGAGAAGCATTTAAATACCAACAGAAGTTAGTCTGAAGAGAGAGATTTGGATCTCCACTCTACTATTCATCATCTTTCTCAAAATTCTTCTTTGTCTCCCATCTTCCCCACATAACCTCCGTTTAATACAACTCTCCGTCCAAACCAGAAAAAATTTGAAAATCGCAACTATCTCACTTTCACCATAAATAATGTTTTAATAAAAGTTCATTTTAAATTTTAGAGATAACATTGTTAGAAGTAATAATCACAAATAAGACAATAAAAATGTACATAGAAAAGCTAAAATGGTGTTGAATTGCAGTTGAAGCTACAACCTTAAGATGTTCTAGCAACAACAGTATTAACTAAACAAATATTTAATCAATTATTTTGACTCTATAATGAATTCATCTTCAAAGTTCCAATATTATGGCATGACATAAAAATAGTTCACTTATACGGGTTTAAGGTGATTATAAGATAGTATTTGTTTTTTTTAATGTAAAAAATTTGCATACTTACAAATAGAGGTTAGATTCAGGCAATTTTGAAAAAAATACTATCACAACTACTCATCCAAAGAAGAGCAAAAATCTTGGTGTGAGCCAATAAATATTGTTGTGGCCCATTAGTGTCAACTTTACCCCATGGGAAATCCCAACCTAGATACAATGGGCACCCAAGACTGAATAAAAAGAACATAAACATTGGCGAGACAGCAGACAAACTCATGTTTATGTTCATGTTGATGGCAAGCTTTCAAAATCAACATCATTCGCCTTTTTTTCTTAATTGGACTTTGGTCAAGTTATGCATTTTCCTTATCAATCAAGCTGGATGAAGGGTTTGTTTTAATTTCAACAGTGACTTCATATTAAATTTAGGCTTCGTTCGATAATGATTGTGGAACACTCGTTCGTTTGGAAAAGTTCATTTAAAGAGAAGTTGGAAAATTCAGCTTTTGCGAAATGTTAATTTGGGGCGCAATTAAGACGAAAAAATGTTCAAAAGCTGCACTTGAAAAAACAGTTCGGTATTGCTTCTCCGTCCAACACTCGTTGAAGAAGCATTGTCAAACTGAACCTTAGACACACACACAAAAACATAACCCCTTTTCTTTTTTCTCTCACAATGGAAGAATAAATGTCTAGAAAATATTTCATGTATTACGGCGAAAAAAAGTTTCAACAAAAATGATTAGTTTTAAGGCTTAGGAATTTATATTTAGTGGTGTAGACCAAAATCGATACTTGTTCCATTTAAGGATTTATTCAATTCAACCTCCTCCTTTTTCTAATATTTTTCAACTTTGTTTTACGATCTTTATTAAAATTTATGATTTTCCATTATAATAATATTATTTCAAATATTCAAATATCGATTCTTTTATCATAAGTATAATGTATCTTATCACTACACTCGATGTTTATTAACTTTTAAGATTATTTATCATATTTTTCTACATAATTAAGTTCTACTAATTAATAACTCACAAATGAATGGGGTTAAAAATGTTTAGGAACAAAAGCAATGCGAAATGATTGTGTAAAGAAAATGTTTAGAATTTTGTTTCTTTCAACTTTAAATATTTGTAAAGGAGTGAGGAAATTATTGTCTGAGGCAGATAATGCCACGGCCTATTTGTCAAATTATTGTTGAACCGACCCATTGCATGTCTAACAAAGGGAAAAACAAATTCACTGATATTTAGAAGTGAGTGTTGCGCGTAATAAGTGCTCCGCAATTGTGCAAGTGTACACGTCGCAAGTTATAGTATAAAAGATATCGTCTCCACAGGGATTGGTGCCACTTCAAGAATCTAATCTCTTGCACTGTAAAAAGTAAAATAACACAAGTAGAAGATTGTAGGAGTTTTAACTAACAACTAAACTAGAAAGCAAATAAGTAAAAGAAGATGTAATTAAATGAGAGAGAATAGGCCAGGTTATCGTGAGTTGAGGTGTGATAGCCGATTGGATCATCTTGGTAAAAGAGTGCAAGGGCAACTCAGTTGCCGTGGCAACTTGCACAACGGGGTTGCCTTGGCAACTAATTGATGGTTGCCTGGGCGACTAGCTGGGCAACAACTTGGGCGGCTGGGCAGCAACTTCAAGGTTCGGTGAAGTATTCTTCAATGGTTTCTTCTCATCCCTAAGTCGAAACTCTAGCTATTTGTGCATACCTTGATAATACATCCATGCGTGAATCAAGGGTGAACAACAACCAATCTTGCGCTCCTCTTAGCCGTTGAAATCCTTAACTTATTCCTAAGCCGGATTAATCTTCACCATCAATAGATTGAATAAAGACCATACTCATTCGTTTCTTGAATCTAACTCTCCTGATATTAGATAAATAGATGAAGTTACGAGATCTCCTCCCAATTCACTCGTAAACAAGAAGAAAAATCAACAATGAGTAAACCTTGAATTGAAAGTGCAAACTCTTATTACCTAAACAAAATCCAATTGTTTCTCACAACTACAAAACACAATAACCTTAGCCAAATAGATTTAGTTCATGGCTAGGTTCCAAAGAAACACAAGACAAAGAATTCCTAGCATAAACCTAATTGAACAAGAAAGAAAAAGATGAAGAATGGTTGAAGCCTCTTTGTCGATATCTCCCCCTTTGATCTTGTCAAAAATTCTCTCATCTCTCTCCCTTTTGAGTTGACGGCATGGTCTTCAATTTATAGGGCTAGGTCAATGTCTTTTTTGAGGAGGAAGTTAAGCTGAATTAAATTATCTTTAAAGAATATAATTCTTTATTACATTTAAATTCCTTCTAGAAATTCTTCTATCTTCTTGGGATTTAATTTCTCTTTAACTTCTTCATGGAAATCAAACTCTTTGGGATTTAACTTTGTTCCACGTCATCTTGGGCTTATCTAGTCATCAATTTCGACTACAATATCATCTTATTCCTTGTCGAAAATTGCCTTGGCAACTAGCTCGGCGTCTCCTTCATGTATTGCCCTGGCAACTGGTTCCAGCCTTGTTTAGGTAAGTGATTCTGCATACACACAAAAGCACACCAAAGCAGAATCTTTTTCCACAAAAATCTCCAAGTTATGTAATCAAGCTCAACGGTGGAAAGAAACATGAATTAATGCATGACTGACTAATTATGCAACTAATATGAGCCTAATTCTAACAATAGTATGAGTAGAAAGGGTAATAAAAATAGTACTTTTGAACACTTATCACACCCCCAAACTCGAACTATTGCTTGTCCTCAAGCAATGCAAACTAACAATTACCTGCCAAGACTTTAATCATCAAAGACATGCTTCAAACTTGTATTCAAACCTTGGAACCGTGGCACACAGTATGATCACCTTTTAATTTTTCGGATAGCACAAAAATTACCCGGAACCAAACTATAATGCTCGTGACAATGTGTGTGCGTAGTTGTGTACAAGTTGATTTTCAAGATTCTATGTGAACAATAGGCTTTTATCAATTTAATTACCGGGGAATTTATTTTTATTTTCACTAGAGCCAATTTTCGGGCACCTTTAGCAAAGTAAGCAATTTATCATTTTATTGTAGTCGACTAGAGCCAATTTTGGGCACCTATAGCGATTCTTTAATGTGCATTAACTACTAGAGCCAATTCCAGGCACCTCTAGCAAGAAAGTGCATTTACTACTAGAGCCAGTTTCGGGCACCTCTAGCAAGAATTTAACTTTTAATTTTCAATTTTAAATTTACCCAAATTTTAAGCAACCTAAGTTCACTAAGTTTCTTTCAATCAACAAGCCACAACCGTGTAAAAAATTCAGCATCATAGTAAAATTCTAAGATCTTTTCATGCAATCCTAAAATTAAAGGTTCTCTCAATTAAGTGCAGTGGCAAAAATTCATCATTGGATATTCAATAAGTCTTAAGCAATTAAATCCAATTAAAGGCATGGCAAGTAACATATGCAATCTATATGTGATTGCTAAAGATGAATGCAACATGAAACTAACTAGAAACCAACACCCCCCAAACTCGAGAGAAGCATTGTCCTCAATGCATGTAAAAGTGAAACAAAATTTAAAGAAACTAAATGAAATGAGTTAGTCAGAGAGGTCGTCACCTTGAGTGATAAGTTTCTTTCGTGTCGTTTGCTTGATTCATTTTCCGGTCGGTGGTTGAATGCTAGTGGCCGGTACCGCGTGAATAACATTGCTTTGATTTGATCCATGTTTGCTGAGGCAGGTTCACTTTCCTGGGCTTCAGTAGGTTCTGTTGCCGTGGCAACTGCTGAGGTAGTTGCAGGGGCATCCTCTGTTGCGGTTGCCGTGGTAAGTAGTCGGCAGTGAATTTCCTTAGCATGGTGGTTGTGAGTCTTGTTGTGGAAAAGAAAAGAAAACAAAGAAAACCTGGAAACTAAAGATAATGAAGAAAAATAAAATAAAATATCTCCTAAAAATAAAAATGAAAATAAAAATAAAAAGAAAATGTTGAAAGGAGAGCATGCTCATGCATCTCCTAAGGTGACCACTTATTTGTTACGTTCCACATGGGCACGGTTGTAGTGCTTCAATCTTTGTCCGTTGACTTTGAATTCATGTTCGTCAGTGATGGACTTGATTATCACGGCACCATGACGGAATGGTTTGATAACTTCGAATGGTCCCGACCATCTTGATTTCAGTTTTTCTGGGAAAAGTTTTAGCCGAGAATTGAATAAGAGAACTAGTTGCCCTGGCATGAATTGCCGCGATAATAGTTTCTTGTCATGTCATTTCTTTATTTTCTCCTTGTAGATTCGTGCATTATTATAGGCGAGTGCACGGAATTCTTTTATCTCGTTGAGGTCCAACAAACACTTTTGTCTGGCACTCTCTCAATCCATATTCACGGTCTTGATTGCCCAATATGCCTTGTGTTCGATTTCCACCGGTAGATGGCATGTTTTGCCATAAACAAGTCGGAAGGGGGCATACCTAAGGGTGTTTTGAATGCAGTGTGATATGCCCAAAGTGCGTCATCTAGTCTTACTGACCAATCCATCCTAGATGGATTTACAACTTTCTCAAGTATACCCTTCAATTCCCGGTTGGAAATTTTTGCTTGCCCATTGGTTTGTGAGTGATATGCCGTGGCAATCTTGTGTGATACGCCAAAGCGTTGCAACATCTTGGCAATAAGTCTGTTGTCAAAATGCTTGCCTCCATCACTGATAATTGCTCTCGGTATCCCAAACCGTGTAAATATATTTTTCTGCAAGAATCATTGCACGGTCTTGGAATCGTTGTTGGGAACTGCAGCTGCCTCAACCCATTTAGACACGTAGTCAACGGCAAGTAGAATGTAGAGGTTGCTGAATGAAGATGGGAAAGGTCCCATAAAATTGATCCCCCATACATCGAACAATTCCACCTCGATGATGTTTTGGAGCGGCATCTCATGTCGTCTAGAGATATTGCTCATCCTCTGGCAACGATCACATTGCTTGTAAAACTCTTGGGAATCTTTGTACAGTGTTGGCCAGTACAAACCGGATTGTAAAACTTTGGTCTCGGTACGAGTTCCTCCAAAATAACCTCCATAGGGTGAAGAATGGCATTGTCAGAGTACATTATGCTGCTCCTCTTCAAGGACACATTGGCGTATAACCTGATCTGTATATTGTTTAAACAAAAGAGGCTCGTCCCAAAAGTAATGCTTAGCATCATGACGGAACCGCTTCTTCCCTTGGTGAGTAAGGCCATAAGGTAAAATACCACAAACAAGGAAATTAACTAAATCTGCATACCATGGTATTACCGAGGCATGTGTTGCCGTGGCAATTGCTTCCATGGTTGCTGAGGGGTGCGCACCTAGAGTTGTCGCGGCATGCGTGTCAAGGGTTACCGAGGCATACGCTTCCATGGTTGCCGAGGCATACGCGTCCATGGTTGCCGAGGCATACGCGTATTAGTGTTCCCCGTGACGTACGCGTCTAGAGTTGTCGAGGCATGCACGTCAAGAGCTGTTGCGGCATCGAGGGTTGCCGAGGTATGTGTATCTATGGTTACCGAGGCGCCAGGGTTGCCGAGGCGTGCGCATCCATGGTTTCTTAGGAAACTAATAGTTACTCATCCGAGAATGCATCACATATCTCTAAATCCGCGTCCTCCTCCCTATTGCATTCTAAACGTGATAAATGATTGGCCACTTAATTTTTTGTTCCTTTCTTGTCCTTAATTTCAATATCAAATTCTTTTAAAAGTAGTATCCAACGAATCAAACGAGGTTTGGCATCTTTTTTAGCAAATAGATACTTAATTGCCGAATGGTCCGTATGAACAATTACCTTTGTACCAATAAAATAGGATCAGAACTTGTCAAATGCGAAAACTACAGCTAGTAACTCTTTCTCCGTTGTTTTTTAATTCACTTGAGCATTATTAAGAGTTTTACTAGCATAGTATATCACATGAAAGGTCTTACCTGTGCGTTGGCCTAGGACTGTTCCTACCGCGAAATCACTTGCATCACACATGAGCTCAAAAGGTAGCGTCCAATCTGGTGGAACGATAATAGGTGCCGAGTCAAGCTTTTCCTTTAGGGTTTCAAATGCTTGGGCACAAGAATCATCAAAATTGGAAACTTTATCTTGTTCAAGCAAATTGCACAAGGGTTTAGTAATTTTAGAAAAATTATTAATGAACCTCCTGTAAAAGCATGCATGTCCAAGAAAGCTTCGAATTCCTTTAACCGAACTTGGTGGGGGTAATCTCTCGGTCACGTCCCCCTTGGCTTTGTCTACATCAATTCGCTTGGATGAAATCTTGTGGCCGAGCACTATTCCTTCATCTACCATAAAATGGCACTTCTCCTAATTAAGGATTAAATCAATTTCTTCACATCTTGCCAACATCTTCTCTAAATTGCCGAGGCAACTGTCGAAGTTATTACCAAAAACAAAAAAAAATCATCCATGAAGATCTCAAGGAAGTCTTCGACCATGTCAAAAAATAGTGTCATCATGCATCTTTGGAAGGTTGTCGGGGCGTCACACTATCTGAATGGCATCCTTCGGAAAGCATAAGTATCGTATGGGCATGTGAAGGTAGTATTTTCTTGATCTTCTGGTGCTATGGAAATTTGATTGTAACCTGAATAACCATCAAGAAAACAATAAAAGGGTTTACCTGCAAGATGGTCAAGCATTTGATCAATAAAGGGTAATGGGAAGTGATCTTTCCTAGTGGCTTTGTTTAGCTTTCGATGATCCATACAAACCCTCCAACCGGTCATAGTCCTGGTTGGAATGAGTTCATTGTTTTCATTACTTACCACCGTTATACCTCTCTTTTTCGGTACACATTGTACCGGACTTACCCATGTACTATCAGAGATAGGGTATATAATGTCGGCGTCAAGCCACTTGATGATTTCTTTCATTACAACCCCTTTCATGGCATGATTCAGTCTCCTCTGAGCCTCAATCGAAGGTTTGTGATCATCTTCCAATAAAATCTTGTGCATGCACACTGTCGGGCTAATTCCCTTCAAGTCGGTAATTGTCCACCCTATTGCCTTCTTGTGTAGCATCAACATTTTGATCAGCTTGTTTTCCTGCTCAGGCTGTAACTTAGAGGAAATAATTACAGGCAATGTATTATTGGTTCCCAAGTAAAGATATTTTAGTTGCCCTGGCAATTGTTTCAACTTAAGAATCGGTGGTTGTTCAATAGAGGGCTTTTCGAGTTTACCTTCCTTGCCTGAGTAATCCAGTGGTTCAAAGTATGTACCTGGTCGATTGACTAACCAATTTGCCTCTTCTTGTTGTTCTTCATCGATCGGTTCTTCATACTCCTCAGGTTCCTCTTGATCGGCAATGTAGTTACTGAGGCAACTAAATTCCTCGTCAAAGTTAAACTCTGTCGTGGCATGAAGAAGTTGGTATTCTTCCGGATCATCAACATGCCTTAGGGTTTGGAACACATTTAGTTTAACTTGCTGGTCATTCACCCTCATGGTGAGTTTGCCCTTTTCAACATCGATCAAGGTTCTCCCTGTTGCTAGGAAGGGTCTCCCGAGAATGATAGGTGCATGTTCATCTGCTTCACAATCCAAAACAATAAAGTCAGCGAAAAAAATAAATTTATCAACTTTTACCAGTATGTCTTTGATTTTTCCCTCTAAATGCACATAGGATATGTCAGCTAGCTGTAGCATAACTGTTGTAGGTCTTGCCTGCCCGATTCCTAGTTTTTGGAAAACTGATTTAGGCATCAAGTTTATGGTGGCCCCAAGGTCACATAATGTTTTCCCGACATAGTGGTTTCTAATGGAACAAGGTATTGTGAAACTTTCAGGATCCCTCAACTTGGGTGGCACGCGATTGTGCAACATGGCCATGCATCCCTCTGTTGCGGCAACTATTTCAAACTCCCCTAGCCTTGTTCTCTTGGACACAATGTCTTTAAGAAACTTGGCATAGTTCGTCATTTGTTCAATTGCTTCAACCAATGGCAAGTTGATGTAGACTTGCTTTAGGATATCAAGAAACTTCTTGAATTGATATTCTTGCTTTTATCGCTTCAACCTTTGTGGGAATGGTGGTGGAAGTAGGATATCTTCGATCCTTTCATTGGTTTGGAACCTGATTGACTGCATTGCCAAGGCAACTGGAGTTGCCGAGGCATTGTCAATTGGAGTTGTCATGGCATGTCTATCGTTGGTTGCTGAGGCATCCTTATCACCGGTTGTCGAGGCATGCTTATTGCTGGTTACCGCGTCAATTTCTGGTTCAGCATCTGAGGCTTTGCCTCTGGGTTCGTTATGATCTTTTTGTGGAGTTTTGTTTGGTGAGCGAGCTTAAGCCTCTTTAAGTTGTTGGCCACTTCTAGTGGTGATCGCTTTACATTGCTCATGGTCAGTTCTTCTAGTGACTTCAGTATCGTTAGGTAAACCTCATTGGAGTCTAGTATTCAGGTTTTGAGCAAATTGGCCGACTTGATTTTCTAATGATTTGATTGTCGCCTCTTGGTTTTGCATTCTCATCTCGGTCCTGTTAATAAAAGCATCAGTTTTTTTATGAAGTTACTATTCTCAGCCATATAAGATTCAATTTTCAACATAAAGGCATTGAGAGAATTTTCCAAAGAACTAGATGTTGTCGGTTGTTGTTGCGGCAACTGTTGTCGTGGCTTATTCCGCTAGAATCCCGATGCTTGTGCATTCTGATTGTTCTAGTTTAAAGTATTGTTGGGATTACTCCATGAAAAATTTGGGTGTTTCTTCCAAGCTGGATTGTTTGTATTGGACATCACATCGTTGTTCCGGTTGTAATTCCCCATATAGAAGCTGGATTCCAGATTCTGCATACATTCAGAAGAATCATGGTTACCACCACATAACTCACAAAAGGAATACATTATCTTGACCTCCTGTGTGTTGTTTGGTTTCTGCATGTTCTGGACCATCTTGGTTAAAGTGGCCAATTGTGCCGAAATTTAGTCTGATGATCCTAGTTCATATATTGTGGCTTAGCGTCTAACTCCTCATCTTCTAGCAGAGGGGAATTGATAATCATTCTTGGCAAGCCTGTTTAGAATTTGCATTGCTTCCTCCGGTGACTTATCTAAGAGTATGTCATTTGCCGAGGCATCTAGCATCATCCTTGTTGGTGTATTCACAGCGTTGTAAAACATTGTTACTTGTGTCTACACTGGAATCCGTGTAGAGGGCATTTGTGTAAAAGTTCTCTATATCGCTCCCAAACCTCGTACAGGGATTCATCATCTGCCTGTAGAAAAGAAGTAATTTCGTTACGAAACGTATCAGTCAAATTTGTATGATTAAATTGAGCAAGGATATCACGACAAAGATCGGTCCAAGATCCTATTGATCCGGCAGGAATACTATTCAACCATGCTTTCGCCCTATCCCTCAGTGAATAGGGGAATACTCTTAGTCGTAAAACATCGGGGGTGACTCTTGTATTTAGAATGAATTGCAAATCTCGAGGAAATATTTAAGATGTTGTCATGTATTTTCAGTTGCTGAGCCGCCAAATTGACCAATTGTGTTGATCGTATTAAACATTACCGGTTTTAACTCAAAGTTGTCGGCTTCAATTTCAGGTGTGACAACTCCTGGATTAAGTCCTTCAAGATCTTCTTCAAGATAGTCTCGGATAGTTTTGTTTCGTGCAAGAATCACTCCTCCTCCTGCTGGAATATCTTAATTCATATTGTCGTCTTGATTAGCCATTGCTACTCTTAACCTTCGTCCGAGTCTTTGTAAGGTTCGTTCGATTTCTGGATCAAAGGGATATTCTGGTGTAATCGGTCTCGCCCTGGTCATATACCAATGCAAAACCAAAGTTTGTTAACCCTTTGAATCTTAAACAAGAAAAATAAAAGGTGCAAGAAAATAAAAACAAAGTTGCTATTGCCAATCCCCAGCAACGGCGCCAAAAACTTGTTGCGCGTAATAAGTGCTCCGCAATTGTGCAAGTGTACACGTCGCAAGTTATAGTATAAAAGATATCGTCTCCACAGGGATTGGTGCCACTTCAAGAATCTAATCTTTTGCACTATAAAAAGTAAAAGAACACAAGTAGAAGAGTGTAGGAGTTTTAACTAACAACTAAACTAGAAAGCAAATAAGTAAAAGAAGATGTAATTAAATGAGAGAGAATAGGCCAGGTTATCGTGATTTGAGGTATGATAGCCGATTGGATCGTCTTGGTAAAAGAGTGCAAGGGCAACTCAGTTGTCGTGGCAACTTGCACAGCGGGGTTACCTTGGCAACTAATCGATGGTTGCCTGGGCGACTAGCTGGGCAACAACTTGGGGGCTGGGCAGTAACTTCAAGGTTCGGCGAAGCGTTCTTCAATGGTTTCTTCTTATCCCTAAGTCAAAACTCTAGCTATTTGTGCATGCCTTGATAATACATCCCTACGTGAATCAAGGGTGAACAACAACCAATCTTGCGCTCCTCTTAGCCGTTGAAATCCTTAACTTATTCCTAAGCCGGATTAATCTTCACCATCAATAGATTGAATAAAGACCATACTCATTCGTTTCTTGAATCTAACTCTCCTGATATTAGATAAATAGATGAAGTTATGAGATCCTCTCCCAATTCACTCGTAAACAAGAAGAAAAATCAAGAATGAGTAAACCTTGAATTGAAAGTGCAAACTCTTATTACCTAAACAAAATCCAATTGTTTCTCACAACCACAAAACACAATAACCTTAGCCAAATAGATTTAGTTCATGGCTAGGTTTCAAAGAAACACAAGACAAAGAATTCCTAGCATAAACCTAATTGAACAAGAAAGAAAAAGATGAAGAATGGTTGAAGCCTCTTTGTCGATATCTCCCCCTTTGATCTTGTCGAAAATTCTCTCCTCTCTCTCCCTTTGGAGTTGGGGGCATGGTCTTCAATTTATAGGGCTAGGTCAAAGTCTTTTTTGAGGAGGAAGTTAAGTTGGAATTAAATTATCTTTAAAGAATATAATTCTTTATTATATTTCAATTCCTTCTAGGACTTCTCCTATCTTCTTGGGATTTAATTTCTCTTTAACCTCTTCATGGAAACCAAACTCCTTTGGGATTTAACTTTGTTCCACGTCATCTTGGGCTTATCTAGTCATCAATTTCGACTACCATATCATCTTATTCCTTGTCGAAAATTGCCTTGGCAACTAGCTCAGCATCTCCTTCATGCATTGCCCTGGCAACTGGTTCCTGCCTTGTTTAGGCAAGTGATTCTGCATACACACAAAAGCACACCAAAGCAGCATCTTTTTCCACAAAAATCACCAAGTTATGTAATCAAGCTCAACGGTGGAAAGAAACATGAATTAATGCATGAATGACTAATTATGCAACTAATATGAGCCTAAGTCTAACAATAATATGAGTAGAAAGGGTAATAAAAATAGTACTTTTGAACACTTATCAGTGAGCAAATCCTATGGCAGCTGCAATCTTTTAATTTTATTTATTTTTTATATTGGCACAAAGAGTTGTTCTGTTTTGACTTCAAGTAAATATACTTCATGTCTCTTTGTTTTTAAGTCCTCATGAGGTTCAGGATAAACCGAATGGTATTTCGAATAAAAATCTTATGTCCTCTTTTGGTGTCTTTTTCTATGTCCTAACACTAAAAAGTTAAATTTTAAGTCATAACCCTAAATTCTAAATCATAAATCCTAAAAATGTGCACCTAACCTTAATTCTTTAAACCCTAATCTCAAACTCTAACCCTCAATCTTAACCCTAAATCTATTTTTTAAATATGTGTTAAGATATTGATTTTGATATAACTTAAAATGAAAATGTTTTGGACTTCAACTAATTTGAAAAAATAATTCAAAAGTCCATAAACTTGAAAAATATGATTGAAAGGTTTTCAAAGGGATTTTGGACATGTTTAAATATTTTTAAATAGCCAAAATGTCAAAATTGGCTTTAAGTACACTGAGCTGCTCGTAACGATATGCCATTTATTTTCCCAAGGGTTTTAGCTTTCTAGTAAGCAAACGTCGTACCGATACGGCCAAGCCCGTACCGATACCAAAGTATCACATACCAGTACCCAGTGCAAAAATATTGTAACGGCTCTTTCTACTTTAAGACAGGTACTGATACTCGAAGTCGTGTACCGATACTGACTTGCCCAAAACTGCATTTAATGCTGAAATTAAGTCCCCAACGACTCTAAACCACCCCCAACGGCCATAAACGGCTAGTGGCTCATTCCACACTTTATAAGAAGACTTGGGACACTTAAAGATGATTAGAGAACACATCCAAGCTTCATGATCAAGAGAAATTAGCTTTTAAGTCTTATTTCCTTATTTCTCTTATATATAGTGTATAGAAAGTGTTTTAATTATTTTTATTCTTTACATTCTTCTGATATTCAATCTTGTAAACACTCACCTTGTGAGGTTTCTTTATTTACACAATTAACTTGTAAAAGGGAGTGGTTCTAGTTTAGCCTAAGGAAAAACTAGAGTGGTTCTATCTTAGCCATTGAAAAGATAGGGTTGTAAAGGTTATCTTTTTGGCCTATAAACAGGAAGAATTCATAGTACTAAATTAGGAAATCCTTAATGGTGTGCTAAGATAGTGGATGTAGACTCAGTTAGGTAGTCGAACCACTCTAAAATTATCGTGCAATATTGTCCACTATTTTTTGGTTTTAGCCAATTCATTTAGGAAGAAAATTCAACCCTCTTGGCAAATTTGGTTGATCAATTTTGAGCCCAACAATTGATATCAAAGCCTCATCTCCATCAAAACTCACAACCGAGAGAAAAGATCATCAAGCTCGAAGTTTACCATTTAAGAAAATGGCTAGATTTAAAGAAGGCCTTTGTATCTTGTGTCCTCTGCTCTTCAAAAGATATTCTTACTTCCAGTGGAGCAACGTAATGAAGTATTTCATCCGAGCACTTGATTTTGATGTTTGGAAAATAATTGAAGATGAATGTTTGGAAGTCCCTAAGAATAAGAAGAAAAAGAGTTCAAACGGCACATCAAAGGCAACGCTAAATGCCAATGCTATGCACACTCTTCTTTGTGGCCTCAATGAAGATGTTTCCAAGAAGGTCTCCGCATGCAAAAGTGCCAAAGAAATTTGGAAGAAACTTGAGAAACTCTATGGCAACAAGAAATGAGAGAAGAAAGATGATGTTTCATCTTGTGCAAACCTCCTCTCATCAAAGGTGGATGGTGTTATGACTCTCGATGAGCCCAAGGTATTTTCTAACTCAAGTGACATAAATTCATATTCTTTTGATGAGTTACAAGATGCATTTGATGAATTGTTTTTGGAATTTGATACCATGAATTCCAAATTTAAGAAAATTATTTCAAAACTTGAATTTGAAAATGATTTTCTTTTGAAAACAAAATTGGATTTTGAAAACCAAAATGAGATTTTGAAAAATGATTTAGAGTTTTCAAAAATGAGCAATGGGGTTTTAGGAAAAGAAAATCTTGATTTAAAGGTTAAGCTTGAAAGCTTAACAAAAGAAAATGAAATTATTTCAAATAATTCATCTCATCACATAATGACAAAATGCTCATATTGTCATTATCGTGGTCATTATTTGCATACTTGTCCTATAAAGAAAAAAATCTTATAGGATTAGACAAGTATGAGTTCCTAAGGGAACTAGGGACATTGAAACTAATGTCAAAAGTTCAGATACCAAAAATCAAGTAAATGTCTCTTGTAGGTGTGTTGGAGCAATAACAAGAAAAGTAAAGATATGGAAATAATCTAGTCACACAAGTGAAGAACATGGGTAACCCCTAATCTTAGTGTATTTGATTATAAATCATTTGGTTGCCTATTTTGTTGATAAATGTTCATGCATTCTTGCTTGTTTATCTTTATAAGTGCATGACATTTTATGATGCTTTATGCATACGAGTCACATTGTTTCATTCATATGTTTGCATAAAATTTTTAGAAGTCTTAGATACATTGAATTTCATGAATTTTAAAACTGATTTGATTCAATGGTGAAATTTAATCTCTCTAAGTGTCAAAATTTGAAGAA
Source organism: Hibiscus mutabilis (assembly GCA_019671005.1). NCBI lineage: Eukaryota > Viridiplantae > Streptophyta > Magnoliopsida > Malvales > Malvaceae > Hibiscus > Hibiscus mutabilis. Next base: position 42,434,550 of record CM033731.1, read on the forward strand.
ATTTTTAAAATGGAATGCTTTGTTTAAAGGGAAGCTTTGATTTAAAAAGAATTATGTTATTCACATTTGTTATCTTGTACTAACAATTGTTTTCAAATTTTATTTGAATTATTTTTGATATGACAAAAAGAGGGAGAGATATGTTTGAAAATTCAATTTCAAAAAGAAAAAAATGAGCTTAAATGTTTTCTAAAAATATTCTCTTTTTTCTAAAATTATTTTTCTAAGGGGAGAAATTTCAAAAATAATTATGCAAGTGGTTTCGTTATATCAAAGAGGGGGGATTGTTGAGATATTGATTTTGATATAACTTAAAATGAAAAATGTTTTTGGACTTAAACTAATTTGAAAAAATAATTCAAAAGTCTATAAACTTGAAAAATATGTTTGAAAGGTTTTAAATGGGGGTTTTGACATGTTTAAATGTTTTTAAATAGCCAAAATGTAAAAAACTAACTTTGACTACTGGTACGGATGCTCTCATACCAATACTGAGCTGCCCGTACCAATACGGCTAAGCATGTACAGATACGCCTTTTATTTCCCCAAGGTTTTAGTTTTCCAGTAAGCAAATGTTGTGCCGATACGGCCAAGCCTATACCAATACGCGTAGGCCCGTACCGATATCGAAGTATCGCATACCGGTACTTAGTGCAAAAATGTTGTAACGACTCTTTCTACTTTAAGGCAAGTCCTGATACTCGAAGTCGCGTACCAATACTGACTTGCCCATAACTACATTTAATGTTGGAATTAAGTCCCCAACGGCTCCAAACCACCATCAATGACCATAAACGGGTAGTAGCTCATTCCACACTTTAAAAGAAGACTTGGGACACTTGAAGATGGTTAGAGAACACATCCAAGCTTCATGATCAAGAGAAATTAGCTTTTAAGTCTTATTTCCTTATTTCTCTTGTATATAGTGTATAGAGAGTGTTTTTATTGTTTTTATTCTTTACACTCTTGTGAGATTCAATCTTGTAAACACGCACCTTGTGAGGTTTCTTTGTTTACACAATTACCTTGTAAAACGGAGAGGTTCTAGTTTAGCCTAAGGAAAAACTAGAGTGGTTCTATCTTAGCCATTGAAAAGATAAGGTTGTAAATATTACCCTTTGGCCTGTAAAAAGGAAGAATTCATAATACTGAATTGGGAAATCCTTAGTGGTGTGCTAAGGTAGTAGATATGGACTCGGTTGGGTAATCGAACCACTCTAAAATCATTGTGCAATATTGTCCACTATTTTATGGTTTTAGCCAACTCATTTGGGAAGCAAATTCAACCCTCTTGGTGAAATCGATTGATCAATTTCGAGCAAGGATGGAGCCAGAATTTGGGGTTGGGGGCAAAACATAAATGTTTGAAAGTGGGGGGAAATTCATAAATAAACTAATTTTTAAAAAAAAATTATATAGGGGGACAAAAATGGAAAAAAAATCTTCGAGGGCGATTGCCCCTCCCCACCCCTACATAGTTCCGTCCCTGATTTCAAGCCCAACAATATGAGGTATAAATAAGGACACCAAAAAAGAACATAGGATTTCTATTCTAATATTTCTACTCTTTCTTCATATTAGTTAAAGCATTAAAATCCAAAGAAAAAATGTTGCTAGGGAAAAAGGTGTTGTTCTATGTGTCAAAATTGGTGCGCCCCATTTGGGTTGTTACCATCTGTCCTTTGATAACATTACATTCTCATGTTAGAAAATATAAAGATATACAACAATTACGAGTCGTTGAACGAACCAACTGTTGTAAATTTCGATTTAAAAATGAGATTAAATGTATTTTTAAGATAAATTTAATTTTTTAATAAAAAATCATAGTTCAAGAATAGAAAAATAGACTAATGAAGTTGAAATTCTAAAATTAAATCAAATGGTACTCGTCGGTCAATGACAGTAAGAGCAGGTGTAATGCAAACAAAAAACTACTTGGAATTGAAAATCAATCTTCTCAAATCCCATTCTTGGTTATCGAATTTGTTTGTTTCTATGTTTTTACTAGGGTTGAACGGTAAACGAATCGAGCCGAGTTGAGTCAAGAAATTTTGAGTTATTCGAGTTTACAAGTCTTATTTTACAATTCAAATTTTGTTTAAAAAATTTTCGAATCAAGTCAAGTTTATGAAATTCGAGTCAAGTTTTTGTACAAATTTTATTGTAATATTTATAGTGTTATGCTACATATTGATTCTAATTTTAACAGCTTTCTATATCCCACATACGGACAAAAATCATTTGCCCCTTTTCGGTGCTCTTTCTATTCCCCAACACTAAAAAACACTAAAAATTAAATTTTAAACCATAACACTAAAATTTAAATCCTAAACCTTACACCCTAAAAAATACACCATACCCCAAATCTCCTAAACTCTAACCATAAGCCTTAAATCTCAAACCCTAAACCTAATTTTTAGTGTGGAACATAAATAAGAGCACCAAAAAGCGTAGAAGATTTCTATTCCCCACATACGATGTACATATATATTTCTTCATATTTCACATGTGATATACATAATATATCATGCATAATTGGTAGACTCTACTCGAATTTAAAAACTGGTCAATTAATTACTAAAAAATTTAAATTATTTGAATTTTCATCTCATAACTCAAATTTTATTTAAAAAAATTTTAAATCAAGTCAATAAAAATGAGTCGGTTTTTTTAGTCAAGCTTTGCCCTTACAATCCGTCAAACTTGGTCATCATGTTGCAATCTTGGAATGAAAGCACCGAGTCCGCACATGTGCATGAATCCATGAAAGGGAAGAAACAATGATTACCCAAACGAGCGAAGAAAAATCAATGATCGATCAATCAAACCCGATTGACTGGTCATTCAAGAATCCCCTCCATTAAGCCTCACAGTAAGTGGGTAACTCATCATTAAGCCCCTTGAATCCACCCATTACCCTTGGCCTCGGCCACTTTCTTTTTCTTTCGTTTCTTTGAATCATGTGAAGGAATGTCTCTTTTATGTTGTTTTCACCTTTGGATAAAGCTGAAACGGTAATGATTTTGCTATGGATATGGAGAACACTAAAGGGTGTTTGAGATCAGAGATTTTGTGGTCAAAGCAAAGGCCCCCAAAGTTGGAAGACCAGCTTTTTGCATTATTGGGACACATACTGAGCTGTTTCTGTACTTATGAGGACCAATCAAAAGCTGAATCCAATTTATGAATATTGCCAATATCATTTCATACACTTCAATCATATTGTCTTTTAAAGCTTTCCTCTACCAAACTTTAGATTCAAGATCTTCATTTGAGATGTTCAAAAGGATATGAGTTTTGCTCTTCTTCATTACAGGTCCCACGTAGACCACTCCATTAACACCTCAAATTTTCTTCACCAACGAAATTCTCATAATAAAAGAAAAAAGCTCCTTATTTTTTTTGTTAATTCCGTGCGAAAAAAAAAAGAACACTTTTTTTAATCTATGCATCTGTCCAGGCAGCAAAAACTGGAATCTGTGGCATGGAAATTGCAGGCCTCAGCTGAGCTGAAGGAATCCAAGAATTCACAGTATCTGCTGAACTGGAGAACAACTTGGATGCTGGAGGAGGCATGGGGAACGCCATTGGTAAACTGCTTCTATCCGGGCTACCTTCTCTTGAGCTGCTCAAACTAGTCACCAATGAAGAAGCATTGGACAAGTGAGTCCCCATCTTGCTCGAGTCATCCACCTCTCTATGGCTTGAACTGATTGTGTCAACCCCGATCATGGTTTCTGGTGCCAATGAGAAAGCCTGAGCCTTGTAGTTGTCGATAACATTCGGTTGTTTCATGTCGAGTTGCTGATGAGATGACTGATAAAGGGACATTTTCCAATCGGGTTGACCCCCATTGTTCTTTGGTGATATGTTACTGGTTTCACCATTGGCATTGATGTTATCAGTTAAAAGGTTGTGATTGACAGTCCCATTACCCGGTTTGATATCTTTGTTTCGCCTTGCGAGGTCTCCGGCGAGAAGGGTATTGCTAGCCATGATTCTTTCGACATCGTACCGTGTTATGTCGAAGTTGGTCACAGCGTTCACCCCACGGAACTTAATGGCAGCTATGTCATAAGCCTCGGCTGCTTCCTCTTGAGTGCCTGTAATTAAACAACGTAAACTATCACTCTTGAATTACCTTCACATTCCTTTTTGTGCATGTTTCTTTTTCACTTTTTCTTCTCTGTATGCATTTTTCTTTTGGGGAGAAAAGCTCACATCAAGCATGACTAGTGGCTTAAAAAGAGCCGAAAGTGCTAAAGATTGGCCTTTCATAAGTCGATGAAAACACACACATGATTGAATAAAATAGCCAAAGAAAACTCACTAAATGTTCCAAGATAAAGATCTTTGTTCCCTGCAACTCTTCCTATACGAGCTTGCCATCTTCCATGTTGATGATGCCTGCTTAAAATGTATGTATATATAAAACTATGAGAAAATTGAGCTGAAATGATGGGTTTTTTACAGTTCAACTATCATATATAATTGGAATTTGATTACAAGACCTTGTGACTCCTCTGTACATTGAAGCTCCCCTTGAGAATCCACTGCTTTTCCTGCATAGTTTAAGTATGAACATTTGATAAAAATCATCATGAAAAAAACACAGTGAAGTATTGGTCCATGCATTAAACAGTACCTTCTCAAGTGAGCAACATACTCCTGTCTTGTCATGTTCTTCATTTCTTCAAGTTCTTTTTGGTAATTCTCCAACTGCCCAAACACAAAAACAAAACACCATAATTGCCATTTCAGTACCATAAAAAGAAAACTGAAAAAGTTGCCAAGAAAAGAACCATTAGATTTGAAAATGTAATGAGAATCAGATAATTACTGGGAAATTGACGTGAGTGGAGGGTCCCCAATACTTGAGTGCAGCTAGATCATAAGCTCTTGCAGCTTTCTCTTCCATGTCATAACCCCCTAAAAATTAAGATTTCGGAATCACTTGCTATTCAGCACATGACAGATTCAAAGTTCAAACGTAATATACTTTGATAATTATTAATAATGTCAGAAGAGCTTACCTAAATAAACTGTGAACCATCATCATTTCATTATAATCAAAACCCGTCCAAAAAGAACAACAAGAAACAAAAATCAGATCAAGACAAAAAAACTAAATAATTAAATGAAAATAGATGATGTTATTGCAGGAATCTAACCTTGTCTTCCTTTCCTGCTCTGCCCTTCCTTCTTGCAACTGTTGTCCCATAGATGGGCTTCATATCTTCCAGTCCATCTATGTCTGAGTGATGTAAACACAACAAAAACAAAGAACAGTAAAAAAATGAAGCTTTTTTTCAGATTAAACTTTAGTTACTAAAAAAAGAAAAGCTTTTTTAGTTAAAATGTAAAGATTGATTTAAGACAAACTAGTTTAAGAATATTAAACAGGATTAAAAAGATAAAAGGAAAACACTAACCTTGTGACACCTCTATATTGCGATGTTCTTTGACCAAAAGTATCAATGGATTTCCTATGGACAGTTTGCTTCTGATCTACCTTCTCAGGCCCTCGTTTCTTTGTTTCCATGGCGGCTGCATAATCAGGTGCAGAAGGTGAGATTTGCTGTGAACCAGTAACACAGCTTGATTGTGAGCCATGACTCATGGACAAGCTCAAAGACTGTAAATCCCCATATGCTATTGCACCGATAGAGCCAGATTCAGCTCCATTATCACCCAAGCAACCGATCATCTTTTGATGCATGGCATGCTCAGTGGAGTAGTTCCTTGAAACCCAGAGCTTCATGCCCGGCGCACCATCATCTGCCATTGTTGGGGCCTGGAGATTGCAGTCTGTAACATGGGTTTCTTTAGCTTCCTCTCCTAGTAACATTTCTTGGTTCCTATATCCAGAGTAATATTGGTACTGTTGGGCCTCAAACTGCTGTTGGTGGTGCAGCTGCCTGGAGGACTGTTGCAGGTGGTCTAAACAATTCTGGTTGTTGTGTTCTTGACCTGGATTTTGATGGTAATACATGCTGTCCAAACTTAGAGCCATAGTTCCTCTGTCTCCGCTTTCATAGTGATGGGTCCCCATGGTTGCACCCCCAAAGAAATCCTCCAGTTTTGGAGTTGAAGTAGGAACCATTGCTTCAAACCATAAGTCAAAAGACAAAAAAATGCCAGAGAAGTTTAAGAAAAATACATAAAACAAAACTCAAAAACACTAATAAACAAGCATTATCGAGCCTAATTACCTTGTGGTTGTTGTGACCTGCCAAGAGCTTCCATCAAACAAAGAGACCCATCAGACTTGAGTGGCATGACAGGGAAGTGAGAATACAAGCCACCGTTTTCTCCGTCAACTCCATAATAAAGTCCATAATTAAGATGAGATGGAGATTGAAAAAAGCTTGATGGAATTGCTGTGGTAACCCCAGCACCAGCAGTAGCAGCAGCAACTGATGCTGAAGCAGACTGCGTATAGTGATGACCTTCTTGATTGCTAACCTCCATTTTCATGTTTGGAGAGAGAGAAAAACCTAACCAGTTTGTGTTGATATTGTTATTATCATCATTACTCATGGACTTCATTTTCTTACTATGCTGCTGCAGCTTTCAAAACCCAGCAATGATTCTAGGAAAGTTGGAGAGTTGAGAGTTGCTAGTGCAAGGGCAACTCAATCATTGGTAAACAAATAACATAATCATAAAAACAGCCGTTTCCTTTGCTTCACTCCATTTTTTTAAAAGAAAATGAGAAGAGCCAAAGAAATAAAGAAAACTGGGAATTTTTTGTTTTGTAGCAGCAGAAGTAAATGGACCAAATCTAAGAACTCATCTAAAACAAATCCAAAGCTCCTGCTACTGAATCTATTCTTTATGCATGAGACTCTTTTTCTCTCACTCACTGAAAACATTTCTAAAGAGGAACAAAGCAAGTTCCTTTAAACTAAACAAGAAAGAAAGAAAGTGTTCCAGCAAGCTAATGCAGGGCATCCTTCCTGCATTCCATTGGGATCTGTGTATACTAAAGCCTCTTCTTTTGCATTACCCTACTCTCCTTCTTTCATTTCCCCTTTTGTATTCCTCTTTTCCTTTTATAAACCCCAAAAACACATTTAAAAAATATTCAAAGATTCATTTTTTTTTCAAGAAATAAGAAGTATATTTTCCATCTCTATCCTGAAACTACTGGCAGCCAAAAGACAAGATGCTGGTCGCTGTAGCTCTACTTACGACTGAGGAAAGCCTGATTCCTGTTGGATACCCGTCCCCCACTCCACGCCCCTAAATGTCCATCGGTTTTAAACAAAGTCTTCTCTCATTCTTGTCTCTCTCTTTTTCGAGTATCAAAACCAAAATACGTGTAACTTTAGGAAATTTAATTCAACTTTTTATAGCAGTCGACAATATTTATTATTTTTTTGACATATGTTTATGATAAACTAATAAAAGTTACACCATGAGGGCTGAGGCAATCAACCTAACCATTTTCATGTTTGGAGAGAGAGAAAAACCTAGTAGGCCGGAGTTGAAGTTATAAGCAAAATGCCGGTGCAGCACGTTAATAGAGCAAAGGTGGGTAAAAATTAAAGGAAGAAGCCATTGAACAATGGTGGCTTTAATTGTTGAAGCAATAGCAGGCATTAGAGGAAGTAAATGCAATAGATTTTATTTTATCGCTGCCTGAAAAAGAAGACAAACCTGTCTGGTCTCTGCTCACCTATCACTGCAATGCTTCTTTTGCTGGCCCGCATTCTTTACATTTCCTACCCATAAATAATAAAATGTTAAATGTTTAAATATGTATAATTTTATAAAAAATGACAATGTCAATTAAATTATATTTAATTTACATTTAAGAATATTAAAAAGAAAAAAGGAAAAATCAACCCCCAAGTTGTCTCTGCCTTGCCTGCATCTTTCTCCTCTTTGGGTAGTTTTAAATATCAACCTTATGTGCCATATCAAAACTTTATCATAATGAATTAATGCATGTACTTTTTGTTGTACAGTCCATGAGAAAAAATAAAGATAATACCCACAAATATAATATAATAATAGGAAAATTATGGTAATAAAAAAAATGGTGCATTAACTTTGCTTTATGATAAAAAGAAAATTGAATAAAGAGAAGTGTGGCCCAATGGGATTGATTTTGGCAAATCAATGTCCAATTCCAGGTCGAGCTATCAGAATTAAAATTTCAGAACTATTGATGTTGCCAGATACAGTAGAAGATGATCTTTTATTTTTTGCTTTAACTTTTGCTTTTATATAATTAAAAAATAGAGTAAAACAAAAAAAGTGAGAGGTGAGTGGGTCATTGTGGTAAGTTAAGGGGAAAACTACATATTTGGTACCCACTTTACCCGTAATTTATTTTGGTACCTCACCATTAAAAAATTAGCAGTATATTGACTATGAGAGAGAAAATCACATGTAGTAGACTGTCATGTCATTTTTTCTCTCCATATCAGCGTGTCACGTCAATTAAAATCATAAAAAAGAATGTGACATGCTGACTATGAAAGTGAAAAGGACATGGCAGCCTGACATGTGTAATTTTCTCTCTCATTATCAGCATGCCACGTGTGATTTCTCTCTCTTAGTCAGCATGCTGTTAATTTTTTAACGGCGAATTACCAAAATAAAAATGAAAGGTAACGTTAAGTACTATTTTGCCAAAAAAATAGTTGAGGTACCAAAATAGTAACGCGGGAATAGGTATGGTACTATTTAGGTAGTTTTCCCTAAATTAAAATTCAACTACACCTATCCTTTCATTTGTTTGTTTATTTATTTAGAGAATTAACGGAAAATTGAGATTAAATTTTTTTAAAAAAATCCTCTTGTTTTGTTTTTTAAAAAATGTTAATATTTGGCTTAATTTGGTTGAGTATATCAATGGCTAGTTAAACAAATAAAAAGACGAGCACTAGAAATCGAAAGCATGCTTTACAAGATACTAATATTATTTGGAAATGAATATCAACTATGGTCCACGGGTTTGTCAATAGTATTTTTATATTCATTAATATTTAATATTTTTATATAATTAATTTGAATAAAATATTATAAGAACAACTTTTTACCCGATTTCTTTAATTCACAAATCACAATCTTAAAATTTGAAATTATCCAAATATTTTTGTGAATATAAAAATTATATATGTTTCATATATTAATATAATTTAATTATAAATGTTGAATGTAGAGGATTTTATCGATCCTAGTTGGATCTAGCAAGGAATTCCATATTCATAAATGTTTTGAGTTTGAATTTGAGTTTTGAACAAAATAATAATAATAAACTTTAAATAAATTTAATCATCAAAACGAAGTCCGACCAACTCCATTTTAGATTTCATTGTCAAAAAATCTCCATTTTAGATTTAATTAAAATTTTTATGATTACCGAATATGATGGATATACTATAAAATATAAATTAATATTAGAAAAATTGAGAAAACAAAACGGATAATTATTTGCTACATTAACGGTGGAAATTCTTAGTTTCCATAAGCACCTTAGTTTTAAGGTTTAGGGATTTAATTTAGGGTGTATGGTTTAGGGGTTTAAGTTTAGTAGTTTAGAATTTAGTGATTGTAAATAGAATTTAGTATTTAGAGTTAGAATTTATGGTTTATAAGTTAAAATCTAAATCCTCGTTATAGTACCCTAAAATCTAAATCCTAACCTCTAAACCTTTACTCCTAATCATGGCCCCTAAACTCGAACTATTACCCTTAAATTTTAAATATATGCACCTAAACCCCTAATCTCTACAACTTAAATTGAATTCATAAATTCTAAAACTAAAATATTTGTTGGAACTAAAAATTTCGGTAGATGGAATATTGGATATAAATCCAAACAAAACTAGTGTCAAAAAGTTGATATTCTGCTAAAGATGAGTGAAGGGACCCTTAAAAGAACATACTTTATATCCGATTGTCTGAATAAAAGCCTTTTTAAGACTGGGAGAGTATTCGCTTAGTCAAGCTTGGTTATTTAATTACTTTTTCAATCCGTAAAGAGAGAATCTATCCATTGGGATTTCTTTTCTTCTCTTTCATTGCTGCAGTAACTGCGTCCACCCTTCATGTACTTTTTATCCACCAGTAACAAATTTACAGCTGCATTTTAATCCTATTAAATCTAGATAGTAAAAGAGAGGGGTTAAGCTAGATTGCATCATCTAAATATAAAAACAATATTCATTACTTAATATATAGAAAAATATTTTACACACTGACAGTAAATAAAAAGTTTTTACAAGTGTTTTAATTTTAAGGTTTAAAAATTTAATTTAGAATTTATGTTTGAGTTTAGGGGTTGTGAACTTGTGGTTATAGTTTAGACCTTAGGGTTACTATTTAGGGTTTAGGTTTTAGGATATTATATTAGAGATTTAGGTTTTAACTTATAAACCTTAAATTTTAATCACAACTCTTAAATTCTAAACCACTAAATCATAAACCTTACACTAAAATAATTAAACTCTAAAGTTAAACACTTATGAAAACTTTTTATTTCCACTACTCTTTAATTATCCTTTTATATATGTATATATATATTATCTTTTATATCCAATTCAATCCTAGTAGACTCATTGAACTTACCCATTGTCATTTCCTTTTTTAATCTATAAAGACCGAACTTAACCTAGAACAATTTTCGCATTTATTTTTGTTACCTTGTGAATATCTCATTAAGGAGCAGAAAGAAATGAAAATTTTCTGAGCTACTTTTAATTTAAATACAAACACAAAGCAATTTAGAAGTTGAAACAATTATTGTTTTTGTGTAGCTTAAATCATTCGATTATTAGCAATTATTTTAGAGAAAGCCTAGGTTAAAATTAAAGGGGATTAAGGATATCTTACTTATATTGTTGAATTTGTTGTACAATAATTTGAATTATTCAATTTGACCACCTTATGAACATTTATTATTTACTTCCAGATTCTCATGTGACTACACACATTATTGTTCTAGGCAGCAAAAACATAGTTTTATGGTGTTGTCGGGCGCCTTTGTCAGGACTATGTTTCATAGCAAGTTCATTCCTTCCGAAATTATTTTTGGCGAAAATCACGGTGATAATCCGATTTACACCTATCGCGGCAGATTGCGGCCGCAATCGCAGCTGTAATAGTCAAAAACGGCGATAACAGACCATTATATCCGATATTCACAGACTGAAACAGAGCGCGCGGCGAGGAAGAAGAACGGGTATAAAATTTTGGGAAATTTGGGTAAATTACATAGCGTGACATTAAACTTTTTAAAGTTCTCATTTTAGCCTTAATACTTTAATCCGTATTTAAATTGATCCCTTAAACTTTCAAAACTTCTTGATTAAGCCTTTAAATTTCTATTTTATCTCAAATATGTCCTTAAAGATTTGATTTTTTTCAATCCAGTCCTTAAAAATTATATTAATTTTATTTTCCTTTTACTTAATAATGAAATTAGAGTATGTATTGAATATAAGTATTAGAAAAGAAAATCAAATAAATAAGAATAAAGACTTATATTTGATGTGGTATAATTGTTTATTAATAATATTATAATTATTTAATTTAAATAATGTGTTTATTGTTTATTATTAGTTTTTATAATATGTTTATTTAATTTTTATTATTTATTAATATTATTAATTATTTTTATTATACTAATATTTTTTATTTTTTGTTTAGGTTTATTCACATGTTTAGTCATTTTGTTGGTGCACATTGTTTATTTAGAATATTCATAAGATTTTATTATCCAAACTAAACTGAACAAAATTACAATACAATCTAGAATTCTTTAAACAAAATCACTTTCAAATTCATATTAATAAAAGTTCATAAGTGTTAAAAAATGCTCTAAAAATTATTGAAATTGACTTTTTATAATTATCATTATAATTAGTATGTTTTACAATAAATTTTGTAAAATTAAAAAAAAATCACGACCGCAACACCCGCAGTGACCGCAATAGCCTCTGTTATATCCCAAAACGGGATAACCGCGACGCGACCGAAAATACGACCGGGACCGAGATTTAAATCCCTAGGTGAGATACAAGAAAGAAATTGGATTTAGTTGAAACGAGTTTCGATATCGAAAATCAATATAAAATAAGATATATAATATAAATTTATGAATGTGTTAAAATAGATACGGGAACTTAAATCATAAAAGTATGATCCTAAAAAATTAATTTGCATGGTGAAGTAACATATAATTTTGCATGCAAAAACTGCACGAGTAAATAGCCAAAATTCATGGAGACAGAATTTCCAGAGAGAATGATTTGGTTTGAAAAGAGAGTATTGAGAGGGGTACCCCTCCACTCACACATCTTTTTTCTATAGTAACAATTAGCAATGATGAGAAAGTCCACCAAAACAAAGCACTGGAGACTAGGGAGACCAATAAGTGTTTACAGCGCATGGGAATGGCAATGGAAAAGCTTTGCGCTGCTTCAATCACCAGATTTTTCTTTGCTTTTGGTGGGGAAGATGATAGTGATTGAAGAAGGGTTCATGCAGGGATGGACCGAGGGGACTCAAGGGGAAGCCATCCTCTAAAAGTTTGAAATTTATATGATTTAATTTTTTTTAGAAATTTATATGTATTTTCTATTGAAAATCTATTTTTGCCTCCTAAAATTTTATAAATTCACCCCTTAAAATTTTATAAGTTCGTCTCTTAACATAAAATCATGCGTCCACGGGCTTATGGCTTTGGCTTTGTTCTGCTTTCTTTTTCTTTTCATTCTCTGCTCCAATTAGGTTTCATTAACCTTTTATTTTAGGGTAAAGTACATAAATGGTCACTAAATTATCCCAAAAATACAAAATAGCCACCAAACTTTCAAAAGTTAAATAATGGGCATTAAACTTTAGTTTTTATTATAAAATGGTCATTGAGCCATTAACTGTAGTCAAGTGAATGATGTTACAGTTACAAAATTTTGAATAATAACACATTTAATCATTATTATTTACACATTCAATCAATATAGTCCTAATAACCATTATTGATGTCTAAATTGATTGAATATGTAAATATTGGGATTAAATGTGATGTTATACAAATTTTCGTAATTGTTATGCCACACAGTTAACAACAGTTAATGGCTCAGTAACCATTTTGTAACAAAAACTAAAGTTTAATACCCATTATATAATTTTTAAAAGCTTATGACTATTTTATATTTTTTGAGATAGTTCATTGACCATTTGTTTACTTTACCCTTCATTTTATTATGGTTACAAACTTGATTAGCTCTTATGTTCAAAAAAAGAAAAGAAAAGAAACTTGATTAGCTCTTTAGTCTTTTTCTTTGATCATTTTGCCCTCTCTGGTTGGGACAGGTGTCATCTTTTGTGTTTAACAACCCTAACTTACACTTAATTAGCTGTACTACAACTACTTTAATCTCATAATCAAAGGAGTTAATTATGAGTTCTATCATACCTCATCCAACTAGATCACAAACACAAATTTAAACATGAGTTGTAAGTGTCACAACTAGGCTTGACTCGACATGCAAGATCTAAGTCATGGAAATATAATTTAGAATCGTCTTTTATGTGCCCTCATAGGTCTCACAAGTGTTTGCACTCCAGGTGCACCTCCAGAGATTTGATCAACTCTTCGTTGAACAAACATCAATTGGAGTATTATAAGTTACACGAAAAGTCATATGTGTAGTGTGATGTGTGATGGAACCTTTGGAAGCACGTCTAAAAGTAGTGAAATCTTGCTAAGTAACTGCAAGACAATATTAAATTATGTTCTCACGACTTATGAGTTGAATTAAATTGAGTTGTGATAATTAGCCAATGAACATAATTAAGGAGTACATACTTGAATGACTCTCCAAATCATGTAACTAATTAAAGCTCTCATTAGAGCATCGGGTTGAGTCGTAACAATCAGGTAATGAACACAACTAAATGACTCTCTTGATTAAAGGAAAATTCTACTATATTCTCCCAGATTGCAAGTCCATTTTGGCAACGAGGCATAATGGTGTGAGCAACTAACACCCAAAAAAATAAATTTTTTTCTCTTTTTGATGTTTCTATTTATGTCTCACACTAAAAAAATAGATTTAGAGCTTAAAGTTATGGTTTAGGAAATTTGGGGTAAGGTGTATTTTTTATGGTTTATGGTTTAGAATTTAGGGTTGCGACTTCAAATTTATTTTTTTTAAGTTGGGAAATAGAACGAGACACCAAAAAGAGGCAAGAGATTTTATTCCCAAAAAACAAGAGTCGATGCAACAAGTCAATAATCAACACTCGTTATATCGGGGACATGTCACCCAAATATTTTTTAATAAATATACATTAATCACAAAGCGATAGGTAGAGGTGTGCATAATTAACCGCAACTGTTAATCAGTATAACTATACGTTTTATAGGTGAATTAACCGTTAAGAACTAAACAATTTCGGTTAATCGAACCACTAAAATAATAGTTATGGTTAACCTATAGGTTAATAGTTATTAAATTACTTATACATATAATTTGTTTACAAGATTGCATACGTCAATATCGAGGTCTTTTATAATATAATATTTATAGGAGAAATAATTTCATTATTCTCAAAAGAAGCAGTAAATATGTGAAAAAATTGTATTCGAGATTAACATGTAATCAAACCGTTAATAATGATTAACTATTAATATCAAATAATCATTTCTTAACGGTTAGTTTTAGTTTAATATCCACTATAACAGTTGGCCGACCATTTAGACTAAATGGTACGCTTAAATTATCATCCACACCCTGACGATAGGCAGACGTTTTTGACATTAAACCCTCTCAGTCACCTCTACGTCTTCACTAATTAGGGCCAGCCCTGAGGGTGGACAGGAAGGGCGCCCGCCCAGGGCCCACTATTTAGAATTTTTAATTATATAAATAATCCCTCAAATTTAAATATTTATTCATGGGCTTACCATCTCTAATTAAGATTTTAATGATAGTCTAATTTTTTTGAATATTTGTATCAAAGGTTCAATTTTTTCAGTACTTATTATGTAGGGTCAATTTTTTCAATACTTGATATTAGAGGCTCATTTTTTTCCCAATATTTGTTATTATGGGCATACTCTTAAAATTTATTTTTTAATATTTGTTATTAGGGGTTAATTTTTTAATACTTGTTAGTCGGAGCCTATTTTTTTCAATACTTGTTATTAGAGATTCACTTTTTTAATGATATTTGTTATTATGGATCTACTCTT
Source organism: Hibiscus mutabilis (assembly GCA_019671005.1). Lineage (NCBI taxonomy): Eukaryota > Viridiplantae > Streptophyta > Magnoliopsida > Malvales > Malvaceae > Hibiscus > Hibiscus mutabilis. The sequence goes on from CM033731.1 coordinate 42,449,770, forward strand.
AAAACTCATTAAGGACATGCTCTTAAAAATTATTTTTTTCAATACTTGTTATTAGAGAGTTATTTTTTCCCAACATTTATTATTAGGGTCTTATTTAAAAAAATTAAATTTTTTTTATTAGGAACATACTCTAAAATTATTTTTTAAAATATTTATTATTACAAATATATTTTTTAATCGACTCTCCGGTTAAGATATGATTAGGCTGATTTATCATCTAGAATTCCTTGAACCATCTTGTTTTGGTTGAAAGGGGTGTAATAAAACAACAGATCTCCATCCCAACCCAAAGTGGAGACCTTGAAAGCATAAGAGGCAGACTTGTCATCAGTGCCAGAGTCAAAATTTTTGTATAGTAGAATTAGAGTATAGTATGAGGTAGAGGCACAACAACCGAGCCGAGTGTTGCTCATGTCATGGACCACTGCCTTACCAAACAACCGAACCTGCGCCGTGAGGCACAAATTGTGGACCATTCATAGTCATAGCTGCCGCAATGTGTTGGCATCCCATGCTTTGATTCAAGTGATTGATGATATTCTTTTGGAATCTAAGGAAATAATTGTTTAGGGCTGTAAATGAAGCGAGACAGGTCGCGAGTTATTCGAGTCTGATTTGGTATAAGTTTGGTCAATACTTGATTGGATTCGATTCGAGCTCAAATTATGTTTGAGTCCTTACCGAGCCGAGTCGAACTACTCAATACCCGACTCAAAAAACTCGCTAACTAATCGAAAATATAACATACACTAAAAATATAATATACTAAATTAAAGTGAACTAAAATGTACGTTGATTATTATTATTATTATTATTATTATTATAAATGAGACGAGACAGATCGAGAGCTACTCAAATTCGACTTGATCAATAATCGACTCGAACTTAAACACGACTCGAATTTTTAATGAGTCGAGTTAAGCTCAGCATTACTCGAACTCGACTTGACTTATTTACACCCAATACTTGTTCATTATCGATCCCGGAAGGCTTAATTGGTACAGAAGATCTACTTTACATGGTTGAGGAAATCCAATATCAATCTTTCAAAGAAAAAGAAAAAGAAAAAGCAAACATAGCATATTCGGTTGCCATTAAAGAAGAAGAAAAAAGCAATAAAGAATTGTTTGGTCTGAAATCACAAATGAACTTTAGAAACGATGAGGACATAACTCTATTTGACAAAACATGTTTTTTTTCTTTAATTTCATCAGAGCCGCAAAAGCAAACAAAATGTTGGTAGTTAAGGAGCTTTGACATTGAAAATTTTAGTGATGGGAAGGTACATCAGGAGCAATTAATCATTTAAAGGGGGGATAAAAAAAGCACTTTGATCACAAAGCAAGACATAAATTTAAAGGAATAAGAAAAAAGAAGGAAAGAAAAAGGCAGACTGGTCCGGTCTGAGTATAAATTAAGAAAAATGTTATAATATATAGGTGACATTTGTGACTTACTTCATGTAAGAATAATCATTTGATATAGACTCGACGGATTTTAACTCGTTTTGATTTGATCTTATTGAATTAATTTTTTAAAGGAAATTTTAGGTTCAAATCGTGTTCATGTTGAGTTTTTTGTACGATAGTGTTGGATCGGGTTTGAGTTTAAGATAAAAAAATATCCGATCCGACCTGAAATATAAAGATTTAAGTATAATTTCTATACTGTCTCACTTTATATATATATATTCAATTATCTCCTTGTTTTGTCTAATAAAAATGAAATAATTATTGTAATGCTCCTCTCTATTTGTATTATTTCAATTAACTCCCTATTTCATCGAATAAAAAAAAAATTCTTTATGTCGGGCTAGGTCGGGTTTGGAATTTTGCTCTAAAATGTGAGTCAGGTGGAACAACATAGAATGATAAGTCGGGTTAGATTCGGATAAATGTGCTACATTTTCGAGTCGGATGCAGATTGATTAAAAATCCAATCCAACTCGACCCATGATCATCCCTAACTTCAAATAATATGCACACAAATTTGTAATTAATTTGTTTTTAAAAAAAGAGCTTGTTAATGGTTAGATATAAACATCATGCTAAGTGTTACTTAATCCTCTATTTTTTAAATATTTTTATGGAGTCTTTTACCATTGAGATCGTTTCTTTCGCAGGCAAACATTGTGATTTTCATTGTTATAGAAAGAGAAAAGGAGACAAGAGAGGAAACCATGGATGAAACAAGCAAAGGAATTAATGAAGGGAAGGGGGATTAATTTGGCAATTCACGTGGGAACTGAAAATCCACAAAATCCAAAATGACTAGCATGTAATCCGAAGTCAACAGATAAAGCATGTAATGGACAGCACCCAATCTGAGAGTGACCCCCTCTTTTCCTTTTTCCAAACAATGAATTCCTGATTTGATTTAAATTTATACACTGAAATTTATCAAATATATTCTTAACTTTATTTTATGATCATAAATAACAAATATTATGGAGATTAATTAGACATTTTTTAAATGAATATACCTTTTTCAATAATTAATTATAAAAATAACCCCTCCTTAATTATTTAGAAAAAATTACTCTTATTTTGTCCACGTAGGAACGACTTGCGTTCTGCAAAAAGCGTTTAAAGAACTCGCTTTCTGCAGGTAGCGAGTTCAGTCCTACGTAGACGGACTTTCAGATAGGCCCTTTTAATAATTGAAAAAATGAACTCGTGTTTTGCGTATAGCAAGTTCTGAGAGAAATTGAATCGACTGAACTAATTTATCGTCGGCCGTTATTACACTGAACTCGCCTCCTGCATATAGCAAGTTCAATCTCGCTTTTCAGATATAGGGAGTTCAACGAATATCGAGACATTATTACATGGGCTAATAGGCATGTTCGAAGGAATTTTCTGGGATGTTAATAAAAAATTTTGTGTATTTTTTAAGCTTCGAGGTGTAGTATTAGAACTTATTTTTCAGTTGAGGTTGATATTGGCACATACCATATACTATAAACGGGGTAAAAATCGTGTTAAACAAGGTTCCAAACCTTGGTTTTGTGCATGAAGAACAAGACAAAATGGTCATGTTCGAGGGTATGTGCTAACAAGGCTTTAATTAGCCCAACCACAATCCATTTTGGCTTCAAGTGTAACGACCCGGATTTTAGAATCCGAGAGTCGAGTTTATCGGAAGCGCAGGCTCCATGCGTGGGCATTGTGGTTGGGCTAATTAAAGCCTTGTTGGGCTTGAGGAAAGTTTTGGGCTTGGTTTGGGGTGGATTTTATGAAGGCTAAAATGGTAAGAATGGTTGGGAGGAAAGGGAGAGATGGTGAGGGTTTAATTTTCTGCAGAAAAGAGGATTATGAGACCATTCTTGTCTTCTTTTCTCATCTTTCTCTTACCCTCATTTTCTTCCTTAAAACTTTGATAGTTCAAGGTCTAATCTTTAGAATTTTGAGAGTGAATCTCAGATGGGGTGTGAAGCAAAAGTTGTACAGCAGCTTAAAGGCTATCTTTTAAGGCATATGCGGTTTGAAACAGTGGAAGAAGAGGTATAGAGGGTTTGGAAGAGGAAGAACGGGAGTGGATGCTTAGAGGCTTCTTCATCAGCTTAAATCCAAGGTTAGTACACTTCTAACTTCTGTGTGTTCATGTGCTTCATCGTTTTGGTATGTATTGCTTGATATATGATATTTTGGTAATTTAGAGCTTGAAGGGTCATCAATGATAAACCCTATATTTGATGATGTTTAAGGGTAAAAATGGTTAGAAACTCACTTAATAACTCATCATAACTTGTAGGATCAATTTGGTGTTTAACCATATAGGTTAAGGGTCAGAATGATGAAATCCTGAACTCAAGGTTTTAAAATTTGGGTTCGCGTACCGATACATGGTAGGTGCATATCGGTACGCCTTCAGGATAAAGAATGTGAGTTATGAGGAAAGTACCGGTACGGTTTACCGCGTATCAGTACTTCATGCATAGTGAGAATTCCAGTGGCGAATTAGCGTACCGGTTCATTTGAAGTGTTTCGGTACCTATTGTTACATTGCATGGGAATGCTTTCGAGTACCGATACTCATGGTTGGCGTATCGGTACGAGTAAAGATCAGTATAGGGCGGTCCGGGTACCGATAATGGGTATCGATGTGGCATGGGGCGTATCGGTACGTCTTGAAGGTTCTCGTATATGAGTATCGATACATGGTGGGGAGATCGATACCCACATAGATGTATCGATACTCACTGGGCAATCTGCCCAAGAAATTAAGTATATGTTCGAAAGTTCTATAAATCGTGGCTAAGGCCTTAATGGGTCTCTTATGATATAAAATGAATGGTAAAATCGAGAATGTGTGGCTCTAATCTTTGATGTGAATTAATTGGCTAAATGAGAGTCTAAACGAAAGTGAATTACTTATGTTAGCAAATTTTAGGGATCCATAGTGGATTGATTGTGGTTGTGTGCCAGGTAGGGTACTTGTATAGATCCTTGGTGGATCATGTATGGTTACGTGCTAGGTAGGGCACATGTTTGGTTACGAGTCTTTGTTTGGTAAGATCCGGATACCTAGTGAGTGAGTGTTGCAACACAAGAAGACCACTCGATGTGAGATTTCGAGTGATGAAATGAAGGTCATCCGATACGAGATTTCAGATGATGATATTTGCTCGATGCAAAATTCTGAGCCCCGCTCGATGCGAGATTTCGAGTGAAGACTCGATGTGAGATTCTGACTATATCACTTGATGTGAGATTTTGAGCAGCTCGATGTAAGATTCCGAGCATGAGTGGGTCTCCTAATGTCGGGTGATATTGGGCCTCACTCTTAGTTTGTCTATTGACGTGTTTATGTTGTTGAGATGTGATTTGAGCATAGCATGTGTTTAGGCGGTTATGGTAGCGCAATTGCCGTATCTTATCTTGATATCATGTCTCATAGCATGCTCTTAATTATGATTCACTTGAAGCATGGTCGAATGGTTGTGTATCCACTGAGCTTTGTTAGCTCAGTGTTCGGAATCGTTGTTTTCGTTTGCAGGTTAGAAGGTTTTGCATGTTCTTGGAGGAGCACCATCAGTGGAAGATTCCAGCATCTTGTTTCTTCAGAGTATAATACTTAGGTCTTTGGGCTATGTATTCGTAAAAACCTATTGTACATTGTATATTGTAATTAGTATTTGGAATTTTAAAATGACCGAGTAAAATGTTTTATTTATATAATTTCAAAGGAGCTCCACTTTATATGTTTTAAATACTCATTATGTATTTTGGGTTTGAAATCAAATGGGTTTTATTAATTGATTTGTGGATTGGGCTAAACTAGGTCAAAATTTTATGGTAATAGGTTGGGCTTGGGGCCAGATGTGACATCCGGATCGAGGGTGTTACATCAAGGCATAGTGTTAACACTTATCTTTTAGTTGAGGCTGATATTAGCACATAGCAAACGCTATAAATGGGATAAAAATCGTATTGAAAATAATTCCAAAATAAAAAAATTGAAGCTGAACGAAGGGATTTTGTTAACCAATAAATGTTGTAGTACAATGAAAAGTACAATTATTAGATGCAAGGGCATGACCGATGAGGACATTTGCTCTTGTTGTGTTCGAGATTCCTACAATTAGTGTATAATTTTGACTGTTCGATTCTTTCTCGATGTTCGACTATATCCTCGGTATAGTAAATTCGTGTTGATCGTGGATGACCTTTTGGATCACGTCGTAGTGTAGGATCTGGCTATACTGTAGAACAAGCAACAATGGCGTGCGCACATGGGTATTTGAATGTTTGGAAGGCTTCTCACTCACATGTTCTTTCTCTTAGATCAATCGTGTATGTGTTGTGCTTTATGTCTTCCAGCGGCCTCGAATATTCCAAAACACGAAATAAATGTTGTCCGCAAAAGAAACATGTCGCATTTATCACATTTGAATGTGAAACAAATGATTACAATTTTGTGATGAGGCATGGGTAGACTATATAGCCACCTACCATCCATTCTACTGCTTGTTTTCTCAAGGTTGCAAAAAGGGTAGCCAACCGATAATATGTCGCTTTGACAACGGAAGTGAACTCATGTGCGAAATGTATGTGGCCTATTCAATAAAAGATGAATAGTTAATGAGGAATAATAAGTGCCAAGATATATTAAACCCAAAAGAGTGAAAGACGTACTCATTCGAAGCACCATTAGACGTTCATCTTCACTGTTAAACTTTTGTAAATAGTTTGCAGCAATGTTGTGTAAATAGTACCGATGATAAATATGGGGAAGTTGCTAAGATCGGCCCATACGCTGGATTACGTATTTGATCCCTACATATCTGTCGGAAATAACACATATCTCATCATCTCTATCACTCATAAAATGACGTAGAACATGTATGCGCAAGTTGGTCAGGAATAATTCCTAATAGTCGATATCTTTCTTTTTTAACTATTACGAAGGAGATGGAAATAGTTTTTCTAATTTTGTCTTGTGCAACCGCCAATAATAATAGCTATGTATTTTCCATACAACCATGTGTCATCGATATGAACCATCGGCTTGCAGTGGCGAAATGCATTAACGCACTGTAAATATGTTCAAAATAACCGATAGAATTTACACTCACCTCGTACAACATGATTATTTAAGTATGTCGATACGATTTCGAGTTTTACAACTGTCCTGGTATGTGTTTCTACATTATTTTTAGCCATTTTTGCAACTCTTTGTAGGATTTCTCCCATTGGCCATACATTTTTTGTATGGCATAATACCTTACATATCATGCTTTATGATAGTCAAATGTGTAGGCGTATTGAGATTTAATTGTAGCAATACAAGTCAAAACTGTTATAAGTGGATTTCTTTGACTAATAGAATGAAGGCATTACAAAACACGTGCACATTCAAGTTATGATGATCCTGATTGAGGCTGCCAATTGTAATACCCCAAAACTAGGCCTAGTCAAAATTCGATTTTGGAAATCAAAAATTTTGCATCGAAAAGTTAAATTATAAAGTTGACCATAGACCAAGTGGTTAAATATTGGAGTATTGAACCCTAATTAAGTAATGATATTGATTAAAGACTTAATTGTAAACCTTGAAACTTGTCTTAATGACTAAATTGAGACAATTGAAAGTTTGGGGGTAAAAGTATAGAAGGTGAAGAGTTGATGGACTAACCTTGCAATTAGCACCTCCTCAAGATTAATCACCACCTACGTGGTCTTTTGGGGTGAAGTTACTTCACGTAAAGGAAAGCTAATCAAATGAAACAGTTGAAAGAATAAAGGGACTTACCCGATTAAACTTCACAAGCTAGTAGTTCTTTCATCTTCTTCCTCTAACCGCACACCTCAAGCAAGCACCTCTATTGTTAACTAAGGAAAGCTTGTATTTCTTTTGATTTCTTTATTCTTATTCAATTCTAGTGATCGGGTAAGCAAAATTCCTTAAACGAATCATCGATTTTATGGCTAAACCATGTTTAAATCCAAGCTCAAGAATGTTATGAACCCTAGAATTTCCTAGGGATATCAAGTTTAATCTTTTTTGTTTTTCATAGCTAATAATTGCTATGGAATTTGTTATTGATGATGAAATCATTGTGATTTCTATTTCTTTTGTAGCTCAAAAGAATCAAGGTGAAAATCAACAAATCCTTCAAATATCAATAAGTCAAAGAACAAGGGGATTGTCATCCGAGAGCCCTAAAGCTTCAGGAGTATCGGTGAGTGTAGTCGAAGTCTAGGGATTTGGCTAGGTGCTTTTCCCAATTTTATTGATATTGTCTCATCCATGATTTCAAGGTATGGTTACATCGAAACCTCGTAGGAGGTACCATTGGTAAGCTTATTAAATTGATATATAGCTTATTGAATCATTACATTGACATCGATGCCATTGAAATATTGAGAAATGCCATATTGATTATTGTTTATTATTATTGATACATTGTTATTGTTATCGCTACCGTTATTGTTATTGTTATTGGCCTAAGTATTGAATCCTTGGATAAGAATGGATATGGGATACAATTGGCATGCCATAGAATTCATGAGCTCATTAGTACGGAGTGGACTATGGTCCTTGAGCTAAGGCTCTATTTGGCGATGTTGGCGGGATGTGTTGGTTTTGGTCTTATTGGCGATGTTGGAGGATATTGACCATTTATTGTTGGCGATGTTGGTTGGGAATTCGCGTATCCACATTTACATATCGATCCAAGGAAATAAGTTATTGCAAGTATTGCTAAAATATTATTTGAGATGAATTTATGATGATATACATGTTATTGATGTCATTGTTATTATTTTCATTATTGTAACTACCTCATTAGGCTATATAAGCCTAATGCATCTCATTTTCATGCATTATCAGGTTGAAGGTTAGTCGGATCAAGGATCAAAGCAAAGATATTTTTGAAGCAAATCACTAAGTTACATGTAATATAAACTTTGTCCTTAAACTCGTAGAAATGTGGCATAGGGTCTAGACATGTTAGATTAGCCCCATTTTGTGTGTACATGATGCTCACTATGTTGGAAAAGTTAAAGAATAAAATATGGCATGTTGAATGTTGACAAAAGTATTAAAAATGGCCTATGATGCAATAACAAATGAAATCATAGTAAATGGATTCGAAATGGCATGAAATTTGACATACGCATAGATTAAGTGAATAAAAACTTGTTAGTAAAATTTGGTGAGCATTGGACAAGGTTAAGATCCCTAAGTTGACAAAAAAATTAGACTGAATATGTCATTACAAGCCTATCTGTACCGGTACCAGCGATGGTGTATCGGTACGGGTATGCATTTTAGGAACGTAGGTAATAGGGCATACTAATACAGACATTAATGTATCGGTACAGGGTTTAGTCTCTGGAATTTCTGCGTGGTTGGGTATCAATACGCATCTAGGCATATCGGTATGGGTCTTAATCACTAGAATGATATTATATCACCGTATCGACATCGTATTGAACCCTAAGGTTGACTATTTCACTTTGATCACGCTTACTGATATCCAGTATCGGTACGAGCTTAAAGAAAGTAACCGTTTTAACGGTCAAGGTAGGCGTATAGTTGGTCGTGAGTTTAAATAGGACCAACATGGCATACCGATATAATGTATCCGTATCGGTATGACTCTTAATGTCTGCAATCATTTTTAAAGATCATAACGAAGGCGTACCGATACGGCCTCTTCGAGTATCGTTACCAAGGTAGGTAAGTTGGTTAAAAGAGGTTTAAAAAGGTTTCAGAATGTTGTAATTTGGTCACCAAATCTTATAAGACTTAATTAAAGACACAAATAAACTCTAATTATGATAGAAATTTATATGTAAAATATTCAAGAATTGAATTTTATATGGGTAACTTAATTTTAGACAATACCCTATATTTTACCACTTTTACGTTTTAGTCCTTAAACTTGAAAAAGTTACCAATTGGTCTCAAGTTATAAATTGGGTAAACTTTATTAACTGAAAATAGATATTGTATAGCATTATAAATTATTAGGACATAATTTATTGCATAAATTATCGTAATCTTCGATCTGATCACCGAATTATTCACCGATAACGCTTTTCGACCCGAATTCCTACCACGCCGGGAATGGGGTATTACACCAATGATGTATATATGAGGTTGGACGTATTTTGTTATCTTTAATATGTTGTTCATCTTCTTCAAGCTTGATACACGAATCCTTCAATTATATCCCTGGTCTTTGTGGACATATTCAACAATATATTTGTCCGCTAAAGTTTTATACACAGTTGACGTAATTGAGAGACGTATATTATAGTTCTTAATAGTAGTCTCAGCTAGTTTTTTTTTCTTGAAGACCATTCCAGCATAGAGTTCACCATCACTATATTGGTTATATTGCTCTAACTGTGGGAATTATGAAATTTTAGAGCGTTGAAACCTTCCATATCAATTATTGTAAAAGTGGGATGGCGGTTGGTAATGACTAATAGAAGTTGAGCTGCTGGCAGCATGTGGAATGTACAAGGTTCATCGTGTTCTTTGTTGTCTCAAACGTCATCCTCTACTCCCACTAACGTGTTAAGGTATTCTGGTTCTTCATTGAAATGGCTTATATCTTTACCATCAACGTCGATATAACAACCTAGATTTTTTTGAGTCAACGGGTTAGCGTTTACCCGGGCCATGCCTTAGGTTAGAGGTGGGTAATAACCATTTGGGTCTTGATTTTTGGGTAGTTGGGTTTGAAATAAACCTTATTTGGTTCTGTAAAAAAGATGAAGGTATAAGAGTGTGATTTCCCTATTAAATGGAAACACATTGTCTTCTTTAGACAAAAGGCTGGCCATTGCATCACCCCCATTTACTCATCTTTTTCAACCCAAAAATCTTTTTCTTGCAAGATCACCAAGGTAAATTCAAAGTAAAGATTCAAACTTTGTCCTTCATTCTTCCTATCCATAATTGGTGTTTGAGATATGTTAATCTTCTCCATGCGATCTACATTTTGAAGTAAAAATTCATGGAAATTGTGGTGGATATAGAGAATAGGTTTTAAAGGGGTTTTGAGAGGTGGTTGTTCTAGGACAAATTTCATGTTTCAAATTCGTCTAAAGCTTATATCTAATCTTTTGAGAGTGTAACAAATCCCTTTTTTTTACTCTTTTTGTTAGTTAAAATGGTTGGAGAACCACTCCACACCAAAAAGAATCAGAAGAAGTGGGGAAAGGCTAGTGGGCAAGTGGGTTCCGTGATTTTAATCAAGGTTTGTACATCTCTGACTCCATTATGGTTCATGCTCTTCATAAATATAATTGATTTGCATTGTTTGAGCTTTGAGTGTTTAAAAGCTTGGTTATGGTTGCTAATGCTGAAACACCAATTTGGTGTTAAAAACTCATAAAAATGGTAGTAAACCATCCTAATAATCTTACATAAGATATAAGATCGAGTTAAGAAGATAATGGTTCATTTTAGGGGCTTGGGGAGTAATTTCCTAAACCTTGAAACCTATTTCTAGGCTTCAGTCTCAGTACACTAGGTGGCCGTATCGATACCCTATGTCTTATAGGATGAACACATGTGAAATCTAAAAGGAGTATTGATACAAGTTCGAGCCGTATCGGTACCCCTTTTCATAAGAAATTCCAATGGCAAAAAACTATATCGATATGCTTGGGGCATATCGATACCAAAGGTATACCGATACATATTTCTTGTGTATCGATGCAGGGTTAACAGTCAACCCTTCTCCCTAAAACTAAGTATCGATACGTATAAGATGGGTATTTGTACCTAGATGGGCGTATTGGTACGCATTGCTGGGTATCAATACCAGTTGGGCAATCTGTCCAAAAATATCAATTTTCATTCGGAAGGCTAAAAAATTACATCATTCGATCCAATAGAGCCTCAATGGCCTAAAACGAGTTGTAAAACTGCGAGAGTGAGAAATCTCCTTCTACTCGAGCATAAAACTTAAGAATTGGTAAAATTCTTGTGTGGCTTGTATGCTGATAGCAACCATAGGATTTGTATGGTTATGTGATATCATTACTTGCCATATGGGCACTTGGTTGATAGATCCAGATATCCAAAAGTAATAATCAATGGCTATGTGTTTTCGAGTGCTAGTTATTCTTTATTCTATAGCTATGTGTTTTTTAATATGAGATTTCCACTACTTGATGGCTATGTGTTACCAAGTACGCGATGAACTTTACTCGATAGCTATGTGTTTCTGAGTATGGGTTATCCTCTACTTGATGGCTAGGTGTTTCCGAGTAGATAACCCTTGTTACTACCTAATGGCTATGTGTTTTCAAGAATGTAGCAAATAGAATGACCCAAGTTGAGGTGGTTCCAGGTTTGATTACCATGTTGTCATTTGTCCACTCTTTCACTTTATGCCTTATACTCTATGCTTATTCTTGCATGCATTATTTTTATGAACATCATGAATTATTGTGGAGTAGACATGTACCACTAAGCTTTGTTAGCTCAACGTGCGAATGTGTTGATTTTTCGTGCGTAGGTTGATAGGTCAGTCTTTTGGAAAAGAGCACATAAGGATTTTCCAGCATCGAATCAACTCGAGTACAATACCTTGATTTTAGTTATAGGACTATGTATCCATAAGACCTTATTGTTGATTGGTCTGTAACTTTATTTCTAACTTATTTTGATATACGATGTTTGATTTGTACGGAGCTCCATCAATATTTTGGATTTAAAACTATTATGAAACTTTATTTAAGTGGCTTGCTTTAAATGTCATTTTCTTGGCTAAACTTGGGTTTTAAACCAAACAAAATTTTGTGGGCCAGGTTAGTGGTAACCAGAATATAACATCTCAAATTCGATAGGATTATGGTGTTATAGCTGACCTCCCATACCAATTTTTCGTCAAAATGATCCCCCTTAAATCATAATAGTTTTGATTCATCAACTTCTACGTTAATAGGTTTAGCAATTATCCGTCGATCATGAGATCGATCACGATACTGCTCATGAATCGTATTACCAAGATTAAGGTCGAAAGTACCAGTTCATGAATGTCTCCCCATAGATGGTGATACGTTTATCGCACTAGGGATATACGTTGAATATCGTTCAGATAAGAAATTATCGAACGGGTTAAACGTTTCATGATCGTTTTGAGATGATGACGCAGCCACACCCATACTGTATAGATTGTACGTTGAATGTTGGGTTGGTGGCAGGTTCAGGTTGAAGTCGAAGCTAGCTACGCAAGAATGCATTGGCATCGAAGAAGATGATACACCTAGGTTAATGCGTGTATTTAATAAATTGAAGTCATTTCTTAAACTTGCAGTCGAACTCTGAACATTAGGATCGAAGTCAAAATCCACCCCTAACCAATTCGAGACCCTTGTATCATCATCATCAGAACGTTGCATACAACTCTAGGGGCCCTCATAATGAATACTACAAGTGGGATTCCACTATCAATTCCATATAACTGTTATCTGCAACTTTGTATATTGAGTACTATAATGGTTCTAACAACGTAGGTAGTCAAAACTTCAATAAGTCTATTTTTTTGCGAGCATGTCAAACATTATTCGAGACTTCTTCCATCAATACCTTATATGTTAATTTCCTCGACAACGTTATCGTAAGAATATTGGAGGACTGAAAGACGACCCCGAAAGATGCATCACCGATCATCTAACCATTATAATATACCAAAATAGTAATATTTTTTCTTATCGCCATATTTTGAAAATATCTACGATCATGCAAAGAGGTGAACAAACATTAGTGAATTTGTAATGACTTAAAACTATATAAGAATCGAGAAGTCTCGCATAAACTTAGAATACTAACACTTATTTGAAATTAATGTCGGGCAAAATAAGTTTTTTTATTCCCTTCACTTGTCATTCACTTATGTGAACTATTGCAACTGATATGGTTTGTTTGTCATCGATTCTGTCTGACATAAGGGTACAATAATATCATTTTGTGTCCTAAAAAATGCGAGGACCTTTTATTTATAACGTGTCAGACACATTTTATCAAGTACCTAACATGTCAGCGAACTTGCTACCTACAGAGCGTAAGTTCTAAAAAGATTTTTGACATGTCAGCACTAGCATACAACGTTCAAATGACTCGCTTTTTGTAGAAAGCGAGTTTATTATATATATTTTCAGTTCGAATTGTCTATAAAAACTTAAACCATTTCTGCACATTCAATAAAAACTAAAATCGTAAAAATCACCCTATTATCTATTTAGCAAAGTATGGCAAGATTTTCTACAACGGTTTTACATTTCAGAACTTATTTCTACTCGTCCTTCAACAGAAACATCAAGAAAGATGATTTATATGATTTGATTTCAATGCAACTTAGAAAATCTACAACATGACAAATGTCTTCGTTGGAAGCAAAAATACTCGTTGATGAGCCTGACCCTGAAGTGCATTACATGCTAACCTTATCAAATGCAAGCTATATTCGCAAGATATTTAAGAGATACACTCGTGTCAAAGGTACGAACATCGAGTTGTATGTATAATTTAATGAATGGTCTACTTCATCGAGAATTGCAGAAACAACTTCGTTTTTCCCATAATAAGATGAAGTTTATTTACGTAATTACAATAAATGATGAGAGAAAGAACAAAGAATTGAGAAACTTAACTTAGCATCACGTATGTGTACAGACTACGACGACAAGGAAACAAACTCATTTTCTATTCATTTCAACTAAGCGTAGCTTCGTGTATATTTTTTATTAAGTTTACAAATTATCATTTAAATAAACTAATATCGTCCATAGGTTGTTAAATAAATCCATAAAAAATGTCGGGTCAAATTATTTATTATTCCAAACAACAATAACCTTTTTTCATTCATTTATTTTTTAAAATAACATACTCATGACTAATATAATAAAAATACCTAATGATGCATATGTCCACCCATACCGTACCGTGATGGATAATGGATCTGAGGTAGATTTCTTTGAGAACTTACAACTTCAACTTTATCTTCATCATCATCATCATCGTCGTCATTTGCATCTCTAGTACCACTACTGGCACTAGGACCAGAGTAGAATAGACTCTGCTACTATGTCTGCTCAACAATACCAAATCTGAACTATGTCGCCAATGGTGGAAATTGATATAATGGTGGAATAGATGCATAATGTTATAAAGGATAATATGATGGTACAGGTACAAGAACAGTCGACGTGGTCGCAAACGCCGTATAGGGACGAAACGCGTCCGTGAAATTTTTTTTTGACACTTCCTATGTGGTGAAATGTTGATTGCGTCAAGTGGGTGAATGTAGTTGGTGACAACGATGTCTCAGGCTCTGCTGCTGATGGTGTTGGTGCTAGTGGTCGTGCTATTCCTGATGACGAAGCTAAAGTGTTTATTTTTTCTCAGGGTTTGGTCAGTGGCATGCCCTACTCTCCTAGCACGTTGCGTCGGTGGACAGTTTAGTGGAGGCATATTTAATTCTCGTTCCCGCTTCCCTGGGTGAGTATATGTGGCTTCCCATTTTTTTCAAACCACTACATGTTACCATATGTAACACTATGGTCGATGATAGGTTCACAAATGGCACACCGAGCCAGTCTTTGAACTTATTACGTTATTCACACCGTAAGATAATCTTCCCAATTAACATTCATCTTTTCTTGTCGCGTTGTGTGATGCAATTTGTCCAAATTTACAGGGTCTTGCAGAATTTCTTGAACATAATGAAATTATCGCATCACGCGATTGGCAGGATACCACTTGAGTATAGAATAGTTTATTAATAGGACAATCGACAACCAAACGTGCGAACTCATAAATATTTTCGGTAGAATACAACCGTTAACATTAGGATCAGCGTACGACGTCCACTCAAACTATATAAATTTTTTATTTACTAAGTTAGATAAACTTGATTTAAAAATAAAATGATTTTAATTTTAATAATAAACTCGATTTAAAAAATTACTTAATCTTTCTTATCGATCACTAGTCCAAAATCTCGTTGACTTGTTAGTAGTCCCACGTGAGATAATCCACCACTCTACCTATCATTCATATAACAAAATATTACTGTAATATTATACAAAAAAGTTTATTTAGATATAAACTTAGTTTATTTTTTATTATCTTTGGACTAGTAGAAATATAAATGGGGTTGGTTAGTTAAGAGTCGGGAGTATAAACGATATTCGAAATCAAGCCCACGACTACAACAACAAAATATACCCTCTAATAACATGTTTATCGAGATCGACATTTTTACACACCTCCCTAAAAAAAGTCAAGATTGTCGATCCCCAACTCAGCTTACCAGCATTCTCAAAATTGCGTAGATGACACAACCACATCAAATGCACTTTGTTGCGGGATTTGTCCAGCATCAAGATCCCCCAGTAACTAGCAAAATATGGGCACGAGCAAAGCACTACAAAAATAATAATTATGCGATAAAAATTTACAATAAAATAAATTATCAAAATAATAAATAACAAAAAATATTTATAATCATTAACAAAAATTATAATTACCTTCTTAACTTCTTTAGAAGCATTTGGGGGTACATTAGTAAAAAAAATTCCAACCAATTTATGAAGATACGACCACTGTCCAATTTCTCTGGGAGAACTCTGAGCAAATCCAAACCCACACAGTACCAGTTATATTTGGCAGTACCAATTATAGGAGCTTCGTCAACCGGCATACCAAGAAGAAATGCAACATCTTGTAGGGTAATGGTAGCCTTACCTCACGGAAGATGAAATGTGTTTATCTTTGACCTCCACCTTTTTAGCAGCGCGTTTATCAATGGAGGATATAACTTAGCACCTTCGATTATAGTGCTGACGTGCCCAAAATTGGCTTGATATAAATAAGGAACGATATCCGAATGAAGTGGTCTCGTGATACGGTTGATGTAACAAGTCAACTTAGTTCATAGCCCTTAAAATTAAAATTAAATAAATAAACAAATAAATAAAAATTAAAAAATAATTAACTAAATACAAAAAAGCTAGTACCTCTCCATTTACCTGCCGATAATTTTAGACATGATTATCATCCCGTCTGAATATTCTTGTCGTTATATTAAATTTTTTTGCACTTTTTAAATAATATTTGCTAAGAAAAATAGAGAAGAAAATGATATATGTGAGATTAAGAGTAAACCGGGGCCCTATTTATAGGAGTACTCGTACGCCTTCCAAAAAAACTATTTGTTAGAAATTTGGTATGCGGCAAAATAACCAAAGCGATAACGACATAGACCAAGACATGCATATGAGACAAGATTTAATGTGGTTCAACATAGCCTACCTCCACGAATGAGAGAAACGAACAATCCACTAATAACGTAGGGAACCCGAAGAGTAAAAATACATGATAACCCATGTAATCCCAAAACTCGGTGTACAAATCCCATGACCCGGTAGAACCAAAACACTATTCTCAACATCCCTACAATACCCATCTCTACAACGTAGGTACAATAGTTGTAGAGATCCTAAAAGTGGTTACATTTCTCCAGAGTAATTCCCCGTCTCTCATTCTCGTGTTCTCTCATAATTCAAAAGGTTAAACCTAGTCTATATTTATAGACCAAAATACTTGGTCACCAAGAAACCTTATTCAATAAGATCTCTACCTAAAATAGATATTTACACATTAAAGTAAATCCTAATTACCAAGTAATCTTCAACCACTAGAATTACAATAAAACCCAACTTAATTACCAATTAAAATTTGAGTCAAAATATAACAAATCTCCCTCTTTACACAAATTCTATTCGAGCATTGATCTTCAAGTCTTTAACAGCTTCAATTTTTACGTAAGCCAAATATCCGTTGAAGCACTGCCACCAAGTCTTCAACAACTCCAATTCTTACGTGGTATCCGTTGAAGCACCGTTGAATTTTGAGAATTACTCCACCTGCAATTGAAAGCTCGTTGCAGCAGTACTCGTCTGGCATGTCTCCAACACAACATCGCACCGCAAAGTCCGCAGCAAAAATTCCTCCACAATCGCGCAGCTTGAACCATAGCTCATAATACCATTTGTTAGGAATTTGGTATGTCGCAAAATAACCAAAGTGATAACGACATATACCAAGACATGCACAGGAGACAAGATTTAACGTGGTTCAACATAGCTTACCTCCACGGACGAGAGAAACGAACAATCCACTAATAACGTAGAGAACCCGAAGAGTACAAATACATGATAACTCATGTAATCTCAAAACCCGGTGTACAAATCTCATAACCTGGTGGAACCAAAATACTCTTCCCAACATCCCTACAATACCTATCTCTACAACGTAGGCACAATAGTTATAGAGATCCTAAAAGTGGTTATATCTCTCCAGAGAAATTTCCCCTCTCTCATTCTCTTGTTCTCTCATAATTCAAAAGGTTAAACCTAATCTATATTTATAGACCCAAATACTTGGTCACTAAAAAACCTTATTCAATAAGATCTCTACCTAAAATAGATATTTACACATTAAAGTAAATCCTAATTACCAAGTAATCTTCAACCACTAGAATTACAATAAAACCCAACTTAATTAACAATTAAAATTTGAGTCAAAATATAACAAATAAGCGCAAACGCATAAAAGAAAAATAACACCAAGAATTTACGTAGAAAACCCAAAAGAGAAAACAAGATCTACTAAAAGTAGGATTCTAACTTTAAACCAAATCCCAAAAGAATTTGAATCACAACTCTAACACTATTCAATGGAACTTGTTATATTTAGAAAGCGAGTTTTGTTGGAACCCTTTAATGCAAATCAATTCCAATTCAGTCAGCAGGAACTCAGTATCTGCAGAAAGAGAATTCCCTTGAATAACGCTTTTTTTTTTAATTCAAAATTTGTATTTTTTATATATTATATTTTAATAAAATTAATTATGATCTTCTTAAATGAAATTATATTATTTCAAGATAATAAATTAATCTATTATTGCAAGTTAATAAAAGATATTTAAAATTTTAAAATTAATCTTTTAAGAGATATCGAAGTTTTAAACTTTTTTAATTTCAAAATTTTATATGTTTTTAATTATATTATATTCGAATAAAATGTATTTAAATGCAAATAAAATATTAAAGTTTTTGAATTTAAAAAAAATAAAACAAAAAAGATATTTTTAAATGAAATGATATTTTTTCAAGATAATAAATGAAAAGATAAAAAGATCTATTAAAATTAATTCATATATTAAATTTTCGGATCTATATTATTTTGATATAGTATATATCTATTAGAATATTAAATTATTCAAATCCAAATTATTTTTATATAATATATATCTATTATGAAGGGAGTTTAATAGGATAAGATTATCTAAATGTTTTTGTAATATATTATATTTGAATATAATTAATAAATTATTTGTAAATAAAATAAATTATTCCAATAAGTTACGTTGATTCAGACTGAACTCGCTATACGCAGGAAGTAAGTTCAGTGTAATAACGACCGACAATAAATTTATCTACCACTTCAATCCCTCGTAGGACTCGCTATATATAGAATATGAGTTTATTTTTCTAATTATTATAAGGGCCTATCTAAAAAGTCTATGTACGTAGTTTAAATGATTTTTTTGCAGAACGGAGTAATTTTTATACGGGTAAAATGGAATTATTTTTTAAATAATTAGGAATAGAGTGATTTTGTAATTAATTATTGAAAAAGTATATTTATTTAAAAATGCCGATTAATTATGATAATATGCTAGACAAGACACTAATCTTACAACTCTACTTTCAACCTTGCTTTACCTTCCTCTCTGTCTCTTCTTTCGGATGTGATGGTGAAAGGCAAATTGGTGTTGTCCTATTCACACATTTTGATTCTCTTTCTTGAGCTGCTTTGGTCATCGCAACTTGCAAGTCTGCAAACATGTAGGTTAGTAAGTAGGCATCTCTTTTCTTTCTTTTTGGATTAGTATTTTGGGTGATTCTGCGATGCAGTATAATTGCGATAAGATTAAAGTACGACATTCGTATCAAAAACATGCAGTATAATATTTTATATTATAAAATATAAAATTTAAAATATTATTATAATTTAAAATATTATACTTTTCAATAATATTTTAATTTGGTAATAAGTAAATATAAAAAAATAATTTTAAAATATCGATATTTATCGCTTCTGATAATATTTTATATTGATGTTAAGTATAAAAAAATTGTCTCTAAATATTGATACATATCATTAGATCATCAACTTAAAATATTATCAAATAGTATAATATTTTAGGAAAAAACTTTGATACACAGGCCGTGTAAACTTTAGTTTACACGTGTCTTTTAGTTTTAAGTGTTAGGATTTTAGTTTAGGGTTTAAAGTTTAAGTTGTATAGGTTAGAATTTAAGGTTAGTGTTTAGAATTTAGTGTATAGGGTTTAAGGTTTAGGGTTTAATTTTTTAGGGTTAGGATTAGGAATTTAGGATTTAAATTTTTATAGTGTAAATACACAGACTTGTACAAAATTAGTTTCACACAGCCTGTGTATCAAAATTTTACCTAATATTTTAAGTTGATAGATAATATTTTAAATTTTATATTTTGTAAAATTTCAATTATACCGTATCATAGTTGTATCGTCGTCCTAATATACGTTAGACACTAATATTTTGGGATTTAGAATTATTTCAAGAATATTTATTTAGTAGTATAAGTTTTTATTGTTTATGGAGTGTTAAAAGCCTAGAACTAACCTAAACTCTAGAGGGCAATGTAGGCCTGTCAAGGAGAGGAGACCCTACAAGATATTGCTATCATACATAGGGAAAGCCCTGCAGATGTATACAAGGAAAGCAACGCAAAGCAGCTGCTCTGTGGTTGAAGAAGTTGATAAAGCACCGATCACCAAAATACCCACATTCCCAGGACACCTGTACGCCTGAAAGAGAGTGCAAACAGAGAAAGTTATTGTGGAGAAGAAATTGAATGGATGTGCACTGGGATGGATTGACAGGGTGCTAACAGCAAAAATTCTATATAATTTAAAAAATGTTAAATTTTTTATATTAAAAAATTATTTTTACTCTCTTTAAAATTTTATAAGTATATTCTTTAGAATTTTAAAAATTTGTCCCGTCTAATATAAAATTTTGTATCCGTCTGGTAAGGGTTGGTGGTGGAGTTGCTTTCATTTAACAATCCAAATACTCATTCAAAGTCATGTCTGCTACAAGGTCCCGGAATTATGGATTTATTTGTTGTGTTCCACTTTTACTTTGTCCTCACAAAAAGCACAAGGGAATGTGAGAAAGTAAAGAGTATGCAATTTGGTGGCATTTTTTTAAAAGGAAATGTGTCATGTGAGACAAATTGACTTCGAGATTAGGATGAATTGAAAATGGTAATTATTGTGCAACACTTGTTACAGAGGTGATAAATCCTGTAACAAATGAATATATAAGTATTAGACATCAATTACAGGCCTTATAATACGATAAAAGATAAAGGCAACTTCATTGGAATCCAGCTATACATTAGTGTTTCACATGTAAATAACATGATCACTACCCTCTATTTTAAACTTTGCAGCACAATATTTCCTTTTAACTTTGGAGCTGGGCTTCAAAGCCCAGTGTTACCTGACGACGGCCGAAATATGTCCTATGGAAAAAAAAAAAGTTGTCATAAAATCAAACTCAAAATGCAATTACCAGAGTTTCATCTACTTTTGGTTGTTGTTATAGCAAGGATACTGATAAGGAACAGCACAAGAGAATGGCTGGCCACCGTAGAAATCATACCAATATTGGTAGTGGCCGAGCCCGTAGGAGCTCCCACAATATGGCTGAGAATTCACATCATAAACGCTGCCATGACAGTGACTATGTCTAAATCCACCCGTCTCGTTACGCATATGTTGCTATCGTGTATTGCGACGACATGGATGATGGCGTCTGAATTCTTCCAGTGTTATGGCATGAGGTAACCCTCCCACGAATATCTTTCTATCGCTGATTGGTATTTTTAGTTTCGCTGGTATCACCTCAACCTGATTTAAGAAAGTCACATTACCAAATCAAATATGTTAAAACCTTTGAGTCACTGCTTCAGTAGAAAATACGTATATGACTTGTTTTTTTTTGGATAAAATGTATAATTGTATATGACTTGTTAAGCTGTCTTTAATTGTTCAAACTTCTTGCTAATTACATATATTATGAAACCCTAAAAACTTCTTGTCAACAACAACCATAATAATAATAATAATAATAATAATAATAATAATAATAATATCCTAGGCTATTTTGAGAGATTGCAGCTACGGAGGCAGAGTTAGTTAATCAAATTAAAGAAATTGTAAAAATGAAATTAAGTGATGAACAAAAATCCGCTGCCCTTAAGTATGCCCCTTTCTATACTTCACACAAAAAATATTAAAAAATTAAATTTTAATTTATAACTTTAAATTTTACATTCCAAACTCTAAACCCTACACCCTAAAAATACACCCTATTCATAATTCCGTAAGCTCTAATTTTAAACCCTAAATCCACTTTTTTAAAGTGAGACACTAAAAGAGGCATAATTAAGGGGTAGAAGATTTCTATCCGTGACGAACAAAAATCTGCTGCATAGGGAAATTGTCTGTCCTTTTTCGATGCCTTTACTTATGTCTTATCATTAAAAAAATTAAATTTAGGTTTTAAGAGTGGGGGTTTAAAATGAAGGTTTAGGGTTAGAATTTGGAATATTAGGTGAAGGGTGTACTTTCTATGGTTCAAAATTTAGGATTTAAGACTTGGGTTTAAGATTAATGATTTGAAGTTAAATTTTTAGTATTGGTGCACAAAAAGTGACATAAAAAAGACTTATTTTGTAAAGTTGTAGAAAGTTTTTAGCTTTTTTGAAATAGAAAATGCATATTTAACTTAAAAATGTAAAACTCGAAATCCTAATAAAAATTTTAAATATTCATCAAATTCTCTCTTTTTTATAGAATTTTTAATATTTATTATTAAAATAATACTAATGGCATATAATTAGAATATTCATAAATAAATATTTATATTATGGTCATGTTTGATAAACAACTCTTTGAGCTAAAATTAAGGGTTTGAAATATTTTAAAGGTTTGACTAGTCAAATTCGTTATTTTAGATTTTTGTTAAATAGAAGATTGTAATAGTAGATTGAGGTGAAAGATCTCAATTTAAAAAAAAAAATTTACTTTGAGGAGCTTGTTTAGTTAGAGGTTTGGATAAAAAAAAATATAAAAACTCTTTTTTCCTTGACAATTACCAAAAAATTCTCTAAATAACATAAATTTAAATAACTAATAACTTATTCAAATGGGTATTGAATATAATCATGTCTTCATATGTCATTTTGTTTGTTCAAATAATTAAATAACTATAAATTATTATTTAATTTAACAAATACTTTATAATATCAACTAATGCAATTCGCTAGTCAAATTAACTAATGATATCGGCCATCAACTAATGTAATTTGTTATCCGTTATCCGCTATCAATTATTCGCTAATTGTCAAACATGATCTATATCTAAAATTATTCATCGAAGAATCTAGATATTTATGATATTAATGGCTAAGATGTTAGACGTGTTACCAATCCAATAACCACTAAATTCTATAAATAAGGATATAAACTTTCCTTTTTTTCTTTTTATAATGGAGAAAGAGATATGTACATGAGAAGTAGAGAATAGTAAAAAAGTAGATATATCTTATTTTAGAATATCATCGATTTTGTCGGTTAAATAATATATATACTCGGTTGTAATGTTTAAATATTAAAGTATATTAACCAGTTGTAAAAGAAAAATTAACCGACTATAAATTAAGTGAGGGTGAAACGGAATGAAAAATTACGTAGTAAGAGAGAGTCTTACCGTCGTTTGAAGATTTAAATAGAAAGGGGCATCTGAAATATAGTTGGGCTCGTCGAACACCGATTCGAAGATATATCTTTTGAACTTTCTTTATTTTCTCAGATCTGAAATTGCCTTTTAATCTGAATTTGAAAATTAGGGTAAATATTTTTATAGAAAAAAATTAGTGACGGAGTTAAAAGGTTTCGAATGTCAAAAATTAGGTTACGGTGATTAGAATAAACTTTGTTCGATTAGAGTTGAAAAGTGAAGATAAGTTTTGGGTAGTTTAGGTTTTTGGAAAAGATGAAAAGAACTTGATTAATTCTGAGTTGAAATCTAGGTTAGAAGAAGAACATTAGAGCTTCAGTTTCTTGGGCTTTGAGGATTTCAATTGAAAGTATATAAGGAAAAAGGTTTTAAATGTTTATATGAGATTTTAGTCTTGAAAAACAAAAAAAAGAGAGAGAAATGTTCGATGTAATTTCTGATTGAAATGGTGAAAATAGTAAGAACTAAATAAATATTCGTTTTGTTTTCAAGGTTTAGATCGAAATAAACACAAAATAAATGAAATTTTTCGTATTTATTTGCATCTAGATTGAAATAGGGCTGGATTCTAAGATTTTGATTTAAAAGAACATTTGATTTTTAGAGTTTGATGTTTGTTCTAGAGAGAGGAGAGAAAATTAGAGAGTGTGATTAAAAAAATGAAAAGAAAAAAGAACTTAATTCGATGTAAAAAGGGTGTTTAAATAGACGTTGTATTCGGGCGTGAGCGTTTGCGAACTTCAATTGAGGCACACACTCCCTACTCTTTTGAGCTTTGTAATGTGAGCAATCAACTTACAGTTTATTTAATTTAATCTCTATTTTGTATTAGTTTTAGCTTTAATTTTTATTTCAATTCAACTTAATTTTATCTTTAATGTTATAGCTTTTAGTTAGAGCATGCAGTTGTAAGTTCATTCAATTAGGTCCTAGAGTTAGATTCTTTCATTTAGATTTAGCCTTTTAACTTTATATTAGTTTTAATTTAGTCACTAGAGTTAATTCTTAACACCTAGATTAATCCTTAAACTTTAATTTTTCATAATTTGATCCTTAGGTTTCTTAATTAGTAATAATTATACTAAATGTTGTTTTTAATATTTTGGTATCCAATGCTATTTCCAATTCCTTCTTTTAACTCAAATTAAAACAATCTTTTTTTTTCTTTCAGAAAACAACAAAGAATACAAAAAAGGGAAGTACTCATTCTGCAATCGAGCGTGCTTTGTTAGAAGTGCCTACTCCAATTGGAATCAGTTTAATCTAACTTTTTACTTCTATTTTAAAGCAAGTTACCATCTTACAATAAATGATAGACATAAAGTCAAAAAAATACTCTCAATGTCTAACGTTTGACTGAATAGTCATTTTAGCTCCTATTCTTTTTTTTGGAGCAATTCAACCCTTAACATTTTATTTTGGTCAAAATAGCCTATCCGCGGATGAAAATTGTTAGATAACTAATGGTAAACAGTTTGAAATGACTTGATAGAATGATAAGTCGGCAGAAAAAAATAATTTATAATTTATATAATTTTATAAAATTATTTTTTGACTGATATAATTTTTTTCAAGTCAACAAATCAATCAAACATTTGAGGCATTTTTTAGCTTTATGCAAAGAAATATTGTTTAGTAAATGGTCAAATAAATTTATACACAAAAAATCCATGATGTTGCTGGATAGCAACAAGGGCATCCAAATGGCATACAAGTGAAACAAATCCAATTCCCTAGAGAAAGAAAAACAAAAGCAAGAGATATTAATACGAGTGCGGTTAACTCGTAACGAGGGTGTTACAAGGGCGTCGCTAGATTCAGTAGAGGAGAATGTCACGGACTGTGGACCAAATATCGAGACCATTACGAACCAGACTGCCCAGAAAGCACTTTGTACCATCTTGTGCCTTTCTCTACCAATACGAACTGGCCTATCCCTTGGAGAAGAAGAGCCTTGCACAACGAATATGGCAAATAGACAACTCCATCAAGAAAATTCCTTTGGTTTATTTCCATATTCCATGTAATTTTCAATCTAGGCATGTTCGACATATTTTTTTTTAGATTAGGGGATCTTGTACATAAGGTTCAATCTCGACCGTCAATTTATTTTATCTTTAGCCGTTAGATGTAAGAGGCCTTCAAGTATAAATAGAGGCTTATCCCCACCTCATTTCCTCAGCAATACGTTAAGTATTCACTCAATTCCCTCGTTGTCTTTGT
The DNA here is from genome assembly GCA_019671005.1 of Hibiscus mutabilis. NCBI lineage: Eukaryota > Viridiplantae > Streptophyta > Magnoliopsida > Malvales > Malvaceae > Hibiscus > Hibiscus mutabilis. The sequence continues at coordinate 42,475,389 of CM033731.1, forward strand.
TTGCCATTTCCTTTCGTTGTTATTTTGCTTTCGCAAGGATCTAAGCATTATTGCTTCAATCGTTTTTAGGCTTACTTAGTCGCTATACCATCCTGAAGTGGCGCCTAAGGCGGCACGTCCCCCATTGTGAGGTTCTACGAACGTGACAAGTGACATCAGAGCGACCCTTTGACTGCCTAATTTCACGCAGAGCACCTATGAGTGGGGTAGGAAGGGTGGCCAACTGTGACAATGGGCCATCACGAGTACAGTTAATTTGTGACGAGGGCGTCTGTGGTTAACTCCTAACGAGGGTGTTACGAGGTTGAATGAGGGAAAATATCACGCCTGGAAAGAGGTGGGGACAATAATCCCACATCGGAAAGGCAAAGGGAGATATTGTAATATATAAACGGTTGCTACACATCCTATTAGACATGTCTTTTGTGATTCAAAATAAAACATAGTTGATTTTCAACATTTCTTTAGACACGTTTATTTTTTAATGAAATTTGTGAAGGATGGAATTTGGGGTTGCTGGATTGTGTACTTTGACTTATTGATTGTATATTTGGATTGGGCTAGCATGCGGAAAATTATATCACTATTTTTCTAGCATGACATAATAATTAAAAAAATGTTCAAATTATAATTTTTTTACAAACAAATGTCTAAAATATTTTTTAGCACAAGAAGGTCGTAATGAACGTTAATTTTTTATTAATCAATAAAAATATAACACACGTCAAGTTATCAAAATTCTAAAAAAATTATGTAACCCCTAAACCCGGCCAAGAAGAAAGGGCCGAATTTAGGAAGTCACCTTTGAAAACTCTGCCCTTAAGAAACCAATTTATTTATAACAAATCATTTAACTTTTCTATAAAATATAATTTATAAGTTCGATATCATCTATTAAAATTTTAAATCCAAAAGTATAATAAAATATCCAGTTCAGTAATAAAAACATGCATACTGAAAACACCCTCAAATCCAACTAGTCTATAGTCTAAATTACAACCCAAATCTGATAAAAATATAATAATAATAATAATAATTTAAAATTCGTGAGTCCGCACTGATGAAGAAATAAAACTGAATACGTAAGACGCTCTCCGAGTACCAGTCACCTAGAGTCAGGAATCTGAAAGATAAGCTATAAATGAGTGAGCTATTAAGCCCAGTGTGTCTCTAAGTGCAACAATCACAAAACACAATTTCACAAAAATAACACATGGTAAAAACATGTCATTATAAAACACAGTGCATGAGATGATACTAATAAATAGTCACAATACCCATCTACTAACACCAATCACAGTAGTGGCAGAGCCAACCAGTCACAGTGGATGTAGTTCCCCTGAACTCCTCACCCCTTATTTCTCCAATCACAGTGTGGTCAAACCACTTATTCCTCCGTACAACCCATCCCATGCATGATAAAATAATGTTTATGAACACATTGTTAACACAGTTGTATCATACTAAATATGTGGAACACAGTTTGAAAACTCTGATAATCTCATAAAACTCGGTTCACACAGTATGCATTGCATCTCAGATCTCAGTGAAAACTCAACACAGAAAATAGTAATGCAAAGCTTGTAAAATATTTCACAGAATACAGCACAGACAGAGAACACACCTCTAGCGGCCAAAGCTCTAACATCGATGCTGACGCCTCCCACGGACTGAACTAACTCTAGGTCTAGCTGAGTTAGAACCTACGAAATAGAGTTCTCAATTAAATTCACCTTCTAAAATAAATATTACTATAGCACCTAACTGAAACTAAGCTAGAACTCACGTGTATTTCTCGTAGAAGGTGCAGGGGTTGGCTGAACAAGAGGAGATGGTAAAACATAGTCCTTAGAATCGATGTCGTCTAAAACACATAAGTAAATCTCATTAGATCTCATACACAACTACTTAGATTTCTTAAAAATATATTACAATTAACAAAACTATCAATTTGGGTTCGAATTAGGCGAAACGGGCTGTAAAAATAGACCCAGGACATCGAGAAATACCGAGTCAACATTGACTAAAAAAGTCAACTATCAACGATGACTTTGACCGATCAAGTCAACGCTGACGTCACTGCTCTTAGTCAACGCTGAAATCATCACTTTGGTCAACACTAACGTCATTAATTTGGTCAACGAGTCGGGTCGGTCAACGAGTCGAGTCGTTCAACCCACTTGGATTACTCTCACTTACAAACTTGGGCTCTCTCTCTCACACTCCCTCCTACACGACCCAATACGGTAACCCAAAAATACCCAACCAAAAAGCTCACACACCCATATAGCCCACTTTTGAAACTAACAAGCAAACTGGGTTTAGGGTTTGTCAACCCATGTCGACGGTATGCAAGGGAAGGGCGGCGGCGCAGTTCAATGACGGCAGCCCAAAAACTGGTCGAAACTCACAACTAACGCCTCCAACTAAACCGTCAACCACCCTATTCTAACAAACTCGGTCGAACCAAAACCAACAAAACCCACACAATGAACTTACCCACATGCGGTCGAAAGAGCGATCGGTGGCAGAGCTTGCAGCGGCGCAAGGCGAATCAAGGGAATCGAATGGTTTCCTTGTAGTTTCTGTCAAAACCGAACGAGGGAAAGGGATGGGTGAATGGGGTTCGGTTCGTACGTATGAGGGGAGTGCGATAAGCGGCACGGTGCAAACCACATATGACGACAACCCCTTCACCAGCGCCTGATCAGAGAACGCAAGGTTAAGGGTTTTGGATTCGAAACGAAGAGGGATATTGGGCTAGGCGTGCGGCTGAGAGGAAAAGAATGGCATGAAGCTTAGGGTTTTAACTTGGGGATTTAAATTTCTTTAAAAATGGTTAAATTGCAGGGGAGGTCCCCCACAATTGTCTCACCCTTTTCACATGGCTTCAAAGTTCAGAAGTTCTCGATTTGGTCACTGAAAATGGCTTAATTCTATTCAATCCCCAAATTAAAATAATTAGGGTTTTAAATACCTAATTCCCAAATCCTAGGGTTTTAAATCGGGAATTTGGAAATAGGGTTAGGGTTTCAATCTAAATTTTGAGGATGTTACAATTCTCCCCCTTAAAAAAATTTCGACCTCGAAATTTACCTGGAGCTCTAAGATGCAGATACTGAGCTTTAATGACGGCCCTTGGCTCCCATGTAGCCTCATCATACCCATGGTTGCGTCATAGCACTTTGACCATCTTAATGGTCTTCCTCCTAAGTATTTTCTTGTCATGCTCCAGGATCTTGACTGGTTCCTCCTAAAAACTCACGTCTGGTCGGATATCAATCTTCTAAACTTAAATAATGTAGGATGGATCTGATCTATAACGCCTCAACAGAGAAACGTGAAAAACATCATGAATGCGGTGCAGCTCAGGAGGTAACTCAAGCTGATAGGCAACTGGTCCCACTCGACGAACAATTCGGTACGACCCAAAAACACGAGGACTCAGCTTGCCCTTCCGACCAAATCTAAGCACCTTTCACCGCATAGATACTTTCAGGAAGACCTCATCCCCCATCTCATGCTCAATGTCTCGACATTTTAGATCAACATAAGACTTCTGTCTATAGAAGGTAGCCTTGAGTCTATCCCGGATCAACCTAACAATTTTTTCAGATTCTCGAGTAATATCTGGACCCAATAATCCGTGTTTATTCAACTCATTCCAACCAATGGGAGTACGACACTTACGCCCGTACAGAGCCTCATAAGGTACCATTTAAATACTAACCCGGTAGCTGTTATTATAAGCAAATTTTGCTAGCGGTAGAAAATCTTCCCAACTACCCCGATAATCGATCACACAACTCCTTAACATATCCTCGAAGATCTGAATAACGTGTTCGGACTGACCATCAGTCTGTGGATGATACGACATACTAAAGTTCAGCCGAGTACCCATAGCAGTATGAAGAGACTTCTAAAACTTCGCTGTAAACCTCAGATCTTTGTCAGAAATAATATACACATATACCCCATGCAGCCTCACAATCTCCGAGATGTATAAACGAGCTAATTTACTAAGAGGGTAATCAACTCAGACAAGTATAAAATGCGCAGATTTAGTGAGGCGATCCACAATAACCCAAATAGAGTACTTCGACGGATTCAAAAGAAGACCGCTAACGAAATCTATAGTCACACGCTCCCACTTCCACTGTGGTATCTCAATATGCTGTAACAAACCAGATGGACGCTGATGTTTCGCCTTCACCTTCTGACAAGTCAAACACTTAAACACAAAATCCATATCTCTCCTGAGACCTTTTTACCAATACCACTCTCGGAGATTCTTATACATTTTATCCCTACCAGGATCCATAGAATAGGGACTATCATGGGCCTCCCGAAGAATGACCTGCTTAAGCCCAGAGTTTCTTGGAATACAATAACGACCTCAGAAACAAAGAATTCCATCCTGGTCAATGGAGAAATCCTTAGACGAACCCTCATTAACCTCTCTCATCCGGTGCATCAAGAATACATCATTAGGCTACTCCACCCAAATCTCAGATACCAAGGTAGGGATAACCCACAATTCAGCCAAGAGATTACCATCTTCATACAAACTCATACGAGCAAAAAAAAGCTTTCAGATCAAAGATGACATGTCGACTTAAAGCGTCCGCTACCACATTAGCTTTACCCGAATGATACTCAATCTCGCAATCATAATCTTTAAGGAGCTCGAGCCAACGACGCTGTTCAAATTAAGTTACTTCTGAGTGAGTAGGTATTTTAGACTCTTATAGTTTGTATAGATGTAACACTTATCCCCATAAAGATAGTGTCTCCAAATCTTGAGAGCAAAAACTACCGCAGCTAACTCTAGGTCATGGGTAGGGTAGTTGCACTCATGCATTTTCAACTGCCGAGACGCATAAGCCACTACATTTCCCTCTTGCATAAGCACACATCCCAAACTAGTGTGAGAAGCATCACTAAACACGGTGTAAGGTCTCCCAGGCTCGGGTTGTATCAAAATTGGTTCCTCGGTTAACACTAATTTCAATTTGTCAAAACTAGATTGTTAGGCCTCGGTCCATACGAAAGGAGCATTCTTCAGTAAAAAAGCTTAGTCAACGAAGCTGCAAAGATCAAAAAACCCTCCACAAACCTCCGATAATAACCAGCTAAGCCCAAGAAACTACGAATCTCAAGGACATTCTTAGGTTGCTTCCAACCCACAATAGCTTCAATCTTCCTCGGATCTACTTTAATACCCTCTGCAGAGACTATGTGCCCTAAAAACATAACCTCTTTGAGTCAAAACTCACATTTGCTGAATTTCGCATACAACTGTTTCTCTCTTAAAGTTTGCAACATAATTCTGAGATATTCCTTGTGCTCTGCCTCATACTTAGAATAAACCAGGATGTCGTCAATAAACACCACCATAAACTGGTTCAAGTAGGGTTGAAACACCATATTCATCATGTATATGAATGCAGCTAGAGCATTAGTCAATCTGAAGTGCATCACGAGGAATTTGTAATGACCGTAGCGTGTCTAGAAAGTCGTCTTAAAGACATCAGAATCATTAACCTTGAGTTGGTAGTAACCATATCTCAAGTCTATCATAGAGAAAACTTTAGCACCCCGAAACTGATCAAAGAGATCATCAATACGCAGAATGAGGTATTTGTTCTTTATTGTCAACTTGTTCAGCTTACGTTAGTCGATGCACAAACGAAGCGTCCCATCATTCTTTTTGATAAAAAGAACTAGAGCTCTCCAGGGTGAAACACTTGGTCGGATGAAGCTTCTATCCAACAACTCTTGTAACTGAACCTTAATTCTTTAAGCTCTTTTAGTGCCATACGGTAAGGTTCCATAGACACATAAGCCATGGCAAGATAAACCTCTATTCCAAATTCAATCTTATCTTGCTTAGGAGGTACACCCGGTAGTTCTTCTAGAATGACGTCTAGAAAGTCTCTCACTACCCGGATCTTATCCATCCTCGCATCTGACTGTCTCAGATCCAATATGTATGTCAGATACGCCACAGAACCCTTCTTGATCATCTTTTTAACTTTAAGGGCTGATATCATATTAGATAAGAATCCCCGACGTTCTCCTACCAGGACCACTTCACAGTTGTCAGATGCTTTTAAGAAAGCCCTCTTCTTTTCACAATCAAGACAGGCTCGATGGACAGACAACCAATCTATTCTGAGGATTAGATCGAACTCATTGAACGATAGTTCCATCAAATTGGCAGGGAAAATTTCTCCTTGAATCTCAAGAGGACAATTACGGTAGATCCTATTAACATCTACTGGATTACCCACGGGATTCTAAACGCTCACGAAAAAATCGATCACCCCTACTGGAATTTCTAAACCCCAAGCTACCGCACTCGCCACATAAGAGTGCATAGAGCCATTATCAAGCAAAGCAAAGTAAGGAATAGAATGAATAGAAAAGGTACCCGCTATGATATCTGGTTGATCACGATCTCCATGAGCTCTAGTAGAATATACCAACCCTGGTTGTCTAACACCGGAAGCGTCAACACTATTACTCAGAACTGGTCTACCCCAGCTAGCTAAACCCGAGGCCACAGATTTTCCTTACCCTCCACTAGAGCCAGGTGCCTGATCAGAAGCTCGAGACTGACTCTTCATGAATGAGGCTATGAGAGGTCGTGGACAAGCACTGAAGAAATGATCGTGAGACCCACATCTAACACAAGCACCGGTCTGTCTTCTGCATTCCCTACTGTGCTTCTTGTTACAATACGAGAAAATGTGTAAAGCTTGGGAAACTATCGATCCACCCCCACTGGCAGTAGATACTACCAGACTCTATCTCTGACTCCTCTGCTGATCAGAATCCTCTCTAGTTCTCTTGCCAGTAAACCCAACTAAACCATGCTGAACACTCAGAGTTGGTTATTTCTTGATCATATCCCTCTCTTGCACTGTTTGAGTTTGAACAAGTGTTTTCATCCTCTCTACTGTCTTAGCTCGATCCACTAACTCACTGAACAACTTGTTTTTAAACGGAGCCACCTTCTCACAAATCGAGAAACGCAGGCATTTGAGAAACTCCCAACATCTATCTTTCTCTGTGGCTACCAACTCAAGCGCATACCGAGACAACTCTACGAACTGAATCTCATATGAAGATATTGTCATGCCCTCCTGCTTAAGGTTTATGAATGCCTGACGACGATAAGCTAAATACTGCTCACCCACGTAACGATTCTGGAATGCCTGACGAGAAGTCTCTCATGACATCTGATCAGCTGACTTCAATCTATGCTCAGCCTTCCACCAACGTTGTGTTTCACCATGCAGCAGTGAAACAGCAGCTCTCAATTTCTTGTTGACATGATAACCCATCTCCTCAAAGAGCCTCTCAAGATCCTCCATCCATAACTTAGCATCAGATGGGTGTTCATCAGACATACCCGAAAATACTCTCATCCCAACACTCAGGACTACTGTAGAGATATACTTCCTTGAATTCTCTGACTAATCTCGAAAATACTGCAATAGCTTTCGATTAACAGTAGCACTATCCAACTCCACAGTCTCACTGTCATCTGGATCCAACAAATTCTTACTAGGTAGCTGCTATTCATGAGCATCTTTATCACCAGACTGTTGACTCACAGTCTGTTGTCCCACAGGTGGCTGGGTCCCTACCAGATTCTGCATCTCCTCCTGATCGTCCGTATGATCAACAACAGAAGACGGTTCACTAGCGGCAGTCGCTGCACGGCCTCGGCCTCAACCTCTAACCGAAGCGAGTCTAACACTCCTACGGGGTGGCATAGTCTCTATCAATAAGAATAAGAACCTATAGATTAGAACTGGCACCGGAGTCTCAAAATTTTCAAAACACTTTAAATTAATAATTAGGTAATCGATTGTTTAGAAAATTTTCTATTTACCCCAAAATATTTAATATGCATGCAAAAATCATTCTAATTCAAAAATTTCATGTGAGCATCACAGTCCGAGGGTTGAACTCAGCTCTGATACCACTAAATGTAACCCCCTAAACCCGGCCAAGAAGAAAGGGCAGAATTTAGGAAGTCACCTTTGAAAACTCTGCCCTCAAGAAACCAATTTATTTATAACAAATCATTTAACTTTTCTATAAAAGATACTTTATAAGTTTGATATCATCTATTAAAATTTTAAATCCAAAAGTATAATAAAATATTTAGTTCAGTAATAAAAACATGCATACTGAAAATATCCTCAAATCTCAAATAGTCTCTAGTCCAAATTAAAACCCAAATCTGATAAAAATATAATAAAAATAATAATAATAATTTAAAATTTGTGAGTCCGCACTGATGAAGAAATAAAACTGAATACGTAAGAGGCCCTCCGAGTACCAGGTCGCCTAGAGTCAGGAATGTGAAAGATAAGCTATAAAGGAGTAAGCTATTAAGCCAGTGTGTCTCTAAGTGCAACAATCACAAAACACAGTTTCACAAAAATAACACAAGGTAAAAACATGTCATTATAAAACACAGTGCATGAGATGATACTAATAAATAGTCACAATACCCATCTACTAACACCAATCACAGTGGTGGCAGAGCCAACCGGTCACAGTGGAGGTAGTTCCCCTGAACTCCTCATCCTTTATTTCTCCAATCACAGTGTGGTCAAACCACTTCTTCCTTCGTACAACCCATTTCATGCATGATAAAATAATATTTATGAGCACATTGTTAACACAGTTGTATCGTACTAAATACGTGGAACACAGTTCGAAAGTTATGATAATCTCATAAAACTCAGTTCACAGTATGCATTGCATCTCAGATCTCAGTGAAAACTCAACACAGAAAATAGTCATGCAAAGCTTGTAAAACATTTCACAGAATACAACACAGATAGAGAACACACCTCTAGCGACCAAAGCTCTAACGTCGATGCTGACGCCTCCCACGGTCTGAACTAGCTCTAGGCCTAGCTGAGTTAGAACCTACGAAGTAGAGTTCTCAATTAAATTCACCTTCTAAAATAAATATTACTATGCCACCTAACTGAAACTAAGCTAGAACTCACGTGTATTTCTCGCAGAAGGTGCAGGGGCTGGCTGATCAGGAGGAAATGGTAAATGTTGTCCTCAGAATCGATATCATCTGAAACACATAAGTAAATATCATTAGATCTCATACACAACTCCTTAGATTTCTCAAAAATAGATTACAATTAACAAAACTATCAATTCATGTTCGAATTAGGCGAAACGGGTTGCAAAAATAGACTCAGGACGTCGAGAAATGCCAAGTCAACATTGACTGAAAAAGTCAACGATCAACAGTCAACGTTGATTTTGTCCGGCCAAGTCAACGTTACATCACTACCCTTGTTCAACACTAACATCATCAATTTGGTCAACGGGTCGGGTCAGTCAACGGGTCTGGTCGTTCAACCCTCTTGGATCACTCTCACTTACAAACTTGGGCTCTCTCTCTCACTCCTTCCCACACGGCCCAATACAGTAACCCAAAAATACCCAACCAAAAAACCCACACACCCAAACTCCCACACAACCCACTTTTAAAACTAACAAGCAAGCTGGGTTTAGGGTTTGCCAACTTATGTCGACGACGGCGGTTTGCAAGGGAAGGGCGGCGGCCTAAAAACTGGTCGAAACTCACAACTAACTCCTCCAAGTAAACCGTCAACCACCCTATTCCGACAAACTCGGTCAAAACAGAACCAACGCAACCCACACAATGAACTTGCCCACACGCGGACGAAAGAGCGATCGGTGACAGAGCTTGCGACGGCGCAAGGCGAAACAAGGGAACCGAACGGTTTCCTTGTAGTTTCTGTCGAAACCGAACGAGGGAAGGGTGACCGAGGTTCGGTTCGCACGGACGAGGGGAGTGCGATGAGCGGCACTGTACAAATCACGTACAACGACAACCCCTTCTCCGGCGCCTGGTCAGAGAACGCTTGGTTAAGGGTTTTGGATTCAAAACGGAGAGGTTTATTAGGCTAGACGTGTGACTGAGAGAAAAAGAATTGCATGAAGCTTAGGGTTTTAACTTAGGGATTTAAATTCCCTTTAAAAATGGTTAAATTACAGGGAGGTCCCCCACAATTGTCTTGCCCTTTTCACATGGGCCCAAAGTTCAGAAGTTCTCGATTTGGTCACTAAAAATGGCTTAATTCAATCCAATCCCCAAATTAAAATAATTAGGGTTTCAAATACCTAATTCCCAAATCCTAGGGTTTAAAATCAAAAATTTGGAAATAAGGTTAGGGTTCCAATCTAAATTTTGAGGATGTTACAAATTATTTCAAAAATAATTTAAAATTTTATTTCTCTAAAAAACCACTAAACCCTAAATTAAAAAAAATATTTTTAAATCACTAAATATGTAATCTCTAAAATTCATTACTACTATTTATCAATTTCAACATCTTTTTGATCACCGTCAATCACCAACTACAACATATTTTAAGTCACCGTCAATCACCAACCTCTCACTTTTTATTTTTATTGGTTATCCACTTTTTTTAATTTGGGTAAAAATTTGTATAATTAAATAAAATTTTATATTATAATTTAAATTCTTATCATTTAAATAAAATTTGTGTAAATTGTAAAAATTTATATAATTACAAATTTTTTTATCAACTTAATAAAAATTTATATAAATCTACATTATTTTAGTTGACTCTATGAGAGTCTCACCCTAAAATTAAAAAAAATACTTTAAACATCTATATGAATAAAATATAGTTTAACAATGTTTTTACTATTAAGCCTTTTAGCATAGACCACTACTTTCTATTTTATAAGTTTATGAATCATATGCGTGATATTTGAAGTATAACAAGTTAAATCAGATATTAGTTTAGATTAAAATAAAAATTCATAATCTCAGATGAGAAACTTAGAATTTTTTAAGTATAAGAAGTTAAATCAGTTTAGATTTGCAATTTCGTATTAAAAACAAAACTTGGAAAGTAAAATAAATAGGGAATCTATTAATAAAAATAAAATAGAAAAAAAAAGAGAGGATGGGTAGCTCAGATTCTATGGGTGTAATAACGAGTCTGTCATGCCCAATTTGAGCAAATATCAGAACGAGGAATTATTTTTATAATCATCGCCATCTCCATTTCCCCTCAGCTTCAGCAAACTTTCAAAACAAAAAACAAAGACATAAACGATAATCGAAAAATAAGAAATAGAAAAATCAATTCATATTCGAGAATCGTAAATCTACCAGAACTCCAACAAGATTTAATCGATAAACGAAATTTCTAACAACTTCAAAAACATAGAGAAGCAGACCGAAAGTGATGCGGTCGAGAAGGGAAGAGTTGATTTGCATTTTATAGGCGTGAAACCCTAAATCTAAGTGTTTTTAGGGTTTTGGGGAAATGACGACGCTGTCGCTGTCCATCTTTAAGGCCCAATATATATTCTGGCCTGATTGATAGCCGATCCATATCTTTTCCTCATAATGATTATTTAAAAAAAATTAAATTCTTAAATCAAAGATTATAGTACGATTAAATATGTTTGAATCAACTCTCTATAAAATGTAGCAACAATAACAATATCAACCGAATTAAAAAAAATTATATAATTGAACTATAATAAGATACAACTAAAAAACAATATTTAAAACCATGTAAAATTTCTAATTATTTGAAATTACGAATTAAACCATTTAGAATAGTTTTTTTCTCATAGAGATTAGTACTTTGAACTTTCAAACACTATGATGATTATAGTACAGTGTATTCACTATTGTTTCCCCAAGTTTGGTTATTGAATAGTATTAAGTACTTGTATTATTATTTAACCACGAACCCATTTTTTAAGTTAAAAACGATGCATCAATCGAATCAAAAGTTGAGAACAGTGATAGAATTGTTAAAAGGGGAATTTTAACTTGTTTTCTTTTATTGTTGGCTTGTCAGCAATCAAATTCAGCTCTTAACTGAAAACCTAATTTCCCTTTAACTGAAAGACCCTTTTCTTGCTGCTTATAAAGAGTGCACCAAAAGCGGGAAAAATGACAACGGTGGGTCCAAATTAGCAAGGAAGATCATGTGATGTTAGAGATGATAACTTGATGAGATTTTCCAATCTCCCACCTCTACCAAAGATGCAATTCGTCGTCAACGGGTATTTGTTTACCCACTTAGAGTCTTGCTGAAATAGATCCTTGTTTCATAAGAACATGGAGTCTATACAGGTAATGCTGGTATAGAGGCATTGCGTTGATGAATAATTCACAATTTATAATTTGTCTTCAACATTCATACCGTTGAAATAGCAATAAAAAAGGTGTTGATTTCATAGCAGAGAATTTCTAGTTCATGTAACAAACATGCACTTTATTGTTGTCAAGTGTATTTTGTACAAGGTGGTTGTCAAATGTGTCTTATTCCAAGTTTTGATTTCTACTTTCTTTTTTGTATTATGAAAATTTGTTTTAATTTTTTTTTACAAATCTTAAATCTAATCTTACCTAGAGATGAGAGGAAGGGGACTCTAGGGGAAGAAAGGTGAGTGCTCTTATAGGTCTAGAACCCATGACTTAAGAGAATATGATGAAACGAAGATGAACAGTTTGACCAATCGGCTATATATGGTAGTTCTTTAAAACTTATAGTTAAACTTTTCCTTGTATTAATACCTATGTAACCAAACTAGCATTCAAAATATATCTTTTAATATGACATAGGTGGAATGCAAAATCAGCACATGTTTAAAATTGTCAACATAACCAGGATGAAAAAAAATGATTGGTTGATTGCCGACGAATTTCATAGTTGAAGTTCATTACTAAAAAAGAACTCATATATTAAGTATAATGATTTTTAAAATATTTTAAAATATATATATAAATCATATATTTATGTGAGATGCATATTTATATTAAATACTAGTACTAATCTTTGGACCTGCAAGTCCGCGACTAATGTTATAAAACTTGGACAGAAAACCGAATCCAACAAGTAGGCTCGGCTCGCCTTCTCCTACTCAAATGTTAACTAAATCTTTTATAAGTTGGGCTAGCCCAACCCGATATAGATTATATTTAACTGTCATTTAATGTTTTAAAAAAACTGTCATTTAAATTAAATTATGAATATTATATTAACAAAAAAATGATTTTGGGCCAAAGTAAATGGTTGTGGGCCTGTAGCGTAAAATACCCATGTATATAATACATCCCCACCGTTCAATTAGTTGATATTTATCGGTGTGGATTAATATATATCTAATGATTGATTATATAAAAAATCTTGAATTAAATATATATTTAATATGCTAACACTGTATAATTTCTCTGTCAATTTTTTATGTTAATAAAATATTATCATTTTTAATATGTTTATCAATATTATCATGAAAAAGCGAATAATTTTCCAACATTCTTTAAACGTGTCATTGTTTAGGGATTATGGTTTTATTTTCAGATGACTTCATGGTCTTTTCAACACTCCTCCATTGTTTGATTGAATCCGATAAAAACGCATTTCATCCAACGGCCCTGCATAAATTCTTGAACCAACCCTTTCATAAAATATTTTCAACACAATTTATTAAGCTGATTGTTATAATCTTTAAAAAGTGAGATATTTAGGGATGACAAAAATACTTAAACTCGATGGATCTTGACTCGAATTCGATCTTATAAAGTCAGTTTTTTTTTAATTTTAGGTTCAGAGCGAGCCAGGACAGGTTTTTTGAAGAGAAGAGTCGGGTCGGGTTTAGGATAGGAAATCCCCGACCCGACCCAAAAATAACCTAGAATATCCTTCTATATTTGAAATATTTACAAGAATGCCATCTATATATAAATGCATTTTAGGGCAGATTTTCAATCATCCTCATTTCTTTCTCTGCAGCATCTTTTCAATTTAGTTTTCTCTACATTTTTCTCTTCCTTTTCTCTATAATTCTTCATTTCTTCTTTTAGTTTTTCATTCTCTACCATTCATAATAAATCTTTCTCGTTTTTTCACCATACTCGTCGATCGTCTTTTCATTATAGTTTTACAGCAATTTTTATGCAAATTGGTTTAGTGTTTTAAAATCTGTTGTTAATTTTGGGATTCATTTTTAAAAAATTTCAGATTTTAATGTTTTTCTTTCTCATGTGATTGTTTTTTTTATTAAACAAGACATGAGAATTTTTTGCATGTGTTTTTTTTTTTTTTTTTTTGCACCAGATTGAACAAGACATGAGATCTGTAAGTGAGATTGTTTTTTATTTGCGAATTAGATTTTTAAAAGCTGAAATTTAAAACGAGTTTTTTTTTTAAATCTGGTTAAAAAGTATGAAACGTTGTGGTTATTTTAAAGTAATTTTGGATTTAAATCAATTCTTTTAGATTTAAATATTTTTATGTAAATTTCTGTGTTTTGAACGAGATTTTTATCCCAGTTTTGATTTTTTCCGGTGGTTTTGATCCAGTTTTTAAATAATTTTCATCTTCTTTTTTGTTTATCGGGTTGGGGTCGGGCGGGGTTTATAATAAAATATTCGAAATGGGATAAAAATATATTAGGTCGAGATCGGGTATAGTTGAAATAATTTCGAGCCGGGGTCAGTGCAGCCAAAAAAATCGTTTCGTTCTGTTGCCATCCCTAGATATATTATCCTGTTGCAACACAATCAACACTTGTGGATTAACCCATAAATATTAAATAGATGGTGCAAGATCACCTTAAAAAAATTAATCAACAAAGATAAAGCTATTGGATGAGGAATTAGTGGCAAAAATCTTATTAAAGTAGGGTTAATTAAAAAATAAAAATAATTGATTTTGGATGATCTAAGCAACAGTAGATAAAAAGATTTGATTCTCTACCAGATAAAGCATTCCATCCTCTTCATCCATTTAAATTTTATATCTGTAAAAGAAGTATAATCTAAAATTTTAATTCTGATATAGGGAGGGGGGGGGGTCGATTCATCATTAGCCTCTACTTAATTTAATTCAACAGAGGACTGACAAAGAAATGGAGTTCCTCAACTCAAGGAAGGATAACTTAATATCATTTCTGAAAGCAGATTCTTTCCGTGGGACACTTCCTTTCTATAGAATGATAACAATTATTTAATCTTTAATGTTTACATATTCTGTTAATTTAATTCTTATTTTTTTCTTTGACTAAAATTTAGTCATCACATTTTATAAAGAGTCTAATAAATTTCTTTTAACAAAAACAGACTAAAATGTCATGTTTTTATATGACCCATTTTTTTTCTAAAAAAATAAATTTATCATCATATATTTTAAAATGCAGATAAAAAATTCGACCATCAGTTTATTTAGAAAAAGAAAGCAACTTCTGTACTCATCAAACTTCAACCATAGCTTTAATAAAAAAAAGTCGAGTACTTCAAATCTTTGAAAAAGCTATCAAATCAAACAAGAAAAAAAATACAAATCACAACCTGTTTTATGTTATTGATTACATGAATTAACGAAGGAGCTTTTAACCCTAAAATTTCCTAGCTTGAGTTCACAATTTAATTTTACTATTGGGTTCTTAAAATTTTTAAATCAGCCATTAAAAAAGAGAGAATGAGTATTTAAATTTAATTATGAGCTCCATATCACTTTCAAGTGATAAAAAGAATACTTGAGAATTTCTTAATTTTAGCATCGATGTATATATGTTAGGATCCATTGATACAATGTAAAATTTACACGTTTTGGATCGTTGGATTAATGGACTTGGATAGTTGAAATTAACAGTTTTAATCTCAATAGTTAAAATCAATTAATCTTACGATCCAAAAAATAAAATTTTTAATTTTTATATTGTGTAAGTGGATTCTAAATAAACTTTGATAATTTGAGCACCAAAACAAATATTTTTTTTAATTTATTGTTTCGTACAGATGGTTGACTAATAATAGTTTGATTGTTTTCTAAAAAAACTAATTATCCAAAAAAGTGTACTTAGGCTTGGAAAGCCAACTTAGGGGTCTTAATAACTTGGCAGTGAAGAAAGGAAGAGACAAACACAGGGTTGGACGGCTTGATGCCCTACGCATGTCTTTTTTAACATTTCTTTCTTTCTTTCTTTCTTTCTTTATATATATATATATATATATATATATATATATATATATATATATATATATATATATATTCAAATGGTTCGATATCGGTGTTAATCTGTACCAACTGCCACTGATAGTAACCAAATCAATCTTTTGTTTGTAAAGGACCCTTGGCTCTATTCACTTATATGATAACACTATTTTCTTTGGGTTTAAAATTTTGGTTTATATAACAAATTAGTTTATGTTGAATTAGATGATTACTAAGTAAGTCTTGGAAGTAAAATATTGTCTCAGTTTAATTTTTTAAATAATAAAAAAAATCTTTAAAATTAAAGAAATATTTCAAATGAACTATTATTTAAAAGTTTTGGCCATGTTTGACAATTAAAGGATAATTGATAGCAGATTACACTAGTTGTTTGTATAAAAATATTTAGCAAAATTAAGTAATAGACTTTTAAGGCTAATGAGCTTTTATGGTAGCTGGGGATGGATTGAGGGAATTCTAAGGTAGTCACACCTCCTAAATATTTTAAATTAAGAAAATTTTATTACGCTCGACGAATACCGCTGAACACTACTAACGTTGAATACCGCTGGACACTATTAAATTAATTAATAAAGATTAAAAATCTCAAGGACTCAACATAAAATTATAAATTATTTAAAATAAAATTTTAATTAAATTATTTTCCATAAATATTATATATATTTTTTAAATAATTGGATCAAATACCAACATTAGTTAATTTAAAAAATAAAAAACACTAAACCCTAAACCATAAATCATAACCCATAAACCCATAAACCCTAAACACTAAACCTTAAACCAAAAACCCAAAACCATAAACACTAAACTCTAAACCCTTAACCATAAACATGAAACCATAAACTCAAAACTCAAAACCCAAAACACTAAATTCAAACATTGGGTTTAGGGTTTTTTATTTTTTAAATTAACTAAGATTGGTATTTGATCCAATTATTTAAAAAAGATTAAAAAATATAATATATATGAAAAAATAATTTAATTAAAATTTTATTTAAATAATTTATAATTATATGTTGAGTCATTGAGATTTTTAATCTTTATTAACCAATTTAATAGTTTTCAGTGATGTTCAATGTTATCGGTATTCGTCGAGCGTTGTAAACTCATTCAATTAACTTGTATAATTGTGTAACTACAGTTTGTACTACCAAACATGAAATATGAAATTAAGATGTAATTACACTCTGTCAATCAAACGTGTGTATTAATTAAAATTCTTTGTAATTACGGTCACATGTAATTAATAGGGTTGTAATTACATTTTTCATGCGAATACGTTGCGGTGTCCAAGAACACCTATGTTAAATATTATATTTTTTTAATTAAATATTGACATATTAATAATTTATTTTGTATGAATTTTGATAAGTTGTCCACATCTTTTATGTCATGTTTGCACATTTTTTTATCATATTGTATTTTAATTATTTTTCATGCATCATATCTATGTTAAGTAACTGTCTTATATAATAGTTTGTAATGTAAAGAAAAAATAATGATTTGAAGTATTAAAAAGATATAATTCTAAAACATAAGAAAAAAAAAAAACAGAAACTAAATCGAACTCCGGGATCTACATTTTAAGATTCAACTTTCCAATATATTTTTCTCTCATTACATTAAATTATAGCTAAAAGCCTAAAAAATATATATAACAAAAACAAACGAATAAAACATGTACCTAACATCGGTTACAATGAGGCAAATTAACGACCTAATCAATATCGTCAATACCGAACAAAAGTTAACGACCCGAAAGATTTGTTTTCATTGTAATAGTCATTACTTAATGTAATAACATATTATGATTTATCTTGTCCTATGTATAGCTGGAAATTAAATAATATAAAATTGTTGATGGACAAATTTGTCACTATACTTTAGTTGAAGATTGAGATTTGACATTTTACCTTATTTTTATTGATTTATAGCATTGTGCTTTTGTATTAAAGATAAATTTAAGTAAAAAAAAATCAATGTTGTGAATTTTAATTATATAAAAACATATAGTGGCAAATTTGTTAAAAATGTAAAAGTATAATGACAAAAACCTATCAAAATAAAATATACTACAAATTTCAATGATTACATAATACTCCACTGAAAAACTATACTTTTTTTTATCGAAAGGGTAATAATTATATAAACTGGACGTGATGAAAGCTTGCTCTCTTGTGATTAACAAATTGGATATTTGACCTTTTGTGGCCCTTTTACTTTAAATTATTTTAATTATTAGATTTTGGTACATCACGACTTGCAATGAAACAAATATAAATAATGTTTTAGAATAAAGAAGAGTTTTATATAATGAGTGGACAAGTTTTTTTTTTAAAATAATTATGTATATGTATGAGTAATTTTATAAATTATAATGATATATATATATATAAACCTATGTATTTATACTTTTTCATTAATTTGATATTGATTAATTAACACGTAACATAAAAAATAATAACTTAAATAAAGGTGTTAAAAGTCATTAATATAATAAAAGTTATAATCTTCTGTGTCCTTAATCAAAACCCAATTAATTCTACCAAATACAAACAGGAAAAAGGGGCCTGAGGGCTGGTTTTTTGCTTTGACACTCGAAAAAGAAAATACTTCTCTTTTTTATTAAAAAATGTTCTTAGTTTATCAATTGTTGTTGAGGTTTATTTCTTGTTTGTGATTTAAAATTGCAGGATAAAACTTTTGATGAACATTTGTCAACTGTTTATTGGCCAAGCTTATATATATCTTAGGAATTTCTTGTCCGAAATTAAATTAGATCAATTTATATAATTACTTTTGCTGTTAAATATATTCCAGATAAAATTTATATATATATTTTTATATTTTTTATCAATGACCTAAATTTATAACCATAAAATTTTATAATTTTGTATATTTAAATTTTTAATATAACTCCCTTACAAATTGTACCTCTTAACATAAAATTTTATGTTAGGCTTGAATAAGAAGTAAACCAAGAACCGCACTATTTTCGAAGGAATCGACACAGTATTGAAATATATTGCATTGTCAATAAGAAAATAAATTCAGATGTGAATGGTAAAACAAATGTAAAAAGGATGGGTTTCCCCTTTAATAAGGTTATAATATGATATTATAATCTATTCATTAAGTTTGATCAAGGGTATTTTAGACACTTTCTCACGTGTCTCAAAATTCAATGGAATGATTAAAGTCATCAAATCAAATGTTAACTCGGAGACATTGCCAACAACTGTATATAAAACGACAAAAGTAAGTTTCAATGATTTGCGTACTTTCATTATATATAAACCAAAACGTAAAGTGGGAGCTTAAAACTTGAGACGACTATTCAATATAATCAATAAGAAAGAAAGCAACAGAAACCAAAACACACTAACTTTTTCAAACTTTCTTACACTACAGTACTCTAGTTTCTTCCTCCTCAAAAAAGGAAGGAAAAACCCAGAAAACCCACCACTTTTCTTTCACTAACACCAGTTTTGATTTCCAGAAAAAGTGAAGAGAAGAGAGACAGAGATATAGATATTAGCTAGCTTTTATTTTTTGGAGAGAATTTTGATCAAGTTATTGTAAAGTTTAATCTAGGCGTATGTTTAGATGATTAACGGTGTAGTTTGTTCCGACATGACAGTAACGTTATTGCATGGTGGCCATGCAGATGATGGAAACTGCTGCAGTTGCTTGAAAAGCAATATTTGATGTATGTCCGACAGTTTTTGTCGGAGCACACAGTATTCGGATCGGAGGCGGTCGTTTTCGGTCCTCACACGGTTACAGTGGTACAAAACGAAGCCCAAACGGTTGGTCAGTTGTCGGTTCTCGATTCTTAGCCGGTTCGCATGGTTCCTTAGATTTTCTATGTGCTTTTGTTTACGCATCCGTGACCTCCTGGCTGATTCCCGGTTGGATATCATACGTCTGCGCTTTCTTTCGTCGATGATGAAAACCGTTTGGTTTGATTCATCCAAACCGGAATTGGAATTGGAATTGGAGTGGGTTTGGTTTTGGTTTGCTTCACTTGAAGCGGAACCCGACCCGGCGGGTCCTACCGATTGGACAGTGGGAAAAAATTGGGAGCAATCCCACCCGCTTTCAGTTGGCGGCAACGGATCACTTTCGACCATCGGATTGAAGCAAAACATCGTCGGATCAGTGAAAAACATGGCTTAACAAGACTTAACAATAAATATAACAGAAAATAAAAGAAAATAAACCAAAAACTTCTAAAATATTATATGGGGAATGTAAGAAGGAGGAGAAAAGGGAAGAAATGCAGTGTAGGGGGGTCGTATTTATGGATAAACTGGAGGACTGGTGTGGGCTCCACGTAATTGCATGAAAAATGCAACTCAAGGATATTTCGGTAAAAGTATCATACATTTTATAAATAATAAAGGGTAAAGTTTACAAATAGTCCTTGAACTTTGTTAAATTATTTAATTTGCTAATTAAACTTCCAATTATTTTAATGTTACTATTAAAGTTTTAGTTTTGTTCCAATTTAGCCACTGAACTGTAACGGACTTTAAAAAGATATTAACAAAGTTTGTATAATAACACATCTAGTCTTCTATATTTGCACATTCAAATAATTTAATTCTAATTAGAAACAAATTAATAAATTTAACTCTCATTGTTTATATATTATTTTAAATTAGTCCTATTTTTAATTAAAAATAATTAAACAAAACTCCCTTGGATACACTTCTCCCTTGCACAAAGCTCCACTACTCGTACAAGCTCTCAAAAGACTTGTAAATGTGAAATCATTTGCTTTAAAACTCGAATTCTTCATCATATCAATCTGCCATCCTTGTGCAAATCCAGCAATGATAGTCCTCCACAAAACTGCATTTTTACAGGCATTTATTCGAACACCTTATAAGCCTTCTCCGACTCCCCAGATTTTCCATAGAAAGTAAGCAAAGAACTTCCCGCATAAAAGTTTCTGAAAAACCCAAATTTTTATTTCTAAGCAATCATACTGAATTCCACCACGAAGGTTATGTTCTGACCCACATTGAAAAATTTTCTATTGCTGAATCTGAATAGCCCAAATCATTGAAACAATTTTGGCAGTAAATTGATCTGAATTTGTTTCTAAAAAACCTTGGACGAGACGAAGATGGCTTGGCGGGAAGTGGAAGAGGTTGGTTTCAAGGATTCAGTTTTAGTTTGTTAGAAGAGAAAGGACTCTGATCGACAAAGAAAGGAGATTTCAAAGTGAAGCACGAATTACTTTAGGTTGATTTAATACAATTTGTTTTAAGATGTTTATATTTATCAATTTTCTAAAGTTAAAATAATAAATTTTGCTGTTAAACTTTTGGATATAAAATGATTAAAATATTATTTATTTTTTTAATTATTTTTAACTAAAAATAGGATCAATTTAAAATAGTGTGTAAATAATGAGAAATAAATTTATTAATTTGTTTCAAATTAGGACTAAATTGTTTTAACGTGCAAATGTGGAGAACTAAATATGTTATTATACAAACTTTGTTAACACCTTTTTAACGTCCGTTACAATTCATTGGCCAAATTATAGCAAAACTAAAAGTTTAATGATAACATTGAAGTAATTGAAAGTTTAATTACCAAATTAAATAATTTAACAAAGTTCAATGATCATTTGTAAACTTTATCCAATAATAAATAAAAAATATGATTATTTAATAATTTCATAATGTGTACTACAAATAAATAATGATATCTAAAAAAATACTACGAGTTCATTTAACTTTACCATAAATATACTAAAAAATAAAAACTTTACTATAAATTCCCCATAACTTTTTTAATAACATTGATCACTTGGCTTTCAATTTCACGCCTCCAATTATTGTTACAGGTTATTATTATTATTTTCCCTCAACTTATTTTTATTCTAATAAATGATTAATTTTTTTTATATATAAGCAGTATAAGCTTTAGTAATTTATACAAGTTTGTTAATTTTAAGGTTTAATATGTTAGTTTAAGGTTTAGGTTATAAAAATTAGAATTTAAAAATTTAGAGTTTGTGTTTAGAATTTAAGGTTAGTGTTTAAGTTTTAAGGTTTTAAATTTGTTTTTTAAATTTTATTTTTTTAAATATATAATATTTTTGGTCAGGTGGTGTTATCTGGGGGCTTCAGCAATAATTTTTCCAGGGAGGAAAAAGGGGTGACGTGTGGGCCGAAGGGTCCCTTTAAAATTAACACGCGGATTCAGCAATACCTTCAAAATTATTATTATTTATTTTTATTTAGTCACGAAATAATAAAGTAGTGTGAAGTTCAATAAAAAAATGTTAGGTACATTAATAAAATATATTATAATTTTAAAGAAATGACGAAAATTTAAATTTTAAATATAATATTATTAGAAAAAATAATCCCATACCTATAAATATAGATAGTAAGACAAACATGTTTATTATAAAAAAAATTGTGTGAGGGTCCTATGAAAACGCGCGGGATTACTATAGGGAGCGTGTGAACATGTGAGGAACCATAGTTGGAAAGGCTGATGACGTGGATCTACCCATATGGTTGGAACTTGGAAGTTGTTTTTTTATTTGTCTAAATATACGGAAAAATAATTAATGAATTTTCGAAATGACATATTTTTCTCACATATATGTTTAATAGAGCACGCCTTTGTCACATAGTCGGTAAATTCTAAGAAAATTACGATTAACATGAAAAGTGTGTTTCATTAACGGAGCCTTAAAGGATTTGTGATAAAAATTGTGAATTTGTTACACTACATCTTTGTGGTAATTTTTTGCACTATATAGATCAATTTGAAAAGAAATTAGAATTACATAAAACAAAATAATTATTTTGAAAGAAGTAAAATTATATATACCAAGTATGATATATTTATGTAAAAAAATTAAAATTTTAAGTCCAATAGGTTAAAAATAATGTAGTTCAAGATTTAAATTATTGATGAATACAAAAAAAAATCAAAATTAAAGGTCAAAATGAGTTCTTTTATGACGAAAATTGAGATAAGACACATTTAACTCCTTGCCAGCCCTCTCCCTCCACATATGTAAAAATTATTAAAAATAAATAAATAAAAATTATGTGGATTCAAAGAAAATCAACTCAATCAAACACTCGAGCACACAAATATGACATTTTAAAGTTTCACATATTCTTATAGTTTAAATAACTTAATTTATTTTTTTGATAAATTTTAAATATAATTTTAATTTTTTCTAGAAGAAAGAATAAAAAAACTTTAAGAGAAGGAATGGAAGTGCTCAACATTATTTATTTTTAAATATACTACTTCACTTAAATATTATTTTTCTTTTAAACTCTAAAAAGACACTACACGACTGACCAAATATGTCTTTTACGTAATTTAGGGTGTCTTTTAAAAATTATTGATTAAACTGTTATGTATGATAAAGACGCTCCATAACTAACGTGCCCTCCAAAAGATGTAAATGATAGGATACATATTCTTTTCTATATATTAAATAGTATCATTTCAGAAATTAATAAAAAATGTATTAATGTGGATAATAATTTTTAAATTATGATATTAATTAGGTGAAAATATGAGAGTTGGGACAGTCGAATCGGGGATGCTAAACCGGTCTTTGATTAATTGAACATTCCAAAAAAAACAACATACGTGGATATTAATAGGGGTGTTTATCGACCAAGTCAAATACGAGTTGAATAGTGCTTGACTCAACTTAAAAACTATACGACTTTGACTCGATTTGATAAATTCGATAAATTTTTATTTGATTTGTGCTCCTTTAAAAAGTTTATTGCTCGTCAGAATTTTTAATTTGTTTTTTTAAAGTATATAAAAAAACTAATAATACTATATAAAGCTTAGTATAAACATAAATTAACAAAGTTAATAAAAAAATTAAAATAATATGTAAAACAATTCCAAAGCCTAAACTTTAAAGTAATAATCCACAAATACACCAAACTAACATATTACAATTAAAGTAACAATCTACAAAATACACATCTCTTTACTCCCTTCCGCTTTGCTTGCAATCACCAAGCTTTAGAATTGATAGAATAATTTTCTTTGTTTTATCAACATATTTATTCTGCCAATAAAAAATGAGTTACAATATATTGTAATAAACAACTAAAATAAAATATTCCTACTCGTAAGTAATATAAAACTAAATGAATTAATATGTTTAACCTTAAATATTCATGTTTTGTCATAAATAATATAAACTAAAATTAATGAGCTGGTCGTGAACTTAACAAATTAAATGTTGACTAAATTTTAATTGAATCAAGTTAAAACTGTTGAACTTTGTTAATACCCTAAATATCAAAATAAAAAATGACGTTTCACTTTTACTTTTTTCACTTAGAGAAAGAAGGTTAAAAAATGTTTAGAAAGTCTCTGTCATCCACAAGTAATGATCTAAGACAAAATATTTCAAGTCTTGACTTTGGATTTTTATCATAAAAACAAAATATAAGTTGTGATTTAAAATCAACTGAAGTTTTGCATTTTACATAAGGTCTGAATGGGAGGGGACAAGACCATCTCAATTTCATGGAAACAAAACAATATTCAGAATAACTTCGGCGTTTGCTTAAAGTCTTAATGGCGGGGCCGATAGAAGAAGCAGCCCTGACCGACCTTATCCCTAATATGTGAAAACAAAATATGTACATAAAAAAAATATACTAATTGATCGAGTAACTAAAGATACTTGTATTATCTAATTTTATATAAATTTAAATTTAAATATTCGATTCAATAATGTAAATATATCTTTACTTAATCAAAATATGTACAAGGCAAAATTTAGATTTGTATAAAAGTCGGACTCGATCTAACTTAAGTTTCAAGACAAGTTTTGCATATAGATCGGACTTTGATGTTTAAGGTTCGAGTTTGATTAGATCAAACTCATTTTCTATGTTTACAATATATTCCATATTTTATTTATTATATAATTTATATAATATAAAAATCAAATTTATAATAATATCTAATCCATATTAAAAATATAATGTGTTGTCTATGTAATAAAATTTTACTAAAAGCCTTAAAATTTACAATAATATAAAGTTTAGAGGGTTAGCATGGGTCCCAAAGTTTTTTAAATTGAATTTTCGCCCGTTAAATTTATCAAGATTTAATTTTAGTGAACAGTAATTTAGTAATATAAATTCATAAAAAATATTGTAAATTATTGTTTGACTCATGATTTTTTTTAAATTTTACTTTCTTTTCACCCCCACCAAACTTTTTAAATTTAATTTCCCTTGAATAATTTGTATGCTAAGTCCGGTAATATTTGTTGTTTAAATCTTATTAATTTTATTAGTTTAATTTATATATTATCTTTCAAATCAATTAAATGGTATGTTCACATTATACCATCATTAATTTTCATTATATGTTAAAAATTTAAATCATTAATATAGCCTTTTGTAGCCTGACCTAGTTTTCTCTCCTTTAGCGAGGACAAAAACCATCTGTTTTTTTAATCTTTTTGTATTATAATATTAAAAAATTAAACCCTAAACTTTAATTTAAGTTCTAAATCTTAAACAAACTCTACCCCTAAAAATACACCATACACAATACTCTAACCTTAAACCCTAAACTTATTTTTGTAATGATGAGGCATAAGTAAGGGCACCGAAAAGGGACAAACGATTTCTACTCCCTTAGCATTGTTTGATAGTTTGTTTGCTCACTACTCTTTTTTCACCTTGTAAAACGTCTCGTTCGAATAAAGACAAATGACTTGATTTTTGAGTTCTTTGACGATGTACGCCAATCTAAATGGAGGATTTTTTTTTCTTTGCTCATATTTTTGTACAAGTTTTTTGGTGAACATAGCCCCATTTTCTTTTTTTTTTGGTGTGTTGTATTTCTGAAATATTTTTATTATTTTTTAATAAAATCTAGTTGTCATTATTTTTGTTTGGCAAAAAATGATTTTATTAATTGGAACATATTAATCTTAAATCTGAATTGCGAGTCTCATTAAAAATCTCCCTAAACTTAATTGGAAGAAAATAATCTTCCCATAGATCAGTCTGGTTTGCTACCTCACATGATGAATACACATTAACCAACACCATGCATCAGAAGACCATTCATTGCTAAAAAAAATTAAATCATTGCCATAGCTAATACATGATTTGCATTATTGTTTAATGCTTGTAACAATTTATATTTCTTTTACGATATAAAATTATTTTAATCTAATAGATTTTTTCATATCTATATTGTAGATAAAAGAAAATATTTTATATAAAATTAAATTTATTAAAGTTAATAGATTGTTATTGTAGTAAAAAATATATAAATTCATGAATCATATATTTGATCATGGACGATGCCACATGAGGCTGGCAAAGACATTGTCCCCGCAACCCACCCTTACAATCTATTTTCCCACCTTTATAATTTATATATTTTTAATTTAATCCCTGCAAAAATTTTAAATTATAATTTATTTTTACTTATTTTGATATTATAAAATAGTTTTTGTATTAGTAGTAAAATGTATAAGTGAAAATAAACTTATTTTATTTGAAGTCAATAAATCAAATCCTACTAACGACATTTTCAGTCTTGTTTTTCTCCCAAATTTATCTGTAACCCTAAAATATAAACTTTTATTTTCGGTAATTTAACAATTTTTATACAATCAATTGAAAAATTATTGTTTATTATTGAATTTATACAATTAAAAGAGTTTATTATGGGGGAAGATCAAGCTAGGTTAAATATTAAATAAAGAATTGATAAAAAAATATAATTTTAATTTATTTAATTATTTTAAAAACATTCAATTAAAAGGTAAAGTATTAGTTATTGTTTTCATAAAAAATTGTTATTTTTGAAATAAAAAAGAAAAAAAACTGAAAATGACAAAATAATATTCAACCTATTTTATTCTCAAAAGGGAATAATCACGCTTTAGGTTCTATGATTTCAAAAGTTATTAAAATAATTAATAGTGCACTAAAAACACCTGTGATTAATAGAGTAAAACAAAACTTTAGGTAAACTATATTGATTTTCAAATTACACCTATTTTAACTTATTTTCACTTTAGTTATTTAAATTGAAATATGATATTGCTATTAATAACTAGATTTTGTAAAATAGAAATAATCTAAATATCAGCCACCTATTGAGATTTGGTAATGTAGGGTTAATATAAAGGGTTTTAATATTTGATTCACATGTAATAATTTTTTTCATAAGTATGCCTAATTCAACTCCTAAAACAAAATTCAAATTTCTAACCCTAAAACCTAAATCATAACCTCTAAATCCTAAATATTAACTATAAGCCTTAAATTCTAAACTTACAATCTAAACTCCTAACCCCTAAATTGAACTCTCTTGTGGAAAACAAGTTTTCCACTCCAAATTCATGAAAATATTTTCTCTAATATAAATACCATTTATTTATTGATCTATGTACTCTAATGTGATGTTTTGGCCCTTTATTTTTTTAATTTAAAAATTTTTCGGTCCTCACCAAACAATAACTATTAAATATAATAAATGTCCAACTTGTATTAGTCCTTGTATAAAGTATAAATTTGGAGATTATTTCTTTTATACTTAAAGGTTTGAATAAAAATAAAACCTATAATTTAGTAATATTTTTCATATATTGTTTAGGTTAGGACTGAAGTTCAAAATTTTAAAAGTCCACTGACTAAAATTGAGCAATTCGGAATACAAGGATTAAATTAACAACTTAAGCATAGTATAAGGACTAATGACAAATTTGACCTAATTTATTCAATAATTTCACCTTACCTTATTAATTTAAGATTTCGAAAATTTTGTCATATTCTTAAATACGTTAATCGATAATAGGATTTTCTTACACTATGTAAATATGTGGAGTTTAAAAGTTGAAAAAGTGGAGTTCAAACTTTAATCGATGTTTAGCTTTACACTAATTTAAGATCAATGGATTAGTGTAAATTAGTTATTGAGTTTAAAAGTTGAAAATGTGGAGTTTTTCAAGGGAAAAAGAGAAATGTTTATTCTCAACCATTAACTTGCACTAATCCAATGATCTTAAATTAGTGTAAAACTTTGTGAGTTTTACATATTGTAAGTGAGTCCTAACTCATATAGAGATAGGATTCTCTTATACTATATAAAAAGGTTTAGTTTTACACTAAATTCCATTGGATGAGTGTAAATTAATTTTTTTTACTCGACAATTATATATTTATTAATTTAAATGCCTTACCTAAATTATGCGCCCCATTAATGTTCAAGTGGCTTGAAACATAGAAATTTCATAGCCATTTAATTTGGAATTAAATAAAGCCATTTACTTTGATATTAAATGGTGTATGGGGAAATTAATTTTTGGTCCCTAAACTTTAGGTTAATTGTACGTTGATTGTTATCTCCCCAAAAGTACTGATTTTTTATGCTTATTTCACAATGCTTTTGCTTACCTTTAAGTAGATATGTTTGCTTTAGTTGTTTAATTCATGCATTTGCATAAAGAGTTAAGAGCTATTTTGTTGCTCATGTAAAGTGTAACACCCTAAACTCGACCTAGAAGAAATAAATCAAATTTAGAAAGTCGCGTTTGAAAACTTTCCCCTCAAGTAACAAATTTTAGGTTTTCTTATCTATAAATCAAAATTATTATTAAATAATAATAATTATCATAAAATATCTCAATTAATTTTGAACTAAATCATTAAAACAAATTCTATCAATACCCGGACTATTCGATATCATACAAAGTGGAGGTTACCTTCGCCAGAGTGGAGGTTTCCTTCGCCTGAGT
Organism: Hibiscus mutabilis; assembly: GCA_019671005.1. Taxonomy (NCBI): domain Eukaryota; kingdom Viridiplantae; phylum Streptophyta; class Magnoliopsida; order Malvales; family Malvaceae; genus Hibiscus; species Hibiscus mutabilis. Next base: position 42,504,279 of record CM033731.1, read on the forward strand.
GGAGGTTTCCTTCACTTTTTCGAACACAATTCTAATCCCATGACACATGATATGATTTGTAAAATCATAAATCTGAATTCTTAAGTGTGTCTCATTACTGAAAAATCTGATGCTTAATTTTAAAACACAGTTTAATATGCCATGCATGATGTTTTCAAAACATTCTCAAATCACAATCAACTAGACAATAAATTAAGCAAAATATAAAACATTATTTTTCAGAATATAGCACAGTAGGATCACACAAATATGTGGCACATGAAGAGACACACCTTAGCAAGCAGTAGCTCTAATACTTAGAAGAACGCGCCTCACACTCAGGTCTACCTGAATTAGAAACTATGAGAAATGAATTCTATATTACTATTACTAACCCACCAACTATAAACATAAGAACTGGACCGAAGGTATACTCACCTTAGCATTTACTACTAGAGCCAGTTTCGGGCACCTCTAGTAAGAAATTAACTTTTAATTTTCAATTTTAAATTTACCTAAATTTTAAGCAACCTACGTTCACTAAGTTTCTTTCAATCAACAAGCCACAACTGTGTAAAATTTTTTTAGCATCATAGTAAAATTCTATGTTCTTTTCATGCAATCCTAAAATTAAAGGTTCTTTCAATTAAGTGTAGTGGCAAAAATTCATCATTGGATATTCAACAAGTCTTAAGCAATTAAATTCAATCAAAGGCATGGCAAGTAACATATGCAACATATATGCGATTGCTAAAGATGAATGCAACTAAACATGAAACTAACTAGAAACCAACACCTCCCCCAAACTCGAGAGAAGCATTGTCCTCAATGCTTGTAAAAGTGAAACAAAATTTAAAAGAAACTAAATGAAATGAGTAAGTCGGAGAGGTCGCCACATCGAGTGATAAGTTTCCTTCGTGCTGTTTGCTTGATTCATTTTTCGGTCGATGGTTGAATGCTTGTGGCTGGTACCGCGTGAATAGCATTGCTTTGATTTGATCCATGTTTGCCGAGGAAGGTTCACTTGCCTGGGCATCAGTAGTTGCCGAAGCCATTGTTGTTGCCTGGGCATCGCCAATTTCTATTTTCGTGGCAACTGCTAAGGTAGTTGCCGGGGCGGTTGCCATGGCAAGTAGTCGGCAGGGAATTTCCTTAGCATGGTGGTTGCGAGTCTTGTTGTGGAAAAAAAAGAAAACAAAGAAAACCTGGAAACTAAAGATAATGAAGAAAAATAAAATAAAATATCTCCTAAAATTCCAAAAATAAATAAAGAACAAACATAATCGAAAATAAAACCAAGTTCCAAAAATTAAAAACAAAAATTAAAAATTCTTAGAAAGAGCATTTTCATGCATCTTTTAAGCTTACTGCATATCTGAGAAAACTTGAGGAGGGTTGTTTCTGATACTTCTTATAGTCCATCCGCACCCTCCATCGAGTGACAATATTGACCCAAAAGAATTGGGCCAATGTGCTCCCAGCTACTCCCTTTTGTGTTACCATGGTGGAGGTATCTCTTCCTTGTTCTCTTGTAGTCCATGTATACTCTCCACCTTGCTACTATTCCTGAAGGCATGAATATATTAGTAGAAAAAGCTATATCAACACCTAACCATTTAATTACATCAATATCATCGACCTCCATCATGGTTGGATGTAGCTTTCGTTGTCGTGGCAATTGCTGCTCAAGCCAATTGTCGTGGCAATCAATTGCCAAAATTCACTGTAAGTCAAGGGAAAAACCAATTGCTTGAAAAGCTTTACGAATCCAAACACCGTTTTCTTTTGGCTTCTCAAACATCTCCAACAGTAGAGATTTCGATAGCTTCAAATCTACCAACATCGGTTCCTCAAGACATACCTGCAATGGACGAGGTGAGTTTTTAAAGAATTTGAAAGGTTCAACCATTACCTGCTCATATTCCATTGGCAAAGTTTTATCATCTCGTTGATCTTGCAAGTGGTCGTGCAATTGCCGTGGCAACTGTAGATGAGAGCAATCTACAAATTCCTGCTTCAACATCAACGTTGTAACCTTCTGGGCATCAGGTTCCTCAGAATTTACTGTAGTATTATTGTTCTCAGCTTCACTGAGTGTTGTCGTGGCATTGCTCTGTTCAGGCTCCTCAATCATTGCTGTGGAAATTCGTTGCATAGGCTTATCAAGTGTCGGGCAGTCTTCCTCATTGGCATGCTCTTCACTTGGAGGTTTTAGTTGTTCCTCACACATCAGAGAGCTTTCCTTGCATTGTTCCTTGTCCTCTTGCCTTGGGACGTCAGTAGTCCCAGGAATGGATTGTTGGTGCATGTTATCCAAGGCATATGTGGATCTCCTCAATTGATCTTCTGAATCCCCCAAGGTTGCATCCCATTGAGCTATCCTCGCATCCATTTTCTTTGATAGCTCTCGAATCTCTTCAATTGATCCGTCAAGTCTAGCCAAGGAAGCTAGCAATGTTTCCTCCAAGGAATTGGAATGTTCTTGAAAATGACTATATTGCCATGTCATATATGTTGCTGCGGCAAAATTGTCATGATAATTTTTTTGAGCTTTTTGATCATACCATGAAGAATTTTGCCGTTGGTTCCATCTATGGTCCTCCATGTAGTCATATGCACCGAAAATGTGAGGGCAATTTTCAAACACACGATGTTCTCCACACATAGCACAAGAGTTTTCCACGGTATAGGCTTTTTGGGCTTTTCTCGGTTGGTATAGGTAATCATCGAAGGGTGTAAGAAATTCTTGAGTGGATTGATTCCTATATTCCCACATCAACTCTCGAATAGATCGGCTTTTATTTCTAGACATGTTGATGTCCCTTAACTTGTAGCGCAATTGATTTTTTTGATAAAACAAACAAAAAGAAAAGTTAGTAGAACTAATAAGAAAAATGCAATAACAAAAACAACTAACACCAATTGCCAATCCCCGGCAACGGCGCCAAAAACTTGTTGCGCGTATTGAGTGCTCCGCAATTGTGCAAGTATACACGTCGCAAGTAATAGAGTGATCTGAGTATCGAGTATCGTCTCTACAGGGATTGGTTTGGGCCACTTTGCTTTAGTTATTGCACTATAAAAGTAAAAGCACAATTGATAATTGTAGGAGTTCTAACTAACGAATAAAATAAAAGAGCAATTAAATAAAGATGTAATCAAATGAGAGGGAATAGGCCAGGTTATCGTGAGTTGTGGAGTGATGATCGAATGGTTCGTCGTGGTGATTGAGTAGCAGCCGGATTGCCAGGGCAATTCTGTTACGATTACCTTGCCGATTGCCAGGGCAATTTGGTTGCTACTCAATCACCACGACCATTCGATCATCACTCCAAAACTCATAATAACCTGGCCTATTCCCTCTCATTTGATTACATCTTTATTTAATTGCTCTTTTATTTTATTCGTTAGTTAGAACTCCTACAATTATCAATTGTGCTTTTACTTTTATAGTGCAATAACTAAAGCAAAGTGGCCCAAACCAATCCCTGTAGAGACGATACTCGATACTCAGATCACTCTATTACTTGCGACGTGTATACTTGCACAATTGCGGAGCACTCAATACGCGCAACAAGTTTTTGGTGCCGTTGCCGGGGGATTGGCAATTGGTGTTAGTTGTTTTTGTTATTGCATTTTTCTTATTAGTTCTACTAACTTTTTTTTGTTTGTTTTATCAAAAAAATCAAGCGCGCTACAAGTTAAGGGACATCAACATGTCGGGAAATAAAAGCCGATCTATTCGAGAGTTGATGTGGGAAGAAAGGAATCAATCCACTCAAGAATTTCTTACACCCTTCGATGATTACCTATACCAACTAAGAAAAGCCCAAAAAGCCTATACTATGGAAAAATCTTGTGCTATGTGTGGAGAACATCATGTGTTTGAAAATTGCCCTCACATTTTCGGTGCATATGACTATATGGAGGACCATAGATGGAACCAACGGCAAAATTCTTCATGGTATGATCAAAAAGATCAAAAATTTTTTTACCATGAAAATTTTGCCGCAGCAACAGATATGCCATGGCAATATAGTCATTTTCAAGAACATTCAAATTCCTTGGAGGAAACATTGCTAGCTTCCTTGGCTAGACTTGACGGATCAATTGAAGAGATTCGAGAGCTATCAAAGAAAATGGATGCGAGGATAGCTCAATGGGATGCAACCTTGGGGGATTCAGAAGATCAATTGAGGAGAACATCATGTTCTATGTGTGGAGAACATCATGTGTTTGAAAATTGCCCTCACATTTTCGGTGCATATGACTACATGGAGGACCAACCGAGAAAAGCCCAAAAAGCCTATACCGTGGAAAACTCTTGTTCTATGTGTGGAGAACATCATTTGTTTGAAAATTGCCCTCACATTTTTAGTGCATATGACTACATGGAGGACCATAGATGGAATCAACGACAAAATTCTTCATGGTATTGCCAGGGCAATTCTACCGTGTTGCCTGGTCGGTTGCCAGGGCAATTCCCCCGCGTTGTCTGATCAGATTGCCTGGGCAATGCTCCAGCGATTGCCTGGGCAATTAAGAATGGGTCGATTGCCTGGGCAACTGAGCATTCACTTCCAAAGTTCGGCGAAGCGTTCTTCAATAATTCCTCGTTATTCTTAACGCGAAATACTGTTAATTGCACACGTCTTGATAATACATCCCTGCGTGAATCAAGGGTGAACAACAACCAATCTTGCGCTCCTCTTAGCCGTTGAAATTCGTAACTTATCCTTAAGCTGAATTAGTCTTCACCAACTTCTGTTTGTATGAAAACCATGCTCATTCGTTTCTTGAATCTAACTCTCCCAATATTAGATAAATGTGTGATTGAATTCCGAGATCCTTTCCCAATTCACTCGTAAACAATGTTAAGAACCAAGAATGAACAAACTTTGAAAATTGAATTGCAACTCAAAAACCTAAACAAAATCCAAAAGATTTCACAACCACAAAAATACAATAACCCTAACCAATCAAGTTAGTTCATGGTTGGGTTCAAAAGATATACAAAGAATAATCCCCAAACCATGAATCTAATGGAAGCAAAGAAGAAGAAGAAGAAATCGATTAGCCATCTTTGGAAACTCTCATCTCCAATCGAACTCTCCCCCTTTGCTCTCCCAATCGAACTCTCTCCCCCTTGCTCTCTCTCTTGTCAAAATCTCTTCATTCTTCTCTCTCCAAAGTTGCGTTAACCTCTCAATTTATAGGAGATGATCTGATCAGTTTGTTTGTTGATAGGAGAGGTTGGATTTTGTTGGAGTTGGATTTGCATTAGAGTTGGATTGAGTTGGAATTCCATTGAGATAAGATCCTAATCCAATTTAAACTCTTAAATTCTGCAGATTATGTTGTTGATAAGGATGAGTTTAAGTTGGAATTGAATTGGATAAAAGAGATAATTAATCTCTCTTATCTTTATCCTTAAACTCCTCATAAAACTCTTGGAATTTAATCTCCCTTTGAATCTCCAATTCTTCTAGGATTTATCTTCTTCCACGTCATATTAGGCTTTATCTAGTCATCAATTCTTGTCCCACATCATCTTATCCATTATCGACAATTGCCCTGGCAACTAGCTCGGCATAACCTTCATGCACTGCCCTGGCAACTGCTTCAGCATCTCCTTCATGCACTGCCCTGGCAACTGCGTCGGCATCTCCTTCTTGTATTGCCCTGGCTACTGGTTCTAGCCTTGCTTTGGCAACTGATTCTGCATACACAAAAACACACCAAAACAGTATCTTTTTCCACAAAACCACCAAGTTATGTAATCAAGCTCAACGGTGGAAAGAAACACAAATTAATGCATGAATGACTAATTATGCAACTAATATGAGCCTAAGTCTAACAATAATATGAGTAAAAAGGGTAATAAAAATAGTACTTTTGAACACTTAACAATGTCCCTGTGGGTTGAAAGTGTACCCGGTTGTTATTGTACCCGATTGTTAATGTACCGCGATTATGATTGTATCGCTATTCCAGTTGAGATGGCTTGAAGTGTTGGGTTACCACTTGTTAAATCCGTTTATCGGATGAACTCTTTTGTTAGTGGACTTGTTAATGATCACTTGAAAGCCAATATAATTGTTAATGTATCATTGAAATGTTTTTGTTGTATAATATGATTTGTTCTCCTTAAGCTTTGCATTTGGTAGTAATGCGTGGGAAGACTTAAGTGGAGGGTTAGCAATGTGACTTGCTGTTGATTAATGATACATGAAGCATATGGTTTAATATGCTGGTTTTAGTGACGTAAAGTGCATGTTTAAAAAGAGGCATAATGATGTCTTAAAGGATGATGTTAAGTAAATGGTTTTAAATGCATTGATGGTGGTTGTTTTTGAGCTTTCCTCACTAAGCCTTGTGTGCTTTGTTGCGCGTAATAAGTGCTTAGCAATTGTGCAAGTGTACAAGTCGCAAGTTATAGTATAAAAGATATCGTCTCCACAGGGGTTGGTGCCACTTCAAGAATCTAATCTCTTGCACTGTAAAAAGTAAAAGAAACACAAGTAGAAGATTGTAGGAGTTTAACTAACAACTAAACTAGAAAGCAATAAAGTAAAAGAATAGATGACATCAAATGAGAGAGAATAAGCCAGGTTATCGTGAGTTGAGGTGTGATAGCCGATTGGATCGCCTTGGTAAAGGAGTGCAAGGGCAACTCAGTTGCCGTGGCAACTTGTACAGCGGGGTAGCCTTGGTAACTAATCGGTGGTTGCCTGTGCGACTGGCTGGGCAACTACTAGGGCGTCTGGGCATCAACTTCTTATCCCTAAGTCGAAACTCTAGCTACTTGTGCATGCCTTGATAATACATCCTTGAGTGAATCAAGGGTGAACAACAACCAATCTTGCGCTCCTCTTAGCCGTTGAAATCCTTAACTTATTCCTAAGCCAGATTAATCTTCACCATCAATAGATTGAATAAAGACCATACTCATTCATTTCTTGAATCTAACTCTCCCGATATTAGATAAATAGATGAAGTTACGAGATCCTCTCCCAATTCACTCGCAAAAAAAAAAGAACCAAGAATGAATAAACCTTGGATAGAAAGTGCAAACTCTTATTACCTAAACAAAATCCAATTGTTTCTCACAACCACAAAACACAATAACCATACCCAAATAGATTTAGTTCATGGCTAGGTTCCAAAGAAACACAAGATAAAGAATTCCTAGCATAAACGTAATTGAACAAGAAAGAAAAAGATGAAGAATGGATGGAGCTTTGTCGAAATCTCCCTTGCCCTTGATCTTGTCATAAATTCTCTCCTCTCTCCTCCTTGAAGTTGTCGAAATTCCTCTCCCCTCCTCTTTGGAGTTGACGGCATGGTCCTTAATTTATAGGGCTAGGTCAAAGTCTTTTTTGAGGAGGAAGTTAAGTTGGAATTAAATTATCTTTAAAGAATATAATTCTTTATTTTATTTAAATTCCTTCTAGAACTTCTCCTATCTTCTTGGGATTTAAATTCTTTTTAACCTATTCATGGAAATCAAACTCCTTTGGGATTTAGCTTTGTTCCACGTCATCTTGGGCTTATCTAGTCATCAATTTCGACTACCATATCATCTTATTCCTTGTCGAAAATTGCCCTGGCAACTAGCTCGACATCTCCTTCATGCATTGCCCTGGCAACTAGCTCGGCATCTCCTTCATGCATTGCCTTGGCAAATGGTTCCAGCCTTGCTTTGGCAAGTGATTATGCACACATACACAAAACACACCAAAGCAACATCTTTTCCCACAAAAGTCACCATGTTATGTAATCAAGCTCAACGATGGAAAGAAACATGAATTAATGCATGAATGGCTAATTATGCAACTAATATGAGCCTAAGTCTAACAATAATATGAGTAAAAAGGGTAATAAAAATAGTACTTTTGAACACTTATCACACCCCCAAACTCGAACTATTGCTTGTCCTCAAGCAATGCAAACTAACAATTACCTACCAAGACTTTAATCATCAAAGGCATGCTTCAAACTTGAATTCAAACCTCGGAACCGTGGCACAAAGTATGATCACCTTTTAATTTTTCAGATAGCACAAAAATTACCCAGAACCAAACTATAATGCTCGTGACAATGTGTGTGCGTAGTTGTGTACAAGTTGATTTTCAAGATTCTATATGAACAATAGGCTTTTATCAATTTAATTACCGGGGCATTTATTTTTATTTTCATTAGAGCCAATTAAAGGCACCTCTAGCAAAGTAAGCAATTTCTCATTTTATTTTAGTCGACTAGAGCCAGTTTCGGGCACCTCTAGCAAGAAATTAACTTTTAATTTTCAATTTTAAATTTACCCAAATTTTAAGCAACCTAAGTTCACTAAGTTTCTTTCAATCAACAAGCCACAACCATGTAAAAAAATTCAGCGTCATAGTAAAATTCTAAGTTCTTTTCATGCAATCCTAAAATTAAAGGTTCTTTCAATTAAGTGCAGTGGCAAAAATTCATCATTGGATATTCAACAAGTCTTAAGCAATTAAATCCAATCAAAGGCATGACAATTAACATATGCAACCTATATGTGATTTCTAAAGATGAATGCAACTAAACATGGAACTAACTAGAAACCAACCCCCCCAAACTCGAGAGAAGCATTGTCCTCAATGCATGTAAAAGTGAAACAAAATTTAAAAGAAACTAAATGAAATGAGTTAGTCGGAGAGGTCGTCACCTTGAGTGATAAGTTTTCTTCGTTCCGTTTGCTTGATTCATATTCTGGTCGGTGGTTGAATGCTTGTGGCTGGTACCGTGTGAATAGCATTGCTTTGATTTGATCCATGTTTGCCGATGCAGGTTCACTTGCCTGGGCATCAGTAGTTACCGGGGCATTCTCTATTGTGGTTGCCGTGGCATTCTCTGTTGTGGTTGTCGTGGCAAGTAGTCGGCAGTGAATTTCCTTTGCATGGTGGTTGTGAGTCTTGTTGTGGAAAAGAAAAAAAAAACAAAGAAAATTCGAAACTAAAGATAATGAAGAAAAATAAAATAAAATATCTCCTAAAAATAAAAATGAAAATAAAAAGAAAGAAAATATTGAAAGGAGAGCATGCTCATGCATCTCCTAAATTGACCACTTCTTTGTTACGTTCCACGTGGGCACCGTTGTAGTGCTTCAATCTTTGTCCATTAACTTTGAATTCATGTTCGTCAGTGATGGACTTGATTATCACGACACCATGGGAGAATGGTTTGACAACTTCGAGTGGTCCCGACCATCTTGATTTCAGTTTTCCCAGGAAAAGTTTTAGCCGAGAATTGAATAAGAGAACTAGTTGCCCTGGCATGAATTGTCGCGGCAATAGTTTCTTGTCATGCCATTGCTTTTTTTTTCTCATTGTAAATTCGTGCATTGTTATAGGCAAGTGCACGAAATTCTTCTATCTCGTTGAGGTCCAACAAACGCTTTTTTCCGGCACTTTCCCAATCCATATTCATGATCTTGATTGCCCAATATGCCTTGTGTTCAATTTCCACCGGTAGATGGCATGTTTTGCCATAGACAAGTCGGAAGGGGGACATACCTAAGGGTGTTTTGAATGCAGTGCGATATGCCCAAAGTCGTCATCTAGTCTTGCTGACTAATCCTTCCTCTGAGATTTTACAACTTTCTCGAGTATACCCTTCAATTCTCGGTTGGAAATTTCTGCTTGCCCATTGGTTTGTGGGTGATATGCCGTGGCAATCTTGTGAGATACACCAAAGTGTTGTAACATCTTGGCGATGAGTTTGTTGTCGAAGTGCTTGCCGCGGATGCGTGTTTCTCAAAATGTACTCCATAGGGTGAAGAATGACATTGCGGAGTACATTCTCGCTTCTCCTCTTCGAGACACATCGGTGTATAACCTGATCAGATATTGTTTAAACAAAAAGGCTCGTCCCAAAAAGTAATGCTTAGCATCATGGCGAACCGCTTCTTCCCTTGGTGAGTAAGGCCATAATGTAAAATACCACAAACAAGGAAATTAACTAAATACGCATACGATGTATTGCCGAGGCATGTCTTCTTTGTGGCGATTGCTCCCAAGATTGCCGAGGCGTGTGCGCCTAGAGTTGCCACGGCATGCGCGTCAAGGGTTGCCGAGGCATGTGCTGCTGTGGCGACTGCTCCCAAGATTGCCGAGGCGTGTGTGCCTAGAGTGGCCGCGGCATGCGCGTCAAGGGTTGTCGAGGCATGCACATCCATGGTTACCGACGCGTCAAGAGTTGCCGAGGCGTGCGCATCCATGGTTGCCGAGGCGTGCATATCCATGGTTACCGAGGCAACTAACAGTTGCTCATCCGAGAATACATCGTATATCTCTTAATTCGCGTCCTCCTCCCTATTGCGTTCTAAACGTGATAAATGATCGGTCACTTGATTTTCTATTCCTTTCATGTCCTTAATTTCAATATCAAACTCTTGTAAAAGCAATATCCAACGAATCAAACGGGGTTTGGCATCCTTTTTAGCAAATAGATACTTAATTGCCGAATGGTCCGTATGGACAATTACCTTTGTACCAATCAAATAGGATCGGAACTTGTCCAATGCAAAAACTATGGCTAGTAACTCTTTCTCCGTTGTTGTGTAATTCACTTGAGCACTATTAAGAGTTTTACTAGCGTAGTATATCACATGAAATGTCTTACTTGTGCGTTGGCCTAGCACTGCTCCTAATGCGAAATCACTTGCATCACACATAAGCTCAAAAGACAGCGTCCAATCTGGTGGGACGACAATGGGTCTTTGAGGCAAGCTTTTCCTTTAGGGTTTCAATGCTTGGGTGCAAGAATCGTCTAAATTGAAGGCTTTATCCTGTTCAAGCAAATTGCACAAGGGTTTAGTAATCTTAGAAAAATTATGAATGAACCTCCTGTAAAAACTTGCATGTCCAAGAAAGCTTCAGATTCCTTTAATCGAACTTGGTGAGGGTAATCTCTCGATCACGTCTACCTTGGCTTTGTCTACTTCAATTCCCTTGGATGAAATCTTTTGGCCGAGCACTATTCCTTCATCTACCATAAAATGACACTTCTCCCAATTAAGGACTAAGTCAGTTTCTTCACATCTTGCCAACACCTTTTCTAAATTGCTGAGGCAACTGTCGAAGTCATTACCAAAAATGGAAAAATCATCCATGAAGATCTCAAGGAAGTCTTCGACCATATCTGAAAAGAGTGCCATCATGCATCTTTGGAAGGTTGCCGGGGCGTTACACAATCCGAACGGCATCCTTCAGAAAGCATAAGTACCGTATGGGCATGTGAAGGTTGTCTTTTCTTGATCTTCAGGTGCTATGGCAATTTGATTGTAACCTGAATAACCATCAAGAAAACAATAAAAGGGTTTACCTGCAAGACGGTCAAGCATTTGATCAATAAAGGGTAATGGGAAGTGATCTTTCCTAGTGGCTTTGTTTAGCTTTCAATAATCCATACAAACCCTCTAACCGGTCACAGTCCTGGTTGGAATGAGTTCATTTTTTCATTACTTACCACCGTTATACCTCCTTTTTTGGTACAGTTGTACCAAACTTACCCATGTACTACCAAAAATAGGGTATATGATGCCGCTTCAAGCCACTTGATGATTTCTTTCATTACAACCCCTTTCATGGCATGATTCAGTCTCCTCTGGGCCTCAATCGAAGGTTTGTGATCATCTTCCAACAAAATCTTGTGCATGCACACTGCAGGGCTAATTCTCTTCAAGTCGGCAATTGTCCACCCTATTGCCTTCTTGTGTAGCATCAATATTTTGATCAGCTTCTTTTCCTGCTTCAGCTGTAACTTAGAGGAAATAATTACAAGCAATGTATTATCGGTTCCCAAGTAAGCATATTTTAGTTACCTTGGCAACTGCTTCAACTCAAGAATCGGTAGTTGTTCAATGGATGGCTTTTCAAGTTTACCTTCCTTACCTGAATAATCCAGTGGTTCAAAGTATGTACCGTCGATTGACTAACCAATTTGCCACTTCTTGTTGTTCCTCATCGATCAGTTCTTCATACTCCTCAGGTTCCTCTTGATCGATAATGTAGTTGCCGAGGCAACTAAATTCCTCGTCGAAGTTAAATTCTGCGGTGGCATGAAGAAGTTGGCATTCTTCTGGATCATCAGCATGCCTTAGTGTTTGGAGCACATCTAGTTTAACTTGCTGGTCATTCACCCTTATTGTGAGTTCTCCCTTTTCAATATCGATCAAGGTTCTCCCTGTTGCTAGGAAGGGTCTCACGAGAATGATAGGTGTATGTTCATTTGCTTCACAATCCAAAATAATAAAGTCAGCGGGAAAAATAAATTTATCAACTTTTACCAGTATGTCTTTGATTTTTCCCTTTGGATGCTCATAGGATCTGTCGGCTAGCTGTAGCATAACTGTTGTAGGTCTTGCCTTCCTGATTCCTAGTTTATGGGAAAACTGATTTAGGCATCAAGTTTATGCTTGCTTCAAGGTCGCATAATGCTTTCCCGACATAGTGGTTTCCAATGGAACAAGGTATTGTGACACTTTCGGGATCCTTCAACTTGGGTGGCATGCGATTGTACAACATGGCCATGCATCCCTCTGTTGCGGCAACTGTTTCAAACTCTTCTAGCCTTGTTCTCTTGGACACAATGTCTTTAAGAAACTTGGCATAGTTCAAAGATTTGTTCAATTGCTTCAACAAATGGCAAGTTGATGTGGACTTGCTTTAGGATATCAAGAAACTTTTTGAATTGATATTCTTGCTTTTGTCGCTTCAACCTTTGTGGGAATGGTGGTGGAAGTCGGATATCTTCGATCCTTTCATTGGTCTAGAACCTGATTGACGACATTGCCGAGGCATGCTTATCGCTGGTTGCCGCGGCAATTCCTGGTTCAGTATCTGAGGCTTTACCGCTGAGTTTGTCTTGATCTTTTTGTGGAGTTTTGTTTGATGAACGAGCTTGAGCCTCTTTAAGTTATTGGCCACTTCTAGTGGTGATCGCCTTACATTGCTCATGGCCAGTCCCTCTTGTGACTTCTGTATCGATAGGTAAACCTCCTTGCGGTCTAGTATTCAGGTTTTGAGCAAATTGTCTGACTTGATTTTCCAATGATTTGATTGCCACCTCTTGGTTTTGCAATCTCATCTCGGTCCTGTTAATAAAAGCATCAGTTCTTTTTATGAAGTTACTATTCTCAGCCATATAAGATTCAGTTTTTAACATAAAAGCATTGAGAGAATTTTCCAAAGAACTAGATGTTGTCGGTTGTTGCTGCGACAACTATTGCCGTGGCATATTCTGCTGGAATCCCGATGCTTGTGCATTCTGGTTGTTCTGGTTTAGAGCATTATTGGGATTACTCCATAAAAAATTCGGGTGCTTCTTCCAAGCTGGATTGTATGTATTGGACATCACATTGTTGTTCCGATTGTAATTCCCCACATAAAAGCTAGATTCCGGTTTCTGCATACATTTAGAAGAATCATGGTTACCACCACATAACTTACAAAAGGAATCCATTACCTTGACCTCATGTGTTTTGTTTGGTTTCTGCATGTTATGGACCATCTTGGTTAGAGTGGCCAATTGTGCCGAAATTGAGTCTGATGATCCAGTTCATGTATTGTGGCTTGGCGTCTAACTCCTCCTCTTCTAGCAGATGGGAATTGATAATCATTCTTGGCAAGCCTATTTAGAATTTGTATTGCTTCCTCCGGTGACTTATCTAGGAGTATGCCATTTGTCGAGGCATCTAGCATCATCCTTGTTGGTGTATTCACAGTGTTGTAAAACATTGTTACTTGTGTCCACACTGGGAATTCGTGTAGGGGCATTTGTGTAGAAGTTCTCTATGTCGCTCCCAAGCCTCGTACATGGATTCATCATCTGCCTGCCGAAAAGAAGTAATTTCGTTACAAAGCCTATCAGTCAAATTTGTAGGATTAAATCAAGCAAGGAAATCACGACAAAGATCGGTCCAAGATCGTATTGATTCGCCAGGAATACTATTCAACCATGCTTTCTCCCTATCCCCCAGTGAATAGGGGAATATCTTAGTCGTAAAACATAGGGGGTGACTCCTTGCATTTTGAATGAGTTGCAAATCTCGAGGAAAGGTTTAAGATGTTGTCGTGCATCTTCAGTTGCTGAGCCGCCAAATTGACCAATTTTGTTGATCATATTAAACATCACCGGTTTCAACTCAAAGTGGTCGGCTTCAATTTTAGGCGTGACAACTCCTGGATTAAGTCTATCAAGATCTTCTTCAAGATAGTCTCGAATAGTTCTATTTCGTGCAATAATCACTCCTCCTCCTGCTGGAACATCTTGATTCATATTGCCGTCTTGATTAGCCATTGCTACTCTTAACCTTCGTCTAAGTCTTTGCAAGGTTCGTTCGATTTCTGGATCAAAGGGATATTCTGGTGTAATGGGTCTCATACAGTCATATACCAATGCAAAACCAAAGTTTGTTAGCCCTTTGAATCTTAAACAAGAAAAATAAAAAGTGCAAGAAAATAAAAACAAAGTTGCTATTGCCAATCCCGACAACGCGGCGCCAAAATCTTGTTCTTGCGTAATAAGTGCTTCATAATTGTGCAAGTGTACATGTCGCAAGTTATAGTATAAAGATATCGTCTCCACATGGATTGGTGCCACTTCAAGAATCTAATCTCTTGCATTGTAAAAAGTAAAAGAACACAAGTATAAGATTGTAGGAGTTTAACTAACAACTAAACTAGAAAGCAATAAAGTAAAAGAATAGATGAAATCAAATGAAGAGAATAGGCCAAGTTATCGCGAGTTGAGGTGTGATAGCCGATTGGATCGTCTTGGTAAAGGAGTGCAAGGGAAACTCAGTTGCCGTGGTAACTTGCACAATGGGGTTGCCTTGGCAACTAATCGGTGGTTGCATGGGCGACTGGCTGGGCAACTACTAGGCGTCTGGGCAGCAACTTCAAGGTTTGGCGGGCGTTCTTCAATGGTTTCTTCTTATCACTAAGTCAAAACTCTAGCTAATTATGCATGCGTTGATAATACATCCCTGCGTGAATCAAGGGTTAACAACAACCAAACTTGCGCTCCTCTTAGCCGTTAAAATCCTTAACTTATTCTTAAGCCGGATTAATCTTCACCATCAATAGATTGAATAAAGAACATACTCATTCGTTTCTTGAATCTAACTCTCCCGATATTAGATAAATAGATGAAATTCTGAGATCCTCTCCCAATTCACTCAAAACAAGAATAAGAACCAATAATGAATAAACCTTGAATAGAAAGTGCAAACTCTTATTACCTAAACAAAATCTAATTGTTTCTCACAACCACAAAACACAATAACCATAGCCAAATAGATTTAGTTCATGGCTAGGTTCCAAAGAAACACAAGATAAAGAATTCCTAGCATAAACCTAATTGAACAAGAAAGAAAAAGATGAAGAATGGATGGAGCTTTGTCGAAATCTCCCTTGCCCTTGATCTTGTCTAAAATTCTCTCCTCTCTCCTCCTTGAAGTTGTCAAAATTCCTCTCCCCCCTCTTTGGAGTTGACGGCATGGTCCTTAATTTATAGGGCTAGGTCAAAGTCTTTTTTTGAGGAGGAAGTTAAGTTGGAATTAAATTATCTTTAAAGAATATAATTCTTTATTTTATTTAAATTCCTTCTAGAACTTTTCCTATCTTCTTGGGATTTAATTTCTTTTTAACCTATTCATGGAAATCAAACTCCTTTGGGATTTAGCTTTGTTCCACGTCATCTTGGGCTTATCTAGTCATCAATTTTGACTACCATATCATCTTATTCCTTGTCAAAAATTGCCCAGCAACTAGCTCGACATCTCCTTCATGCATTGCCACAGCAACTAGCTCGACATCTCCTTCATGCATTGCCTTGGCAAATGGTTCCAGCCTTGCTTTGGCAAGTGATTATGCACACATACACAAAACACACCAAAGCAACATCTTTTCCCACAAAAGTCACCATGTTATGTAATCAAGCTCAACGATGGAAAGAAACATGATTAATGCATGAATGGCTAATTATGCAACTAATATGAGCCTAAGTCTAACAATAATATGAGTAAAAAGGGTAATAAAAATAGTACTTTTGAACACTTATCACACCCCCAAACTCGAACTATTGCTTGTCCTCAAGCAATGCAAACTAACAATTACCTACCAAGACTTTAATCATCAAAGGCATGCTTCAAACTTGAATTCAAACCTCGGAACCGTGGCACAAAGTATGATCACCTTTTAATTTTTTCGGATAGCACAAAAAATTACCCGAACCAAACTATAATGCTCGTGACAATGTGTGTGCGTAGTTGTGTACAAGTTGATTTTCAAGATTCTATATGAACAATAGGCTTTTATCAATTTAATTACCGGGCATTTATTTTTATTTTCATTAGAGCCAATTAAAGGCACCTCTAGCAAAGTAAGCAATTTCTCATTTTATTTTAGTCGACTAGAGCCAGTTTCGGGCACCTCTAGCAAGAAATTAACTTTTAATTTTCAATTTTAAATTTACCCAAATTTTAAGCAACCTAAGTTCACTAAGTTTCTTTCAATCAACAAGCCACAACCATGTAAAAAAATTCAGCGTCATAGTAAAATTCTAAGTTCTTTTCATGCAATCCTAAAATTAAAGGTTCTTTCAATTAAGTGCAGTGGCAAAAATTCATCATTGGATATTCAACAAGTCTTAAGCAATTAAATCCAATCAAAGGCATGACAATTAACATATGCAACCTATATGTGATTTCTAAAGATGAATGCAACTAAACATGGAACTAACTAGAAACCAACCCCCCCAAACTCGAGAGAAGCATTGTCCTCAATGCATGTAAAAG
Organism: Hibiscus mutabilis; assembly: GCA_019671005.1. Classification (NCBI taxonomy): domain Eukaryota; kingdom Viridiplantae; phylum Streptophyta; class Magnoliopsida; order Malvales; family Malvaceae; genus Hibiscus; species Hibiscus mutabilis. The sequence continues at coordinate 42,521,089 of CM033731.1, forward strand.
TGAAACAAAATTTAAAAGAAACTAAATGAAATGAGTTAGTCGGAGAGGTCGTCACCTTGAGTGATAAGTTTTCTTCGTTCCGTTTGCTTGATTCATATTCTGGTCGGTGGTTGAATGCTTGTGGCTGGTACCGTGTGAATAGCATTGCTTTGATTTGATCCATGTTTGCCGATGCAGGTTCACTTGCCTGGGCATCAGTAGTTACCGGGGCATTCTCTATTGTGGTTGCCGTGGCATTCTCTGTTGTGGTTGTCGTGGCAAGTAGTCGGCAGTGAATTTCCTTTGCATGGTGGTTGTGAGTCTTGTTGTGGAAAAGAAAAGAAAACAAAGAAAATTCGGAAACTAAAGATAATGAAGAAAAATAAAATAAAATATCTCCTAAAAATAAAAATGAAAATAAAAAGAAAGAAAATATTGAAAGGAGAGCATGCTCATGCATCTCCTAAATTGACCACTTCTTTGTTACGTTCCACGTGGGCACCGTTGTAGTGCTTCAATCTTTGTCCATTAACTTTGAATTCATGTTCGTCAGTGATGGACTTGATTATCACGACACCATGGGAGAATGGTTTGACAACTTCGAGTGGTCCCGACCATCTTGATTTCAGTTTTCCCAGGAAAAGTTTTAGCCGAGAATTGAATAAGAGAACTAGTTGCCCTGGCATGAATTGTCGCGGCAATAGTTTCTTGTCATGCCATTGCTTTTTTTTTCTCATTGTAAATTCGTGCATTGTTATAGGCAAGTGCACGAAATTCTTCTATCTCGTTGAGGTCCAACAAACGCTTTTTTCCGGCACTTTCCCAATCCATATTCATGATCTTGATTGCCCAATATGCCTTGTGTTCAATTTCCACCGGTAGATGGCATGTTTTGCCATAGACAAGTCGGAAGGGGGACATACCTAAGGGTGTTTTGAATGCAGTGCGATATGCCCAAAGTGCGTCATCTAGTCTTGCTGACTAATCCTTCCTACAGGGATTTACAACTTTCTCGAGTATACCCTTCAATTCTCGGTTGGAAATTTCTGCTTGCCCATTGGTTTGTGGGTGATATGCCGTGGCAATCTTGTGAGATACACCAAAGTGTTGTAACATCTTGGCGATGAGTTTGTTGTCGAAGTGCTTGCCGCGGTACGTGTTTCTCCAAAATGTACTCCATAGGGTGAAGAATGACATTGCCGGAGTACATTCTGCTTCTCCTCTTCAGAGACACATCGGTGTATAACCTGATCTGTATATTGTTTAAACAAAAAAGGCTCGTCCCAAAAGTAATGCTTAGCATCATGGCAGAACCGCTTCTTCCCTTGGTGAGTAAGGCCATAATGTAAAATACCACAAACAAGGAAATTAACTAAATACGCATACCAGTGTATTGCCGAGGCATGTGCTGCTGTGGCGATTGCTCCCAAGATTGCCGAGGCGTGTGCGCCTAGAGTTGCCACGGCATGCGCGTCAAGGGTTGCCGAGGCATGTGCTGCTGTGGCGACTGCTCCCAAGATTGCCGAGGCGTGTGTGCCTAGAGTGGCCGCGGCATGCGCGTCAAGGGTTGTCGAGGCATGCACATCCATGGTTACCGACGCGTCAAGAGTTGCCGAGGCGTGCGCATCCATGGTTGCCGAGGCGTGCATATCCATGGTTACCGAGGCAACTAACAGTTGCTCATCCGAGAATACATCGTATATCTCTTAATTCGCGTCCTCCTCCCTATTGCGTTCTAAACGTGATAAATGATCGGTCACTTGATTTTCTATTCCTTTCATGTCCTTAATTTCAATATCAAACTCTTGTAAAAGCAATATCCAACGAATCAAACGGGGTTTGGCATCCTTTTTAGCAAATAGATACTTAATTGCCGAATGGTCCGTATGGACAATTACCTTTGTACCAATCAAATAGGATCGGAACTTGTCCAATGCAAAAACTATGGCTAGTAACTCTTTCTCCGTTGTTGTGTAATTCACTTGAGCACTATTAAGAGTTTTACTAGCGTAGTATATCACATGAAATGTCTTACTTGTGCGTTGGCCTAGCACTGCTCCTAATGCGAAATCACTTGCATCACACATAAGCTCAAAAGACAGCGTCCAATCTGGTGGGACGACAATGGGTGCTGAGGCAAGCTTTTCCTTTAGGGTTTCGAATGCTTGGGTGCAAGAATCGTCTAAATTGAAGGCTTTATCCTGTTCAAGCAAATTGCACAAGGGTTTAGTAATCTTAGAAAAATTATGAATGAACCTCCTGTAAAAACTTGCATGTCCAAGAAAGCTTCAGATTCCTTTAATCGAACTTGGTGAGGGTAATCTCTCGATCACGTCTACCTTGGCTTTGTCTACTTCAATTCCCTTGGATGAAATCTTTTGGCCGAGCACTATTCCTTCATCTACCATAAAATGACACTTCTCCCAATTAAGGACTAAGTCAGTTTCTTCACATCTTGCCAACACCTTTTCTAAATTGCTGAGGCAACTGTCGAAGTCATTACCAAAAATGGAAAAATCATCCATGAAGATCTCAAGGAAGTCTTCGACCATATCTGAAAAGAGTGCCATCATGCATCTTTGGAAGGTTGCCGGGGCGTTACACAATCCGAACGGCATCCTTCAGAAAGCATAAGTACCGTATGGGCATGTGAAGGTTGTCTTTTCTTGATCTTCAGGTGCTATGGCAATTTGATTGTAACCTGAATAACCATCAAGAAAACAATAAAAGGGTTTACCTGCAAGACGGTCAAGCATTTGATCAATAAAGGGTAATGGGAAGTGATCTTTCCTAGTGGCTTTGTTTAGCTTTCAATAATCCATACAAACCCTCTAACCGGTCACAGTCCTGGTTGGAATGAGTTCATTTTTTTTCATTACTTACCACCGTTATACCTCCTTTTTTGGTACAGATTGTACCAAACTTACCCATGTACTACCAAAAATAGGGTATATGATGCCGGCTTCAAGCCACTTGATGATTTCTTTCATTACAACCCCTTTCATGGCATGATTCAGTCTCCTCTGGGCCTCAATCGAAGGTTTGTGATCATCTTCCAACAAAATCTTGTGCATGCACACTGCAGGGCTAATTCTCTTCAAGTCGGCAATTGTCCACCCTATTGCCTTCTTGTGTAGCATCAATATTTTGATCAGCTTCTTTTCCTGCTCAGGCTGTAACTTAGAGGAAATAATTACAAGCAATGTATTATCGGTTCCCAAGTAAGCATATTTTAGTTACCTTGGCAACTGCTTCAACTCAAGAATCGGTAGTTGTTCAATGGATGGCTTTTCAAGTTTACCTTCCTTACCTGAATAATCCAGTGGTTCAAAGTATGTACCTGGTCGACTGACTAACCAATTTGCCACTTCTTGTTGTTCCTCATCGATCAGTTCTTCATACTCCTCAGGTTCCTCTTGATCGATAATGTAGTTGCCGAGGCAACTAAATTCCTCGTCGAAGTTAAATTCTGCGGTGGCATGAAGAAGTTGGCATTCTTCTGGATCATCAGCATGCCTTAGTGTTTGGAGCACATCTAGTTTAACTTGCTGGTCATTCACCCTTATTGTGAGTTCTCCCTTTTCAATATCGATCAAGGTTCTCCCTGTTGCTAGGAAGGGTCTCACGAGAATGATAGGTGTATGTTCATTTGCTTCACAATCCAAAATAATAAAGTCAGCGGGAAAAATAAATTTATCAACTTTTACCAGTATGTCTTTGATTTTTCCCTTTGGATGCTCATAGGATCTGTCGGCTAGCTGTAGCATAACTGTTGTAGGTCTTGCCTTCCTGATTCCTAGTTTATGGGAAAACTGATTTAGGCATCAAGTTTATGCTTGCTTCAAGGTCGCATAATGCTTTCCCGACATAGTGGTTTCCAATGGAACAAGGTATTGTGACACTTTCGGGATCCTTCAACTTGGGTGGCATGCGATTGTACAACATGGCCATGCATCCCTCTGTTGCGGCAACTGTTTCAAACTCTTCTAGCCTTGTTCTCTTGGACACAATGTCTTTAAGAAACTTGGCATAGTTCAGCATTTGTTCAATTGCTTCAACAAATGGCAAGTTGATGTGGACTTGCTTTAGGATATCAAGAAACTTTTTGAATTGATATTCTTGCTTTTGTCGCTTCAACCTTTGTGGGAATGGTGGTGGAAGTCGGATATCTTCGATCCTTTCATTGGTCTAGAACCTGATTGACGACATTGCCGAGGCATGCTTATCGCTGGTTGCCGCGGCAATTCCTGGTTCAGTATCTGAGGCTTTACCGCTGAGTTTGTCTTGATCTTTTTGTGGAGTTTTGTTTGATGAACGAGCTTGAGCCTCTTTAAGTTATTGGCCACTTCTAGTGGTGATCGCCTTACATTGCTCATGGCCAGTCCCTCTTGTGACTTCTGTATCGATAGGTAAACCTCCTTGCGGTCTAGTATTCGAGTTTTGAGCAAATTGTCCGACTTGATTTTCCAATGATTTGATTGCCACCTCTTGGTTTTGCAATCTCATCTCGGTCTGTTAATAAAAGCATCAGTTCTTTTTATGAAGTTACTATTCTCAGCCATATAAGATTGATTTTTAACATAAAAGCATTGAGAGAATTTTCCAAAGAACTAGATGTTGTCGGTTGTTGCTGCGACAACTATTGCCGTGGCATATTCTGCTGGAAATCCGATGCTTGTGCATTCTGGTTGTTACGTTTAGAGCATTATTGGGATTACTCCATAAAAAATTCGGTGCTTCTTCCAAGCTGGATTGTATGTATTGGACATCACATTGTTGTTCGATTGTAATTCCCACATAAAAGCTAGATTCCGGTTTCTGCATACATTTAGAAGAATCATGGTTACCACCACATAACTTACAAAAGGAATCCATTACCTTGACCTCATGTGTTTTGTTTGGTTTCTGCATGTTATGGACCATCTTGGTTAGAGTGGCCAATTGTGCCGAAATTGAGTCTGATGATCCAGTTCATGTATTGTGGCTTGGCGTCTAACTCCTCCTCTTCTAGCAGATGGGAATTGATAATCATTCTTGGCAAGCCTATTTAGAATTTGTATTGCTTCCTCCGGTGACTTATCTAGGAGTATGCCATTTGTCGAGGCATCTAGCATCATCCTTGTTGGTGTATTCACAGTGTTGTAAAACATTGTTACTTGTGTCCACACTGGGAATTCGTGTAGGGGCATTTGTGTAGAAGTTCTCTATGTCGCTCCCAAGCCTCGTACATGGATTCATCATCTGCCTGCCGAAAAGAAGTAATTTCGTTACAAAGCCTATCAGTCAAATTTGTAGGATTAAATCAAGCAAGGAAATCACGACAAAGATCGGTCCAAGATCGTATTGATTCGCCAGGAATACTATTCAACCATGCTTTCTCCCTATCCCCAGGAAATAGGGAATATCTTAGTCGTAAAACATAGGGGGTGACTCCTTGCATTTTGAATGAGTTGCAAATCTCGAGGAAAGGTTTAAGATGTTGTCGTGCATCTTCAGTTGCTGAGCCGCCAAATTGACCAATTTTGTTGATCATATTAAACATCACCGGTTTCAACTCAAAGTGGTCGGCTTCAATTTTAGGCGTGACAACTCCTGGATTAAGTCTATCAAGATCTTCTTCAAGATAGTCTCGAATAGTTCTATTTCGTGCAATAATCACTCCTCCTCCTGCTGGAACATCTTGATTCATATTGCCGTCTTGATTAGCCATTGCTACTCTTAACCTTCGTCTAAGTCTTTGCAAGGTTCGTTCGATTTCTGGATCAAAGGGATATTCTGGTGTAATGGGTCTCGCCCTGGTCATATACCAATGCAAAACCAAAGTTTGTTAGCCCTTTGAATCTTAAACAAGAAAAATAAAAAGTGCAAGAAAATAAAAACAAAGTTGCTATTGCCAATCCCGACAACGGCGCCAAAATCTTGTTGCGCGTAATAAGTGCTTCGCAATTGTGCAAGTGTACATGTCGCAAGTTATAGTATAAAAGATATCGTCTCCACATGGATTGGTGCCACTTCAAGAATCTAGTCTCTTGCACTGTAAAAAGTAAAAGAAACACAAGTATAAGATTGTAGGAGTTTAACTAACAACTAAACTAGAAAGCAATAAAGTAAAAGAATAGATGAAATCAAATGAAGAGAATAGGCCAAGTTATCGCGAGTTGAGGTGTGATAGCCGATTGGATCGTCTTGGTAAAGGAGTGCAAGGGAAACTCAGTTGCCGTGGTAACTTGCACAATGGGGTTGCCTTGGCAACTAATCGGTGGTTGCATGGGCGACTGGCTGGGCAACTACTAGGGCGTCTGGGCAGCAACTTCAAGGTTTGGCGGAGCGTTCTTCAATGGTTTCTTCTTATCACTAAGTCAAAACTCTAGCTAATTATGCATGCGTTGATAATACATCCCTGCGTGAATCAAGGGTTAACAACAACCAAACTTGCGCTCCTCTTAGCCGTTAAAATCCTTAACTTATTCTTAAGCCGGATTAATCTTCACCATCAATAGATTGAATAAAGAACATACTCATTCGTTTCTTGAATCTAACTCTCCCGATATTAGATAAATAGATGAAGTTACGAGATCCTCTCCCAATTCACTCGCAAACAAGAATAAGAACCAATAATGAATAAACCTTGAATAGAAAGTGCAAACTCTTATTACCTAAACAAAATCTAATTGTTTCTCACAACCACAAAACACAATAACCATAGCCAAATAGATTTAGTTCATGGCTAGGTTCCAAAGAAACACAAGATAAAGAATTCCTAGCATAAACCTAATTGAACAAGAAAGAAAAAGATGAAGAATGGATGGAGCTTTGTCGAAATCTCCCTTGCCCTTGATCTTGTCTAAAATTCTCTCCTCTCTCCCCCTTGGAGTTGTCAAAATTCCTCTCTATTCCTCCTTGGAGTTGACGGCTTGGTCCTTAATTTATAGGGCTAGGTCAAAGTCTTTTTTTAGGAGGAAGTTAAGTTGGAATTAAATTATCTTTAAAGAATATAATTCTTTATTTTATTTAAATTCCTTCTAGAACTTTTCATATCTTCTTGGGATTTAATTTCTCTTTAACCTCTTCATGGAAATCAAACTCCTTTGGGATTTAGCTTTGTTCCACGTCATCTTGGGCTTATCTAGTCATCAATTTTGACTACCATATAATCTTATTCCTTGTCAAAAATTGCCCAGGCAACTAGCTCGGCATCTCCTTCATGCATTGCCCTGGCAACTAGCTCGACATCTCCTTCATGCATTTCCCTGGCAACTGGTTCCAGCCTTGCTTTGGCAAGTGATTATGCACACACACACAAAAACACACCAAAGCAACATCTTTTCCCACAAAAATCACCAAGTTATGTAATCAAGCTCAACGATGGAAAGAAACATGAATTAATGCATGAATGGCTAATTATGCAACTAATATGAGCCTAAGTCTAACAATAATATGAGTAAAAAGGGTAATAAAAATAGTACTTTTGAACACTTATCATGCTTACGCTCTCATTGTCCATCAATGCAGATAATTGAGGTCTTGGAAGGCAACAAGATGTAAGGGGTTCTTGGCAAGACTTGTTTCCAAAGTATGTAGAGACTAGACTATAATGAATAAGGGCAATGGGGTACTTGTTGTGTTTTGGGAGATTTTTTGTGGAAATCCCTATTTTAGCATGTTTCTTTAGTTTCTCCTGGGTTGTAAATGGCCTTTAAAGATTGTTTTGATGCTTGTTTACCTTTTTGATATGTTGCTTGAATGGAAACTAGGATGCATGCCTATAGATTTTCTTTTATGCAAAGATGCCATGTTAGGTGCTAAGTTTGTGTAGTTTGGATGCTTGAGGTATGCCTTGTATGTTGGTATTGTATTTTAAGCATGTTAGGGTGGTTTGAGTATGCTTTTGGGATGAAAATACAACCAAATGTGACATTACAGTCCCATGCTTGTGGGATCGGTACGGGTCTTGTCCATTTCGATACGCCTAGGCAAATTTGACCTGGTCTACCGATACGAGGATGGGCGTTTCGATACGAGTTTTAGCCTCTGGAATTCACTTTTGCAACTTGAACCAGCGTATCGAAACACCTGAGAAACTATATTGGTACGGTTTAAAATATTTTAATAGTTTAGTATTTCAGTTAGGCGTATCGATACTGCTTGGTGGTATATCGAAATGGGGTGTTTCAAACCGTATTGATATGGGCTTATCTGTATCGGTACAGATGACCGTTTATTCTGTTAATGTCACTTTTGGACAGTTTTGTTTTCTTTGCATTTTAGTCCCTGGATCTTTCCAATGGAATTGTTTGTGATAGAATGATCAGATTGAGCTGAAATTTGAAATGAAAGATTAGAACCTGACTAATTAAAGGTTGGTAACCTAAAAGTGAGCTTTAATCATGAAATTATTTGTGTTTGCATTTTGGTCCCTAAATTATAAATATGATCAATTAGATGTCTAATTGATGCCCGATTGGGTTGGGGTTACACCTAATGTTTGAATGAACATGTAGGGTTAATAATTGGCATCTAAATAAGTTAAAAGGGAAAAAATGGATCGGGTTTTGTTGAATCTCTTCGGTTTGCTACGACAAACCTAATGTAGCCTTCTTGGTTTGGTTGGGCTTCTGGGCTGGGTCAAGGGGGTTATATTTGGTGGTATCAGAGCCAATTTTGGTTCGTTTGGAGGTTGTTGTGTTGTTGCCATGTTTGATTTGCACGGTGATTGTTGTATGTACGCTAGTTGATATGCACTGTGATTGATATATGAATGTTGGCTGTTGTATGCTATGTTGAGGATGTTTTGAGGTACCCATTTCCTTATTATTATAGTTTGGAAAGTTTTGATTTTTGAAATGAAAGTCTTGGATCATTGCTTGAGATTGGCCTGGCTGTTTTTGTTTTGAAATGATTATCATATCTTAGATATATTTTAGCATGATGGGACCGATGAGAGAGTTGCGATCTAGCGCGATTGCTGCTGCCGCTGGGCATGATGATGAAGGAGAAGTTATACCTCTTGGAGGGTTACCACCACCCCCACCTAATCCACCTGAGGGAGTGTAGCAAGTACCACTTGCGCCGGCTGGGCTAGGGATGGGTGATATGGCACCGCTGATACAGGCCATGACAGGTGCTTTTCAGGCAGCAGTTGCAGGGGTTCGTGTGTCAGCACCACCTGTTGAGGGGCAAGGTTTGCCGCTTGAGCGTCTTCATAGTTTGGGTGGAGTTGAGTTTCGAGGGTTATCACCTGAGGCTTCTGAGGGTTGGTTGGTCAGTACTGAGAGGATACTGGGCCAGATGGGGTGCACCGATGCTCGTAAGCTGGGCTGTGTTGTTTCCCTGCTGCAGGGTGATGCTTATGCATGGTGGACTACCACGATATCCGGTATGGCGACGGATGATGTAACCTGGGAGTTCTTCTATGAAGCTTTCTAGAAGAAGTTTTTGGGAGTCTGATATCAGGATGAGAAGAAGCGTGAGTTTATGGCTTTGGTGCAGGGCAATATGTCTGTTGTCGAGTATGAGGTGCATTTCGTGAGGTTGAGTCAGTATGTACCTGAGTTGGTTCCTGACTAGTGTACGCGATGTGATCATTTCTATTATGGGTTTGTGCAGGATGTTAAGACATACATGCTTGCTGTTGATTACACCGACTTTGATGTGTTGATTTCGCGAGCCCTGGATGTAGAGAAAAATTTGAGCTTGGCATTTGGATTGCGAGGTTCTAGCTCGGGTAAGAGAGCTGTTAATTCAGGTTATAGCGGTGGTCAGGCTAAGAGACACTGTGACAAGAGGTTTTGCCCAGAGCCGAGGCATGGCGGAGGTGTTGTGGGATATAGAGTCCAGGGGCAGGGTTCCCAGGTTAGAGCCCCATTTAGTACTTGTTGGGTTTGTGGATCCCGAGATCATTTGAGGCGAGATTGCCCGTGTTTGGCCAGGGAGGGTCAGACACCTGCGCCTGTGGTGGCTAATGCTTGTTGGAGTTGTGGGTCAGGTGACCATCAGAGGCGTGTTGTCCGTTGTTGGCTCAAGGTGGGTAGGGTGCTGCACCTGTTGTTTCTCCACAGCAGGGTCGTGGTCGTAGACCATTTCAGCATCGAGATGGTGGGCAGAGAACTGTGGCTCATACTGTTGCTATCCAGCCTAAGGGAGGTGGACCGACTAAGGTGTATGCGCACTACGAGGGTCGCAATGAAACCGATGTGATTGCAGGTACTTTTACCCTACAATCTCTGTCGTTGTATTCGTTGGTTGATTTTGGTTCTACTCATTCATACATTTTGAGTGAGCATGCTGAGCTGCTTGATATATCTGTTGAAATTCTTAATGTAGGTGTTAGAGTGACAAGTTCTCTTGGGGAGACAGTTGTGGTTAGGAGGTTGTATCGTAGGTGTCCGCTGATGGTCCAGGGACATGTATTTGCCGTGGACTTGATAGAGTTACCATTCCATGGTTTTGATGTGATTTTGTGTATAGATTGGTTAACCGAACATCGGGCAGTAGTGGATTTTGAGACCAAACGGATATCCTTGAGGTTGTCAGATGATTATGAGGTGGTGGTTGTTGGCGAGAATGCCAAATTTTTTTCTAGTGTTGTTCGGCTTTAGAAGCAAATCGAATGTTAGATTCGAGATGTCAGGCTTATTTGGCTTATGTTATGAATCCTGGATCAAAGGAGTTGAGGGTGCAGGATGTTCGCACCGTATGTGAGTTTTTGGGTGTTTTTTTGGAGGAATTACCAGGGTTGCCACCTGAACGTGAGGTAGAGTTTGACATCGAGGTCTTTGCGGGAACGGTATCGGTATCCATTGCTACATACCGTATGGCTCCGAAGGAATTGAAGGATTTGAAAATGCAGTTGCAGGAGTTGCTTGACTGTGGGTTCATTAGACCAAGTATTTGAGCGTGAGGAGCGCTGGTGCTATTTGTTAAGAAGAAAGATGGTACGTTGCGGATGTGTATAGATTACCGGCAGCTGAATAAGTTTACAATAAAGAAAAAGTATCCCTTACCACGGATAGATGACTGTTTGATCAGTTCAAGGGAGATTTGGTGTTTTCCAAGATAGATTTGAGGTCAGGGTACTATCAGTTAAAGGTGAAGGAGGTGGATGTGCCCAAAACAACCTTTCAAACAAGGTACGGGCATTACGAGTTTCTTGTGGTGCCGTTTGGTTTGACCAATGCTCCAGCTGCTTTTATGGACATGATGATCCGTGTGTTTCATGAGTTTTTAGATTAGTTTGTGGTTGTGTTTATCGATGATATCCTTGTGAACTCTCATACTAAGGAGGATCATGATAGACATTTAAGAGTTATGCTTCAGACGCTGATGGCTTTATGCTAAGTTAAGTAAATATGAGTTCTGTCTTAAGGAGGTTGTGTTTCTTGGGCATGTGGTGTCGGCTAAAGGAATCCGTGTCGATCCGCATAAGGTTGAGGCTGTAATGAGTTGGAAGGAGCCTAAATTCGTGACGGAGGTTAGGAGTTTCCTTGGTTTGGCAGGTTACTACCGGATGTTGTGGAAGGGTTCTCAAGTTTGACAGCTCCGTTAACAAAGTTGTTATAGCGATTTGAGTGGACGGAGGATAGACAACGAGCTTTTAAAAGGTTGAAGGAAGCCTTGACGCCAGCTCCAGTCTTGGTTCCACCAGAATCGGGAAAGAAGTTCATTGTTTATAGTGATGCATCGTATGTTGGGCTTGGTTGTATGTTGATGCAGGAGGGTAAGGTAGTGGCGTATGCATCTAGGCAGTTGAAGGTGCATGAACGTAGCTACCCTACTCACGATCTTGAGCTTGCGGCAGTTGTGTTTACCTTGAAGATCTGGAGGCATTATCTTTATGGTGAGAAATTTGTGGTTTATACGAATCATAAGAGTTTGAAATATCTGATGCCACAGAAGGAGCTGAATCTTAGGCAACGTAGATGGTTGGAGTTGCTTAAGGATTATGATCTGACCGTTGAGTATCATCCGGAGAGAGCTAATATAGTGGCGGATGCTTTGAGCAGGAAAGCTAAGAGCCATGTTTGCTCAGTTGAGTGTGACAGGGGTTTGTTGGCTGAGTTGCAGGTGAAGTCGTCCTTATCGTAGATGATTAAGGAGAAGCAACCATATGATAAGAGTTTGATACCTCATATGGAATATATCAGGGATGAAAATCCTATGGAATTTCATTTCAACGATGATGGGGTGTTGTGTTTCAAAGGTCGAATAGTGGTACCTGAGGATGAAGAGTTGAGGTGTACTATTTTGACTGAGGCACACGCTAGTCCTTTTGCTATGCATCCTGGTAGTACTGAAATGTATCGAGGGTTGAAGGAGAAGTACTATTGGGTTGGACTGAAAAGGGACGTGGCTGATTTCGTTGCTCGGTGTATGGTTTGTCAGCGGGTGAAGGCTGAGCATTAGTTCCCTTCCGGGTTGTTGCAACCATTGAGGATACCGGAATGGAAGTGGGAAAGAATCACCATGGATTTTATGTTTGGGATTCCTTTGAAGCCGACCAAAAAAGATTCCATTTGGGTGATTATGGATCGATTTACGAAGTGTGCGCATTTTGTGCCTGTGCATACTACGTATACCTTGGACAGGTTGGCTGAGTTGTACATCTATGAGATAGTGCATTTGCACGGGGTGCCTAAATCTATAGTTTCAGATAGGGATCCGTAATTCACCGTAAGGTTTTGGGTGAGTTTGCATCATGCTTTGGGAACCCGGTTGAGTTTCAGTACCTCGTACCATCCTCAGACGGATGGCCAGTCGGAGCGTTTGATTTAGGTTCTCGAGGATATGCTGAGGTGTTGTGTTATTGAGTACTAGGGAACGTGGGAGAAGCAGTTGCCGTTGGTGGAGTTTTCTTACAATAACAGTTATCATGCTAGCATACATATGGCACCTTATGAGGCGTTGTACGGCAGAAAGTGTCGTACGCCTGTATGTTGGGCGGAAGCGGGGGAAAAGTTTGTGTCGATGCCCAATGCTTTGAAAGGCACAACCGAAAAGGTAAAGTTGATATGTGAGCGCTTAAAAGCAGCTGCAGATCACCAGAAATCCTATGCGGATTTGAAGCGTAGGGATATAGAGTACGCTGTGGGTGATAAAGTGTTTTTGAAAGTGTCGCCCTAGAAGAAGGTGATACGGTTTGGGCGAAAATGGAAGCTTAGGCCGAGTTTCATTGGACCATACGAGGTGGTAGAGCGTGTGGGTCCTGTTGCGTATCGGTTGAGGTTACCTTCGGTGTTGGGAAAGATTCATGATGTGTTCCATGTTTCGGGGTTACTAAGGTATAGGTCGGATCCATCGCATGTTATGCGGGTGGAAGAGATTGAGTTGAGACCAGATCTATCTTATGATGAAAAACCAGTAGAGATTCTTGATACCAGCAGTAAGGTGCTCCGTGGCAAAACAGTTGAGCTGGTTAAGGTGTTGTGGAAGCACCGCTGGGTTGAGGAGGCTACGTGGGAACGCAAGTCGAACATGTTGAAACAGTTTCTGCACCTGTGTCCTCCAGGTAAATTTTGAGGATGAAATTTATTAATTGAGGGAGAGTTGTAAAGCCCCGATCTTAGGGCTTAGCGATTTGGTGGTTTATTAGACGGTTCGGTGGACCAGAGTAGAGATTCGAGTCAGTTTCGGGATCGAATATTTTTGGTGTTTGAAAAATTATGGAAAAATGCTCAAAAATCATTAATAATAATTTATTTAATAATGGTGGAATCAATTTTGAAAAATGAGTTTTGGAAGATGGACATTTTGGTTAGTGACCAAAATGAAAGTTTTGAAAATTGTTAATTTCTAGTGACTAAAATGAAAAGGGTGAAATACTTGGAATCTTTAAGGAGCTATTTTACCAATTGGCTTCTGATGATTTCTCCCTTGATTTAACTGATTTTAACATGTGGTTTAATTAGTAATTAAAGAGGATTTTGTTAAAAAATTAGTTATCTTTTCTAAAACAAAAATCACGTCATTTTCTCTCAACTTTTTCTCTCCATTCTCTCATCAGCCAAAAACTCAGTTTTTCATCAAATTTCCAGAGGTGAGGTGGTTTCTAACTTGATTTTATTGTTTCAAATTGTTTTATAAAGATTGTTTATACAAAATCTTAAAATATTCTTGTGTTTTATTAGCTTTTCACAAATCAATTGGGGGAGAAACTTCACAATAGGGGTAAGTTCCAAGATCTCCTCTATTGTATGGTTCTTTACTGAAATTCCCAAGCATTTGATCCTTATTTTTGTGTTTCTAATATGATTTTGATGATTTTTCAATGTTTAATTTAGTTATTTGGGGAAAATGAGTTAATTCACGGATTGGATCTAATTTCTAGTAATTAAGGAAGCTTTGATTTATATTTTGGATGTTTAATAATGTTGATAAGTGATTTTTATCAATGGAATCCTGAAACTTAAGAATCTCTATTTGTTTAGGTTGTTAGTTTTGGGGTTTTGTGGTGTTTCTTTGGTTGTAAGGTTGCTGGAGGTGGTAGGTTGATTTGGATATGTTTTTAGATGTGTTTTGATGTTGAAAGTGATGTTAGTTTGATAGATTTTGGCTACGTTGTGAATCGAAGTGTTTTGGTTATGTTTTCGGTTGTTGTGGAGGGTTGATTGTGAAGGTGTTGTGGAAATCCGATAAGGATTGTAGTTGCTGTGTTTAGAATGCATTATGATGCATTAATCCTCTGTTGTTTTGTGGTAAAATAGGGGAGGTTGATCCGGAAGTGATTGGAGAAGCGTTAGAGGTTTTGGATACTTGATTTTGCGTCGGCGAATTGAGGTTTCACGTATCGGTGAGTGAAAATGTGGTTTAAAGTGTTTGATGATTTGGAATAGAGTTTTGGGAGTTAAGGTAGAGCTTGAAACGCTTACCTAGACTCAGAAGTAAGTATAAATTGGTTTTACTCTCTCGGTCGTGCTAGTGTTAAACGGTTGATGCACTTGTTTTAATTACATGTTACCTACTGTTAAGCATGTTTTAAAGTATCTAATATAGTGTTTTTAAGCATGTTTTGCTGAAGGATGCACATGGTAAGTGATCCTTGTAAGTATGGTTTATACTTGTGTTTTAAAGCATGGTTGTTGCTTTGGATAAATGACATGGTTTAATTCTTGTTAAAAACAGTGAGGTAAATATTATTTGGTTAATCATATTGGCAAGTGATGTGGTTTTAAAATTGTTATCGGATATAGTTGGCCGACCATAGGATTGAGTGCACTGTAAATAAGTCACCTTGGATGTTGAGGGGTTTATACGGTGTACCGAATACTCCATCCAAGTACCTTAACGGTAGATGAGTTAAACAGTATCGAATACTCCCGTTAGTGGGTTAAGCATCTAACCGATGAGAGGGATTGGTGTCCCTATGGGTTGAAAATGTACCCGGTTGTTAATGTACCACGATTGTGATTGTATCGCTATTCTAGTTGAGATGGCTTGAAGTGATGGGTTAACACTTGTTGAATCTGTGTATCGGATGAACTCTTTTGTTAATGATCACTTGAAAGGCAATATAATCGTTAATGTATCATTGAAATGTTTTTGTTGTATAATGTGATTTATACATGTTCTCCTTAAGCTTTGCATTTGGTAGTAATGCATGGGAAGGCTTAAATGGAGGGTTAGCAATGTGACTTGCTGTTGATTAATGATACATGAAGCATATGGTTTAATATGCTGGTTTTAGTGATGTAAAGTGCATGTTTAAAAAGAGGCATGATGATGTCTTAAAGGATGATGTTAAGTAAATAGTTTTATATGCATTAATGGTGGTTGTTTTTGAGCTTTCCTCACTAAGCATTGAGTGCTTACGCTCTCATTGTCCATCAATACAGATAATTGAGGTCTTGGAAGGCAGCAAGAAGTAAGGGGATCTTGGCCAGACTTGTTTCCAAAGTATGTAGAGACTAGACTATAATGAATAAGGGCAATGGGGTACTTGTTGTGTTTTGGTAGATGTTTTGTGGAACTCCCTGTTTGAGCATGTTTCTTTAGTTGCTCTTGGGTTGTAAATGGCCTTTAAAGATTGTTTTGATGCTGGTTTACCTTTTTGATATGTTGCTTGGATGGAAACTAGGATGAATGCCTATAGATTTTCTTTGATGCAAAGATGCCATGTTAGGATGCTAAGTTTGTGTAGTTTGGATGCTTGAGGCATGCCTTATGTTGGTATTGTATTTTAAGCATGTTAGGGTGGTTTGAGTATGCTTTTGGGATGAAAAACCAGCCAAATGTGACATTACAAGTCCAGGCATACCGATACGCCTGGGACAATATCGGTACGACTAGGCAATTTCAAGCTTGTGGGATCGGTAGAGGTCTTGTGCGTTTCGATATGCCTAAACAAATTTGGCTTGGCGTACTGATACGGGGATGAGCGTTTCGATACGAGTTTTAGCCTCTGGAATTCACTTTTGCAACTTGAACCCGCGTATCGAAACACTTGAGAAACCGTATCGGTACGGTTTAAAATATTTCAAAAGTTCGATATTTTAGTTAGGCGTATCAATACGTCTTGGTGGTGTATCGAAATGGGGTGTTTCAAACCGTATCGATTCGGGCTTAACTGTATCGGTACGGATGACCGTTTATTTTGTTAATGTCACTTTTGGGCAGTTTTGTTTTCTTTGAATTTTAGTCCTTGGATCTTGCCAATGGAATTGTATGTGATAGAATGATCGGACTGAGATGAAATTTGAAATGAAAGATTGGAACTTGACTATTAAAGGTTGGTAACCTAAAAGTGAGCTTTAATACTGAAATTATTTGTATTTGCATTTTGGTCCCTAAATTTTAAATATGATCAATTGGATGTCTAATTGATGCAGGATTAAGTTGGGGTTACACCTAATGTCTGAATGAACATGTAGGGTTAATAATTGGCATCTAAATAAGATAAAAAGAAAAAAATGGACTGGGATTTGTCGAATATCTTCGGTTTGCTACGGCAAGCCTAATGTAGCCTTTTTGGTTCTGTTGGGCGTCTGGCCGGGTCAAGGGGGTTACAAACATACTATATATATAATATATATAATATATGACATACTATACAATATATAATAAAGTATAAAACTATATAATATATAATATACTATGATAATACAATATATATATAAAAGGCAGTTACATAATAATAATATAAAATACGAACCAAAATGAAAAAAACAGAAAATACCAGGCCAAAATTATTAAAAGCAGAATTTAAAAGAGCTGAAATTGGATGAAAAGTTAAAGGAGAGGTACCGGAAAAGGATTAACCCCTGACTCATTTGATAACGAGGAAAACATTGAGGGACCAAATGGGTGATTAACCCATCGACCCTAATACGCGAATCCCTCACCGGATCTGGGTCACTGCACGAGTCGAAGAGTTGCAAAACGCAGGGCTTTGGGATGGCTTTAAAAGCCAAAACACAACAAAAAACATTGAGGGACAAAGCTGATGGGGCCAATCTGGGGTAGCTTATAGAAAGCTAGCTATGGCTGTTCTCCTTAGGGTTAGAGTTTTATTGCATTAGGGTTAGGGGGTACCCAGGTCGGGTCAAAGGGGTAGTTGATCAGTTTGGTTGGCTTGGTATATGAAATGGGGTTTAGGTTTAATGGGCCTGTTGTAAAGTTAGGATTTGGATTGGATAATTGGGTCAATGTATTTGGGTTCGAATATGATGTAAATGGACACTTGGACTATTTTTAGACTGTTTGGAGTTTTTGATTATTTGTTTTGGGGGTTTTATATTTTGGTTTGAAATGTTATTCGATTCAAATAAACAAGGACTAGATGAAAATGGTTATTATAGCTACCCCTTTTTGTTCATTGTTGTGAAACGGCAATAGAGGAAAGACTAAAAGATAGCCATTTTCGTTCAGTCGAATTGGAGCACCCTTCCTGGCACGACCCTTTTTTGAAATCTAACTGATCTATCTTTTCACTCTTGGAGAAATAGAACTCATCTGTTGACCCACTACACCACCGACGGTGAGTCAGGATCTGGTCGTTTCATCTACTTCATCCTTTTTCGGAAGGATAGAACCTGCAAGAGTAAAAGAAAATTATTTCAGACTGAGTATCCACTTGTTTTATTTAAAACTGTGAAATTAAAAGGTTTGAGTAAAAAGTTATTAGAATACGAGTGATATGATATGCCACCGATGACGAGACAAGATCGAGAGATTGGATTGGACCAAGCTACAGCTATGACGAAGAGGCATGATCTAGTGATTAGATTTCCATCAAGCTACAACTCTGAAGAAGAGGCATGATCTGAAGAGTTAGGTTTGGCGATCAAGCTACAACTCTAACAAAGAGGCATGATCTAAGGAGTTAGTGGCGATCAAGCTACGACTCTGACGAAGAGGCATGATATGAGGAGTTAGTTGATGGCGATCAAGCTACGAATCTAACGAAGAAGCATGATTTGAGGAGTTAGTCGATGGCAATCAAGCTACGAATCTAACGAAGAGGTATGATCTGAGGAGTTAGTGGTGATCAAGCTACAACTATGACGAAGAGGCATGATCTAAGGAGTTAGTGGCGATCAAGCTACGACTTTGACGAAGAGGCATGATCGGAAGGGAAATTTTGATCCGCTACACCACTGACGATGAGTTAAGGTCTGAGGATAGATTTGATCAAGCTACAACTCTGACGAAGAGGCATGATCTGAAAATTTTTGATCCGCTACACCACTAACGATGAGTCAAAATTTGAAGAATAGAGGTTGATCTACTATACCAATGATGGAGTAGTCAAGATCTGCTGAAGAAAAATGATCCGCTACACCACTGACGATGAGGCAAGATCTAAAGATAGAAGGTTGATCCGCTACACCTAATGGAGAATCCAGATCTGAAGGGATGTCTCTTATTCCACTACACCACTGACGCTGGGTCGACTTGAAAAATAAAAGTAAACAATAATTAGTAATTGTTCACTTAGGGTTTGAGTTTAGGTTTGGCTTCCTTTGCTTTGAGGGTTCACCATTTCCTATTAGGTATTGTTATCCTTCATTTTGAGGTTTCAACCTCTTTATTGGTCTGGCCCCCCTAAGTGGATGAGGGCTTGCCGATTTGTTATTGTCTTCCATGATTGAGGTTTCTCATCATGAACCTGTTTGTTTTATATATGAGTGAAGTAAATGCACCTAGCATGAATGCATCTAACTTGATGTGTAATGTATGCATTTAATGCGAATGCATGATGAGTGGAATGACATGATGTTGATATGAATGACATGCAATGCAATTGGCCATGATGTTGACATTTAAAGGGGATGCCCCATGACTCCCTGTGTAATATCCCAATTTTGACTAGTGACCAAAATGTAAATTTTGAAAGTTTTATGGCTAAAGTATAAACTTTGGAAAAGTTTAAGGATTAAAGTGTAATTTTCAAAAGTTATGCCTTTTAACCCCGTAAATGAATAGTTTGCCCTCAAGAATGACGTTTCTGTGTTACTCGGATTTTTGTACGGAGTTTGTATTAATGGCTATAAAACGATAAAGTTTGGAAAAATATTCGGATAATCGAATCAAGCTAAAATTTCAGAGATAGTTCTATGGACCTTAGAAGAGTCATAAAATATCATTTTATGGATATTTGGATGTTAAAAAGATTGGGAAAAATTTAAATCGATCGAAACGACATGGAATGACAATTTTGTGAGTAAGTTGATCAGTAAAGGGAATTTTGGTCATTTTTCCCAAAAGGGACATGGAGAGAATTTTGAGATTTCTTTTATGGATGAATAGTGGCTGATTAGAATCCAACTAAGTCTAGTTGGAATGTTACAAAATGGCAAATTAGAAAAATGCATTTTTAATGATACAAGTGTCTTAAATATATGAAATATGAAGGAATTATCAGCAAAAATACTCTCCAAAACTTTGGTGAAGAGAAAAAAAAGAGAAAAATTTTACAAGCTCGATTTAAGCCCTGAATCTCGGTTTTCAGGTAATCTTTCTAACTACAAAGTTGTTAAACTCTTCAAGCTCTATCTTTTGATGTAAATAATTCATAGAATATTTGCTTGGTCGATGAGATTTGATATGAGGAATAAATTAGGGTTTATGAACAAATTGAGGCTTTTATACTTTTATGAGTCCATGGTTGATTTTAAGTTAGAATCATGCTTGTATGATGTTAGAATCATGTTATTGAGTTGAGATTTAAAACCTACATATTTTGGATTGTATAGAGAAGATTATGGTTTATGGATTCAAGTCTAACTTAGGTTTTGTGATGTTGTATTAATGATCTTGTAAGCTTGATTTGTTGTTTGGAAGCAAAACCCTAAGTTAAATACATAGGGACCATTTTGGCAAGCTTCAAAAATTAAGGGACCATATCTGATTTTTTATGAATTTGATGTGTATTTATATTATTAATGATGTTAGAGACAAGAAAATGAATTTAGAATGCTAAACCGATGATTAATCACATTAGTGACTATTTTGACAAATTGTCCAACTTGAATGGTCTATTCGGCAAAGCGTATATGTAGAAGGAGTAAATCTGATTTTTAGTTAAAATGATGGAATTAGGGTATTAATGTTGATTTGAGGACTAATTTTTAAAGTTAAGAAGTTGAATCATTATATTTGAAATTTGGTGACCACCTCGACAAAATAAGAGAAGTTAGAGAAGTAAAGGTTTAAGCTTATTTAGATGAAGGATGTAAAGAGAACATATGAATACAAGCTTTATTCTAGTCATATGAAGTAAAGTGATGGGACTAAATTGACAAGTAGAGAAATAAGGAGAAGTTGGTGTAAATTAGATTATAGAAAGTTATGTTGGAATTTGAATTATGGCAGTACTTTTAAAAATTTGCCATAAATTCTAAAAAATGGTTTAGATGATGAATTTTATACCATTTTAAATATTTGTTAGTCTAGTTTCGTTTCCAACAAACGGAAACTGATTTTGAGTCCCGAGTTAAAAGATATGAATTTTTAATCGAAAGAAGGTCAGAAAAATTACAGAGCAATTTCTGTCTTGACAACTCTGTGACGTGAATGTAAGGAATTTTAATAATTTTGTAGATTTTATTAATTTATGTGGTTTATACTGTTAGAAACGTTATCGAATCTACCTTCTCTAGTATAAAGGAAATTAAGATATAGTATGTATTCTGCCCTGTATAAGTAAATCTTTGAAGGTAGCGCAAGCTATCAGAAAATGGAATTTGAAACACTTTGTATTTAAATGTTAGTTAGCAAGCTCAGAAGAATTATTGGAAGTTCAAATTGGTCACTAAGGACCATAATGAGTTTTTGAACAGTGCAAGGAAGAAAGGAAAAATATTTGGAAATTTTATATTCAAATGATTATATTAGACATCATGTTTAAGGTATTGTTAGATTTGAATCTAATAAATATTTTATTGTGTTCACGTGATTAATAAAGTCAAGTCCGAATCAAAGAAGGTTCGAAGTACTATGAAAGAAAAGATCGAACTAGGACTTAGTGAGGCATTGTGTTAAGTGGCCAAGGTGAGTGCATTTTGACCTATTATATATATATATATGAGGAAGACTTGTGATAAGTCGACCTTGATATTAATGAAAATGTATGTTGATCAAAGTTATGCAAATGGCATGAAACATTAAATGGCATATGTGATACATTGATATGGCACAATGATTTATGTAAGATAAATCAGATTTTAGATATTGGGTATGAATTGCCTAATATCGACTTCTATGATTTATATTGATGCTTTGAACATGGAATGTTGATTATAATGTTGATTTTGCCCAAGTACTATTGTGAAGTTTTTGGTATAATTGGATATCCATAGAGTCCTAGCAGCTACGTCATAGCACTACGGTGCGAGATAGACTCTTCGGGGTTGAGTTAGACTCTACAAAGTCAGTTCAAACACTACGGTGTTACATAGCACAAAATGTGCGAGTATGAGGAGCAAAGGGCGTCCTCGAGTACGTACTCATCATTAGACGCTACGGCGTTGTAGACACTACGGTGTCGGTTATGATTACTCGTGTACCAACGTATCACATTATATTGTACTTCGGGCTATAATACATGAAATGCATTTATGCTGTCAGTTAAGTTAAAAAGCTTAACGTATATTTGATTAATAAAATAAAGGTTTGATGATATGATATAAACTGAAATTGGGATTCGCTTGCCATTTTGCAGGAACTGTATTGCACTGTTACATGACAGAGGAATAACTTTGATAAGTTGGTTTTATACGATTCTATATTTTTATATAATATACACAATAATTTGTTTATTTATGTTATTTCTATACATTGAAATGCTTTACTTTAATTTATAGTTGCCTCACTAAGTGGATACTTAGTGTGTGCTATTTCACACGTAGGTTATTGGGAACTTACCAGAATAGGAGTCAAGCATGTTGATCAAGTCACAATCTGACAAACATCAATAAGACATTCTAATTTATGATATTCTCTAGTAGGCATGTATCAATTTACTCGTTAGTTGTTTTAAAGTTATAAGCTTGATTAATAGTCAGATAAATATAAATTGTTCGTATGGTTAAAGAATTACTGGTAATGATATTTAATCAGGTAAAATTTTATTTATCGTTTATCGCATAATGATTTTAAATTTAAGAAATAACCTAGGCAGTGTACCTAGTTTTCACCCTTAGTTACATACTTGTTTTAATAACTGACTAATATGTTTATAAACCAATTCAGGGTTAAAACTAGCAATTTGCAAATAGGCTACGAATACTTCAAAAGTCGAGAAATGGTTATTTTATAAACTAGTTTTATGTCAGATGTTTAAAAAAAATTACAAGTCTAGAACTCTGTTAATTAATATTGTGACATCCTTAATGTGTATTCGCACTACGAGTATACGTTAAGGGTGTTAAATTTAGTGGTATTAGAGCTACATGTTTAGTCGGTTTTGGATGCTAAACCGAGTTTGTTAGAAGTTTGTCAGTAATTACATGCCTCTAAAATGTCATATTACTAATGTGTTGATTGTATGACTTGAAGCTGCTCCTCATTAACATAAAACAAAATAAGATTATAGTAAGAAAAGTAAGACGCTACCGGATTTCGTCAATCGACAAATCTCAGAGGTCAAGAAAGGACTCATTGTGAGTATAATGAAGTGAAATAAATATTGTAATCAACTTCAGTTTGAGTTGTGTTACCCGCATTGTAAGAAGCTGATGCAGTAATTATAAGATGTTAGTCCTTAACATATATATATGCACTTATGTTTATAACAACATAGGTTACAAGGAAATTTAGATAGTAAGGGATCGCATTTGAAGATAAAAAGGCAGTCGTAAGACTGTAAGTTTGTGATTAAATGATATTAAGATATTCGGATATGAAGAAGTAAGACGAAGAAGAAGTATCTTTACATGGGAAATATATATGCTTGAGGGTCGAATATGGCACTCCATAAGACAACATTGATTAAGTTATGAGAAAGAAAGCTGGAAAACTTAGTAGTAGGAAATTATTAGACGGGAATTATACTTAACCCCGTAAAGAAAGAATGTTTGGTGAAAAGCAAATTTTCTCTAAATGGATAACAAACTTGGTTAATAGAGACAAAGAATTAAGAAATCTGAAGATTTCATTAATAGTGGTTTTCTCAAGGAAATATAAGATAAAAAAAGTTATTAAAAGGATCAAGGAAAAATTGAAGAAGTGGTAATAAGGTTAGACATTAACCACTTTCGAATCAATATGATGTTAAAGTGCTGGTGAAGTTGAAAATGCCTAGTTAATCCGAGGTTTATTATTTCAAACCCTAGATATGATTTTAGAGAAAATTCAATCCCAAGTTCCTTAGACTTTTATTACTAGAGAGTTGGGAAGTCTTGAAGTGTTGGACTTCAGGTAGGATATTGCAGGAAAACCAATGTCGATAGACTATTGGTTTAACAAATAAAAGATGATGATAGAAGGGATTCGTTGTGATGATCGGGAAAAAGCTCAATATGATGGTAACTTATCTCTTGGGACATAGCACAAGGGGGCATGAATTGGTTATATTCCTACCATGCCATTGTGGATTGTCGCTTAAACGATTAATATTGAGGAACTCGGAAGGCAAAAAGATAATAGTAGTTGGTGAAAGGGTAAATCCCTTATCCAATGTAATTTCAGCTATTTCTGCCAAGAAACTATTGCTACAAGGTTGCCAAGCTTTATTAGCAAATGTAGTGGATACTCGAGTTTCTGAGATTAAATTGAAAGATATTCCGACTGTCCAAGAGTATCTAGATGTATTCCAGATGAGTTATCAGGATTTCCTCTAGATCCAGAGGTGGAGTTCAAAATCGAGATGTTACCAGGTAGTGCGCCTAAATCGATGGCCCAGTATAGAATGGCTCCAATATAGCTTCGGGAGTTAAAGGTACAATTGCAAGAATTGTTAGATCGAGGTTTTATAAGGCCAAGTATGTCACCTTAAGGCGCACCAATGTTATTTTTGAAAAAAAGATGGATTCATGCGATTATGCATAGATTACCATCAGATAAATAAGGTGACAGAAAAGAATAAGTATCATCTTCCGAAGATTGATGACATTTTTGATCAGTTAAAAGGCACAACGGTATTTTCTAAGATTGATCTCCGATCGAGATATCATTAGTTAAAGATCAAGCAAGAAGATATTTCAAAGACTATTTTTTGAACTCGGTATGGACATTATAAGTTTGTAGTGATGCCGTTTGGATTGACAAATGCTCATGCGACATTCATAGAACTGATGAACCGAGTATTTCAACCTTACTTGGATCAATTTTTGGTGATATTCGTAAATGATATTTTAGTTTATTCAAAGACAAAAGAAGAACATGATGCCCACCTTGGCATTGTTCTTCAAGCCCTTCGAGAAAAGAAGTTGTATGCCAAGCTACTAAAGTGTGAGTTTTGGTTTCCGGAAGTTGCTTTTCTTGGCCGTGTGGTTTCGGCGAAGGGGATAAGAGTAGATCCCAAGAAAGTACAAGCTATAGCTGAATGAGAAACTCTGAAGAATGTACCATTATTTGGACGGATAAGTGCCAAGAAAGTTTTGAGACATTAAAAATGATCTTAACAGAAGCCTTGGTGCTAGTACAACTAGAATCAGGCAGAGATTATGTGGTTTATAGCGATGCTTCTCATAATGGTTTGGGATACGTACTTATGCAAGAAGGAAAAGTGGTGGCCTATGCTTCAAGGCAACTTGAGACACGTGAGAGGAATTATCCTACTCATGATTTAGAGTTAGTAGCAATTGTATTTGCTTAAAAGATATGGCACCATTATCTATACGGTGAGCGATGCTATATTTACACAGATCAAAGAAGTTTAAAGTATCTACTAACTCAAAAGGAGTTGAACATGAGGCAAAGAAGGTGGATTGAACTTCTTAAGGATTATGATGTTGTGATTGACTACTATCTAAAAGAACCAATATAATAACTAGTGCACTTAGTTGATAGATATTCTTTACTTTAAGAGCAATGAATGTGCAACTGTATTGGAAAAAGATTGGTATGTTAATTACAGAACTTTAGTTTAGACCTATTCATTTAGGTCTAATTAAAGATTTTCAATTGAAAGATGAAAAATGTTGCCAAGGTTAGAACAAATTGAAAATGGTGAAAATAAAGACTTCAAAGTTAAGTATGTTGGATGTCTGAGAAAAAATATTATGTTCTTGACGATGCATCCAAAAAAGAATAAGAGGTATATAGGTCTGAAGAGCAAATATCAATGTCCAGAAATAAAAAGGACAGTAACTGAATTTATGGCTACATGCTTGACATGGTAACAACTAGAACTGAAACATCAAGTACCTTCAGAAATATGGTAACATATTTCCATTCCCCTAGTGGAAGTGGAAAAGAATTATGATGGATTTCATAACTAGGTTACCAATGATACCCTTAAAGATAATTCGATTTGGGTATTTATGGACATATTGAATCAATTTGTAATGAATAAATATGCTGAGCGATAAATCTGAATCACTGTAAAGTGACGTGATGTACCTATTTTCATTGTGTGTGATTAAGATCCAAGATTATCTCTAGATTTTGGAGTTCCTTGCATAAGACATTAGCGACTCGACATAATTTTAACACTACTTTGCATCCATAGAAGGACGAACAATCTGAAAGATTAATTCATATTTTGAATGATATGTGCAATTTCTTTTTGATTGAGTTTGAAGGCTTTTGGGAAAAGTATGTACCACTAGATGAAATTTCTTACAGTAACAACTATTAATCGAGTATAAAGATGGCTTTATTAAAAGTGTAGTATGAAAGAAGATTGTGATAAACATTTATGAATAGTGCTACAAGCCTTGTAGGAAAGGTAGTTGTATGCAAAGTTACTCAAATGTGACTTTATCAGAAAGTATTGATAAGCTCCTTTACATGTCATTACCTCGGAGGAAATTGAAATTCATGCCGAATTTGATTTATGAGAAAGAACCGATAAATATTCTAGAACATGGAGTCAAATAACTAAGGAATAAGTCGATCTTGTTAAAACTCTTTGGCGAAATTATAAAATTGAGGAAACGACTTGGGAAAGAAAAAAAGATATGAGAAAGCAATTTCCTCACCCTTTTTGAACCAGGTACGTGTTGAAAATTCGAGGATGAAATTTCTTAAGGGGAGAGAATTGTAATATCCCAAATTTTAGCTAGTGACCAAAATGTAAATTTTGAAAGTTTTGTGGCTTAAGTATAAACTTTGGAAAAGTTTAGGGATTAAAGTGTAATTTTCAAAATTTATGTATTTTAACCGTGTAAATGAATAGTTTACCCCCAAAAAATGAAGTTTCTGTGTTACTCGGATTTTCGTATGGAGTTTGTATTAATAGCTATAAAACGATAAAGTTCAGAAAAATATTCGGATAATCGGATCAAGCTAAAATTTTAGTGATAGTTCTATGGACATTAGAAGAGTCATAAAATATCATTTTATGGATATTTGGATGTTAAAAAAATCGAGAAAAATTTAAATTGATTGAAATGACGTGGAATGGCAATTTTGCGAGTAAGTTGATCAGTTAAGGGCACTTTGGTCATTTTACCCAAAAGGGACGTGGAGGGAATTTTGAGATTTTTTATGGCTGAATAGTGTCTGATTAGAATCCGACTAAGTCTAGTTGGAATGTTACAAAATGGCAAATTAGAAATATAAATCTAGTTTGAGGGTATTTTTGGAAAGTGGAATTTATTGAATTAAAAATTCATTTTTAATGATACAAGTATCTTAAATATATGAAATATGAAGGATTTATCAGCAAAAATACTCTCCAAAACGTTGGTGACGAGAAAAAAGAAGAGAAAAATTTTACAAGTTCGATTTAAGCCCCGAATCTCGGTTTTCAGGTAATCTTTCGAACTACAAAGTTGTTCTACTCTTCGAGCTCTATCTTTTGATGTAAATAATTCATAGAATACTTTCTTGGTTGATGAGATTTGATACAAGGAAGAAATTAGGGTTTATGAATAAATTGGGGCTTTTATGATTTTATGAATCCATGGTTGATTTTAAGTTAGAATCATGCTTGTATGATGTTAGAATCACGTTATTGAGTTGGGATTTAAAACCTACATATTTCAGATTGTATAGAGAATATTAGGTTTTATGGATTCAAGTCTAACTTAGGGTTTGTGATGTTGGATTAATGATCTAGTAAGCTTGATTTGTTGTTTGGAAGCAAAACCCTAAGTTAAATACATAGGGACCATTTCGGCAAGCTTCAAAAAT
This sequence comes from Hibiscus mutabilis, assembly GCA_019671005.1. NCBI lineage: Eukaryota > Viridiplantae > Streptophyta > Magnoliopsida > Malvales > Malvaceae > Hibiscus > Hibiscus mutabilis. Next base: position 42,548,800 of record CM033731.1, read on the forward strand.
TAAGGGACCAGATCTGATTTTTATGAATTTTATGTGTATTTATATTATTAATGATGTTAGAGACATAAAAATGAAGTTAGAATACTAAACCGACGATTAATCACATTAGTGACCATTTTGACAAATTGTCAAACTTGAATAGTCTATTCGGCAAAGAGGATATGTAGGAGTAAATCTGATTTTTAGTTAAAATGATGGAATTAGGGTATTAATGTTGATTTGAGGACTAATTTGCAAAGTTAAGAAGCTTGAATCCTTATATTTGAAATTTGGTGACCACCTCGACAAAATAAGAGAAGTTAGAGAAGTAAAGGTTTAAGCTTATTTAGATGAAGGATGTAAAGAGAAAATATGAATACAATCTTTATTATAGTCATTTGAGGTAAAGTGATGGGACTATATTGACAAGTAGAGAAATAAGGAGAAGTTGGTGTAAGTTAGAAGTTATTTATGGAAAGTTATGTTGGAATTTGAATTATAGCAGTAAGTTTAAAAATTAGCCATAAATTCTAAAAAATGGTTAGATAGTGAATTTTAAATCGTTGTAAATATTTGTTATTTTAGTTTCGTTTTCAAAAAACGGAAACTGATTTTGAATTCCGAGTTAAAAGATATGAATTTTTAATCGAATGAAGGTAAAAAAAATTACAGAGCAGTTTCTGCCTGGACAACTCTGTGACGTGAATGTAAGGAATTTTTGTAATTTTTATAGATTTTATTAATGTATGTGGTTTATACTGTTATAACCATTATTGAATCTAGTTTCTCCAGTATAAAGGAAATTAAGATCCAGTATAAATCTTTGAAGGTAGCGCAAGCTATCGGAAATGGAATTTGAAACGTTTTGTATTTAAATGTTAGTTAGCAAGCTCAAAAGAATTATTGGAAGTTCAAATTGGTCACTAAGGACCATAATGAGTTTTTGAACAGTACAAGGAAGAAAGGAAAAATATTTGGAAATTTTATATTCGAATGATTATATTAGACAACATGTTTAAGGTATTGTTAGATTTGAATCTAACAAATATTTTATTGTATTCATGTGATTAATGAAGTCAAGTTCGAATCAAAGAAGGCTCAAGGTACTATGAAAGAATGGATCGAACTAGGACATAGTGAGGCATTGTGTTAAGTGGCCAAGGTGAGTGCATTTTTACCTATTATATATATATGATATGAAGAAGACTTGCGATAAGTCGACCTTGATATTAATGAAAATGTATGTTGATCAAAGTTATGTCAATGACATGAAATAATAAATGGCATATCTGATACATTGATATGGCATAATGATTTATGTAAGATAAATTAGATTTTAGATATTGGGTATGAACTGCCTAAGTTCGACTTCTATGATTTATATTGATTCTTTGAACATGGAATGTTGATTTTGCCCAAGTACTATTGTGAAGTCTTCGGTATAATTGGATATCCATAGAGTCTTAGCATTTGCGTCATAGCACTACGGTGCGAGATAGACCTTTTGGGGTCAAGATTGACTCTTCGGGGTCAAGTTAGACTCGACGGAGTCGGTTCAAACACTACGGTGTTACATAGCACAAAATGTGTGAGTATGAGAAACAAAGGGCATCCTCGAGTACGTACTCATCATTAGACGCTACGTCATTGTAGACACTATGGTGTCGTTTATGATGACTCGTGTACCAAAGTATCACATTATATTGTACTTAGGGCTATAATACATGAAATGCATTTATGCAGGCTGTTAAGTTAAAAAGCTTAACGTATATTTGATTAATAAAATAAAGGTTTTATGATATGATATAAACTGCAACTGGGACTCGCTTGCCATTTTGCAGGAACTGTATTGCACTATTACATGGCAGAGGAATAACTTTGATAAGTCAGTTTTATATGATTCTATATTTTTATATAATATACACAGTAATTTGTTTATTTATGTTATTTAAATACATGGAAATGCTTTACTTTAATTTATAGTTGCCTTATTAAGTGAATACTTAGCCTGTGCTATTTCACGCGTAGGTTATTGGGAACTTACCAGAATAGGAGTCAAGCATGTTGATCAAGTTGCAATCTAACAAACATCAGTAAGACATTCTAATTTATGATATTCTCTAGTGGGCATGTATCAATTTATTCGTTAGTTTTTTAAAGTTATAAGATTGATTAATAGTCAGATAAATATAAATTATTCGTATGGTTAAAAAATTACTGGTAATGATATTTAATCGGGTAAAATTTTATTTATCGTTTATCGTGTAATGATTTTAAATTTAAGAAAAGGTCTATGCAGTGTACCTTGTTTTCACCATGAGTTACATACTTGTTTTAATAACTGGCTAACATGTTTTATAAACCAATTTAGGGTCAAAACTAGCAATCTGCAAATAGGCTACGAATACTTCAAAAGTCGAGAAATGGTTATTTTATAAACTAGTTTATGTCAGATATTTAAAAAATAATTGCATGTCTAGAACTCTATTAAGTAGTATTATGACATCTTTAATGTGTATTCGCACTACAAGTATACGTTAAGGGTGTTACACCCTGGTCATATTGGTGGCTCGGTCTTTTTTTACCCTAATTTTATCTCGTAGACTGGATGGGCTTTTGCCTTATGTGTGCCGATGCCCCAACTTCTTGTGGGTTTGACCATCTTCTTCTGAAATGCTACCTTTCTAGGTGAAGGTTAACTAGTGAATGCTTTCTTGAGCTAAAGCATCGACCTCAGGGCCCATTTGCTATAGTCCCTATACTTTTAAACTTCTTTGTAAGTAATGTAGAGAAATCTTTTTGTTTCAAATCTTAGACTACATGTTCTGATTTCAATGTGAGATGCTTATTTATAAAATTGAGTTTTTCTTTTTGGATTGTGAATATACGAAGCTAGATTGAATGCCCCGAATATCAAGTGCACGAGCAACACTAAAAATAGCTTATCGAGGATTTCACTAAGTGAATCATGTGTCTAGGAGAACTCGAAAGTTGAATTGATGTTTGAAGATGTGAAGTGCATTTTAAGCTACTTCAGTGTTTGGCCATCTAGTCTTTGGTAGGTTCATTTTTGTCTCATTTTTTGGGGAATTCAATTCATCACATTCTTTTGGATAGAAATAAATGATGGAGCAAAGAACAAATTCCAACTACTCAGCATTGTCATGATTTTGAAAATATTACCATCACTCATGAAGCGAAGGATCTCGATTAGAATGGGCTTCAGCAGAGTGCCCAAAAAATTCCACACTCTTATCCAAAAATGACTATTACCAGGTTTCGAACATTAGAGTGCTTTTTGATTAATTTTTGAGAGGAATGCCTATTACCAGACATTGCAGTTTTTTTGAAAAATGCCCGTTACCAAGCTACAAGCAATAAATTGCACTGATTTGTTATTATTTTTGGTCATTCATGTGAAATACGAGCCACACATTCGTAATCTCCGCAGCTTAGGATTTTAATTAGACACAGGCTACTTGGACTCAACCTTCAGGTCAAAGTCAATGTTCTTTGTGCAATTGATATATAGGGACCCAATAGACAAATATATACACAAAATGAAGAGAGGGTTGAAAAATGCATCATTTTATTGAAAATTAAACTAGGTAGTCTTATGCCCTCACAAAAGATCGACACCGTCTTCAGGCTTAGGCTGGTGGATTTGATTTACATGCATCACTTAAAAGAAATTAGAAGCATCAAAGGAACCTACTAAAGTTTTATCTTGACAAGGGAGCGAGACGAGTTCATTCCTCAAAGAATTTGAATTTTTTGCGGTCTATTAAACCTTGAACAACATTCTTGAAATCACAGTAGTCTTGAATGGCATGCCCTTCTTCGGCATGGAACTTACAGTACAGACCGATATGCCCCTCGAGCATCATCATTCCTTGACCAATCATTCCCACTCAAGTAGCTTCTTTCAAACCCAAATTAAGGGTGACTTGACTTTTGATACCTTGGACTTAGTTGTTGGATTGCCCTCATCAAAGATTGTATTCACTCCACCAGTATGATTTGGTAGGGGTTGGCAGTCGTAGCTGGACTACTAGATTTATCAAAACTTATGACCCCAAGCTTGATCAGCTTTTCCAAAACCCTCTTGAAGCTGATACAAGTCTCAATCGAGCTTCCCACTTGATCACTGTGGTATATGCACTTTGCGCTAGGATCATACCACTTCGGGAAGAAAGGCTGCAACGGTGCTTGATAAAAGGGTACCACCATATGGACATCGAACAGTTGCTTGTATAGTTCACCGTACAAGATTGGTAATGGGGTAAACTCTATCTTCTATGGGTTTATTATTTGACCGGGGTCTTGCCTCAAAGAACCCTGGGCACTTGGTGCAGCCTTGGGTTGTACAACTGTGATAGGCTTCGAATAACGGGAATTGTAAACTCTCGAAGAGTTCACTTTATGGTCTTTCTTTGCATGCGGGGTCTTCTTGTGGGGCGAACTACCTCCATCATCTATTTTTCCACTCTTGACAGTATTTTCGATGAGCTTACCAGACAACACAAGGTCAGTAAAGTTGGTAGTCACGTTGCCTATCAAGCAACCCAAGATCGAACCCTCTAATGTCTGGATAAATGTGACCATAGTCTCTCTTTCGCTGAGCAGGGGTAGAACTTGAGCCGCCATGTCTCTCCAACGCTGGGCATACTGCTTAAAGCCTTCATTTGACTTCTATTTCATGTGTTGCAAGGTCCAACGGTTTGCACCATCTCACTGACATGTCAGTACTATTCTAGGAAAGCTTTGGCCAAGTCATTCCATGACTTTATCTGATGCCGGTTGAACTGATTATACCATCTTGTGGCAGATCCTGATAGACTATCTTGGAAATAGTGGATCAATAACTTGTCATCTCTCCCATATCTCGTCATCCTTCAGTAGAACATGGTGAGATGTGCACAAGGACAACTCGTTCCATCGTACTTCTCAAATTCTGAAATCTTGAACTTAGGAGGTAAAACCAAATCCAGGACAAGGCTGAGTTCATGGGCCTCAAATCCAATGAAGGTGTCAGTTATCTCTATGGCTTCCATCTTTTCCTCGAACCGCTTACATCGGTCATCGATCTCTTTAGAGGTTTTAACTCTAGGTCTCTCTATTTCAATTAATTGGTCCATCTTTGAGACAAAGTTTTTGGCCTGGTTACCCCCGAGCTTGACTTTCGATGCAGAGGGTAGGTTTACAGGGAAAGAGGCGCATGCCTGATGAAGTGGTGACTTCCCTCGAGAAAGTATTACTTGAGGATCCGGTTGACCCCTAGCATGATGAGGAGTAAAACCTGGTGTAGGACACTCATTCCCATAAGTGGGATTGGGATTTTCTGTAGGATTTACAACAGATGTCTCTCATTGTCTGGGAAGCTTAAATCCAAGCATTTGAGCTATTTGGCCTAGTGTATCTTGCTGAGACTTTTTGAACTGCTCCACCATGTCTTGCTGAGCTTTAGCTAACTGTTCTTTCATATTTCTGGCCAAGTTCGCTTGCATGTCCCTTTGGGTTTGCTTAATTCGGTTTAATCTGTCTTTGTTCACTATTTTGGTTTTTTGTCAAGTTCCGTAGGGATGCTGAATCGACTAAATTTTTCCTTTGATCTAGAATCATTGTCATGGGACATCCTAAAAATTAGTCTCAGTGTTTTCAAAATGAATGCATGCAAATGCAAAATAAATGCCCGAAAGGTATTGATGCAAACATGGTTAATTCAATGTAACGAAGATGCCATGCCACCATGATGCAAATGAATGAAATTGATGATAATGCAATCACCGTAAAATGAGTGCACAAATGAATGCAAAAAGTGTTGATCGACAAATATTCTCGTTGAGCAACATTCCATAATAAAGACTGAGTCCTATTATAGCGAGGAAAAAAGAATAAAGGGCATCTAGATTAGCATTTGCCCCACTCGGGCTTCAGAATCCTTTAATTCGTCATTATGGATTCTTTCTTCCATTACGAAAGCCCTCAATTTTGAACTGTTCTAGAATCAACACTTTATGTGAAAATGATCAACAAGCAAGGCAAGAAGAGTTTGTTAGTAACAAATATACAGATAAAGAATGAGAATCAAACAAACACACCCAAGCGACCTAACAACATGAATTCTAGATTTCTAAGGTTGGCCGCATGGCTCTAAAGGGGTGTCTTCCTAGATTCTCACACATGCGGTTTGGGTTCTAGAGAAGGGTACTCGAACCTATCTTATTATCTACTAAGATAACAAGAACTTCGATTCTGGCCCATGACAGGCTTACGAATCGGATTCGGTTCGAGGGAAAGCACGACCTAATGACGTAGAGGGCTGCTCACGTGTCAAAAGGCATGGATTTCGAAATTGAATTACCGACCTGTGAAGGGCTGCTCACGTGGGTATGTGGCGTTTCACTCCTACTTAAGGGACAAAGCTCGAGTATAGAGCTTGATGAGTATGATGCAAGACATGTTAGTGATGTCTTAAAAATTAAATGAAAAATTAATGCAAGACCACTAATTATTAAATCCCGTCAAACTAAAATGTATCTTCGAGAAAGAACAAATTAATTAAATTCAATCTGAATTTCAAAATTTCTGTCGATAAAAGGAACATGTGTTTTTTTGGCTTAACTCTAAAAAAATAAAGTCCCTAGCGGAGTCGCCAGCTGTAGCGACCCTCTTTTTCTTTTGAAAAATTTAAAAGTGTTTGGAGATTCATTCGGGGGTCTCTAAAATAAAAAATATTTTTTAGATTTTTTGTTTTTGATTTTTTTGAAAAATTTTGAAAATTGGGGATTTTGATTTTAAAAACTTGTTTTATTTAGAAAATGAAGAGTTGGAGTCGCCACCGGCCACTAAGGTAGGTCGGGCACCATAAAATAAGAGATTCTTTTGAAAACGGGTTCGGGAGTTGGTTATGTGTGGGGAAGGATTAACACCCCCATCACGCCCGGAATTAGTGCCAAAACAGATATTGCTTTTAATCAATGAAAATGTTGAAATTTAAAATTGAATTTAATTGACTATTCTTAATCGAATATAGGGGCTTTAACAATTTAGTGGTTCGAATTATTTATCTGTTTAATTATTGACTGTACGTCGGACCGTATATTGAACCGGCATCGAATAAGACCGATTGTCGTGTTAATTTACGGTTTGAATCGAGTACATCACATTTATGCATGATGCAAACAATTAAAAATGATTTTATGAGTTGTCAAAGTTTTACCTATTTTAATATTTACCTTCAGAAAATAAGAATTAATTCGAATATTTGGTATATATCCATTAAGCCAAGATTAAGACCAAAATAATCGAGTTAATAATTATCTCCTTTTTATAAGTTAGATTAATTAATTAACATTATAAGATTAAATTAAGGGTTAAATGAATGTCGAATTATGTATGTCACAGAAAGTAGGTAAATAAATAATGACGCTAAATTCGAAAAATAAATACTCGAATAAAATAAATGTGGGAAATAAAAATATGAAAAAAGGACCAGATCAAGGAAAAAAAGAGTAAAATAAATGCGGAAAGTAAAAAGAAGAAGTAAAGGCGAAAATTAAATGCGGAATCTTAAATTGCGGAAAAGTAAATGCGAGAAATTAAATGTTGGAAGTTAAATGACTACACTAAACGGACCGTAATAATACAGGTCATCCCCTGTTGTAGGTCACCGTAAGGCTGATTCGAACGAGAAAGAAAAAAATAAAATAAAATAAATAATAATACATATACACATATATAAATAATATTATGCAAAAATATAATATAGTATACTATAGATAGTATAAATACTATAGTATATAAATGTAACATACTATATATATAGTATAAAATATATGACATAATATACGATATAATAAAGTGTAAAACTATATAATATATAATATAGTATGATAATACAATATATATAAAAGGCAGTTACATAATAATAATATATAATACGAACCAAATGAAGAAAACAGAAAATATCAGGCCAAAATTATAAAAAAAGAATTTAAAAGAGCTGAAATTGGATGAAAAGTTAAAGGAGAGGGACCAAAAAAGGATTAACCCCTGACTTGTTTGATAACGGGGAAAACATTGAAGAACCAAATGGGTGATTAACCCTTCGACTCTAATGTGTGGATCCCTCACCGGATCTGGGTTACCGCACGGGTCGAAGAGCTGCAAAACGCAGCGCTTTGGGGTGGCTTTAAAAGCCAAAACACAACAAAACAATATTATTCATCAGATTTTAAAATAAATCTAAGTTTTCTCAAATTTTAAACACCCTCACATTCTTTTCCTTCCAAAGAAACCGATCGATATTCGCCGCGCCGACCACCGCTAGTTGGTGGCCGACTGCCTAAAAACCAACACCCCAAAATCTTTTATTTCTTTCACCAAATCTGAAACCGAACCCTGATCTTTTAGAAACCAACACCCCTTTGTTTTAGGGTTTTTGAATTTTGGTTTGAAATGTTATTCGATTCGAATAAACAAGGACCGAACGAAAATGGTTATTACACTTCCTATCTTCAATATCCATAAGAAGCTGCACATTTTAGGAGGAACCTTTATCTTCCAAAATTGATCAACGTAAAATACAAAGAGGTTTATCATCAATTTCGAAAGCTTTTTAATCGAAAAGACGTCTACTCAATCATGAAGCCAAATAATCCTGTCCTCAATCCTTTTATTCAAACCTACGCTTTGAATTACTCTAATCATCTCCTCAACACATGATTTTTCTCTGTCCAACTGAGGTTAGCTAAACAATAATTGCTAATCAACATTCATAAAATTGTCACCCGAGATCAATTTTGCCACTATAATCTCTTTACAAATAAATAATCTAAAAAGTCTTGGGAAGGAAAAGCACAAAGGTTCTTCTCCCACCCGAAGATCCATCCAAAACATTATCATTTTTCCATCTCCAAGTGCCAAAAAAAAATTAGAACCTATCCATCTTTCCACCTCTTGGCTGACCAGATTTTTGATAATGTATTTCCACCAACAAGACATACTGTCAAGTTTATTAATGTTAGGCAACCATTTTAGAACATTCACCCCGTATTTAGAACAAATAACCTTTCTCCATAGACTTTCTCTTTTTGTTACGAATCTCCATCCCCATTTCGCAAGTAGAACTCTATTTTTTGTTTTAGATTTATTATACCAGCTCCTCATTTGCTTTTTGGTAGACACAATTTGCCTCAGTTTACTCGGGCAAGCTTTTTATGCGACGAACCATAACTACCCCACAAGAAACTTCTATGAATACGATCAATTTTTAGTAAAATCTTTGGAATTTCAATTAGCGACATGTAGTACAGAGGTAATGCAGATAAGACCAGTTCACCAACACAACTCTCCCTGCAAAGGATAATGACCTGCTCCTTCAGTCTGCTAGTTTGGTTTGACACCTTTCTACGATAGGATCCCAAGTAGTGACTTCCCTTAGATCTGCCACGAGAGGTATTCCCAGATAAAAGAACGAAAAATGAACCAATTTCACAACCAAAAGTTACTGCCAGCTGAACAATGAGATTTAATTCCACTCCAACACCCATTAAACAAGATTTCTTAAAGTTTATACTTAAGCTGGAACACACCTTGAAACATGTCAACAATCTTTTTATATTGCACAAATGTTGAAACAAGATAGTATTATTATCTGCGAATTGGAAATGAGATAACGACATATTTGGCGCCACATTCCGAATGTCTTCTGATCGGTGTGAAAGCGTCACACTATTAGTGCAAGCTACACTATCGATGCAAGAATAGAAACAAGGAAATCTTGTTTGAATATCAATCCCACGAGGATGGTGCATTACATTTAAACTTATGTGACTATAATACAGTACTGTGAAAATGATAGTTGTGGATGCAATGGTGGTTGCAATAACAAAATAAAAGGAGGGAAAATAATTCAATGTGGTAGCAATAACAGTGAGTAATAAAAGATAAAGGATTATGAGAATAAAGCCCAGATCTCATTGGTTCAGCTCGGCAGAAAGATCAAGTATGCTTCAAGGTAAAGATTGGTTTAATCAGCGATGTAGTGGCCAGCTTGAGTATTGGCTTCCATTCAACCTTCAACTATCGACTCAGGGATAAAGATCGACTTCAACTTTTGTTGTAAGTCAAGTCCAAAGCCCCTTGAACAAGTGGATCAACTTTCGTTGCATACAAACAACTTTCATTGTAAGAACTCGTTAATCTGACTTGTCACTGCATTAGTCGATGTCAGTGGCTTGTTTTAACACTCTCATGCAAAATGTAAATCAAATCCAACAATTAAAGCTTAAGAAAAATCCAATACCGAAATGTATTAAACTAAGAAAATAGTTTAAACAAGTTCAACAAGCTCCAGAAAATTAAACCATAGTCAATACGAGCACAAATGCAAGTAAATCTCCAAAAGAACATCGAAATAAAGAGAAGTTTAAGAAGATAACAAGATATTCCCTCGATTCAGTACTTGACTCCTTATTTCCTTGGATAGATCTACCTTACTTCACCTCGGATCTCCAGAAAATAAGCTTAAGCTGCTATGAGAGAAGGAAAAAGCTCGGAGGTTGAAGATGATATGAAAAATAACAATGGCGTGACTCTCTCTCCTCCAAAATAGTCCTTTTATAGGCCACACAAGGAATGACACCTGTCCTACAGGTTATTTGTGTGCCAGGAGTCGTACAAAATTTATTGTAACAAACTAGACAGCTGGCATATTTGTCCTTATCCTTAAGCAGCCTAGACAATTGGCAGATGCAATGTCGAACTGGCTGTAGTGTTGAAAAAAACCTTTGCAGAGACATTAGCAATGCAGCGACAACAAGGCAAAAACAGTAGAAATATACAAAACTCGAGCCACATGAACTAAGTTAGAAAATATGCATAAATAAACATGAAAATACAAAAATGGATGCCAATGTGGGGACAATAAGACCTATAAATTGACAGAAAATACATGTTCTTTAAAGAGCTATCACCTTCAATGTCTCTTCTCGCCTCAACTTTTTTGAAAATAAGATGTAACACTCCCATGACTGAAAAACAAACTTCTTAATCTTCTTGCAAGTACTTTAGCCACTAATTTGTAAACTGAACTTACTAAGCTAATGGGTTGATATTCTGAAATTGTATTCTATTTTTAGGAATAAGCGTTATGAAGAAAGAATTTGCATTTCTTTGCAACCTCTCAGTACAAAAAAATACTCCATGACTTTAATTAGATCTGTCTTTATTAACTTCCAGTATTTCTTGAAAATAAGAGATTATACCCATCGAGATCTGAGGCCTTAGAATCATCACAACTCCAAACATCATCATTGATCTCCACTATAGAGAATGGCTCATCCATAGAATTCGCCTCACTTACAGACAACCTTTCGTGACTAAAATAAACAAAAAAGGTGAAATTGGATCTCCCTGTCTCATACCTTTTTTCATTCAAAACTCATTCGTCAGAGGAGCCATTAACCGACATAGACACCATTGCTGTCGATATGTATTCTGAAATCCACCTTCTTTATTTTTCCCAAAGCCCATCTTGAATAAAACCATATCCAAAAAGTCCCTACAAATGTACTCATAAGCCTTTGAGAAATCCAATTTTAGTACCTGATGTCTAAGTAGATAACCTATATTTTGTACCCTTATGCTTAGCTTTTGCATGTGTTTAAACTCATATAGTTGCATTTATGAGTATTTTGCATGCAGTTTGCATATAGCTACGGAGTTAATGGTGTTTGTGCTTAATTGTCATATATATTGATGCTTTTAATAGGGAATGCAATTGGTTTAGTGGTGATTGTGCTGGAAGTAACCTCAGTAGTGGAATGCTGGAACAATGGAGTGGATCCCTCTTGATGAACCAATGAATGGACTCTCATTGAATGAAGCGGGAAAACAAGATCCTTATTAAGAGGCTTCGCGGGCTTTAGGGTTTCTCAACCTAACTTCACAGCTTATATAAAGATAACTTGGGATACAACACATAAAGGAGAGCTTAATCTTAGACAACAACCCTTAGTATTCAACTATCGGAGAACCATCGTAGTCAAAGTTCTAGAGAAGTCTCCACACGAAGAGAGCTACTGAGAAAGGTTTGAAGAGTACGGGACCGTTACCACAATTAGCAAGCTTAGAGGAGACATCGAGGATGCTTGACTTTCTTTTTCCTTGCTTGATAAACCACCATGTTCTTTATTGTTTTTATTATGGATGTTATCTGCTCATACATGAGTTAAATACTTTTGTTAGGTTTATTGTGTTAGGATTTTATATTTTAATTACTTATTCAATGTTATATTCTTCTCATTTATATATTTTGTTCATTGTTTTTCATGCGTAGTTATTGTAAGAGCTATCGAGAGAAGCCATTTAATTATTGATATGTGGCTTAATATCGAGAGATTTAAGTTAGACAAACATGAACAATCGAACTTAAGCTATCAACTTAGGTTATAATCCGGCTTAGACATAAGTTTATGATTCCAATGACTAATAAGGGAAACTTGATTAAATAATAAATCTGTTAGGGTTCACACATACATGTATTACCATAGCATCCTTATTATCAACTTCTAGGTATCGAGAGAGTCAAGAAGTAAATTACAAAACCATGTTGAATAGGTAAAGACATAATTGGTTTACGCAGAAATGTATTACCAACCGCTATAGTATTCGAATAGTAATTAGCATAATTCCTAGGCAATAAACCAAGCTTCCATAATCATCTAAATATCTGCTACAATATCTGTTTGCCTTTTGATCATTGCTACTTTACTCTTATTGCAATTAGTTCTAATAAACCATCATCAAACCAATATTTGTTTACTAAGTTTTGAGTATGATTGCTTTGAAGTTATTAACCTAATCCCTTTGGGTTTGACACTCTGCTCTATCACTCTATTACTTGATCAATGAGTATAATTGCTCTTATTTGCGCATACTATATTTTATGCATCAATTTTTTGGCACCGCTGCCTGCGATTGGCAATTGATAATAACTTAGTAATTGCACTTAAAATTCTTAGTTTAGTTCTAACTTTTTGGCACCGCTGCCTGCGATTGGGTTTGACACCTCTCTACCTTCCAGACTATAAGAACAAAGAACTATGGATCCACCTCCCAATAACTACCTGAACGATGGAAATAACAAGGGAAATAACGGTCTATCTGGTAGCGGAGTAATTGCTGATGGTGTGAATAATAATGGACAACAGCTTGGACAATAGGGTGCTTAATTACCAGCTCGTCCAAGGAGACCTATTCATGATAACTTTGCACATGCCTTCAATAACCTAACTCCAGCGGTCGTTGTGCCAGAAATACAGGCAACTTACTTTGAGCTCAAGCCTGTGATGTTCAACATGCTCAGTTTCATTGGACAATTTAGTGGATGAGCAAGGGATGATGCTACAAAGCACATTCAAGCTTTTCTAGAGATCTATGACTGTTTTAGACAACATGGAGTACCTGATTATGTGCTGAGACTTAAAAATGTTCCCCTATTCCTAGCGAGATCAAGCCCGAGCATGGTTGAAAACCATTCCCTGAATATCTATTACATCTTGGGAAGAACTGTGCATGAGCTTTCTACATAGGTATAATCCATCAAACGTGCACAACTAGTTGCGGAGCGACATTATAGAATTCAAGAAAAGAGATGATGAATCCATGTATGAATCTTAGGATAGATACAAAGACATGATGTGCAAGTGCTCGATTCATGGGCTTCATGATTGGCTATAAGTGGTAACGATCTATAATGGCGTTAACACTCCCACAAGAATTATGATTGACTCTTCGGCTAGTGGCATCTTGCTCGATAAAGACCCTAAAGAGGCATTTTACATCCTTAATTAGATAGCCAATAACGATTATCAGTTTAACACTGGAAGATTGAGTCCCAGTCCGAGAACTTCTGGAACACTCTAATTGGACGATTCCCAAAGTGTCGCGGCTCAACTATCTGCCATTACAAACCTGCTCAAGAACATACAGCCACTATCCAACACACATAAGGCTAAGGTAATCCAATACACTTGTGAGCATTGTAATTGGGAACATCAATCCAGTGTATGCCCTCAACAACAAAAGTATAGATGTCACCTAGGGAATGCCAACTGCAAAAAAAACTTACTCGAATACCTACAACCTGGGGTGACAAAAACATCCAAACTTTGGATGGGGAGGAAACACTAAAAATTCAGGAGCCAAACAAAATACTATAGCAGGGCCTCTTGGATTCCAACAAAAAACTCAGGGGCAGAACCAGGGAGTTTCTAATTCTAATTCTTTTAAAACTTCTTATCAAAGTTTTGTGGACATTGCCCGAGTTATTATGCAGGACTATTCAACAAATCTCAAGAATTATAGAGACATGCTCACAAGGTAAGTTGCCATGTTACAAAATCAATAGTCCATCCTGCAGAATCATATTACTTCCTTACGGTTCTTGGAAACACAAGTTGGGCAAATTGCTCAAAATTTAAAGACAAGACCTCAAGGAGGTTTACCTAGCGATACTGAAGTCACTAAGACATTTGGTGCGGAGTAATGCAATGCCATCACATTGCGTAGTGACACCTAATTGACCAAATATGACAAGTTTGGGGATGGTTCCCTTGTTGATTCCTCTCCAAGTAAGAAATATGTTGATGCTCTTGTACCCAACGATACAACCCTTGTGCATGATACAGGAAAAACCTTGCTACTGACGACAAGGATTGTAGCATCTAGTGGACCACACGATGAGCCTAGACCTCCGTGTAATATCCCAAATTTTGGCTAGTGACTAAATTGTAAATTTTGAAAGTTTGGGGGCTAAAGTATAAACTTTGAAAAAGTTAGGATTTCTTTAATTATGGGTTTCAGAAAGGAAATTTCTAAGTTTTAAAAGTATCATGGATGGATAGTGAGCTGAATTGGGTACTTCCAAAGTTTGATTAGAATTCGAGGAAAATTGGAATGAGAATTGAAGATTCAAGTTTAGTGACCAAATGATAAAAAAGACAGAACTTGTGTGGTATAAGACTAAATATGAAAAGTTAAAGGACTAAATTTGTAATTTCCCAAAATTTAGGGGGTTTTATTTTATAAATAAATAGATCATTTAAGGGTGTGGATCGAATGTGAAGATTATGGATTGCTCTGATGTTTCTATTATTGGGAAATTACAGTCAAAGTTTAAATGGAATTCGGATACTCGAATTGATCTGAAAAATTTTGAGATTTTACCAGATGATAAAGCAAATTTATAGAAGTCCGTTACAAGTGTTGGGAATATTTTTAGTTTGATTCAAGATGAATCCTATAATTTAATTCTGAGTAAGGGGTTAAATTATCGGTATATTAGATCGAATGAAAAGTTTTAGAGACTGATCCAAAACTTATGGAAAATTCATAAAATATTATTTTATGAATATTTTATTGTAGTTGGTTGGATTCCAACTAGACTTGGTTGAATTTTTACAAGAATGGCAAACTAGAAAATAAAGACTAGTTGGAGGGCAAATTGGTTATTTGACAAGGATGGAAATTTTGAAATATTTTGAAATTTTAAGGACAATTTTGGAAGGTGAATTACACTTGGATCAAATCATGGCCATTTATTTTTTATAAGATTAAGTATTGGCCATTGGATTAAAATGGCAAATTAGTAATTTCACTAATTAAATGAATTTTAAATTCATTTAATTTTAACATGTGGATTTAAATAAGTAAAAGATGAGCCAAATTGTTCATCTTTCTTGAAATATTTCGAACTAAGGGGAGAAAAAAGGGAGGAAATTTTTCAAGCTCGATTCAAGCCTCGAAACTCGATTTTCAGGTAATCTTTCGAACTGCAAAGTTGTTCTACTCTTCAAGCTCTATCTTTTGATGTAATTAATTTATGGAATACATGCTTGATTGATGAAAATTTTACATGAGAAGGAAATTAGGGTTTATGGACTCAATTGGGGGTTTTGAGATTTTATGATTCCATGTTGAAATTCAAGTTGAAATCAAGCTTTTGTGATGTTAAAATCATGTTATTGAGTTGGGATTTAAACTCTACATGTTTTGATTATTATGAAGATAATTAGGGTTTATGGATTCAAGTTTAATTTGGGCTTTGTGATGTTAGATTAATGATTTAGTAAGCATGAATTGGTATTTGGAAGCAAAACCCTAAATTTATTATATAGGTATCATTTTAGAAATCTTAAAAGTTAGACGACCGAATCTGATTTTTTATAGTGTATTTATGTTATTATTGATGTTGGAGATGTGAAATTGAAGTTAGAATGCAAAACTGATGTTAAATCGAGTTAGTGACCATTTTGACAAATTGTCAAAGTTAAGTGATCAATTCGAAAATGAGGTTTTAGAGAAGGACTAAATCTGATTTTAGTTGAAATAATATAATTCAAGTAGTAATGTTGATTTGAGGACTAATTTGCAAAGTTAAGAAGCTTGAATCCTTATCTTTGCATTTTAAGTGACTATTTCGGAAAGAATGAAAAATTAGAAGGAATTATTTTTTAATAATTATTTGATGAAGAAAGTGATACATTAGTGGTTTGAATCAAGTAAGGGGACCAAATTGACAAATAGCAAAGTAAGGAGAAATTAGTATAAAGTTTGAAGTTATTTATGGAAGTTGTGTAGGAAAACTGGAATTTGGCAGTAAGTTTGAAAATTCACCATAAATTCTACAAAAGTGGTTAGATGGTGAATTTATATCGATGTAAATATTTATTCGTCTAGTTTCGTTTAAAACAAACGGTGATTGATTTCAATTCATATATCAAAAGATGTGAAATTTTAAGTGTTGAAAGGTTGGAAAATAGAATAGCAATCTGTTCCGAAATTCAATACTGAAGTTCGACTTTGAAAATTTGCCATAAATCGTACAAATTGAATCCGGGTTATTAGTTTATATGGTTGGAAAGCTTATCGAACCTAGTTTCTTTTCCAACAAACATAAACATATTTCGAGTTCCGAGTTAAAAGATATTAATTTTTAATCGAATGAAGGTAAGAAAAATTACATAACAGTTTATGTCAGGACAGCCCTGTAAACGGGAGTTTGATGAATTTTCATAATTTTTGTAGATTTTATTAAATTATGTGGCTTATACCGTTAGAACCGTTATCGAATCTAGTTTCTGCGGTATAAAGGAGATTAAGATTCAGTATGTATTATGCCCTGTAGAAGTAAATCTTTGATGGTAGTGCAAGTTAACAGAAAATGGAAATTGAGACAATTTGTGTCTAATGTTGGTTAGCAAGCTTGGAGGAATTATTTGAAGATCAAAATGGTCATTAGGGACCAAAAATGAGTTTGTGAACAGTATAAGTAAGGAAAGAAATTTATGGAAAATTTTTATGTTGAATGATTAAATAGTTTAATTGAAATATTGTTAGAAGTGAATCTAATAAATATTTATATTCATGTGATAAATGAAGTTGGATCCGTATCAAAAGAAGGTTTGAGGTATTATAAAGGAAATGATCAATAGAGCTTAGTGAGGCATATTAATAAATGGCCAAGGTGAGTGCATTTCTATATGTTTGCATTATGTTAAAATTGGCATTGTATTTCTCTATAATACGTGATAAGATACATAGCTCGACATGGCAAGATTGATAGAATATCAAGTACGAATGATTGTTTGCATAAATGATGATGCATTATGCATACATGAAATATAGATAATGACAAAATTAAAATGAAACAAGATACACCTAGGGATCCACTCCCATAGTGCAAATACACTAACAAGGTGTTTGATATAATGAGCAAAGAGCGTCCTTATATGAGGACTAAAGAGCGTCCTCCAGAGTACGTACTCAAATAGCACTATGGTGCAGATAGGCTGTAGGTACCATGGGCCTTTCAGCCAGACACATTAATAATAATACAAGATGGTTATATGATAGGTCATGAGCATGCAAATGACTGCATGATGATACATGAATCACATGATAGTGGTGCTATATGATATTGATGATACATGATCTATATGATACATGATACATGGAGTATATGATAGATGCTACATGAATTATATAAAATGATAATACATGGTATACATGATGTTGATGATACTTGGTTTACATGTTATACAAACGATTACATGATATAAGCATGACCATGAGATGATACATGATATTAAGAAAGTATTATATATGATGAAAATTATGAAAATGATATATGAAATTTATGGAATATGAGATACATGATAATCATGATTATTATGTTATGCTATTATGGAAATGTTTTAGGATGAAAGTATGTCCATGACAAAGAATATGTTATACAATATTAACATGAATTATATGATAGTTATAATACATGACACGTGTACATTTTGATATACTTTCCTTGTTGTAGAGAAATATGAAATGCATTTTTATATGAAGTATTATATAACATCATTTCATGTGTAAATAAATAAGTTTAATTGCCTCACTAAGTTCGTACTTAGCGTGTTTTTTATTTCACACGTAGGTTCTTCAGAGCAGAATTAGCAAGGAGGAGCCACTCATTTGGAAGTCAAGTTATCAGTAAGTGAAAGTACGCACATCTTTAAAATAGTCAAGAACTAGTGGGCATATAATTATATTTTCAAGAAAACTATTTTGCAAGCTTTAAAGTATATAATTTCGAAGTATGATAGTACAAGGATACATGGAGTATGAAAATGAAATAATGTTACCAGTAAGATAAAAGTATAATGGTTTAACCATAATTTAAATCTTATCGCTTAGAATTTTTATAATCAAGAAAGGGTCTAGGCAACAAGCGACGTTTTCACCCTGAATAATATTTTCTTTAAAATAACTAAATTTTATGTTTTATAAACCAATTCAGGGTTAAAACTAGCTACAGTTGTCTAGAATTGTTTTCAGTTGAAATTTATAGAAAATGTTGTTTACCGAAGAGTAAAAAAATTTAGTATATGTTTTTTAGTAGCATCTGTAATTTATATTCATATTACAAATATACGTTATGGGTGTTACATCCGCCTCTATTCCTATAGTGGTTGAAAGTTCAAAAACAAGACACCCAATTCCAGAAATTTCTAGAGATGCTCAAAGAATTTCATATCGATGTCCCCTTTCTAGAGGTCATTAATCAGATGTTGGTCAATGCAAAGTTTCTGAAGGAGATCGTGACCAAGAAACAAATAATGGGTGAGGTTGAAACTGTTGCTACAGTAGGTGAATGCGTGGCAATGCTGAGTAACTTGCCACCCAAGATGAAAGATCCCGACAGCTTTACCATTCCATGTTCTATAGGCCAAAACTATTCTGGCCGTGTTTTATGCGATCTCGGTGCAAGTGTTAACTCGATGCCAAAATTAGTTTCCATGAAATTAGGAATTGGAAAAGCCAAACCTATATTAGTGATCCTCCAATTGGCCTATCGTTCCCAAATTCAACCCAAAGGAAGGGTTGAAGATGTCTTGGTCAAGGTAGATAGATTTGTCTTCCTAGTAGATTTCATCATCCTTGACTGTGAAGTTGACGAAAATGCTCTCATCATCCTCGAAAACAAATTCCTTGATACTGAGAGTATTGTGATTGATTGTGAAAAAGGTTGAGTTTACTATAAATATGAATGACGAAAAAATCACACTTAATGTCTTCAGCACTCTTAAGTTTGCAAATGAATATGAAAAATGCTAGATGGTGCATAGTGAAGAAGCCTTATTCGAAAAGAACCTTAAAGAGATATGATGTAGCAATTTACTTTAGGCCTCGGAGCAATCAAAATTTGACGAGGCGATGCAAGAAGTACAAGAAGAAGGTGAAGAAGATGTTGAACAATCTAATGCTATGCTAGTCAGGCCAGATATATTCCTTGAACCTTTAGATTATTCATAGTTTAAATCCCCAAGCCATCATTGGAGTATCCTCCTGGACTCGACTTAAAACCCCTTCCTGTATAATTAAAGTATGCATATTTAGGGGAGAATAACACGTTGCCTGTAATCACATTTGCTAGCTTAACATCCAACCAAGAGAATAAATTATTGCATGTTTTCACTCAACATAAGAAAGCTATTAGTTACACTATTGTTGACTTGAAGGGTATAAGCCCTACTCTTTGTATGCATAAGATTTTTCTTGCAGATGATCATAGCAGTTCCATTGAACCATAGAGGAGGCTTAATATTATCATGAGGACTGTGGTCTTGGAAGAGATCATAAAATGTCTTGATACCAAAATATCTACCCTATCTCAGATAGTTCTTGGGTGAGCCCTATCCATTGCGTGCCAAAGAAAAGAGGCATGGTCGTGATAAAGAACGATGCTGATGAGCTTATTCCAACCAGAACTTTTATTGGATGATAGATCTATATTGATTATATAAAGTTGAACAAATACATAAAGAATGATCACTTCTCTTTGCCGTTCATCAAATGCTCGACAAGCTTTCGGGGAAACCCTATTACTACTTCCTGGATGGTTACTCTAGGTACAACCAGATTGCTATAGCACCGGTGGACCAGGAGAAGAAAATATTCATATGTCCCTATGACATTTATGTCTTTCACCAAATATCTTTTGGCCTATGCAATGCTCCAACAACCTTCCAACGTTGTATGATGACCATCTTTTCAGACATGGTAGATAACTTTATAAAGATCTTCATGGATGACTTCTCAGTCTTTGGGGACTCATTAGAACAATGCCGAGGAAACCTTGCCAAGATGTTGCAACGATGTGAAGAAATCGACCTCGTGCTTAATTGGGAAAAATGTTACTTCATAGTCCCTAAAGTCATTGTCTTAGGCCATCGTATTTCCAAAAAAGGCATCAAAGTGGACAAAGCCAAGATAGAATTCATCGCGAAACTTCTACCTCCATCTAATGTTAAATACATTCGAAGCTTCCTTGGCCAAGACAATTTCTATAGCAGATTCATCAAAGATTTCTCCAAAATCTTGAATCTATTATGCTTATTGCTGGAGAAGAAACGTGTATTTAAGTTTGATGACCAATGTCTTCAATGTTCAAAACCTTATAGAAGGAACTTATTTATGTACCAGTTGTAATGCCCCCCGATTGGTTACAAGCCTTTGAGCTGATGGGCGTGCTAGTGATTATGACGTTGGTGTTGTACTTGGTCAACGTTGGAGTAAGATCTTTCATGTTATATATTATGCTAGTCGCACCCTAAATAAGGCACAATTAAATTACACTACCACTGAAAAGGAATTGATTGTTGTAGTATTTTCATTCGATAAATTTAGGGCATATCTATAGGAACTAAAGTCATTGTGCATACCCATCATTCAACCATTAAATATTTAGTGACTAAAAAAGATGTTAAACCTAGGTTATTAGATGGATTTTGCTATTGCAAGAATTTGACATTGAGGTAATGGATATGAAGGGCACTAAAAACCAAGTAGTTGATCTCCTCTTGAGGC
Source organism: Hibiscus mutabilis (assembly GCA_019671005.1). NCBI lineage: Eukaryota > Viridiplantae > Streptophyta > Magnoliopsida > Malvales > Malvaceae > Hibiscus > Hibiscus mutabilis. The sequence goes on from CM033731.1 coordinate 42,570,205, forward strand.
TAGAACATGCATGTAAACATAACGATGCATGCGATATTAAGGATGAAATCTCTAATGAGAAATTACTTACTGCTACAACATTTCCGTGGATGCTAATATTGTTAACTTTATTATTAGTGGTATTTATCCTTGTGATCTTAATAGCTAGGGACGAAAGAAGTTCTGCCATGATCCATGCTACTATTATTGGGAAGAGCCCTATATTTTCAAGCAATGCACCGATTAGATGATCCAGAGATATGTACCCGGAGAGGAGCAAGAAGATATCATTTTCATTGCCATTCTACTCCACGAGAGTATACTTTGGAAGACAGATGACTTCTGCAAAGGTCCTATAGTTTGGTTTCTATTGGCCAACCTTGTTTAAAGATGCTCAGGCGTACTATAAGGATTGTGATAGATTCCAAAGAACGGGGAACATCTCTCAAAGGAACAAGCTACCCATACAAGTTATCCTTGAAGTTAAACTATTCGATGTTTGAGGCATCAACTTCATGGGACACTTACCATCCTCTTGTGGAAATTTGTACATTCTACTGACGGATGACTACGTATCCAAGTGGGTGGAGGCTATTGCAACAACCAAGAACGATGCAAATATTATCTTGAAGTTTTTGCACAAGAACATCTTTACTCAGTTTGAAGTGCCTCAAGCTATTATCAGTGATGAGGATAGCCACTTCGACAATAAACTTATTGCTAAGGCGCTGCGTAGATATAAAGTACACCATAAGATCGCCTCATTATATCACCCACAGACCAATGGGCAAGTAGAAGTGTACAACCGAGAGATCAAGCAAATCCTTAAGAAAGTGGTCAATCCGAACCGCAAGGACTGGTCCTTGAAGCTGGATGAAGCCTTATGGTCCTATCAGACCGCGTTCAAAACTCTTTTAGGCATGTCACCCTATAGACTTATCTATGGCAAAACATGTCATTTATCGATCGAGCTTAAGCATAAAGCCTTTTGGGCTATTAAAATTATCAACATAGACTATCAATTAGCTGGAGAGAGACGATTGTTGGAGTTGAACGAGCTAGAAGAGCATAGTCTAAGGATGAGCATTTTACCCGATCGGGTTAAATTTTTAAATAAAAAATTAAGTTTGAGTGAGGTTGGGTTTTTATTAAAGGTAAGGTCTGGTCGGGATTAGGGTGGAAAATAAATGACACGACCCGTGACTAATTGTGTAATTTTCTCTAAAAAAAATTTAGGATATTTCTAATAATACCCCTCATTATAATTTTTTATAATTAGGTCATTAAAATTGAATTTTTATTTATAATTTAGTCCTTAAAATATTTATCTTTTACGATTAACTCCCTTAAAATTATTTTTTTACAATTAGGTCCTTAAATTTTTTTTCTATAGGTCAGGTTGGGTCGGGGTCGGGTTTGGGGTATTTATTTTTGGGTCGGGTTTTTTTTTTGAAAAATATGTTCGGGTTGGGTTAGGTTTAGGGTATTTATTTTCAGGTCGAGTTTAGGTGGGCTAAAAACTCGACCCGCACACATCCTTAGCATTGCTTGGATGCTTACGAGAATGCCAAAATCAGCAAGGAGAAAACCAAGATATGGCATGATGCGGAACTGATGCCTCAGCATTTGGTTTAGGGCCAAAAATCCTCCTCTACAATTCTCGCCTAAAACTCTTTTTGGAAAGTTTAAGTCTCGTTGGTCTGGCCCATTTAAGGTTGTCAAGGTGTATCCACATGGTGCAGTGGACATCAAGGATTTGAAAGATGAACTGATCTTCAAATTCAACGGTCAACCTCTCCAAGTAGTTGATCACCGCTTTAGGCTAGAACATGCATGTAAATATAATGATGCTTGCGATATTAAGGATGAAATCTCTAATGAGAAATTACTTACTGCTACAGCATTGTCGTGGTATGCTAATATTGTTAACTTTCTTATTAGTGGTATTTCTCCTTATGATCTTAATAGCTAGGGACAAAAGAAGTTCTGCCATGATCCACGCTACTATTATTGGGAAGAGCCCTATATTTTCAAGCAATGCATCGATTAGATGATCCAGAGATGTGTACCCAAAGAGGAGCAAGAAGATATCCTTTTCATTGCCATTCTTCTCCACGAGAGTATACTTTGGAAGACAGATGACTTCTGCAAAGGTCCTATAGTCTGGCTTCTATTGGCCAACCTTGTTTAAAGATGCTCAGGCGTACTATAAGGCTTGCGATAGATTCCAAAGAACGGGGAACATCTCTCAAAGGAACAAGCTACCCATACAAGTCATCATTGAAGTTAAACTATTCGATGTTTGAGGCATCAACTTCATGGGACACTTCTCATCCTCTTGTGGACATTTGTACATTCTATTGACGAATGACTACGTATCCAAGTGGGTGGAGGCTATTGCGACAACCAAGAATGATGCAAATATTGTCTTGAAGTTTTTGCACAAGAACATCTTTACTCGATTTGGAGTGCCTCAAACTATTATCAGTGATGAGGGCAGCCACTTCGACAATAAATTGATTGCTAAGGCGCTGCGTAGATATAGAGTACACCATAAGATCGCCCCATTATATCACCCACAGACCAATGGGCAAGTAGAAGTGTCCAACCGAGAGATCAAGCAAATCCTTAAGAAAGTGGTTAATCCGAACCGCAAAGATTGGTCCTTGAAGCTGGATGAAGCCTTATGGTCCTATCAGACCGCGTTCAAAACTCCTTTAGGCATGTCACCCTATAAACTTGTCTATGGCAAAGCATGTCATTTATCGATCGAGCTTAAGCATAAAGCCTTTTGGGCTATTGAAAAGATCAACATAGACTGTCAATTAGCTGGAGAGAGGCGACTGTTGGAGTTGAACGAGCTAGAAGAGCATAGTCTAGGGATGAGCATAGCCTAGAACCCCAATCCACCAACGATTTAGCAGAGTGATTGGATGTGGTCTGAAACATTGCGACTAAGCCCCAATAATAAGTATTCAGGATTACATTGTATCCAAGTATCACTCACAAGGACTCAGTCTAGCCTACTGTATTTATTCTTAGAACCAATCCAGGGAAATTTCTTGCCTATCAATGGCACATCTACTAATTTGCAACTTTCAATAAAGTTATTAAAAGCGCCCAAACTTGTTTGAGAATTAACACAGCCACTCTTTTTACTTCGGATTCTCACCACGTTGAAATCTCCCCCTACTATCCAGTTTGAAGAAAACTGCCCATTCAACGAAATCAATTCATCCCATGATGATACCTGCTCCGAAAAACTACAAGGTGCATATACGTTGATGAAGACTAACTCTTTATCATCAGGTAACCAAATCCTCGATAGGAGAATAAATCTTTCTTTGATGATACAATCAACAATCTTAAATTATTTTGATCCCAAACTGTAACAAGACTGCCAGAATGGCCATTTGCAACTGCTACTCTAAAATCAAGCACATCGTCGTTCCACATTTTCCTTACATCCTCGGCCTTTAAGGACTCTTTTTTTGGTTTCTTGAATAAACGCCACACTCACCCGTTGTAATGTGAACACCTTCCTCATCGTTGTAATTTTCATCTCTGAACCTAACCCTAATATTCCAAGATACGATTTTCATCCCTCCCCCTTTCTTAAGGGTCGCGCCCTCTAATTTTCTTTATGTAATAAGTCAGCTTCCATCAAAGCAACAATTTCCTTTACCACTTCTTCGTCTTTGACAATAACTTGGAATCCAGAACCTCAACATTAATATCCACCTTTTGAACTCTAATTTCATATTCCCCAACAAACCTATGCACGTCCCAAGTAGCGTTGTTAGGGTAATCATTAAACAATTTTCCAATGCAATCCGTATTAATTACTTCTTCCCAATCGGCGGAGGCTTCAAACGACACCTTTGATATTGTGCCGGAATAATCTGGTAATTCCTCCGACGAACTTTCACTACTCTCGAAATCCACAGGCTCTAGTTTTTTCCCATTTTTTTACCTTCATGTTTTTCAGTTTGATTATGAACTGAAACTTGCTACGAGACTGATACCTTAAACGTTTCTTTCTCATTTATTCGTTGAATTAAGGGGAGTGAAACTCTCGCAATTTGAGTATTGCAAGGCGTTCTCTCCAGGAACCACTAAAGACCCCAAATATTTGCCAATCTTTTGAAAGTAGTTTGGTTTCAACAGTGCAAAGGAACTCCCGTCACTTCCACCCATGTGAATCTTTTGGACACAATGACAACTTTCAGTTTCTACTGCCAGTATATTGAATATAAATTCAATTAAAATTGACCTACTAAAGTTTAGTTTAATTGAGTTTTTTATTCGTCTAATAAAGTATGTCTCGAATATGAGTAAACTCTCACGTAACTAATTTTAATTTAGGCTTAAGGATGTAAGAAGTCCTCAAACTTTTGAAAAAAAATCAATTAAGCCCTTAAACATTTTTTGCACCCAATTAAGCCCTTGAACCAAGAAATTTAATCAATTAAACTCTTTGACCATTAAATCTTGACAGTTTTTTTGGATCTATTGGTGTAGTGCTTCGTGTTACAGTGTTTTCACTTAACATTTTCAGAATTTTTTTATTTTACTTAAAAAATCTTTAAAGTTCTAAAATTTTTTAAAACTTATAAAATTTATAAAAAAAATATTTTTGAAAAACAATCTGCAAATGCAACATGATAAAACTGTAGTGTGTTATGTGTCAATAATATCTAAAGAAAAAACTGTCAAGATTTAATGATCCAATTGGTCAAAAGGCTTAATTGGTTAAATTTCTTGGTTCAAGGGCTTAATTGGGTGCAAAAAAAGTTTAGGGGCTTAATTGATTTTTTTTAAAGTTTAAGGACTTTTTACACCTTTAAGCCTTTAATTTATGATGAACTAATTAGAAATAAAAGTAAATGTGTAAAAAGTTATAGATTAGGTTTATAACCCTCAAATTATATATAATTAATTTTTGTTGATATCACATCTTAGGACAAAAATCCCATGCCTCTTTTCGGTGCCCCTTTCTATATTCTAATATTAAAAATTTAAATTTTAATCTCTAATAATAAATTCTACATCCTAAACCATATACCATAACCCTTAAAAATATACCCTACCCCTAATTCCCTAAACCTTAAACCTAATTTTTTTAGTGTGGGCGTAGAAAGAGAAATCGAAAAGGGGCAGAGGATTTCTATTCCTCATCTTAAGGGTGGCAATGGGGCGGGACGGGGACGGTTTTACATTTCACACTCCGTCCTCAACACTTGTGTATATAGTTTCAGGGAATCTCCATTAAATGAGTCGGAAAATTTTGTCCTCATATCCTTCTCGCACAGATCTCCGCAGATTTCGGGGAATCCTCATCCCCAAATAAAAATAAACAAAATCTAGTACTTTACTAGTTGAAACATAAGGTCGATTTTAGTTTACAAGTCATATATTCATTAAACTTAAAAAGTTCAAATCTTAATATATTAAAACGAGCCAAACTCGAATTAAACAAATTCGATACATGCAAAGCAATTTGAAATATAAAAAGATTACAAAAAATTAGTGTATCCCAAGGATCATTAATTAGAAAAATGGCAAGTTGTTGAATTGATAATCTAGAGTTGCAATCTCTTAATAGCAATATCAACTTGCAAAGCTTCATTTTCCAATCCAAATATGATCGGGGATAACATGTTGATTAAACATTCACAACGATTTACAAAAAAGTAAGCGAATCACCGAGCTTGGCTTTACATCTGGTTTTCCATGAAGTTCCTCTTGCTTTGCCCTAATCTTGCAGAAACTAATAAAGCTTTCTGAAAATGGGAAATCATATTCAGGGGAAAGTAATCGAAAATTAATAATAGAGTAGAGAAATTATACTTGACTCTGATCACCATGTAAATAATTTATATATTTGATAAGTATAATAATTACAATTGAGGAGTATATATAAGATTACAAGGAGACTTAATTGTACAAAATAAAGAAATATAAAGATTAATGCCTTATAGCCATGCTTCAAAGGGATGCATGGTGGAATATTAGCAGGAAACCAATTAATGGAATAATAAAGAAAAAAAAAGTTTCCACTGCATAGCTTTGGTATCAATATTAATTAATCATCAATCGGGACCAATCAACTACATCGGTATCAATAAATAAACGGGAACAGTCGTTACTTATAAGATCAAGAGGACGATAAACTCTCCGATCAAATATTTAACTATTTTTTAAACTTATGGAGTAAAGGATAATGTATTTCATTCAGGTGACTCGGGTTCGAGCATCATGTATACACAGTGTGTATACGTTATTAAATAATTAAAAAATTAAACAGATATTACCTTATAATTACACCAGCATATTTTAAAAATATATTTAACGATTTTTTATTCATTCAAATAAAAGTATGAAGTGATGATGCATGATTTATGTTGCCTTGGGTGGAAATTTCTCTATCTTATATTTCAGCAATTATTGTAGCAAAATAATTTTCACCAACCACAATTAAGAGGACATCAAGTCTTGGATTATTTAAAAGATAATAATTGAGTTTTGTTTATTTGAAGCTTTAACTTAAACTAAAATTATGAAGTAATCTAATAGGTCGATTGATTGTTATTGATTATTAAATTATTCATATAAATAAATTATGCATATAAAGACACATCTCTCTAATTAGTGATGTTGCTTAAGTAATGGATGATGACACAAAAATAAATTATACTTATTAATTCATCTATCCTTATCGTTTTTTTAAATTTATCATTTCATAATTGATAACTATATTTAAGATATTATATATTTATATAGATTTTAATACGTTAGTAGTTTAAATTAGTATATAAATTTGGAGGAATCTATACATTTATATCGTATTAGTTTTACCTTTTTTTCTTTTTTTTATGAGGAAAAGAAAGGTAAATAGATGCCTCGTCAAAAAATCTCATAATCTTAATTGGAAGAAAAATAGTACACATGAGAACTTCATAATATACAAATTAAGTCATAGAAGCACTAATGTCTGCGTGTAACGCGTCTAGAACTATATCTGACGGTTGCACAAACGTCATATCCCCATGTACCATCTGAAAATCAAGCTTAGCCAACACATAGGCCACCAAATTAGCCTCGCGATGAATCTGTAAAAACCAGACTCCCAATCTCGAGCTACCAACATCTCTATCATATGAACAAGCCAGTAATTATCGTATTAGTTTTACCTTTTTCTTTTAATATATCGTATTTTAATTATTATTTTTATTATATTCGTATTGCTTCATGTATTCCTTAATCCTTAGAGTAGGCTAATGCTTGCGTTAGATTTTCATCCAACAATTACCGGAGTCTAATTCATACTCCATTTTTCGTGTTCCGGATTTATACACAATATAGTTTTGAAATTTCATATTATTTTTATATACTTAAATTAATGCAAATAAGATATTCTAAAAATTAAATAATTGAAAAGCATAGTTGAAGTAATTGATGTAATTCAAACATAAAATGACTATTTTTATGAAAAAAAATAAACAAAATTTGGCATACATACAGGATCTACATTAACAGAATATAAAATTTATGGCTTAATGGTGTAATAAGCCCCTAAACTTTTGAAAAAAATTCAATTAAGCCCCTAAAATATTTTTACACCCAATTAAACCCTTGAACCAAAAAAATTAATCAATTAAACCCTTTGACTAACTTTGACCATTAAATCTTGACATTTTTTTCTTTAGATATTACTGACACATGCTACACTACAGTTCTATCATGTTGCATTTACAGATTTTTTTTCAAAAAAATATTTTTTATAAATTTTATAAGTCTTTTAGAATTTTTAGAAATTTTAAATAATTCTCTAAATAAAATAAAATTTTTTAAAAATGTCAAATGAAAATATTGTGACACGACGCACTGCACCAACAGATCCAAAAGAACTTTCAAGATTTAATGGTCAAAATTGGTCAAAGGGCTTAATTGATTAAATTTCTTGGTTCAAGGGCATAATTGGGTGCTGCAAAAAAAGTTCATGGGCTTAACTGATTTTTTTTTCAAAATTTCAAGGGCTTTTAACACCTTTAAGCCAAAATTTATCGAATCAATTATTAAAATATTAATATTATAAAATTTATATGAAAATACAAAACATAGTTTTTTTTAAAAAATATATAAAACATAGTTTTAAATTAGAGGAAGTGAATTTCTGATGAGCTTAGTTTAGAGAAGGATCGGGTATCGGCCTACTGTTTAACAACCGTTTGTCGATCTGCTACTGGTAACCCAATCTGTTAGTTTGGGCCGCTCCTTGGGTCAGGTTAGCCTCTTTCTAAAGTAAATACTTCTTTTAAAAATATGTTACGTGATAAATACTCGAGTCACGATAATACATACAAAATTTTGAGTTCCGTTATCAACACCAAACTTAGTATACAGCGGCGTATTTTATGGCGTTTGTAAATTAAACGTCGCTAATATTTTAATTATTACAGCGTTTATAATAAAATAGCCATAAAATGAGTTTCATTTTAGTGGCTTTTGATTTTATAAACACCGCAAGAAGTTTCGATTTAGCGGCGTTTAGTTTTATAAACACCGCCATATATATTTTATATCTCTCAATCTCAGACACCTTCATCCCCAAATCTATCGTGCAAAACCCCTAACTGCTCCTGCTCCTCCTCGCAGTGCTGCTCATCGCCGTCGATCCTCGCTGTTCTCTTCGCCATCAATCGTCCCTCAGGCCGCTCGGTCGCACTAGCAAGCAAGCCAACACCGAAAGTTCAAAAGCTCTTGAAATCTGCCGTTATGGATTGTGTTTTTTACAGTTACTAAAATCTGCAGAAAATTTGACGATGCTCAAATACTTGGATCTTGGTTTCAACAACCTCGAAGGTAAATAAATCCTCATTTTTTTTTACTATCTAATTTCTATGAAGAGTTGCTAAAAATTTGATTTCCCTCGTGCATTTCTCCATTGCAAAGTACAATTTCTCCATTAGCTTTTTCTCTGCAGCAAAAATTGAAACTTTTGCACTGTTCTAGTGTTTTTTTAGTCATAGGGTTTGGTGTTTATGATCTAGGAGCCGGCGTTGTCTTTCTGTGAATTTGAAGCTTGTAAAATCACTGGTGAGAGCATCTACTTCTCTATTGTAAAATCTTATAAATGTTAATCTGTTGGGTTGTTACTAATGTAACTAAACTTATTGCGAAGTGGTCTTTATTGAGTTAGGAGAAGTTGTTACTACTGTTCTGATTTTTTTTCTTCAATAAATAGCAGTAGAATTTTTGCATTACGTAGTTGTCTACATGGTGATACTTCTCAATTCTGTAATTCAAGATTAGCACTGCTTGTCTATTGGTTATACTTTCTCAAGTGTATAGGTAAGCTTCTTTTCTTGATACTTCTCAATTCTGTGAAATGCTTAAGTGATGTTGGATTTTTCCTTGATGTGTAAGCTTTTTTTCTCTCTGCAGTATGCAATCGTCTATAGTTCTATTCCTGATATTACACGTTTTGTTTTTCATTTTTGCAGACGAGACATGAGTTCAAATCACACTATGAGGTCCTTCTATCATGATCTAGTTGCTTTACAGGTACTTTTTTTTTTATCGACGACTTGTCCAAGGATCGAATTATCTGTCTGATCTATATTAGAGTAACTGGGATAGAATTTTTCAATTGTAAATGGCAGGGGATAGAGAAAAATCTTAATTGAAATTGCACGAGGTCGATCAACCAACCGGAGCTGGTATGATCTTGTTTCTCCTATGATCCTATCCACATTTCGACGATCATCCCTTTGCTTTACAGCCATGGTATTTAACTTCTTTTTCTGCAGTGTTTCTTTCCCAGTATGCATTGCAATATATCACAACACCGTATTTCATCTTGAACTCGGCTTACGACGTCTTCCAGGTTAATTTCCTTTATCTAGTGAATATTACATACAACATTAATTGCATAATTACATGCTTAATGATTTTGATTCTTCATCTTCCACCACAGTTTCATTATAGTTTGGTTCCACCTTCTGCTGATCTGCATGGACATTGGAATAGTTGCAAGCTCAACCCAGCAGCATGCAATGCAAATCAGATTGATGTATTGAAAGGTTCGTCTTTCATCAAAATTTAGATCAATTTTCTCAACATCCAAGATAAACAAATCATTATATCCTAATTACTCTGAAATGATACGGAATTGATATCAAAATCTAAATATTTTTTTCCAGGTATGAGGCGTGATATGCTTGCAGCTCTTAAATCATTCTACAAAAATTCAACAAGAGGGGGAAAACTCAATTACTTCAGATGGGAAAACTTGAAATTTGTTAATAATTACAGACCATTGCGGAAGCAGTTGGGGACTGGTAATTTGATAGAAGAGTAACCAAAGAGATTGATTGTCCATATCCTTGTGATACCACCTGCCATAACCTTATACCATCATCTCCTCAGGTAATGTCCTTTTATTCCCATCAGACTTTTTAGCAGACTGATATTGGAGTAAAACAACTTTCTTATTGTTTCCATTGAAATGCATTTGCAGGTTTGAGATTGATGATTCTTTAGTCATGCAAGATTCTTTTTCTTTCAACTCCCTGTTGAAAATTGCCGATACAGCTTCTTTTATCAAAAGGAAAACGAATGCCGAAAGGAAGTATAGATTGTAGTATTCATTTAGCAAATGTAATTACACTATAATCATACATGTTGTATATCATAATATACACTTGAATTACAACAAATTGCGATCATTGGAGACTGAGGGAGCAGACTGAGAGTGTAACCTCCTTGACCCGACCTAGACGCCCAACCGAACCAAGAAGGCTATATTAGGTTTGCCGTAACAAACCGAAGAAATACAACAAAACCCGGTCTTTTTTTATTATTTTATCTAGATGCCAATTATTAACCCTACATGTTCATTCAGACATCAAGTGCAACCCCAACTCAATCGGGCATTAATTTGACATCCAATTGATCACATTTGCAATTTAGGGAACAAATTGCAATTACAGGAAATTTCAGGATTAAAACTCACTTTTAAGTTATCAACTTTTAATTAGTCAGGTTTCAAACTTTCATCTCACATATTGACTCAATTCGATCATTCTATCACATACAATTGCATTGACAAGATTCGGGGACTAAAATGCAAAGAAAGCAAAACTACCCAATTGACATTAACAGAAATCGGCCTCGAGTATCGGTACTGGTGTTACATTACCGCTACGCATAAAATGCACCGTACCGATAAACCACGTACCGTACCGATACGCATAACAACCAACTTGCCTAACTTTTAAATTTTCAACATCCGTACCGGTACGCTTACGTGGGTATCGGTACACGGGTTTGAATTGAAAAAGTAAAATTCCAGAGGCTAGAACGTGTACCGATACTCTTTTACCCGTATCGGTACGCTAGGCTAAAATTGCCTAGGCGTACCGGTACACACATACGCGTACCGATTCCCCCATGTCGAATGGTGTCTAGACGTACTGATACGATCCCTAGCGTATCGGTATGCCTGGACCTATAATGTCTTAACTTGCTGGTTTTCACCCCAAAAGCATTCTCAAACCATTCCCACATGCTTATAACACAGCACCAACATACCAAGCATATTACAAGCATTCAGTCTTCACAAGATCAACATCGCAACATAGCATCATGAGTTAAAAGATTTATAGGCATGCTCCTTATTATTCAACCAACCAACATATCAAAAGATAAATCAGCACCAGAACCAAACGTTTAAGGTCATTTACAACTTAAGAGCAACTAATGAAACATGCTCAAACAGGGAGTTCCACAAAACATATCCCAAAGCACAACAAGTACCCATTGCCCTTATTCATTATAGTCTAGTCTCTAACATACTTTGGAAACAAGTCTTGCCAAGATCCCCTTGCTTCTTGCCGCCTCTCGGGACTTTAATTCTCTGCATTGATGGACAAAGAGAGCGTAAGCACACATGGCTTAGTGGGGAATGCTCAGAACAAAACACCATCAATGCATTTAAAACCATTTACTTTACATCATCCTTTTAAACATCATGCCCTTTTTAAAACGTGCACTTTAAATCATTAAAACCAGCATATTAAACCATATGCTACATGTATCATTAATCAACAGCAAGCCACATTGCTAATTCTCTACTTAAGCCTTCCCATGCATTACTACCAAATGCAAAGCTCAAGGAGAAACATGTATAAATCAAATTATAAAACATAAAACATTTTAATGATACATTAACAATTATATTGGCTTACAAGTGATCATTAGACAAGTCCAATAACAAAAGAGTTCATCGGATACACGGATTCAACAAGTGTTAACCCAACACTTCAAGCCATCTCAACCGGAATAGTGATACAATCACAATCGCGGTACATTAACAACCGGGTGCACTTTCAACCCACGGGGTCACCAACCCTTCTCATCGGTTAGATGCTTAACCCATTAACGGGAGTTTTCGGTACTGTATAACCCCTCAACTGTTAGGGTACTTGTATGAAGTATTCGGTACGCCGTATAAACCCCTCAACATCCAAGGCAACTTATTTACAGTGCACTCAATCCTATGGCCGGCCAACTATATCCGATAACAATTTTAAAACCACATCACTTGCCAATATAATTAACCAAATAACATTTACCTCACTGTTTTTAACAAGCATTAAGCCATGCCATTACCAAAGAAACAACAATGCTTTAAAACACAAGTATAAACCATACTTTACAAGGATCACTTACCGTGTGCAACCTTCAGCAAAACATGCTTAAAACAGTATATCGAATACTTTAAAACATGCTTAAATAGTAGGTACATGAACATTAAACCAAGTGCATAAAATCATTCGAACAAGCACGACCGAGAGAGTAAAACCGCTTTATACTTACTTTCGAGTCTAGGTAAGCGTTTCAAGCTCTACCTTAACTCCCAAAACTCTGTTCCCAAAACATCAAAACGCTTTAAACCACATTTTCACTCACTGATACGCGAAACCTCGATTCGCCAACGCAAAATCAAGTATCTGAAACCTCCAACGCTTCTCCAATCACTTCCGGATCAACCTCCCTTGTTTTTACCACAAAACAACAGAGGAATAATGCATCATAATGCATTCTAAACACATCAACTACAATCCTTCTCAGATTTCTACAAAACCTTCACAATTAACCATCCACAACAATCGAAAACATAACCAAAACACTTCGATTCACACCCAGCCAACATCTGTCAATCTAACATCACTTTCAACACAAAAACACACCTAAAATTAGATCCAAAACAACCTACCACCTCCAGCAACCTTACAACCATAGAAACACCACAAAACCTCAAAACTAACAACCTAAACAAATAGAGGTTCTTAAGTTTCGGGATTCCATTGATAAAAATCACTTATCAACATTATTAAACATCCAAAATATAAATCAAAGCGTCCTTAATTACTATAAATTAGATCCAATCCGTGAATTAACTCATTTTTTCCCAAATAACTCAATTAAACATTAAAAAATCATCAAAATCAGATTAGAAACACAAAAACAATGATCAAATACTTAAGAATTTCAGTAAAGAACCATACAATAGAGGAGATCTTGGACCTTACCCCTATTGTGAAGTTTCTCCCTCAATTGATTTGAGAAAAGCTAAGAAAACACAAGATTATTGTAAGATTTTATGTAAACAATCTTTATAAAACAATTTGAAACAATAAAATCAAGTTAAAAACCACCTCACCTCTGGAAATTTGATGAAAACCTGAGTGTTTGGCTGAGGAGACAATGGAGGGAAAAAAGTTGAGAGAAAATGACGTGATTTTTGTTTTGGAAAGTAATAACTAACTTTTAACAAAAACCCTCTTTAATTAATAATTAAAACACATGTTAAAATATCTTCAGTTAAGGGAGAAACCTTCAGAAATCAGTTGGTAAAATAGCTTCTTAAAGATTCTAAGTATTTGACCCTTTTCATTTTAGTCACTAGAAAATCACAGTTTTCAAAACTTTTATTTTGGTCACTAACCAAAATGTCCATCTTCCATAACTCATTTTCCAAAATCGATATCACCATTATTAAATACATAATTAATAATAATTTTAGAGCATTTTCCCATAATTTTTCCAACACCAAAAATATACGATCACGAAATCGACTCGAATCTCTACTTCGGTCCACTGGACCATCTAATAAACCACCAAACTGCTAAGCCCTAAAATCGGGGCGTTACAACTCTCCCCCATTTAAGAAATTTTGTCCCTGAAATTTACCTGGAGAAAATAGGTGCGAAAACTGTTTCACCATATTCGACTTGCGTTCCCACGTGGCCTCCTCAACACCGCGGTGCTTCCACAACACATTAACCAGCTCGACTGTTTTGCCACGTAGCACCTTACTGCTGGTATCAAGAACCTCTACTGGCTCTTCACCGTATGATAGGTCCGGTCTCAACTCAATCTCCTCCAACGGCATGACATACGATGGATCCGACCTATACCTCCGCAACACCGAAACGTGGAACACATCATGAATCTTTCCCAACTCCGGAGGTAGCCTCAAACGATACGCAACAGGACCCACACGCTCGATAACCTCTTATGGTCCAATGAACCTCAGTCTAAGCTTCATTTTCTGCCCAAACCGCATCACCTTTTTCTAGGGCGACACTTTCAAAAACACTTTATCACTCACAGTGTACTCTATATCCCTACGCTTCAAATCCGCATAGGATTTCTGGCGATCTGCAACTGCTTTTATGCGCTCACATATCAACTTTACCTTTTCGGTTGTGCCCTTCAAAACATTCAACATCGGCACAAACTTTTCCCCCGCTTCTGCCCAACACACAGGCGTATGACATTTCCTGCCATACAAAGCCTCATAAGGTGTCATCTATATGCTAGCATGATAAATGTTATTGTAAGCAAACTCCACCAACAGAAACTACTTCTCCCACGTTCCCTGGTACTCAATAACATAACACCTCAGCATATCCTCGAGAACCTGAATCACGCGTTCCGACTGGCCATCCATCTGAAGATGATACAAGGTACTGAAATTTAACCGTGTTCCCAAAGCACGATACAGACTCACCCAAAACCTTGCGGTGAACCGCGGATCCCTATTCGAAACTATAAATTTGGACACTCTATGCAAACACACAATCTCAGAGATGTACAGTTCAGCCAACTTGTCCAAGGTATACGTATTTTCAACTCCTGCAACTATATTTTCAACTCCTTTAATTCCTTCGGAGCCATGCAGTACGGAGCAATAGATACTGGTATCGTACCCGCAAAAACCTTGATGCCAAACTCTACCTCACGGTCAGGTAGCAACCCTGGTAATTCCTCCCGAAAAACACCGAAAACTCATATACGGTGCGAACATTCTGCACCCTCAACTCCTTTGATCCAGGATTCATAACATAGACCAAATAAGCCTGACATCCCGAATCCAACATTCGACTTGCTTCCAAAGCCGAAACAATATTAGACAAAAACTTGGCATTTTCACCAATGACCACCACCTCATAATCATCCGACAACCTCAAGGATATTCGTTTGGTCTCAAAATCCACCACAGCCCGATGTTCGGTCAGCCAATCCATACCCAGAATCACATCAAAACCAATGAATGGTAACTCCATCAAGTCCATAACAAACACATATCCCTGAACCATCAACAGACACCTACGATACAACCTCCTAACCACGACTGTCTCCCCAAAGAACTAGCCACTCTAACACCCACATTAAGAATTTTAGCAGGTATATCAAGCAACTCAGCATGCTCACTCAAAATGTATGAATGAGTAGAACCAGAATCAACCAACGAATACAACGACAAAGATTGTAGGGTAAAAGTACATGCAATCACATCAGTGTCATTGTGACCCTCGCGGTGCGCATACACTCTAGCTGGTCCACCTTCCTCAAGCTGGATAGCAACAATATGAGCCACAGTCCTCTGCCCACTATCTAGTCGCTGAAACGGTCCATGACTACAACTATGACCCCACTGCGGAGCAACAACAGGTATAGCACCCTGCCCACCTCGAGCCAACAACGAACAATCACGCCTCTGATGATCACCTGACCTATAACTCCAATAAGCATTAGCCACCACAGGCACATGTGCCTAACCTTCCCTGGCCAAACGTGGGCAATCTCGCCTCAAATGATCTTGGGATCCACAAACCCAACAAGTGCTAAATGGGGCTCTAACCTGGGCACCCTTCCCTTGGACTATACGCCCTACAACACCTCTGTCATGCCTCGACTCCGGGCAAAACCTCTTGTCACGGTGTCTCTTGGCCTGACCATCGCTATAACCTGAATCAACACCTCTCTTACTCGAGCTAGAACCTCGCGATCCAGATGCCAAACCCAAATTCTGCTCTACATCCTTGGCTCACGAAACTAACACATCAAAGTCGGTGTAATCAGCATCAAGCATGTATGCCTTAACATCCTGCACAAGCCCATAGCAAAAATGATCACATCGAGTACGCTCGTCAGGAACCAACTCAGGTGCGTCTGACTCAACCTCACGAACTGTACCTCATACTCCGCAACAGACATATTGCCTTGCACCAGAGCCATAAACTCACGTTTCTTCTTGTCCTGGTATCGGACTCCCAAAAACTTCTTCAAAAATGCCTCGTAGAAAAACTTTCATGTTACATCCTCGGTCGCCATACTGGATATCGTGGTAGTCCACTATGTATAAGCATCACCCTGTAGCAGGGAAACAACACAGCCCAGCTTATGAGCATCGGTGCACCCCATCTGGCCCAATATCCTATCAATACTGGCCAACCAACCCTCGAAGACCTCAGGTAACAACAATTGAAACTTAAATCTACCCAAACTTCGAAGACACTCAAGCGGCAAACCTTGCCCCTTAACCGGTGGTGCTGGCACACAAACACCCGCAACTGCTGCCTGAAAGGCACCGGTCATAGCTTGTATCAACGGTGCCATATCACCCATCCCTGGCCTAGCTAGCGTAGGTGGAATTTATTCAACTCTCTTCAGTGGATTAGGTGGGGGTGGTGGCAACCCTCCAAGAGGTACAACTTCTCCTTCAGCATCCTACCCAGTGGCAGCAACAATCGTACCCGATCGTATCTCTCTCATTGGTCCCATCGTGCTAAAATATATCTAAGGCATGATAATTATTTCAAAACAAAAACAGTCAGGCCAGCCTCAAGCAAGGATCCAAGACTTCTATTTTAAAAATCAAAACTTTTTAGACTATAATAATAAGGCAATGGGTACCCCCGAAACTTCCCCAAAATAGCATACAACAGCCAACATTCATAAATCAATCACTGTGCATATCAACCAGCGTCCATACAATAATCACCGTACAAATCAAACATGGAAACAACATAACAACCTCCCAAATGAACCCAAACCTGGCTCTGATACCACCAAATGTAACCCTCTTGACCCGGCCTAGACGCTCAACCGAACCAAGAATGCTACATTAGGTTTGCCATAGCAAACTAAAGAGATACAACAAAACCCAATCCTTTTTTATTATCTTGTCTAGATGCCAATTATTAACCATACATGTTCATGCAGACATCAGGTGCAACCCCTACTCAATCAGGCATTAACTTGACATCCAATTGATCACATTTGCAATTTAGGGCCCAAATTGCAATTACAGGAAATTTCAGGATTAAATCTCACTTTTAAATTACCAACTTTTAATTAGTCAGGTTTCAAACTTTCATCTCACATATCGGCTCAATCCGATATTCTATCACATACAATTGCATTGTCAAGATTTAGGGACTAAAATACAAAGAAAGCAAAACTGTCCATCTGATATTAACAGAAATTGGCCTCGAGTATCGGTACTGGTGTTACCATACCGATACGCATAAAACGCACCATACCGATACACCACGTACTTTACCGATACGCATAACAACCAACTTACCTAACTTTTAAATTTTCAACATCCATACTGGTACGCTTACGTGGGTATCGATACACGGGTTTGGGTTGAAAAAGTGAAATTCTAGAGGCTAGAACGTATACCGATACTCCCTTACCCGTATCGGTACGCCAGGCTAAAATTGCCTAGCCGTACCGGTATACACATACGCGTACCAATCCCCCATGCCGAATGGTGTCTAGACGTACCGATACGGTCCCCAGCGTATTGGTACGCCTGGACCTGTAATGTCTTAACTTGCTGGTTTTTCACTCCAAAAGCATTCCCAAACCATTCCCGCATGCTTATAACACAACACCAACATACCAAGCATATTACAAGCATTCAGGCTTCACAAGATCAACATCGCAACATAGCATCATGAGTCAAAAGATTATCTATAGGCATGCTCTTTATTATGCAACCAACCAACATATCAAAGGATAAATCAGCACCAAAACCAAACGTTTAAGGTCATTTACAACTTAAGAGCAACTAATGAAACATGCTCAAACAGGGAGTTCCACAAAACATCTCCCAAAACACAACAAGTACCCATTGCCCTTATTCATTATAGTCTAGTCTCTAACATACTTTGGAAACAAGTCTTGCCAAGATCCCCTTGCTTCTCGCTGCCTCTCGGGACTTTAATTCTCTGCATTGATGGACAAAGAGAGCTTAAGCACACATGGCTTAGTGAGGAATACTTAGAACAAAACACCATTATTAGGATATTTATTTTGATATAATAATTGAAAAAGTTTTGGACTATATTGAAAATATTGGAAAATGTTTTTAAGTCCAAACAACTTGAGAAATATGTTTAAAATGGTTTTGAAACATTTTTGACTCAAATCTATGTTTTCCAAACTCAAAATAGTCAAAAACTGGCCCTTGGTATCGATACCTAAATCCCGGTATCGATATCGAGAGGACCGTACCGGTACCGAAACCCTTTATACCTATACGCGTGTTTCAAAGATTTTCTAGAACCATTTTAGGGTACCGATACTGCCTTAGTAGTATCGATACCAAGATAAGAGTACCGATATCCCTGACCGGTACCGATACTCCCTTCACAGTTTTGACTCCAACGGCTATTTCCAAATTAGGCGTATTGATACCCCTACCCGAGTATCAATACCCTATGCTGCAGAATTGCAGGTTTGGTTGGAAAAAGATCCCCAACGACTCCAAATCATCCCCAACGGTCACCAACGGATAGGAACCCATTCCACAACATAAAAGAAGACCTTGGACACTTGAAGAAGGTTAGAGAAACTATCCAAGCACGATGATCAGGAGAATTTGAGTTCAAAGCAAATTTCTTCATTTCTCTTGTACATAATTCTAGATAGTGCTTTTCTTATATATCTTTTGTACTCTTTCTAGTGAGCCTAATGTTTTGTAAACACCCACCTTTGTGAGGTAATTTGTTTACTTCTTATCCCTTGTAAAAGGAGAGGTTCTAGTTTAGCCTTAGAAAAAAACTAGAGTTGGTTCTATCTTAGCCAAAGAAAAAGATAGGGTTGTAAAGGTTGCCTCCTAAGCCTTGAAAATGGGAAGAATTCATAATGAATTGGGAAATCCTTAGTGGTGTTCTAAGGTAGTGGATGTAGGCTTTGGTTAGAAATCCGAACCACTCTAAAATCCTTGTGTTCATTGTCTACCATTTTTATCAGTTTTAGCCAATTCAACGAAGTATCAAATACAACCTTATTGACGGTAATCAGAGATTGATTCGAGCGTGAAACAAGTCTTTTAATTGGTATCAGAGCCTCATCTCCATCGAAGGACTAACATCCGGGAGTAAAGATCATTTGCTCGAAGTCCACCGTTCAAGAAAATTGCAAGATTTGAAGAAGGCCGCTCTATCTCGTGTCCTCCGCTCTTCAAAGGAGAAGCGTACTTCCAATGGAGCAATTTAATGAAGTATTTCATCAAGTCTCTAGATTTTGAGATTTGGGATATCATCGAAGATGGATATTTGGAAGCTCCTAAGAAGAAGAAGAAGAAGCAAATGAGTGCAAACGACACGAAGGCAAAGCTAAATGCTAAAGCAACGCACATTCTTCTTTGTGGCCTTAATGAAGAAATTTCCAAGAAGGTTTCCCCATCCAAGAGTGCTAAAGAAATTTGGGAGAAGTTTTATGGCAAAGAAGAAAAGAAAGATAGAGTCCCATCTTGTGCTAACCTCCTCCAATCACCGAAGGTGGATGGTGTTTTGGCTCTCGATGAGCCTAAGGTATCTTCTAACTCTAGTGATTCAAATCCATATACATTTGATGAGTTACAAGATGCTTTCGATGAATTATTTTTGGAATTTGAGACCATGAATTCCAAATTCAAGAAAATGATTTCAAAACTTGAAATTGAAAACGATTTTCTTTTGAAAACAAAATTGGATTTTGAAAACCAAAATGAAATTTTGAGAAATGATTTAGAGTTTTCAAAAACAAGCAATGGAATTTTAGAAAAAGAAATCTTGATTTAAAAGTTAAGCTTGAAAGCTTAACAAAAGAAAAAGAAATTATTTCAAATAATTCATCTTGTCACATAATGGCAAAATGCTCACATTGCCATTATCATGGTCATTCTTTGCATACTTGTCCTATAAAGAAAAGAAAAACTTATAGGATTAGACAAGTATGGGTTTCTAAGGGAACTAAAGACATTCTGACTAATGTAAATGGATCCAAAACAATTTGGATACCAAAAATCAAGTAATTGTCTTTTGTAGGTGTGTTTGGAGCAATGGCAAGCAAAGCAAAGATATGGAAATGCTCTAGTCACACAAATGAAGAAGATGCGTAACCTCTATGCCAATTCTTTATTTATTTGGTTATCTATTCTTTTAATTTAAATTCTTGGATAATTGAATTTCTTGAACTTATTTTGATCCAATTATGAAATTCAATATCTTCTAAGTGTCAATTATCTTTGAATGATGCTTGAGTAAGGGGGAGCCATTTTTAAACAAAGCTTACTTTTTCAAATCTTCTTTTAAACTCTCAATTGTTATGGACTTGAAAGTTTTCAAACTTTGGTTTGAACCATTTTTTGATATAACAAAAAGGGGGAGAGTGTTTTCAAAAATTGAATTTTCAAATGAATAAGGAGGAGCTTATAAGATTTTACCAAATTAATCTCTTATTCTAATTTCAATTTTACTAAGGGGGAGAATCTCAACAAAAAAATTTCAAGTTGGCTTTATTATATTAAAAAGGGGGAGATTGATAGGATATTTGTTTTGATATAATAATTGAAAAATAGTTTTGGACTAAATTGAAAATATTGAAAAAAATGTTTTTAAGTCCAAACAACTTGAGAAATATGTTTAAAATGGTTTTGAAACATTTTTGACTCGAATCTATGTTTTCCAAACTCAAAATAGTCAAAAACTGGCCCCTGGTACCGATACCTAAATCCCGGTATCGATACCGAGAGGACCGTACCGGTACCGAAACCCTCCGTTTTTAACAAGCATTAAGCCATGCCATTTCCAAAGCAACAACCATGCTTTAAAACACAAGTATAAACCATAATTTACAATGATCACTTACCATGTGCACCCTTCAGCAAAACATGCTTAAAAACAGTATATCGAATACTTTAAAATATACTTAAACAATAGGTACATGAACATTAAACCAAGTGCATAAAATCTTTCAAACAAGCACGAGCGAGAGAGTAAAACCGTTTTATACTTACTTTCGAATCTAGGTAAGCATTTCAAGCTCTACCTTAACTCCCTAAACTCTGTTCCCAAAACATCAAAACACAAATTTGAAAAATTTGTTTCAATAGGACTCCTTACGAGCGTTGTTTCTATCTACTATTATCTAAAAATAATATATAAGGAATGTGTGAAATATGAAATGTGTATTAACGGAAGAAGAAAAATTATACTCAAATTTGAATTTATATTTATAACTATAACAAACAGATACAGAAAAGAATTGATAAATGTCATTTAGCCGTATGGAGTTTTGTCTAGAATATAAAAGAAAATAATAATTCAATTTCTACCATTATTATGATATTACATATTCCAATCCACGGGTGGTCACCCAACTATCATCTTTTTCTTATTTTAGTCACTCAATTAATTTTTTTGTCAAATTCATCACTAACGTTTCATTTCGTTATTATTTTGGTCACCGTCTGTTAAAAAATTAACGAAAATAGTGATCTGTCATAGGATAATAACACTTTTAGTCCTAAAACTTATACATTCTATTAATTAGGTCCTAATTCAAAATAACTTATCAAATATATGGTCAATCCCCAAATTTCCCATTTTCTTTCTTCTTCCTCTGCAACAACACTTCTCTTTCTTTTCTTCTTTCCCATTTTCGTTAAGTACTCGGATTAGAGCTCCATGGCCATGTGTTGCTTGGAGAGTGATGTCTGTAGTATGAAAAATGGGAGCTGGGAAATTGTATTTATAAAAAGGTAGATGACTGTCCTGTTGAAGCC
This sequence comes from Hibiscus mutabilis, assembly GCA_019671005.1. Lineage (NCBI taxonomy): Eukaryota > Viridiplantae > Streptophyta > Magnoliopsida > Malvales > Malvaceae > Hibiscus > Hibiscus mutabilis. The sequence goes on from CM033731.1 coordinate 42,592,604, forward strand.
TTCCCTTTAGGGCTCTGTGAGATTTCAGGTGATTAGTTAATTAGTGCAATTTATTTCTTAATATTTTTTTAAAAATAATTCATGATTCAATTCGTAAGTTTTGGTTGTAAAATTAAGATTTTCATGATGAAATATACAGTGCGTCAAAACATGATTTTTCATTCGGTACTTGTTTGTTAAGATTTTTAACACTCAAACCGACTTTAAAGTGTGATCTCATTATGTTGAGAATTGAGATGGGAATGAGTACTTAAAGTGGTCTTACGCTCTAATCCGTATTCGCCTCTATTTATTTGATAATCTAAGTCTTCCTTAGCATTATTTTGGGAAAGAAGAAAAGAAAGAGAAGTGTTATTGTAGAAGAAGAAGAAAGAAAATGGGAAATTTGGGGTTTGACCTATATATTTGATGAGTTATTTTGAATTAGGACCTAATTAATAGAATGTATAATTTTTAGGACTAAAAGTGTTATTATCCCATGACACATCACCATATCTGTTAATTTTTAACAGCTGGTGACCAAAATGATAACGAAATGAAATATTAGTGACAGTTTTGACAAAAAAATTAGTTGAGTGACCAAAACAAAAAAATGTGACAGTTGAGTGACCACAAGTGTAGCTTACCCTAGATATTAACGTGTAAATCCAATTGTAAAAAATACAAATTAAAATATTATTGGATACTCAATGAAAATATATATTGGATGGAAATACTTTTAAAAAATAAAAATTTTAATTTAATATCAGCAGTTATTATAATTCAAGTGCTGATAAATAACTATGCGGTAAATTACATTCTTGATCATCCAACTATAAGTTTCGTTAATCATTCAACTATAAAGAATTATAAATTGGTCACTCATTTAGTCGGTGCTATTTTGAATGATGTCAGATTGGGAAATAAAATGTAAAAGGTACTATTCTGGAGAAAATGCCCCCTTTCCTACTTTTAGAAATATGGTTAAATGTCAAGATTAAAAAAAATGAACTGAATATAAAATGGGCTAAAACATGTATGCATTTTTTATTTTTTAATCTTCAGAGGGACATCTAGGGTCATGCCCCTTAAAAATATTTAAAAATGAAAAATTTTAAGTTGAGATAATAGTAGATTTATTTTATTCCCCTATAAATATGTAATTTATTGTTGGCCTATAAATTTAAAATTTTAAAAATTATTTTTAAAGAATTGAGTTCCGTCACTTGGTGTAATTAGGTAATTACACAGTTGTGTTTCGACAATCATCATAATTTGTATGTTCTGTTGAATTGGGTATAATTGGAGGTTTTTAATTACCTCTTTAATTCTTATGGTGACCGGTGAGAATTAGTGTAATTACTACACTCTTCATTTTTTAACCTTAATAATTTTATAGCCATATAGTTATTTAAATATATATATAAATATTTGTAGAGTTTAAAGTTACTTTTTTAAAGTATTTAATATTATTTTGAATTTAAATTTTATAATTGTATAATTACAATTTGTAAAATCAAACATGATATGTGAAATTATCATGTTTTGATTTTATCACATCTATCACAGTAGTTTCTGAATATAATAAAATTCAAACTACACATTAATTCTTATATATTGTGTAATGTGATATATGAATTTAATTTTATACAATTATAATACTTTACTTTAATTATAAAGATGAAACTTTGATTTCATTTCAATTATAAACATTCAAAAAAAGATAAATATATCCATTTTATTTTTATGTTCAATAAGTATAATTGTTTACATATACAATATGTAAAAGTAAAATTGTATTACGTTAACAACGATGATATTGATTTATAAAAGTTGAATTAAATAAAAAAATCATGTATATAAATAGATTATACAAAATTGATATTTGTGTATCACATTACACATTAGATTAATTTCTCAGTTTCAACTTTCCTTTTCTTTCATTTTCGAAAATAACGTACTTGGTCCGCAAAGCTACACAAAAACAAATGAATTTAGTGAACTGAAATGGGGTTTGACTAATGCCCTAATAATAGCCTCATCACTGCCTTAGTTTCAACTGATATGAGCGATGGACAAAACCCCATTGCGACCATTCATGTCATGTTCCTCAAGACTCGTGGTCGGTGGGGAAGAGCAAGACATCTCAGTTCAACCTTCTACATTGTCCTTTTAAAGTCGGTTTAGAACTTTGTGTGCATTAATGTTGGTGTAGTCAAATGGTAAGAATTTGATGCCAAAAATCAACCCCACTTGGAATTCTGTTTGATTCTTGAAAAATCTTTAATTATTGCTACCGCTTGTCCTCATCACTTTTCATAAAAGAAGCGACAGCATTCACTGAAAAAGAAGCGATAGCATTGGCATAAAAAAATTGAGGTTTTACGTTCATATTGCAAAGTAAATTGTTCTCTTCGTTTTTGAATTTGAGTCATTTTATATCAAGAATAGGAACAGTCTTTAATCAGAACCTCAATCATGCAGCATTCTGCAAATGGACATTATTAATCTAATCATGTGGAAGATATAGGAGGTTATGCACCTTAGGGCGTGGTTAAACTAAGGCGGCCTCCAACACATTTTGACCTAGTTGGTAAGAATTTGTGTTATGACATAAATTCTTACTCAATTTGTAAGAAATTCGGTTCTATATGAATTATTATCCAGTCTAACTTAAATCGTTACTAAAATGGTAAGAATTTATTTTGGTCGTCTTTTAGCCGTACCCTAACATTCTCCTTAACATTTCGGGGGAAGATATGCATGCTGATTTTTGTTTTTTTCATTTTGAGTTGCAGTTGCCCTACGGCTAAGGGTAATGCCCTAATTGATAGACACGAATAAAAATTGTTGCCACCGACAGTTTCCGATAGAATTGCATCAACTGATAGATTTTGTTTCTTTCTTTGTTGACGTGAAGCTTTATCATCCATAGATTTTTGAAGTTGGTGATCGTTTTCAGTGTAATGAATCAAACAAAGTATCTAATTTTATTACAAATTGGTTTGAATAGTGACGAAGACAGATGTTGAATGCCTGAAAACGAAGCATTGGAATTTGGGATGGTGAGAATTCTTCACGATATCATTCAACGAATGACAAATGGTATTGGGATATAAAGCCCCTCTTTTGATTATATGTATAATACAAACACTAAAGTGTAGTGCTTTTGCAGCCATGCCTGCTTGTGTTTACATACTAGTCAACATTTTACTTTGATAAAACATAAATTTTATAATTGAGTATTACTCCATTTAAATTTGGTTCATACTCTTTTCTTTTGTTTTTTCTTCATGGAGCCCACGATGCCGGAATGGTCAGATAAGGAATGATAGAAAATCTTGGGGATTCAAACAATACAAGCAGAGAATTGGCAAACTTTGAAGGAAAAAACATGCACAGCAAAGGGATTAGAGTCTATGAGATTTGTCATGGATTCTCACAGTTCAAGATCATAGAGCTCCGTTTGGCAGGGGCTTTAGAATGTTTGTTGGACTGCAAACGCCAGTTTAGATAGAAGTTGAGTTTTTTTAGTTTTTTCTAAAACATTCGTTTAAACGTTAAATCAAGTGAAAAACATCCGTTCAACACATTTTGTGTGTCCGTTTAATATTGTTTGTGCGTTCGACAATCTAACGTCTATTTGATAAGCATTCTCAAATGGAGCCTAAGAAGGCCATGTTTTTTTATTGAGATTGGAGAGCCAAAATTACTTCTTCACCTAATAATCAATAAAAAAAAACACTTAAATTTTGATAGAAAAGTCACTTTTGAAAAGTGATTAGTGACCAAAACCCAAAAATTATATTTTTTAGTTTTTGGGATTGAAAATCTCGTTTAGATTTAAAATGACAAGTTTAACACTTATTAATTCTTAAATTTAACTTTCACTTTTTCTAAAAATACTTTTTGACAGCATATCTAAAATAGATATTTTATCTTTCTAACAATACTTTTTAACAGTAATACTAAACACTAAAATCTTAAACTCAACTTTTTAAAATTACTTTTTATAATATTTTTTAAATTTATTTTTCACCGCAATTTTTATAATTAATACCCAAGGAAGCCTAACTCACAAATTTTTGTTGTACTGCTGAGAAATTGATTTGCTTCCTGGCTTCGAATTTGATTGGCCATTTTTTTTCCTTCACAAAGTGGAGCCCATACGACATTATCAGCAGTCTTGTCATGATTGAGGGCAGAGACCACTTTAGTGTGACTAAATTTGAGATTGGATTATCCACTCTAGTGTGACTAAAACTAGCAGTAATATTGAGATTAATTACGATAAAATTAGCAGTGCAATATGCGCTTTGTCTCAAAAGTAATAATAATAAAGAAATTACAAATAATACGCGCAAAAAAACATTACATGAAGATAGATGTATAAGTAATAAATTATTCAACATCTTTAAATTAATAAAATATAAAGTAAATTTATTTGTGATAAATTTATGATTAAAATGATATTTATACCATATTAAAAATATTAAAAGTGTGTAACTGTGTATAACAATAAAAATACATTTATATCAAAAAATTAAAATGTTTGAATCATATCGAGTTAGTTATTTACTGGATAATTCTACAGTAAATGTCATGTACCGCAATATATTACTATTCATATGTATCGTAATGTACTATTAACTGATTTAATTAGTTTTGAAATCCTAAGGATCAAAAGTGTTATTATCTTCTTTTAGAATAAAATCCTAAGGATCAAAAGTGTTATTATCTTCTTTTAGAATAAAATCTTAAAAACTAATTTTTATATTATTTTTTCAGATTTTCTCTTAATTTTTTGAATTCAAAAAATAATTAAACTTTTATTACTATAATAATTCCTACATTCACTTTAATTTAAGGGTAAAATTTACAAATGGTCATTAAACTTTGATCAATTATTTAATTTGGTAACAAAATTTTCAATTACTTCAATGTTACCATTAAACTTTTAGTTTTGTTTTAATTTGGCCACTGACCTGTTAACAACTGTTCAAAGGGTGATGTGGCTGTTAAAATATTTTATATAATAACACATTTAGTCCTCCACGTTTATACATTCAAACAATTTAGTCCTAATTTAAAAGAAATAATAAATTTAACCCTCGTTATTTCCACAAAAAGTATCTGGACTTTGGTAAATTGTTCAATTTGGTAACCGAACCTCTAATTGTTTCAATGTTACCATTAAACTTTTAGTTTTGCTTCAATGTTACCACTGACCTGTTAACAGACGTTAACAACAATTAAAATATTTTGTATAATAGCACATTTAGTTCTCCATGTTTGTACATTCAAACATTTTAGTCCTAATTCTAAAAAAATAATAAATTTAACCCTCATTATTTAAACATTAGTTTAATTTGGCTCTATTTTTTAATAAAAATAATTTAATCCTAAACCCTTAAACTCTTAAACCCTAAACTCTTAAATTATTTTAGTCCTAATTAAGGTTTATGATTTAAGATTTAGGGTTTAAGGTTTATTAAAAAAATAAAAATATTGAAATTTCTAAATAAAAATTGTATTGGGCCATATATGGTTTAATGTATGTATTTTCTTTGCTAAAATTGGTGTATCTTCAGTTTTTGATGTATGATTGACACGTTTCAAGATGTGTTGGAAATGTAACTGACGGTCGGTTGATCTATAAGAAGACATCTTGATCCAAAAATTCTCAAATCTTATCCAAAATTTCATCGCAAGTTAGATGATGTTCCACCCTTCAAAAACAGCTTCAGTGATTTGTCCACAAGAAATTATTTTTACTCCTCCTATGCATGTATAAGATGCAGATCTCAAACTCCTTGTTCAATGAGTTTGACAGTATGCACATTGTATCAAGTTGTAAATTAAAAGAAATCAATTTAACTTTTTTTTGTAAAATTGAAGACGAATGATGTTTAAAAAAAAACAAGATTCAAATTAACAAAATATATAAACAGTAAAAGTCAAATTTAATATCATGTCATTATATTATTAACATATTAAAAAGCATTATTTTAATGTGTAAACGTATTAAATATGATACTGTCTATGAACCCAACTCGAATAAATCCAGTTTTTCCATTCAATTTCATAGTTCGTGTATAGTATTTTTTATTAAAAATAATTTAACCCTAAACCCTCAAACTCTTAAACCCTAAACTCTTAAATTATTTTAGTCCTAATTAAGGTTTATGATTTAAGATTAAGGGTTTAGGGTTTAAGAGTTTAAGAATTTGGGGTTAAATTATTTTTTATAAAAATAAGATCAAATTGAAATAATGTTTAAACAATGAGGGTTAAATTTATTATTTTTTAAATTAGGACTAAATTGTTTGAATGTACAAATATAGAGGACTAAATATGCTATTATACAAAATATTTTAACTGTTGTTAATGTTTGTTAATGGGTTAGTGGTAACATTAAAGCAAAACTAAAAGTTTAATGGTAACATTGAAGCAATTAGAAGTTTGGTTACGAATTTAAACAATTTATCAAAGTTCAATTACCATTTGTGAACTTTACCCTTGAAATAATGAAGGTTAATTTTATTATTTCTTTCGAATTAGGACTATATTGTTTGAATGTGTATACGTGGATGACTAAATGTGTTATTATACAAAATATTTTAACAGCCACATCACTCTTCTAACGGTTGTTAACGAGTTAGTGGTCAAATTGAAACAAAACTAAAAGTTTAATGGTAACATTGAAGCAATTGGAAGTTTGGCTACCAAATTGAATAATTGATCAAAGTTTAGTGACCATTTGTGAACTTTACCTTAAAATTCAAGTGAATGTAGGAATTATTATAGTAATAAAAGTTTAATTATTTTTTGAATTAAAAAGTAAAAGAAAATCTGAAAAAATAATATAAAAAATATTTTTTAAGATTTTATTCTAAAGGGGATAATAACCCTTTTGGTCCCTAGAATTTCAAAATTAATTAAAATAGTTAATAGTATATTGTTGTACATATGAATAGTGGTACATGACATTTACCATAGAATTATCTGTTATTTACTAATTAGAAGTATGTATTTTTGTGTGTGTGTTTCTATTTGTTATAGATTGAATAGGATAACATTTATATTTTTTGAAGAAAAGGATAAAATTTATATTAGAAAACTCTTGTTTATTTTAAACGTTTTTTGTTAAATAAAAAGTCTCGCTGTGCCGTTGGTTTTCATGTTTTAAAGTTAATTATTATTATTATTAATCATTCTATCATTATAAAATCTCTAATAAGTTGATGTCAAGAAAATTGATAATGCATTTGGACAACTTTAGAGAATGTTATAGCATGGAATTAGGTTGATCACGTGGTTAAGGAAAATTATATATGTGTGGTATAATCAAGAATATTTAATTTGTATACAAATTGATTCGAATTAAATATTAGAGAGATTCATTATAAAGACAATTTTTTTTAACACGAGTACGATAATTTTATTAAAAGAAGAAAAATCCAAAAATACAATGAGAGTTTACTACTCAGGTAAACACACTTGATCCGGACATATCTCTATAAACAAATGTCGCAACAAGGGTTTTACCCTCTACGAAAAATAGACATTTTTAAAAAAAATGTGAAACTACGGAGTCAAAGAAGACGTCACCCGAAGACCGGGATGACGCTCCTAGCAGAACACCGTAAATGTTTTATAAATAGAAAATATGAACGTGGAAAATGGATGGGAAATATGAAAAAGTGGATGGAGTCGCCACCGGCCACTTTGGTAGGCCGGACACCATTAAAAGGTAACCAGAGATTCAAAATTTTGGGTTCGGGAGTCAGTTACGCGTGGGGAATGATTAGCACCCCCACAACGCCCAAAATTGGTACCGCATTGATTTGGTGTTGTCGTTGCAAGAAAAAAATTCGAATTTTAAATTTAAAGTTTTAATCCCTAAAAGAAAACAGTCTAAGGAGGGCATTTCTTTATTTACGAAACCGAGGAAGATGACGCTTGAATGAATCAGGATGTCACTTTGAAGCCGATATCCGAAATAAAGTGGAAAATATTCCCTTAAATTGACCGAGTGTTTTTTTAATCTGAAGTAAAATAGAAAATATATATAGGTATAATGTACATATAAAATATAATACACGTATGTTATGTATTGAAAATAATAATAGGGATAATAATAATATACATATATTTATAATATACTAAGTATAAAATTATATACATAATATATTAAATGTATTAGACAACGGCAATAATAATAATAATAATAATAATAAACATGTTAAAATATATATGATAATAATATATCATAAGATAAAAATAATATACATATATATAAATATACATACATAATAAAATACATATGTACATAATATACTATATAAAATATATATACATATATGTAATAATAATAATAATAATAAACTGAAAAAGGAAATAAGAAAAGAAATAAAAAACAGAAACTATAAATATAAAAAATGACGAAATTATAAAATTTTCGAAAGTTATAGGGACCAATTCGGTGATTAAACCATGAGGCAGTCCCTGTTTGAAAATAATTTTTATGTGGAGGGACTTACCGTGTAATTTTCACATTAAAAACTGCTGAAAATCAATTTAGTGACCAAAGTAAAAATGAATTAAAATTTCTAGGGACCTATCACGCAATTACCCCATGCGGCAGATGAATTTTAAAAAAGGGAATGGGAAGGAGGGATTTAGTATGCAATTTACCCATAATTGTATCATACTATATAAGTCAAAATTAAGAGAAAAAAAACACTTAAATTCATTTGTTTTTAAAAAAAGGAAGAGAGTCTCTCAACTCTCTCTACCAGACCGGCTTCCCCTTGGCCGCCGCTGCCGTGTAGTGCCGGTCGCCGGAATTTGAAAAGCCATGACCTTTTCTACGTATTCCAACATTTCGAATCTGAATCTGGGCTCAGATTTTCAAGAAGAAGTCCCTAGGTAAGTAGATCTAACGAAATATCTTCGACTTTTATTATATTTGTTTACCTTTTTCGCTTCCGATTTGTTATCTTTTTATCTTTTTTGGTTTTTTTTCTTTGTTAGAATGCAATAGAAATAGAGAATGTATTTTTTATTTCGAACAATCCTCCTCCTTTTACATCCAAAAACTTAAGGGTTTTTATACCCAAACTTTTAATAATAAAAGAAGATACAAGTTTTTTTTAGTAATTTTCAAATCTGAAATCTGGCAGATTGGGCGGTGAAAACGACATTTTGGGCGGTGGAGAGCAGCGCGACAGGAGAGTGGTCAGAGGGGAAGCAACGGTGGCGCACGTGGCTGGCACGGGGCATCGATCCACCGCGCGTGACGGGTACGCATTGGGAAGGCTAAGAGACAAAGGGGCGGCGGCCGGTGACTTAGCAGGGCAAGTGGATATTAGGTTTATCATTTTAGGGTTAAAGGGTGTTTGGTTATTGGGCTTCATTTGTAATGGGTATAATAAATTAAATAGGCCTGGTTTTTGGGTTTGGGTCTGTCCCGGACCAAAAATGGGTACAACAGTTTCCCCTCTTTGCTCATTGATGTGTAACAGGAATAGGGCAAAGATAAAAAAGTAACCATTTTTTCCGGTCGGGTTTAGGTTCCTTCTCTGGCCACCGCTTCTTCTTTGGGCTTCTCTTGATCTTCTTTGTCGCTCTTCAAAATGGAAGGTTCGTTGGGGGAGACAAAAATCTAAGGCGATCCGTTGGATGAGACAAAACGAGCTTAGCTTGCTACGACTCTGACGACGACGCAATGCCTGGAAAAAGTTTGACCTAGCTGCAACACTAACGAAGAGACAAGGTCTATAAAATTTGATCCAGCAGCAACACTGACGAAGACACATGATCGATAGATGAAGATTTGGTCTAGCTACAACTGACGAGGAGGAAGGACCGAAAGTGGGTATATTTTGATGCGGGGCTTCTTTTGTATTTTTCCCAAATGCACAAGGATCAACGGTTTTGAGTTGCCTTTACCGGTAACCGTTTGCTCCGGGCTAGTTGTACCATTCCCCTGGGTACAATCAGTTTGTACCAATCATGACGTTGGATTTTTTCAAAGGATTTATTTTCCTTTGACCATTCGTGAAAATAGATTTTGATGGACATTTGAATTATCCATTGTCTTAAACTTTACTGTGTTTAAGCACGTTGTGCCAACATTTCTGCTGGACTTGTCAAAAACTTTGATCTAGCTTGAGCCCAGCCAGACCATCAATGGAGGGACATGATCAAATATCAACAACTTGGATTCCACCACACCATCAACAGGAAAGCAAAATCGAACAACTCAAACCTTACTACACCATCAACGGAGGAGTAGGAATAAACAACAACTTGGACCTTACTATGCCCTCAATGGCAGAGTAAGAACGAACGACAACAAAAACCCAGCCACACCATCAACGGAGGGACCAGATCGGGTAACTTGGATTCTACCACGCCATCAATGGAGAAGCAGAATCTGGATATTAGCAACTCAAACCTTACTACACCATCAACGGAGGAGCAGGAATGAACAGCAACTTGGACCTTACTATGCCCTCAATGGCAGAGTAAGAACGAACGACAACGTAAACCCAGCTACACCATCAACGGAGAGACCGGATCGGGTAACTTGGATATTAGCAACTCAAACCTTACTACACTATCAACGGATGAGCATGAATGAACAACAACTTGGACCTTACTATGCCCTCAACGACAGAGTAAGAACGAACAGCAACGTAAACCCAGCCACACCATCAACGGAGGGACCGGATCAGGTAACTTGGATATTAGCAACTCAAACCTTACTACACCATCAACGGAGGAGCAAGAATGAACAGCAACTTGGACCTTACTATACCCTCAACGGAAGAGTAAGAACGAACGACAACGTAAACCCAGCCACACAATTAACGGAGGGACCGGATCGGGTAACTTGGATATTAACAACTCAAACCTTACTACACCATCAACGGAGGAGCAGGAATGAACAGAAACTTGGACCTTACTATGCCTTCGACGGAAGAGTAAGAACGAATGGCAACGTAAACCCAGCCACACCATCAACGGAAGGACCGGATCAAAAATAGCTTAGACACAACCACTCTATCAACGTAAGAGGCTAGACCGAACAGCTGTAATTTATACCTAATCTCTCCATCAACCCAAGAGGCATGATTTGATGTCTACAATTTGGACCTTGTTACGCCATCAACGGAGGAACAAGACTGGCTGAAAGTAACTTGGACCCACCACTCTATCAACGCAATGGGCGGATCAAACAGCTGCAACTTGGACCTAACCTCTCCATCAACGCAAGAGGTGAGATTGTATGTCTGCAATTTGGACCTTGTTACGCCATCAACGGAGGAGCAAGACAGGATGAAAGCAACTTGGGCCCACCACTCCATCAAAGCAAGGGGGATCGAATAGCTGCAACTTGGACTCAACCTCTCCATTAACGCAATAGGTGAGACTGGATGTTTGTAATTTGGACCTCGTTACGCCATCAACAGAGGAACAAGATCGGATGAGAGCAACTTGGACCTGGCTACACCATCAACGGAGGAACCAGATTGGATGCTAATTTGAACCTAACTATTCCATCAACGGAGGGGCAAGATCGGAGGATGAAGCTTTGATTTTCTATATTTTTCTTGATTTTTTATTTTTAATTTTTTATTTTTTTATTTTTAATTTTTTTAATTTTTAATTTTTAATTTTTAATTTTTTTCTATTTTACTTTACTCTTTTTTTAGCTACAATTACAAGAAAGATATAATATCTGAGGAAGAAGTTTGGTCTAGTTGCAACACCGACGAAGAAGCGAGACCTGGATAGGGTTGGATCTGCTACACCACTGACGGAGAGACAAGATCTGAACTAAGTTGGTTTACCACCACTGACGGAGGCATAACCCACATAATGCTTGATCTGCTATGCCACTGACGGAGAAACAAAATTTGGAAAGGATTTTGATCCGCTACACCACTGACGGAGAGACATGATATGAAAATAATGGGATCCACTACACCACTGACGGAGATATGAGATCCCAAAAAAATTTGATCTTGCAAAACCACTGACCGAGAGGCGAGATCGGGAAAGAAAAGTAGGATCTGCTACATCACTGGCGAAGAGTCGAGATCCAAAGAAAACTTTAATCTGTTGCCATCAATGGTCGCGCGAGATCTGTAAATGAAGAAGAACATTAATTAGTAAATGTTTACAATTTTGTCATTGAGCTGGATGTTTGAGCTTGTCTGCATATTCGACCTTTTTTCAGGGTTAGAGGTTGATCATCATATTGTTGCCCCTGTGATTGAGGTTTTTCGGCCTTCTTTTTGGACTTGTTTATGTATTTCAGACAAAAATGAATGCATGATGTATGCTCCTAACTTTATGCCTAATGCATGTTTAATGCATGATAACTCATATAAATGTATGATGTATGCACTTGATGCCAAATGATCTTAATGAATGTGTGAATAATTTTTTTGCCCCTCAAAGGGATGCCTCTGACTTCGTTGGTCAGGTTGAGTTCCTAAACTTGTTTCGCGGAGATGCCCCCAATCTTCCTTGGGTTTGATCATCTTTTTCTATATTTCCGAGTGCATGCCCCAAAGTTATTTTCATTGAACTTCGTCTGGAATGAAGCGAATTCGAAGCCTAGAGTATGTTTTCGCCTTTTCTTGAAGGATGAAGGCGATATGTTGCCCCTCAGTCGGACTTTTAGAACTCATCTGGAAATGCCCCCTAGACGTAGGGTCTGCTAGAGGCATGGTATCTGTATGAATGTGGAATTTTTTTTTAAAAATGCCCCCAAACCGGGCTCTTGCATAGGTTTAACATGGTGCTAGATTTCACTTTATCTGGTATTGCTGGCATAAGACATCCCGGGGACCAGTTTCAAAATTGTGAATGTATGCATGTAAATGCAAGGTGTATGCCCTAGATACGAAGGTACTGATTCAAAAATGGTTTCTGCAGCTCAACTTCTGCACTCACGATATTTATTTGTAACTTTGAACGTTGCATTTGATATCTAGGGTACTAGATTTTCTCCCGATAGTGAATTTTTCAAATTAGGAACCAGTTGTGAATCAGTACTTTATGTCGGTGAAATGCAAAAATTAAAATGTTATGACAGTGTCATGTAATTAATGCAAAATTAGTGAATTTAATATGATGTGATCAAAACAAGAAAATAAGGTCAGATCAAAATAAAATAACCGAATGAATAAATTAAACGGTAAAAAAACTGTACATAAAACAAATAAAGGCACCAAAGCCTAAAAAAGGTGACCGCTAAACGGGCAGAGTTTCGCATGGCTTTAAAAGGTTGGCTCTTACGGCTCACTATATGCGGTTCGGATCTAAAGGAAAGGGTACTTGAACTGTCGCGAGGACATCGATTTAGGGGAATATGATCCTTATACCATACAAGGGTGAAAACCCCACGAAATATAAAGACCAGTACTCCATGAGCACATTACAACACTACGGAGGTGAAAACCCCAAGAAACGAAGTAATCTCTCCCACTTAAGGGTTGATGAGCTCGGGTAGAAAGCTCATGCATGATTGTCGAGGGATTAAAAATTAAATCAAATCGAAATTTTAAATTTTTTACAAGACAACACAAAATCAACAATTGTCCGACTCTCTTAAAAATATCCCCAGTGGAGTCGCCATCTGTCGCAACAGGGGTTTTACCCTTTACGAAAAATAGACGTTTTTTAAAAAAATATGAAACTACAAAGTCAAAGAAGACGTTACCCGAAGACCGGGATGACGCTCCTAGCAGAACACCGTAAATGTTTTATAAATGGAAAATATGGATGTGGAAAATGGCTGGGAAATATGAAAAAGTGGATGGAGTCGCCACCAGCCACTTTGGTATGCATGACACCATTTAAAGGAAATCAGAGATTCAAAAATTTAGGTTCGGGAGTCGGTTACGCGTGGGGAAGGATTATCACCCCACAACGCCCATAATTGGTACCACGTTGATTTGGTGTTGTTGTTGCAAGAAAACAAAATTTTGAATTTTAAATTTAAAGTTTTGATCCCTAAAAGAAAACAGTCTAAGGATAACATTTCCTTATTTACGAAATCGAGGAAGATGACACTTGAATGAATCAGGATGTCACTTTGTATCTGATATCCGAAATAAAGTGAAAAATATTCCCTTAAATTAGCCGAGTTTTTTTGTTTAAATCTGAAGTAAAATAGAAAATATATATAGGTATAATGTACATATAAAATATAATACACGTATGTTATGTATTGAAAATAATAATAGGGATAATAATAATATACATATATTTATAATATACTAAGTATAAAATTATATACATAATATATTAAATGTATTAGAAAATGGCAAAATAATAATAATAAACATATTAAAATATATATGATAATAATATATCATAAGATAAAAATAATATACATATATATAAATATACATACATAATAAAATACATATGTACATAATATACTATATAAAATATATATATACATATATGTAGTAATAATAATAATAATAATAAAATGAAAAAAAAGAAATAAAAAACATAAACTATAAATATAAAAAATGTCAGAATTATAAATTTTTCCAAAGTTATAGGGACCAATTCGGTGATTAAACCATGAGGCAGCCCTGTTTGAAAATAATTTTTATGTGAAGGGACTTACCGTGTGATTTTTCCATTAAAAACTGCTAAAAATCAATTTAGTGACCAAAGTAAAAACAAATTAAAATTTCTAGGGACCTATCACGCAATTACCCCATGTGGCAGATGAATTTTAAAAAAGGGAATGGGAAGGAGGGATTTAGTATGCAATTTACCCACAATTGTATCATACTATATAAGTCAAAATTAAGAAAAAAACACTTAAAATTCATTTGTTTTTTTAAAAGGAAGAGAGTCTCTCAACTCTCTCTACTAGATCGGCTTCCCCTTGGCTGCCGCCGTCGTGTAGCGTCGGTCGCCGGTGGCCAGAAGTTGAAAAGCCGCGATCTTTTCTGCGTATTTCAACGTTTCGAATCCGGGCTCAAATTTTCAAGAAGAAGCCCCTAGGTAAGTAGATCTAACGAAATATCTTTGACTTTTATTATATTTTTTTACCTTTTTCGCTTCTGATTTGTTTTCTTTTTATATATTTTGGTTGTTTTTTCTTTGTTCGAATGCAATAGAAATATAGAACGTATTTTTTATTTCAAACAATCCTCCCCCTTTTACATTCGAAAATTTAAGGGTTTTTATACCCAAACTTTTAATAATAAAAGAAGATACAAGTTGTGTTTTTTTAGTAATTTTCAGATCTAAAATCTGATAGATTGGGCGGTGAAAATGACGTTTTGGGCGGTGGAGAGTAGCATGACAGGCGAGTGGTCAGAGGGGAAGCAACGGTGGCGCGCGTGGCCCGTGACTTAGCAGGGCGGCGGCCGGTGACTTAGCAGGGCAAGTGGATATTAGGTTTATCATTTTAGGGTTTTTTAGGGTTAAACGGTGTTTGGGTATTGGGCTTCATTTGTAATGGGTATATAAATTAAATATGCCTGGTTTTTGGGTTTGGGCCTGGCCCGGACCAAAAATGGGTACAACAAGAAAAAAAAACACGAAAACTAACATATCTAGATCATAAACATGATCATACAAAGAAGAGGTAAAAACCCCAACTCAAAGGCTTGAAACAAAATAGATACAAACACCATCAAAGCTCAAAGATGAAAGGTAAAAACCAACAACAAACAATATTAAAAAATACATATACAGTAATGAGGTACGTTGACAACACAATCATTACCCCAACTCAATCGCGAACAATAGCGGTGACTGTAAGCTCGTATCCAAATCCAATTAAAGGGTCTCAAACAAGGAGATCAATATGATAATTAAAAGAGTATCATCTTGATCAATCGTGGCAACGTCAAATCCAACATTGATAAAAAATCAAATGAACAAAATAAGCGTACCAAAAGACAAGGGAAACGTAGCAGAAGGTAAAAAAGCATGTCACAAAAACAAAGTTACTGAATTTAAAAATTTAAAAATAAAAACAAAAAATTATCAATGGTCGACAACTAATTTCAAGACTAATGTCGTCGCCGGTCCCGTAAAGATAAAAAAAAAGTTGGAGATGTTAAAGAGAAAAGGTAACGACGGTTAGAATTTATTTTGTTCACGTCGTAGACCTTGCCATTAGCTACCGAAAGGCTTTTTTTTTTCAAGTTAATTTTTTGACTAATTAGTTCAAGAATCAGATTTGGGTTAAGCTACAATCATCATCCGCATAATATCATGTGGTTATATTCTCGCAAATATTCCTTTACGGCTGCATACTTTGAATGCAAGCTTTGCTATTTGTTATTTGCAATATATATCCCACTTCTCTTTTATTCTTCTAACATATAACCAACATCACATTTTGGGATTAAAAAAATATCTAAACTAACGAGATTTCCAATTTCTATTTGTATTCTTCTTCTTTTATTCTCTTTTTTTGCTTTATATATGTATTCTTTTATTCTTTCGAATCTATCTGGTTAAACTCTACTTGGTCTATAATCTAAATATACTGCATTATCTTTATATGAAGTCAATTAGTACACATACCTTTTACTATATAATTAATCTTATTTTCATTGTAAAATAAAAAAATAATAATGGCAATAATTTTTTCGTAAACTTTGAATAATATACCATAACGAAATTATCAAGGCATGTGAGAAGGACAATAAAGTTATACAACACCCATGGGTCTAAGATCAATAAAAATGGTGAAATGTCAAAAGACCTTACGTCTTTGACTAGTTTTCCTTAATATTTTGAGTTTAAACGAAATTCATAAATATGTCACATAGTGGGAAAATCATGAATATGAACATTTTTTTATAATAAACTAGTCGAGAAAAGACAACTTAAAATCACTAAATTATGTAAAAAAAAATCATCAAACTAGTCGGAGGGTTTTAATTTATCCAGATTTCAGGTCTTCTAGTTTGTGGATGCATGTCAAATGATTTAGGCTACCTAGTTATGACGTTACGAGTAATTGTACTTTGTCTTTCTTATACAAAATCGAGTAATTTATATTTTAAATCATTCAATATAATATTCACTTTAATTTGTATCACAAACTTTTAATTTAAATAAATTACATCATTTAATTTTTATTATTAATAAATCAAGCCACTTAAATTAATATTGTTAATTAGTTCAAACGAAAAAAAATAAAATTGACACTTTTATTTAACATATTTTTCATATATTATCATCAAATAATGTTTAATTGATAATTTTAATAACTTTCTGTAATAATTTTTTGAAACATTTCACTTAAATAAATTTAAAGAAAAAATAATTAAACTTCTTATAAATCCTAACGAAAATGTTTAATTTCTCAATTAAGCATTATTTATTAATGATATGTGAAAAATATATTAAATAAAATTGTCAATTTTAATTTTTCTATTAAATATTTTATGATATTAATATAAGTTAATTTATAAATAATAAAAGTTGAATGATCTAATTCGATTAAATTAAGGGTAAATTACACGAAATGCCACTGAACTTTAACATGTGTATCCAAGCACTCCATTGTTAACCATGTAACGGAACGTTAAACCAAAACGGTGTCATTTTTTATAGCTATTTTGATGCATAAGATAGATAAAAAAGACGTCGCTTTGATAGAGGAAAAATTAAAAAACTATAGCACTAAAAAAGACTCAAACCAAGGACCTCAAGAATGGAAAGCTAACACCTCACCACCAAGCCAACTTAAAAACTTGTTATGATTTCAATGCTAATATTATATATATATATAACTAACTGCAGTTAAACTTAATTTTTTTATATAATTATATAATTATATAATATTTATACTATTTTATAATTTATATATAATCTTTATCAGAGCCAGCTAACAGCAGGAGCACCCTGGGCGCTTGCTCAGGGCTCCACTGTCATGGGACCTTATAAAATACTAGCAAAAGTTCCATGTTTCAATTGTGTATGTTTAAGGCAATTCAAACGGCCTAAGACAAAGGAATTGGCATTTGTTTGACAATTTTTTATAATATGGGCCCCACTTTATCGTTAGATGACGTCATCATCATTGATTTTATTGTTTTTACCATTTTGTGGTCAGATAAACGAATTTTAAAATATTAAACTTACAAAGCTCATTGAAAACAAACAAGGAACTATTTATTCTAAAAATATTAAAAAAATAGAAAGAATAATTCAAATCGCCTAGAAAAAGTAAATAAACGGTAATATAATTGATGATTGGCCTCAAAAATATTTTAAATTTCAATATATTCCATTTCTATTTAATCTATTTTAAATGAATATTCAAAAAAGTATTAAGAGTAATTACTTTAAAAAATAGTATATCTACACTAGAATTATTTAAGAAAATGAGAAAAGTTATCTTTTCAAATTTGAGTTGTCGTTGCCTTTGATGCATTTGCTCCAAACCAACACCTTACTATCTCATTCTCGGAAGAACCATATCAGTCTCCTTTAATTTCTGAAATTATTTGGCTCAAAAATCAGGTTGTGTTGCTCATACTCTTACCTTTTTATTACAATTTTAGCTTTTTTTAATTTTTAGTTTTTACCTACGATTTTTAATTATCTAACTATATTTCATAAAAGAAAATACGACTCTGAATGTGAAAAACATAAAAAGAAAAAAAAGAATAGATGAATTAACTCAATCCCAAAGAGGATCACTTGATAATTTTTTTATCAAAGAATCACAAGTGTCTAAAAATAAAAAAGTTGGTGATTCTAATACTGATAATGTCATGATGCTAATATTGATGAAGATGTGTGTTTAAATGATAAAAATGAAGATGCGCTTGTAAACGAGAAAAATGTCTTTGGTGATGATGTTGGTCCTTATAATGTAGAGCATGTTGATGTTGATAATGCAAATAATGTTGATGTTTTTGATGATATTATATGTCATAAGTTTAACATATTTGATCCAAGAAATTGAAATGCTTTAAGTTCTCAAATAATTAATATTTTAGCAGGAAAAGATCCTAAAAGAGATTTATCTGTTGTGAAAGGTGTTAAAGATAAAATTGGAAGACAATTTTCTGCTTCATTCTATACAAGAGTAATGTCGAATGAAGAAAAATGTGATAGAGATTGGCTTGTATACTCAAAAGAGCTTGATAGCGTTTTTTGCTTTTGTTGTACATTATGTAGGAAAGGGTGTGGTAAAGGTCAATTAGCAAATGAGGGTTATAGTGATTGGACACATCTTTGTGTTAGAATTAGAGAACATGAAATCGGTATAGAACATATCCAAAATATGGTCACTTGGTAAAGTAGCTCAAAAGCAACTTGAGAAAGAGAAATAACATTGGAAAATGACTTGTTAAGAATTATTTCAATTGTGAAGTTTCTTGCAAATCATAATCTTGTATTTCGTGGTACTAATGAGAAATTGCATCAAAATAGCAATGGAAATTTCTTGGGATTAATTGAAATGTTTGCTGAGTTTGATCCTATAATTCAAGAGCACGTTCGCCGTATTACTAGTGATGAGATTCATGTTCATTACCTTGGTCACAACATTCAAAATGAGTTGATTCTTTTGCTTGCATGTGCAATTAAATTTAAAATTGTTAAGATAATAAAAGAGGCTAAGTATTTTTCTGTGATACTTGATTGTACTCCCGATATTAGTCATCAAGTGCAAATGTCTTTAATTTTAAGATATGTGGATGTTTCTTTTGATTGTGTTAACATAAAAGAATTGTTTTTACGATTTTTGAATGTGAATGAAACAACTGGGCAAGGACTTTTTGATGCTTTCTTACATGAATTAAATGTTCTTGAACTTGATTTAGATGACGTGCATGGACAAAGCTATGATAATGGGTTAAATATGAAAGGAAAAATTCAAGGAATGCAAAAAAAAAAAAAAACTTTAGAATTGAATCCTAGAGCTCTTTTTACTCTTCTTGTGGTGCCCATAGCATTAATTTAATGTTGTGTGACACAACCAACAATTTTGGAAAATTAGAGATTTTTTTTTGTATTCTTCAACGTATTTACACTATATTTGTAAAGTCTACCAAAAGATGGCAAATTTTAAAGAAAACGTAAAAGACTTAACTCCTAAATCATTGACTTCTACTCGTTGGAAGAGTCGTGTTGATAGTGTAAAAACAATAAGATTTCGTATATCGGATATAAGAGATGCTTTGCTTGAAGTTGCTCAAAGTGATAAAGATTCTAAAATAATGTTGTGTGACACAGCCAACTATTCTGAAAAAATTAGAGATCTTTTTTGGTATTCCTCAATGTATTTACACTATATTTGTAAATTCTACAAAAAGTTGGCAAATTTTAAAGAAAAACGTAAAAGACTTAACTCCTAAATCATTGTCTTCTACTCGTTGGAAGAGTCGTGTTGATAGTGTAAAAGCAATAAGATTTCAGATATCGGATATAAGAGATGTTTTGCTTGAAGTTGCTGAAAGTGATAAAGATTCTAAAATAAGAAGTGAAACTAAATCTTTAGCCAATAATGAACTTGCTAATTTTGAGTTTATAGTGTAATACCCGAATTTTACCCGAGATAGTATGTATATGCATTATATAATATTTCTCTTAATAAATAAATACTAAATAATAAATAAATAAATCAGAAACTCAAAAATATATTAAATAGTTCAATGTCCAATCCATATATAATCTCAAAATCTAATATAAATATCCACATTATATTAAAAGCCCAATTAGAAGCCTATTTTCTGGTTTTTAACAGCTATTTCCCGCCCAAATCCAATAAATGACAGTCCAACAAACACAAAAATGAGTTGTGTTTATGCCCAATTTTTGTCAATTGGCAGAACACCATTGGCCCATTTCATTTCACGCGAATTGTGGTTTTATTACCCAATAGCTGGCTTCACATGACGTCATGCTGATGTCACTCTCTACTATCTCCTATAAATAGCAGAGGAGAAAGAAAATTAATTCAATTATGAGACAATTATTACATCATTATTAACTAAAATTAAAAGAAGAGAGAGAAGATGATACATGGAAGTGGAGAAGTCGCCGAAAAATTGAAAATTGCATCGAAAAAAATGATTTGACCGTCATCAAAGTTCACCTCATGTCGCCGGAAGGTAGCTTCCTCCTCTGATCTTTTATTTCCTACAAAGAAAAACAAAAAATTAGATAAAAACAAAAGGAAAATATATAAGAAAAAGAGATCAGAGCTTAGTTTCTATGGTGGTCAGAGTGTTTAGGAAAACGATGTTAGAGTTGAACAATGATGGGTTTGGTAGATTTTAGGCTGGGGAAGAAGGAAATTCTATCAGATCTAGTAGTTTAGGGTTAAAAATTAGTTTTTAAGCATTTAGGGTTTTGATGCGGCAGAGTATAACGGTCAAAAATTATTTCACGGCCGCCGAAGTGAGGACAAGGATAATCGAAGAAAGGTGGATGGTGGACAATGTCGTCTACAACGGCCAAGAGTCGACTCTCGACGAACGGCAAACTGACAGAAGATGACCAGTGGTGGCTTATTGCCAGATTGTTTGGTGTTCATCCCATTCGTGATGAACAAGGATAAACACCGAATAAGTTTAAGGGTTTTGATCCTGGGGAACAAAGAAAAGAAGGAAAAATTGTGTTTGTGTGGATTAAAATGGGAGAAAATGAAGAAAAGGGATGGGTTTTGGTGAAAATGTGAGGTTTGATCGGTTTTAGGGCTAAGAAACTTTTTGTGTGTGTTTGAGTTGAAAGGATTTTGAGAGAGGAGAAAGGGTAGAGAGAGTGATTCGGTGTTATGGCTGAGTTGGCTCGGTTCAGGGCCTTTTATGCCCGAGTCAAAACGGTGTCGTTTTAGCACCGGGTTTGAATAAAGACCCGCACGTTTTTAAAACGGGTCAAGTATAACCCGCGCATTTCTGAGTTTTAGGGTAAATTGGGATTTTGGTCTCCAAAACTTTGAATCGTAATTCAATTTGATCCTTTTAAATGAAATCAGAGGTTGCAAGTTTCCAATTTTATTCAATTTGGTCCTTTTTTAATTTAAGTTAGTTAATTTTATTGCAATTAAATTATATGATTGATGCATGATTTAAAACAAAGCATATAGTATAATTTGTAGGTAATAAATACACTCAGATTTAAATATTAATTGTTTAGAGCTTAGTTTTAGGATCAATTAGGATTTAATAATTCAATTAGGAAAGATAATTAGAGCAAATTAATGTGTACTAAGTGGGAAACTTTGGAGTCATAATTTGGGTGATATCCCATTACAATGGGGTGTTGTCCAACACGGGCTTTAAAATAAAATACTTAGTATTCATTAAAATCCTAGAAATTGATAAATAACTTAGACAATTAATTAGAGCCTTAATTAGGACTATTACTTTAAATAATTAGAGAAAATTAATGATTAAGGAATATTATATATAATTTTGGGGTTTAAATATGGATGGTGCCCAAGCAATTGGGTGTTATCTCATATAAACCTTTAAATTAAATAATAATCATAAATTTATTAAACATTAAAATTTTATTAGAGCCTTTTATATTAGTTCTTAAAATGAACAAGACAATAATAAATCATACATATAAAACCTCTTATATTCAAAATATATTTTTAGAATATGAATAGAGGTGCCCTGGATGTATAGGGGCTATTCTAATTTATATTCAAATCAAAAATATATTTCTTTATAAAAGGAAAATATTTCCATTTGGAACACGAACCCAATTAATAATTACGGATCAAAGTAAATTCAAACTGTTATTCTTAGATGCCAACATGCCACACAAAATTAAAGGTACCGATATAGGGCGTTTGTGGGGTGCTTACCCTTTCCCATACGTAACCAACTCCCGAACCCAAATTTTAAAAAAGAACGAATCTACGGTTGTTTTATGGTGTCCAGTCTACCAAAGTGACCAGTGGTGACTCCAAATTGTTTTCAAAATAGAATTAAAAAGGCAAACCTCTAATTTCAAAAGATTATCGTTCGAGCTATTTTCTCGCATAAAAAATGATTTCGACATATGGTAGCTATTTTCATTTGGTATGATTTATTATATGTTGTCAATTTAGTTAGTAAAAAATTACAATCGAAAGATATGCTTGTTTCTATTGCCATTGAAAGTGTAAAAAAATTGATTTTATATTTTAAGGAGTATAGAGAGAATGATTTTTCTAATGTTGTTGAAGTTGCTAAGAAACTTTCAATTGATATAGAAATTAATCCATTTTTTTCTCGAAGGCATCAAATAAAAAAAGACAGCTTGATGAAAATTTAAATGATGAGAGTTCACAATGTGCATATGAGTCTTTTAGAATTAATTATTTTAATTGCATCATTGATCAAGCAATTGTCTCGCTTTATGGAAGGTTTGAACAATATGAAAATATGTTTAGTTTTTTATTTTTGTTCTGATAAATTGCATTCACTAGATGATTTAAGTTTAAAGTCTTGTTGTAGCCATTTGGAAGATGTAGTTAAGAATAATGATAGATGTAATATTCATGGTTATGATTTATATGTCGAGTTGAAATTACTACAAGAATTTTTGCTCAAAGAAAAGTTGGGGGCTCTTGATATTTTAAAGTTTTTGAAACGTGTTGATTGTTTTCCCAATACAATTATTGCATATAGGATATTTTAACTATTTCTATGATAGTTGCAACAGCTGAAAGAAGTTTTTCAAAGTTAAAGTTACTCAAATCTTACTTGCGTAGTTCTATGTCACAAGAAAGGCTTAATGGACTAGCTTTGGTGGCGATCGAGAATGATGTTTTGAATGAAGTTGCTTATGAGGATTTGATTGATGAATTTGCATCAAAGAATGCCTGGAGGACGAGTTTTTTCAAGTGACAATCTTTTAAGTTAGTAGTTGCCCTTTATTGTTTTAATTGTATTTAAGATGATTTCTTAATAAAATAATGAAAAATAATATGTTAAAAGAGTTTAATCGTGTTTTTATTATTAATTAATAAAATTTTAAATTAATAGTTCAAATAGATGGACTATACTTTCGTTTTATAGGGTATATTTTTTAATTTTCGCTCAGGGCCCCAAAAATAGCTGATATGGCCATGATCTTTATAAATATTATTTTTATCATATATATAACTAAACCCTAAACCTCAAACCATAGAGTTTAAACCTCAAACCCCAAACTTTAAACCATAAATCCTAAACCCCAAACTTTAACCCCTAAAATAAAATATTGTTTATAATATATAACTAAACCCTAAACAACAAAACCCAAAACCCTTCATCCCAAAGGTTTAGGGTTTAGGGTTTAAAGTTTAGAGTTTATAGTTTGGAATTTGGGGTTTAGTTATATATATTAATATACATATATATTATAAAATTATATTATGAGATAAATAAAATTAAGTTCAAGTATAGTGTTATATATATATATATTAGCATTACAAATCATAATAAGATTTTAAGTAGGGTTTGTGGTTTGGTGTTAGCTTTCCATTCTTGTGGTCTTTGGTTTGAGTTTTATTGAGTGCAATATACTTTTTTTTAATTTTTTCTATCAAAACAACATCGTTTTGGGCTATCTTAAGCATTAAAACAATCATACCAAAACGACGCCTTTTTAGTTTAACATTTTGTTACATGGTAAAACGGTATAGTGCTTGGATTGAAGCCAAAATCTAAGTTTAATGGTATCCATTTATAGTTCAGTGGTATTTTTGATACACATGTTAAAATTCTGTGACATTTCATGTAAATGAAAGTGGATATTAAGTTTAGTGATCTAAATGTAAATTACCTACAAAACCAATCTCATTATTTCCCCATCTCCCATTCACATTCAACCAATACAAGTTGGCTAAAATTTTCTACAATCAAATTTAAACATTCTAACTAATAGCTAATACTAATAGTGTAATTGTAAGGTATAATGTATTCTCAAGAAAAAAAATTAAACTTGAATTTTAAAGATAAAATTATTAGGAGGGACAATTCAAACTCTAAACATAAACTGTTTTACAAAGACACAAAAATTTGTATCATCTAAATATTAACTAAACTTTGTGTCTCTTACTTGTGATTAAAAAATATTTTTTTTAAACTGCTACTAATATTTATTAAGAGTGATCATGTTTACAAAGCAAGTTAAATTAAAATTAAAAATATTAGAGAGGAAAAGGGGTAATTTACATTTTAAATCACTAAACCTAACATCCACTTTCATTTACATCACAAACAGTTAATTTAATCAAATTATATCATTCAACTTTTATTATTTAAAAATTAAGTCACTTATATTGAAACCATTAAATAATTATAAAGAAAAAATTAAAATTAACATTTTTATTTAACATATGTTCACATATCATCTATAAATAATATTTAATTAGTAATTTAAATATTTTTGTTAAGATTTATATGAAATTTAGTTATTTTTCCTTTGAATTTATTTAAATGAAATGTTTTAGAAAGTTTTTAGAGAAATATATCAAAATATCAATTAAACATTATTTGATGATAATATGTAAAAAATATGTTAAATAAAAGTGTAAATTTCAGATTTTTTTTCATTAGAATTATTGAATGGTTCCAATATAAATGACTTGATTTATAAATAACAAAAATCGAATAATGTAATTTGATTATATTAAAGATTTAGGATGAAAATGAAAGTGAATGTCAAGTTTAGTGATTTATAAGAGGGTTTAAATTTGATACACAGGCTGTGTAAAATAAATTTTACACAAGCCTGCCTATTTCTACTATAAATCAAAATTAAACATAAACCCTAAAAAACTAAATCCCGAACCCTAAACTTTAAACCCTAAATTCTAAACACTAACTTTAAATTCTAAACCGTACAACCTAAACTCTAAACTCTATACTAAACCCCTAACCCCTAAAACTAAAAGGTCTGTGTAAACTTTACACAGACTATGTATTGAAGTTTTTCTCTTTATAAGAATAAAAAAAGGAATATTAAATTTTAAGAATAAAAAAAGTGTAAAAGTCCGATTAATAATATTCTTCTCTGTTTCATAATTCTATCTATTCATTTGCAATAGTGATCAGAATTGACAAGTCTTCCCCTTCCACCTCTTCAAGCTCACACGCTGTGTTTTATCCTTCCAATTCTCTATATATATCTGCCACAACCACCATCACTCTCTTCACCCTATCATCTCTTTATCTTCATAATTCCTTAATTCCTCTCTTCCTTTATTGTAAACCAAATATACATATGGCTAAACTTGCCACCTTTCTCCTCTTAACTCTTCTCCTCGTTTCCACTCTATCCTTCGCGGCTCGCTCTGGCCCTGCTTTGCCTAACCACTCTACTGCAAATACCCAAGCCCAGGTTAGTTAACTTAAATCTGACAGTGTTTTGCTTATCTCCCTTCTGATTTCCCCCCCCCCCCTTTAAAGTTAATTCTGGGTTTTGAATTTGATAGGGTATTGCTGATGAAGATAGCTGTGATGGGATTGCAGAAGAAGAGTGTTTGATGAGAAGAACTCTTGCTGCTCATGTTGATTATATCTATACTCAGAAGCACAAACCATGATAACTTTTTTTTTCTCTTATGTTAAGTTTTAAATTATGAAATTATTGTGCTTGTTAATTTATATATGTGATATGGTTATATATTCTACTTCTCTTGTTTTTGTTTCTTCAGGATTATATGTTTCTTCCATCTTCTGGTTTGGTTTTGGGAATATACAAGTTTTGAGTCTCTCACATTTTTCATAAACTTTTATATATGTCAACAATCATGTAATTTGTTGATAAAATGTTTAGATTTTAATTCTTTTAAAAGTCTAAAGGTGATTACATGGTAGTATCTATTCATACAATTTCTTAACCATTTGACAATGTATACATATCTTGTAAAGAAAGCGAATTGAACTCGAGTCTCCTATGATTAACATCATTCTCTTTTTCACAGAATCACTTGTTTAGAATTTAATTTAAAAATGTATGAATCAAGCTTTCATAATATAAAAATAATTTTAAATAGTACTTTTAGCATTCTCCTTTCCTACCTCTACATATACTTGACAAACTTGACCAGAGACCCGAATTGATTCGTTCGACCCAAGATCGAAATTGACCCGAACATGATGATTCGAATTTGATCCAAAACCAGCAATAAACCGAAACTTATCTGAAAATTGAACCGAAATAGACCCAAACTGATTTTTAACCGAACTGAATGGACCCGAACTGATTTCACCTGAACTGAAGGCAACCTAAATAAAGAAAAGATATTAAAAGAAATAAAGAAAGATGAGATGTGAATTATCGCACAACTCACAAAAAAACCAAAAATATTGGCTTTATAAAGACATACAAGGGAGTAAAAAATTGATTTGACTGAAACCGATTGATCCCTTATTTGACTCGATATTGACCCGACCCGAAATCAACCGACAGAAAATGACATGATATCCGAACCGAATCACCATAGGCCCGATATTAATCAAAATGACCCGACCAAAACCGAATCGAACTTCCCGTTTGCCCCTCTGCCTCTACATTTGATCACTTTCTCTATAACGATTATGCTATAAATCATTTTAATTGGATAGTGAATGTTTCACTCTTCTTCTATGTTGGAAAATATACATAAATCACGATGAAAAAATATGTACTAATCATTTAAATGAATGAAAAATAAAAATTAATAACACCTTAAAATAATGAAAAATTCAGAGTATAAATGGCTGCCGAGAACTTTTAAGTTCTATATTTATTTGTCAAATAATTCCTTAAAAACAAAATTAGCAAAATAAAACAAAGGTGTTCACATATAATATATAGATACTACCGAGTACCAACTACCACATTAGGACGAGACACTAAGTCCTTTAAATGACCTCTATAGTTTAAATTTCGACATTTGAATAAAATAAATTGGATTATAAAAAATTAACTAGTGTTTGGTGCATTGATAAGGCACATCGCACTCTCAAAGAAAGGACGTGAGTTTGAACCTTAGAGACGACATTGTTGGGAAGGCAACCTCGCACCCTAAACATGGACCGTAAAACGGACATGCATATAGCCAAAAAAATTGAGTTAGAGAGATCATTAGCCTCTACTTACCCGATCTATATCAACCGTCAATTAAATATCGATGATTATAAAATATATATTATAAAAACGAGTACGAATAAAAAGTGAATATATATATATTAGAAAATGAAGAATATTGGGAATGTAGTTGACAGTTGAAGGTTTTTTTTCCTAGAAAACTAAAAGGAAGCTTAGCTTATTATTATTTCATCATTAGGTGAATTAATGATGAACATGAGAAACATGATTTAAGGTTGATGTTAATTAAGTGGGTCAATGCTAATCTGATTGGGCATTTTACCTACCAACTATATATAGGCCAAATGTCTTTTAGATTCTTTTTTTTAGACCAAGTCTATAGTCTCTCTATCTATCTTTATCAAAGTCATACTTTTTTCAAAGACAATCATAATTGGTACATGTGATTTTTTTCCTTGCTATTAATTTATGTCTCCTATTAATATTTAAAAAGAATCCTCATAAGCTGAAACTTGAAATAACCGTACTTTCTCAAGTTAGTATCGAAAGAATTTTTATTTTTATATTTATATTTAAATTAGATACATTCTCGTAAATTATTACTAAAACTTATATATTCTATCAATTTTTACTAATTTAGATCAGTTCAATAAATTTAACCCTCTATATTTAATCTGTTATCAATTTACTATTTATTTAAATTCTCATCAATTTACTATTTGTTCTCCTCCTAAATTGCTTGTTCTCTCCAAAAAATGTTATATTAATTTCTTAGTATAATAATAATTCAACAATATTTTATTGTTGATTTACTGTAGAATGTACTCGTTCAACTGTTGCTTTGATTCGGTAGATTCGTTTGGTTTGACAGTATAACAAAAATGACTAAATTGATGACAATTTTAAATATAAAAGGATAAAATTTATTGAATTGGTTAGAATTAGGACCAAATTAGTAAAATGTATAAGTTTTGGTACCAACTTGGGATAATGTGCCTAGTTCAGGTACCAATTTAGGAACAAAAATTCTTTAGATATTAACTTGAGAGTTTTCTAGTTCAAGTACCAACTTGGGAGTAAAATTACTTTAAATACCAACTAAGAAAAAGATGTATAGTACGAATATCAAATGTATATTTAAACTAGGAGTGAGAATTGGGTGGGGACTATCTAAAAACTGTGGGGGATTCGAACCGACGAGGATGAGGAATAACCAGAACTGTCACCTACGGGGAATTGGGAAGTTTTATCGCAAAAGCTCAAATGGTATGGTGTAATTACTCATTTTTGTTCGGGTTTTAGTATTATTAGTATTATTTTAATAGTAATATTATTAATATAAAATCAATAAAAAGTCAAAAAAACAAAACAAAACAAAACAAAAAAAAACAAAACAAAACAAAAAAATAAAAGTAATATATATAATAAGTAAAAAAAAGCAAAAAAAAATTAAAATTAAAAAAAGAGAGAGTTGAGCATAGTGCTCCACGCCACCCCTCCCCAATCCCAATTGCCTATAAAAGGCGGGGAGGGTGGAGCAAAGACAGCCAAGGCATCCCAAAAAATGGGAGCTCGAGCTAGGGCAAGCCAAAAAGAGAGTAGTGCTCTCGGCTTGCCAGGGGCCAAGAGCACTGCTCTCAGTCCTAGCTAGTTCGATCCAGCATTCGATCGGAGGTCTTTTTGTGGTCCGATCAAGTTAATTTTTAGGTTGTGACGAGATGGCACAAAGATCTTGGTGGGGTCGGTCAAAGTTCTTCATCCGAGCTCCTAGTTGGGTAAAATTTGATCCTTATCTCTGTATTTATTTTTATTTAATGTTGGTTTAGATTTAGGGTATATAGTTTTGTTAATTATGTATTTAATTATTGGCATGTTTTATTAATAAATATATTTGGTATGTTATGTTAGATATAGTGTTAGGTCTTTTATTCTGATATTTTAGTGGGAGTGTCATCACGGTCTTCAGGTGTCATTTCCTTTGGTACTATGGTATGTTATGTTAGATATAGTGTTAGGTCTTTTATTCTGATATTTTAGTGGGAGTGTCATCACGGTCTTCAGGTGTCATCTCCTTTGGTACTATGGATATCAAGGAAAATTTAATGTTTAAACCATGCATATTAGGAATTAATTTTTAAATTATATCTATTTTTTATTTTTCTTAATAAATACGATACGAACCCGTTAGGTACCAATTTTGGACGGTGTGGGGGTGCTAACCCTTCCCTATCCGTAACCAACTCCCGAACCCAATTAAAATCTCTGGTTTTCGTTCTTACGGTGTCCGACATACCTTATCCAAGTGGCCGGTGGCGACTCCATGTTTTTCAAAATACGAGTTTTTGTCAAAGAACTCATTTTTTAAATATTTTTCAATAAAAGCGGGAAACTCCCCCCAAATGAGATTTCTTAATTTTTCATAGTGGCCCGGATAAAATAGTTGCTACAGCATGGCGACTCTGCTGGGGACAAATTTTGTTTTCAAAAATAAAAAAAGTTAAGCCTTAGTTTGGTTCATATCGTAATTATTAAGAAAAATTTAAATTCGTTTAATTTAATTTTTAATCCCTAAGTCTTGTTTGTTTACCTTTTTTGGCATCATATAGTAGTCCTAGAACCTTTCGGAAGGAGTGATTACTTCGCTTCGTGGGGTTTTCACCTCCGTATATTGTTGTAATTCACTCACAGAATTCGATCCTTATATTTTGTAGGGTCTACACCCTCGTACGGTATAAGGGTCATATTTCCTCGAATCGATGTCTGAGTGACATTCGAGTACCGTTTACTTTAGAACCTAACCGCATATAGTGGACCATAGGAGCCCACATGTTAGAGCCATGCCAGTATTCCGTCCCATTTAGTAGTAACCCAATTTAAGCTTTGTTTGTTTTTTTTTGTATTTTTGTTTGTCTAGGTATATTTTAATTGTATAATTTAATTTTTTTAATTTATTGCCTTTATTTATTAGTTGGCATTTCATTTGTTTTAATTGTTTAATTATTTTATACACTGACACAGTTCTTTTGTGTGTGTGTTTTCTATGTTTGTTTTGCATTGCATTCTTATGGCATAAAATGAGGTATTAATTTTCGCAAGTGACCATCGTTGTAGAGGGTAATCATAATGAATAAAAGGTCTCGTGATTAGATAAAAATGATAGCAACTCCCGGGCATTGTCCTAAGGATACATCGGAGATCAAAGAGGTGGTGCATCCGAAGGGTGCAAATCAGACATAGTAGGCGATACTCGCGCTAATGAGGATCAATATGAGATACAAGAACTGGAAAAACAAATGGTGGAGATAATGGACTTGATGACCATTATGGCTAAAGAGAAGGGGTCTGATAAATTGAAAGAAGAATCGATTAAGAGTCAAAATATGAAACACGATGGTCAGAATTCTACCCCTGAACAAGACAGTTCCAACCAATACAATAATTTGAACCCATTTGTGATCTGCATCAACAGATCAGTAGGATGTGCATCTGGGTCGAGTTCTAGGAAGTTGGAGGTAGGTCCAAAAGAAACTCGAGAAGCAAATGACGTGATGATTGTTGTTACCCAAGCACGTAAAAAGGCTCAACAAGTGGCGGGCTTGGCCGATGCAGCGGTGTTGTTAAGTCAAAATATTGATCTGGTACTGTACCAAAAGGGAAAAATTGACTCGGTTTTTGGACGAAGTTAAGAAGTTAAAGCTCATCAGTATTTGTAAAGCTTAGAAAAGCGATATCTGATGTAACGAGCCTTTTGTCCAATGAAAGTCTTTCTATGATGAACATTTTGCGATCAATACCTCATTGCATTCATATTTACATTTCATTTCAAATAATAGGTGTTGATTCAAAAATTATTCCATATTAAGAGATCTTTATAATGGGAGAGATGTTCTGTAATAAATAGAGTTTGATAAGGCTATTGTCTAGGATGATTCGAGCAGAAGCAAATAGAGAGGAGACAAAGTTGGAGCACTGAGTACGCGCTTCACTCTGAAAAGTTAAGATATTAAGAAGAATGATTGATAGATGTCTATAGAATATTGTCAATCTTTTGTAAACAGATTGTTGGGAAACGCCGGTACACCCCATGGCACAGCTAAAAAATTATTCGATGTATTCCGCCAGTGATCCATGTACGAGGAACGAATCCGGGGTGAAAAGGGATGAAACGTTACCTTAAATAAATCTGAAAAATTGCAGGGAGTTAGGAGAATCCAATTCTTCTAGCACGATACCGAATCCAATTTGTCACAACAGCGTTCCGACCTCTACGCAGTCCACCTGAATGAAACGAACAATATTTTACTTCTCTAACCGTTAGAGAGGTTTTTCGCAAAAGGCATATTTCGGCTGCTAGACCTTATGCCTTTATATAGCATTCAAAAATTTAATTCTAATTAAATTCGGATTCATTAAATATACAATATATTTAACCGAATATAATTAAATATGTAGAATCTGATTCTACTTTAATTAGGTTTCTTTAGATATATATATATATATATATTAATAGTATTTAATAATTACAATAATTATCTAGTATTAAAATATATAAACAAGATTATCTATAATTACAATAATTATAACAATCTTAGTTTTTTACTTATTACATGTACAACAAGTTTGTACACATGCTATTGTTGCGCGTATTGAGTGCTACGCAAACAGTGCAAGTATACACGTCGCAAGTAATAAAGTGATACGCGTATCAAGTATCGTCTCCACAGGGATTGGTTTGGGCCACTTTGCTTAAGTTACTGCACTGTGAAAATAAAAACACAATTGATAATAGAGGTTCTAATTAACGAGAAAACTAAGAGCAATAAACTAAAAGATAGATGAAATCAAATAAGAGAGGGAATAGGCCAGGTTATCGTGAGTTGAGGTGTGATAGCCGATTGGATCGTCTTGGTGATTGAGTAGCAGCCGGATTGCCAGGGCAATTCTGTTATGATTGCCTAGTCGATTGCCAGGGCAATTTGGTTGCAATTGCCTGGTTGATTGCTAGGGCAATTCTACCGTGTTGCTTGGTCGGTTGCCAGGGCAATTCCCCCTCGTTGTCTGATCAGACTGCCTGGGCAATGCTCCCGCGATTGCCTGGGCAATTAAGGATGGGTCGATTGCTTGGGCAATTGAGCATTCACTTCCAAAGTTCGGCAAAGCATTCTTCAATGGTTTCTTCTTATCCCTAAGTCGAAACTCTAGCTATTTGTGCATGCCTTGATAATACATCCATGCGTGAATCAAGGGTGAACAACAACCAATTTTGCGCTCCTCTTAGTCGTTGAAATCCTAAACTTATTCCTAAGCCGGATTAGTCTTCACCATCAATTGATTGAATAAAGACCATGCTCATTCGTTTCTTGAATCTAACTCTCCCGATATTAGATAAATAGATGTAGTTATGAGATCCTCTCACAATTCACTCGCAAACAAGATTGAGAACCAAGAATGAACAAACTTTGAAAATTGAATTGCAACTCAAAAACCTAAACAAAATCCAATTGTTTTTCACAACAACAAAACACAATAACCCAAACCAATCAAGTTAGTTCATGGTTGGGTTCAAAAGATATACAAAGAATAATCCCCAAACCATGAATCTAATAGAAGCAAAGAAGAAGAAGAAGAAGAAATCGATCAGCCCTCTTTGGAAAACTTTTCAATCGAACTCTTCCTCCAAGCTTTCTCCCTTGTCGAAATCTCTCCCCCTTTCTTACTCTCTTTGACGGCTTGGTCCTTTAAATAGGAGATGGCTAGGTCAAAATCCTTCTTGAGGAGGAAGTTAAGTTGGAATTAAATTATCTTTAAAGAATATAATTCTTTATTATATTTAAATTCCTTCTAGAACTTCTCATATTTTCTTGGGATTTAATTTCTCTTTAACCTCTTCATGGAAATCAAACTCCTTTAGGATTTAGCTTTGCTCCACGTCATCTTGGGCTTATCTAGTCATCAATTTTGACTACCATATCATCTTATTCCTTGTAGAAAATTTCCTTGGCAACTAGCTCGGCATCTCCTTCATACATTGCCCTGGCAACTACGTCGGCATCTCCTTCATGTACTGCCCTGGCAACTGGTTCTAGCCTTATTTAGGCAAGTGATTCTGCACACACACACAAAAATACACCAAAGCAGCATCTTTTTCCACAAAAATCACCAAATTATACAATCAAGCTCAACGGTGGAAAGAAACATGAATTAATGCATGAATGACTAATTATGCAACTAATATAGCCCTAAGTCTAACAATAATATGAGTAAAAAGGATAATAAAATAGTACTTTTGAACACTTATCAGCTATCAAATCGATATTTGTTCGTTTCAATCATAGGGTGTGACCCTTGTAGGTTCATGTAATGTTAGTAGTAATATCTAGAACAATTCTAATATTACAAGCAATGAGGGGCATCTAGCAATGCATCATTGCTACCTGAGTTACAAGAAGTCGTGGTTCGACATAACCTTCGTGATTAACTCTTTTTCATGTATTACATCCTTTTGTCCTCATATCTAGATCGGACACAAGTCATGGAATAGTCACACTTGTATAGTCCATCTAATATTTCTTGATATCTTGAGTAGACTATTATAAACGAATAACTATGATATCTCATGTCATATTATTCGAGCATGGCCATGCATTTTCTAGTCTCACTCAATCAAGTGACCTACGATATTACTCCTATTATGTAGGAGGGACAAATTTTCTCTTGATCAACCATATTCTGCTACATAGATTGCGACATATCCAATATTAGTCTTTATAGTGTAGTCAGTTACGACACACGTTTGACTACATCAAAATATGTCACTCACGATGTTGAAATAATGATGATCTCAAGTCTAAGGATCATACATGTAGTTATCACTATGAGTAATGTTGTGACTGTCACATAATAATCCAATAAACATGCTAATAGCGGGTCAGTCTAATATGTCGTTCTCTAACACATACTTATGTATAGATTTTTACATCTTTATGTCAATGAAAACACTTTCATCAATCAACTACATATTAGTCTTAATATATTATTGTTGTCATGCCTGTAACACCCTTGACTCGGATGTCACATTTGGACCTCAAACCTGAAACCCAACCATCAAATACCCAACCTAGTTTAGCCCAATCCACAATAAGCTTCCAAAACCCATTTTATTTCAATCCAAATAAATACAAGTGAAATTTGAAATGTATACAGTGGAGCTCCTTTTAAAAATTACATTATAAAACTTTTGACTCGATCATTTGAAAATCCAAATACAATTTACAATATACAATAGGTTCCTACGAATACATAGCCCAAGGACCTAAATATTGTACTCTGAAGAGATGAGGCACTGGAATCCTTCCCTGATGGTGCTCCTCCAAGAACGAGCCAAACCTACTAACCTGCGAACGAAAACAACGATTCCGAATGCTGAGCTAACAAAGCTTAGTGGATATACCGCCACTCAACCATGCTTCATGCAAATCATAAATAAACCAATGCAACATGAATGATATCATGGAAAGATAACGATGGAACTACCATATCCGCCTAAACACATAGCATTATGAATGTATGATAACGCACACAGCTCATACAAGTACCTCATACATTTACATAGCATCACACGGATAACACCAACAACATTAAGTGAGGTCCGCGTCCAAACAGCATCGGAATCTTACACTTAAGTGAGGTCTGCGTTCACACAGCATCGGGATCCTACACTACGAGTAAGACCTGCGTCCACAAAGCATCAGGATCCTATACTCAAGGGGATGAGGCTCGCGTCCACAAAGCATCGGGATCCTACATTCGAGAGTCTTCAAGGTGTTGCAACACACTTAGAGTATCCAAATCCCAACAACAAGGGATGACTCGACTATCTAGGCGTGCCATTAGCACCCAGCAATGGCCCTAATCACCACACAGTACATAACCTTGATACAAGGGTCTTACCGCACACAGCTCTAACACCCTTACCATCACCTTATGGTTTCTATCAGTTATTATGCCACCCTATTGAACTTATATATTTATTAGTATGTTATGAAGGTTCACATTAGCCGTTCTTATTAATTTATCTTCTTATTCAATAAGACTTAACCTTATAGGCGCTCCTTCCACGCACAGCAAGGGCCCAGATTACCACACAGCATCAATCGATCCACCTAGGATCCCGATGGGTTACCACCTCACATAGCTTACCCAATATATAACGAATCCTTAGCCATTTATTTTATATACGGGGTTCAAATCTCCATTTCTCAGTTTTAATATTCATTTTACACCTTAAGGGACCCCTAAGGCCCTTTGCCTCGAATTATAGAATCCTTGAACTCAAGGTCTAATTCCTTGGGCAGATTGCTCTGTGCGTACTGATACTCCTATATGGGTATCGATACGACCCTCTTGGTACCGGTACACCTCCACGAGTACCGATACTTAAATTATATTAAAAAAAACTAAACAGCCCGTACCGATACGCTCTCTCGCACACTAGTACCCTAGTACTGGTACGCTTACCCTCGTACCGATCCCAAACCTCAATAGAACAATGGTACCGATACGCCTCCTTGCGTACCGGTACGCCAACTAGCTACTAGAATTTCAACACAGTAGGGGTACCGATACACGAGAAGCTGTATCGGTACGCCCTACATAAAAACCAATCCTTTCCTAGGGAGCATTACTGGTACGCTTACCCCCGTACCGGTACTCGAACCCAGAACTCTAGGTCTGAAGTTTAAAAATCTCATCTTTAACCCCTAATTCAAACTAGTAAGCCTCCAAACTCGACCTACAATTTATGGAAGGTGTTTAGGGTCGATTTCTACCAATTTTAAGCCTTATTAACATCAAATCTTGACATTTCCATTAAAGAGCAACCAAGGTTTCATTTCAAACAAAACACCATAAGCATGTAACAATGTCTATTTTCATGATTTTCAGGAAACTATAGGAGTTAGTAGTGCACTAACCTTGGATTAAAGCTGATGAAGAGGCCTTCAAGAACCCATTCCCATTCTTCTTCTTCAACCCAGCAAAACATCTTCCCCCACCATTCCAAATGAATCTTTCCTTGGATAAAAGATCTTGAGATGCTGAACAAACTTCCCTTCTTTCCCCAAACGAGATTCTTACTCAAACTCTCAAAGATTTGATGTTGAACTTTGGGTTCTTGGTAAGGAAATGAGAGTAGAAGGGGAAGAGGGACAAGAGGACCAAGATGATCTCATGAGGTTCATTTTTTTGCAGAGAAAATTAAACACCACCAGCCTCTTTGCCATCTATTTATGGAATTACCATATTACCCCTCAAAATTCCTATCCTAACCAAGCCCAATTCCAACTAAGCAAGTCCAACAACAATGGCAAGCCCAAAAAGGCTCCCGAAAGCCCAACACTCAGCCCAAAGGCGAGGCCCACTCCTCGGGTTAACCCGACTCTTGGATCTAAAAATCACGGTCGTTACAACTCTCCCCTCCTAAAAAAAAATTTCCTCAAAATTTTGATAAAAGAATGAGATGATACTGTCGAAAATCCAACCATACTTTCAATCACACATGCCCACGACCCTAAGCTCTTCACAAAACCTTACTAACCAAAACTCTCAACACAAAATCTCCACTTTCTACAAGCCTCCTCAACAAGACATTCCCAACGTCCAAAACAACACTCAAAACAAACCTGAAGACGGATCAACCAACGATAATCTCAATGACATTATCAAACATCGGCACTCTGAACTCACTCCAGATGAGTCACAACTCGGTGAACGAACCTCTCTACCAACACTAGCATTTCCAAGGTCTTGAACTCCACTTCTTCAAGGTATACCACAAGGCACTTCCTCATATAAAATCCCCATAACCCACGTGTTCAGGAAAAATAAACCTTATCAATCATGTTCTATCATCCATCTAACATGAAAATACAACCTTCTTTCACAACTTGGTTAACTAATACAGAACTTAACACCTCATTTACTTGAACCCACTACGACATAAGCAGATGCGAATCCACGATCAAGCGATTCTACTAGCCAAGCCACTTCGGTTCTACAAGAAAATTATTACCACAATCAAGCTCTACTAGGGATCAAACCACCAAACTGTCCTCAAGGGTCCGAACACTCTCATTCACTCCCAACCACCAAATTCTGACAAGCGTTGGTGCTAAAACTTTAGCAAGTCCTTTAAGATTCCTATTGATTCTCCCAACATAACTTATTACAACACAAGAATCCGATTCCACACAACTTTGACCAAAACCCACATTTCTCCGAAGCCATTCGAAATATCTTTACACTGTCACCATGCATGAAAATAATCCATCTCAAACCCAAATAAGCAACCCCCTATTCATCAAACTTAAGATTATCTCGACGCATTTGTAAATCCAAAACACTCTTCAACTTGCCCTTAGAGTTCAAACATCGCATCAAACCTCAAATTTTAACACTAATTCTCATTAACCTTCAACTTACGAGACCAATATCATGAACGATCTTAAAGGAATCTCAAAACTCTTCAATATTAACAAGATCATCAGCCCTGAAAAACAAATAATGGCCTTACATTGTTATACATCGACCCACAACAGCTAACACCACTATATCTCGCTATACCAACATAAGCACGTCCCAAGGTGAACCCCTTTGTGACATCTTTCGCGCCCCCTCCTCTACCAAGGAGTCATCACACAAGAGGTTCAGTAGATGTCAGACCACAAGGTGATGAACACTTAATACCGAACTCAACACACCCCTTATCATGGGTACTACTCTACAATCAAGAGGTTATCCAGCTCAACCCTCGAAGAGCACCTCGACAACCACTTGCACGTCTACCACTCTAACCCACAGAATCTTACCCTTGCATCAACTACGCAAACTAAGAACGCCTCGCAACTGACAAGGTCTTCTTCAACTAGCACCACATGAGCACAACACACAAGCTGAAGAGATAGGATTTCTTCACGCACATTACCGACAACTAGTTCATTCTAAACCCTAACTTTGAGATTCTTGCTTGGAAACCAAGGCACTCCTCGCACTCACATAACCAAATTGTACCAAGGGTAAGTCTAACAAGTCTATAGGGACTGTTACTCTAAACCATACACACCGCTCACGGTGAAACCTTTACTTACTAACACTTACCAATCCATTAATTTACCAAACCAATATCAACCTCGAGGAGACTTATCACAGAATCTGCTCAATAAAATCTCTGCTAATGTAAGAACAAGAAATTAATCTGCCATCAAGAAACTAAAAACCACAATGGGACCAAATCATTTAACACACTCTCGGTAACAAGCTTGTCATTTCTGGCTTGAACAACATATTGTCTAACAAAAGCTCGTGCGATGACTCTAACTATAGATCTCACCTGACCTCCACCCTGATACTTCTACAACGGCCTAACACCACTTCTCGAAAAACCTTGACTATGCCCAGAAGAAGTCAACCTCAAAGACTGAACGGGTAAATACTCATCCACAATTGAGTAGTCCTTTGCCATGTGACCCGATGTCTGGCACTCATAGCAAATTTCCCAAGCAACATACCTCAAGGTAATGTCAACCACAAGGCTCAAGAACTGGTGGGAAAGACGGTAAGGCTGAACCATCAACACTTTTTGTTATAGTAGAAATCGATAAACCCCCTACAATACCCTCAATTTAGATTTCTGACCAACCATTAGCTGATCTAAAGCAACTCTTTGTTATCCACTCAAAGCACAAACCCTCCTCTCAACAGGGCCTGGGAAAAAACTTATGATGTTCTAATTCCCTTTAACACGGTCTACAGAATCCTCAACTGACTCAATGTTAGCACTAAGGTTATTCGAGTGCTTCGTACTAACGACTAACTCAGAGAATATCCCAGGTAAAAGTGTTATCATGTGAATCAATATGTCATCTTTGAATCTACATCTAACCCCAACCACTTTTAGTCTTCAATAGCAACAAACTTTGGGCATAACAGCTCAACCGTAGAAAAATCTTACTCATACCAGTACTGCTTGACACCTTAAACTGACTGCAAGAATTGATCCCTCATCTTTTTCATAAGAGCTTCACTGACATACCCTATTTCCTAACTCACCCAAGGAACATCCCATGTTGAGAAAACAGACTGCGGTCCTAACTCTATAGTCTCTCACCATTCGTATGCATTACCTTTAAGAAAAGACGATACAATCATGATTTCCTTATGATTATTCCACGTCATCCTCAAATCCTTCTGAATGTTTCTTAACCATTAATCCGATTAATCAGGTCACCCTTTCACAACCCTTTTTTTATACTTAGATTCGTAACAATAATGCTCCTCCCATAAAAGGAGCATGGCTCCCTTCACGACTCTACTTGGTTAATCTCGTTCCGTCAACCCAACTGGTCTAAGCCGCATTCAGAAGATGGTCTAAACCGCATTCAGAAGATGGTAGTTTGTCTTTCTCATTACCCTAGGTTTGGTTCCCTTAGAACCTCGAAGCCTCCAACACTACGCTTGTCATCTCAAGCTGACTCATGACCGGATAACAATCGGTGGCCAAGATTATATCAATTCATTTAGAAGACAACTCCATTGTATCAGTCAACTACGTATTCTCAAGCCTTACTCAAGCATAACCTCGCGCAAAACCCACGATATCCTTCCGGCCACTACTATAAACAACCGCAACAAGCATACCTTACTCGAGATCTCAGGGCATTCAGCTTACGAAGAGCGTACTTGGAACCTCACAACCATTATGTACCTCTCCACATTAGACGAAAACGCATATCTGCCAAGCATGCTACATCCCCATCATATGGTACCCATCCTTAAGGTTCACTTACTACGAATGATGGGACCCCCGATTGACACTCTACCACTGGCCAATCAAAAGCAAGTCCTCTTATCCGTTCCATAAGGGTCGTCTACCAACACGTAGAATCCACAATAGGTTTTCATCATGAACTCAAGGCTTTAAGGTAACTTACGGCACATAACCATGATTACTTCTCAAGCGATGGGAGGAAGGCACACCCTCAACTCCTTCATTCCTTCATAAACCCAAACTTAATGTTTGAGATAACTCCGATCTCAGAATCATCCTCAAAGAAATCAACCATCAACACGACCTTCACGACCGCGATCGAATCTATCTTAATGTCCCAACCAGCGACACATGGGAACACAGGGCACACCATCCAGATTTTAGTCTTGAAAGAGTACAACTTAGACACACGGGCTCGTATTTGCTAGACACCTATTCATGACTCCTAACCACCTTGGGGTTTTCCTAGAACTGGCTAAACCTAGGCTCTTATACCACTAAATATAACACCCTTTACCCGGATGTCACATTTGGGCCTCAAACCTGAAACCCAACCATCAAATTCCCAACCTAGTTTAGCCCAATCCACAATAAGCTTTCAAAACCCATTTTATTTCAATCCAAATAAATACAAGTAAAATTTGAAATGTATACAGTGGAGCTCCTTTTAAAAATTACATTATAAAACTTTTGACTCGAACATTTGAAAATCCAAATACAATTTACAATATACAATAGGTTCCTACGAATACATAGCCCAAGGACCTAAATATTGTACTCTGAAGAGACGAGGCACTGGAATCCTTCCCTGATGGTGCTCCTTCAAGAACGAGCCAAACCTACTAACCTGCGAACGAAAACAATGATTATGAACGATGATCTAACAAAGCTCAGTGGATACACCAGACTCAACCATGCTTCATGCAAATCATAAATAAAGCAATGCAACATGAATGATATCATGGCAAGATAACGATGGTGCTACTATATCCGCCTAAACACATAGCATTATGAATGTATGATAACGCACACGGCGCATAAAAGTACCTCATACTTTTATATAGCATCACACAGATAACACCAACAACATTAAGTGAGGTCCGCGTCCACACAACATCAGAATCCTACACTTAAGTGAGGCACGCGTCCATACAGTATTGGGATCCTACACTACGAGTAAGGCATGCGTCCATAAAGCATCGGGATCCTATACTCTAAGCAAGACCTGCGTCCATAAAGCACCGGGATCCTATAATCAATGGGATGAGGCTCGCATTCACAAGGCATCGGGATCCTACATCCATGCTCAGAATCTCTCATCAAATATCTTCGAATGAGGCCCACGTCCACCAATCATCGAGATCCTATATTCGGGAATCTTTAAGGTGTTGCAACACACTTAGAGTATCTAAATCCCAACAAGGGATGACTCGACTATCTAGGTGTCCCATCAGCACCCAACAAGGACCCTAATCACCA
Organism: Hibiscus mutabilis; assembly: GCA_019671005.1. Classification (NCBI taxonomy): domain Eukaryota; kingdom Viridiplantae; phylum Streptophyta; class Magnoliopsida; order Malvales; family Malvaceae; genus Hibiscus; species Hibiscus mutabilis. Next base: position 42,634,929 of record CM033731.1, read on the forward strand.
CACAGTACATAACCTCGACATAAGGGTTTTACCACACACAGCTCTAACACCCTTACCATCACCTTATGGTTTCTATCAGTTATTATGCCGCCCTATTGAACTTATCTATTTATTAGTATGTTATGAAGGTTCACATTAACTGATCTCATTAATTTATCTTATTATTCAATAAGACTTAACCTTATAGGCGCCCCTTCAGCACACAGCAAGGGCCCAGATTACCATACAGCATCAATCGATCCACCTAGGATCCTATGGGTTACCACATCACATAGCTTACCTAATATATAATGAATCATTAGCCATTTATTTTATACACGGGGTTTAAATCTTTATTTCTCAATTTTAATATTCATTTTACACCTTAGCAGACCCCTAGGGCTCGTTGCCTCAAATTATAGAATCCTTGAACTCAAGGTCTAATTCATTGGGCAGATTACTCTACGCATACTGATACTCCTATATGGGTATCGGTACGACCCTCTTGGTATCAGTACTCCTCTACGAGTACCGATACTCAAATTATATTCAAAAAAAGCTAAACAGCCTGTACTGATACGCTCCCCCACGTACCGGTACCCTAGTACCGGTACGCTTACCCTCGTACCGATCCCAAACCTCAATGGAACAATGGTACCGATACGTCCCCTTACGTACCGGTAAGCCAACTAGCTACTGGAATTTTAACACAGTAGGGTACTGATACACGAGAAGCTGTATCGGTACACCCTGTATAAAAACTGATTATTTCTTAGGGAGCAGTACCAGTACGCTTACCCCCGTACCGGTACTTAAACCCAGAACTCCAGGTCTAGAGTTCAAAAATCTCATCTTTAACCCCTAATTCAAACTAGTAAACCTCTAAACTCAACCTATAATTTATGAAAGGTGTTTAGGGTCGGTTTCTACCAATTTTAAGCCTTATTAACATCAAATCTTGAAATTTCCATTAAAGAGCAACCAAGGTTTCATCTCAACCAAAACACCATAAGCATGCAACAATATATATTTTCATGATTTTCAGGAAACTATAGGAGTTAGTAATGTACTAACCTTGGATTAAAGCTGATGAAGAGGCCTTCAAGAACCCATTCCCGTTCTTCCTTTTCAACCCAGCAAAACATCTTCCCCCACCATTCCAAATGAATCTTTCATTGGATAAAAGATCTTGAGATGCTGAACAAACTTCCCTTCTTGCCCCAAACGAGATTTTTACTCAAACTTTTAAAGATTTAACCTTGAATTATGGGGTCTTGGTAAGGAAATGAGAGTAGAAGAGGAAGGGGGACAAGAGGACCAAGATGATCTCATGAGGTTCACTTTCCTGTAGAGAAGATTAAACACCACAAGCTTCTTTATCATCCATTTATGAAATTACCATATTACCCCTTACAATGTTCATCCTAAACCAAGCCCAATTCCAACTAAGCAAGTTCAACAACAATGACAAGCCCAAAAAAGCTCCCAAAAGCCCAACACTTGGCCCAAAGGCGAGGCCCACGCCTCGGGTTAACCCGACTCTTGGATCTAAAAATCTGGGTCGTTACAATGCCCACAATAATACTCGACTTAGGACAGTCATGAATAACTATATTATTCTAAGGACTTTATTATAATTCAGTTTATTTATAAATGCACATAATAAGACTGAAAATAATAATGGCTTTATATTAATAAACATGATAAAATAAGTATGTCTTTTACAACCATCTCATGATTGGTCTTTAGGCATACTCTAACACAGACATCTTCTCTTAATAAGAGTCTCTCTAACGGGCTATTTGAGAATCAACACCTCGTTTTTATTCATTCTTGCATTTGTTGATGATTAATTATTCTTTATACATTTTGTACATTGCTTCACCTGACATGTTCATACCTCATGACATCTTGTTTTTCATAAAGCATTCATAACAATTACATATTTGCATCATCATAGAATCATGTATATACATTGCATTTGCATAAATACACTTAAGAGAAAGTAGTTTTACACCATTACTCAGAGACATTTCTAAAATTCATACTTCCATGAGGATGCATCTTTCTAAAAACATGAATTTTCCCTAATCCAATTCTTTCATAAGAACTTTTTATCTTTTTTTTAAAAAATGAATTTCTTAATTCAATTTTTTTCACAAGGACTTTCTTTTTAAGGACGTTTTACAAAAAAATCAAATCAAAACGAGATTTTTTCCTCGATCCTTTCACAAGGACCCTTTATTTTAAAAAATATATATTGGAATTCTTAATTTTATCATTTTGTAAGGAGTTTTTTAAATGAATCTCATGATTACATCCTTTTTTAAAGATATATTTTAAATTCTTTCCTTATTTTAAAGATGAAAAAAGAAAGATTTTGTAATTATTCTTTTATGTATATAAAATGTTGCATACATTAATTCTAGAACAATTAAGTTGATAGCGGGATTCCATGAAGATTCGAGAATCAGTTAACTTGTTGCATGCTCAAACACAAAAATGGAAATGATGAAACAACCAAGACTACGGGATAAATACGAGAGGCTGAAGAAATAACCCAAGATGAGGGGATATTGAAGCCTTGGATGCAAGAGAGTTCTACTTGGTCCCTTACCCACTTTCTCATAGGGGCACCGGGGCATGCCACTAAGAAGTGTAAGCCGCTAATAAATCAAGAGGCTGGTTGGCAATGGAGTCATGACACAAGAGTTGATCCAGCAATAGAAGGCAAAGAAAATGGGGCAGGTTTACACCGCGCTGAAGAGGCCAGAATGAGTTGGCATCCTGAAGATGATTCGAAAGTCCTTATGCTTGGGCTCTCATCTTTTATGCTTTCAGGTTTCTTTGCATTTTGATTTACCTTTTTTAAGAATAATTTACGGATCTTACGGCTTAAGCCCAAAAATAGTAGGAATATTTTGTAAAGATACTTGTAATTATTTTTGAAAATGTTGGAGTTTGGCAAGTCCGACAAAAATATTGGCGTAACATGCTTAAACACGGTAAAGTTTAAGACAATGGATAATTTAAATGTCCATTGAAAATCTATTTTTATGAATGGTCAAAGGAAAATAAATCCTTTGGACAATCCAATATCATGATTGGTATAAACTAATTATACCCAGGGGAATGGTACAGCTAGCCCAGAGCAAACGACTACCGGTAAAGGCAATTCAAAATCGTTGATCCTCGTGCATTTGGGGGAAATGCAAAAGAAATCTATAAGCTAAGCTATAGATTTTTTAAATCAAATGTCAGAGTGTAGTTATTTTTGTCATAATGAAAATTCCATTTTGTTATTTAGAAAACATTTTTGCATTTTTTTTGCATTCTTTGATTCTTTATACCTTTGATTCATTGTTATAGGGTAGTTTTTATTCTCCCATACGCATATACATATTTTGTAAAAAGGACATGCATATGTATAAATCATTTTTATCTGGTCTTCAAATCTCAATTGCAGAGTACCTTTGATTTCGATATAAAGATCAATTCTAAGTTGCTTATGTTTAGAATAAATTGAATGTTGTGATGATATTGTAAATGTGAGTATCCGCTAATCCATTTAGGCCTATGGAGGAACAAAATGAGTATTTAGACAATGGAAAGATCCCATTTAGGGATTTCCCCTCTTAGGCATCCTTGAATCGAGTGTTGACCCTAAATCTCTACCCCTAAAGACTATCTCCAGATGTCTATGAATGAGATGATGAATGACATTCTTTTACTTTTCAAAGAGAAAGAAATGAGACCAGATAGATTGAATATGAAGGCCAGAGAATCACCAAATGGAAATGGTTGAAGACAAATAAGGAAATGCCAACCAAAAGGTCAAGTAATCAAGGATAAGCAGTGCCATAAAAAGGAAAAAAGAAGACACATGAAGAATTCTCTAATCAATAGGCATCAGTTTAGAAGAGACGTGAAGAATGGATTACTTTCAAGCAGGAAGTAGACATCAATGTCCAAGTATAGATACATTTGAATAAAAAGAAAGGGACTCAAGACTGAAAACCCAAAATGGGCATTCTAAGAAAAAGAAAAAAGTATAGATACAATTGAATAAAAAAAGAGATTACACTCCACTGTTTGGGTTTACTAAAAGGTATTCCTAGATAAGAGTGTTTAAAAATAGAGAAATTAGTAAAATATTTGGGGCACTCCTCTGTAGCAAAAAGCTGATTAGCTCAGAAGGTGGTTGTATGCTCCATCCATCTTTTAAGTTAAAATGGAGTAGCTACATGAGTGATAATAATATATTCAAATCTAATAATATATTCAAATCATGACTATGCCGAGTATCTCAGGGTTCTATTGTATGCTCCATCATTATCCTCGAGATAAATAACTGTGATGAGTTGAATTCCCTTAAAAGAAAAAAAATATAAGAAAAAAAGAAAAAGAAAAAAAAGAATAAAAGAGAAAAGAATACTTCATATAAGCACATCTAGATCGAGAAATACAAGAATAATATTTTGAAGAGCTTTAGAGGGTCGATCATCTTGGAATAGAAGCGCATGTCAAGGCTGAGTAGCTCGAAGACTTCTAAATTCAGAAAGAAAGAAACGAACTCTAAGGTGAAAACCCAAAAATGGGCAGTCTAGAGCAATCCAAAGAAATAAAGAGAAAATATAGATTTTATCTGAGCCTGCCAAACATAGGATTGAAATTATTCTAGAGAAACATTACGTTCAAGTAAATATCAATTTTGAAGAACCTTGAAGGAATCGATCATATTTGAATAAAAAACGAGAACAAATATCTAGCCAAAATGCAAGGCGGCTTACAGTTATAGAAAAAGGAAATGAATTCTAGGGCAAAAACCCAAAAATGGGCAGTCTAGAGTGATCCAAAGAATGAAAGAGAAGAATAATGAGCATATCCAGGTTACACCATGACAGAAATGTAGTTTCACTTAACTATGACACATGGCCTACACTACAAGCCTACAAAGACCATTCTGATCATCCATGGATATCTAAGTTGGATGAGATAGTCTTCATACTACATTCCGCCTATAAAGGATAATCTTTCTTCAAGGAACATCAAACTTCAAGTTCCTGATCGACACCATAAATGAGGGAAGGATGGGACATGGTGAGTTGGTGAGATTAAGAGAGCTACCATAAATGGGTTAGAAATTAGGTATGAGAATTGTTCCTCTCAAAAGCCTAATAGACTAAAAGAGACCACACATATTCATATATCTCCACAACAGTCAAGATCTTCTAAACATACGCTTCATTTGGAATTGATCTTTGCCTATTTGAGGCAAACTTGCTGTTACATTTGATATTTTGGGTTCAAACATTATTTTTTTTCATTTTCTCCAAATTTTTGATTAAAAAATGATTAACATTCTTTTCAAAGAATTTTCATTATTTTCTTATAAATGCAAGTAAACTGTCTTTTTTGCATTACATTATTTTGAGATTTAAAGTATAGGGACTTAAGGTTGATTTTCTCAAGGTGATTTGATTGAGTTCAGCAAAGAATGATTAGACTTAAGGAATTCAGGGAATTGAGGCATTCTACTTGCCCTAGTAATGATATAGAAGAGAACTCTGCATGGTGGGTTAGTACTAACAAATTAATTGAACCCAAGCTCGAATGGGGCAAAGTTACTACGCAAGATAGCAGAAACACACAACAAAAAAAATACAAGGACCTAGAGTTGGTTTCCACCAAGATGCTTCAATTGAGTTCAAAGAAGATTGAATTCAAAGGTGAGTACGGGGAATTGAGGCATTTTGCTCTCCCTAATAATGAGATAGATCAAGATTCTGCATGATGGGTCAAAGACTTAGAAGTAGTAGAGCCCACGATTGAAGGGGGCAATGCTAAATAAAGAAAATGACGAGGGTTCCCATGTAAGAATAGTATATGGACCAAAGGCAGAGTATTTAGTGAATATGAGTAGTAACCCTGAAGATGAGTAAGTCTTCCATGCGAAAGATTTCAAAGCATGTTGTTTAACCATATGGAAAATTAAGAGCATAGTACAAAGAAATGAAGTAGATAAGAAATCCAAGAATGATCTTTCAGGGAATATGAGTTTATTTAAGCAACTCTAGAGGAATTCAAAGATTAGCAGAGACTTTGATCTACACCTTCATTTTGAAGAAGTAGATCCTATTGAAGATTTCCATTTGGTATTCTCAAAGTGAGATACCACTTTTTAAGTTCTTCGGACCTGATGTTAAGCATTTTGTTGATGTCAAGACGGTCAGAAACTGGGGCATCCTTCAAGGTTTTCAAGTCTTCATCTTTCAAAGAAGCAATGAAAATTATCTAGTAGTCTCAATGTGGGATACCCTTTGATGTTAAGACGATAAGAAGTCGGGGCATCCTTCAAGTGTTTTCTAGTCTTCAGCTTTCAAGAAGGTAGTGAAAATATTTCGACAGTCTCAAAGCGAGATACCCTTTGATGCCAAGACAATAAAAAATCGGGGTATCCTTCAGAGATTTCCAGTCTTTAGCCTTCTGGGAAATAAGGGAAATTTTTTGGTACTCACGCCATGGAAAACATGGTGTCATTTCCGAAGATAAAGGTTCTATATAGGAAGAACCATCATTTTCAAGACTTTGAAGTGAAAGGTTCTTTATAGGAAGAACATGTAACTTTAAGATTTTAGAGCAAAAGGTTCTATATAGGAAGAACTCGTAGCTCCACCATTTCAGAGTGAAACAGTTCTATATAGGAAGAACCAGTTACTCCAAGAGTAAGAGGTTCTATATAGGGAGAACCCACATATCTAACACTTCGAGGCGAAATGTTCTATATAAGAAGAACCTGTAGCTCAAAGACTTCAAAACGTGGAGTTTTATATAGGAAAAACTCACCGTTCTAGATTTTAGAAAAAAAAAGTGAAAAGAAGAAGAAAAAAAGAGAGAAAAAAATAAAAGAAGAAGAAGAAAAGAGAAGAAAAAGAAAAAGAAAAGAGAAAATGAAGAAAAAATAAAATAAAGAAAATAAAAAGAAGAAGAAGAAGAAGAAAGAGAAAGGAAAAAGCGAAAAAATGGGAAAAGAGTTCTATGTAGGAAGAACTCAACGTCTTCAGGATTTCAAGACGAAAGTTCTATATAGGAAGAGCTAGTAGTCCTAAGAGTAAGAGGTTTCATATAGGAGGAACTCACGACTCTGAGCGAAGGGTTCTATATAGAAAGAACATGTAGCTCAAAATACTTTGAAGCAAAGAGTTTTATATAAGAGAAACCAGTGCTTCAGGATTTTAAGATTAGAGGTTCTATAGAATAAAGAACTTGTAATCCGACTGATCCACTCCAAAGATAGCAAAAGGTTATACATAGAAAGAACCTATAGCTCAGAAGATTGAAGCAAAAAGTTTTATATAGAGAAAACATGTGCTTCAGGATTCTAAAGCAATGAGCTCTATATTGGAAGAACTCTCAGTTTAAAGAATCCAAGACGCAAAAGGTTCTATATAAGGAGAACCCGTAGCGTTGATAGATAAAGGTGAAAAGTTCTAGATATGGAGGACTTGCAGCCAAAGATTTTACCAAGGACGAGCTAAAATTTTATATAGGGAGAATTTTTTAGTTGATGTCGAGATGAGTAAATCGGAGCATTGAAGCTTAAAGAGTTAGACGAGGAAGTGCAAAAAATTCTAGAAGAACCCGTGATTCCAAAGCCAAGGACAGGAAGTAGGACAAAAATGAGTACTAATGATCTTTGTAAAGCAAAGAGGGGTAGCTATAATCACTCATTTTTGTCTGGATTTTAGTATTATTAGTATTATTTTAATAGTAATATTATTAATATAAAATCAATAAAAAGTAAAACAAAACAAAATAAAACAAAAAAGTAAAAGTAAAAGTAAAATATATATATAATAAGTAAAAAAGGAAAAATAATTAAAATTAAAAAAGCGAGTGAAGCATAGTGCTTCACGTCACCCCCTCCCCAATCCTAATTGCCTATAAAAGGCGGGGAGGGTAGAGCAAAGGCAGCCAAGGCATCCCAAAAAATGGGATCCCGAGCCAGGGCAAGCCAAAAAGAGAGCAGTGCTCTCAGCTTGTCACGGGCTGAGAGCACTGCTCTCAGTCCCAGCTGGTTCAATCCAGCATTTGATTAGAGGTCTTTTTGTGGTCCGGTCGAGTTAATTTTTGGGCTATGACGAGATGGCACAGAGATCTTAGTGGGGGTCTGTCAAAGTTCTTCATATGAGCTCCTAGTGGGGTAAAATTTGATCCTTATCTCTATATTTATTTTTTATTTAATGTTGGTTTAGATATAGGGTAATATATAATTTTGTTGATTATGTATTTTAATTATTGGCATGTTTTATTAATAAATATATATTGGTATGTTATGTTAGATATAGTGTTAAGCCTTTTATTTTAGTATTCTAGTGGGAGTGTCATCTCGGTCTCCGGGTGTCATCTCCTTTGGTAACGTGGATATCGAGGCAAATTTAATGTTTGAACCATGCATATTAGGAATTAATTTTTAAATTAAATCTATTTTTTTATTTTTCATAATAAATACGATACGAACTCGTTAGGTACTAATTTTGGACCCCATCCATAACCAACTCCCGGACCCAATTAAAATCTCTAGTTTTTATTTTTACGGTGTCTGGCCTACCTTATCCAAGTGGTCGGTGGTGACTTTATGTTTTTCAAAATACGAGTTTTTTTCAAAGAATTTCCCTTTTTAAATAATTTTTCAATAAAAGCGGGAAACTTCCCCCAAATGAGATTTCTTAATTTTTCATAGCGGCCTGAATAAAATAGTCGCTACAGATGGGGATGGGGATTTCTATATTCGAACTGTGGGGACAACCAAACTGTAATTGTACAAATAATTGTAGGGATCCCTGAAAAATATCCGCAAGAATTTCGATATTTTACACAATTTTAATATATATATATATATATATATATAATTAACTCTCATTTACATGTATACCTACCTATCTTATTATCAATATTCCAGTTTATCAAGATATTTGTGTCTTTTGTTTAAACTTTATTAAGTTTGGGTGATCTCTCTAGTAATTTACCCTTTTGGTTAATTAAGGAAATATAATCTATTTATAACCATATTTCTATCGTTCATGCTATGCAAAAACTTTGTTGTCTTTCAACCATATGTTTATGTGTATTGAGTATATGAATTATAAATTGAAATCGAACATATATTTTGTTTAGTAGAGTGGTAAACTTTGTTTAACTTTTTTGGATGAGGATTCTTCGAAATTTGTAGGGATCCAATGAATATGAGCATGGTGACGAAAAAATCACCCGAACATGTAAGGAATATTACCTAAAACCGTATCCGCAAATATTAAGGATAGAGTAAAGAATACAAAAGTGTTCTCGTACCGACTATTCCCACCCCTAATTTAAACCTTATTTTTTTCAGTTTTGTATTTGATCTATAATCTGATGATGTACCCAATCGACATCGAGTTTGATTCGGTTGGTTAAAACCAAGGGGCTCGGATTATGGGTCTGGTCCACAGTAGTGGGCTTAAAAGCCTGTTTCGTCTTCCATGAATGAAGATTATTCAGAAAGACCGAGGTTGGAAACCCTAAAACCCTGGACGAAAATTAGGAAAAAGGCTTCAACATCAAATTCCGTAGCTGAAATAGATTACAGAGCTCGATTCCCCCCAATTTTATAAGTATATTTTAGGGAGATACAGAGTAGAAACAATCGTAAGAAAGAAGGGGAAAGCTCTCAAATTGAAGAGAGGTGGCAAGATATGTTTAGAAGAAGTAAGTTTCTCAATTTTCCAATGGTCATTGGAGCAGTCATGTAAGTTTCATCATCTTGCTCTTTCGCTTCTTAATTTCAATTTATTTCTTTAACATCAGTTGGATTTCCCATATGTTGCTTGCTTGTTACCCATGGCAAAAAAAAAAATCTCAAATAAAATATATCTTAAAAAGAGTTGAAGCTTTTGATTATGTAATAATAGATATGTTCCAATATCAAATTTCATCCGATAAAACCTATAGTTTTGCTATGATTTTTCTTTGGGTACATGATTTTGAGGGATGAAGTGTTGCAATTTTAGCTGTTAGGGAAAACCCATTAATAAAATGAAGTAGAAGACAAACAAGTGAGACAGTTAAACATGAATTCTTCCTGGTAGATTAATGTTTATAAAATTCACTATATGAGGATTATGTAACATTATCCTTTAGAATATCGGAATCTCGTTGAATGCATCGTTTGGATAGATTATTCTTGCTTTTGTATGTTATTTTGGTGTTGGTTTTAATCTGCGCTTTATGACCCTCAAATGGTATAAACAAGTTCTCAATTTGACAAAAGTTACTCAAGTTTTTAGTAGTCTTGAAGGTTTAAGGAACCGGATTTTCTAACTTTGCATTTACCTTTTTTGTTGGCTTACCTGATAGGCTTAGAGTGTTATAGAATGCTTAATGTGAATTTATGTGTAAATTGTTTTCATTGTTGAGGTAATTGAATATTAAGATTTTGCAGAATTGGAGTTGTTTCTGGGAAGGCGATTTTCGGACCTCCTCTTGATGATTACTGGAAAAAGAAGCTGCAAGAAGAGGCTGCTGCGAAAGAGAAGGAGACCAACTCAACTTAAGCTGATTGTCTTTATTAAAATTTTTCTAATCTGATCATTGAAAGAAAAAAGGAGTTACCTTTGAAGATGCTTCATCTGTATTCAAACATTTGCAGTCTTGTTGATGCAATTCGAGCTAGTCGATTGAGGAAAAGCTGGTATGCATCAAAGTATTTTGTTCGCAGTTCTTTGATGGGTTCCTTCTTTATATTGCCTTTGCTTTTTAAGAGATGAAAAGAATAAACAACTTTTGCTGAGCTTCATTTGTAATACTCAATGGAGGTGCCCGTTATAATTCATGTTATATTTTGTGCATATGCCTGTTCTGTTTCATTGCTTGTCTAGTTAAGTACTGAAATGTCAAATCAAACCCGACCAAAAATAGGATATACGCTGCATTGTGGTTTGGATGAACGAGAAAGTGCGATGCTCTAGCTTAGCTACTACACCATATGCTTGATTGTAGTCTTTGTATATTCATTTGTTGCATGCTGAAGCCTTGTTTTTGTAGCACGGCAAGAGAAAAAGATTCCCATTGAGGTTCAGTGTTGTTGCCCGTAGACACCAGAAACAAACCACTTAAAGAAATCGACCTGAGTCCTTAACATGATTCACAAGCAAAAGTAAGATGATGTTGATCAATGTGAGTGAAAAACCGATACGTCTTGTGTCAACTCTTGCATGATTCCCAGGCAAGCTAAGTTTTCCTGCAGGGCACCTTATGGAGATGGTGAGGTCATCACTCAAAGCTAACGGACACGCATAAACATGTTAATTAGCCGACAATATATGTGTAAGAAAGCCGTATTGCCTGCACTGTCTTGATGTCTACTTTCAAATAAATCCAGGGAAAAAAAATACTGTTAATCTATGGTAGGGGCAGCCATTGATGTTTCTTCTGGTTGTAGAAGCAAACTCAAAGCATTAACCTTTATTGCAAAAGAATCAGAAGTAGAGTTCTATGCCAAGTGGAAGGTTTGAACGTTTGAGATTAATGGTTGCCAAAACCATTAAATTTATTCTGCACTCATCCGTATTCAATCTCTTTCTGACTTAACTAAATTATTATTATTATTATTATTATTATTATTATTATTATTATTATTATTATTATTATTATTATTATTATTATTATTATTATTATTATCGCAGTAGTATTAACGAACACCTTTATAAGAAATATTGTGATTACTTTAATTAAATTGTTTAAAATAAATAATTAAAATTTTGAAAAGGAAGAAGCAAAACACTTGAAACTATAAAAGAAACGAAAATGATTTTTTTTTGTAAAACAAATTGAATACATACTCCACGTTCTTGTTTCTTCTTTCTCAGAAACTTAACAATATATTTTTAAATAATTTAATTAAAGTTAAATTAGGTTAGTTAATTATATGATAATATTGAAAGGAAAATATCTCATCACTGTGCGGTGAAAACGAAAAAGTTTCACAAGCGCACTTTATTTTAGGGTTTAATGACCTAATTTAGGGTTTATAGGTTTGAGTGTAGGAGTTTAGAATTTAGGGTTTATTGTTAGAATTTATAGTTTATGTTTAGAATTTGGGGTTTATAGGTTAGAGTTTAGGTTTTAGGGTAATATGGCTAGGAATTTAGGTTTTAACTTATACACCCTAAATTCTAACCATAGCCCCTAAATTTAAAACTCCTACACTTGAACTCTGAAACATTAAACCCTAAACAGAACTTCTAAACCCTAAAAAAATACTTATGAAAACTTTTTGTTTTCACTTCCTGTGCATGGAATAATTATTTTTTTTTGAAGAAAGGGTAGACCTCGTTAAAACCCCTCTAAAGCTAACATCCAACCGAGGTTCAATGCTTACCAACTTAAGGGAGAAAAGACACCCTTGGGATTCAAATACATTAGGAGTTTGAGTGTAGGAGTTTAAAATTTAGGGTTTATTGTAGGGTGTTCTTGTCTTTTCATACTTTATAAATTTTTAAACAAAAGTAAAAAAAAAAAAAACACCCTTGGGATTCAAATACATTACCAATAACTTCTATATAAATCACTACTTTCAATAAATTTTATTAGTTTTTTATAAATAATTTTGAATTTATTTTCGGAAGAAAGTTGAAATTGCTAAAATTCACATACAAAAAACATAGCAACATACAAATCTGCTACATAATAACTCACATACACCTATATTTTAGATTGTATAAAGATGGCTGTCAACACTATCAGATCTGTTGATAGTAGTGCCGCTAAATCTTACATTAATTACATATTTTAGTATAATTTATATATCAATAATTTCGTAAAATTGAAAACTATCTTTATATATTTTCTCTTCGTTTAGAAAATTAGCATACATTATCTCAGAAAATAAAACTAATATAAATTAGAAAAGAAAGGAAAACTCATAATATTGACCCACTAAAATAATTAATGGGCTACGAAATCGAAGCTCTTTGTGTAAAACCCGAAAACATAAATTAGATTGAGGTTTAAAAATGAAAAAGCGAGGCGAAAACGCACATAACTGCTCTGAAAACGGCGGAGCTCTAAGGCCAGGAAAGCCAAGAGTTTGGAGAAGTTGCCATAACTTCGGAAGCAGGGAACTTGCAGCGAAGTGTTCACTGAAGAACACACTTTTGGAGCCACAGGTTAGAGTTTGATTCCTCTCTGTATCGTCAGGCACACTTTTGGAGCCTTTTTAATGATTGGTTAAGTTCACTAAAAAACTGCGTACCCTGTATTTGATAAAAGGCTTGAATGAAAAGAGATTAGAAAAAGCAAAATTTGGGTTCTTAAAGAAATCCTATACCTTTTCATGTTCGTTGATTTTAGCGAAGATGGATGGGATGGAAAGAGTTCAAATTTGAAATAAAGCTAACAATTTTAGTTTTAATGACGTGATTATGAGAATTATGCCTTTTGTTTTATATGATTCCATTGCTGTTTCTGTTACTCTCAGTGATAATTATTGTTGGTTTTTTAGATTTTGTTTTGATTAAGTGTGCAACCAGGTATTGCTTGAACAAACTTGCTGGACTTGAACCGGGAAAGTCTTAGATCACTGCATTGGTGGTGTTTTGATTTTTGACTGTTGCTACTGCTATGGCTGCGGCCAAGACTCGGACAAGTAGCTTCTCTCGAAACCTTTCCACTGCATCCCCATCTCTAGGCCCTGGACTTAAGTGTGGGCCTAATGGCACGGTCCTTCTATCTTCTGGGATTCCCGACCTTGACAGTAATGGCATACACTATTTTGTTCATATCACTGCCTAACATTCTCGTATCTCCGACTTGAGTGATTTGTTCTCTTATTGAATAATTTATACTTGAATACAGAGATACTGGGTGGTGGGTTTCCTTTGGGAAGCCTAGTTATGGTCATGGAAGATGCAGAAGCACCTCATCACATGCTTTTGTTGAGGAATTTCATGGCTCAGGGACTTGTTCACAGCCAACCTCTTCTCTATGCTAGTCCAGCCAGAGATCCAAGGGGATTTTTGGGTACTTTGCCTAGTCCTGCTGCATCCAAAGATGACAAATCCCGGGGACCTGAACCAGATCAGGTGCCTGCATCTTTGACTCCTGTTTTCTTTGGTTTCTTCACTCTGTTTAAAATATCATATATTTAAATGCTCATAATGTGAATGGCATATTCAAAAAAAATTGCAGGAGAAAGGTCTGAGAATTGCTTGGCAGTATAAGAAGTATTTTGGTGAAAATCAGCTCAATTTTGATGGCCAAAGAGGTAGTTTATCCTTGATATTATTCTTTACTTCATATCACTTCTTTGGGTTAACAAAAGTTAAGACAGCTTGCTTTTGTTTCTCAAGTGAGAGTAGGAAAAGATTTTAGTCTTTCGACTCATTACGCTGGTTATTTTTCAGTTATTTGTTTCACTGTGCACTTTTCTTAACCAATGTTCATGCTATTCTCTCGTTGTAAGTACTACTCTTATCTCTTTAAGTGAACATGGTGCAGATGGAAAACTTGAGTACTCTAATGAATTTGACTTGCGGAAGCCCCTAGAGAGGCACTTCATCAATGGGCAACATGTAGATTGTGTTGGCATCCAAGATTCTCCTGATCTTTCCATTCTTCGAGATCGTTGTGCGACATTTTTATCTCAGTTGCCACGGTATTGTTGTTTGCTTTCTTGTTCATTTAGTCATGACATTGGAAATATATATTTGATCCTGCTACCATATTTTTCGATGTTTGATTTTATTTTTACCTGCTATGTCATCTCCCTACAGCTGCATGAAGAATCCTGAATGAAGTTCCAACATCTTATTTGTAGTTTTTTGCCTTCTCTCCATTTGCTGTATATTTGTTGATCATTCCTTCCTTTTGGCAATCTTATAGAAATGATGGCAGCATTTCATGCGCTGGTCGTATTGCTATCCAATCATTTTGTGCTCCACAATGTGCATATTCAAACATGGTTAGTGGAAGATTTTTAAGATTTGTTGAACTATTGTAAATTCTTGTTTCTTTTCCTTCTTTGAGAAGTTCCCTTGTAAGTGAAGATTTTTAAAATGTCTTTGAGATGTTGCTTTAGAAGTCACTTTGATGCTATGCCATTTTAAAGCTGTAATCTATTGCAGGAATGGGAGATGGTTTCATTTATTAGATCTCTCAAAAGCATGGTACGGTCTTCAAATTCAGTCGCCATAATAACCTTTCCTCCTTCCCTTCTCTCACCATCCTTTTGTAAAAGATGGCAGCACATGGCAGACACGTTGCTTTCTGTCAAAGCAATTCAAGGTTTATTGTCAGTCTTTACCCTGTGCTGATTGTTTGCATTATTGATTTCAAGTTTGTATGGGCCTATTGATAATCTTGGATGCCTCCTTCAGATGATGACAAGGAATTGGCACAACTGCTCACTGGTTATCAGGATATAGTCGGCTTTCTGAATGTGCACAAAGTGGCACGCATCAACAAACAGGTTCGTTAGCATTAATCTTCATCCTAGTCTTGAACAGCGTGATCAATTCCTTTGAGATATATAACAATGTAACCAACTGTTTTACTCATATATTGCACAATCGTACTGCTGAATCATATACCTTATTTGTCTGAAATGTTTTCAGGTTCCTGTGATTCTTGAGGCAACGACCTTCTCAATCAAGTTGCAAAAGCGTCGGTATTTGGTTTTAGAATGCCTAAACCAGGCCCCTGTGGAACTTCATATGGCACATCTGGTAGTTGCTCTAGTTCCTCCAAGACAGGGAACCTCGATTTTTGACGGCATATTTCAGAGTAGAAATCAAGAAAACAATTGGTCGATGCTAAAGATTTTCCAAAAGTGAGCAGACCCGAGAGCTGTTGAGAACCGACCAGCGATGACAAAACAAAGAATTGATGTTATGGTGGTTGCACTCTCTACCAAATCTCTTGGAAGATTGTTTCTTGCTATATATGTTGATTGGGAAAATCTGTGAACTCAACTCAAATATACACCACCGAGTACTGCTTAGCTGTGCTTGCTGTAATAGATTGGCATTATTCCATGGAAGAATTTATGGTCATGTAGTATACAACAGCTTAAAAGTTCTCTTCAAAACATGTTTTATGAATCTCTGTTTCATTAAATATCTGATGCTTTGTCCAAAAGTATGGTTAAAATTCAATGCGATCTGATTAAAATTCAAAAGTATGTTTTATGAATCTCTGTTTCATAAATATCTGATGCTTTGTTCAAAAGTATGGTTAAAATTCAAAATTTCATTTATGAAATGCGATTTGATTAGCAATTACTTAATCTCTTTGCTTAATCTTTCACGTGATATGTAATAGCTTACCGACAAATGGATAACATCTCATCTGTGAGATATATAATAATATATATTTTTATAAAAATCAAACTTAATAAAATGACTCAAACTTTGTGAGAAAGAATAGAAATTCAAATGGAAGAATGTTGAATATCGTAGCGAATAAAAAATCCGAAAGTTTTCCAGTGTCACTTGGAAGAACTGGTTTGATTTTGAATTTGTGGAGTTGTCACCGGTCACTTGGTTTAGGTAGACCGAACACCGAAAGGAAAATCAGAGATTTAATTTGGGTTCGGGAGTCGATTACTTATGGGTAAGGGTTTGCACCCCACCACGCCTAAAATTGGTACCTAAGGGTTCGTATTATATTTATTAAAAAAAATAAAATTCAAGTTGAGTAAAATTTTAATTCCTGAATGCATGTATGCATGACAATTTAAAAATGTCTCAATCACGGTACCAAAAAAGATGACACCCAAATACCGAGATGACACTCCTACTAGAATATCGGAATTAGAACTAGGTGTTAAAAAACTAATGAGGTGAAAAATAGGCATGTACAAGATAAAAAATGCTAACAAATAAATATAAGCACGATGAAATACATACATAAATAAATAAAACATATACTATAATATACAAAATATATTATCATATAAAACATATAAAATCAACCCATAATAATATATGTACGGAAAAAGATGCGAGACACATACGAAAATTAATAAAATTATAAGCACCATATATTTATATACATTCGAATATATACACATAACATATATGTATACCACCCATAAAATACTAATATATAGTATAGCAAAATAAATAACAAATATATATACACACACTTATATAACATCTATTGTAGTAATAAAATAATATATTTTATAATAGTAATATACCATACTAAATATAATATTATACATATGATATAAATTTATATAATTATATATACATAATATATATATATATATACATGAAACACATACAGAACAATATGATATATATATTATATGATATACTTATAGCATACATATGCATATATAATATAAAGCATGATATAAATAATATAATATAATGTATAAACTAATACACGTATAATACATATATAATATTATAGCATATATATTAAGCATCTACATATATATGTAATATATACATAATAAAGGAACATATAAAAAATCGTTATATACATAAAGAAAAGGCATAAAATAAAATATAAAAGCATAATATAAGGGACCAAATAACATAAATACAAAACACATGGGTTAAAAGTGAAATTATACCACTGGTCTAAGGACGAAAATGAAAAAAAAAATCTAAGGATAAAATTGAAAGAATAAAACAAATTTAAAAATGGTGACCAAAATGAAAGGAAAGAAAATAGGGGGATAGCGGAGCAAAATAATTTGGGACGGAGGGATTTAAAATTTCAAATAACCCATTTTTAAAACGAGTTAGTATATAATTCACTTTATTTTTTTTATTTCATTTGAAACCCAAACACACACACAAAAACTCTCTAAAAATATGAAGAACATCTTCAAGATGTTCTTATTCTCTGCCGCACTACCCAGAAATCTGGTGGCTTTGCTGCCGCCTCAACTTTCATGGCCCGTCGCCGGCGAACTTTGAAAACTCCCCCAAAACAACCCTTTCATCTTCTTAAAACCGAATCCAAAGCTAATTTTTCAAAATAAAATCTTCTTTTCCTAGATCTAAGGAAACCGAAGCCAAAGCAATCATTTTTTGTTAGAAACCCAGATTTTAAAATCATTTTTTTAACTCAAGAATGTTTAGAAACCCAAACGAAGAAAAAGGAAACAAAAATAAATAAGGCGTGATGGTGTTGTTCATCGACAACACTCACCTCTACTGTCGTTACAACGACAGCCCGAGATCGAAACTAGGTAAGAACCTTAAATCCCCTTCTTTTTTATTCAAACTGAAAATAAAAATAGGTAGAAATTTCTCTCAGAAAGTTTCCTTTTTGTGTTATTGATTTTGTCCCCCTTTACATTTGATTTCATTCGGATTTTATATTCAATTTTACACAATAAAAAATTAACAACTCTCTATATTTTTTAATCTGCAAATCTGATTTTGGATATGGGGAAGCAGAATTTTGGGGGATAGGTGTCGACGAAATATCGCATGGAAAAAGATCAAAGAAACGGTGTAAATATGCAAGTAAATAATGTCAATGATTCGTCTTTTGTGTGCAAATATACACGGTCAGCAAGTAATATAGTAGTGAGTTGAGTATCGTGTCCACAGGGATTGTCGAGGAATTAATTGCCACAATTAATACTTGTGAACTGGAAAATAAAAAATGATGGCAATAGATTTAGGTAACAAATAAAGTAAGAGAACTAAAAGTAAAATAAACTGGAGTAAAGTGAAGATTACAGTGATGAAATGATAACAGTCTGGCAAACAATGTGTGCAAGAATGATAACAAAGATTTGGCAAAGGATGCATAGATTTCACACTAGCTACGCCAGCTACTAATAATGCCCTGCCTTAGATTTATTACCGAGCATATTTCAAGAATAGCATTACCTTTGTCGATGGCAATACCTTAATTTAACCACGGTAAAACCCCTATATGTCTATAGCGAAATTTTTCATTAATTAACTTGATTAAGTTTCAATCTATACTCCTAAGGGGTAGATTCACTTCAGGTGTAAGATCATCTACTTGAACATCTTCTGTCGAAGTTTCTCTCCTTGGTACTTGGCAACTGATCGTTGCCCCTTAAGTCTGTTAAGATATTAAGGTGCAATAAGCATACAATGCTAACTTTTGTATGGTAAAGAATTTAGGAAAATTAAGTTCTAGCAGATAGAAAATAATGCTGAGGCGTTTAAATTATTAAAACCAAACATAAACGAGCGTTCATCACGAACATACCCTAGCCAATCAAGAGTTAGTTCGTGGCTGGGGTAAATCGCAGCAAGTATAAATTTGAAATCGTTCTTTAACACAAGAAAGAAATGCAAAAGATCAACAAGAAACTAAGGCAAAGAATGAGGTCTTTCGATGAAGCCCTTCAATAGATTCCAGATGTTTCATGGAATCTTTAAGTCGTTGATCTTGTTGTCTTCGATTTCTCCTTCTCCATTGTTGCAGACCGCTTCTCAAGTTCAAGCCTTCATCTTCTTTAGTGCAACACCTCTTTTTTTTCCTCTTCTTCCCCCTGAATTGGTGGCTTGAGCTCCTTTAAATAGGCATGCGTGGAAACCCTAGGAGGGGTTTAAAATTCAAAAATTGGTTGTACAAAATGATAAGCATGTTATCAGCTTATCATCTTATCTTTGTATCCGTTTATCTTTCTATTTGAAATTTAGGGCTGATGTCATTGGCCGTCATTCTTTTGCCAACGAAGCTTGGCATTCTTCATCTTTCTGTTTCCAACCAAGCTTGACATCATCCTTTATTAGGTTTGGCGTCATCATCTTTCATTAGGGCTGGCATCATCATCTTCTATTAGTGTTGACGTCATCATCTTTCATTAGGGCCGATGTCATCATCCTTCAATCTATTGCCAACCGAGCTTGGAAATTCTCGTACAACTTTGCCATCTTATCTGATGCTATTTTTTTAGAGTTTGATCCAATACTATTTTTTCGCATTCTGATCTGGTCCTATTTTCTTAGGCTTGTATTCCCAAAGGTTCTTGGCAAAACTCTTCTTGCAACTTATTGCCAATGGTGCTTGGCATTTCTCTTTTGGTTCAACTTTGCCAACTACAATTGGGCAACTCTCTTCTATTTTTCTGGCTTCCTGTTCTTGCCAAGCCTGCTATGCTCCTAACCTGCATCAAATCCATCAAAACAACATTTCACTATAGAAAAATACAAATTCTAACTCCTTAATGTAAATGCATGATTTTACTAACTAAAATGCATATATGTATACTCAAAGGCAAGCAAAAACATATCAATATATATATATATATATAATAGTACTTTTGAGGAGTTAACACACCCCCAAACCTAGCTCATTGCTTGTCCTCAAGTAATGCAACTAAAAATCTATAGAAACAGAAAAACAGGAAAAGTACCTCGGCAAAAATTGTCATTGTTCCTAACACCTACCAGCTAGCAAAATATTATACTAGGTCTGTCCTCTGGTATTCAGTGTATTAATGCCAAACAAATTCAATTGCAACAATATAGTTCTAGTGTAAGGTCATCAAGTGTGCATAAAGTGCGGGCAATATGCATCAAATTTACTCAACTCCCTTAGTTAACTTTACTACCCAAACTCAGAATTTTTATTTTTTATATAAATATTTTTTTCTCTTTTTTCTCTCTTTTTTTTCTTTATTTTCCAAGGGTGTTTTTATGCTGGCATTTGATTAGGGTCGCATCATGTACTGTTTGGCGTGAGACACTAGAGGAGCAAACCACGAATACCCACATTAATCCAGATTACATCACTAAGCTAACCCATTACACTCATACCCTAAAGTTATGTTGGCTTGAGAACTAAGAGGGAGCAAACCACGAAGACTCAAGTTAATTATTTTCCCTAAGGCAGAAGAGTGCTCTCAAGTTTTTTCAGCTTTTGGCAAAATATTGTTTCCTTATTCTTTCTTTCTACCCTGACATTATTTTTTTTAGAGTTCAATTTCAAGCGAACCTAAGTTTGTTTCGTATACTAGATGCATATCTCGTGTAGAGTGAAACTAAAGTTCCCTAAACTAGAGTTCAATTGCCAAGCTACTTAGCAATGCTAACCTGCTGGCATGAAAGTTCTAAATTCCAGTTTGGACAGATAATCTAGCATAAATTCTCCTAAACTAGCAGTGTTGGCAAAAATTATAACTACAAAATTGACCGAAGTAAAAAAATTAGTGGTTTGGTATGCATGTTTTAAATCCTACATAGCAAACATAATGCAAACTGAAATATAAACATGAATTTCATGGTAATAAATGTAAGGCAACCCACACCCCCAAACCTAAGGTGTGAATTATCCTCAATGCATGAAAACACATACATACAAATGCAATGCATGCTTTAAATGAAAAATATGAATATAAAGAGTTAAGGGGGCGAGGACTCCCCTGAGGAATAATCTAGGCGAGTGGAGTGGGTCTTTCTCTTGATGTAGAATCCTCGATTTGGTACTTCCTCCTCAAACTTAGCGTTCACATATTAGGTCTCGGTCTTGGCAGAATCTTCATGGGCATGTGACACTTGGTATATTAGTATCAGATTGTTGAGCTTCGGTTTGATTAGGCTGAGGGTTAGCCGGCATTCCTTCTGGTGCATGGAGCTCAATTGGCAACTCTGAATATCATGGTAAAGGATTGGCGGACATTGCTTCAAGAGTTGTCCTTAGAGCAAGGTCTCTGGCCCCAATATATTGCTAGAGTGCAAGATTTTATTCCTCGGCCTTTTAGAACTTATGAATGAGGAGTTCTTGGCATTGATAGATCTAGAAAAGTAATGCCACAACATCAGCTGGCAATGGTCGATTCAGCCTTAGGTGTCTTGGAAGCATAACTCGGCATGGTTTCTTGGCAAAATTTTCTGTTCTAATAATCAAAGAAACATTTCAAAACAGAAAAAGAAATAAAACTAAAAATTAAAAAATTTAAAACTGAGATATCCTAAGTACTAAAAAGAAAATAACTCTCCTAAATTATTTACAATAACCATATTGGGTTGGCAAAAATTTACTGAATGTCCGTAAGGAGAATGGTCTCCTTGGCATCAATCTGACTTCTTTCCAGTAGTTCTTTAGTCGTTGGCCCTTGGTTGGTAGATGGTAGACTGTGGCAATATTTTGTTTGAATAACCAACATAGAAAGCCAAAAAATTGATTTCCTTTGAGTATTCCAAACTCCCGATTGCATAATGGAAGAGAATATTTTGCTATGATAGCTTTGAACAATCACCTTAGAAAACCAAAGTATCTATTTGCTAAAAGTCTAGACCTTTGATTGAACTCAGAACCCCAGTAGTGCTTAGGCTTTGTTGCTCCTTTCTTCTTTAGTGTTGAGGCATGTTTGAGGTGACTTGACAATTGTTTCAATTCCAGCTTCGGTAGCTCCTCAATGGATGGTTTTGGTGCCTGAAATACTCTGCCATCTAACTTTAGTGATTTAGGACTCCTGTGGTAGCTAATGACTTCATGCAGCATGGGTGGTTCATCTAATTCCTCACTTGCCACGTCTTCATCATCCAGCTTTATGGCATCAAAATCTGTTATTTGGCAATTCGATGCCAAGTTCTTATCTAAAATGGATACCTTTAGTTCAACTGCATGGCATTCTTCAAGTTTATCTGTACACTTAAAAGTTTTGTCAACATCAAAAATAACATTTAATTATTTTACCAAGGTAGGGTTGGTATTAGATTATGATCTGGCATTCCTGGTGCTTGCTTCCCTTTTCTCAACTTCCTTGGTTTCTTCTGCTGACACTTATTTATGCTCATGGTAAAAAATTGGCTATTTTCCTTTTCGTCAAGCATTCTCTGCATCACTTGGCAAAGTGCTGGGAGGTCTGGCATTAAGTGCGCTGGCAATTTTTCCTATCTGAAACTCTAGGTTCCTCATGGATGCTGCCAGAATCTGGACAGTCGTAACATTATACTTCATATAATCATGTAGGGTGTTTTCATCAAAAGATTTTTACGCTGAATGTAGATTATTCTGTGTTCTTTGTGGCATCACATTCTGTTTGAAACCTGTAGGTGCGTTGACATTAAACTGGTGCTAAGCATTGGTATTAAATGTTTACCACCCGATTCTGGGTTGTGGGGCATTCTTACACATTAATATCATTTCCACAAATAGTGTAAAATAGTTCCAAAGCCTTTACTTCTCGGACTTCAACATGCTTTTGCATTGTCTTTACTATATCAGTGAAGTTGGTAATTTGAACATTGATAGATGAAAGTGCCTCTAGTTCTAACTTTCTAGTTGCTCTTATCTCGGCTCTCAATCTGGTGGTAGGGTATTGAAAATCATTGGTGGTAATTCTTTCAAGGATGTCATACGCATCATTATAATTTTTATCCAGCAATGAACCATTTACCGAGGCATCTACAATGGTCCTGACACGAGCATTGAGTCTGGTGTAAAAAATCTCTATCTGGATCCAAGTAGGAAATTTATGCATGAGACATCTTTTCAACAACTCCTTAAATCACTTCCAAGCATCGTAAAAAGTTTCATCATCAGCTTTCCTGAAAGTAGTGATTTCAATCCACAGTTTGGCATTAAGTTTAGGTGGCTGGAATCTCATAAGGAACTTCTGGCATAATTCTGCCCACGAAGTAACTGAACCTGGTGGCAAGGAATTTAGCCACAATTTTGCCCTATCTCGTAAGGAAAATGAAAAGAGCTTCAGCCTTACACTCTCTTCAATCACACCAGGTTAGTGAAATAGTTTGCAAACCTCCATGAATTGCTTCAAATGCTATGTTGGGTCTCCATTAGGTGATCCATCAAATTAACCTACATTCATTAGCAATTGAATCATTACTGTTTTAAGCTCAAAGTTAGCCATATTTACCTCTGGACTAATCAGTCCTGGCATCAAATCATCTATGGTAGGTGCTAGGTGTTCTTTGATAGATCGTTCTTTAGGTATCTGAGCAGCAATAGCAGGAGCGGGCGGTATAAATTGCCTCTTAGTATCATCTACTGTTGAAGTTTCTTTCCTTAGTACCTGACAACTAATCATTGATTCTTAAGTCTGTTAAGATATTAAGGGTGCAACAAGCATATAATGCCAAGACGATTTAAATTATTAAAAACCAAACATAAACTGAGTGTTCATCGTGAACATACCCTAGCCAATCAAGATTTAATTCATGGCTGGGGTAAATTGCATCAAGTAT
This sequence comes from Hibiscus mutabilis, assembly GCA_019671005.1. Taxonomy (NCBI): domain Eukaryota; kingdom Viridiplantae; phylum Streptophyta; class Magnoliopsida; order Malvales; family Malvaceae; genus Hibiscus; species Hibiscus mutabilis. The sequence goes on from CM033731.1 coordinate 42,659,105, forward strand.
AAATTTGAAATTATTCTTTAACAAGGGAAAGAAATGCAAAAGATCAGCAAAGAACTAAGGCAAAGAAGGAAGTCTTTCGATGCAGCCCTTCAATAGATTCCAGATGTCTCACAGAATCTTTAAGCCGTTGATCTTGTTGTCTCCGATTTCTCCTTCTCTATTGTTGTAGACTGCTTCTCAAGTTCAAGCCTTCATCTTCTTTAGCTCAACACCTCTCTTTTTTCTCTTCTCCCCAAAAGTGGTGGCTTGAGCTCTTTTAAATAGGGCATAGGCGATGATGATAGGGGTATGGGGATGACAGAGTTAGGGTTATAGATTTGAAAGATTTGGTGGGGATTTAGTGTTATTTTATTTTAGGGTTTGGTGTAATCTGATTTGGGGGTTTGATTAGAGTCTAGTTTAGGGTAGAAGGGTGGTTGATTTAGGGGTTTTTAATTTTGGGATTAGGGATTCGAATGGTGGTCAAAATCAAGGGTGACAATGGTAGAGCATTGACGACAGTGGCAGCAACATGGACGACGATGGCATACCAAGAAATTAGCGTTTCTAGGAAATTAGAGTTAGGTTATTATTTTGGGTATTTGGGTCGGGTAATGGGTAGGGTTGGACATGGGGTTAAGTTTAATGTAATGGGTTGGGGTTAATTTTGGGTTTGATTGTTGTAAACAAAGTTTGATTGGGTATGGCCCGGATAAAATTAGGGTTTTACAGCTGCCCATTTTTGCTCATTGTTGTGTAACAGTAATTGAGCAAAAACTAAAAAAAACCAATTTTGTCCGATCTGGCTGAGTTTCTTTCATCTTGACGTATGTCTTCTTTTTTAGTAGATCTTCTTTCGCTTTAGTGCATGTCTTCTTTCTTGACTTGATTAATCTACTTTGTCACTCTTGGGGAAGCAAAATCTTCAATATGAGGGTTGTCTGTTGGGGAGACAAAATAAGTGTGGCTTACTATATTATTGATGACAAGATAATACTTAAAGAAAATTCGACTTAGCTACAACACCGACGAAGAGGCAAGGTCTGCAAAATTTGATCCAACTGAGCCACTGACGAAGAGGCAAGATCGATGGATGAAGGTTTTGATGTTTGATCTAGCTACAACTCTGGCGAAGAGGAAAGATCGAGAAGTCAAGGTTTTAAATATTTGATTCCAAAAATATCTACAGCTTAGCTCATAGATTTCTTTTGCATTTTTCTCAAATGCACAAGGATCAACAGTTTTAAGTTGCTTTTACCGATTGTCGTTTGCTCTGGGCTAGCTGTACCATTCCCCTCGGTACAATCAGTTTATACCAATCATGACATTAAATTTTTCCAAAGGATTTATTTTTCTTTGACCATTCATAAAAATGGATTTTCGATGGACATTTGAATTATCTATTGTCTTAAACTTTACCTTGTTTAAGCACTTTGCGCCAACATTTCTGTTAGACTTGCCAAAATAGCTTTGATCCAACTGCAACACTAATGAAGAGGCAGGATCAAAATATTGAAAACTTGGTTTGATTTTTTGATTTTTTTGGCTTTTTTTCTCTCTTTCACTTTTTCTTTTCTTTTTTCTTTTTTCCCTTTTTTTGCCTCATTTTGCTTTTTATTTTTTTATTTTTTTATTTTTCTAACTATTGATAAAGATAAGTAGTTGAAAGTCAATAAATTTTGACCAAGCTACAACACCGATGAAGAGGCAAGGTCTAGAGTTAGTAACGTTGATCCAACTACGACACCGACGAAGAGGCAAGATTGAAAGTTAGTAAATTTGGTCTAGCTACAACACCGACGAAGAGACAAGATCAAAAGTTAGTAAATTTGGTTCATCTACAATATCGACGAAGAGGCAGAACCGAAAGTTAGATTTGACCAAGCTACAACACCGACGAAAAGGCAATGTCTAAAGTAAAAAGCTTGATCCAGCTACAACACCGACGAAGAGGCATGATCTGAATCTGGAAAATTTAGTTTAGCTACAACACCGATAAAGAGGTAGAATCGAAAGTTTATAAAGTTGGATCTATCCACACCATCAACGGAGGGGTAAGATCGAATTTCAACACTTTGGACCAGCCTTACCATCAACGAAACAACAAGATCGGATTTCAGCAATTTGGATCCTACTACACCATTAACAGAGAAACGGAATTGGATGACAACAACTTGAACCTAGCCACACTATCAACGGAGGGACAATATCGGATAAATAAAACTTGATTTTCTTTTGATTTTTTCTTTCTTTTCTTTTTTTTGAATTTCTTTTTTTTTTTTGAATTTTTCTCTTCTAATTTTTTTTACTTTTTTATTTTTTTCTTTTGACATTTTTTTTATTTTTTTTAATTTTTTCTCAACTATTACTATAACGAAGAGGTAAACTCCGAGGAAAAAAATGGTCTAGCTGCAACACTGATGAAGAGGCAAGACCTGAATAGGATTTGATCCGCTACACCACTGACGGGTAGACAAGATCTGCAACATGTAGGATCCATCACACCACTAACGGAGAGATAAGATTCAGAGAAAAATTTAATCTGCTGCACCATTGTTGGAGAGACTAGATCTGCAAAATGAGAAAATGTTAATTAATATTTGTTCAAAAATTTTGCTAATGATACCTTCTACTTGGAGATTTTAGCTTTTCGGTGTGTTTAGCCTCCTTCAGGGATAAAGGTTGACCATCCTATTATTGCCCCTATGGTTGAGATGTCTCTTTTCTGGACCTATTTGTATGCACAAGCAAAAATAAATGCATGAATGCACCTAATTTTATGCCTAATGCTTGTGTCTAACCTAAATGTGTATGCACTTGTACGATTTTTTTAATATATGCAAAAATGTTTTAATGCAAGATGAATGAAACTAAATGCATAAATATAACATGATTCTATTCTGGCCCTCAAAGGGATGCCCCTGACTTCTACTGGTCATGCCGGGCTGTTGGTCTTGTGCATGCGGCGACGCCTCAACCTCCTTTGGCTTTGATCACCTTTCCTTGGATCAACTCTTACCCCAGTACATGCCCCAAAAATTTTTTGTTCATTTTGTACCATCGTTGAGATTGCTCTTGTTGCAAATTTTGACTTGCATGTTCGCTTTTTTCTAAGGGGCTTTCATTGTCATCATGAAGGTATTATGTTACTCCCTAGGTCGGGTGCACAAATTTGCTGTGTTTATTCATGGCAGCCCATCTCTTTCAGATCATGCGGAGCGGTGCAAATAAAGATTGATGTAGCTATCGAACGGTTGCTTCCAAACCTTGATGGAGAATGCCCCTAAATTGAGGCCTTGTTGGAGGCATGGTGTTTGTATGAATGCAGCAGACGCTTTCGGACATGCCCCAAGATCGGGCTCTTGTAAAGGTTCTGTAAGGTGCTAGATCAATCAACTTTGTTGTATCTAATGAGGTAACCTGCGTACGATTTCAAAATTTTAAATGTATGCATGTAAATGCAAGGTGCATGTCCTAGATGCAAATGTACTAATTCAAAAATGGTTCACATGGCACAAATCTCTGAACTCACGGGATTTATTTGCAACTTTGAATATTGCCTTGATATTTAGAGTACTAGATTTTCTCCCGATGATAATTTTTCAAAATGAGAACCAGTCGTGAATTAACAATTCATGCTGGTAAAATGCAAAAATTAAAATGTTATGATATGTCATGTAGTTACTGCAAAATGAATAGATTTAATATGATGGGATCACAAAGAAAAAATGGGTCAGATTGGATTAAAAATAATCGAATGAAAAAAATTAAAGGTAAATAAAATAAAAAATTAAACAGATAAAAACCTGTACATAAAAATGAACGAAGGCATCAAAGCTTAAAAAGGGTAACAGCAAAACGGGCAGAGTTTTGCATGGCTCTAAAAAGGTGGCTCCTACTACTCACTATATGCAGTTTTGGTTCTAAGGTGACGGTACCCAAACTGTCGTTAGGACATCGATTCGGACGAATACAACCCTTATACCATACGGGGTGAATACCCCACGAAATTTAATGACCGGATTCCGGATGTGAATTACAACATTATACGGAGGTGAACACCCCATGAAGCGAAGTAATCACTCCCACTTAACAAGGTGAGGAGCTCAGGTAGAAAGCTCATGCATGAATGATAATATACAGCAAACACTGTGCAAATAAAAGAGGTAAACAAACAAGGATAGAGATTAAAAATTAAATTAAACCAAATTTAGATTTTTCTTCGTAAATACAATATGAACCCAACTAAGGCTTGACTCTCTTTTTTGATAAAAAAGAATTGGTCCCTAGTGGAGTCGCAAAGCTGTAGCGACTAAAAAAATTCGAAAGTTTCCCGATGTCACTTGGAAGAACCAGTTTGATTTTGACTTTGTGGAGTCGCCACTGGTCACTTGGTTTAGGTAGACCGAACACCGAAAGGAAAACCAGAGATTCAATTTGGGTTTGGGAGTCAGTTACGTGTGGGGAAGGGTTCGCACCCCACCATGCCCAAAATTGGTACCTAAGGGTTCGTATCGTATTTATTAAGAAAAATTAAAATTTGAGTTAAGTTAAATTTTAATTCCTAAATGTATGTATGCATGACAATTTAAAAATGCCTCAATTCATGGTACCAAAAAAGATTACACATGAATACCGGGATGACACTCCCCCTAGAATACCAGAATGAGAACTAGGTGTTAAAAAACTAATGAGATGAAAAATATGCATGTACAAGATAAAAATGCTAACAAATAAATATAAGCACGATAAAATACATACATACATAAATAAATAAAATATATACTATAATATACAAAATATATTATCATATAAAACATATAAAATCAACCCATAAAAATATATGTACAAAGAAAGATACGAGACACATACGGAAATTAATAAAATCATAAGCACCATATATTTATATACATTCGAATATATACACATAACATATATTTATACCACCCATAAAATAAGAATATATAGTATAGCAAAATAAATAACAAATATATATACACACTTATATACCATCTATTGTAGTAATAAAATAATATGTTTTATAATAGTAATATACCATACTAAATATAATATTATACATATGATATAAATTTATATAATGATATATACATAATATAAATATATATATATATATGAAACACATACAAAACAATATGATATATATATTATATGATATACTTATAGCATACATATGTATATATAAAATAAAGCATGATATAAATAATATAATATAATGTATAAACTAATACACATATAATACATATATATAATATTATAGCATATATATTAAGCATCTACATATATATGTAATATATACATAATAAAGGAACATATAAAAAACGTCATATACATAACGAAAAGGCTTAAAATAAAATATAAAAGCATAATATAAGGGACACATACAAAACACATGGGTTAAAAGGGGAATTATACCACTGGTCTCAGGACGAAAATAAAACAAAAACAAAATCGGAGGACAAAAGTGAAAGAATAAAGCAGATTTAAAAATGGTGACCAAAATGAACGAAAAGAAAATAGGGGGATAACTTAGCAAAATATTTTGAGACGGAGGTATTTAAAATTTTAAATAACCCGTTTTTAAAACGAGTTAGTATATAATTCACTTTGTTTTTTTATTTCATTTGAAACCCAAACACACACACATTCTCCGCCGCACTACCCAGAAATTCGGCGGCGAACCTCCATGGCTCGTCACCTGCCGGCGCCGGCGAACTCCGAAAACGCTCCCAAAACAACCCTTTCGTCTTTCTAAAATTGAATCCAAAGCTATTTTTTCAAAAATAAAATCTCTTTTTTCTAGATCTAAGAAAACCGAAGCCAAAGCAACCATTTTTTTGTTATGAACCCAGATTTTGAAACCTTTTTTTTCTTCTGAAAACTCAAGAATGTTTAGAAACCCAAACGAAGAAAAGGGAAACAAAAATAAATAAGGCGTGATGGTGTTGTTCATCGGCAACACCCACCTTTACCTTCGTTACAACGGCAGCCCGAGACCGAAACTAGGTAAAAACCTTAAATTCCCTTCTATTTATTTTATTATTAGAACTGAAAATAAAAATAGATAGAAATTTACCTCTGAAAGTTTCTTTTTTTGTGTTATTGATTCTGTCCCCCTTTACATTTGATTTAATTCGAATTTTATATCCGATTTTACACAATAAAAAAAATAACAACTCTCCCTATTTTTTAATCTGCAGATCTGATTTTGGATATGGGGAAGCAGAATTTTGGGGGATAGGGCATAAGCGACGGTGACAAGGGTATGGGAATGACAGTTAGGGTTATGGATTTGAAAGATTTGGTGGGGATTTCATGTTATTTTATTTTAGGGTTTGGTATAATCTGATTTGAAGGTTTGATTGGAGTCTAGTTTAGGGTAGAAGGGCGGTTGATTTGGGGTTTTAGGATTTTGAGATTAGGGATTCGAATGGTGGCCGAAATTAAGGGTGACGGCGGCAGAGCACCGACGGCGGCGGCGACAACATGGACGACGACGACATACCAAGAAATTAGGATTTCTAGAAAATTAGGGTTAGGTTATTAGTTTGGGTATTTGGGCCGGGTAATGGGTGGGGTTGGACATGGGGTTAAGTTTAATGTAATGGGTTGGGGTTAATTTTGGGTCTGATTGTTGCAAATGGGTTTGATTGAGTATGGCCTGGACAAATTAAGGTCTTCCAAATATAACATCAGTATAGCATGACGTATTGACATGATCTTGAAACCGAATCCATTACATACAATATGTATTATGTAGTATTTAGTTTGGTTAAAATAAAAATAGAATTGCAGTTTTTTAGATGAATACAGCTCACACCAGTTAAGATATTCTTCCAATGACATGTTTGATTTGGTCTTAGTATAAAACTGCTTTCAATACTTTAGCTCTTCACTGTCTTACCAATCTCTCCCACTTGGGTTTATTGTATTTTAAATCATCTTATATTCTATAAAGATGTCGGCAGAGGGCAATATCTGCTGAATGCCGAGAAAAGAATAGGAACAAATCAACCCAGAATTTTCTTTTTTGGGTAAAGTACAAAAATGATCACTAAACTACATCAATAAATACAAAATGGTTACTGAACTTTCAAAGTTGCATAATAGGCATTAACCTTTAGTTTTTGTTATAAAATAGTCATTGAACTACTAACAATCGTTAAGTAAATGACGTGACAGTTACGAAAATTTACATAATAACACATTTAATTCTTCATATTTACACATTCAATCAATTTAGTCTTAATTGAACTCTCATTATTGATGTCTAAATTGATTGAATGTGTAAATATAGAGGATTAAATATGCTGTTATATAAATTTTTTATAACTGCCATGTCACCTAGTTAACAACAGTTAACGGCTCAATAACTATTTTGTAAAAAAATCTAAAATTTAATGCCCATTATATAATTTTTAAAAGTTTAGTAACCATTTTGTATTTATTGGTATAGTTTAGTGACCATTTGTGTACTTTACCCTTTTCTTTTTTATATGTATTAATCTAACAACCTTAGTTCTTTCATTTCCCTTGTAATAATGAAGGTGACTGAAAAGAGAAAAACAAACAAACAAACCTGCTGAATTGCTCAGTTTTCATCCCAGAATTAGAATTTTAATGGGACAGAAAACCCATATTTATGAATTACCATGCGGAGGTCTTATCATTTTGGATTAATCCTTAAAAAAATTACAATAGTTTCTTGTGGGTATAAGAAAGTGACTGTGGAACTTGTAATTTTCGTTAATGAGACCGAGTCAGTCACCCCATCTCGGCAGCAAGTGAGCACCACCCTGAACCAATTTTTTTCCCTTCTTTTTAATAATACGGTCGGTCCACACTTATCCTTTTCTATCTCTCCAAATTTACTCCCCTCGCATCACACTATATTAAACTAAAAAGAAAATGAAAAATGCTAACAGGATTGGTCAAAGTGTAAGCAGTTTAGTATCGTTTAAGCATATACGATATCAGTTAGTCTGAATTAATCAAGATAAAGTCATAGAACTGGAAAAAAAAATGAAAAGTGGTAGTTAGGTCTTGAAATTTTATGTTATAAATTAATCTAGATTAAGCGTCTATTTGTATCTTATTTTATATCTTTTTGTGTTAGTTTTGTATTATAAAAATTAAATTTGCAATTGATCAATCAAATTTTTACACTAACTACTTTGCCATTTGACTAACATCCTTAAATTGAAGTATATGGTTAAATATAAAATATATTGTTTGAGTACTACATTGATATTTTGCTTTAGTTCAAATATTGTAAAAGACATTATCCCCAAAAATATGATTCAATCCAACAAAAACTTGGTTGTTTTGCACTTAATTTAGGCATTGTTTAATAATTTGTTGAAAAAAAATTCAATCAATTGAAAATTAATATTTTCAAGGACAAATGTGGTTGAATCCAAAATGAAGAGAAATGATAATCAGATAAGGACTTTCTTATGGAGATTTTTCCAACACATCTTTAAAGTATATTATCCTTAAAATTTACTTTCATCAAATAATCTAATTATATCAAACAGATTTTATAATTTTAAATCAATACTTTATCATTTATCAAATAACACCGTAATTTTTATTCCTCTACCACTAAGGGTGCGTTTGGATCACAAAATGTAAGATTACCTGTGGGAATAGAATTTCTGGAATGTAACATTACCTTACATATTACTGGGAATGTTACATTATCTTATTTGGTTTAATTGGCAGGAATATGAGATGACAATGTTTGGTTGGGGAATAAAAAGTTGTCTGAAAGCAAATTTGACCAAACTGTCCTTATGATGTATTTGCCTTGGCTAAATTTCTCATATATAATTAAAAATATTTACATGAAAATACATATAACTACTTCGGTTGCACTAAGTAAATTTTAGAAAAAAATATATAACAAAATTTTAATATAACTAGTACATTAAACCTATATTTTAAATAATTATCATAAGTATTAAATTTATTTATATATGAGATATAATATAGTATGAAAAAAATATAGGTTTAAAGTAAGATTTTATTAAAATTTAAAAAGAAATATAATAAAAAAATATATTTATGACAATTATTTAAAAGTTATCCAAAGTAATATTTAAATTTACATTTTATTGTGAGATTATATTAATGATATTATTCAATCTCTTTTATATTCTAGGAACATGTGATAAATTTATATTTTACAGCTGTTGAAATTGATATTTTTTACTATTAATTCTTGATAATAATCCTTAAAAGGTAAAATCAACAAAGGATGTTTAAATTTTTTTTATGATTTTATATAAATATAATTATATATTTGATATCCACAATAAAAAAATATGTATATTTATATTTTTTGTAATATCTATATATTTATTTATTATCTTATGTTTTAACTTCTTGTCTTATTTTATCAATAATTATTTATTTGTATGTAATTATGCCTTATTTAATGGTTCAAAGTAGCAAATTAACCCCAAAAAGAAAGGACACGATTAAAATGTTTATATTTTATTAAAGGCATTTTTGTCTTAAATGCAAGAAATTGTCAAATACCTAAGAAAAGAAAAAGAATAAGATTCCTGGAATAAACCCAAAAAAGTGCTACCGTTGGGAATAGAATATTACCCCTAATAGGAATCCTCCTAACTAAATTTGGGTATGAGATTCCCGAGAAAGTTTTTTTCCCTTAATAATCCTCTTTTCCGCGATCTAAACGCCTACTAAAGTCTTGACCGGTTCCCTTGGGGCCCTATATTATAATGTTAGGCAAACAATAATTACACCAAATAAATGGATTTAATTAACTCCATGCAAGTGGTAAGATCATTAGAGTTAATTCAATGCATAGGTACATTGTGGAGAATTTTGGTTTCATTCAATTTAGAGTGTTCTTCCCCCCTAATTCTTCATTTGTGGGAGCACTACCATGCACGAACCCAATACAAGGGATAGATTAGACTACTCCAAGATTAATTTAGAGGTATTTCTTAACGGGATAGATCGATGAACTATATATTTTGGAGATTTTTTTATAACCATCAGTATTCGATTAATTGACCGACTAATTTGGATTGTGTATTGCAGAGACCATTACGAGACAAACCTCTTGACTTAATTTTTTCCATTCACAATGTCAACATTCAAACATCTTACCTTACTTAAGGAATCTGCTGCATTATCCCACTAAACCAACTTATTGTTGGGTTAGAAAAATTATTAGATGTGTTTGGCTCATCACGTCATCCATAGTCTTATCCAATAATAATTTTTTATCTCATTTTTTTCCAAGGTGAATCTTCACCTCTTTTCTACATGTCATTAAATGAATGAATCTCATTGGATGAGACCATAGATGACGTGGTGAGCCAGAACCATGTAATAATTTCTCGTTGGGTTGGGAGATTGTTTTTAAAGCCAATATAAGCAAAGCAATTAGCTTTATTTATGAGTAGATGAAATAGCATACATTATATCGATCAAGAGATGAAGATTTTTTCTACGACATATATGTAAACTACAATAACAAAAGAATATAGTTCCAATCTTACAGACATCTTCTTTAAGCTTGAGCATGAACTAAACTTTCAGCATATATAATTGGGTAATCTATTGTTGATGATGCTGGCTAGCTTGATGTATGATCTAAGGAACAGTGCTTTGCTCCAAGGTGGCCAGTGTACCGGGACTGAGAATGGGGAAAGCGCACCAGTTATAAGAAGATGGCGACAGGTTCAATCCGAGATTCATCGAATTATTACAGAAACTCTGGTTCTGGGATGTGGTAAGATCTAATCCCGAGAACAAATTCAACGGTGCAGAAACTTCAGCCCTAGACAACGGCGGTGCCGCGACGTGTAGAGGGGGAGGTGCCACTCTTTGGAGACGCTGGTGATGATGACGAGGCAACTCAAACTGACTCGTCGACGTCGGATTATGAGTTTGGGACATGAACTCAGGTGCACCGGTTAGCTTTTGAACCAAGTCTCGGAAGTTTATAGGGTCGACCGTGTAAACCTTGGGCGGCGTTGGCGGGAATGGTGCAATCGGCTTCTTCCAGGGCTTTGACAATGGCTTACGCACGGAATGAAGTGATCCATGAAATGAAGAAGCCTGTGGAGCCTTCAACCCTCGTGTTTCTTCGAAACCCAAAGCAGCAGCAGCAGACGAAGAAGAGTAAGCCTCCATAGCGACAGTTTCTTAATAGAAAATCTATGGAGTCGTGCGTGCAAATTGCCAAGCTTTTTGAATAAAGCTGATAGAATGATAGAGCTGAAATGTTAGAATGTGGTTACTCTGATATATATAGAAAAGAAAAGGGAGAATGGGGACAAGAAAATAATTGAAGAGATTAAAAGCAAACAACGGTGGGATGAATCCGCTGGGGATGGGGCTGGGGGGCTGATGATAAGCAGAAGTTCAAATGGTGTTTTGTCAGCAGCCGGCTAATGGCTAATGCATACAAACTACATCGGCTGCCAGGTCAAAGTGCCCGACTTTAGACCAAATTTTTCTTCATTATTAAAATGGAAAAAATGATTAAATAATCCTCTGTTTCGGGCCCATTCGTGCGTGCATTATTGTTCCTTTGGAAAGGGAGACAACAAGCTTGAAAATGGTAAACATACAAGATAAGTTGGTAAAGATATTAATTTCTTAAGTCCCTCAATCTTTTCATTCTTGCAATTCAACTTTATTTAAAGAAAGCATTACTCCTTATTTTGAATTTCTAGGGTCATGGTTATCTAGCTAGTTTTAATGTATCTTTCTATTAATTCAAAGAATCACTAGGTTCGAACCTAACAAGTGGTCACAATAAAAAAGCGGATGATGTTTATATTAGAAAACTCTGGTTCAATCGCTTTGTCTACAAGGTGCGTATGCATTGTCAAAGGATTAAGAATGTGTATGAATAAATATTATCTTGTGAGTTAATCAGTTGCATTTTGATTTATTAATTTAAATTTAATTGGTTATTCATTGTGTTGATTGAGTCTTAGCTTAGTTGATACTTTTGAAAGTTGCAAATAAAAAACTCATTATTCAATATTATTTCAAAAAAATTGTAACTTAAAAACTATTTATATCAAGAGCTCGTGTCATTATATCATAGAATATGTAAGATTCTTAATTTCAATTATCAGCATTTAATCATTGATAAATTCAGCAACAACAAAAAAAACATGTTTATCCACACAGAAAAAGAATAATGTAATAAAAACTTTTTTATATTGTAGACAAGATAAAATATTTTTTTGAAGAATAGGGACTAATTAAAAAAATTACCCTATTAAAAATTTGTGATATTGATGACAACCGACAAAAGAAAGGGAAGCAAATAGTGGGAGGAGGTAGGTATTATCTCGTGCGGGTGGCGCAGCCGCCTCTTGTTTGACTTATCTACACTTACTCCATCCGAACCTATCACACGTGAGACCTCGTCTTCACCTGTATCTTTGACCCAAATAAAACAAAACAAATTATCTAACAGAAATCTTCAACTTCTTTTGTTACTTATTTTTGCCCCATTATTAAAAATTTATATTTAAGGGTTACGGTTAGAGTTAGAGTTTAACATATATGGTGTAGTTTTTAGTGTTTAATTTTTATTTTATTTTAGATTAAAATTTATCGTGTAATTTTTTAATTTTGGAGTATAAATATGGACACAAAAAATAAATAATTTTTGTTCTAAACTATCTATTAGTAGAGCTTATTGTAGCTATGATTTAAATTTTAATTTTTATATAATTTAATAATTATACTCATAATCAAAATATTCATAAAATGTAACTAATATTATTTTTATCAAGAACGTATGATTTTTTTAAGATGCGAAAATCATACACAATAATATTATTTGTTCTCGTTAAAAATTTCCCTAATCGTAAATTAAAAAAAAATACAATACGATAATATGTGAAGCCTTACATCGAACCAAACACCTAAACAAAACATAAAAGAAAAACACCCAAACAAATAAGAAAACCAGTACCAACACCTCAAGACACCAACAACCTGAAATCACATCACTACACAACAGACGATCCCACCCAAAATCCTATATCGATTTGGAGGAAAAGAGAAAAACACGATAATATGTAAAGCCTCACATTAACTAGTATAATAAAAAATGAACATCTATATATTAATATACTTGCGATTAAAATCAAAGATTAAAATAAACAAAAAAATATTTGATAATCGGTATGTATTTGAACTTAAATTAAAATAAATTTACGCACATAAAAGCTTAAACAAAGATTGATTATAATTTATCTCTATACTTGGCATATTTAATTAGTTTATCTCCTATTCTATTCAATGATTTTTCTTTTTCGTTATTTTTAACCCAATTAATTATCTTAATTTTTTTTAAAAGAAGCCGTTAGTCTTATTAATAAGAGAAAATATATAAAATTATAATAAGGGTTTACAACTATCATCGTAAACTAAATGCATAGTTTAGACATTTTCCTATAACATTGACACAAGAGACTAGTCACTTTAGATCATATAAGGACCATCCATGAAAAAGGTTAAAAACCCGACAAAAAGACTCAAACAAAAAACATATACGAACAAATTTGATTGCATCGGCAATCGAACTACAAAAGAGATTAAGCTATTGAAACTATCCACGAAAGCAAACCGCGTATTCAAATTCATCTGAAGGTCCAGAGCAAGGAAGATCGGCATGATTACAAATAAGCGTCATTTTGATTAGTCGTGGCGACGTCTAATCCAACCCTGAGAAAACATAAAATAAAAAGAACAACCATGTAACTCGATCCGGGTCTGGATCTGAAGTACTACATTCAGGTTACCCAAAATCTGAACCAAAAAGTTTTCGTTTACAAATTATAGATTTAGCCTTTGTTCAAAACATTAATACATCAAATACTCCATATCATTAAATAAACAACATAAATCAATTTACAAATTGGGAGCTTCAAGTTTATACATTGTATATCAAAATAATATTACAGACTCAACAGTTGTAAGGTCTTATGAATACTCAGCCCACTAAATACAAGTATTGTACTCTGACAAACGCCGCTTGCTGGAATCCCGTACAGACAGTGCTCCTCGATCCCACGATCAACCTACACACGAAAATAACGATTCTGAGCACTGAGCTTACAAAGCTCAGTGATACACATCTACTATACTATACTTCATGCTAATCATAAACATAAGCATGCAAGCTAGTACGAGCAATAATGAGAGAAAATAAACACGCGACACTACTATTAGTCGCCTAAATACATGCTCACAACATGCAAGTCATCATATATGACACATAATGCCCAACCATACTCGGGATCCCACCAGATGATTCAGGCGAAAGCACACAAGGTTTTAATCACAAACAATGGTAGTGAAACCTGTATTCCTAGGACCACCTAGACATAGGGTCCTTCTTTGGCTACATACCCGAAAACACCAAACCATCTGGTAGTAGCATGAGTCATCTACTCGAAAACACATAGCCATCGAGTAGATGACAACACCTACTCGAAAACACATAATCATCGAGTAAGGGTCATTTTATACTAAAAGCACACAACCATTGAGTAGCGGCATCTCGTATTCAGAAATACATAGCCATCGTAACGAGCATCCCATACTCGAAAACAAATAGTCATCGAGTAATGAGAATCTCATAATCGAAAACACACAACCATCGAGTAGGTTATGATGAATGAACACGTACTATAGTACCACTCTTGGGTATCCAGATCCTATCAATCGAATTATGAAATCAATCAAATGCTTACCCGACATACAAATAACGTGATCCCAAGGATCTTCATATTGTTGCTAATCGCCAACACATCATTTATTTTATAATAACAAATTGTTAATACATTATGGATAAGTACATTAATCATTCTCATTAATTATCTCAATTTGTCCACATTCTCTCATTTAAGAAGGCATTAATCAGGTTATTCATTATTCTCGCCAGATTTCCATTTCTTAATTAGCATTTATAGGTTATTCCATTTATCGGGTACCGGTACTCGAATACTAGCATTAGTATAGTACCCTCGAGCACCGGTACTCGTATGCGTATCGATACTAAAATGGCTTACTAGAAATCATAAAGTTTTTCGATTACCTATAACACCCCCTACCCGGCTTGGTAGAGAAACGGGTCGGAATATGTTACCGAGAACTAATTCAAAATTTGGAACAATGTTCAAAACATTTCTCTAGTGACATAGCAGGGTTATTAGGTTGTCTCATTGTTGCTTTACAATTTAGGGGTCAGTTTAAAACTTTTTTCGAACTTAAGGACTAAAATGTAAACTTTTCAAATTAGAGTTCCTTAATAGTAATTAAGCTTAACAATGTGTAATTAAACATTCATATAACTTACCTGTAAATTTTTAGTAAATTCAGAGTTCATTATGGTAAGCATGTACCGATACGCCATCACCCGTACCAGTACGGCTAGGTCTATAATGGCAGAATTCTTCTGGTTATTCATCAAATTAATCTACCAGACCTTGTCCAAATGTTATGAAAATTTACCAGCAAGTTATTATCAACATTTTCTAATAGCATGTAGGATTTCATGTCATTCTGAGTCTGTTTACTAACATTTTACCTTTTTAGTGCATTATAGGCCGATTTACTATTTTTTTTTTACATTTCACAAACATGCCAAAAGTCAAGTTTTCACCACATTAACCTAGGGGCTAACAAACACACACAAAGGGGGGCTAAATTAACATGTTCATGCCCTATGCCACCTTGCTAGGAATTTAAAGAAAAAATTAGCATATATGGAGATTTGCTTGGAGTGACTTGCAACTTCTACCACACGATCAAGCTAGGATTTTTCAAGGTCCTGAAATGCATGAGACACACATATGTTAGGCGTTCATAGCCTAGTGAGGTAGTTTCATAACCATGCATAAACATTATTTGATTTACAATATAGAGTAGATGAGCATGCTTTTATGCCATGAGTAAAACATCAAGTATATATGTATGCATATCAATTCATATCCTCAATTGTATCATATCCCATGTCAATAATTTATAAGCATCACATTATTCCTCCATTGGACAAGGTAACCCATGGATACGCAGATTCCACCTAACACCGTAACATATCACATATAGGCCTTAGCCTTAAACCGTAGTTCGAATCCCTTACACAATCCAACCTTTACACCATATGAAGGTCGTAGCCCCGGACCATAGTCCAATCCCTTACAATAGTGAGCTCAAATAATCCTATGGCATGCTAATTGTATCCAAAGTCCACAAGTGTCCAAGGAGTGTATTTTCATTACTTACCAACCTTGTGCCCTTAAGCTATATAACATCATATCAATTTACAAGGTACACCAAATTAACATTAAAACATGTATCACATATATGTATCATCTTGTTAGAAGTCCATAAAGGGAATACTTCATATAGCACATAAACCATCAAAAATCGATGTGGTAACCTTACCATACTTACCAAGTAAAGTCCACACATGTATGCTCTATTTGAACTTCCTACCATAATGCAACATAATCGAAATATTCAATGCAATCGGAATGGCACCTAGCCATTCCCGAGACACAACTACACTCACCTAGTACTTGGAAGATTTAAGGCTCCCGAATAACAATTCCTTTGCCTTTAGAGGAGCTTGGTTTGGAGGATGGTGATGGCAGCTTTTCTTCCACAATTTGTACTAGACCAAAATTAGGGAAAATTATTAGAATTGAAACCATTAATTCAAAAATGACATTTAAGCTTACTAAAGCTTGTAGACTACATTAACTTCATAAAATTGAGTTTCTAACACTTGGGTGTAACTTTAACTTTCAAGACTTAAATCTTGAAATTAAACCTAAAGAATTCATGGAATCTTTAAATTGATTGAGGGGTTAAACTTACCAATCCAAGAGCTTTCTATTGATATTTAGAAATCAAAGAAATTCCAAGGATTTGAAAGAGGTGCTTGCTTGAGCTAGAGCTTGAAGATGATAATGGAGGTGCTTGCTTATTTAGGGGAAAAAGATGAAAGAAGATGGCAAGGTCTCGGTGGTTACTATGAGAATGCTTCCAAACTTATTTTAATCTATCTTCCACCTCACACCCAACCACTTACAAGATTTCCTTCAATAATATGTAAACTACATAAATAATTTCCAACTACCAATAATTTGGATAACAATTATAGCTATCATCATCTCCTAGCAATCCCACGTGAAGTGGGTGGCAAGCTATATAAATGATTTCCATCTTCTACATATAAGAGAGCAATAATAGTTATCCACTCCATGATATCTTGTTCCAAATTTTCATAAGGAGTTCACGTGGGTTTGTCTAAGCAAGGAGATGACTCATATCTCAAAATGGTAGAATTATGATGGTGGTCCCTCAACTTTCTAAAGTTTGTACTTTTGCCTCTAAACTTTTAATTTAGTCACTAAAATGACTTTCAATTCTCCCAAAAAGGTTCAACATCATCAATTAGGCTCAATTGGAATCCATTACATCAAAATTGAGTGCAAAGATTGAGCTACTTCATCAATTGGACAAATTCGATATAAAATTTTCGATCACCAGAACCTAATTCTGACTAGACTGGTTTTTAGGTGTAACATTACCGATACGGGTCGACCCATACCGATACATCATCGAATAGTGTATCGGTACAACTGAAGCTCGTATTGATACCCCACTCACGATTTCTACCAACTTAGCAAATTACAGTATTTACGAGGCTTAAATCGATCCCTAAAGCTTATAAAAATTATTAGGGTAGTTTGCTAGATCATTTAATCATTTACTATCAATTCCTGACTTTATGATCATTTATTCGAATATTACCAATTATCATATAATTATAAGAATATTCAAACGACCCTTTAGTATAATTTCCATCCTACATGCCAATTAATGTCTCAAGCACTCAAGCAACACAATATGTAAATCAACCAATCAGATAATAATACGAATATTCAAACAACTCTATACAGTCTCTAAAACTCAAAATAGTCTCGAATATTCTTGAGCTCATTAGGCATCTTAATATTTATGAAGTCTCGTAATATCATTCTCAACTTATGTTTATTTTCATCTACCTATTTTACAACCACTAACAAGCAAGGCAATTACACTTATGATGCTCATGAAGCATTTTCGAGTTCAAGGTGTACCAACCTCAAGCAGTTTAGAAAAATCCAAATCCAAGCTTCCCAATACTCCACTTGGCCTAATATCTGATCCCAAATAATCATCATATAAAAATAAATACAAAAATACATTAATTTCATGCATCCTCTATTCAATTCGTAAAGTCAAATACGTAAAAACAACTTATCGAGTTTAAATTTGGCAAAACGGACTGCACCAACGGATTCAGAATGTTGAGAAACCTCCGTGTAGGGTCCCCCCAAAAAAGTAAACGACCAGTTAATGTCGATCAATGGCTAGTCAACAACCCTGGTGATCTGGTGCGACATAGGTGCATGGGAGCTATGGTGCACCCTAAGAGCAAAATGTAATGCGCACAGGAGCATAAAGGCTGCGGTGTACCCTAGGGAGCCAGATCTAGTACGGCTCGACACATGTAAGCCTGCATACACCCACCATCTGTAGTTGTCGCATGCCCACGCGCAGGTGGCGGTGCGTGCGGTAGCCTCTGATAACAAAAAATGGCCGGCGAGCTCCAAACCCATTCTTCTCTGATCGGGGAATCCAACGGTGCCCTCGGCTCACGGCAGTGGATGACGGTTTCTAGTGAACAAGCTTCCCCGAATCTTTTTTCTTCTCCCCCTAGCGAGTGGTGGCGATAACGGTGGCGCGGTGACCATAGACCAATCATCTCAATGGGCTGAAGGTGATGACGGAGGTGGTGTAACCCACGGTGGCTCCGACGACGGCCAATTAAGGTTCAAAGCCCCCTACAATTTTCTCTCTTTTTCTCATTTCTCTTTCTCCAATAATATCCTTTTTCCATAGTTCTCCCTACCTACCAGCCACTTTATTTCAAACTTATTATTTTCCAAAAACAAATTGGCAATTTGCCAACTAACTCATCTGTCTTCCCCCTTGTTTTTACTTTTGATCCATAGCTTAAATCTTGTTCACCTTACTCCCCAATTTCATTTAATTAAGCTTCTAAAGAAATGAATCCTTTAAATCTAATTCCTTAATCTTAAGGGTCTAAACCCGAATCCAAGGTCTGATTCACTAACCCGAAATTTGGGTCGTTACAAACCAAGTGACCAAGAAAAAACACAAAAAATGTGCCAAAAAGTATAGATAAATGTGCTACAAAGGAAGAGGAAAACGTACCACAAAGGCAAATCTATTCTTACTAAAAACTAAAAAAGTAAAGAAAAATAGAGAATTGACGGTTAACTACCAGCATCAAAGCCGATGCAGTCTACAACCAAACAAAATTAAAGAAGAAAAACTTGAAATGATCACGAATGCAATTATATTAAGGCTTAAGTGTCAAATAAGTTCCCAAACTATATCTTTTTTCAAGATAGGTGCCCAAAATATTTTTGGGTCAAATATGTGCCTAACGTTTTCAAAGTTTCCATTTAGGTGTCTTGCCGTTAACAGCTTTTAAAAAGATTCTGTTAGCCACTAAAAACATGACACATGACATGTTTTATTTTAAAAAATATCCTAAAATTCTCAAAAATCCGCAAAATAGTCCTCAAATCCCTAAATTCTTAAGTCCCAAATCTTGATTTCAGTCGTTGCAGTCGTTAATCGCCGACGGCGTGCCCACCACTTCTGTTACCGAACTCGCGCGATCATTTCCCCCATCTTCCCATCACCGATAGTCGACGAACAATGTTCGAGTCTTGCAGCAAGATAATGAGACTTCATTCCGTTATCAACAGCTTGATGAATAGCAATGATAATGGCCGACTTTGGGGATCTAGGGATTTTGAGGTTATTTTGTGAATTTTGGGAAATATAGGGATTTTTTTAAAAGTAAGATAACGGTGAGGTACCTAAACGGGTAACTTTGAAAACGTTATGCACCTACTTGGCCCGAAAAATACTTTAGGCACCTATATAGAAAAAAAGGGGTATAGTTTGTACACTTATTTGACACTTAAGCCTATCTTAACTTTTAGTTCAATGGGTTTGATTATTTTGTGATGGCTTAAGGTTCAATAAGCCCCTAAACTTTTGCACAAAAAATCAATTAAGCCTTTAAATTTTTTTGAACTCAATTAAGCCCTCAAACTCAAGAAAAAAATCAATTTGGCCCTTTGACCAACGTTGACCGTTAACTTTAACGGTTTTTTTAAAATTTTTTGACACATGTTGCAACATGATAATGCCACATGTCGTTTCTAAGAATTTTTTTTAAAAAAATTAATTTTTAGCAAGTATATAAATACAAAAAATTCTAAAAAATTAAAAATTTCTGGAAATTCTAAAAATTATTTTAAAATATAAAAAATATTGTTTAATTTCAAAATTTATTTAAAAATAATAAATAATAATTTTTCAAAATATTAAAATATTTTTGAAATTAAAAATTATTAATATTTACAATTATAAAAAAATAATTCGAATTTTTTTAATATAGTTTTAAATATATTTTTAAAATCAAAATAACTTTTATTGTTTTATATTTTTCCAAATTATTTTTTATAATTTTATAATAATATTTTTTATTTTCTAATATTTTAATTTTTTAAATATTCTAATCTTTCGAAAAAATATTATTTTTAAATAAATTTCAATATTTTAAAAATATTTTTTTAGAATTTTCTAGAATTTTTGAAAAAAATTAGATTTTTTCTGTCTTTTAGATATTTTTTTAAAAAATTAAATTTAAAAATTCCTAGAAGTGGCAAGTGGCATTATCCTATTGCAACGCGTGTCAAAAGAATTTTTTTCAAAAAAATGTTAAAATTAACAGTCAACATTAGTCAAATGATCAAATTAATTTTTTTCTTAAGTTTGAAGGCTTAATTGATTGTAAAAAAAATTTAGGGGCTTAATTTTTTTTTCAAATTTAAGAGCTTATAAAGGATGAGTCTACCACGTACGTCCAACACCGTTGAACATCACTAATGATGAACACCGCTGAATATCATTAAATTAATTAATAAAGATTAAAATTTTCAAATACTCAACATACAATTAATAATTATTTAAAATAAAATTTTAATTAAATTATTTTTCACATATATCATATTTTTTAATCTTTTTTCAAATAACTGAATCAAATACTAATCATAGTCGATCCCCAAATTAAAAATCTCTAAATCTTTTGACGATAAACAAAATTCAAAGCATCGAAACCTTGCTACGGTTCTCAGTTTTTCATTTTGTTAATATATATGTGATTTAATTTATTCATGATACCCTTTTTTTTCATTACAGATGATTTGTTGTTTTTACATTTTGGAACTTCAACTGAAGTTTTAGATCACCTTAGTGCATCTGATTCAACGCTTGTAGGTCGAAGACACCTGTGTCTATTCCGGCAGCCATTGTGTCAGATATTGCCGCATCAGACATTGCTGCATCTGCTATTGTTCTTTCTTGCAAAATTGATGATGGTGTCTCGATCGGTGAAAACTCTCTAATATACGACTCAAAAGATTTAAAGTTTTTTAATTTAGGGATTGATTTGGTTGATATTTGAATTAATTATTTAAAAAAAATAAAAAATATAATATATATAAAAAATAATTTAATTAAAATTTTATTTTAAATAATTATTAATTGTATATTAAGTTTTTAAAATTTTTAATTTTTATTAATTAATTTAATAATATTTAACAGTGTTCATCGTTAATGGTGTTCAGCGATATTGTACGCTGGTTGTAGAATTTTCGGCTTATGAATCCCTTAAGCGTTATGTGATTAACACGTTTCTAGTCCTTTTGCTCAATTCAAGTACTTCTCTTTCCTCAGTTTATACTTTATATTAATACTTTACCGACTAATGGATTTTGATGGCAACATCTCTTCTCTTGAGAATAAATAATAATTATAATTGTTTTCAAATTTCAAACTTATATTTGATTAAACAATACAATTCAAACTTTGCAAAAATGTCAAGATATTCAAATGGAAGAATATTGAATTTAACATATAGATCAAATATAATATTTAGTTTGGTTAGAATAAAATAAATTTTGCAAACTTTTAAGATGAATCTACAACTCACCAATTGAGCAATCCTTATGTTTAAATCATTCCATAGAAATTTGAGTCTTATAATATTTCCAGAAGCTACTAATTATATATAGAATTGGCGTAGTCTTTTAATTTTATAAATGAAGTTATAAATCATTATGTAAATTATATATATAATATAAATTAAAGAAAACTTGACAAAAATATAAATAAAGAGAAGAAAAGAGAGTTTTTTTATTGTTATATTTTATGAATAGAAAATTTGCGTCCCTTTTCGGTGTCTTTTTATGTCTCAATGTTAAAAAATTAAGTTTAAGATTTAGGGTTTAGGTTTAATTTTAAGATTTATGGTTAGGGTTAAGAGAATTAGGTGTAAGGTGTATTTTTAGGGGTTTGGATTTATAGTTTAGGATTTAAAATTTAATGTTAGAGTTTATAATTTAATTTTTTTAGTATTGGATATAGAAAGGAACACCGAAAAGGGACGGAAGATTTTTATCCACATTTTCCTTCATTTGGATCACATATTATTACAAAGTTTTGGGGTAAATGATAACGCAAATACAATACAAACATACTTTTTTTATTAAAAAATATCAAAAACTGAATATATCTGAAATAATCTAAACAAACACTTAAAAGACATTGTTATGATATCAAAAAATCATATATATATATATAATATTTATATCCAATACACTGACAATGGAAACTTTTAGTTTCTAAAAACACTTTAGTTGTAGGATTTAGGGACTCAGTTATGGTGTAGGGGTTTAAAATTTATAGGTTAAATTTAGGATTTAGGGTTTAGAGGTTAGGGTTTAGTTTTTAGGGTAATGTATTGTGGATTTAGGTTTTTAACCTATAAACCCTAAATTCTATTCATAGTCACTAAATTCTAAATTACTAAACCTAAACCACTAACCCTACACCCTAAATTGATCCACTAAACCCTAAAACTAAGGTGCTTGTAGAAACTAAAAGTTTCCACATCCAGTGTATCAAATAATTATCCATATATATAAAATTATTATCTCAAACAGGGGCGGTGAAAACTTTTTGTTTCTACAAGCACCTTAAGTTTAGGGTTTTAATTTAGGTTTAGAGTTTAGGAGTTTTATTGTATGGTTTAGAATTTAGCGTTTATGGTTAGAATTTAGGTTTAGTGTTAGGGTTTAGGTTTTAGGATAATATAGTTAGGGTTTAAGTTTTAACCTATAAATACTAAATTTTAACCTTAAACCCAAAATTCTATCAACAACCCCTAAATTCAAAACTACTACACTAAAACCCCTAAACAGAGTCTCTAAACCCTAAAATTAAGGCACTTGTGAAACGGATGGATGAGATTAATAGTAGGATGGGTAAACAGATGGCTGAGAATTGAGATTAACAGTAGGATATGTGAAGATTATTACATGGAAAAAAATAGTCAGAAGTTAATCTCAACCATCCATTTTCCCCATCCAATGATCCGAAAAACGTGTAAAACTTACAAACTTCTATACTATATAAGTGGATCCTAACCCATATATATATAAACCTAATTCTTTTCTCTCATTTCTCCGTGGCCCTGCTAGGCTATTTTCATATTACTTTTGCTTGATCAACGACGCCACCAATTTTACTGTTGGTTGCTGACTGTCGGTGCTCATTATTTCATTTGTTTTTTGTATTCTTCTTTTGTTTTTGTTTTTAAGTTTTTTAAATTTCAATAACAATCTCTTTCTTGATGCAATCCTGCTTGGACATTTGTTCATCAGTTCTCTTTCATCTTTTACACCAAGGATGAAAGAAAAGAGAGATTTTATCTACCCATACTTCTTTATACATTTAATAATTTGCATGCTTACATTACTTCTTTTATACTATGTTTTAATCATCCTATCATGCCTGATAATGTCCTTAGCATAATCTATGGCATGCATTTTATTTTAATATACATGCTCTTACACCTTAGTCCCTATACTATTATATTATTTGATTAACATAAGCATTCATTAAACCATAACATTATATTATGATTATACCTTAGTCCTTTCATATCATATATTCACTTTGCAATACATCGTATTCTAGCTACATTTCAGCTTATACATTTGTTTGATGTTTTTAGGTACTAGGGATAAAAATACAAGCTCAAGCAACTCCAAGGGCCTTAAAAGATACTCGGATCAGCTCAAGGACTTTAAAAGAAAGCTCAACTAGCTTACGGCAGCTCGTGAACAATGAAGGCAGTTCATAAGCTCAAAGGGAAAGCTCACCTAGCTAAGGGTAGCTCGAGGAAGCTCAAAGGAGCTCAAAAGTCAAGTGTAGCTCGTGCAGCTAGTAGCTCAGTTCAATTCAGCTCACACCTAGCTCAACCAGCTCACCTTAGCCCAAGCTTCATATGTCAACTCAACACCTAAGGGTCTTGTCCCCTCCCTAAGAGACATGCCCTAGCCTTTAGAGGGAACTTGAATTGGGTGTCAATTTCTTGAAGTGAAACACTTAGCCGAATGGACACCAAGCTTTGGAGGGAGACGAAAACTTTGGAGGGAAAGCTTTGGAGGGAGACACATACCTATTCAGCCACCATTTTATTTGTGTAATGCCTTTTCGGCCACACCCCTAAAAAACTATAAATAGGCAATTTCATTTCATTTTTAAGACATCTCATTCATATTAATCAAATTATCTTTGTGAGAATTTTCTCTCTTTTAGTTCTTCATTGAACTTTATCGACTTATCAAGTCTTTGTACTTGTGGTGTCAACCCTTCATTCCACCTTGATACTTCTGGTTCTTGGTTCTTTATAACCAATGGGTCAAAGTCCTTATTACCACCTTCAATTGAATTTGTATAAGATTCGGGGTTATGCTCTTTATAGCATAGTTTCTTCTTTGAATTCTTTGAATACTATCACCCATTTCATCCATCCCTTTTCATTTCTTACCTTAGCCGAATCTTTCACCATATACATCATTTCCATCCATCACCATTACCTTATTTTTCACCTATTTCCTCTTTTTTCTTTCATACAATTTCCCATACACCACGCCTAAACATTTAACCCTCTTCTTCCACATCCTACACTTTCACATCCATTCTTCTTATTTTCATCTTCCATCATATTGCTTACTTGCGTTCAAGGTCGGGAACAATCAAGTGAGCACTCTAAATCAATAAGATGAGAGTGAGAGCATATCAATGTATATACCGAAACCTAATTATTTTCTCTCCTTTCTCCGTATCCCTGCTAGGCTATTTTCATATTACTTTTGCTTGATCGACGACGCCACCAATTTTATTGTTGGTTGCTGACTGTCGGTGCTCATTATTTCCTTTGTTTTTTTTCGTATTTTCCTTTTGTTTTTGTTTTAAAGTTTTTTTTAATTTCAATAACAATCTTTACTTTTGTGACACGCTTTTCCTCTGCCTTTGTGACACATTTTTTCTTTATTTTTGTGGTACATTTCTTCTACTGTTTAACACGGTTTTCGCATACTTTAGCGATCGTTTGGTGGTCGTACAAAGATCCTCACGGCGCTTGTTTTTCTGATTTGAGTTTGTTGGCGGTCATAGAAAGTTTGATCCCCTTTGATGATTGTTTGTCGTTGTAATTAAAATTGTGTAGCGGAGCAATCTGTCAGATAGTTTGATTCACTTACCATTCATTTTTCATCTCGTAAAGTGTATCATTGGGATAGACACAAGGGGATTCATGAAGGTTTCTGAATTCTTTGACGATGTACGTCAATATCAAGGGAAGAGTTTGTTTTTCTTTGCACCTTTGGGTTTCATGTTTTATTTTTGTATGAATTTTTTTCGTGAATATAATCCCCATTTTTTCTTTTTTGGTACGTTGTATTTTTTATATCTTCCATCGTTACAACCCGTCATGAGTTATTCTTCATTATCATGATTAAGAATTCATTTATAATTTCATGATCAATGAATAAAGTGAAAAATTACCACAATGCAACTAGAATTTTTTCAAAGACTGCTTTTATATTAGGTATAGAAGTTAATGATTCAAATACCAAATTTGTGCTTAACCTTTAATTTTTTTCAATGGGATAATTAATGTATATTTAGGGTTAACTAACCTAAATAATTTGCATTTAAGCTACTTTGTTTAAATAAAGCATGCTATGTAAATATGCCTTTTTAAGAAAAAAAACATCTTAATCAATTAAAAACCTGTGTAGGCTATATTTTACACAATTCTATTAATTAAAATATTTTTTTATTTTTTAAGATGAATTAAATTAAATTTTTAAAAATATAATTATAATTACAATCTATACGTTTGAACAACAATAAATAAAATTATGGTAAAATGAATAAATAAAATCAAAGGTTATAATCAACTTTTACACCAATAACCAAAATATATTTAAATTATAAACAACATTTTTTATATCAATATATGAATTAAGCCCGCCAAGCCTTAAAAGAATGTTTTCTTTGAATTGCGATCTAATCTAATTAATTTATATTTTAAAAGATAACATCTAATAAAACTTAGGTTTAGATCTCGCTTACTATTCATTCTCTTATTTCAAATTGCAATCTCTGATAGGGTGACAATCAAGCGGGGAATAACCAAAAATCGTAGAGATCCGAACTGACAGATATGGAGGATAACCAAAAATCTTCACCCACGGAAGCAATGATGGGAGGAGTTTTATTACTGAAGCTCAAATGGAGAAGGAGATGGAGACGGTGATTGTTATATCTGAACGGTGGGGATAATCGAATCCGACCTGTATAAATTATAGTGGGGATCCCAAAAAATATCCGCAGAGATCCCAATATTTTTACAATATTTTACAAAGTTGGATAGCCATAAGGGTAATTTACACATTTTCAACAAAACTCTAATCTTCCATAAACTGAGTATGGCCGACTAAAGTAAGTTTAAAAATTCTCTGTGAATTCCATAAAAATAATTATAAAGTGGTTTGTGCATCGTTGCAAACGTGATCCAATATAATTTCGTTTAAAACACACGGTGATCGATTTTGATATGTATTTTAAAATATATGAATATTTGAATCTCGAAAGATCATGAAAATTTGGCAGCAGATTTCTTAGAGAACAGTTTTAGCAGTGACTTTAGAAAAATCACCAAAAATTCTACAAGATAAATCAGGAAGTGAGCCTTATATTTCTATAACCATAGGAAGTCTAGATTCGTTTAAAATAAACGGTTTTTAATTTTGAGTTATATATTAGGAGTTATTAATTTTTGAGTGAGCAAATGTTAGAAGAAAATGCAACAGACTGTTTCAAAAAACAATAATGACAACAACTTCAAAAATTCGTCATAAATGGTACGAGTAAAATTAGAAGATATAATTTATATGATTGGAAAATTTACTGAATCTAATTCATTTTAGAACAAACGAATCATGATTTGAAACTGTAGATTATTAGTTACATATTTTCTTTTATAGGTAGGACAGACTGTAATGTTTTAATAGTTAATATTTTAGTCATGTTTTATAGTTTTGAAATGGTTTGTTTGGTGTTGACAAAATTAAATTTATCATTTATCTTTGTAATTTTAGAAATATAATGTTGGACATTTGTTTTAATTTTTTAAGCTTTGTTTATTGGGATGAAGATTAATCGAAATCCGCGAGTATCCATAAGGGATGGGTATGAGGACGAAAAAAAATCACTGAAATATTTAATGGGAATCTCCAAAAACCGTACTCGCAAGTATTAGAAACGGAGTGAAGAAAGCAAAACCTCCCCGACCCATTGCGACCCCTAATCTCTGGTTAACAAAATCCAGTAAATAAAAGTTGTTTCTACGGGGAAATAATTAAAACTGAAACCATTTGAAAATCAATTGCAACCCAGTTGTTCGTACAACCTTTGAATTTCTGTAATCGGATGAACATTTCCCTTAAATTAAGACAGCATTATTATTTTTAATCAACGTTCGAATTTGATTTTTTCCCCGCTATACGAAAACTTGGGAATCAGACAGATCAAAACAAATCATACGAGATTAAAAATTTTCTTTTGCTTCTTAATATGCAATGACGAGTAGCTGTTGTATGACGAATGTATGTGTTGAAATGAATCGTCTATAATCCTTCGTCATGCTTGAATTTAAGAGAACCGACCAACACAAGTGGATGAACAACATTAATTCTCACGACCCGTTTAAATGCTTGTCCAAGGCTGCGCTGCAGTTCGGTACCATGGGCGGTGCCTCAACTTGTTTACAAAGTCAAACTATTCTTCTGCCAAACCAAGCGTACGGTGTATTGATAAGAAATGTCGTTTTAGAACTCATGCGAAAATCAAATGTGGTTTCATTATATTTTATAAGAAAAATAAACAAAGCAAAATATAAGTTGGCTTATACATAATACATATAGAATGTTGTTCTATGTTGGCTTGTCGAAATTTTACAATCGTTGAGCTGTGCAAAGATCATTTAATAGGGTTTCCCGTTTCCGCTAGCATTGCTGCCGGAAAAGAGTGCAGATGTATCCAATAAATTCATGTTTTACATAAATTTCAACTCTTCAACGCTTGTTTCAATCATGTTTCTTCCCCTTTTCATTTCTCCGAATCTATATAAGATGGTAAAATGCAGTTCCTCACTGCATAATTTACACCGATAGATCTTAATATCTGGTGTTTAAGTTGGGTTAATGATCTAATTTTTTTTTTCATTTTAAAAAAGCCCAAATTTTCGTTTTCAATGCCAAAGGGTCCAAACTGTTCGTACTCTAACAGGGAATGTCCACCAATCCATGCATGGTGGCGACTGTGATGGTTTGAAAATACAATGGAAGCTTAAGCCCGCTTTTCCAGCTTCCCACCACCAAAGTCTCATTCAAATTGATACAAAAACTTGTTTAACATTATCATGATTTTTTATTCAGTATCAATCGTAATCGTTTGGTAATTTCAAATGTATAATCGTTCGCTATCCGGAATGAATGCATCTTCTAATAATGGCGCTACCAACAGCCCCACAGGCCACAACATTTGACGGTTAAATTAGCCTCACTATTACTGTAGATCAAATATTTTATAACTTTGTGCAAACAAACAAATAGAAAGGCAATCGAAGTGAAAAAACCCCTCCAAATGTTGATTAATTGGCTCGCCATATTTATGGTTGAATCCAGTAGGCTCAACTTGATAACAGATATTCAAAGATGCCATGGCCAATGGGGCCTGCAGAGGTTCCTTTAGAAGGCAGGAAAGAGAAGGGGAGTGGGAAATCTTGCCCTTGCTTTCTTCATGTTGAATCAAACCAAGATGGAGAAAATCATTGGAGGTAAAGTAACATGAAATGATAGAAAATGGCTTGTTTTTTTAGCCAGAAGAATTCTGAACAAATAAATACCAGTGCAAATGACAGAGAGAATTCAGTGTTTTTACTGAATCCAGATAGGAGAATTATTGAGAAGTGAAACATTTCAGTGGAACACTGATTGAAAAGAGGTGACAATGGGTGTTGTCCTCCGTTTCCCCTACAAAGGGAGATGTGGACTTACCTAAAATGGACCGCAGGTGTGCCACCATGACAGCGATCCTCCCAACAGCTCCACTTCCACGCATGTGTAAAAGCCATAGCAGTAGTAGCAGTGTAGCACCCTCTCTGCATTAATTTATTTGATTAGTCAATTATTTAGTAAAATTAATTAATAGTCAATAACTATTTAATTATTTGAACAAGTAAAATAATATATAAAGATATTAAGATTAATACTTGTTTGAATAATTTATTGGTTATGAATATTTTATATCTATTGATATTAATTGGATTATAAAAAATATTTTTTCTGTTTACCCTCCCAATTTTTCATGGTTTTGTTCCGATTAATCCGGACCGACCCTCGTCACACACCTGACTTTGGTGTGTGAGTCTCTTAACAAAAAATTTTCTGCATACATAAGATCTCGAACTCAAAACTTACTTTACTAAGCATATTTAAAGGATGTATATATTAATTTCTTATTTATAAAATTATTTTCTTAATATAATTTTCTTAATTATTAAATTATGATGTATATATTAATTAATTATTTTTAAATTTTATTAATTATTTAAATTTAAGTTATTCAAAGAAATTTTTTATAATTTTTAATGACAAAAAAATCTTTATAACTCTTATTCTTTTTATTCAAAAAAACTCCAAAAATATTTATTAAATATTTAAATTAACAAATTTAATTGGATAAACTAACCAGCCGTCTAAACGAGCGCTGCTGACTTGTAAATAAGCCAAAAATGATGATGAACATGAAGAGATTGGATCAAATGAAATGATGGGTAGAAAAGAAGTGGAGACTGCCATGTAAAAAAATGGGCTTTATTTTTTTTCAGAAATAAAGAATGAAAATTTGATTTACTGCAATAAAAAGCTCATTTTTAGCTGAAACCAAAACAAATTATTTCATTTAACTATGTTCAAGGCCCAATAGCCTTCTCAAAAGAGTTAAAAACTTAAACCCCATAAACAAAACTTGAAGAAAGAACTCGAACACCCTTTTTCTCTCTGAACTCTCCTCTTCCTAAACAGCAAGCAAAATCTCAAAACTTTTGAATCAATGACCTATGTATAAAGGGATAAAAACTTTTTGAATTTGAAGAAAAAAGAAAGGTTTAAGAGTGTAAGAAGCTCTTGAATTTTTTTTTAAAAAAATTAATGAAGCTCTTAAATTTTTTTGCACCCAATTAAACTCTTGAACCGAAAAAATTAATCAATTAAGCTCTTGAACCATGAAATTAAATCAATTAAGCCCTTTGACCAATTTTGACCATTAAATCTGAACAGTTTTTTTCGATCCACTATTGCAGTGTACTGTGTTACAGTGTTTCCACTTGACATTTTTCAAAAAAACTGTTGTGTATCATGTGTCGGTAATATCTGAAGGAAAAACTGTCAAGATTTAATGGTCCAAATTGATCAAAGGGTTCAATTGATTTAATTTCTTGGTTCAAAGGCTTAATTGATTAAATGTTTTGATTCAAGGGTTTAATTGGGTGCAAAAAAAATTCAGGAACTTAATTGATTTTTTTTTCAAAAGTTTAAGGACTTCTTACACCCTTAAGCCAAAAAGAAATTCTAAATTATATGTAAATTTTTTATTTTTTATTTATTTATTATACTTTTTAGTTTTTGATATATTTTCTATTTTGGTTTAACAAACTGAAACTAAATCTTTAACTCTAAAATCAAAGATACCCCTAAACTCTTGTTGAAAATACTATTGCAAAATCAAACATTAGCCGTGTAAATTTCTTTCATTTTACATTATATAAAATAAGTATCATATCTTTAAACTTCCATAACAACGAATATTGAATGCAGTGACAATGCACATTTTATTTTTGAGGAATAAATTCGAATTCAAATTTTAGAGATGACGTTAAAAAAAATATACATTAAGATATATTAATTGATCGAATCACAACATTTTCCTTAAAAATGTAATTATCTCTCACTCAATTTGAAAAACAACATACCTTAAAGATGACACTATTTTAAATGTAGTGACAAGACTCATATTATTCTATTTTGTAATAGTTTGAATCACAATATTTTTCTTATAAATATAATTACCTCTTTTTAATATAAAAAATAGCATACGTCAAACATAAATCATATGACATACATGAAAAATTAAAATAAAATAAACATCCACTCTTTTCACAACAATATCAAATGAAATTTTCTTATATAATTTTCTAAACCCACGTTTTCAACTAGGGGTGTACATTTTGAATATTCGATCTGATCTGATCTAAAATTTTTAGATAGGCAATTTAGCGGTCCGTATCCGATCCAAAAAAATTACATACCCGATTTTTGGATATCCGAAATTTTGGATTGTATATTCGGATATTCGAATATACGAATTTATGACTTGATTTAATTATTTTTTTAATTTGACAGTCCTATCTATGAAAATTTTAGGTTTTCGAATATAACAATCAACAAATTATTGAATATAACAAGATTTGTATCCATGAAAAATTCAAAATTTCATATATAACAAGTAAAATATCAAATATAACAAGGTTCATTTCTATAAAAAAAATTGAATTTTCAGATATCGAATAATCGAATATCAGATCCGAATGTAAAATAACTATCTGTATCTAATCCGAAATTTTTGGATATCCGATCTAAATTATCCGAAAAATAAAAAATCGATCGAATATCCGAAATTTCAGATCGAATTTTTTTGCACACCCCTATTTTCAACCCAACCTTTTAAAATAGAACTATTTTAAAAAAAAATCATAAATTTTGATTTGATGTAATAACATACATAAAAAATAACAAATTAAAATTCCATCTATATAATTAGATTAAATGAAACTTTACATGCTATATTATACATCAAAATTCATATATAAATCAACTCAACAAGTGGTCTAATGAAAAAGAAGATATTTATCTTAAGAGATATAAGTTCAAATTACTTTATTTATAAGCGTCTTAGTTTTATAGTTTATGAATTCAATTTAGGGTTTAGGTGTTTGGGTTAAGAATTTAGAGTTTAAGGTTAAAATTTAGAGTTTAAAGGTTAGAGTTTAGGTTTAGAGTAATATGATTAGGAATTTAGGTTTTAACCTATAAACCCTAAATTTTCACTCTAAAACCTAAATTCTAACCGAAACCCACCTTAAACAAAATCCCTAAATCCTAAAACTAAATCGCTTGTGTATTTACAGAAGTGTTTGTGCAGGGAATAATTACCCTTAAATTAATACCATACTCTCAAACAAAAAGAGCACAATACGAAAGAAATAAAAAAAAACAACCTGTTGATAAAGTATTTGGACTCATAATTCTAGAGATTATGTAGCAAACCATTACAACATTAAAAAATGAAAAGAAATGGCTTATTCCACTGTACACATTGAATAGACAGTTAATATCCAGAGGAATTGCAATCTCTCTACAACTGTGTGGAGCTAAAAATGCAGAAGTTCGACTAAAACCCAGACAGCAAAAAATTGGTCAAGGCCCCTACCATACGAACAACTTGGGAGAAATAAGGGCCCCCCAACACCAAGGAGCAAAGCAATTCTTTGTCTATTAGACTATTACAATTGTGATTGCAATTTCCAAAGTCTTGCACAAACAGCACATTTCTATCCAACAACATGCCCCACCAACAATGATCCATTCCACATGAAACAAAATTTTCACATCATTTATCCTTTTGGGGTTTTATTTCAAGGCCTTGGAAAAGAGAACTCGATTTGATTCCCTTGCAGCATGAAATGTGTTTTTTCCTTATTATGAGTGTTCTTTTAAGTCAAGCTGAATCAAGATGCAGGAATTGAAGTGCTTAAATATGTACAGGAGAGCTAATTCATACCTCAAAGCCCCTATCTTATATGTATTGATTATTCGTTCTAGGAAGGTTTCAAGAACCAATTATGGCAGGCAGGCAGGCACTTTAACTTGTCACTGGATTGTCCTCGTGAGCTTGCACTTTGAAATAAAGATGGTGTCTGTATAATTTAGGCTACATAACTTCAAGAGCTCCGAAGACTTTTGCTTCAAGACCGGATTGCAACCGCTCTGAATCACTAGAAGCAGCTTCGCTGCTAAACCGGCTTCTACCGCAACTGAGGAGCATTCCTCGGGGGCAAGTTTACACACAGACCACAGAATTGACAATGCATATTGAGTACAGCTTTCTGAAACTCTCATCAAAAGCCTCACCATATGCGGAATTGTGTTTCCGCAATCCTTCAATGCTTCTTTGCCTTCCGGCAGAGACGACAATGTGTCCAATATGAAAAGGGCTAATTCCAAGCAATCAGGCTCCAAAACAGGCAACAATTCGACCAATTGAGGAACGGCTCCAATTCTTACAACCAAACTCATGACTTGTTTATGTAAGCATATAGATCTGAGCAAGCTAAGTCCGGGCAAAATTCCATTCAAGTGCCTCTTATCCTTCACTAAGCGCATCAGACCAACCAATAGCCCATGGCTGGAGATGCTCTCGGAGCGAAATTCTTTCTCCTCCATTAGCTTCTCTATCAATCGTGTACAATTGATCTTTGTCTCTACTGACCCTTCATTCAGCATATCTACCATCAATGAAATCTTCGTTGGCTGCATCAAATTGGTTTTGGACTCTGAATCAAGCTCCAAATTGACAAGGATGGCAATTGCTTCGGAACCAACGGCATGGGACGTAAATGGACCTAACAAGGATGAAATTAGAGAAACACCACCTTCATCAACCACCGTCTTCATTGCAGTAGCATGCGCTGCCACAACTTGCTTCAGCTCCTTCAAGGCTTGAATCCTGGCTTGACCCTTAGCCTTCTTCAATGTCTGAATAAGTTCACTTGCTCTCCCTTGTACATCCTCCGATTTCTTCTTCATGAGCGAATACTTCTGCAAAAACCAAGTGTAAATTAAATGGTAAAGGGTTTTATTTGGAGTAATAGAATCATCCCAAAGTTCCTGCATTGTAGTGGGGCAAGTATAGTGCCCCAAATTGAACCATTTGAGAATGTTGGACCTCTCATATGTTTGGCCGGTGCAAAGAGTAACAGGGTCTTGCATTGGCTCAAGAGAGATTGGACAAATAAACACAGAAGGAATCTCAGGTAAATCCAGCTCTTCAATCATTTTCTTCGTATCCAATTTCTCACCAACGGCAGCACCAATGACTCCACCACCAACACCACCCAAAACCCCATCTTTAACAGCAGTGTCCAGATCTAAAACTTGCCCATCACCACTACCATCAAATCCAGCAACAACAACCCCATCCCTCTTTGAGGGTTGAAACATAGGCATCTTTGAAACCCACCCTTCTTTTTCCAAAACAATAATAATAAAAAGTAACACAGATTCTCAAGGATGAAAGAATCAAAAAAGAAAATTTTTTTAAACCCCTTCACCAATACCCCCAAACAAGCTCTAAATTCACTTCACTGACAAGCATCCTTCAACCCACATTACAAAAAAAGGAGTGGAACTTGGTGTCTTTCCACTCAATTCTTCTCTCATTGACAAATCATAAAGCAAGAAAAGAAAAAGACCCTCTTTTTTTCTTCCCCCCTACAAGCTCAAACATATGTATCTCACAACCATGCTCCCTTCCCTTTGCTTTATCCTGACCTCTTTTCTATGGTCAAAAGTTCCTCATTTTACAATCATCATAATGACAAGAATATCACTAATGAACGCTCAATAATCAAGCTCCCATCTTTCACTTCTTGTACAAGCTTCAGGAAAGAGAAAAAAAAAGTTTGCTGGGTATCAATCAACAATCCCCCAAAACAGTAAAATAAGGCAAAGAAAAAAAGATACTCTACTAAAGTAAGCAGTCAAAGATCAACAGTTAAAAATAGTACAAAAGCTAATTAATTAGCCCTTTCCCCCTAAATCCAACCAAAAATGGTACATAAATTTAGGGGAAATGAAAAGAAAAAAAAACACCCAGATGGCAAAACATGAAAAATTTTCACTATTCGGTGAAGATTATTAAGAAAATGAAGTTGTTGCCAGGAGATGCCTTACCAGAAAATAGAGAGAAAATGAAGAGAGATAGAGAGAGAAGAACAGAGAAAAGCCATGTCCTGCAAAGGCTTCCCTGCTGCTGTCTTCTGGGGCAGTTGTCTGCAGGATAAAAATAAAATATTTATAAAAAAATACTTCACGAAAAATTATAAAAATTAATTATAAATGAGATTACTTTAATAAACTAATGCATTGTCTTTATTTTCTTTGCACGAATTAAATGGAAAATTTTTGCCCTAATTCTTTTACCAGAGTAAAAAATGAAAATTACCAAGTTACCGTATGTAAACGGTAATTAAGCCATCCACCCGCACACCACACGTGCAGTATTTCTCTCGTGTCCGGTATTTTCATTAAAAGGTAAACCGTCATATAATATACTTCATTTTTATTGGTAAGAATAAAACTCCTGACTTTATAATCAAGAGATGGAGTGAGCAACCATTATACCACATCTCATGGTTAATACATCTTATTTACATTAATTATTGCTATTCATTTTTTAAACTATTTAAAGAAAAAAGAATTGAGCTTTTATTTAAATAAAAACAATAAAGTAGGTATGTAAAAGAATCGAACAAACACGAATGAGGCTATGTTCATGTTCGTTCGTTTAATTTTAACCGAACAAATGAACGAATACGAACAACTAAACGAACATATTTTTTGTTCGTGTTCGTTCGTTAAGAAATGTAATTTGTTCGTGTTCGTTCGTTAAATGATAAACAAACGCAAAAAAAACACAAAATGAACGCAAACAGACATCGAGTATTGTTTAATTTTTTTCTTAAAAAGTCCGAAGTCTCGTACATTGTGTATTATTTTATTTTTTATTTCATATTTTTAATAAATATTTTTAATTTTTTGAATACAATACTTTTATTAGGAAAATAATAAATATAAATAGATATATGTAAATAAATTTAAACAAACATAAATAAATAAATTATTAAATAATTCACAAACAATTCGCTTAACATCTATGCAATAAAGCGATAGAATTTAGGTACTAGTTGGTATTTTTAGCTAAAACAATCTGGCCTCGTGGGGGCCATATTATGGGGAACTTGCTAACTTCTTTTTTTTATTTTAGCCTGATGTTTTGAAAGGTTTTCAAATTTTTGAAAAAAATAATTCAGATCTTGAATTTTTTATCTATTTAAACTCTCAAAACTATAAATAAATAAACAAGCATGACTCTTTTAATAACATTGATCAGTATTTTAATGCTTTTTTTACTAATTTGTGCCAGATTTCTCCAGACAATGACGCCATGTGGCCTTTCAGGTTTTTTGGTAATAAAAATTAGAGGCTGAATTGATTTATTTCAAAAGTTTTGAGGGTCTCTAGATCTACTAATCCCTTTTTTGTTTTGTATTTTTATGTGTTTATTTTAGGTAAACTGCCAGCAAAGAATTTGACCATGACAGTTTGGTTTGACTGCACGACTCTGCTGCTTCGCTTTTCCGATCTTTGCATTGACTGCCTTTGCCCACTTCCAGATCTAACCAATCACACCCTGCCACATACATTGTGCGAGCCCTATCCTCCACACTCCCTTCTCTGTTTCTGTAATTTTAAATATTTAATAATCCATCAATTATATATATATATTGCTTATTGCATGCTGTAGTGCGTGTACAGCGAAATATAATTTTAGTATAGCATTGTCTATGGTTTTCTGTTTAGAT
This sequence comes from Hibiscus mutabilis, assembly GCA_019671005.1. Lineage (NCBI taxonomy): Eukaryota > Viridiplantae > Streptophyta > Magnoliopsida > Malvales > Malvaceae > Hibiscus > Hibiscus mutabilis. Next base: position 42,696,459 of record CM033731.1, read on the forward strand.
GTTGATATAGATTTCTGTTAGTATGTTTTACTATGTTATTGTATTTTTAAATATTTCTCATACACAATTTATTTATTTTAACAAAAATATCCCTTTTATACATATAATATTATAACTCATCACTTTAACTCTAAAATCTATAAATATCAAACTATATGCCAGATTTTTCTTTTCATCTTTCATATTTGGTTTACAATGTTGATAGCTATATTGCAAAACCAGGCCGTTAGCACTGACTGAGAATAAAACAAAAATAACAGATTTAAAACGTTGACCGTGTCGTGGTAAAACCACTGCCTTAGAAACAGATTCGTCCCGATTGGTGTAGTTGCTGCTATAGGCAGGTCGTCCTCCAAGGTTTGCACAGACTCTTCGAAATTTTATACACCCAAACTTCGAAGTGGAGATCGACGGTATTGCTCTTCTTGATCGAAAACTGAGTAAAGTTCAGAGAGAACTCTTAGGAATTGAAAAGCTTTAGAAAATGTTTTGCTTTTGGATGAATAAAATGAGCTGAGAAGGCTCTTATTTATAGTTGAAAATAGGGTTAAAATCGTAAAAGTATGTTTAAAATAAACTGATTAAAACTCTGTAATAATGCCATTTAAATCACGTTTTAAAAAACGCCTAAAAAACAACTGATGCTGTAAAAATCGAATCTGGACGTAAAACAGTCTAGGTTCAAACACGTTTTGAACACTGAAATTCTATTTAAAGGATGGCTGTAAAGACAGCTATAAAAACTTGCCAATAATTATATGTTAAAACGTGCACAAACACAACACAAGCTGAGCCGGACGACAGTGGCGTGCATGTGCGGGGGCCTAATCCATCATTCTTCAACAAAGGAGGCTTCCATAGTTCCTATATAAACCAAGCCAACTATGTTTTCTCACTCAATGCGGGATAAGCATTCTCCAACATACAATTTATGTTTAGAGTTTGTGATTAATTCTTCTAATAATTTTATCTGAGACATAGTCATGATGAAACTTTATAGTCATGGTCTGATTATTAAACCATCAGTTTAGAATTAAAACAGGTAAGTTGCCGCAATGATCATTTTCGTTTCATAAGTGTTTACTTTCACTTATTGAATTTGAAAAGCAATGGTTTGGTAACTTATGTTATCATTTTACAACGTTATGATCACTTATATTATCAAGGTTTTGGTCATTGTGATATTAAATGTCATTAGTTTGATGATGTGGCACATTAGCGAAAGGGGTTAGTTTTTATGTTAACCTTGAACTTTGGATAAAATATTAATTTGACCACTAAACTAGATAAAAGATCAATTTGGTCAGATTCAGGGGGTAAATTGATATATTATCTAAAGTTTGGTGGTCAAATTAATATTTTATCCAAAGATCAAGATTAACATAAAAATTAACCCATTTTATTGATGAGTGACATCATCAAACTAATGACATTTAACGTCATGTGACCAAAATGATATAAAACGATAGCGTAAGTGACCAAAATTTTATAAAATGCTAACATAAGTGATCAAAACATTATAAAATGGTAACATAAGTGACCAAAGTATCTTTTTAAATTCAGTGAGCAAAAGTGAACACGTATGAAACAAAAGTAACAATTGTGGCAGTGGCGGATCCAGAAATATTTTTAAGGGTGGGCACAAGTCAAAATATTTTTAAGGGTGGACACAAGTCATAAAAATTTCAAAATTTTAGGGGCACAAATCATAAAAATTTAAAAAATAAGGACGAATTCATAAAACTTAAAAAATTAAAGTAAAATATGTAAATTTTAAAAAGTTTAGTGCCCACCCAAACTTACACTTGCATCCGCCGCTGATTGCGGTAGGTTACTCATTAAAAATAGAGGTGTTAGAATCTAATTTGTTTAGTTTTAAAAGTAAAATGGACCTAAAAAGTATTTAAACTGAAAAGGTGGTAGGTCAATACTTAATTTGTCTAATTCCAAAATTAAGAGGTTTTTTGAAAAGTGATTGTACTCAGAAATGGGGGCTAGGATCTAATTCACCTTGTTTACAAAACTAAGAGGACCTAAAATGCAATTGAATCGGAAAAATTAGAAGAACAATACTTTTTTTGATAGAATTTGAAACTGACATTAAACAAAGAAAGAACATTATAGGAGTGAAACAACCGACCAAAGATAAGTCAGAGAAGAACAAACGATACACACGCTGGAGAAACAGAACCTGCACACGCGCCGGAGCAGAAACAACAAAAAAAAACACAAAAAATAGCCATCAACAAACATGCAGAGGCAAAGAAAATCAGGGGAAACAGGGAAAAGCCACTAGGACCAAACACCATCGACGGGGAAGAACAAAGACAATGCCAACAATCAAGCCTTCAACTGCACGGCCATTCTGGGGGTCACCGGAGGATAGGAGCGGTGAACAAGATGTAGTAAGGGTAGCCAACAGCACTTCGCGTCAGATTCAAAGGTCGTCAAAGCATGAGAGCCAGAGGGGAGGCAGTCCGAAAAACCACCGAACGGCCACTGACAGGAGCGAGGACCAAGCGGAGCCTCACCTGCAAGGAGGACAAAAAAGATAGAGAAGAAAGGAAACAAAAAAGCTCCAACGGAGCCACGAGTCACAAAAGCGCTGATGGTGGAGGCAACGCCGAACCTCCACGAAACCTGCGAGAAGAAACACCCCAACAAGCACCGGCACAATAAACTGTTCTGATGAACAGATCCCCTAAAAAATCTAGCACAACGGGTGTAGGAGTAAGCCCCAAAGGCTTAGCAAAACAACCACCACGGGAGTCAGGCGGTCCAACCAAAAGTCTCTGCTGCATGGCGGAGCTATTTGAAAAGATTAGGGTGCAATTGACCCACTTAAAAGTACCTATTATATGAAAATATTAGAATTGTATCAAAGTTTTTTTTAAAAAATATTAAAACTGATCCTACTTAATTTGTCGGTATAGGATCAACTATACTTATTGTAGTGGTATAGAAATTTTTCATACCCTACTCTGATTTCACTATCTGAAAATTATAGCTCCGCCACTGGCTTGCTGGTTATTGTGCCGGAGGGAAAGCATGTCAGGCCACTGGCGGTTAGTGATCCGACAGTCGAGCGGAGCAACAAGCTTTTGAGTTTTTAGGTTTGAGAAAAAAGTAAAGCTTTTGAGTTTTTTATTTAATCAAAAGGAAAGCAGAAAAACAATACTTAATTTATCTAGTTTCAAAACTAAAAGAGACCCAAATAACAACTAAACCCAAAATTTGTAGGGCCATAACCCCTCCCATGTTATACATAGCCCCGCTCTTGAATTTCACATTCAAAGTTCAAATTTAAATTATTTCTTAAAAGTGTTGCGTGACATGGATATTGTACATTATAACGTGCATGGTGTATTATAATTAGGGTTTGAATATTTGCCAGTGAGGGCATGGAGTTATGGATGGAACATAAGCATGATCAGCAGAGGCCACGTCTCCTCCTAAAATTTGAAAAGTTGTCAAAAATTTCTTAAGTTTTTAATTTTTTATTTGGGTCCTTATGATTTTTAAAAATTTATATTAAACTTTAAATTTTTAAATAAATTATCTCTCATTATTTTTAAAAGTTCTTATTAAATCTCTCAAAATTATTTAAAATTTTAGTTATATCCTCAAAAATTTTGAAAATTTTAGTTTAATACTCCGATTTTTTTTTTAAAAATAAATTACCCTCAAATTATTACTCTAAGTTCCGCTAATGAATGGGGTTTCAAAGAGTTAGTCGGTAGCGGGTGTTCAAAATTATATTTTAAATGAATATAATGGATTTAGGTTTACAGTGAATTATAATAGAAATGTATTGAAAGGGTTGAGTTGTTTCAAAACTTGATACAAGAGGTTGAAATTAATTATTAATTGCTTATTTACGGATGGACAGGTATTTTGTGTTGGATTCATATGATTTGTTGTTGTACAATGGATTCCGACGTGTGGTATTGGAATCTGATAGCGCTCAGGCGATTCGGAGCATTGAGGAGGTCACGCCCGCGTATAGGGGTAATGCACTTATGGTGATTAAAGAGATGCTACAGCGAGATTGGGAGGTCTCCATTCGGCATGTGAATCGAACATTTAATGGTGTTGCGGATCGGCTCGCGACCATGATGCGAGGTCAGCCTTTAGGGGAATTGGAGTTTTCTGTTCCACCGTCCCAAGTCCAGGAACTGCTCATGAATGATATGCAGGATGCACAAGTGCTAATTTAGTTTGCTTTAGTCCTATCTAGCAAAAAAAAAAAAATCCAACAAACATTTTGGATTCAAATATTAGTATTCAATTATTTGTGCCCTCAAGTTTCGACCTTCTTTGTGCTAAAATAATCGAGTGGGGTGAAATCAATAAAGGGGTTTAATTAAAAATGAATTTTAAATCTAAGTTTTTTCATAAACATAAGAACATTGGGGATTCACTAAACATATGCTACCAACATAGGGTGTCACATGACCCACGAAAGATAGTTTTTCTTTTCAGCAGTCATCGGCTTTTGTATCTATGTATATTTAGCTCAGTTTTTAAGTTTTAATATATGTGATAAGACAAACCCAACAAGTGGTCTCATTAAAAAAGAGGATGATGTTCATCCTAAGAGACCCGAGTTCAAACACTTTGTTTATAAGGTGTGTGTACATTGTCAAAGGGTTAAGAATATGTATGAACATATATTATTTTGTAATTTTAGTCAAAAAAATATATACTACCTTGTAATCACCTTTAGACTATTAAAAGAAAGTGTGATAAGATCTTGATTTAGCTCAATTTTTTAATTTTTAAAATTTAATATGATTGTTTTTTAATTAAGATCCACTAATTTTATTGAACGATGATATATCCAACATTATAATGCGAGTTTCCACCTAGAAAACAAAGCATCTAATTCGGACATATTCCTAAAACCATTGAAATAAGAAACTAGCGTCTCAAGATCACAACATGACCTAGGAAAAGGTAAATACCAACCCAAAGACTCAAAACAAAAGATAGATACAAATATCACCAAAGATTGATGATGAAATGTAAAACCATCAACAAACAACATAAAATGCATACTACAATATGACACATTGACACAACGGTCATTACAACAACTCAATCGCGAACAGGAAACGATGATTGTGAGTGCATATCCAAATCCAGGTTGAGGGTTCAAAACAGGGAGATCAACAAGATAACCAAAAGAGCATCATCTTGATCAGTCGTGGCGGCATCAAATCTAACCCTGATAAAAAAAATCAAAAGAAAGAGCGACCAAACGACCGGTAAAGAAAAAATGTGTTAAAAGACAAAAAATACCAAAAAGTAGAGTAAAGCGTACCACAAGAGTAAAGATATTTATTAAAAACTAAAAAAATTAAAAAAATAAACAATCAATGAGAAATAAAAAAAGCAAAAAAAATCAGCGTGATATTAAATATCGACGGTGCACGACGAAGCGTTGATGGTATCACTTCCTGTGAAGGTGTGATTCGTGATTGCATGGGGGCGTGGTTAGTAGAATTCAACAAGTTTATTGGCGAATGTTCTGTCGTGGAGGCAGAATTATAGGGTGCATATATTGGTCTCTTGTTTGCATGAGAGTTGGGCCATCGGCGTATCATCCTTGAGGTTGATAGTTTAGATGTTTGGCGCGTGTTGTGATTAGATTTTAGCCGAAAGGAAGGTCTCCCTACTAATGTTCGATTCTAATTCTGCCCCTGTCCCTAGTCAGAGCCGTCCCAGGGCGTAGGCAACAGCCCCAGGGCGGCAGGGCCAAAATCTAATTTTTTTTACCGTTAAACTATGCTTAAAATCATAAGCTGTAATCAGAGTGTAATTATGACTTCCTAGGGAATTAGAAATTAAAGTCGGCCCTCCCCCGCCAAATTGCTTCTTCACTTTAATTTTTTTAAGTTTAACTTTTTATTATTATTATATTATCAAATAAATTGAAAGAACCGTTAAAGATATGATGGCCCACCAATCATAGTTAAGGATAAAGTTGTTGATATTTAATTAGTCTACGTATTAGTGTATTATAGGCCATAATTAAGATTATAATAATATTTTAATTCTTTTTCAATTTTAAATTGAGAATAAAAATTTCATATACACCTATAAATAATATTTACATTGTTATTGTTCTTCACATCTCAATTTCTCATCACTTTCCCTCTTTCTTATGTTATTTTCTCATAATTTATTTTAAACTTTTTTTATAATTTTTGATTCGATACTCCAAGAAGGCAAGAACTCATTTATTCAAGGAGATTACGGTTTATGAGTTTTACTGTTGATAAGCTATAACCAAGTTTGAGGCAAAGCTTCAACGACAAAGACTCAAGTGCTATCATTATATACTTTTTCTTTATAGTTTTTATAGTATAATCTTGTCCCGAAAACATGCTTCAGGTAGTGAAAAAAGGAAAAAAGGAAACGAACACAAGAATTAGTAGAATCACAAAAAGGAGCTTTAGATAATTTTTTTCCAAAACGAGTAGAAGAACCTTTAGACGGTGATGTGTTGGGCATAAATGAAGATAATATTGAGCATTCTAATGAAAATTTGAGTGGTGATGATTGCCTCAATGTGATAATGCTAATTTGAGTAATAATGATACTACTAGTTTGAATAATGAGCATAATAATGTACTTGATGAGTCAAATGTTGATGTTGATGAACATATAGTTTCTCCTTTCGATATCTATGATCCTAGAAATTGGGGTGTTCTTGATACTAAAGGTAGAGACATTTTGATTGAAAAAGGGCCCGTTAGATATTTGAATCTCACATTTTCTAAGGATAGAGTTTCTAGACATTTTTCGTACTCATATTATTCTAGAAAATTGAGCAATGGAGAAACTTTTGATAGAAAATGGTTAGTTTACTCTAGACATGTGAATAAAATATATTGTTTTTGTTGTAAATTGTTCACTTCTCAAAATAACAAAAGTCTTTTAGAAAATGATGGAATGGATGATTGCAAACATTTGAGTGAGAGGCTTAAACAACATGAAAATAGTGTTGAGCATATGACTAATATGAATACTTAGAATGAAGCAAGAATAAGAGTAGAAAAGAATAAAGGCATTGATAAAGATTTGCAAGAAGGAATTTCAAAAGAAAAGGAACATTGGAGACAAGTTTTTAATAAGAATTGCATCCGTTGTAAAATGTCTTGCCAGAAATAATTTAGCTTTTTGTGGATTTAGAGGAAAACTTTACGAGGATAGTAATGGTAATTTTTTAGGTTTAATTGAAATGATACCTGAATTTGATTTAATAAGTTGTTTTCTCTTTTAGCACATGGTGTTAGAACTTCCATAATAAAGATCATTAAAGAGGCAAACTATTTTTCTATTATCCTTGATGGTACCCTAGTTGTGAGCCATCAAGAACAAATGAGTTTAATAGTATGGTGTGTTAATGTGTCAAGTAATGAAATAAAAATAGATGAGTTTTTTTAGAGTTCTTAAATGTAAATGACACTTCTGGATTGGGCCTTTTAATGAATTATTATGTGTATGCAAGTCACTTGATTTAGATATTAATGATATTAGGGGTCAAGGTTATGACGATGGTTTAAATATGAAAGGAAAACACCAAGGGGTTCAAAAGAGGTTATTTGAAATAAATCCAAGGGCTTTATATATGCCATGTGCTTGCCATAGTCTTAATCTCACTATATCGAATATGGCACATTCTTGTGTGAAAGATATTTCTTTTTTTGGAATTGTGCAACGTATATACACATTATTTGCAAGTTCTACAAAAAAACGGAAGATTTTAGTTGATAATGTTAAAGGTTTTACAGTGAAATCTTTGTGTAATACTCGATGGGAAAGTTGAATTAGAAGTGTTAAAGCTATTAGATTTCAAGCACCTCAAATAAAATTAGCTTTGTTGGCATTGTATAATTCTAGCGGTGAAGATGCTAAGACAAGAAGTGAAGCGGAAAGTCTAGCTAATTCTCTTGTAAGTTTTGAGTTCTTACTTGGCTTGGTGATTTGGTATGAGATTTTATTTACTATTAACAAGGTGAGTACACTACAGCAAACTTGGTATATAGCGGTACTTTTAGCGGCGTTTGTTAGAAAAACGCCACTAAAGACTCATATATAGTGGCATTTTGTTGGTAGAAACGCCACAATACTCGTACTTTAGTGGCATTTTTTATGTCAACGCCGCAATTGGTGAGTCTTTGGTGCGTTTATGATATCAAACACCGCAATAGCTCTCGTTTAGTGGCGTTTGAATTTTAAAACGCCGCACACAAAGGGTCTGCTTGTTTTAGGTATTTGGTTTTCCAGAATTCACTTTCTCCTAAAAATTTTAAATCAGACCTACTCTCATCTCACCATCGTCACTCCCCATCTTTTCATCGATTGTCCCTGCCTCTCAACGATTCTCTCCCTCTGACCGACACTCTTCGTTTCTATCACCGTCACTCGCACATCTTCACCACAGGTAAGCTTCGCCTCTTTTAATTTTTTTCTTCTTTGGAGAAATGGAATTTTTGTTCTTTCTCATATCTAGATTTATCGTTGATATTTTTCACTTTTTTAGTTTTATTATAGTTTTCACTATAATTTTCTATTCCATGATTCTGCAGTTGTTGTGTTGTTTTTCCTGGTTTTGCAGTGTCCGTGACCCTCCGATTTGGGTGCTATGGGGATCGCCGTATGGTGCTTGGACCGAACTCTTCTGTATTGATGAAGGCCAGTCCTATTTTTGTACAACAGGTTAAAGTACGAGATGAAAATGGTGAAGGGGCTCTTGTTTATGGGTTTTCAGAGAAGCCTGAGCTTAACAAGGAAGTAAACTGGAGCTCTTCAAGTTATTTGGTTGTCGGATCATATAACTCGAAGGTATATATATATAATATAACATTAAACATCTGGTTTAAGTTTTCATGAGGTTGAAGACTGTAATAAGATTGGAATTTGTGTTTCAGGGATACTCTTTGTGGTTAAACAAGGGTTCTAATATCTGCATGCAATGGGCCACTCAAACCAGTGGATTAGACAAAACTGAAATCGTTTTGGTTAAAGGTAAACCATCTTAATCTCAGCTTCTATAAGTTTAGTTTCGACGGTACAATACACAACAGACGGCAGGAACATAATTACGATTGGAACTTACAGAATTAGTCAGTATTTTTGCAGGAGCAAGGAAACAAGACGCATGCTGGCCACATTAATTTTTTATTGTCATTGCCTTTTTCTTGAATGAACCAGTAATTGGTAAACAAGCAGAGTACACCATTGATGCAGATGACAAGTACTATGTAGGTGTGATTTACTCGAGCCCTAAAAGCTTAATGATGACATTTAATTTAAGTGTTATATCCATGGTTTATGATGTAACAAAAGCCAGAAACATGTGTTCAACACTAAACGGATCGTGCCGGCTCGATCTTCAGTTTCCTGACATGCATTATGTTGTAGTTTCAACACCTGATAATGTAAGGACTCAACCCTTTGGTATTCAGTTTAACTTTTTTCGAATTACAACATGAATTTCCCCTGAAATTTAACTTTTCAGACTGATATTGATGGACTGTACATTGAGATGTCTTTCATTGCTCGATTCGCCCCGTACATTGTTGTTTTAGGTACCGTATACATATGAAAGTAAAGACCTGAGATTTGAGAATTAAGTTTTAAACTGCTATGGTGAGCTAATTTTGAGCCATGAACTTTTTCTCTCATGTTGTACTGTTGACTTGAAGAAAAAGTAGCATTTTACTGTTCTATATTCTCCACAGGAGCATTTGGGCAGGGATGATTTTACGTTTATTTTCTCCCTAAAGGTGTGTTTCAAATTTTTTGTAAGCTGTGTAAATGTTGTTGTAACCTTGAAATATTTCCATTGATTCATTTTGTCAATTGGATCCCTTCATTGTACCTTGACCTACAAGGGATGATATGGTATTAAATGGTGTTCATTTCTATTATTTAGGACAGTAAGTTGCACCATGTTAATATCACATTGAAGTCGAATGGATGAGGGTGTTTTGTGGTAAAATAAGTAGGAGTCAGGATACAACGAGAGATTACATATATGGCCTTATATTTTATTTGCATGTTCTATTAACTTTTACTGTAATGTCGAACGGATGAGGGTGTTTTGTTTTAGTTTATTTTTCTTGAAAATTATTACTTTGGGTCTATAAGTATTTATTTGCTATTTTTTTCTCATTGTGGCTAGTTTGTAAGGTGTGTGCTATTAAGGCCCTAGGTTTCGGAGAAAATAGAAAAGCTGGTTTGCAGGACCTTGCTGCTCTCACAGGAGGCCAAGTAAATTTTGGTGTGGATTTGTGGCTGATTTTTATGGCTTCAAGTGTAGGTCACAGTATCAAAGGATGACACAATCATCCTTGATGGAGCTGGGGACAAGGCTTCTATTGAAGAAAGATGTGAACAAGTTAATTTAATTGCTGATTTCTCATGTCTTTTACAATTATCAGGCGTTTTGTTAGTAATGTTAAGTCGGCGGCTTATGATAATGCTACAGATAAGATCTGCTATGGAACTGTGTAATGCTCCTCGGTTTATAATCCTCTTTCTAGTTTATACTTTATAAGATAGGACCCAGATTAAAATTTTAAGATTTAAGAACTGAATATATATTTGAGTTTTTTTTTTTTTGTAAGCATGGTGTTATTAGCGGCGTTTGTAAAGATAAACGCCCCTAAAAAATAGGTTTTTTGCGGTGTTTTTTATAAACACCACTATAGATCTTGACCTTTTGAGACGTTTTTTGCTCAAATGCCGCGAACTGTTGCGGCGTTGGTTTCAGCGGCACTTCTTGCTGGGTTTTTCTAAGTGCCGGGAAAGTTTTTAGCGGCGCTAAAAAATGTCGCTATAGGACTAAAAAATGCCGCTAAAGATCTGTTTTGCTGGTAAGAAATTGCAATCTAAATCTATGTGCATTAGAGCTACAATTAATGAAGTGAAAAGTGTAACGTTATTCTTTGAGAAATATAGAAGTGAAGGGTTCGAGTCTTGCATAGATATTGCCAAAAGTTTTGCATTTGACAACACTTCCAATAAAACGTCATGTGTTTAGAAGAAGACAATTTGACGAGAATGATGAATCTTTTAGAGTTAATTATTTTCTTGTGGTTGTTGATTTGGCTATAACTTCTTTGAAAAATAGATTTGAACAATTAGAGTTATTTGACAATATTTTTGGATTTTTATTTGATTCCAAAAGGTTAAAATCTTTAGATAACAATGAATTAAAAAAATCTTCCACAAACTTTAGGATTGCTTTTTCTCATAATGATTTGTCTGATATTGATGCAGATGATCTTTTTTCAGAATTGAAAGTGTTGCAATTGACTTTTCCAAATGAGTTAATGTCGGCATTGGAAATTCTCAAGTTTCTCAAGATTGCAATATTTATGTTTTGCCCTCAACCTTAAAAATTGGCAATTTTTAACATGTGTTCAAGAAATGGATTATTTATGAATTGATGCAGATGATCGTCAATTTGCCCCCAACTTTCAAACATTTATGAGTTAAAGTGTTAAGATCGTATTCATGTAAACACTATTATTAGTGATTTTGCATTTAGAAATGCTCGTAGAAGTTGTTTTGTGTAAGTTATTTGGTGTTTAATAAAATTTCTTGATGTTTTTCATTGGATAATTATTAAGCGTAATAAAAAACATAATTTAAAAACAAATTAATTTATTTTTTATACTCTTCGAATTTAATTTTTTTAAATACTTGTTATTAGGGGGCCAATTTTTAGATTTGCCCTAAGGCCACTAAAATCTCATAAACGGCTTTGTCCCTACCCTAACACCTAAACCATAAACTCTAAACTCTAAATTTTAACCCTAAACCTTAAATTCTACTCATTACAGCTTAAATCCCTAAACCTTAAACCACAACCTAAATCTCTAGGCCCTAAAATTAAAAGGCTTGTATAAACTAAAGTTTACACAAGTTTGTGTATCAAAGTATTTTTTTCGTTATTTATTAATTCATAATCTTCTCATGAAGAATTATTATTACTTTTTATCGCGAAAAAAATGTTTATCCAAAACGAAGATATAAAGACGAAACTATCCCATAAAATTATGGGTATTGCCCGCTTACATCCTTGGAATTAGAAGTCTTATCAAACGTGTTTTTAAATTATTAGATTAATTGATTTTAATATTACTATTAAAATATTTAAATCAAAGATAATTCACTTATTTTTTCTTAAAAATCTACCAATTATCTACTGATAATCTCAACTATATTTTTTTATCCAACTATGCAAAAAATGTGGACAACTTAAGAGTTTTACATTGTGTCTTGGGACGGAGCCATGATTTAAGGTTGAGGGCAAAACATAAATGTTTGAAAGTTGGGGGCAAATTCATAAATAATCCATTTTTAAAAAATTGTTTATATGAGAACAAAGGTAAAAAAATTGGAATTGCCCCTACCCCCATATAGCCCGTTCCTGTTTGCGTCATCGGATCTTAACACACGCATATATTATTAGGATCAACTTACACTATGTAAAACTCACTTACTTTTACAATTTTTTGAACCGGTGGATGAGAATAAATGGATGAATGAAATTAATAGTAAGAAATGTGAATATTATCAAAGAAAAAAGATAAGAAAATAATCTTAAAATATAAAAGATTATTTTCCTATCTTTTTTCTTTGATAATAGTCACATTTGCACCTCCCCAAACTGTGACTCACACATTGAATTGGCCCCTTTAAATGTTTCAATTTCATTTTCAAACTATGGCTCTTATTCTAAATTAGTCCCTAAACTTTTAAGCCTTCTAATTTCATCCCAAAATTATAACACTCATTCTAGATTGGTCCTCAAACTTTAGAGCATTCCAATTTCATTATCAAATTATCAATATATGAAACATTACTTATCATCCATGCCGCGTCATATTATTATATAATACACATCAATGTTTACACGACGTTTAATTTTTTAACGATTTTATTAACATTGGACATGATTAGGATATACCAATAGTTTAGGGATGAAATAGAATGTTAAAAAGTTTGGGGACGAATTTATAATGAGGGTTGTAGTTTGAGGATGAAATCGAAACGCTCAAAATTTTGGGGACCAACTTAAAATGAGAGTTGTTGGAAATAAAACTGCAAAATGAAATTGTTAGAACTAGTTGGATGAAATGAAGCAAATTGAAAGAAATGAACCATTTGTTGTGTCGTGGTATGACCACTGTCTTAGAAGCAAATTCGCCCCGATTGGTGTAATCGCTGCACTGGACGATGCGCCCTGAGGTTAACACAACGCCTTTAAAATTTGTACACCCGAATCTTGAAGTTGGACAGCGTGATATTGCACCTCTCTTTTCGATATCAGGAAACACATGAGAGTATTTTTGAGATACACTAAAAGTGAATCACAAGCCTTCTATTTATAGGCTGAAAACTGTGGGTAAAATCGACAAATCACTCATATCAATAATGACAAGCAAATTAATTTGTTTGTAACTGTCATTTTAAGTATGATTTAAATCACGTAACTGCCATATTAATATGAATTAAAATGGGTGATTAAACCATGTAACTGCCATCTTAAATCTGCAGTAAATGAGTGATAACCTTCCAAATTTTCTCTACCAGCATTTCTAACATTCCTCCACAAATGCGCATATAAAATGAATTTTGAGGAGAAAGTTCATGAGAAGAGCAATAGAGAAATTAACCGTTTAAGTACTAGTGAACGTATCTGGAAATAATACGTAGGGACGATGAGTGATCCTTCTCTTTGACAAGTGCACAAATCTTGAACTTGTAAAGATATAGGTAAACTCACGACACACAACTAACTCATGCATCCACTAAGTCTACGATAAATCAACAAATATATTTATACATATATGTATATATATATATATAGCTACACCTCAGGATTCTGATAAGTGTACTAGAAAGACAACCCAATGTCTTTCATAGAAGCTGGCAAATCCTTCTCACTTATATAGGTAATTTCATAAGGTCTATCTCAACATAAACCACCCGAATTAGGGCTATGAAATAATTAAGAGTTTTTTTTCTTCTATAAACTTAACCTCACAATAAAATAGGTGAATTCTTCAAGTTCATTTTAAATGAACCACCCAAACTCTAGGATAATAATTCATTAAGAATAAAAACTAAACCTCTTTTATCGGTGAATACAATATGTTCTTCTCAAATAGGATCACCCAAACTCTTGGGATTGAATTCATTAAGAGTATAGAACTCATCATTCTTAACGGTAAATTCATATAGTCCTTCTCTATAGGACCACCAAAAAACTAGGTTGTGAACTTATTAAGAGTAGATATTCATCCAAAATTGATAAATTCATCAAGTCTTTCTCACTAAGACCACCCAAAGCTTGGGCTATGAATTTATTAAGAGCGACAAAGCTCATCCTGTGCATATACATTATTCGTCATAGGGATAGGTAAGTAGAAATGTACACTATGAGTCTTTCCATGGTTTCGTTTGACCACATTGAACTTAGATAACTAAGTGGGTATCCACCATGAATTCCTCAACCAATGGGCTTTAGACCCATCCCCATTGATGAATCTAGAACCAACTGCCAACTTTAACCTTTGGTAAGTGGATCAACTAGGTTCCTCTCTAACTTTAATCATCATTTTAAGACACCCCACATTTCTAACATTTTTAAGATAGAAATAAATCTATATGTATCTTGGATAACGTGTAAACAAATACTCAATCATACTAGAGTAAAGTGTGCTATGAGTTTTAACCATAAAATATGGTTTAACAAACTCAAATCTTGTTTACACATAAATATATTTTCAAAGTTTTGAGAAGTTATTAATCATTAAGATTAGTATGCGTAATCTCAAACGATTATGAAGCTCCTTATATCTCATAAGTAGTCATTCATGACTTCTTCCCATTCAAAAGGAATTCCAATTTTCCTAATTCTTCATAAGATATGTTTCGAAATATTATACAAATATTTATGAGGAGTTTTTAACTTTCCTAACAACATGAAAATTATCTCAAGTTTATTACAAGAGATTTCAACACAACTCCTGAGATAGACCATCTATTTTCTTTCCTCTAATTAGGAAAAGAACTCAAAGAGATTTAATAGCTACAAGTATATTTTAGTAGCACTAATGTCTATCATATTTTCATTCATATTAGTCAAAATTATTGACTTAGAGAGACCATAAAAGATTTCCATCTACTATGACCAAATGAATTTATCTTAATAAGATTTGTCAAATATTACTCTTAACTTCTGCATTAAGGTAAAGAGTACCATAGTATTTTTACACATTGGAATAGTGAGCATAGTAATAAATTATCTAGGAAAGAGAGGTGGTGCACTAGGCACACTTAAATACCTAGTCTTTCACAAAACCAATCATAGACATGCACATTATGTATTATCACAATACTTTCCAATAATCCTGTTAGGAATTTTTCACAGATCGTGGGAATTAAAATCAACTCCTTGATAAGGATATTTAATTGGAGAACTTTTAATCCAACGATATTTGCTCATACTCATTCGTAGAGCTTACCTTATCATTGCTGGTTACCCATAATAGAATTTATGCTAACAAATCCATGAGTTAATTTCCTTCTTAGCATCTCACTCTATTCATATCTAAAAGCTATTAAATCTCTCTTATCGAGTATTAAAAAATATTCATGCGCAAAATATATGTAACCCACTTTCATAGGTTGCATTTGCATTTCTTATCCTAAGATATTTTTTTGACTAATTTGGATAGGGTACTGCCAAAGTCAATATGAGGACATCCCTCTCAATCCAATTTTTTTTCATTCCCAATATCGAGATTCAAAAACCATCATAAAAGAAACTCATCATAGATTGTCAAAGCCATGAAAAATTGTTTGACTTTATTCAAACGTTGTAGTTTCCAGCTGATTATTCAATCATTCTCTTATCGATTTTCAAAACCTACATATTTGAATAAATATGATATTTATTCGTGGGTTTTTTCCTTTTCCTTCCATCAAATTTTTGCTAGACGTTAAAAAATCGTAACCGCCACAAGGAATTAAAAATTCCATTAATACCATTAAAAGAGATTATTAGCACCCATAAATGTAATTTAATTATCCGTCTCAAATGGTTTGAAAGCTATAACCCACAAAATATTTATTGGCCAAAAACAAGACACAATAATCTGATCGAAAGGATCAGATCATAATCCACCCAGTGTAATATCCCAAGACCCGGCCAAGTCGAGATTCGGTTCTTGGTAATCAGAAAATTTGTTTCTGAACGGGTAAGAAAGATATTAAAATGTGAATAATGGATTTAAATTGATTAATTATTGGATCATTATTAAGTAATGAGACTAAATTGTAAAGATTGGCAATATATAGTTATTGGTTAAAATTTAGAAACGAAACATAAAATGATATAGATTTAAGTTATGGCTAAAAGCAAGGACTAAGGATGTAATTAAACCACCTAGTGACTAAATTGAAAAGAAAGAAAATATGATTATTGAGGTCTTGTATGCATTGATTAGTAAAGAGGACATAAGGTCTATGTAAACAAGTTATAAAATGACCATCTTGATGATATGATGTTAGATATAGGTTGCATGATAAGGAGTAAGTCTAAAATGATGTATTTTGTGTATATGTATAGCTCACCATGTTGAAAAGGTTAAAATACGAAATATGGCACGTTGGTGTTTTGGCAAAATTGGTAAAATGGCCTAAAACGCTCTAACAAGTGAAAACATAGTGAATGGATTCGTATTGGCATAAAAATTGACATGCATATAGATTTGATATTTATAAGTTGGCTGGTAAAATTTGGTAATAATTGGACAAGGTCAAGACCCCTAAAATGAGTAAAAACCAGAAAAAATCTGTCATTACATGTAACGCCCCGATTTTGGGCCTAGATGTTAATTAGTTCAGATAGACAGTTTGGGGAATCAGATTAGAGTATTCAAGTCAGTTTTGGGATTAATTCACAACAAATATTTTTAAAGGAGTTAAAAATATGGAAAAATGTTTTAAAATCTTTATTTAATATATATTAGTATATGGTGAAATCAATTTTGGAAATTGAGTTTTGGAAGTAAGACATTTTGTGGTTGTGACCAAAATGTAAAGTTTGTAAAATCTATTTCTTTAGTGACTAAAATGTAAAGGGTCAAAACATTGAATCTTTAAGGAGCTATTTACCCAAATTCTAATATCAGACTTTCTCCCTTAAATTGGCTATTTTAAATGATTTTAAAATGCTATAAATAGGCTTAGAGAATTAATTGGATAATTAGAGCTTCAAACAAATTTGACGTAACTAACTTTTATCCAAAAGATTTTCTCTCCAATTCTCTCCAGCCAAACACTCTTTCCTTCTTTAAAATCTTCAGGTAATATCTTATTTTAATTAATCTTTTGATTTTAAGTGGTTTTATAATGATTTTGATGTCAAATCTTATTGTTTTCTCATTGTTTTCTTGTGCAAATCCATCCAATTAAGGGGAAAGCCATCAATTAGAGGTGAGGTTCATCCTTCTCCTCTAATACAAGGTTCTTTACTGAAATTCTCAAGTTATTGGTCCTTGACACGTGGTTTCTAATGTGTTTTTATAGTTATAATAGAATTAATTAGTTTAATTGAGGTTTAATTGTGGAAATTGATAAGATTTCGAATTTGATCTTGTTGTGTTCTTGATAGTATTGGAACGTTATTTCGATGTTTTATAATGCTAATAAGTGGGTTTTGGCAATGGAATCCCGAAACTATATGAATATCTAATTTTCTAGGTTGTTAGTTATGAGTTTTTGAGGAGTTGTGGGTGTTTATTGGTTGCTGGAGGCTTAATGATGATGTTAATCTTTTTGGATGGTAATTAATGTTAATTGATAGATGACATCCATAGGTTATGTCTGGGTAAAGTTCGTGAGTCATTTGATGATGTTCTCGGTCCGTGTGGAGGGGTAATTACTCGAGTGATTGGTGAAGATTGTTGCAATTTGATGTTGCTGGGTTGTGAATGCATTTTGATGTGTTAGAACCTCTATTTTGTGATGGTTAAAATAGGGGAGGTTGGTTCTCAAGCTTGAACGGACGTTTTGAAAGCTTTGGAGGCGTGTTTATTGTATCGGCAAGCGAGGTTTTGCATGTTGGTGAGTGAAAACATGTTTTAAAGCTTTGCAAAGGTTTGAAAGTTGTGTTTGGGAGTCTAGATCAAGCTTGAAACGCTGGTCTAAGCTCTAAAGTAAGTAAAGGATGAATTCTCTCTCAAACTCGGTTTGGCAATTGGTTATTATGTACTTGTTTTAATGGTTTACTTACTCACTGTATATGCATGTTTTGAGCATGGTTTAATGTTGGAAATTGATTACATAATGATGTTAATGCATTTGGAAGTAATGCACGTTTTGTTAATGTTAATGAACATTGGTTAATGCAAGGTTTATTGCATTGGTTAAATGATTTTGATGATGCATATGAAAATAGTGAGTTGTTGTTAATAAAATGAATTATATTGGCAAGTGATGGTATGAAAAGGTTTTGAAAATGTATCGGATATAGTTGGCCGGCCATAGGATTGATAATGCACTATAAAAAGCCGCATTGAATGTTGAGGGGTTTAGATCCGGAGTACCAAAAACTCCATGCAAGTACCCTAACGGTTGAGGGGTTTTAATCTTTGTACCGAATACTCCCGTTAGTGTGCTATACATCTAACTGATGAGTGGTGATGAGGGGTTTATGTGTACCGAAAACTCCACTACGGGTATTGTAATCACTCATTTTTATCTGATTTATAAATATTGTGCTAATATATAATTAATATTATTGTTGCATGAGTGTTAGTAAGATAAAAATGTATAGGTGTGATATCTGTGAGTGCATATATATGTACGTATTAGTAATCATTTATATGTATGCTCGTATGTTACTGTTTGAATATTTGATTAATTTGCATGTATGCTGTGTGTATATATAAAGTATAAATCTGCATGAGTTGGTGTGTGAGTATATATATATTGGTATACGTGTGTGTCCGTATGTATACGTATGCATGCTTGTATGTCATTAAATGTTAGTGTTTTGCATGTACACGTATTGTATGTACGTGTGTGTGTGTTTGTATTATTATTAATATTATCATTATTAATGGACTAACTTAAAATGAAACCCATAAATTATAAACCTAAAAAAATAAATAATAATAATTAAGGTCCAGTCTTTATACAAATATAAGACCCAAGTACAAAATTAAGTTACAGGCCCAACCGGCCAAATCCAAATCCTATATCCGAAGGCCCTAAATTGTCTAACCCTAGTGTTTTCCCCTTGTGCAGCCAACCAGGAGCCGTTGGATCAAAATGTTGATCCAACGACCATGATCAAAGGGGGAAGCTATCCAGCTGGCCGCGTGTATTACACGCCCGAACCGTTCGGCTGCCACGTGCTTGTTCGATCTACGCGCAGACTCTTCGATCTCCCACACGTGCGTGAATCCCATGCGCCAGAACTCCTCGGCTGCTGAGCTCCACGTGTCACGATCTGGAGCCGTTCTACCCATTCGAGGTTTCATCTAGACCGTGTATTCTTCAAGCTATCTCAACTGTTGGATCGAATCTGATCCAACGGTCGAGAATGCCTCTGGCCGAAGACATCTCCCCCACACCGCCACCATGCTTCCACCATGCTGGCCTCCAACCACCGCGTTCAGGATTGCCAGATACATAAAAAATCACCAAAAAAAGAGGCCATGTCAGTATCATTTCAGATCTAAAAAAGATGTATTTTACAGTACTTGCTACCAAACCAAAAAAGAGGGATATATGTATGAAACAATTAATTTGTAAGCCAGTCCAGTGATAACCAGTTACGGAGAAAATAAAAAAAGAAGCACAAAGTTTCAGTGGCAACTCCTCTTTCTTTTCCTTACTCCATGGCATGCATGTAAAAAATAATAAGAAGCGATAAAGAAAGGGAGAGGGGTGGAGAGGATCTTTACCCTAGTTGTCTGTGGGTCTCCCCTCGCCAGTAATAAGCCGCATCAGTTTCTCAAAAACTGAACAAGGTAAACTGGAAAGGGGGAGAGATCCCTTTCGGTCTCGTTTTAAAAAAAATGGTTTTCATCCTCGTATTTTCTTAGATATAGAAAAAAGGGGAGTCTTTTCTGGGAATCTAAGTTGTGTTTTGAGTTGAAGCGAAGGTTGTTTTTTGTGGTTTTTTATGCGGCCGACGGCGGAAAGGACGACGGAGAGTCACCGGTTTCTGGGTTCGTCAAGAGTTCGATGTTGGTTGTCTAAGAGAAAAATGAGAGAGCGGGGAAACGTTATATTATGGTAAAAAAAATGAGAAAAGGGGAGAGGGGAGGCCAGTTAAGGAAATTTATAAATAAACCTCTAATTAAAAAAGGTCTAATTACATCATAAGTCATCCCACATTTTGGGTATTTTCGAAACGGTCTCGCCCCTTGGGTAAATTACGAACCTAATCCCCTTTATATTTCCAAGTTTTTTAATTCCGTCCTAAAATCTATTCGAAATCCATTTTCAAATGGGTAAATTACGCCCCAAGGATCTCCGCGTTTTTGAACTTTACATTTCGAGCTTGCCCCTTGGTCCAACTACAGATTTTGTCCTTTTAGGTTCTGTTTAATTTGCAATTTCGTCCCTAAATCGCACTTTATTACCTTTTAATTTCTGTTTCTTATTTTCGTTTCTTTTCATTTCAGTCTTGTTCCATATTTAAATATTCATGTTTATTTATTATGATCGTATATGTTGATGTATCCCTTTTGCATTCTCACATGTCTCTCGTACATGCTTTGTATTCTCATGTTTATATGTATATATGTGTTCAGTTTATGGTGATTATGTATTTTTATACGTTTGTTCAGTCATTCGTATCATACATGTTCTATTGATATTTTAGTTGACTCGTACACGACATGTTTTGTATTTTAGCATGTATTGTATGTTCTCTTTGCTTTTAGGTTGCGCGTTAGTATGTTTTCTTTGTCATATATAATACCATGTTTCTATTTTTCGTATGTAGATTATGTCGCAAACTATGTGCTAGGTATTAGTTTCCCTATTAGTACGTTGTTCTGAGTTGTGAAAATTGAAATTATAATATATTTATGTTTTACATATGTTACAATGTGTTTTATTTTTAAATACGTATGTATTCTTGAAATATGTGTTTGTTCCCACATGTTTTATTAATGCTTTGTTATTGTGATGTGTTATGTTCGTGTTGTTTTTCATATTTATTTACTTTTGTGTCGCCCATTTTTTATTATTATTTACTTTGTCCTTTACTATGTCAATGCGAATGTATACTTCCAAGTTATTTCCTTAAGGTTGCATAATGGAATATAAATTGTCAATGCGGTGCCCTTTTATACGAGCGTAAACGGGGCCAGTATCAGGCGTAGTGATAGTGGTTGGGCGTTTACTCTCGGATAACGGGGCCTTTAAAATCTAGTCGCACTTATAACCGAATCTTAACTTAATCGTCACTTTAATCCGGAAAGTTTAATATTAATAAAGCGGTAATTATTAAAGTACCAATTTTGGGCGGTGTAGGGGTGCTAATCCTTCCCCATCCGTAACCGACTCTCGAACCCAATAGTTTTCAAATCTCTGGTTTTATGGTGTCCAGCCTACCTAAGTGGCCGGTGGCGACTCCAATTTCTAATATAACGCGTTTTTTCAAAACCCCCACGGATAAATATTTTTATATCCGAAAGACAACCAACAGTTCGAAAACTCGATATTTTTTAGCGAAACAACCATCGCTACAGATGGCGACTCCGCTGGGGACATTTTTTGTTTTTAACAAAATGAAGAGAGTCAAGCTTTTTCAAATAATTATCGCTTTAATAATATTAGAAGTTTCGGATTAAAGTGACTATTAAATTAATATTAGAAGTTTTTAACAAAATTGCGCTTTTATTTTAACGCATTTAAAATTTGGCATATAAACCCGTTTTTAAGTGGGGGAAAACGCTAATGCTTTCGTGGAGATATCGTTCTCCCGTGTAGGCCTAGCAAGTACCTTCGGGGCTCGAGTACCTTATGCTTTCATAAGGATATCGTTCCTTCGTGCAGGCATAAGCGAATGGGTCCCCCTGAATTGAACCCAGTTGAAATGAGCCTATAATGGGTGATGATCGGGGGCCTTGCTACTCTTAGTAGGGGACATCAAGGACAATTCAGGTACCTCCTAGCACCAACACTGCATATAGAGAACATAAAAACCCACCCTATTAGAGCCATGCGAATAACCTTAGGTGTTTTATATGGGTAAATAGGGTTGTTTTGTCTGTTTACCTTATTTAATTCGTCTTTTTATTTATGTATTTATTAATTCTATCCGGTACTGACTTGTCTTCTTTTGCTATTTTTTTCATGCATTATTACATTTGAATTACATAAAGGTACTGGATCAAGTGGTTTGCCCGATCAGAAAGTCTTCACCATGGAAAAAAGGTGTCTTAGAAAAGAGGAGCTTAACTTGTCAGTTAGACATTGGTCAGAGGTCAACCAGAAGGCCCAAAGGGACAGTTTACCAAGTGAGCGCGTAATAGCAGGGTACACCTATGTAAGTCTTCAACAGAACAACTTAGGGGATCTTCAAAGTATCTGGGAAGGATGGGACCAGAGATTACAAGATAGGTTCTGTGATAGTTATGGCGACATTGCACAGTTGATATACATTCGGGTCAACCAGCCCCTACTCCGAGCCATTTTCAGTTCTGGAATCCTGCCTTTTGCTGCTTCACCTTCAATGGACAGGACATGATGCCCACAGTAGAAGAATATACCGCTTTACTTAATCAGAAAAACATTCAGGAAGATTGGATTTACGCAAAACCTCTGAGGAATCAGAATTACACTTCAAAGCTCAAAACCTTTACCGGAATGAGTGACGATTGGGTTAATGGCTTGATCCGACTTTGAGGAGATAGTACAATATTTGCATGGGAGAACATTCGAGACATCCTACCTGCACATTCGGATGAGGAGAAAAGGATAGACATGCTTGCCTTGGAAACATTGATGTAGCCATTCTAGATCTGTTTGAGCGTGTAAAACGGCGAGCAAACCCAGTACCAGCAATTTTGGCCGAGACCTTTATTTCTTTAAATGCCAGTCGAAAGCACGAAGAAGGACGTTTTCGAGGATGTACACAACTGTTATAGGTATGGATTCAGAGCCACATGTGGAAGACGCCGACGAGGGTCCTACTGGGGATATCCTTCCAAGGTTTTTCGCCTTTACGGGAATACTTAGCAAAAGAGTGGCGAGAGGACTTGAAAACAAGAAAATTGGCTAGTTTCTTCAGGGACATTCAAGATGAAGACATAGTATGGAGGGTCCCGTGGCTCGGTAGAGTTAATTACTTTTTATATAGTTGCGGTGATTTCAACTGGCTGATGATGTTGGGACTGCATGAAGGGATTGCTTGTGTTCTGCTTTTGGTGTCCCGACAATTCAGATCACGACAGTTCATTCCCAATACCACCGGGTTAAGCCGAACTGAATTTTTTTTCAAAGGGGAGTTCAAAGAAAAAGTTCAGACTATCATGAGGGCTTGGGACCATTGTTACCGAATCAGGGTGGAAGGAGACACCGAGCACATGACCACCCCAGACTACGATCTTTAGAGACGTTTGAGGGTTAATGATGTGATTCCCGAATCCGATCAAGGACCAGTGGTGTCGCTTGAGGAGCTTACAAGGGTGGTACCATCTGAAGCCGATATCTTACGGAATGAACTCGAAGAAATTAGAGGAAAATGGACACCCAACAGACTCAACATGCGAGTGAGCTCTATAAAGCAAGCTTAGAGGTCGACAAACGGGATGGGATCATTAGACAGTTGAAGAAATTAAATGCGGATTTAAGCGACAAGAACGCTTTTTACCAAAAGGATACCCTTCTACTACAAGCGAAAATACAGAAGGCCGGCCGAAGTCAGTTCATAGCTGTGGAAAAGGAAAGAATGAATGGTATCCATTTGGTGGAAGAAGAACGAGAAATCAGCAAGAGAAAGATCGAGAAGGAGATAGAAAGCTGCCGGTTGGCTATTGAGGAAGAAAGACAGTCCTCCCAGAAGGCCATTGACCAAGAAAAGGAAAGAACTAGGCAAGAAATTAGCAAAGGAAAACAAGCAGTCAACCACGAGAGAGAAAACGTCGCCGCATGGAAAAGAAGGTCCATGAGTAGCCGGAATAGACTGTTAGAGATGCAAAAGTTGTACGATGACACTATCCAAAGTCTGGATCAAAGCCGAAGTTAGAATGTCGAGTTGAGAGAAAAGGTGGCAGAAGTTGAACACTCCTTTCGAACGTACTGTCAGAGGAATGGCTTCACTGAGCTACAAGAAAGAGAGCGCGAAGTAGGCATGTTACGAATCCGAATTAAGTCCCTTGAAGCAACTTTTGAAGATTATAAGGAAAGAATTAGTGTATTCGAAGAGGCTACAGCCAGAGGGAACACTTATTGGCAAAGGAGACTGCGTGACGCTGCCCGGATGGTACATGATAGGGACCAATATTACGCAAACCTGATGGTGGACATACAACGAGTCGCCAGGCATGTGAATGATTTGGCCATCGAGGCTGAAACACTCCGACCTTTCGTAGTCCCAGAAATGGAAGAAGCTCCCAGGTTCATCAAGTTACTCAGGGCAATTGGAAAATTAGGAGATAGAGCTAGGGCTTATCTATAGGGCTCTGTGTTGTAATTAGTACTCTTTTGTATTAGGGACCTTTATTTTGTAATATGAACTCTGTTGTAATCTAGACCCTTTAATTCCTGTGGAAGTAGTTCAAAAGGGTGATTACTAGCGGAATCAGTACCTTATCTGCATACATTCTTGCATTGCATCATGACATTCGCATCATTATACACGCATTTATTTTTCTTGCAACCATATTAATGTTATAAATATTGTGGCAGTGTGAAAATAGAAGTTAACCCGTAATCATTCATCATCCATACCTTACCCGATTACAAAGCAAGCTCATGGAAGACGGGATAATCAGTCTAGAAAAGGGGCAAAGAGAGCTCGAGGCAAGGTTTGAAGAGGTTCAAAGAAGCCTCAGTGACCAGATTGCTCAATCGCAAGCATCGATAGTATCTGACATAACCACATTGTTGGCTAAGAGTCTTGGAAAGAGAGTTGAAGGAGAAACGTTCAAGAACCAGAGAGTACCCCAGTTCACAATAAGGTTCAACCAACTGCGCCGAATCCGACTAGAAGGGTGTATATCGACCCTGCAGGAATGTTGGCTAATCTTCATGTAGGGGCACTGTGACTCAACCCCTCGATACTGAAGCACTCTATGAAGAGGAGGTGCCAGACCTGAATTTGGTCAAAAGGATCATGACAGAGGTAGAAAAAAAGTGGGAGGAAAGGTTTCGCCTTATGGAGGAAAGATTTAAAACTTTACAAGCTATGGAAGAATCAAGAAATGATGCTAGTGACTTAAGTCTGGTATCCGACCTTGTCCTGCCTCCAAAATTTAAAACGCCAGAGTTCGACAAATACGATGGAACCACATGTCCTTTCGCGCACATAACAATGTACTGCCGGAAGATGGCGGCCTACCTTAAGGATGAGAAGCTACTGATTCACTGTTTCCAAGACAGCCTAACTGGAGCGGCGTTACGGTGGTACACCAGTTGAGCAAGGTAAATGTCAAGACATGGAAAGATCTCACAAGAGCATTCATTGAGCAATATAAACATGTAAATGATATGACCCCAATAGAATTATGTTGGAAAATATAGGCAGAAGTCCAATAAAAGTCTACGACAATATGCTCAAAGGTGGCGGGAAGTGGCGCCCAAATTCAGCCACCCCTCCGGAACATGAAATTACGCCATTATTCGTTAATACTTTGAAAAGGGCACTTTTCGATAGCCTCATTAATAACACAACACAGAGTTTTGCTGATCTGATTAGGACTGGGGAGTCCCTTGAATTGGCAATTAAGAGTGGTAGAATTGATAGCGGGAAGGATCTCGAAATACAAAGAAGAAGAATGAAGTAAATGCCACCAAAGACTTACACCACCCCAAGAATTTTACAGTCTCATAGCCACAAGCACCTGTGGGAAAAACGCAAAACTCGAATCAAAGAGAGGAGAGAACCTAGAGAAAAGAGAAAGAGAGGAAAACTTTTACTCCCCTACCCGTTCCGTACTTAGAGCTTTACTCCCAATTGTATGAAGTAGACCTGGTCCGTCCATATTACGTTACTCCTTTCAAACCGCCATTCCCGTCCTGGTATAACCTGAACGCGCATTGCGACTATCACGGTGGTGCCCCTGGACATCCCACCGAGAACTACCTTGCCTTCAAAAATATTGTGCAAAACTTAATTGATT